>FR989933.1:2991977-4487966 GCA_905404155.3 Plebejus argus | reverse complement strand
TTCTAAGCTTGTGGAAGAAGTGATATCTCGCTTTGGTGTGCCTCTGGAAATCCATTCCGATCAGGGCAGGAATTTCGAATCGCAGGTCTTCCAGGAAGTGTGCAGAATCTTGGGAATGCATAAAACGAGGACCACCGCGTACCATCCACAGTCTGATGGAATGGTTGAGAGATTTAACCAGACCCTTGAGAGGCATTTGGCGAAATTGGTAGATGAAAAACAAAAGGATTGAGACAAGTACATACCGCTCTTCCTTCTGTCGTACCGTACCGCCGAGCATGAGAGCATAAAGGCTACCCCGGCATATGTCAATTACGGTAGAGAACTACGAGTACCAGTAGACCTCTTGACAGGAGGGTCACCGGAGGAACCAAAGACCGTACAAGACTATGTCAGCGATTTGAGGGAAAAGATGCGCTATATACACGCCATGGTTCGGGAGAATGGGTTACATTCAAGTGAGAACATGAAGACCAGATACGACCGGAAATCGAACACGAGCGGCTTCGAAGAAGGGACACTGGTGTGGCTGCATAACCCAACTCGTCGAAAAGGGAAATCTCCAAAGTTGCAGACCAAGTGGGACGGCCCATACAAAGTAGTTACCCGATTGAATGATGTGACTTATAGGATTCAAAAGCAACCAAGAGGGACATTCAAAGTGGTACACATAGACCGTCTGGCGCGTTACCATGGCAGTAACAATGATGCTCGGGACGAGCATCTCTAAGAGGGGAGTAGTGTTACGAATGCGGACACGTAGTGTCATCTAGCGGCGGCTACGCAAAGCTATTTACTATCGTGAGATCACAGACAGCGTAAATCCCCTATTCAATACCAGATGCCGCTACTTGCATGTTTTTGTTTATTTGCGCGTACACTCTGGAATTTTCCCACGGTTGTTTACATGTTGATGCAACTGTGGAATTTTCTCGTACGGTCTAGAGCTCGCCTCGACCTCGTATAAATACGGCAGGTAGACGAGCCGCGGAGTCAGTCTTCGAATGTTTTCGAGTGAGCGATAATCAAAGCGACTTCGGAAGTGAGAAACAAGTGACTTAGTGAGTGAACCAGTGATAGTGCTTAGTGTTTGAACTTAGTGCATAGTGTTTGGACCTAGTGCTTAGTGTTTAGACATAGTGATCTAGTGTGCGTAAGTGTAGTGTAAGTGGTAAGTGTAGTGCAAATAAAAGTCTTCAAGAGAGTCACCAGGTCTTTTCCTCCGAATCATCGAACCTCAGCACGTAACATTATGTTAAGAATTTGCAATTGTAACTTGAAGAGTAACGAGTTAAAAATTTTCGCATGGTCATTGGTCACCCAAGGTTAGCCTCACCCTTGATATCTCAAAAGTCAGTGTAAGCAAGCTGCAAGCAGTGGCGGCCTTACCCACTGCGATACCCAGGGTGGCAGGTCTTTGCGAGGCCTCGGTCAGTAGGTCTTTGCGAGGCCCTTTTGCCGTCTGTTCACCGCCACCGACACCGGGAGATCACCGCCAAAAAATCAAATAAAATGCCGCTTTATGACCTTTTGCTTGACGCGAGGCCCCGGGCGATTGCCTTCGCCACCCCCTAAGGCCGCCACCGGCTGCAAGGGTACCGTGCGTCCAGTATGGGTTTTGTACCACTCATCAGAATCCACAAAAATGCTATTCATAAGGATAAAGGAAGTGTCGTTGACGATTCTTTGTTTAAAACATCAGCTATTAAGAGTTGCGAATACGTTCTCCGCACACATGCATCATGAAATCTGGACAGTCAGAACTTGCGCCAGGACTATCGCGGTTATTATCAAGTCTACTAAAAAACGTCCACCTGCCTAGGCCTAGTACTGTACATTTAGATAAATTTTACCTCCATATATAGAGACTCGGAGGTAAAACGTACAATATCTATGGGTACATTCAATGACTAGATCTATAAATGATAATCTTATTAAGACGTTTATCAAGTACCTACGGTTCCGTTCGTTGACTCGAAGGTCCAAGTGACGTCACTATCTCCTTATTTCGCTCAAGACCTTTACCACTTTACATCCGGTCGCAGTAGTCGGTAGGTAGGTACATTCCGTAGTGACTGTAGTATTCGATCTAGGTTCAGGGTGTAACAAAACTATGACTGTATGTGATAAATATAATACTTTAGGATGCTTATTTATTTTTTTATTTATTAATTTATATATCAGGCTACATACCTACATAGGCCCATAATTATTAGTTTTTGAAAAAAACCGGCGAAATTATCGTTCTCCGGGAGGACGGGAGGCCGGAGTCTCCCGGGCAATCCGGGAGGGTTGGCAACCCTACCGCATACAAAATTTTCACATAAAATACGTTTTAACCATCACAATAATCGCAGAATATAAATAATCGGCCAAGTGCGAGTCGGAATCGCGCACGAAGGGTTCCGTACCATTATAGAGCAAAATTAGGCCATAAATTGTGTTTTTTGTATGGGAGCCCCCCTTATTTTTTTATTTTATTATTATTATTAAATATTAAAGTACACATATAACTAAGGATTTTGTGAAAAATTCAAGTACCTACCTGTTGCCATTTTTGATATAGAGCAAAAAAGGCCAAAAAAATCATGTTTGTTGTATGGGAGCCCCCCTTAAATATTCATTTTATTTTATTTTAGTATTTGTTGTTATAGCGGCAACAGATATACATAATCTGTGAAAATATCAAATCTCTAGCTATTACCGTTCTTGAGTTACAGCCTGGAGACAGACAGACAGACAGACAGACAGACAGACGGACAGACAACGAAGTATTAGTAATAGGGTCCCGTTTTTACCCTTTAGGTACGGCACCCTAAAAACAAAATAAATTAAATATTTAAGGGGGGCTCCCATACAACAGACGTGATTTTTAGGGTTCCGTACCCAAAGGGTAAAAACGGGACCCTATTACTAAGACTTCAATGTCTGTCCGTCTGTCCGTCTGTCTGTATGTCTCCAGGCTGTATCTCAAGAACCGCTATAGCTAGACTTCTGAAATTTTCAGAAATTGTGTATAATATCTGTTGCCGCTATAACAACAAATACTAAAAATAAAATAAAGTTTATTTTTAACGGGGGCTTCCATACAAGAAACGTGATTTTTTTGGCCTTTTTTTGCTCGTAATCAATAATGGTAACAGCTACGCACTTGAAATTTTCACAAAATCCTTAATTGTAGTTGTACTTTAATAATTAATATTAAAATTAAAATAAAGTAAATATTTAAGGGGGGCTCCCATACAAAAACACAATTTTTTTGTCTACTTTCGCTCTATACCGGTACGGAACCCTTCGTGCGCGAATCCGGCTCGCACTTGGCCGATTATTTTCCCTCATGTCCCTTTGTTCCCTTTAATCTTTAAAACCACGCAACGGGTTTTGATGATTCTATAGATAGCCCATTCATCGAGGAAGGCTATAGGCTATATTTTATCACGCTAAGACTAAAAGGAGCGAAGAAATAGAGGAAAATGTGGAAAAAACGGGGAAAATTATTTGAAAGCTAACTTGAACGCGCTAATCTCAGGAACTACTGGTCCGATTTGAAAAATTCTTTCAGTGTCAGGCAGCTGCCCCAAGAAGATAAAAAATGAATATTTTCCTGGCAAGTGTGAATTAAAAAGGTGTTACCTACTCAGTGTAGGAAACAAAAATACAACTTTTCAGTCAGATAAAATAAAAATCAATTTTGATGATTTCTTGTTTCAATATACATGCCAGCGACCACCTTCTCGAAACAGGTATGCTGCCAGATATATACATAGACAGACAGATAGCTGAAATCCTGGGTACGCCCATGCTTGGATATCTATTAACCCGTCGATGGTGGAAAAACGAGACACAATAGCTTATCTATTGTTCTCGCGGTTGCATGCGACCGCTCGGGGCTTTATTATTATTTTTTATGATTAGAATTAATAATTAGCGTATTGTCTTCTACAATAAAATCAAAATAATATGAAGCCTGTTATCAATGTTCAAATTGTAATTTGTAGTACATCCTGCCGGCATGCCGGGCCTCGCGTAGTATTTACTATTTATTCAAAGAGGAATATTCTTAGGGCCTGTTTTACCACAATCCTGATAAGTGATGAATAGGCTATCCACCAATTAACTTGACAGATCAAGTATGGAGAATCTGTCAAGTTGTAAATAGCCTATTCGGAAGTCGCAACTTTATCAGAAAGTTCCGACTTGGTGAAACTTTTTCACCACTTTCTGATCCGAATAGGCTAATCACTTTTTTGACAGATTCTCCATACTTGATCTGTCAAGTTAAGTGGTGGATAGTCTATTCGTCACTTATCAGGAAGTGGTGATACAGGCTCTTTTACAGTAGTATCAGTGGCTCGCGCGTTACCAGACACGTAGTCTACCTTAATTAGATACTCGTTAACATAATAATATGATAATATTATGCAGCCTACTTTGTTCTAATTTATTTTATTTCGTTACCAAATTATTAAAACTGCACGTGATTTTTATCACGTTATTCGAATGAAGAGAAAATGCAGTTAATGACTCTATCACTCAAAATGTTTTTGTATGGGCCACCGCGCGACTGTCGGAGCTCGGTAAGCCGCGGCGTACGCGAATTCTCTAGATATCTTGTCACTGGCATCAGTAAATAAATGCTACAATTTGAATTTTTGCGAATACGGATAGATAATCATTTTATCTAATTAAAGCTATAAAAAATAGGTCGCTTAGTTCAGTATTCTTAGCACAGCATTGAAAAATGATTTTAAAGAGAGGTAACTTTGGCTTTGTTTTCTATCGAGTGAAGTTCTTCTGTTTGTGTCAATTAATGCGAAGCCGAATACGATATATCTGTTTCTTAATTATATGAATAATTAAACACTATTAGAAGAAATATAATATGTTTTATTCTGTAACCAGAGTTGCGTACAAAAGCGAGGGAGACATGCGCAAAAGAATGACAGACAAGTCGCATGACATTGACATTCATAAACTACGTTCGGGAACATCTCCCTTTCTTTACAAAAATAAGCTTAACATACATAATCACTTAAATAACTAGGTTTAGTTCTAGTACGAACACTTCTGCTTCTGTGAGGTGGCTCTTCTGAAAGCTGTTCGTGAACGTTTTCATTGATACAGGGCTCCGAAGGCTGACATGGTGTGTACAGATGAAATCCAGCAGCATCACTATGTACAGGAGGTGGTTGCTCGGTAACTGGTACATTAGTTGTTTTACTTTCAGGACACTGATTCCCTGCGAAAGGTTTAATGTGCACTCTGTTTCTTCTATACTCTTTCCCATCAACTGTGACTATATAAGATCTATCATTAATAACTTTGGTAATAACTCCAAAGCTCCACTTTTTATTAACTTCAGGATGTAGCTGAGTGATCACTCTCTGGCCAATAGTTAAAAGGGCTGGTTGTCTACAATGTTTATCTACATTTCTCTTTATATTCTCTTTTCTTTTTTTTATATTCTCTGCAACCTGAGGGATAACTTGAGGCTTGAGGTGCTGTAGTGTGCAAGGTAGACCAGTACGTGTACGCCTAGAAAACAGTTTCTGTGCTGGGCTGGTATTATCCATTTCTATTGGAACATTTCTTAAATGAAGTAGACTATACCACAAATCTTTTTTAGTTTGAAGGCTCTGAACCACTAATTTCTTTGCTATTTTCACAGCTGCTTCAGCCTTGCCATTAGACTCTGGGTGATGAGGCGAAGATGTCACATGTTCTATTCCCCATGCCTGTGTGAAAGACCTAAATTGTTCATTAACAAAATTTGTAGCATTGTCCGTACAGATTCTTTGAGGAATACCATGTCTTGAGAAGTTTTTCTTGCATAATTGTACAATTTCTCTGGCAGTAAGTGAAGTTAGGCTGTCTAATTCAAAAAAATCTGAGAAGTGGTCAACAGATACTAAATATCGCAGATCGCCAACTGAGAAAACATCCATAGAAATATATTGAAAAGGATATAGAGGAACATCATGACACACCAGAGGTAATTTCTGTAAACTTGGTGAATGAGCTGCACATATTAAACATTTCTGAATAAAATCCTTTATGTCTGCCGACATGTTTGGCCAGTAAATGTTAGTTCTAGCCAGACGAAGTGTACTTGATACTCCATTGTGAGATACATGTAGTTTATGTAACATTTCACTTTGTAATGATTTCGGAATAACTACTTGATCATTCCGAAATATCAAGCCATCAGAAGTAGATAATTCGTGACTAATCCCATTAAATATTTTCAGAGACTCTGGTAGTGCAGAGATGTATTTAGGAAATCCATACTTTATATATTCTATTAACTTTAACAAAGCATCATCCTTCAATGTTTCTTCTTTAATTTTTTCCAATAACTGATCTGAAATTTTTAAATACTTAATCTTGGATATGTTAGCTATAATTTTGAATACTTTTCTTTCTCTCAACTTAGTTTCCAGCTCATAATTCTTATCTATCTCTGACGTGATAGGAGCTCTTGATAAAGTATCTGCAACTTGATTGTCTTTACCTTGAATAAACACCAGATGGACATTGTATTTTTGGAGTGTTAACAACATCATTTGCAGACGTTTTGGAGCGTCTACCAGTGGCTTGTTAACAATATTTATGAGCGGGCGGTGGTCAGTTTTAACGATAGTCCTCGAGCTTCCTGCAATATATTGATTAAATCTGGTACATGCAAAAACTACCGCCAACATCTCTTTTTCTATCTGCGCGTATCTTTTTTCTGTAGAGGTTAAACATCTGGATGCAAAAGAAATTATCTTGTTATCCTGATACATAGCCGCACCAAGTCCAAACTCACTGGCATCACATTCTATAGTTACTTCTTTGTTTACATCAAAATATTGCAAGGTAGGTAAGTTACTAATAAGATTCTTCAAAGCTTGAAACTCTTTTTCTTCTTCAGCTGTCCAAACAAAATCTGTATCTCTTTTAGTCAAATTTCTCAGTTTATGTGCATGGAAACTTAGATTATTAATGAACTTGCTGAGGTAGCCCACCATGCCGAGAAACCTAAGCACATCTTTTCCATTTTTTGGTGTAGGCATATTAACTATGGCATCTACTTTGGTTTCATCTACTTTTAGACCTTCATCGGTAAGTACATGACCATAAAATTTAACCGACTTATGAAGCAACTTAACTTTTTCTCTATTTAATTTACAGTTAACTTTACGTAATCGTTGCAACAATTTCTCAAAATTTTTATTATGGTCTACCGTAGCCTCCTCAATGGTATCTCCCACTCCATATATTAGGATATCATCTGCTATGATTTCAATTCCTTTCAGGTCCTTCAGAAGACTTGTGAGTTGTTGTTGGAATATCTCGGGTGAAACACTGAGGCCAAAGGGTAACCTCTTCCACCTGAAACGGCCAAAAGGGGTCCAGAATGTAGTTAATTTGCTACTACTTTCATTTAGTTTACATTGCCAGAAACCTTTTTTTGCATCGACGGTACTGAATATCTTAGCATTTTTCAGCTCAGGTAACATTTCATCCAGGGTATTAAATTGAAAATGGGGTCGTTTCAGCGCCTTATTCAATGGTATAGGGTCAAGACAAATTCTAAACTTCTCATTTCTATTAACAATCAAGATATTATTTACCCAATCCGTGTGCTGTTTTTCTTTCACAATGATGCCATCTTTTTCCAACTTCTCCAACTCCACTTTCAATTTCTCTCGAAGACAGATTGGAACACGACGAGCCGGTTGTATGCGGGGAGGAACAGTTTCATCAATTTCCAAAGAAACTTCGCCAGGAAGACTGCCGTAACCTTCAAATACATCTGCATAACTTTCCAAAATCTTATTTATGTCAGTATTATGGTGAGATGAAATAGTGTCGCAGTACTTAATGAAACCTAGGGCAACACAGGCTTTTTCTGAAAGTAATGGCTCATGCTTAACATCAACAATATGGAATTTAATTTTAAAGTTTATGTTCTTTCTTTTACAGGTAAATATAGCAACACCATAAATTGATATAGGAGAGCCATTAAAGCATTTCAACTTCTGAGTGGGTGGAGCAAGAGAAGAAAGATTATTTTTGCCAGTTATTTTTTTATACTGCTCGGCTCCCATGACACAGACTTGTGCGCCGGTATCTAAAGTACAATAAATTTTATGCCATTCATTACCCTTTTTAAATAACAAAGGGGCTTCCATATGACCAGATACTTTATTTGCTCGGACCTCTGAAATGTACACGCTGTCATCAGATGAATCATCTTTTACTTCTATTTCCTTCAACGAAACACCTTTCTTCTTACATACAGATTTGAAATGGTTACGACCTCCACAGCCTTCACATCGGGTACCCCAAGCTGGACAAACTTTCTTCTTAAACACATGCATATTACCGCAGAACTTGCACTTTTTAGGTCCTTCTGTAGCTTCCTTTTTCACATGTTTTGATATCTTGTTAACCTCATTAACCTTCTGCAAGTCTGTCACATGAGCCGATGCCCTTTCCGCTGAACGGCATATGTTAACAGCAACATCTAAGGTGAGGTTCTCATTCCGCAGCAGTTCTGACATAACTTTGCTGTCTCTAATACCTACTACGATCCGGTCCCGCAGCATTTCTTCCTTGATAGTGTCGGGATAATGGCAAGGTTTTACTAACTTTCTTAAACTGAGCAAAAAATCATCAAAAGTTTCGTCCGTGTTCTGGCCTCTAATATTGAAAACATAACGGGAGTGAATAATATTAGTCTTCTTTATGATTTCTTCTTCCATTTTCATGAATATAGATTTTTCTTTCTTTTTATCTCTCTCTGACAGGTTAAAATCCATGTACTTCTTCATAGCTGCGTTCCCAATGGCATTTAGTAGAATGCCCGCTTTTATTTCGTCTTTCTCGGGGCCCCAATTGTTCATACCAGTGGCTATACAGTAGTTTTCCCATCTGTTCCGAAAAAACTCCATATTCTCGTACGGGTCTCCAGTTTCCACTTCAAGAGGCTGGGGCCAGGGCACGCTTACGCTGGATTTTAAAGTAGATCCGACGGCGGCGTCGCTGGATGGCGCCGACATCCGAGTAATTTGCTGCTGCATCAATTCTATCTGCGTCTCCATAGTACGCATCAATTGCATCTGCTGCTCCAGCAGACGGATCAGATTTTCGTCAGCCATTTTTATGACACCATGTTTCTTAATTATATGAATAATTAAACACTATTAGAAGAAATTTAATATGTTTTATTCTGTAACCAGAGTTGCGTACAAAAGCGAGGGAGACATGCGCAAAAGAATGACAGACAAGTCGCATGACATTGACATTCATAAACTACGTTCGGGAACAATATCCTCAAGTACCTAGAGGTCGTAATTTTTTCAAAATTTTTAGATGATAATGTAAGGAATGAAACAGGATCAAAAAACTTGTCCACGCGCTATTTCACTGTAGGGATCAAAGGCTACGCTCGCAATGGTAAAATATTACAAAGTGGAAATCAGGTCTACTAGCTACAGTCAAGAGGACTATTTTTACCTCATCTAAAAAAGCAGTAGGGAATAAACGTATTGCAAATAAAATAAGTGCCAGGACATGTACAGAATAATAATTGAAAAACGCAAAAGACCAGTCACGCGCATGGCATAATTTTAATACAGTAAAACCCCTGTTTTACCTGTTCAACCTGGGTAATGCGTATCCATACTGTTACGTGTTATTATTTGGATGACAAGAGCAAAGGGACTTTACCTTTCGCGTTTGGGAATGGCTGTAAAAGTTTTTTTAAGTTAATTAAGTATGACTGTGAACTGTAGAATTCTAGACTACCTTAAATGCATCTTTAATTTATTATTTCCATGGATCTAAACAAACTAGCGGATTATTTCCATTGAAATTTCCAAGTATTCGTTTGTAGATACAAAATTAAGACAATTCTGACTTCACAGTATACAATGCAAAATGTTCATTATTAGTTTGCGTATAAACATAGACTTAGACATATAAATCGATGCCTTATAAACTATAAGGCGTTAATTGAAGAGTGCCAGTTTCGCGAAATAATGTATCAATATTTTTTACCATCTTCTTAGCAGAAATTTTGTTTTTTGTTACTATGACACTATGACCTTGACTAAAAAAATTCACATTTTATATTATCTTGGAGCTAGTAGAACTCCTAAACAGACGTTGGTTACAAAAAACACTATTAAGGACGCTATTACAAATATCTGCGATTTTCCGGTACCCTATTAAAGAATTAGGAGTCAAACTGCGAGGATATTTTGGTTTCAAATGAAAGATAATATATTCATCTCCACGACTGTACCATAAAAATTCTATAGCCGCATACAAAATTTTCACATAAAATACGTTTTAACCATTACAATAATCGCAAAATATGAAAAAAAAATGGGGTCTGATTAGGTACCTTAATATCTAAATACACTGAACTGAGGAAAATAAATATACAAAAAAATTGTTGCTTATTTAGTCCTCTATAAAGTCCGTTAAAAATGTTATATAAAAATAAACAACTTTTCCAGTTATAAGAAAAATAAGAAAATTTCTCAAATTTTTTCATACATTTTCGCCATATCAAGAACGTGGCGAGCGTCGTAACCGCCACTGTACAAGGCGCGCTAATATGAATCTTATTTTAATGTTGTTAACGTCGATATTCGTACTGACAGACATCCGACCTGCTAATTCTCCGGTTGGAGCATTCTTAACTCTAGTGTTTTTATACGCTTTTTATTAGCTTCACCTGTATATTTGTTTGTAACCGACTTCTTTGGGCGCGATTTTGACTCACTTTAAACGGCCAGATTTCGTTCAAACTTTGTAGATTTATCGAGGACCGATGACAATACACTAATTTGATATAATTATTCCATTTTTCAATTTGTATGTTTGTATGTTTGTTTGTAACCGACGCTTTATATATTAAAAAGCGTGTTTTTAGTTTTTTTAACTTATTACTTATTAGGCTCTATTTCACCAATGACTGTTAAAATTAATGGAATTAGGGGGCGTCCACAAATTACGTGAGGAGTATTTTTGAATTTTTCGACCCCCCCTCCCCCCTTGGTGAGAAATTTAGATATGAGCGCCGCGCCGCGCCGGCGCGCCGCCGCCGCTAAACGGTTGCTTCTGGAAATGTGAAAAATACACGGGAGTAGGAAATAATAAATATGCTGAATTTAAAAGGAATACTATCACGGCTAAGAAGACTTCATAAGTTATTGAGTAATAGTCGAAGTCGATCAAATAAAAAAAAATATTCGGAGTAGTATAAAAGAACTTTCCGTTCAATTTGTCAAATTCCTTTGAACGTAACTAAGATGATGTTTTGTTGGTAGTGTAAAACATAATATTATATTTATGTACATTCATTGGCATACAAAAAATATGAAAGGTTTTTTGATGAATGAAAGAGAGTTTTTTGGTTATTATGTATTTGGTTTTTGGTTATGAATGAAAGAGAAAACATAACATTTTAACAAGCTGTTAACACTAACAGACGTTGGTGAAATTGGCCCTTAACATAATAGCTGTCGAAATAAATAGTTAAAGCAACATCTTATAAGGAATTTGATGTTCTGAAATTATGTTTATAAAATTCAGAGCTGTTAATGTTTTTGCTAAAATGCTAGGATAGACCAGCTTACCTCAATGTTTTAAGTTCTATCTACCTACTCTGTTTATAAAGAACGTAAATAAAACAGTGAAAACATTTACAGAAATTACTTCATTACGATGTATGTTAATATCTATTGTTTTTTGTAATGGTAGAAAAGGTCGTTATTTGTGAGAAAAATACTGAGATAATTGCGTTCAGGGACAATTACTTCTAACACTGACTTGTCTAGTAACTAGTTACCATACCTAATGATAGCACAGGTTCCCTAGAACATTTTTTGACTTGATTATTTTACTATCAACTATCAAGCTAATTTTTCGTGAGTAGCTTCATTTTGATAAGACGAACAACAATTGAATACCGGAAATAAAAAAGGGTGTAAGTGCCAAAATTTTCGAAACGTATTTTTTTTGCAGAAATGTATTATGTGCCATCGCCAATAACCTAAAATAAGCATTAAGTGACTAGCGTAGTTTTTTGCTTGGTATTTACATCTTTTAAGAAAAGCGGAGGAGCGGGACGCATAGCACATTGTTTTAAATTATTTTTAACAAAAAATTAAAACCGACTTCCAGGGTAAAAACAATAATAATTTGTAATGAACAAAAAAGTGTTAAATAATTCTTACTCTTTAAAGTGCCTTATGCATAATTCTCCTAAACCTCAACTATTTCTGTACACAATCTTCATTACTTTGAAGACGGTACCAGATAAGAATGCTGAGTTCTATGACAAAATATTTTTAATATTTAAGACTGGTACCGACTTCAAAATAATGTAGATTGTGTACAGAAATAGTTGAGGTTTAGGAGAATTATGCATAAGGCACTTTAAAGAGTAAGAATTATTTAACACTTTTTTGTTCATTACAAATTATTATTGTTTTTACCCTGGAAGTCGGTTTTAATTTTTTGTTAAAAATAATAATTTCACTCTTTTAAGTGATTTATAAGCTGGTTTTCTGCACAGACTAATATGTTATGCTTAGTGACTTTGGATCCAGGATACACTTTCATGATATTATGAGAACTCATTGTCTGATGTCACTACTTCAGAATTGCTTAAGCAACTCCAAGCATATACCACTGTGTACCTAATGTATGTATATGCTTATTGCTTGGCGTTAATCAAGCAATGATAAAATTAATGTTCATACGCCTGTCTTTAAAGGCTCTAAAGTTCTGTTCAGTGACTTTCTTTCTATCATTACACTCATCACTCATGAAAACAACTCAACATTACTAGATGACGCCCGCAACTTCGTTGCGCCAAAATTCGTTTATCGCGCGGAAACTTTAAATTTTTCCGGGATAAAAACTATCCTATGTCCTTTCTCGGAACTCAAAGTATCTCCATGCCAAATTTCAGCAAAATCGGTTCAGCGGTTCGAGCGTGAAGAGGTAAAAAACAGACAGACTGATAGACAGACAGACAGACACACTTTCGCATTTATAATATTAGTATGGATGCTCAAATAATATAACTAAAGTCGTCCTTATAAATTTTAAGAATAACTTACCTCATAGATCTTATGATCAAATTGCTAACTTGGTAACCTAAACACCAAGGTTGAGTCATTTACATTGAAACAACATTATAATTTTTTAAATCGTTCGACAAATTCGGGCTTTGTTCTTAAAGACGATTAAAAGTAACAATAATAGGGTCATAATTAGATAATTCATGGTGTGGTGACCGGTAGTAGTGATGATGATGATGATGAATGTAACTTGCATAGTAGCATAATATGCTTTCAGTTCTTAAACCAACTCCGAAACCCCCATACTTGCTTTTTGGTAGCACATGCTTAGGATACTTCTCATAAAATCGAAATCCATATAAATTTGGAGGAGTTCCCTCAATTACCCACGGATGTATGTTGGAATGGTGGTGATGATGATGATGATAAATTAAATTTGCATAGTAGTATATGCTTTCAGTTCTTAAGACAACGCCGAAACCCCCAAACATGTATCTATAAGGAGTAAGGAGTTCTGTTCACCAACTTCGAACCATGGTATATCCTGGTGCAAAATCTTACTTTTTAGTTTTGGTAACATATGCCTGGAATACTTCATATGAAACCAAAAAAACATAGGTTTCCATTTGAATTTTGAGGAGTTCCCTCGATTACTCATGGATCCCATTATCAGGTCACCACTTTTCTGAACATTGCTTTTTGGTAGCATATGCTTAGGATACTTCTCATAAAATCGAAATCATTATAAGTTTCCATATAAATTTGGAGGAGTTCCCTCGATTACTCACGGATGTATGGTGGAATGGTGGTGATGATGATGATGATTAATTAAATTTGCATAGTAGTATATGCTTTCAGTTCTTAAGATAACGCCGAAACCCCCAAACATGTATCTATAAGGAGTAAGGAGTTCTGTTCACCACCTTCGAACCATAGTAAATCCTGGTGCAAAATCTTACTTTTTGGTAACATATGCCTGGAATACTTCATATGAAACCAAAAAAAACATATGTTTCCATTTGAATTTTGAGGAGTTCCCTCGATTACTCATGGATCCCATCATCAGATCACCACTTTTGTCAAAATGGGACCAAATTGGAGTGAAACCTATTATAACAAAAGAAAAATTTTCAAAATCGGTTCATAAACGGCGGAGTAATCGTTGAACATACATAAAAAAAAAAAAAAAAAAAAAAAAAAATATCCACAGACGAACGTATAACCTCCTCGTTTTTGGAAGTCGGTTAAAAAGGGTTTAAGTCCCTGCTAGCATGCCGCCAATGTTATGAAAATGGTGGACATAGCACCTGTTGTTGTTGACGGTTCGGGAAGAAAATGGCGTTATGAAGCTATTTTAAATAGAATAGTATGAATAATGTTTTATTGCTTTCATTATTTTTACTTGGTATTTTAATATTTTGACCCAAAAATTTGGTAACTTTGTTGTTTTTGGTTATTTATTTACGTAATATCACGTCACTAGTCTTTGTGTGTCTAAAACTTTAAATGTCCTAAGTGCCAATTTACCGAAACAAACATTGGAACTTAGATCTTTATTTAAAACATAATGTATGGCACTTACAGCCTTATTTAAGTTAGTTAGAATTGAACTTAGGGTTTTCTATATATTTTTAATTTAAATGTAATTTTGTTGTAGTAATTGAAAAGTAAAATACTTTGTTTTTTTCTACACAAAGAGATGTTATCCTAATATAAGTATTTCCCTTAAAAAATAAATAAAATTTATAACGAAGATGAACTACTATTTTGATCAACAATTCCTCCACATTTTGTTTTTGGCACGTACACCCTTTTATATTTCCGGTATTCAATTTCCTCTGTGAAATTCTCGAAAGTGCTGGCTTACAGAGATAGAAAGGATTAAATATTGCGATATGATGGTCCTGAAATATGGATTGTTCTATTGTTAATTCTAAATTATACAACTACATATTAACCTACCAATATACAAAAAATCAGCTGGTTAGGGTTCCGTTTTAGGATTACGTAGCCAACAAGGACTTGTTGACTACAGAAAGCGAAGCCGCGTAGAACGTCTAGTGACTAGTCAATAATATTGTTAGTGCTTAGTGTTTGGACTTACCTAGTGCTTTGTGTTGGACGTGGTGCTAGTGAATAAAGTCTTCAAGAGTCAGCAGTTTTTTCTCTCCAATTCCTTCGAACCTTAGCACGTAACAATATGTTGTAGCCTTACATATGTCGCAGTCATCTAGTTTAATCTGCGGTTCGATTGAATGACTAGCGCATTCATTGAATGACTCCATTCAATTGAATGACTCGGCCGAACGTTGATTGAACAGTCGTCACTCAACGTTCAACTAGTTAGCGATTTTAACATAGCCCTTTGAAGAGAGCGGATATGAAATCAGTCAAGTAATTGAATGTACCTATTTATTTTTAACGGAATAGGAAATATATAATAAGAACAGTATATAATTCTTAGGTAATTAATAGCAATGTATTTATTACTCCGTCTGTCCAATATGATTGGATTTGGTTAGGTTAGATGGTTAGCCATCGTGGTTATTTTTTGTAAACCACCCAGAAGTAGCCGTCGCCTCATAATTGGACTCAGTTTCTAGATTACCCTATTATTACGCCACCAACAAATACTTTAAAAAAATCATAGCATTCATAGACTTAAGCCCGCTCTTCACTCTCGAGTTTTGCCGAAATACAAAACTTTTGCCAAAACTCGAGAGCTCTCGTGTACACACGGGAGCGGCTCTCCACATTCTCGATTGCCTCAGTTGAAAATATTATGTATGCTACTGTAGGATTCGCTGCAGCATAATTATTATTATAGCTATATTTTGGTGAATCATGTAAGAATAGTACCTAAAATACGCTGGAAAAAGCGTATGCAGTGTATGATCGCCATAATATTTGGAATAGAAAATCATGAACGTAGTCATTAATGAGTCCTTTTGGGTTACGTACTCGGTCTGTCTGTCCGTCTGTTTGTCTTCAGGCTGTAACCCAAGAACGGCTACAGCTAGATTTCTGAAATTTTCAGAGATTGTGTATTTTTGTGTCGCTATAACAGCAAATACTAATAATCGGCCAAGTGCGAGTTGGACTCGCGCACGAAGGGTTCCGTACCGGTATAGAGCGAAAGTAGATAAAAAATTGTGTTTTTTGTATGGGAGCCCCCCTTAAATATTTAGTTTATTTTAATTTAATTATTAATTATTGAAGCAAAAATACAATTAAGGATTTTGTGAAAATTTCAAGTGCGTACCTGTTACCATTATTGATTACGAGCAAAAAAGACCAAAAAAATCACGTTTCTTGTATGGGAGCCCCCCTTAAAAATAAATTTTATTTTATTTTTAGTATTTGTTGTTATAGCGGCAACAGATGTACACAATCTGTGAAAATTTCAGAAGTCTAGCTATAGTGGTTCTTGAGATACAGCCTGGAGACATACAGACAGACAGACGGACAGACGGACAGACATCGAAGTCTTAGTAATAGGGTCCCGTTTTTACCCTTTGGGTACGGAACCCTAAAAATAAAATAAAGTTAATGTTTAAGGGCAATTTTTGGTAATTTTGGGCGTATATTATTACTATTATTAATTATATTAGGTTATTATTGATGATAATAATAATAGTTCTAAAACGATTACTCCAGTTCATGTGTCCAATTTACCGACATTTAAACAAAATACGTGCATTCAATACGGTGACTGTCTGCCGACAGGCCCGAGCGACACGGGAGTGTGGAGAGATAGTTTTGCATAAACACAAAACTATACGAGACCCTTTGATGTACCGACATCGAACGGATAGTTCGGCGAATATACACGAGACATACACGAGACATTTTGAATATAGACGAATGTGCTCTCCTCACTCTCGTATTCGGCATGTCTCGTGTAGTTTTGCCGAGAGTGTAGAGCCCGCTTTATATATTACTCAGGACCGGGTCAATCGCGCGTTGCAATGATGCAGATTCGTAGGGGTCAAAACGCTCCGTTTGACTCCTACGTGACTTAGTCGTCTGTGGTCCGCAGAACAAATCAGGTGTGTCATCGTATGCCTTACAGTGCCATAAAAATGCCTAATTGTGTAGTAAAAGGCTGCAAAAATTATATTAAAAAAGTTAAAAAAGCACATGGAATATCTTATCATCGGTAAGTATCACAAACTGTTTGTTTATGTAAAGAAATAATTAATTTATAATAATTTTACTACCGATGTCCGCCATCATCCGCCATGGCTACTGTTTTACCGAGTAATGACGCAACCCCTACGTTCCACTTGGCGTTGAAAACGATCAAAACGCTAAACATAGGAGGCATTTTCAGCGTTTTGATCGTTTTCAACGCCAGGTGGAACGCGGGGTTCGTCGGTAAAACAGCATTCGCGGCCGAATATTGTGTCGCACTACGTAGTTCAATCGATTTTTCATAGATGGCTCTCTATATCCTTGTATGAAAAACCTATTAGCAAAATGTTCTCGTAGGCATATCCTGACATATAAATCGATGATAGCATTCCATTTAACGACTTCACTATGATGACGTTTAGTCAAGACGCTAAACGTTACAGTCAGCGTCTTGACTAGTTGTCCTTCAGTCATTCAATAAAACGGTGTCATTCAATGAATACGCTAGTCATTCAATCGAATCACAGATTGAACCAGATGACTGCGACACATAAACATGCAAGTGTTTTTATAAAAACAATAACGGCAAATCTATTAAAACATATTTAGCTGTGAGTTGTGACGCATTTCTGTAGACGATCCAAAATTTTCCAAATAAGTGTAGACAATAGACATGCAGTATAATATTTTGGCGTTTATCAATTAGCAAATATTACTTAATTGCACCACGTGTGGATGTTTATAACATGTCAGTTAAAAGAGTGCTGAGAGCGCTATGGCAGCAGTACTATGTCGCGCGCCGCGAAAACAAGTTGTAGTATTTTGTTTATACGCGGGAGTGGGACTGAAAATAACTTGATACGTGCTGAACATTGTTACTTGTGAGGGTATTTTATGTATAGTCACAGGATATAATATATTAGTATTACCAAGTATTGTCATGAAAGAGGTGTGTAATGTTTTTTACAGTACTTAGTTTAGCTCATTGTTACGTTTAAAAATTTTTTTCTTTAGATTTATCACTGGTGAGTGGTGTGCTCTATGACTTTCATTTCATTAATTAAATTTTTATTACGTTTTCTGTATATTACAGACGTGGAATATAAATAAGTAATAACTAATAACCTATCTGTTTTCTTCTTTTTGTATTATGTAATAAGAACTATTTTATGTACCTACATAATATAATAATATCTGACGGTCTATAAAAAACATAATATTATATTTTGCCGTTAGACGATAGCAAAACTTTATTTAAACCTGTTAGGTAACTATATGTTATTGTTATCATTCACTATGAATCATAAAAAACTTATTCTTCTATTTTTCAAGCGCAGTTTTCTTTGTATAATTTTCTGTCAGTCATCTTTCATCTATGTAATATATTAGACAAAGACAAAACATAATAATATTATAATATCTTCTTCTTCATAATATATATAAAAATCAGCCAAGTGCGAGTCGGACTCGCGCACGAAGGGTCCCGTGCCGTTATAGAGAAAAAATTGGCAAAAAATTGTGTTTTTTGTGTGGGAGCCCCCCTTAATTTTTTTATTTTATTTGAATATTATTTTTAATTATTAAAGTACAATTATATTAAATTTAAGGCCTTCGTGAAAGTTTCAACTTTCAAGTGGCTACCTCTAATCATTATTGATTACGTGCAAAAAAGGCCAAAAATCACGTTTGTTGTATGGGTCCCCTTAAATATTAATTTAATTTAATTTTAGTATTTGTTGTTATAGCGGCACCGGAAATACCTACACAATCTGTGAAAATTTCAGAACTCTAGCTATAGCGGTTCTTGAGATACAGCCTGGAGACAGACAGACTGACAGACAGACGGACAGACAGACATCGAAGTTTCATGAATAGGGTCCCGTTTTTAGGGTTCCGTAGCCAAAATAGCAAAAAAGGAACCCTTATAGATTCCTCATGTCTGTCTGTCTGTCCGTCCGTCCGTCCGTATGTCACAACCACTTTTCTCCGAAACTATTAGAGCTATACTATTGAAACTTGGTAAGTAGATGTAATCTGTGAACCGCATTAAGATTTTGATGCAAAAATTTAAAAAATATTAAAAATTTTAGGGGTCCCCATAGGTACAACTGAAACAAAATTTTTTTTTTTCATCTAACCTATGCATGTGGGGTATCTATGGATAGGTAAGTCTCCAAAAATCATATTGAGGTTTCTCATATCATTTTTTTCTAACCTGAATAGTTTGCGAGTGAGACTCTTCCAAAGTGGTAAAATGTGTGTCCCCCCCCTCTAATTTCTAAAGTAGGGGCATGATAATTCTAAAAAAAATATATGATGTAGATTACTATAAAAACTACCAACGAAAATTGGTTTGAAAGAGATCTAGCCAGTAGTTTTTTTTTATACGTCATAAATGGTAAACCTTAATCTAAATTTCATTAAATCGACTGAAATATAAAAATAAATAAAAAAACCTTTTAATTTCATAAAAATAAACCTTATTGCTGCTACGGAACCCTTCATGGGCGAGTCCAACTCGCACTTGGCCGGTTTTACCCTTTGGGTACGGAACCCTAAAAATGGATTTTCAAAATAATAATATATTGTGTTAGTCGCGCTAAAGCTCGAAAACGTCAACGGATTGCAAATTGCAATCGATTGGGCTGATTTTAGTCTTAAAATATTCGTAGAAGTCCAGGGAAGGTTTTAAAGTGACACGAAGTTCACCGGGACAGCTAGTAATAAATTAATAATATAAATGTAAGTTGTAACGTCTGAACTATCATAAAAAATGTGGATCTTTTCACTTGTATCACGTAGTAATGGGACCTTACTTCCTATTAAAAATGACAAAAAAGGATCGTTCGTCGCTTTTATACTGGAATGGTAATGAAATTTCGTATCACGTTCATTAAAAAGAGTACCTACACAGCACACGCGAGTCAACATTTAAATGGTCTATTAAAATTTAAAATGCGAAGACTGTATAAGGCAATCAGAGTAAAAGTAGGTACTTATGCAGTGTGTTTAGGTAAGTTATTTTCTCAACACAAAAAATATTAATTTAGTTGAATTGGTTTAACATACAAATTACGAGCCTATTTTAAGGTGATGATGATGATTGATGATGAAAGGTACAATTATTACTGAATACACTACAAGATTTGGAGTATTGTATATTTTGTGTCTGCACATTCGTGATGCTGTAAATTGTAATCTTATGTTTAGTACCATGCAGTTACCTTAATTACTATATCAAGTCACTGCAATCTGCACTCAATTTACCTGAATTTATTGCCACAATAGAAGGTATAATCTTTTCAGCATACATTATTCCAGGAACAAATGCTATAAGGTCATAGATAATTAGATATTATAATTAGATATAATTATATATTATTGTAGACCACGTTAAAGGACATTAATATAATAGACTAATTTCTATTACGTGAAAAATGAACTTTTAATACTGTTTATGGGCGGCAGCCGCGCCCACCTTTATGTATTTTTCTATAAATCATACTTTTTATTTTTTTCTGTAATAGTACAAAACCGGCATGGTTATGTCTAGTCGCTGATTCAAGGCTACGTCTCCTTGAAAGGCTAAATTTAATAGGCGGTCAAATTATAGCTTTGGTCTATTAGCACCGGTTCTTCCCCTAGTTACTAGTACATAAATCCCTGTCTTTTGAGCACGATGATCATGATAATAATTTTTAAATAAGTAATGTTGATGATAATCATCATTATGTAAATAATGATAGCAACATGACGTGGCTTGGTAGCAATCGTAGACACGACTATAGATTTTATTGTTGAATAGGTTTATATGGGATAATAATTTATCCCTGTATATTATACCACAAATCGCAATTCATTTAATGCATATTTTATTATTATTGTTATGTACCCAATGTGTGATCATCTCAATGGTTATACTTTCATCTATACATATAATAAAATCGTAGGAAAGTCAATTCTGTACATTGAATATTTTTGAAAAATAATACTTGGGACGTGATCTACAATCGATATGTAAGCCAAAAATATAGTTTTTAGAATTTTTGTCTGTTTGTCTGTTTATCTGTTTGTCTGTTTGTCTGTATGTATGTCCGGGATAAACTCAGAAAGTACTGAATGGATTTACTTCAAATTTTGCACGAATATTATATAGAGGTCGGGTCAACACATAGGCTATATATTATGACGATATCACCTAGGGCGGGGGGAGGGGCTCAAGTTTCAATATTTTTAGTTTTTTGCTCATATCGCTAAAACGGTGCGTTGTAGAGAGAAAATGTCCTGTACGTAATGAAAGCCCATAAAATTTCCTACAAATTTCTCCTTCACACTTTGTATCTATCTTCACTCCTTGCCATGCTATGAGCTTTTGTCTATCTTTTCTATACAAATTTCGAGTGTCGTTTGATTAACATGCTGGGAGCTTTGGCATCGGTCTTTTCTTGGGGGGAGGGGCTTCGCCCCCCCCCCCACCTCCCCAAATTTTGCTTCAAACAAAGCGGTGTTGCGGCGTTATATATCTTTTTTAAGAACAAAGTTAAAAACTAAACTACACATACGGTTTTCCAGTGTCGTTTGTTTTGGGGGGGCTGCGCCCCCCCAAACCCCCCCCCTTATTCCTCATGAAACTTTTGTTCATAATTAAAAGGTATCGTTGAGTTTGTATTGCGTCTTAATTATCCTTTGTAGGAACAAACTAAGTCATCTATCTATACTACTATTATAAAGAGGAAAGATTTGATTTTTTGTTTGTTTGTTTGTTTGTTTGTTTGTTTGTTTGTTTGAGTCGAATAGGCTCCGAAACTACTGGACCGATTTGAAAAATTCTTTTGCTTTTGGAATCTTACATTATTTCTGCTGAACATAGGCTACATTTTATTTTGAAAAAAAGTAGGGTTCCGTAAGATATTTGAGTTTTTCGGACGCAAGGTGTAAAAAATCAGCTAGAAAAGTTACTTATTTTGCGTACGCTGCCTAAACTATAAAAGATAGAACCATAAAATGTTCTAAGTAATTGTAGATCTTATAAATATCTACAAAAAAGTCCGCGACACACTATACCTATCTATGTCGAGTGAGGCACAATAACCATTTATTTATTTAAAAATCCTAAATTTTTTTTGGACTACATTTGAACGGATATATTTTATTCACGCTATTAATCCTTATCAAAATAAATTATTTTATCACTAAGTACAGTTTATGTAGATAATATTTGGTCTTTGAATGATTAAAATTGGACGTTTGGTTTTGAAATTATGGCGAAATTAAGAAATTACGATAGTGGGCGTCACCAAAGCGCGTGCGGGAGGAAGACAATATTCTGTTGTAGAAATGAAAATTCTGTACATAAAAGATATGAAATGACACCCGAAATTACACCTTTATCACTACATCGCTATAGAATACAAAAATGTGGTTAGTTTTTTGTCTGTCTGTCTGTCTGTCACTCTTTCTGTCTGTCTGTATGTTTGTTCCAGCATCACACGAAAAATACTGATCCGATTTGAATGTGGTTTTCGCAGATATATTTATCTTCTTCCAACTTAACATCTGGTGTATAAAATTTTACTCCCACCCCTCTAAGGGGACAAAAGAGGGGGTCAGATTTTGTATCAAACTTTTTTCTTTAACACGAAAACTACTGATCCGATTTGCATACGGTTTTCACAGATAGATCATATTTGTCTTCTTCCAACTCAACATCTGGTGTATAAAAATCCTCCCCCCCCCCCCTCCCCTCTCAACCCTCTCTGGGGACCAAAGAGGGGTCAGATTTTGTATACAACTTTTTTCTTTAGTGGACTTACTTCATATTAGGTATTAACTGTGTTATTCAACTTAACATCTGGTGTATAACCTTCCCCCCCCACACCCTCTTAGGGGACAAAAGAGGGGGTAAAACATGTATCAACTGATGATGTAGAAAATATACTTTAAATGGCAAAACAACGTTTGCCGGGACAGCTAGTAGTTCATACATAAGTTTTCTTTTCTTTATGTTTATGAGTTATGACTTATGACTTATGACTAGAGGTGAATCATTGATGTACTTATTTCCTTTTCCTAGGTTTTCACATTAAGGTGACGCCATGTTAAAGTAAAAAACCGTGTTGGATGTGTTTGAGATTGCTTGTTTTCTATGCGAGGCTGGCCCGGCCTCTCATAGAAAACAAGCAATGGAACAGCAAAAAATTGAAAGGGCGTAGCGACAAGATGGTTTTTGTCGCGTAATTTAAAAACCATAAATACATTTCATATAAGCTATGGACAAATTAAAGTGTATACTAGAACCAATTTATGTACAAATTTTGAAAGCTTATATCACTCTAATTTGTTGGCAAAATAGGAATCCCTTTTTTTACAGAGGTCTTTTTGAATGATTATTCTGTGTTATAAAAGTTGACCAATCGTGTTATGCTATGGGTAATTCAAAGACAAAGACATGATGATTACTGATAGTGAACTTTAATTTCTTAGCTTTAGTCATCGCTGAGAAAAATGGACATCGCTACAGCCAAATTATCAAGGCGTCACCTTAAATAATATTGAATATGTCAACATTTCATTCTTGGAAACATCTTTTATGGTTAATTTTTCACAAGGTTGAGAGCAGTGCAGTGTAATCAAATTATTTTTCCATAGTATTTAAACTCGTTGTCATTAGAAACAAGTACAACCACGCGCACGTACAAGTAAATATTTGCAGTTTCTACTGCATTTAGTTTCTGTTGCATTTATCTGCTAGGTAGTATTTAAAATTATCTAAATTAAGTTACAGTAATGAATTAAAACAAAATAATGTTCATGTAAAAAAGCGCCTTATTGTTACGCCCCTAAGATATTTTGCTTATCTCCGCCACTGTTATATAAAATTACAAAATCAGTCATTTGCAGTAAACGGTATTTTTATGTTGACTTGAACTTCTAACGCTATTATCATTTACTGTTATTTTTGAAACGATGATTTCATGATTTGAGAGAGTCAGGAACCTCGAGCATTGAAAAAGCTATGAGAACTTGAAGTACAGTGTATAATTTAGATGTCGCTAAATCATAAATACGTTTGAATCATAAGTACAATGGACACAATCGTTTGGTGGCAAACGAGCCATGACAAGAGCGTGGTAATGTGGAAGACAGTCATTTCGTTAATTGCACACTACTAGTTCAAAGTCCACTGATTAGTGATTGTGCGAATCTATTTCTTACGGTAACTTAGGTTAAAAACTTCAGTGTCCTATAATAGTTACCTTGTATAGTTATTAGTGCACTCAGCGTCCTATATTCTTAATTCATTTCTGCTCTAAGGCCGCTTCAAAGAATATAAAAAAAATAATTAAAAGTCAATATAAATAAAAATTAAAGGTGAATAATAATAATATGTGTACCTAATCAATGTAATCCTGCAGCGGAAAAATCGTAAGAATATCCGTATGTAATCCCAAAGTCCATTTAAAAGTAATTCGAGAATTAGTTAAATTTATTTTAACAGTTTCTTTTTAGTAAGCCATTAATTTGTACAGCGTACATGCAGCGTACTACTTATAACTAACTAATAAGTAATATCCGTCTGTCTGTTACTTCTTCAAGCTTCAGTCACTGAACGGATGACACATTGAGTCCGAAAAAAGCGTACGATATTTTTTTAACAATGGAGTTGCGGGCAACGTCTAGTATTTTAATAATTATTCTCATATTTATTTTTTTTTGTTAAAAATTATAAAATATAGTCATAATATAAACACAAACATAACTAAAAAAAACATTTTGACCTTATCACATTAATGTAAATATAATTATTTAAAATTTTATAAGCAATATTATTATACTTTTAGATATCCGAATCCAGTTTCAAGACCAGCGTCGAAGAGGTGACCCATATAGACCAGTGCACCCAAACACCGCCGAGCGGGAAGGTGAAACCGCGTATTCTTCACAGGCACAACACCTCAGACCACATACTCGAACGCCACAGACCCTACCGAATACGATACGAGTCGAGACCGAAGAGCTTAGGCATCTCCGACACTTACAGCCTTGGAAAGCCGCCAAGCTACGACAGCAGTAGCCATGCCAAGTGAGTAGTGTACATTGTACAAACAATAGCTGAATTAAATTCTGGGTGCGCTAAATTAGGATGTAAATGTTAAATGTTACTGCGAATCAAATAATTGTTATTGAGATAAAAATGAGTGAAGTGTAACTTGTGTGAATGGTAAGAAACAACCATCGTATATTTATCGTGTCTAGGCCAAAACTTGATTTTTTATTAACCGACTTCAAAAAAAGGAGGTTATCAATTCGACGCGTATGTATGTAATATTTCCAGAACTGCCCAGTTTTTGTATATTATGTTAATCTATATCAGCATCTGAACAAATGTGCCAAATTTCAAAAGTGTATGTATGTTTTTATGTTTGTTCACGCATATCTTCGGAACTACCGGTCCGATTTGAGTGATTCTTTTTTTGTTGTACTAAGTATTGTTCAACTTAGGGAATGCTGCAAGTTTCATCAAAATCGGTTCAGTAGTTTTGGAGATAGGAAGTTTTAATTCTCAATCACGTACAATTTTGAAGTCGGTTTTATCTTTTTAAAATACAGTTATCAATTTATTTTAACTAGTATTAAGGAACCACACTTTTTTTAAACCTAATAAAATATTATGTCATAGACCATAGTCTGAACTCTGTATTGTAAACTATATGTATAGACAAATGTTAAAATGTAGTTTGTTATTTATTTACTTTGTTATTATGATTTACGAGTTATCTTATTAGTTTATAATAAAGTAAAAACTGAGTAATAAATTTACGTGAAGCATGTCATGAAATTTCTGAAAACAAAGGCGCCTCTGACAAGCGACTGTATAATATATTTTATCTTGTGAATGCTGCCACAGAGTTATCAAACGTTGTGTAGCAGACAGTAGGCACAATGAGATTGTTACTCAAATATACATAAAATGTATGAGATAAAATGCTTCTAGAAGGATCATATTTATTTAGTTTATTTTTTACTGACACGCACATTTAAAACTCTTGATAAATATTCCACGAACTCGACTCGACTTGCTTAGGTTATGTTAGTAGGTAAGTATTTATTATTTTTCTAAGGAATTTTTAAATAATATACTGATTACTGACTTAATTTTATTTTTAAACGGAGCCCACACTGGTATATTATGCCAGAAGAAACATTACATAATATATTTTTTTATTTACGATTTCACCATTTTCAAATTTAATTTCTGAAGTAGTCCGCCCGCGCCGCCCTCGCTGGTGGCCCCTTTAGCGGTTAGTTCAATACGCTCCTGGCTTTTTTGTTTTAGATTCTCATCTGTTTTCGTAAAGTAATGACATTTTATTATGACTTTTCATACCTTAGCTCATTTGTTTAGCTACTACATAATATTATATAATATCTCTAAGGGAATTACTAACCTAAGACAAATAAATCAGGAAAAAATCTCTGTTTTTCGATTCAGTTATCTAAGAAAGTTAAGATGCAAATTGGTTAAAACTTAAAAAGAATATATTATATTATTAATTATAAGAGTTTGACAAATATGGAATAGGTATTAGTATTTTTTAAGTTTTAATAAAAATTATAACCGTAATAAAAAAACTACTTACGCCTCTTTTCAAGTATTTCAAGCCATCATCTCAGAAAGTGTGTGATCAATTATTACTTACTTTCATTTGTTTATGTAAAAGTAGGTACCTACCTATTCATTATTCTAAGCGTTATTAGAAATATTAAATAATTTGGAATAGAAAATATTATTATATCTTAAACGAAATTTTTACCTCCATAAACAACGTGAAATTTTAGTGGTTGTTTTCCCGCAGCAGAACGATTTACCTATAGTAGTACTATCGAACCATGCATGTTATTTTTTGAAAATAAAAAATATTTTGTATGCAGTATGACGTACTATGGAAACTTTATGCCGATAGGCGCGAGTTACTATGGACCCGACCGATTTTTTTTTTGATTTGAACAAAAAAAAGTAAACATTTTCCCATACATCTAGTGTGTATGGGAAAATGTTTACTTAGCCCTTTATTTAGCTGTCTGTGTCGAATTCAAAGAATTACTAAGTTAGGAGATTATCTCATGTCTAAATGGCTATGTCCTAACTTTTAGCGTGTTTTCTCAAGCGATTAGTGAACTGTTAATAACGTTATTTAGCTTGTCACTGTTTTATGGTTCCGTCAACAAACTTATATATAGGTAACTGTATGCAGTCAAAGTTTACTTATAATATGGGTACTGCTAATTATTAGGTATTATTTTTAAATTTTAAAATGAAGTTTATTATTATCGATCGATCGATTTCGATCATCGACTATTGTGTGCTCTTTACCTTTTTGGATTGAGGTGTCAAAGGCACAAAAGCCATTTGAAATATTAAAATTAACATTTTCCATTTTCTGAAGATTCCTATGGTTACTGAATAGAAAATACCTTAAGGCATTTAGGGCTGTTTCACTACTTCCTGATAAGTGCCGGATAGCCCATAGGCTATCCACCTCCTAACTTGACACAAAGAGTATGGAGAATCTGTCAAATAAGTTGTGGATAGCCTATCCGACACTTCATCAGGAAGTGGTGAAACAGGCCCTAAGTCTACTACTACTATTGTACAATATAAAACATAGAAGCAATTAATGAATCAATTATCAATACATCTGCTAGAGCAAATACAATCGCAAATCATAGCTTTTTTAGGATTTGTAATAATGTAATATCTAACCTTCGAATGGTAGGTAAGTAAAACTAACCTGATCCACATTCGCAGGGTCAGACTAGGCACGACCGACAGTCCAAACGGCACGCCGCCCCACAGCCTGGACTACGAGCTCACGAAGTTAGGGACTTCCCCCGGCACCGCCACCCCCACGGGCATGATTAGCAGCAAGGCCACCGCCACCACCGTGCTGCTCAGTCCCAGCTACCTGCAGAGCCCATGCCAGTGCAATCAGTCTATTAAGGTAGTTGAACAGATTAACTTATGACGAAAATTATAACCCCGTTTGGTAGTGACTTACAAGCTTACCCAGTCAGTCAACGCAGTCAGTCTTTTAAACTAAAGCATTCTGGACTCTGGACAACTCGTTCCATGCAGCAATCACGGATCACCTGAAGACGTGAATTTCATAATAAGCAATCGCCTAAAGTGGCGACTGGCGAACTGTCAATTTCTAGAGCCAGGCCATTTAGCCGAAACTTTTTCGTTTTCGCTTCGTTATGGTTCGCCAAAAAATTACGCTTTCTCCTGGCTGTACTACCATCTTACAGTTTTTTGTGTTGATAGCGGAGTCAATTAAGGAGTATTAACCTACTAGCCCCTAATGATATGCTTAAGTGCACATGACATACACAATATTTGTAAAGAGTTAACATTGAACAGTAAAAAAACTTATAGGAAAGATATATCAACGTCTGCTCTCTCTAGACTTAGCAATAGTACACTTGCATCTCGAAGGTATTGCTCATGTCTAGATCGCATGTAATTATACTGACTTTTTTTCTGTGGTAAGTATTATATTTGCAATCAAAGACCATAAAATAAAACGTTTTTTAATAAGTAATGAACTCGCTGACTTAGAATTCTACATAACAGCAATAGTATTTATTTACTAAAGTAATCCTCGCTTGCAAAATGAACTGTTTACCTTAATTTTTAATTGTCTTGTTCGTCTTCCAGAGCGTAAGTGAAGTAGCACTGGCGATGCCAGTTCCCAGCTGGAACGAGGAGCCAGCGCCGGAGCCGACGTCCCCCGACGGCCTGTCATGGCGCCGGCTGCACATGTCGCGGGCCAAGCTCAAAGCGACGGCCACTACGTCGGAACTGTTATCAGGTATGTTCGACTGTCTGAAAATAAATAAGGTGATAAAAGTTAATCGCCCCGGGGCATCAAAATTGTAAATACGCCACTGAGTGCCAATGCACTTAAGTATTTCAATAAATAAAATGATACGGAAAAGATCATTTTTGGTGTGTCTAGAAAAAGATGGCAAAGTCCGCCTCAGTTTTAATTCTTAAAACAATGTAGTTACCAGTGGCGGTTTTACCCATTGCGAGGCCCCGGGCGGAAGCTGGTCTTTGCGAGGCCCTGGGCGGCAAGTCTTTGCGATGCCGTTTGTCTTACGAAAAAATACCTTGCGACTTGCGAGGCCCCTGCAAGAGCGAGACCCCGGACGATTGCCCTGTTCGCCGCCACCCCCTAGGGCCGCCACGCCATTGGAGTCACAAGAATATTTCTCTCTAAAAAGTATCTACCTACCATAAATTTTCCAGGTTTCGCGATGGTAGCGATGGTGGAGCTTCAAATCAACGAGCCTACGAACGTTCCAGAATGGTTGTTCGTGATGTTCGCTGTCTGCACGACCGTGCTGGTGGCGGTCCACATCTTCGCCCTCATGATATCCACGTATCTGCTGCCTAATATTGACGCTGTGAGCAAGATGGAGGCGCCGGGGGGACCGGCGCAGGCGCTGAGGGATTCCCCTCATGAACGGATGAGGGGCTTCATCGAGCTCGCTTGGGCGTTTAGTACAGTTTTAGGTAAGCTTTTTGTAGATTTTTCTCATTTTAAGGACACTATTACAAAAAAATTAGCTGGTCGGATGTCTGTCAGTACGAATATCGACGTTAATAACATTAAAATAAGATTCATATTAGCGCGCCTTGTACAGTGGCGGTTACGACGCTCGCCGCGTTCTTGATATGGCGAAAATGTATGAAAAAAATTGAGAAATTTTCTTATTTTTCTTATAACTGGAAAAGTTGTTTATTTTTATATAAAAATTTTAGCGGACTTTATAGAGGACTAAATAAGCAACAATTTTTTTGTATATTTATTTTCCTCAGTTCAGTGTATTTAGATATTAAGGTACCTAATCAGACCCCATTTTTTTTTCATATTTTGCGATTATTGTAATGGTTAAAACGTATTTTATGTGAAAATTTTGTATGCGGCTATAGAATTTTTATGATACAGTCGTGGAGATGAATATATTATCTTTCATTTGAAACCAAAATATCCTCGCATTTATATTCTTTAATAGGGTACCGGAAAATCGCTGATATTTGTAATAGCGTCCTTAAATGCTATGTGCGTCTACGTGTAGCTGATGTCGATTGTTTCGCATCCGTCCGGTATACTAAGGCCGGTATAAATAGTCAGTACTTAAGATGCGACCCGGTCTCGAGACGCGGTTCGGCTCTGTGATTGGCCCAAATTTTGACAGCCAACCAATCACAGAGCCTGAACCGTGTCTTGAGACCGAGATGCATCTTGAGTACTGACTATTTATACCGGCCCTAGTTTGTGATCACTACGAAACGACTTGTTTATTTCGTTTAAGAAATCTTCAAAATCATGAATTAGCGCTTATTTAAAATATTGGCAATAATTACGATGACAGTACAGCGAAGTTTTAAGTTTTTTTTTCAATTTGCAGGTCTATTTCTGTTCCTGGTGGAGATAGCTATTCTGTGCTGGGTGAAGTTCTGGGACTACTCGTTTGCGGCGGCGACTGCAGCGACAGTCATAGTGATACCAGGTAAAAAAGTAGACTTATTGATAGAGATATAAGTATGGGATGGTGGGATAAGATGGGTTACCTATTAGGCTCAGAACTTATTATGTCATCGCTAAGAGAATGAAAGTTATTATACTCTGAAGCTTAGGTTCCCTTGTTGATGCACCGTCTTTTATTTTTTCTCAACTTAAGCGCATTAATCAATGTAGCACATTAGTGTCCATATATTATGCCCTAAGTATGTACACTGTACAGTGTACTGTCACTTATATTAAGGATATGCCTTGGTTTATCACCCAGATGTTTTCTTACTTTTTGTTTTTTTTTTCAGTGTTAATAGTGTTTGTGGCTTTCGCGATCCATTTCTACCACTCGCTGGTGGTTCAGAAGTGCGAAACGTCCGTACAAGACATCAGACAACTGGAGAATATGAAGAGGGATCTCGACACCGCTACTGTCAAGGTGAACATGCCATTTTAGTAAGACTATAAGATAGTCAGTTATACAAAGAGAGTATTGTAAAAACATACCTTTTGATAGAAAAAAAAGAGTAAGAAAAAATCATTCAGAGTTATCTTACTTTGGAGTTCCTATGGGAGTAGTCCCTAAGTTGCTACTCGCTGGCATAAATGTACTGTAAGGTCATTTGTCCACTGCTACCGTTACCGGGACGTCACCGACAAAAATTCAAATAAAATGCCACTTTATGACCTAGGCTATACTAGGTTTCTTTTTTATACTGACATTGGTGTAGCGACCCGTGCTACCGCTGCTCTGGGGCCGTAGACAATGTATTCTTTCGTTAAAAACGATGACGAAATTCGTTATCAAAATGTATGGGATTTGACATTAGTCTTCGCAAGCGAAATGTCATTTAGCGATGACTTATGTCAAATCGCATACATTTTGATAACGAATTTCGTCATCGTTTTTAACTAAAGAATACATTGTCTAAAGGCCCTGTAGTGGCGTAGAGCAAAATGAAAACTAAAGCCTAGGTCATAAAGTCGGATTTTATTTGAATGTTTGTCGGTGCTATTACGGCCCGGTGACGGCGGACGTGGACAAAAGGCCCAAGATTTAAATTAAGTATTATTAGTTTTCTTCGCTTTCATTATCTGACTAAGTTAATATGTTAATAGTATGTTGTGATTTTACGACTGTGTTGAAATTAATACTTTTTAAGCTTTATGTAAGTGGAAATAATTTACCTCTAGTTTAGTTTAAGAATAATAAAAAAAACGATTGTCTTCCAAAGGTGCCTTGTTATTATAATCCTCAAGTTTCCAATGTTTATATAAAACGTGATATATTTTTATGTTTCGTTTAGCGTTACTTAATATTATTCATGGTATTAACTTTTACAACCGTAGCCATAAAAATGTAAAACAAAATGTGATAAGCAGAAACTTTAATACAATATGTTTTTAACTGAGTATAGACAACAGTGTGTCGTTTTTGTAATTTTGTGACAAGTTAAAATGTTTGAAAAACATTACATCACAACAAAACCTTCAGTTTCTAAATAGATCCTTGTCAGAAGCTAATGTGTGAATAATACACATGGGTGACAAACCATCTCATTTATCTACATACAATAGAAACTAAACATTTTTACTTCTTATCTTGGATCTCCATATAAACATTAAACATATTTTCTTTTAATTTTTATGACTGTTCAATAAATTAAACTTTTATAGATAGATGCAATGATTGTATGATAAACTTGTATTATGTAATTATTGTAATTGATTTGATGAAATTATTTATCTGTGTAGTTTTAAGTGACTGTAAGACATTTGTTAAATCTTTAAGTATGTAATTTAACAACGAAGTTATTATACTTAATAAGATTTTAAGGCCACCCAAGGTTTTATTGTATGGCCAAGTGCCAATGGGCATTTTCAAAAAAATGTGTACCCCCTGATTTTGCCTTGTCCCTCGACTTTGTTAATTTATTTTGTCGAGATAAATAACTTTTAACAGAATATATTAATTTAAGTGAAAAAATTATATGTTTAAATACATATAGAAATTGTCGTCTTGTTGTTACTTCACTAAATAAAAAACTTACGAAGGTTTTAAAGTATTGAAAACCATCAAATATACCTGTCCCCTTCCCAACTAAGATCAGATAATGATTGATTTTATAAAATATCCAGTATTGGAAGTGATTTCTATATATAATTTAAAGTCTCAAAAGTCAAATGTATCAGTTGAAGGTATCAATTATAATTTATATTTTTATATGTAATTTCTTTTAAAAATTAATTTGAATTTAAAACGAAAATTTGTTCCTTCCGGAAGATTCCGCTTAGTGACTGCTCGTTTTTGCAAAAATTCTTCTAATACTAGAAAGTATTCGGCACGATCTGGCAAAACAACGTATGTTCTTCATCGACAGGTACGTCTTTTTGTTTTCACTGGCAAACTAAGTAGTGAAAAGCGCGGAAATGTTGTTGAAGTACAGGTGTTTCAATTTCTTTGTTCAGGTCTGTGACCAAGTTTTACTGTTATTAATCACTTTTCTTTGATTATTGTTATTGTTTACACATTGCAAAACTTGTATAGTATTTGATACCAAAAATGTATTAGTGCTAAATAAGATGGTTAATTTTTAAACAATTTAAAACAACAAGAAGATAGCATTATGTGACCTCCGTTGGGCATCCGTTGGGTGACTTTTTCTACGGTAATTTTTGATATTATCAGGAAAATGGCTTAAATTCCGCGTTCTTGTTTGTTTTTTGTATAATAAACTATATTTCCTATTACATTATAGAAAAAAAAAAGAAAAAACCTTCATAAAAATTAAAATGAAATTTTATACCCCGTACACGTTTTTAGGGTTCCGTAGCCAAAATGGCAAAAAAGGAACCCTTATAGATTCGTCATGTCTGTCTGTCTGTCTGTCTGTCTGTCTGTCCGTCCGTCCGTATGTCACAGCCACTTTTCTCCGAAACTATTAGAGCTATACTATTGAAACTTGGTAAGCAGATGTAGTCTGTAAACCGCATTAAGATTTTGATGCAAAAATGGAAAAAATATTAAAAATTTTAGGGGTCCCCATAGGTACAACTGAAACAAAAAAATTTTTTTTTCATCTAACCTATGCGTGTGGGGTATCTATGGATAGGTCTCCAAAAATCATATTGAAGTTTCTCATATCATTTTTTTCTAACCTGAATAGTTTGCGAGAGAGACTCTTCCAAAGTGGAAAAATGTGTGTCCCCCCCCCCTCTAATTTCTAAAGTAGAGGCATGATAATTCTAAAAAAAAATATATGATGTAGATTACTATAAAAACTACCAACGAAAATTGGTTTGAACGAGATCTAGCCAGTAGTTTTTTTTATACGTCATAAATAGTAAACCTTAATCTAAAATTCATTAAATCGACTGAAATATAAAAATAAATCAAAAATATTTTAATTTCATAAAAATAAACCTTATTGCTGCTGCGGAACCCTCCATGGGCGAGTCCAACTCGCACTTGGCCGCTTTTTTTTGAAATTGCCCCAATACTGTATGAATAAAAAATACATAGTATTATAATAATATTTTGTTCTGACTTCGACTTTTGATAATGTTTAAGTCTTAAAGACTTAAAGTTTCTTGGCGTCTCAGTAAGTACCTTATTTATTTCTTTTCTTTATATTAATTTATTAAGAATTATTAATACCTATTTACCTAATGTTCTGAGATGTGAAACAAACTTATTTGTTAGTCTGGGAGGGTAAGGACATACACACACCAACCTTAGGCACCCTGTCTTGCCTTACCGTCCCATAGGGACCGTGCAGAGCGACGACACTGCCACAAGTGGCGAATAGCCGAAACTTTTACGAAAATTTTACTGTCAAGCTCTAGTGAAGCTACGAAAAATTAGAAGATTTCTTAACAAATTCTGAGTATTTTCAAGAATTGAAATGTATTGTTGTTCTAATACATACAAGAAATATAAAGGCAAATCAACGATGTAAAATTTGACTATTTTTCTGCCAAAATATTCACATGGCTTTGCTTATTGAAAAACGAAAGAAATGGATAAAAGGCGGTAAAAATATACGTAAGTATTTAAAAAGTTCCATGAGTGTTATGTGTAGACTAGTAAAAACACTAAATTTTGTAGATTATAACCGTAAATTCATTTTTTATGAACACAATATGAACATAACCTATAACCATTGCTTTCTTTCAGTAAACATCCAAACTGGCTTCCATCTTAATTGATATACATACATAGGCACCGCTCATTTAATTGGCATAAAGTTGCATCAAAAGTAAGGATAATTTGGAGAAGTCCTGCCAGGAATTCAACACAGGATAGTATTGAACTTGAACCATCTTGTCAAAGTGTTGGTTCTCAAAAGGATGATTCCTCAAGTAAGAAAAAGATTAGTAGTGCAGTCTTTGTGTGTTATTTAAAGAATACATACCTAAATGGTGTTTACACTTATGAGATCCAGACTGAAATTAGTTAAAAATAGTGACAGACAAAAGTTGTGAAGATGGTATCGATCGAATCGCAGAAGGTTGAAATAAAAGCATTTATTTTAGTGAACTTGTTTTATTTTATTAATCCACAAGCATTTTCAGTAATTAATATAAGTATTTTTGCATAGCTTCATTATTTTATTGCAATATTTATCAAGTTTTTACTTTCTATGCTGATGGATGCTGTTAATTACTTTTTCAGATATTTTCTTCGTTAACTAGATAAGCTTTATACATTTTTATTCACTCTTCCATTCTTTGTTTACGGGTAGAAAGTAGAAACCCATTAATATTATACTTATTATTTTAAAATTATACTTAATATTATAAATGCGAAAGTGTGTCTGTCTGTTAGCACTTCACGCCCAAACCGCTAAACCAATTTTGCTGAAATTCTGTACGGATTTACTTTGAGCCCCGGGAAAGGACATAGGATACTTTTTATCCCGGGAAAATGTACGGTTCTCGCGCGATAAATGATTTTTGGCGCAACGGAGTTGCGGGCGTCATCTAGTCTTTAACTTTAGTACTTCGATCGCGGATTCTTGGAAATCTGTCGTTGTTCTCGCGGCCGCATGTGGCCACTTGGGAGTGTAAGTATTAAATCATTTTATAGTGTAAAACATAAAAAAACACTTATAAACTAGCCGGGGTCAAGGAGAATGCGAAGCCAAAGTCACTCACAAGTTACGTCTTTTACTCGCATCGTGGCGCTGCTGTCGAATTACGACGCCCTCTATAGTTTCTGCACGGTCCCTATACTGTTATTTTAAGTGTGTAAAAATATATATTATGTTATGTACCTAAATAAAGATTCAGCCGTGTTGCAACGGCCGTGGTCACGTGGCCGCGTGGTCCATAAGTTTTAATTTTAATTCAACGCGAAAGTTTAAAATGTTAACTATTATTTGTTATAGTTCTTAAGTTTGTCCAGTAAAATATAAAAATATGGTATTATAATTAATATAGAAAAGTTTGATAATGATTGATTGCATTTGTTATGATAATTGAAATAAAACTGTTACCTACACACTATGATTTTGTTTTTTTTTTATCTGATACAAGTAAACTAAAATAGTTAAATGTCTTAAAATATGCATGTCCTTATCATAAAAATTAAGACTGGCATAAGGTTATAGGGAAAATAGACAAGAAGTATATAAAAACAATAATTTATTTCTTATCTTCAGAATATTGTTTAAAAAATTGTTGATTATCAATTTATCATACATTCATGACACAGATATTTACAGCAAAACAAATAAAAATTGTCATTGAGAACCTAGCACTATGCAAAAGGCCAAAAGATATAGCACGGTCACCAAACACAAAGAAATTCGTCCATAGACCTATCACAACTCTCATTCACACACAAAAATATCGCTTTCGCGATAGATAGAAACAAGATAGCCTTAGATTTAGAAATACATGTTTAGATTCGAGTGCAAGATCAATGCCTGTTTGATGACCAGGCTGTAATAATCAAAGGCTCTCAATTCTGATGCTGATCTTGTAAAGCAAAACAGTGGGAACATGGCTTGGATTGAATAGCTTTTATACCACTTTGATAGATATATAAGAAAATAATATTAGCTCACTATTTAATATCACTATGTTTGCACTACAGAAATCACTTAACAACTAAAACTTGTTATGAATAATTAAAAATTAGTAAAACAGTATAAGAAACTCAGGCAGTTTTAGGATAAAACCATAAAGATAACTTACTAATATTATTATTAAGCATACAAAGGTACAAATTTGAAATTCAGTCAAATTTTCAATCAAATTAAAGACAACAATATGTAATTTACTTGTAACGTTTTTAGACCGTTAATATTTTAATTCTATAGAAATACTATTTACTTGTGTAATAATGGGTTAGATGGAGTTGACACTATTTTAGACTCTAGAATACATGAACAACTTTTTATCTCTATCTTTATTCTCTATAATACAAAATCGCAAGCAAAATCAAGTAATAAACACCTTCAACAGACAGAAATGGCAGTTAGTAGAATTAAATTGGTGTAATGACAAGCACAATTTATAAATAAGAAGCTAGACTATTGATAAATTACAAAATTGTTGTACTTTAGAATATAATATATTTACATTGTTAAATTTCAATATCCATAGTGTTGTTGTCTGGTGGGACGAGGACACCTCTGCGTTTTGGAGGTTCCTCCTCGGCTTCATTGTTATTATCTTTCACTTCTTTGATTGGTGTGAGAATGTCATCTCTGGGTTTCCATACAACTAGGGACATTTGTGGTTTTTGTAACCTGAAAGGTTTAATTTTATTACGATAACTCTAATTCTCCTAGAAATAGTTTTCGATGTAACTTTTTATTTCTATTATATATATATATATAATACAAAAATTTGTATTGATAGAAATAGAAATCCCAAAAGTATTATTCCATCAATTCATCATATTATACAAAGTATTTCTAATATAATTATTTTATTATCCCAATAAACTTATATCTTTAAACAAGCAATTCTTGTATATAATATATAATTGGAATCTCAGAATCGGCTCCAACGATTTTCATGAAATTTAGTTGAATAGTTAGAATTTAGCGACGGCCCCATAGAATAGTCGTATGGTAAAATAAGACAAAATCACTTTTATTTCACATTCGAACTGCACTCAATAGTAGCTACATGACCCTATTTTTATTATTTTTTATATGAATATATTGCCAGATATATAGCAAATAGAACATAATCATATCTGTACAACGCTTCGGCGTACAAAGTAGCTAATTCATGTCAGACCATGTTCACGGCAAGTGGCGACTCGCGCGCTGCGTTACATCTTTACTTAAGCCAACCATTTAACGGTCAATTACCAGGCAATTACCGGCTACAAAAACCAAGAGTTCACTTCGGTTGAAGCATATTCAGCAGTGGTCTCTTGCATATAGAAAGATGATGATGATGACCATATACGACGCTATATTTAGTACTAAAATCCGAAAAACAAAGCTGTTTTTGCACATACAACCTATATTTTAATTGTAATAACGATGGTACATAGTCGTTTATGTTTGTAAGCCCCCCTGTATTTCATAGAACAACGTTGTTAAGTAATATAAAATTCACTTTTCCTAGAAGTATAAACAATTATGAAAATCATAAATGATACAAGAATGTAACATTGCTAAAAGGGTTCAGTAAGAATTTTCAACTTAAGGTGTTATAATAACATTAATTTGCACTTGAATTCCTACTTGGAGTTATCATGCGCTCTACTCACAATCTCGCAAGTAGCAGTTACGACTTTGTTCTATATTATAAAATATTATTTTATCAAACCTACCTTTCCATAAGTGTAGGTGGTATGATGGGCTCTTCTGTTATTTTCTTAACATCTTCAGACAGCACAATTCTATGTCCCTTAAGTTTCTCACTGATGTTTTGTGAAGAAATTGGTTCCATAGCTACCTCCATCACATCATCATTATTAGAGAGTGAATGTTGAGTATAATTTGAGGAAATGTGAAGACTATTGAAGTGGGCTGCCATTTTTTCCTCAGTAATAAATTGTTTTACTGGTCTGTAATAAATTTAATTTATTCTGCATTTTTGAACATGATTGATTTTAGTAAGGAAAACTCTGACAAGAGATAGTACTAATAATAACATTCAGATTTTAATAATTTTTTTACAAACATATGGGTAAAACTAGAATTAAGGCATTAAGGCGCTATATCGAAAGTAATTTTACCGCAAGGGCATTTTTATACTTAATTTGTATGACTATAAAGTCGTGAATACACTGCGGCCAGAAGCTATCGGCTCGCTCGGAAAACATACGAAAAAATGTAATTATAATCATTTAAAAAATAACTAGGAGCATTTAAGCAAAATGCTTCTATACGATTTTGAGTTGCAAAGGTGTCTATAAATTGGACTAATTTCCTACAATACATCTATTTTCGTTTAAAAATAATCTTCAGGTTTCTTATTTTTAAGAGGTCATTTCAAAAATTGAATGTATCGAGGCAAAATGCACTAATCGTGTTTCTAGTTCTTCTCAAACCTAGATAAGGCTATATGAAAATATGTATATCTCATTACTAGATTTGTAATATTTCTGAGGATCTTATAGTATTACATCAAAAAGGGCAGTTTTTTCAATATATCGCCTTAACACACAATACTAAAACTAGCCTTAGTATGCTGTTTCAAAACTTGAAACCAATTGTATGATCAAAATATAACAATGTTGCACTAAGTAGATAGTACCTAATATATTTTGATAATCTACTTACATTGGTGGTTCGACATCCAAACTTTTTCTTTTACAATGTGTTATCTTTGGCTCACTTTGTGCTGTGAACTGAACTAGTTGGGGTGGTGATTGCAAGCTCCAGGAAAGACTCTGGCCGGTCCAGGGCGATCCTGTAGGTGCAGGCATGTTGTGAGGTTCTGAGATCCGAGGACAGGTAGTAACTTGAGGTGGGAGCCCCGGCAGAACCTGGTGTCCATACATCTGTTTTGCTACTTCATCAGCCTGATTATACTGATATGTCGGATAGCCGTGGTACACATCCATCTTTGTTTATTTATGCATGCGAAAACGTATACGCAGCAACAACAAACACTTCTTCTTCTTCTTTTTGGCGTGAGCCTCCAACACTTTGGGTTTCTCAAACACACTGTCGCAAGTTTCCTTTCAAACAACGATTGAAAATATACGCTTTCTAATATGATTTTCGCACTATGAAAATCCGCAACTCGTGAATAATCTTGACACGAAAAAATCCTATTTTTCACAAAAATTGGGCACAAAAAATAAAAATTCGAGACAAGCGAGCAAGGCGCAAGCGAGTTTGACACAATGCAAAGTCAACGTGACAGCGATTGACAACTCTAGAATGTTCTAGTAAGTAAAAGCGGCCAAGTGCGAGTTGGACTCGCCCATGGAGGGTTCCGCAGCAGCAATAAGGTTTATTTTTATGAAATTAAAATATTTTTGATTTATTTTTATATTTCAGTCGATTTAATGAAATTTAGATTAAGGTTTACTATTTATGACGTATAAAAAAAACTACTGGCTAGATCTCGTTCAAACCAATTTTCATTGGTAGTTTTTATAGTAATCTACATCATATATTTTTTTTTACAATTATCATGCCTCTACTTTAGAAATTAGAGGGGGGGGACACACATTTTTCCACTTTGAAAAAGTCTCTCTCGCAAACTATTCAGGTTAGAAAAAAATGATATGAGAAACCTCAATATGATTTTTGGAGACCTATCCATAGATACCCCACACGCATAGGTTAGATGAAAAAAAAAATTTTTTGTTTCGGTTGTACTTTACTATTTATGACGATTAAAAAAAACTACTGGCTAGATCTCGTTCAAACCAATTTTCGTTGGTAGTTTTTATAGTAATCTACATCATATATTTTTTTTTAGAATTATCATGCCTCTACTTTAGAAATTAGAGGGGGGGGGGACACACATTTTTCCACTTTGGAAGAGTCTCTCTCGCAAACTATTCAAGTTAGAAAAAAATGATATGAGAAACCTCAATATGATTTTTGGAGACCTATCCATAGATACCCCACACGCATAGGTTAGATGAAAAAAAATATTTTTTGTTTTAGTTGTACCTATGGGGACCCCTAAAATTTTTAATATTTTTTCCATTTTTGCATCAAAATCTTAATGCGGTTTACAGACTACATCTGCTTACCAAGTTTCAATAGTATAGCTCTAATAGTTTCGGAGAAAAGTGGCTGTGACATACGGACGGACGGACAGACAGACAGACAGACAGACAGACAGACAGACAGACAGACAGACAGACAGACATGACGAATCTATAAGGGTTCCTTTTTTGCCATTTTGGCTACGGAACCCTAAAAATTGAGTTCCAAAACTTCTAATAATATTTATTTTGCAAATAAAAGGTATTATAGTGGACAAGACTCCTGTATTAAAGGGAATAGGACTCGATCAAAATATATTTAAAGGTCTATATAGGGACCGTGCAGAAACTATAGAGGGCGTCGTAATTCGACAGCAGCGCCGCGATGCGAGTAAAAGACGTAACTTGTGAGTGACTTTGACTTCGCATTCTCCTTGACCCTGGCTAGTTTATGAGTGTTTTTTTATGTTTTACACTATAAAATGATATAATACTTACACTCCCAAGTGGCCACATGCGGCCGCGAGAACAACGACAGATTTCCAAGAATCCGCGATCGAAATATTAAAATTAAAGACTAGATGACGCCCGCAACTCCATTGCGCCAAAAATCATTTATCGCGCGAGAACCGTACATTTTCCCGGGATAAAAAGTATCCTATGTCCTTTCCCGGGGCTCAAAGTAAATCCATACCAAATTTCAGCAAAATTGGTTTAGCGGTTTGGGCGTGAAGTGCTAACAGACAGACACACTTTCGCATTTATAATATTAAGTATATTTTTATAATATTAAATATAATATTAAGGGTTTCTACTTTCTACCCGTAAACAAAGAATGGAAGAGTGAATAAAAATGTATAAAGCTTATCTAGTTAACTAAGAAAATATCTGAAAAAGTAATTAAATAGCATCCATCAGCATAGAAAGTAAAAACTTGATAAATATTGCAATAAAATAATGAAGGTATGCAAAAATACTTATATTAATTACTGAAAATGCTTGTGGATTAATAAAATAAAACAAGTTCACTAAAATAAATGCTTTTATTTCAACCTTCTGCGATTCGATCGATACCATCTTCACAACTTTTGTCTGTCACTATTTTTAACTAATTTCAGTCTGGATCTCATAAGTGTAAACACCATTTAGGTATGTATTCTTTAAATAACACACAAAGACTGCACTACTAATCTTTTTCTTACTTGAAGAATCATCCTTTTGAGAACCAACACTTTGACAAGATGGTTCAAGTTCAATACTATCCTCAGTGTTGAATTCCTGGCAGGACTTCTCCAAATTATCCTTACTTTTGATGCAACTTTATATGAGCGGTGCCTATGTATGATGGAAGCCAGTTTGGATGTTTACTGAAAGAAAGCAATGGTTATAGGTTATGTTCATATTGTGTTCATAAAAAATGAATTTACGGTTATAATCTACAAAATTTAGTGTTTTTACTAGCCTACACATAACACTCATGGAACTTTTTAAATACTTACGTATATTTTTACCGCCTTTTATCCATTTCTTTCATTTTTCAATAAGCAAAGCCATGTGAATATTTTGACAGAAAAATAGTAAAATTTTACATCGTTCGATTTGCCTTTATATTTCTTGAATGAATTATAACATCCGGGAATACAACAATACATTTCAATTCTTGAAAATACTCAGAATTTGTTATGAAATCTTCTAATTTTCCGTAGCTTCACTAGAGCTTGACAGTAAAATTTTCGTAAAAGTTTCGGCTATTCGCCACTTGTGGCAGTGTCGTCGCTCTGCACGGTCCCTATATAGGGACCGTGCAGAAACTATAGAGGGCGTCGTAATTCGACAGCAGCGCCACGATGCGAGTAAAAGACATAACTTGTGAGTGACTTTGACTTCGCATTCTTCTTGACCCTGGCTAGTTTATGAGTGTTTTTTTATGTTTTACACTATAAAATGATATAATACTTACACTCCCAAGTGGCCACATGCGGCCGCGAGAACAACGATAGATTTCCAAGAATCTGCGATCGAAATATTAAAGTTAAAGACTAGATGACGCCCGCAACTCCGTTGCGCCAAAAATCATTTATCGCGCGAGAACCGTACATTTTCCCGGGATAAAAGTATCCTATGTCCTTTCCCGGGGCTCAAAGTAAATCCATACCAAATTTCAGCAAAATTGGTTTAGCGGTTTGGGCGTGAAGTGCTAACAGACAGACACACTTTCGCATTTATAATATTAAGTATATTTTTATAATATTAAATATAATATTAAGGGTTTCTACTTTCTACCCGTAAACAAAGAACGGAAGAGAAGAAAAATGTATAAAGCTTATCTAGTTAACTAAGAAAATATCTGAAAAAGTAATTAATAGCATCCATCAGCATAGAAAGTAAAAACTTGAGAAATATTGCAATGAAATAATGAAGCTATGCAAAAATACTTATAATCTTACTGAAAATGCTTGTGGATTAATAAAATAAAACAAGTTCACTAAAATAAATGCTTTTATTTCATCAACCTTCTGCGATTCGATTGATACCATCTTCACAACTTTTGTCTGTCACTATTTTTAACTAATTTCAGTCTGGACCTCATCAGTGCAAACACCATTTATGTATTCTTTAAATAACACACAAAGACTGCACTACTAATCTTTTTCCTACTTGAAGAATCATCCTTTTGAGAACCAACACTTTGACAAGATGGTTCAAGTTCAATACTATCCTCAGTGTTGAATTCCTGGCAGGACTTCTCCAAATTATCCTTACTTTTGATGCAACTTTATGCCAATTAAATGAGCGGTGCCTATGTATGTATATCAATTTAGATGGAAGCCAGTTTGGATGTTTACTGAAAGAAGCAACGGTTATAGGTTATGTTCATATTGTGTTCATAAAAAATGAATTTACGGTTATAATCTACAAAATTCAGTGTTTTTACGAGTCTACACATAACATTCATGGAACTTTTTAAATACTTACGTATGTTTTTACTGCCTTTGATCCATTTCTTTCGTTTTTCAATTAGCAAAGGCATGTGAATACTTTGGCAGAAAAATAGTAAAATTTTACATCGTTCGATTTGCCTTTATATTTCTTGTATGTATTAGAACTTTTTTTCAATTTTCAATTCTTGAAAATACTAAAATTTTTCAAGAAATCTTATAATTTTCCGTAGCTTGAATAAAGCTTGACAGTAAAATTTTCGTAAAAGTTTCGGCTATTCGCCACTTGTGGCAGTGTCGTCGCTCTGCACGGTCCCTATTGTAGTATAGGGACCGTGCAGAGCGACGACACTGCCACAAGTGGCGAATAGCCGAAACTTTTACGAAAATTTTACTGTCAAGCTCTAGTCAAGCTACGGAAAATTATAAGATTTCTTGACAAAATTTTAGTATTTTCAAGAATTGAAATGCATTGTTGTGTTCTAATACATACACGAAATATAAAGGCAAATCGAACGATGTAAAATTTTACTATTTTTCTGCCAAAGTATTCACATGCCTTTGTTTATTGAAAAACGAAAGAAATGGATAAAAGGCGGTAAAAACATACGTAAGTATTTAAAAAGTTCCATGAATGTTATGTGCAGACTCGTAAAAACACTGAATTTTGTAGATTATAACCGTAAATTCATTTTTATGAGCACAATATGTACATAACCTATAACCGTTGCTTCTTTCAGTAAACATCCAAACTGGCTTCAATCTAAATTGATATACATACATAGGCACCGCTCATTTAATTGGCATAAAGTTGCATCAAAAGTAAGGATAATTTGGAGAAGTCCTGCCAGGAATTCAACACTGAGGATAGTATTGAACTTGAACCATCTTGTCAAAGTGTTGGTTCTCAAAAGGATGATTCTTCAAGTAGGAAAAAGATTAGTAGTGCAGTCTTTGTGTGTTATTTAAAGGATACATAATTAATGGTGTTTGCACTGATGAGGTCCAGACTGAAATTAGTTAAAAATAGTGACAGACAAAAGTTGTGAAGATGGTATCGATCGAATCGCAGAAGGTTGATGAAATAAAAACATTTATTTTAGTGAACTTGTTTTATTTTATTAATCCACATGCATTTTCAGTAAGATTATAAGTATTTTTGCATAGCTTCATTATTTTATTGCAATATTTATCAAGTTTTTACTTTCTATGCTGATGGATGCTATTAATTACTATTTCAGATATTTTCTTAGTTAACTAGATAAGCTTTATACATTTTTATTCACTCTTTCGTTCTTTGTTTACGGGTAGAAAGTAGAAACCCTTTATATTATACTTAATATTATAAAAATATACTTAATATCATAAATGCGAAAGTGTGTCTGTCTGTTAGCACTTCACGCCCAAACCGCTAAACCAATTTTGCTAAAATTTGGTATGGATTTACTTTGAGCCCCGGGAAAGGACATAGGATACTTTTTATCCCGGGAAAATGTACGGTTCTCGCGCGATAAATGATTTTTGGCGCAACGGAGTTGCGAGCGTCATCTAGTCTTTAACTTTATTACTTCGATCGCGGATTCTTGGAAATCTGTCGTTGTTCTCGCGGCCGCATGTGGCCACTTGGGAGTGTAAGTATTAAATTATTTTATAGTGTAAAACATAAAAAAAACACTTAAAAACTAGCCAGGGTCAAGGAGATTGCAAAGCCAAAGTCACTCACAAGTTACGTCTTTTGCTCGCATCGTGGCGCTGCTGTCGAATTACGACGCCCTCTATAGTTTCTGCACGGTCCCTATACCCTAGAATCTTCTAATTCCATATATTATTTTATATGGTAACATTTAAGTATTCCGCTAGTATCCATATTTCACTAGTATCCAGTGTTGAAACAAAAAAAAAACATAAGAAAACTACATGTCAACGTGAAATACTCTAATCTGTGACAGTGTCCACAGCAGTCTGTGAAAAAAGGGGGAAAAATGGAAAACTGTGGGAAAACCCAATCGGAAATTTCTCATTGTTTTTCATAATTTCTACGCATTTTACAAGTTTTATTGAGTTTGCTGGTTTTGTAATAAATATGCAAGTGTTTTCAGATAAGAATTGCGTGAAAAACAATTCTGCAATTTGATACTGCAAAGCAATAAGCTTATTTTGACAGTTATAAGAAGCCATCGGTTTAACATGACGTTTTAGTACAAATCACAATATTTTTGTGTAAAATTTCCCAAATTGCCTCGAAATGGGGCTAGATTTTGATATATTGGAGTTTTGTAAGAAACTACGGCAAAACCGGCCTCCGCCGTATCAGTGTCCATTGGAGAAATGCGATAAAGTTTACAAAAGTTTGTGTGGTCTTCAGTATCATTTGGTAAACTACGATCATGATAACCCGACGCCAGCTACTCCTGCCGTTAACAATAACAGGAAGAAAGGTAGAAGCAGAGCCGCGGTACCAACAGGCGATATCGCTTTGCAAAGTCCGCCAAAAGAAGCTTTAACTTTTGCTGAAGCCCAGAAAGTAGTGCAGTTTGAAATAGATGGAAAAATAAGCAGAATACCTATAGATCAGCCGTTGCCGATTATATCTCTGGAGGAATGGGAAAAAAAGAATGCAGAGCTAGAAAAACCTTTGGCGTTTGTTGAACCACCTCAGGAGCCTCACGTAAAGTTGCCAGAAGCTACTTTTAAGGTAAGCAGTGATTAGTGAATAGAAAGTTTTCGTAAATAAATAATTTTAAATACACAAATCTTAAATCAATGAATTGTTCACATTTTTGCTTCATTATATTACAGGTTATCCCAGATTATAATGAGAGAGTATGTGATGCACCACCCAGACCCAATGCTTACATACGGTTCATTGAAAAATCAGCTGAGGAACTTGATGGAGAAGTGGAGTATGATGTGGACGAGGAGGACACGGCGTGGTTGGGAATCATCAACAAAAACAGAGTTAAACAAAACCTGCCACCTGTGTCTGTTGATACACTTGAATTATTGATGGATCGCCTTGAGAAGGAATCCTATTTTCAAGTTTGTACTGTTTGTTTTTATTAGTAAAAAAATGTTTACTATAATTAGACAATGATAGAGAGACAAAACGCAAGCTAATACCTAAGTTAACCTCTTGATCGTGGATTCTTGGAAATCTATTGTTTACGCGGTCAAATTCAGCCGCTTGACTGTAAAGAATTATAATATGGCAGCTAGTGGCTACTTATGTTACTTGCAAATAAACACGTGTGGAGATTTCTGAAGTTTGCTTTCTAAAAAAATTTATACCAGCTAATTTGCAATGATACAAAATGAAGACTTACAATATTATCTTTTATTTGATGGTTTATTCAATATATTTTATTGATATCATATTATTTCAGGCAACACAAAGTGGTCAACAGACTGCTGTGACAGTAGATGAAGATGCTGTGTGCTGCATATGCATGGACGGTGAATGTCAGAATACCAACGTCATATTGTTCTGTGACATGTGTAATTTAGCTGTTCACCAAGATTGTTATGGGGTAAGAATATTTGACCTTGTCCCAATATTATCACTTTAGCATGATCTAAAAATGTTTTGTCGAGATAAGGGATTTCATGAAAATATTAAATTATTGAAAAATAACAACAAACTACAAGTTAATCTTAAAATGGACTAGCTTTTTTTGCTTCCTTGACCCTTGTATCATACGACTAAATTACTTTTAATAGCTCAGCACAGCTGAAAACAAAAGTCTAACTGCACATTTCAATATACATGACTTTCTATTTAGACAAACTGAAAATAAAATATTTTAATTACAAAAAGCCTGATTTCTCTATTGTAGGTGCCATACATTCCCGAGGGTCAGTGGCTATGTCGGAGATGTCTGCAGTCTCCATCCCGTTTGGTCAACTGTGTTTTGTGTCCTAATACTGGGGGTAAGAAATATTTTTATTTCAACAGAAACAGACAAAGAAATAGTAGTTTAATCAAATGGTTTCAAATCCTTACTTAAAATGTTGTGTAAAATTATTATGCTCCTTTTATTTCTAATTCTACTGTAATGTAACAGTACATTTTGTACCTTAAAAAAGATGTCCCTTTGCCATATTATTGTCTGTAAGCTGTTTAGGCCATAAATAACATCATAAAAACAAGATAAAGAACTTTTCAATACTGTTCAATGGTCATTCTTTAAAGAATAAGCAATTATAAAGAAAGTTTGTTTCTATCAGATGTGTATTGTTATTTGTTTACCACCTTGTTTTTTTATTACCATTTTTATATTTTTTAGGTGCATTCAAACAAACTGACCAAGGCACATGGGCGCACGTCGTTTGCGCTCTGTGGATACCGGAAGTTCGTTTCGCCAACACTGTGTTTTTGGAGCCCATAGGTTAGTCTCAGAATACTCAATACAGAACATTTGTTCTGTATTCTGAGAGGTTAGTTTAAAGATTATACGCTATTTCTGTTATTAAACTGATGCTCCTAATTAAAATTAATAAAACTTTCTCTTGAATCACTATTTCTTTTAAAATAATGCTTAAAAATTCTTCGACTAGTTTTAAAGAAGATCTAAATAGGATAGACAGCAGGATTGTTTTATAATATTATGTTATTGATTCTGCGTGCAGTGAAGAGTGCGTATCTTTAACTCCCGATTCCTCGCCAGATGAAACGTCCAATAACATAATCCACAGATTCAATAGAGACGATTCCGGCGGCGCGGTGGAAGCTCCAGTGTATGGTGTGCAAGCAGCGCGGCGCGGGCGCCTGCATACAGTGTCACCGCAGCAACTGTTACTCCGCATTCCACGTCACATGCGCTCAGCAGGCCGGGTAACTATTAAACCAAATATCGGTATATATATCTATATAAAATACGGCCGATTATACGCAGCTGAAGTTCGGACTTCGGCATGATTACGCCTGCAATGTATTTTAAATTACCGATGACACCCCATTGCGAAATTACGTCGTGTTATAGCGTATGCTTTAAGCACATTGCAGAATTAAAGCACTAACATAGTAATACAATTTAGTAACACACACAAACTTGTTTTAGATTATACATGAAGATGGAGGCAGCGGGCACGGGCAGGGACCCCAGCCAACCGGTACAAGTAGCTAAGATGGCGTACTGCGATTCTCACACGCCGTCACATATTCTACAGGTTGGTTTTAGCAAGGACAAGTTGGAATTTTTACTTTACTTTGTGCTATTTATTTATAAGACTGAAAACTTATAATGTATCTACATCCTTCTTGCTAAAACAGGAAAGGCGAGCACTTGAATCTGAGGGCGATTCCAAATCGGCGGACTTATCAACAATCAGGCAAAAGGGACGAGACAAAATAAAACAGGTATTTATTTATTATTTATACTAATTTAAATAAGTGTAAGTTTTTTTTGGATTACCATAATTATTAATCCAGAAGGTAATCAAGAAATTATATTATATAGGCGCGTCGAGTCCTGGCCCTCAAACGGACGTGGGCACCGGTGGTGTTAGTGCCGACTCTAGCGGCGGAGCGAGTGGCGGATATAGCGCGGCTGGCGGCGGGCCCGGCGGCGGCGCGCGCGCAGCTCATGAAGCGCCTGCTAGCGTATTGGACGCTCAAGCGCCGCAGCCGCAACGGCGTGCCGCTGCTGCGACGACTGCAGAGCTTGGCGACGCATCACGGTAATTTGTCGAACACTTATATCGTCTTTAAGATATGATAATATTATATTTTTCAAACCTTTTAGAAAAATCCTTCAACATTCAACATCAGAATACAAATTTGACTTGCTCTCTTTCTTTATCATTACATTGGCTAGTGCATTTAATAGTTAATGGAATTATGGTTACAGGTGGTAGCCGAGGTATACAAGATGGGACGGTGAATGTTCGAGAGCTGTGCAACCAGCTCAAATATTGGCAGAGAATACGACAGGATTTGGAAAGGGCCAGGTAAATCTGTTTTCCTGTTTTAGCAGCATTTTTGCAGTTCTCTTTGTCGCCGTTTTACGTTTTAAAAGTTAACCCCTAACTATAGTTTGTGCGTTATAAGATGATATGGGTGACACCTCTAATATTCCTTGCTACGGATATTTTTTACAAGAAAACAAAAAAAATAAAAATGTAATAAAATATTATATTCCATCTACAAAAACAAAATATGTTTCCTATAATAATTGTAAATGATTAAGAATGAAAAGTTGCTAAATGCTAACTTATTAATATAAAATTATAAATATTAACTGTGTAATACGAGTATAAAATTATTGTTACGAAAATATTTGAAAAATGTCATATGCATGAAACTGAACTTTTGCCGATAGAGATTAATAATAATAATAATATCTATGGACGCTTCACACCACGTCAGTCTGGCCCCATGCTAAGTACCTAAAGGACTTGTGTTACAGGTACCAGACAACGGAAATATATTTAATACTTTTATACTATACATATATTTAAGATTTTTATTATATGATAAATATATTTAATACACATCCATGACCCAGGAACTTTGTTGTTTGTGAGCATGAAATGATCTTGAGTGTTCTGTGTTCTTGGCCTTAGTTCTACAAAATCAGTTTTCTCACTGCAAAAAATTTTTGAGCTTTAAGATTTTCTTAATTTTATAAGGTTACTGTGCGAGTTGGTACGCAAACGCGAACGGCTGAAGGCGGAGTACACGCGCGTGTGGGAGCGGTGCGTGATGCACTCGCTGCGGCCGGAGCGCGCGGCGCTGCACAAGCTGCTGCGGCTGTTGCGGGCGAGAGACTCCAGCGACATATTCTGCGAGCCCGTCGACCTGCTAGAGGTGGGGATATATTATGTAGTTACTAGTTGTGGGAGTTGGTACGCAAACGCGAACGGCTGAAGGCGGAGTTTTGAGATTTACAGAATACTGGCGAGTGTGATTTGACGAGTTCTATTTAACTGCCTAGACGTGATATGGCAATGGCCAGCATAATGTCTTGCGTTTCAGAACGCATCTAGGGTATTTTATAACAATACTGAAACCACATCGAAACTTTACAATGTTGGATTAAAAAAACACACAAGTGTAACAAAGCTATTTCAATTTTTTTTTAAACAGGTGCCAGACTACAGCTCGGTCGTGACCCACCCCATGGACCTCAGCACTATGGGCAAGAAGCTCGACCGCGGCGCGTACAGGACCATCGACTACATAGAGGCCGACTTTCAGCTGATGATCAACAACTGCCTCACTTATAATAACAAGGACACCGTGTTTTATAAGTAAGAAGATTTCCTTTTTTTAAATGTAAAATAAGGGGCAAACGAGTAAACGGGTCACGCAAACATGGAAAACAACTACCGTCGCCCATGGACACTCGCAACATCAGTAGGTGCGTTGCCGGCCTTTTAAGAAGGAATACACTCACTTCTTGAAGGTTTGCAGGTCGTATTGGTCCGGAAATACTTACTTTTATGTGTAATCTGGGTATAAAAAGTCCGTCTTGCTCCAGCTTAGGACTTATTCTAAACTCATAAGATATGCCTGTGCTACTAAATAGTAAATGAAAAAAAAAATAGTAAATGATTTTTATATTTTGTAGAACAACGACGGAAAGAGAATTGTAGGTAGTTTTTTATATGTAGCAAAATAACTTAATTATGTCCTCGCATTAAACCGTTTTTTTATTTACAGGGCCGGCGTAAAAATGCGCGAACAATGCGTCCCCATATTCCGTCAAGCGCGACGTGACGTCATCGATGCGGGCTTAACCGATATCGCCGGTAACGGAGAAGTGGAATCCGCCAGGAGTTCCCCCCGTGAAACCCCCGTTCCAGATGAGAGGGAGATAGAAAGAGAAGAAAAACCCGCAAAGAAAGAGAGGACTAGGACTCGTGAGTCGCTCCGAGCGCGAGAGTCGCAAGCGAGAGAGTTGGCTGAAAAGAAGAGAATAAGTCCACGACGACGCCGTAGCGTGCGACACTCTAGTAGCGACAGCGAACGGACAGCTGGTATGTTTGAATGATATGTTCATTGTTCAGCTCATAAATTACCTACTTCTCGCACTTTCTGTCTCCCTTACTAATAAAAGTATTGAAGCAGAATATATTGAAAGTCCGTCTTTTTCTGACATCCTTTACTTTCCAATATGATTGAATTCGATGTTTGTGTGCGTGCGACTAGACGTATGCGAATATAATTGCATAAGTTGATAAAAACGCTATGCAATAGCTTTATCGCGGCAGTCGTGTCACGCGTATTTTTTAATTTATTAATATATTTGTAGACACTAGAAGCGAGAGGGGAGTGTCACTGGCGAGAAGCGAGAGAGGCGTGTCTCTGGCGAGAACTGAACGTGGCGTTTCTTTAGCAAGGAGTGAACGGGGCGTGTCATTGGCTAGAAGCGAGCGAGGCGTATCTCTAGCGAGAAGCGAGAGGACCTCACGCGCGCCCAGCCCACAGAATGACACTGAAGATGAAAATGCCACGGTAAGAACTAAAATATAAGTGTTGATGTTGCAGTGTGTTAGTAATAATCGAGTTATAACGAAAATCGTAATCGGAGAATACAGTTTGGTGTCGTAAGCCCACCTTTGAAATTTTATATAGTGTTATTATCTTAATTTTGTGATTACAGAGGGATGGATCGCCCGCTGCAGTGAAGGTGAACCGCAACTGGTGGCGCGGGCGTGGCCGGGGGCGGGGCCGGCGCGGGCGGAGGGGGCGGGGCCGACCCTCGCAGTCCGTGGCGAGACAACCGAGAGAAATTGGTATATCTTTTTAGGGTTCCCTACCCAAAGGGTAAAAACGGGACCCTATTACTAAGACTTCTATGTCTGTCCGTCTGTCTGTATGTCTCCAGGCTGTAACTCAAGAACCGCTATAGCTAGACTTCTGAACTTTTCACAGATTATGTATATATCTTGCCGCTATAACAACAAATACTAAAAACAAAATAAATTAAATATTTATGGGGGGCTCCCATAAAACAAATGTGATTTTTTTGCTATTTTTTGCTCGTAATCAATATCGGCAACACCTAGGGTACTTGAAATGTTCACAAAATACTTAATTGTATTTGTATTTTAATAATTAATAATAAAATTTAAATAAATTAAATAATTAAGGGGGGCTCCCAATTCCCATACAAAAAACACATTTTTAGCCTATTTTTGTTCTGCAATGGTACCCGGGAACCCTTTGTGCGCGCGTACAACTCGTACTTGGCCGATTTTTTTATAAAATACAGGGGGCAAACTAGCAAACGGGTCACCTGATGGAAAGCAACTACCGTCGCCCATGGACAATCGCAACATCAGAAGAGCTGCAGGTGCGTTGCCGGCCTTTTATGAGGGAATACGCTCTCTTACTGGAGGTTTGCAGGTCGTATTGGTCCTTAACGGTCGTCAACTACCTTTTGTATTAATTTGGAAGACTAAACAGTAAACCAGGTACTAGTATTAGTTTTTATTTGCTGACATATTATTTTCGTTCACAGATACCCCAACAACAGATTCTGAAACACCAATCGTTGCGAAGAAGAGCATAGAAAGAACTCAAAAACTGGCTACACCAGAGAAGTCACCTTCCAAACAACCAGAAACATCAGGTATGGTTTTATTATCTTTTACCTTATTTAGGGCCTGTTTCACCACTTCCTGATAAAGTGCCGGATAAGCTATTCACAACTTTTTTTGACAGATTCTTCAAACTTCATCTGTCAAGTTAAGTAGTGGATACTGGATAGCCTATTCGGCACTTATCAGGAAGTGGTGAAAGAGGCCCTTAATGTTGTTTTCTACATTCTTTCCTTTTTTTTATTTTGATAAAATGTACACTTTTTTGGCAGTTTTATTTTGAAGCAACGCAAAAAGTTGAAGAATACAGAAGAATTTGTGAATTTTAACTTATGTTGTAAAGGCTAGTATAAGTTTAAACGTAAGACTGTTCTGTTATTATAATATTTGATTTAGAGTAGAATTGAGAAAAAATATGGTGGTTGATTTTAAACAGAAGTGTAGTATTTTTTTTATTAATATTTATTTATTATACATTTGAAGTTATGGAACTAGTGTGGTAACTGGTAGGTATATAATTTCGTAAAATGTAGATAAAACCTTTAGTTAAAAATCTACATTATGAAAATATGTACAGGATGTAACAAACTTAGTGATAATACTTTAGTTAGGGTGTGTGTGTTCCTTGTAGAGAGTTCACTGTGAATACTTTCACGGGCAAGTCGTGACGCTGGGGGGCTTGCCCATACAAAAGTGAAAAAAAATGGTCCTTCAGCGCTGCTACTTTCACAGTGAACTCTCTACAAGGAACACATACCCTAAAGTATTATCACTTAGTTTTGTTACACCCTGTAGAGATAGTAAGGCTGTGTTTTTGTGCTTGTCTTAATTGTGTCTTAATTCATTTGTTAAATCTCTATTCATGGTGTGGATTTTGTTGTAGTAAGGGGTTAATATTTTCCGTATATAGGAATAAGTACCTAGTAGAAGAATTTAGTTGCCTTCAGATGATAAATAAAATATTATGTTGTTTGATGTTTGATAGGTCTCGGTCTTGTGAGTGGTCTACGGAAGCCAACACTTTTGGTGTCGCCATCTAAATTGTCGGTGCCTCCAAAGAGCTTTGGATCTGATGGTACACTTGTATTTTTTAGTTTTATAAAAATAATAACACACTCATTGTATTTTTGATTGATATCATAAACATAAGAATAATAAAATGAATGGTTTATTTTCGGTATGACTGTCCCTAAGTTTATTGGTGACAGTTTAGAATTACAGGAAGAAACTCAGATTAGCCCACAACTAAAGTCCTATTTTTGGTAGGAAATATTGACTTATCATAATATAATATTCCGCGGTTTGTGCATATTGTAATAAATTTAAAGACCTATTACATCATTATACCAATTTCAGCGTCTCTACCGACGTTGTCCGCAAGTTTGGGACGCGCGTTGGAGCCGTCCCCGCGTAAAAAGGGCCGCGGACGGCCGAGGAAAGTGGATAAGGACAAGGCCGCCTCCTCGCCTGATCTGTTCAGGTATATTTTAGTGTTTTTTTCTGTATGGGGGTCGTCAGAGGCCGAGAAAAAAAAGGTTGAAAGAAACCGCGGTCGGTTCCTATCCATATTGCAAGCTTGTTTTACTGTCCTATATTATGCTATTGATTTGGGTACTTCGTATTTTTTTTTTAATATATTTATTCATTTAAAAAAAACTTAAAAACTAATACAATTAAACCTCGCCAAACCAAAGTTTATCGGCGAGATACGCTCATTAACATTTTTTATACTATTATCTATTGAATACAATACAATACAATACAAAAACACTTTATTGTACACCAGAAATACAAAATAAAAAACATTTTACATAAGACAACATATTGATGATGTACAAAAGGCGAACTTATTGCTAACAAGCAATCTCTTCCAGTCAACCTTTTGTTTATCGGATTGTCTAAAAGAGATTGAAAACATCGTGTAGGTGTACAAACCTAATTAACAAAGAAAAAGTTACCTAATTAACAATTTACTTTAAGAAAATAATAATAATAATGAATACATTGTGCTTAAAGTAATACTATTGTCTGTATAAAAATGGATATGGACAATGTGTACTCACTGCATTACAATGATAACATCCAGAATATTATGTAGACGCTTAATAACCAATTTACCTATTGTAGTCATAGATGGCGTTGCAACGTTGCAACATCACGCCATAACCCTTCACCTTGCTTTTTTGTAATAGACTTTTAAATCAGTCTGAAGCTAACTTAACAGTCTATTTTGTGATCAGTTTTTAGCTGATTTAGGGCCTGTTTCAGTAACAGATAGAGTATCTGTCAGATATGTTGTAGATAGCTTATCCGACACATATCAGGAAGTGGTGAAACAGGCCCTTAACAATGGCATTTACTTATCTTGTAGATAGATTTTATTTTGCAATCAGTCTAGAGCTAATTAAACAGTGATATTTACTTGGTCCAGGGCTGTTGGCGGCGAGGGGGCGCTGTCGACGCCGGTGCCGGCCTCGTTCATGCAGTACCGCGGCCCGCCCGGCGAAGTTGGCTCCGACAGTGACTTAGCTCTGTCCAGGTGAGCATCATACACCCGTATCATTAGTCGTTTCCTCGATCTTCGCCACTTTAAACAAATGACATAGTTTTTGAAGCATTGAGGTCGAGTGGAGTGGGCGTAATTTCCAGGAAACGACGGGCGAAATCTCGAAAAATACGGGCATAAATCTATACAAAGTAATCTAGCTTTGATCAGGTGAACGATATAACCTTTTTACTAAACCATCTAGGTTTGACCACGTAAACTACTACTGCGAACTGTAGAGTTGGCAGTATTGTAATAGCGTCATCAAATCAAGTCAAAATATAATTTAATCAATGTGATATTGTTCTTAGGACTGGTTTACACAACTATAAATTTATGACACATTCTGAATGCGAATTTAATGTTTTACATTCATATAAGCCTGCAAGTTTCTTCTTGAATTTATCTAAAATCTCATTTGAAACCTTGTTTAATTATTATTATATTTTATTTTAATCATTTTTTATAAATTTAACAATTATTACAATTATATACTAATTTATTAAAAACAGTCAATTTTAACTTCTTATTCTCAGTCCTACAGTATTGTTTACGCAGTTTGTCGGTAGATAAATCTTGTCTATACAGATTTTAATGAAATTTCTGTATGCTAATATTGCGAGTATCCATGGGCGACGGTAGTTGCTTTGACCCGTGCGTGCGTGTTGCGTGACCCGTTTGCCCCCATAATTTTATTTTAAAAATGCTCCAGGTCGTCGAGCAGCAGCACGGCGTGGTCGCAGTCGTGTTCGTCGTGCACGCACTACGACGACGACGGCTCCGACAACTCCTGCGACCTCAGCTCCAGTGAGGGGTGAGATATTACAGTATTGAGGTAGCGACCGGGCTATGAAGCGATGTCAACAGCCTACGCAGTATCTGTAACCGAATTACGAAGTGACACCAGAGATACAAGTCGTTTAAGAATTACGAAGTCATTGTAATTGTCTACAAAGTGATGCATTCGGCTATACATAGTTTATACCACCGATAGCTTTTATATTTGTTATGTATTACCACTGCTGCTTTTGGTAGACTATAGCCTATTGACTTTTTCTCACCTCAAGTTTTACCGAGCGATTTTAAATTTAATGTGGCCAGTCACTGTCAATATGAAGTCAAAATAAAACAGTAACATTAGCATACTGTCCTCAGGTCAAGTTTCAGTGGCGATCGGCGCGCGCCCCCCGCCCCCGCGCCGCCGCCCGCGCCCGCCGTGAGTTGCTTTGTTCGTTTGTATCACTCCATTCCATCTTCATTCTTCGCTCACCTTTTTTTTTTCATTTTTATTAACAGTAAAATGACAAGATACAACTCTCTGCAACATGATGAAGTCATATTTAGATAAAGAATAGAATATTCTACTATTCTATCTTGAAAAATAAAGAGGCAAATATTTAAATGTCATTTTGCTGGCTGTCGACTGGGGCTCAATTCTCGTACGGTCTTCTTCAATGAGCCTCTTTCTTAAATACTTATTTTGATTTTCAAAGACAATAATTTCTAAATGCTTCTCTGAGATATTATGGCGTTAGACGTAGCAGAATTGGGTCCCTAATAATATTATTTGTATAGAATTATATTAAAATTTTTAACAGTTTCACTGCGTTCAAAGTGACTGTTTAATGTCAGTCGTTTATCGACTGAAAATAATAACAAAAATAAAATTATAGTATGGTAAATAGCCAAAACTCAAATAGAAAATATTGAATTTATGCGAAAACTAAATTTCAAAAAGTTGTTTTTCAGCAAGTGTTTCTATTCAGAAGAATAATTAATGTAGTACGCAGCAACAACTTTGTTGCGTGTCTCGTGTCTCATTAGTATCTTGTATGCGTAACATAATAATATTATTATTATAGTCGGTCCCTAGACGAGCAATTTTTTGTCAATATTACGTATTGCGTAATATTATGGACCGTCTAACATCGCGCGCCTTCAATCTAATTGTCAAATAAACTGTTCAATAGAATTGAAGCGTGATATTGACAGTCAAATTGCTCGTCTAGGGGCCGGCTTAATGTTGTACTAACATAATATACTTTCTTAAGTTTTTAAATTTATTTGTGGCAAACAAGTTCATAAAAGTTTTTATACAATTTTTACTCTTCACTTATAAGTTAAGTAAAATAAATTGTGTTTGCAGGGCCGTGGCACAAGATCGGCCTCAAAGACCCCGGTAAAGAGCGGCCAGTCAGATCTGAAGTTAGAACCACTCCAACTTGTGTGGGCTAAATGCAGGTAAGGTTGAGTTTACCTAACTATTCAATTAACATGCTTAGATGTTTTCCTTATTCTGGGGAAGGGTCATAACGCATAACTTATATACCATGAAACATAATTAAGCTTTAGTATCTGTTATCAAAGTGGTCTGCTACAGTTTTAAACATAACTATTTGAGTATGTATGTAATATGTATTATATTTACTAATAATGGTGCGCACACACCACGATGGGGAGCATTTTTATTAAAATGTGACCTATCGGCTTTCACAGATTCAGTAATAACACTTTATAACCGAAACCGTGATAGGTTATGTGCGATGTTTATTTGTATTAAACAAAAATGTATTTTTTTAGGGGCTACCCCTGGTATCCGGCCCTCATAATCGACCCAAAGATGCCAAAAGGCTACATATACAACGGCGTACCTCTGCCCGTCCCACCACAAGACGTGTTGAATCTCAAAAAGAATTTTGCACACGAGCCAGTATTGTATCTAGTTTTATTCTTCGACGTTAAACGTACTTGGCAATGGCTGCCACCGGCTAAGCTAGAGTTGCTTGGAGTAGACAAGAGTGTGGATCAAGCCAAGCTGGTCGAGTCCAGGAAACCTACTGATAGAAAAGCAGTTAAGAAAGCTTACGGAGACGCCATGCAGTTCAGGAAACAAGTGGACGGAGACAAATGACACAGGTTTAGGTATAGGTCCCGGAGGCCTACTCGCAATAGAGTCTTCAGTTTTGGTAACTTCTCCTTGATGCATATTAGAGCCCCCAACAGTTCTGATTCGAGTGACTAAATGAATTAATGTTTACACAATACACATGCCTAATATAATAATAATATTGAATGTATTTGGCATGTTATACAGTATACTACTTGTATGAACCAATATCTGTGTACTTGTGTGAAATGAATGTAATTTCTTATAAGATAATAATAGCATGTTATTAATAAAATTATTATTGATGAAAATAAAATTGAAAGTAACTTATAATAATATCTGGACGATTCACACCACGTCAGTCCGGCCCCGTGCTAAGGACTTGTGTTACGGATAGGTACCAGACGATGGAAATATATTTAATACTTTTATATTATACCAGATTATACATATTATATTTAAGATTTTTATTATATTTTACATAATATGTATATAATATTATGTGTAATACACATCCAAGACCCAGGAACATTGAAAACTTTTTTGTTCCGTCGGCGGGTTTCGAACCCGCGACCCCCGGCTTGAGCTACCAACTCGCCCATCAAGTCCACCAACTGAGTCACAGAGGTCGTCAAAAACATGCATGATCTTTAATTCTCAAATATTATATTGGTTATAAGTTTTGTAAAATCAGAGGTCGTCAAAAACATGCATGATCATTAATTCTCAAATATTATATTGGTTATAAGTTTTGTAAAATAATATTGAAGACATTGTAACATTTAATGAAACATTTATCTTAATTAGAATAAAATGTAGAAAACAAAAAACGAAAAAAAAAAAAACTTTTAGCTAGCTATAGCTAGTCCTGTAACTCTTTGGAATAAATGCATGCTGTGTATCAAAATGTTAAATAATGTTTACAGTCATTGTCCGAAGAATGTCTTAAAGTTTGTCAGTGAGTGTTATTTAATATAATTATTATTATATTGTATCATATTATATTATTATCATAGAAAATAAGATTTTTAATGTTATAATAAAAGAAATTTATAACTTTTTTTGTCTATTTTTAACATAACCTTTAAATTTCATAAAATTGTTGTAGTAATTATTCAAAAATATTCCAATTTCTATGAGATAAAACCGAGAACTATTTATAAGAATAGCATTTTATACAAAGTAAACTTACTGGCTTTTGCTTAAAATAAAAAAATTAAAATTACTTAAAAAGGGTAACAAAATGCAAACCAAGTCACATTGATGCTCTATTTTAGTTGACTATTTTAATCTAGTTCATATTTTTTATGGATCACTAAGTTTCATATAATTTACTCGTAATGCTTGTCCCAGGGGTACACATTGCCAGGCCTCCGAGGGACATTTGCCGCTGTCTTAGGTTCTCTGAAACATAATAATGCTTTGCTTAAAATCAGACATGTAAAATTAAAAAGATAAAAAAAATCATAAACATAATATTACATAAATCTTCATGTGGTCAAAACATGAAGAGAATGATAGAAAAATCAATATCAGCAAAAATAATAATTAATAATAATAGGTAATTATTAAATTGAAAAATCCTTACCCCTTGTCGGAGCTTGGAGCTAGAAGTTTCTGGGTTAAGTCCAGTGGTGGTGCTACTTCACGACGGGCGTCACGGGTGTAATAATAATTATGTGCGTGTCTGCAATCGAAATCCACTTTTATTCTTTGTATATTCCTTTGCCTAAACGATTGTATTTCTCTCATTTCTTTGAAATAGATTTTTCATTAATTTTATTCATTGTAATAAAAGTTATTTGTATCATAATAAATGATAATTAATGTGTGTCTAATGTGTACTACAAATATTGACCATCTAATTTAATGCTTCTAAAAATGATCATATAAGTAAATATTAAACAACGCAGCATCATAAGTAAGTGAAAAAGCTTAGCAGTTAGCATGTACTGACAATAATTATAGAGGGTTATGTTAGGTTCCTTTGCAGTTACCACAACATTGCAAGTATTCAAAACAAGATAATTTAACATTACATACTTGTGTGAGGGTCCATCTGGAATTGCTGGTGGTGGCTGTGTACGATCAGCTAGGAGGGGCTCAAATCTAAGAGCATTTGTATGTTTCCTCTATCAGAAAAGATACAGAATCAAAATAAGGTTACATAATTTGATTTTCTTGTACACAGAAATGTGGTATACTTACTCCTAAAAGGAAGTTGCGCCATGCTTGCATGATAGGCGATATATCACGGAATGGAACTTTAGTCATCTTTATATCGTTTATTTATTTTTTATCTAAATAATTTCTCTACACAGAAATTTAATGAGATTTGCCCAATTTGCGTATTCGGGTGTCAACACTTGACACAAAAACATATGTTTTTGACATCTATCAAATGTCACGATGACAGTTTATACTTTTTTAAAAATATATTCTAATGTCATTAGTAATTTTTTGAGTCCATGAAATGAAAGTTAGGAACGTAGTACGTACATTTTTATGCAACAAAAACTATTTAACCCACTATAGCCATTTCCAGCTCTCAAAGTATCTCCACATCTATATTTCTTAAGTCGGTTCAGACTTTTAAGCGTGAAGATGTAAAAGACAGACAGACAGACATACTGACGCATTTTCGCATTATAAAATTAGCCATGTAAACGATTGCTGTGGCCTACATAGTACAGTGCAGACTGCAGTGGATAACCAAAACCTAAAACATTCACACTCCGGTCTCCGCGTTCTTGGCGATTTTTGTTTTATAAGAGAATAGGCCACCTTAATTTTGCTGCCCCTATGTACGAACTCTGCCGCCGTTCTAGCACTTCTAAGTTCTAGGATACTGCCGCCACCCTCTAGGACGCCACAGGACGCTGCCACTCATAGGCCATGGCCTATACTGCCTATACATTATACAATAATCCAGAGCTGGTTCTGTCGACAGTTTGAAAACACTCCTAAGTTGTCGTCGTCCTGTCGTCTTCCTCCGGTGTATATAGTAAGACGACTTAACAGTTAACCATAGGTCTATATGGGTTAGCCAAGTTGCTACTCCCTTGACCTTTCTCAACATTATGGGGTACAGGTATTAATTATTAACAAAAGAAGTGTTGTAGGTAAGTAATAATAATAATTTATATTATACTCTTCAGTTATTATTATAATGTGACGATGTGCCTAAAATATTATTTTCTTTTACGGTAAACCGATGTGAAATGGGAAAGTAAATAAAAAGGAAAATTAATTATTGTTTTATATTTATTTCTTTTTTGAAAATTATTGCAAAATATTATGCATTTTGAGTGAGAGTTGTTTTATTTTTATTTTTAATAACTTAATTATTACAGCTAAGTAGGTTCTAAATAACTAATCTAATATTCTATTGTAACGCACTTCGTCTTCAAGTATTCATTGAGAGCCTCTTGTCCTGAAACAAAAACAAAATAATTTATGTAGATATTTATGTATTTAAACGTCATAAGTTAAGCAGGTACATCTACTAATAATTATAAGGAACTAGCTTGGTTGTAATGAGGTTGTAAGCATATTTTAAGCTGACGCCTGAGTACTGACTCCTGACCACTCGAAAAAACTACGAGTTACGACTTAATATCTATCACACAGGCCGCACCATTAAACAGCAAAATGTAGGATTAGAGTCATGTCTTTTTTCTTTTGTCGGAACTAGTTTAAGGTACTCAATGTTAAATTGGAGTCTTTTTTCTAACTTCTTAGGCTGGTATAAATAGTCAGTACTCAAGATGCATCTCGGTCTCAAGACACGGTTCAGGCTGTGTGATTGGTTGGCTGTCAAAATTTGGACCAATCATAGAGCCGAACCGCGTCTTGAGACCGGGTCGCATCTTAAGTACTGACTATTTATACGGGCCTTAGGCCGGCATAAATAGTCAGTACTCAAGACGCATCTCGGTCTCAAGACACGGTTCAGGCTCTGTGATTGGTTGGCTGTCAAAATTTGGACCAATCACAGAGCCGAACCGCGTCTTGAGACCGGGTCGCATCTTAAGTACTGACTATTTATACGGGCCTTAGTATCTTTAATGACAATAATTATAACTTACCTAAGTCCTTTCCGAATCCAGACTGTTTGAAGCCTCCGAAGGGCGCAGCGACATCGGTCTTGTTGTACGTGTTCACGAAGACCGTCCCCGCGTCTATCCGCTCGGCGAACTGCAGGGCCCTCGACACGTCGCGCGTGAATACGCCACTGGCGAGACCGTACTCTGTGTTGTTGGCGCGACGGATCACGTCGTCTATGTTCCTAAAATTAAAGTATGGTGATATCGAAAAATACAAACAGACGATAATATAATATTTTAACCTTAACTTGGATACAAAATAGAGGTTTTCGCGATAATTATTTCGTACGAGCCTGACAACTTTGTAAATGCCCCACTTTTCGTTAAAATGTATGAAGAAACTTTAAACGATTCGGAATTGCGACGCTTGGAGTGAATGTTAGATCCAATAAAAAACTTGCTACATATTTTATCAATTTCACCAGTCAAACAAGACGTAGTAATTAGTACCTGCTGCTAAATTTGCTGATGATCATGATGGGTCCGAAAGACTCCTCCTTGGCGATATACATGTCGTCGGTGACTTCTGTGAAGATGGTCGGCTCCAGGAAGTACCCCATCCTGGCCACTCGCTTGCCGCCGTACACCAGACGCGCGCCCTCTTTGACGCCTCGATCGCAATACTGAAAAAAAAAACAACATTCCATATTCAAATGTATTAAAATTTTTGCGAAAAAAAATTGGAGCCACAGTGGAGCGCATTTTTTATCAAATTTTTAAGAAAAATAATTAAGAGCAAAATATCAACAAATAGTAAAACAGTAGACCGTAATATTTTCTGATTTAATACAAACATCAAATGAACTCGACGATACTTTGAAAATTTCCAAATTTGTGTTTCGCAAATTATTTTCGTATTTTCGTATTTTTTCTATGATAATTTAGAGAGAAAACCTACCTCTAAAAGCTTGTCCATATGTGCCTTGTGGTTTTGAGGTCCGTGAGCTGTGCCTCTGTGTAGGGGATCACCAATCGTAATCTTCTTTGTTTCCTCTACTACTCTTCTTACGAACTCATCGTGTATCCTCTCTTCTACGAACAGGCGGCCGGCTGCTATGCAGTTCTCACCCTTGTTGAAGAATACTGAAGCCATGCCCTATAAATTGTACAAAATATTTATTCTGTTTTGTGTTTTATCTTACACGGTGTATTAATTATTGTTACACTCTTAACTTGCTTAATTTTTTAGGGTTTCGTACCCAAAGGGTAAAAACGGGACCCTATTACTAAGACTTCGATGTCTGTCCGTCTGTCCGTCTGTCTGTGTGTCTCCAGGCTGTAACTCAAGAACCGCTACAGCTAGACTGCTGAAATTTTCACAGATTGTGTATATCTGTTGCCGCTATAACAACAAATACTAAAAACAAAAGAAATTAAATATTTAAGGGGGGCTCCCATACAACAAACGCTATTTTTTTGCTATTTTTTGCTCGCAATCAATAATGGTAACAGCTAGGCACTTGAAATTTTAACAAAATCCTTAATTATATTTGTACTTTAATAATTAATAATAAAATTTAAATAAAATAAATATTTAAGGGGGGCTCCCATACAAAAAACACAATTTTTTGTCTACTTTCGCTCTATACCGGTACGGAACCCTTCGTGCGCGAGTCCGACTCGCACTTGGCCGATTATTTTGTGTAAATTTCGGTAAGGATAATATACAATGAAGGATTTGCTTCATTCTATTCTTATCGTTCGTGAACCAAAATTTTTCGGTGATGAAAAGTATAGACTATAGTATAGAGTGTCCATTTTCGGAACTTGTAGGCAGAGGGAATAGGGATGGACGGACAGTACATACTTTCGCATTTATAAAATTCATTATGTAATTAGATAATATTTTATAACGAATTTACTTACGTTTCTAACAGCTTTATCTAGATCACAATCTTCGAATATGACTAGTGGAGACTTTCCACCCAGCTCCAGAGACACTTTTTTCATGTTTGATACCGCACATGATTTCATTATGGTTTGACCTGAAAAATGATTTTAGTAAAGATTTTTGTCTCCACCCACAACATAAATTCCATTAATTTTAAGTTTTTTTCTTATCCATAATCCATTATCACAACTTATCCATTATCCATTATCACCAGACTAAGTGTAAAGTTCGTCAGCGAGCTGATACCAAGACACTTTAAAAGGAAGAGCTTAAATGCCAATTTACCTATTTCAGTACTGCCCGTGAATCCAAGTTTTCGTACAAGCGGATGGTCAGCGAGGGCTTGCCCGCAGACCGCCCCACCTCCCGGCAGGATGTTCACCACACCTGGTGGAATACCAGCCTTCACGCAGAGCTCGGCAAACTTCAGCGCTGTGAGAGGACACACCTGAAACAAGTATAAACTTGCGATAAGTTATTTGGTTAAAAATTTAGTTTCAAAAGCGGGTATAAGTGTCTAAACATACTAGGCCGAAAATTCGCAACCGAATTTCCGAGGCCGATTTCGCCGATCGCTGCCGAACTTACGCCCGACCGAAGTTCGGCTGTACGCTATAACGCGACGTAATTTCTGCATGGTGTGTCATCAGTAATTTAAAATACATTGCAGGTGTAACTATGCCGAATTTCGGGCGCGCACTTTCGGGCTAGTGTGTTGACACTAAGTAACAAAAATATACACCTTAAAAAAGAAAAAAGAATAAAGGGGAAAGTGTTTGATAAACAAAAGAAACAGAGATTCTTTAGAAGAAACAAACTAAAATGAAAAGTTTCTTAATTACAGAAACAAAAGAATGGAAGCACGTGCTTACTAGTTAGTTATAAGAAATATCAACTTACAGCAGCGGGCTTCATCACAACTGTATTTCCAGCAGCCAAACAAGCGGCCATTTTCCACGACAGCATCATTAGGGGGTAGTTCCATGGCGTGATCAAAGCGCAGACGCCTATCGGCTCTTTCTTCGTTAGCGTTAGGTTTCTGTTTGGTCTAGCATGGTTGATGGGTATCGTGGCGCCCTGGATCTTATCGCACCAGCCAGCAAAGTACCTCCACGTATCTATTGACATGCCAACATGAGTCTTCAACGCTAGGGTGTAGACCGCTCCGGAGTCCAGAGATTCTATCGTCGCTAACTCTTCCTTGTGTTTCTCCATTAAATCCGCTAATCTGTAAAGAAGTTTAAAATTTCGTAAGCATCATCGTCTTATCTCTTCGATAATTATTATTAATAACATTTCAATACATACATAGTTAAACTTATTGTTGTTTTAATATTTACTTACTTGAATAACATTTGTCCCCTCTCCCTCGCACTAATCTTCGACCATTCTCCATGTTCGAAAGCCTTTTTCGCAGCTTTAACTGCTTTGTCTACGTCTGAGGCAGATGCACTTTGTACTTTACATATCACAGACTCGTCTGTAGGATTTACTATCGTTAGCATCTTCCCACTATCAGAATTAACGAATTCGCCATTTATAAATAGTTGCGTAGGAAATTTTATTTTCATTTTATTCGCTTCAAATTCTATACCATCGTATTCAACTTCAGCATTTCCTGAACAACCTCTAGTTTTTAGGATGGCCATTGTGAAAAATTCTAAGAATGTTGTGTTCATGTAAATGTCTTCGTTCTGTAATTCTAAATTAGCTAAGTCTTTGATTTCTTCTACTAGTCTCACTACGTCCATAGATCCTGCGCCTGAAGTAAAGAAGTCAGTATCTTCGTCGATATCTATTCTAAGAATAGCTTTCCATATGTCCCTAGCGCGTTCCACGAACTGCTTTTCATCAGGAGTCATTTCTAGTGCTACTTTCTTTTCATTTGCTTTAAAAAAGTTTTGTGCGTTTATCATTTTGCCGTTTACTTTTAATCTTTGGATATTAAGCTGAAATTAAGATATAAGTTTAGTATTTATATATTAGTCACAAAATTAGTACTTAGTAAACTTAGCATATTTTGGCAAAATAAATATATTATTTTATAATAGAAATACCTTGATGCCATCATTGGCTATAATAAGAAGTCCTGCTTCGTGCAAAATCGCGGGCTTATCAAGACCTGGAATGACTAATGATTCTCCTTGGCTCTCATAGTCTCCCTCCCAAAATGACGACCCGTAGAATTTGATTTCTACGTTAGCTTCGCTCTTTTCACCCACTCCTTCTCTTGTCTGTGGCTTTATAAATGTGGTTGCACCGGGAGAAGAGTCCAGACCTCTTATGAAATTGTGTAATGCTTCACCACCTTTAGTCCAATCGATCTGAAAATTCACATCATTATCATAAACTGTCTGCATTTTGCAAGAATAGTGCTCTGTCATGACAAATGATATCCTAGATGTGTAATAAAATCTATCATAATATCTTGTGACAAGTTTATTGCATAAAATTAGTTTATTTCATAATTATTCTCTTTAGCACATGATTTGTAAGTAATTCTGCAACGTAATATTATGTAATCTTACGTAAAATATTATTATGCAGAATATTTCTAATCTATATTTATGATTTAAGCACGTCGTTAAACAAGAACATTTGAAATTAAAACTTACCAGGTGTGTTTCTGGTTTGAAGAGAGCGGGGTCATAGGAGGCCCCTTCTTCAGGTTGTGTAATTTTTGGTGCAGTACCGCTGGCCACCATGTTGACTGCCTCTGCCAATGCTTTGATACCTGAATAGATAATAAATTATATTTTAACACCATGTTGTATCGTCACATTATCATCATTTGTAGGATAAGGGTTTAAAACACTATAAAATGACTATAATTTTTAAGGTTTGCTTGTAGTTCTTGATCAATTTTATCATTACATTTCCAAATAATGTATGTCTACGATCGCATCATATTTTAAATTCCTCCTCATCTCCACCTATTTCCTTAATCTTTGTAGTCCCTTTAATAAAATGTGTTATCCTGATATTTATGTCCCTAATTTCGTAAGGGTTTAGGTGTGTCAGTACCTTCTGGATACAAGTATTTATTGTATATCGTATCCACTGTGTCATCTCTGGTGCAGGGGAAACTCCTCTGCAGCAGTATTGGCCCGGTGTCCAGGCCGTCATCAGCCCAGAATATCGTCAGACCGCAGGTTGTGTCGCCCTCGATAAGTGTCCTGGAACAAGGAAATAGAACCTAAAATTACGATCCTTAGTTACTTTTGGATAGTTGTTACGACATATTAATATTGTCCGCGGTCCGCCTATTTTTGTAATATTGAAGAATGAGAGTTAATATTATACTAAGTTATAACATTTAAACCTGGGTTAACCACAACCGCTCTCCTCAAGTAGGCCTATAACTTTTTACTAATTGAAATATAGTAGCTCAGCTCTCGCTTGAGAGTTTTCTTCTCTTAGAGAGTAGACACTGGACCCTAAGCCAAAACTTTCTGTCGTCATTTCTGAGTAATGCTTCTTCGTATTATCTCACCAGTTAATAGACGATGCTCCTCTGTGTCGGGGTAAGATGCTGGGGTGGTAGCAGATGCTCTCGTACTTAGGGTGCAGGATCACCTCCATGGGTATGAACTGGGTGCAGAACGGCAGGACGTTGATGTCTGCATTTACCTGGAAATAATAAAATTTTAAATTACTTATATTTATGTACGACTACGAAGCTAATCAAACCTTTGATGGCTTGATTTGATGAGCCGTTTCTACTGAGATGATTTTAGATTGTGTCCATAATTGGCAACTGCAAAGTCTAGTGATAGAAAATTCTAGGTTGATTTAATACATTAGATAGGTATCGAATTTGTTAATTATTTCTCATATCATAACAAAAAGAATATTTCAACAGATTGTCTGATAAATATTTCCAAAGAATCTTAATCGCTTACCTACTTAATGGGTAATAGTTATATAATACCAGACTACAGTTATAATTATGTATCGATTTCTAGTTTATGGCAGTAAATTGCACGTTGCAATGTGTTGCATCAGTATTTAATCATAGCTTGGCAAGGTGAAACAAAACTTGGGGGAAAGTATTCTTACTGCAGGTACCTCTAACATAAAACATGCCTTCTCTTTTACTAATGTGACAAACGAGAGAGGTAACCATAAATTTACATCTACAGTTAACTTTTACAGAAGTTCGTAAAATTGGTTTACGGCCGCACTCAGAAGATTTAAATTTAAATTGCAAACTTTTTCTTTTGTACCTATTTCATTATAAAATAGGTTAGTTGATCATTTTAAAGTGTACCGCTGTGAGTGCCATGGATTCGTTTTTAATGAATCTACGACTATTTTATTAGGTAATAGTCGTAGATTCACCTTACATACCTTCTTATCATACTTGTTGGGTCCTATAAGAACAGTACCTAAGGGGTTTCAGAGATGTGAAATGGACATAGGTATTGTGGTTATACTGAATAATATTAATATGTTAAGTATAGTCAGAATTTTCAACTAAATATAGTACAAGTAAAATATATTTTACTCGTAATTCAAATTACTCGGTCAATCAAACTCGTAACTTTTCTTAATCATCTAAAATCCAAATTGATGTAGAATCATTATGAGAATTGCGAAGCCAAAACAACGTCTTATCAGATCTAAGTCGGTTTTTTAACACGAAGGTACATGACCTATCAGCCTGATGAGTGATGATTAACCCAATATGAAAGTGGTCAGACGAATCTGATGAGAGGTTATCAGTATTGTCTTATCACCACTCATTATATAGCGTTTATTGAGGTTGTATAATACTGCCAACCAGGAAATTTTATGGAACTACGTAGAAGTAAGTTAAGATATCGGAAAAACTATTATCATTTAAGTATTCATCTCATGATTTTTCCAATTAAAACAATAAAAAAACGTAATAATGCAAATGTTATCACGAAAATATAATAAAAAAAATATTAACTCTTTCGGACTTTGGAATAACAGTTGTAGAGAATGGACTCTGCAATGAATGCTTTTCCTAATTCCTATACATACCTACTTTTAAAATAAAATACTTAAGTATTAGTTATTACTTAGATATCAAAATGTTGAATTCTTATGTTCTAGTGGCCCAAAATAAAATAAAACTAAATAAGAATCTTCTGGCTACAAAAAGTCCAGTCGAATTTTAAAAGTTGAAGATTTAAAGACAAAAGGTAGATTTACCCTCTTTATCACTGCAAGGTTGTCGATATTGTATTGTGTAACAATGTTGATATTAATTAAGTCAATATTATATTATTATGTAACAATAATTACATACCGATTTGTATTCTTCAAGTATTTCCGGTATCACTTTCCCTTTGATTCTCCATGTCTTGTATTTGAAAACTGGTTTTCCGTTCTGAGCCGCGATGGTCGCTGGAAAAATTAATTAGCATGTTAGAGACTCAAGTGCATTTAAAATTTTCCATTCAAACTTACAAGACGTAGCGCAAGAAATAGGATCTGAAATTATATTTTTATGGTAGTCAAAGTTTGCTTCAATAAATATAATGGCGGCCACCTAACAATCAATTTTATTGCCCAATATTACGAATTGTTCAATATTATTATATTAATTTAGGGTTAATATTGAACAGTTTGAAAGAGCTAGTTTACATTATATTGCACCACATTATCGTTTACATTATATTGCACCATCCAAGAACGTTGGAATTTCAACGTTCTTGGCACCATCAATATTATTGTAGCCTGTAGGTTTATACGCCCGCCTTACACTTAGGACCGTGCACCAGCTATAGGAAGCACATTAACAAATTCCTTTATCCATATTAAAAATCTTGAACTACTTTTTAAAATTGTATAATATTATGTAAAATAACGTACATTAATTAGAAATCTATAATTATCATGTTATTTATGAAAATTAGACCAGCGGTTATGGCAGAAGGGTGGAACTTACCATACACACATAATATTATTAGTTATAGCTGTTGCCCGCGACTTCGTCCGCGTTAGTATAGTAGATCACGTCCCAAGTATTATTTTTCAAAAATATTCAATGTACAGAATTGACTTTCCTACGATTTTATTATATGTATAGATGACTTAGTTTGTTCCTACAAAGGATAATTAAGACGCAATACAAACTCCACGATACCTTTTAATTATGAACAAAAGTTCCATGAGGAATAAGGGGGGGGGGGGGGGTTTGGGGGGGCTGCGCCACTGGAAACAAACGACACTGGAAAACCGTATGTGTAGTTTAGTTTTTAACTTTGTTCTTAAAAAAGATGTATAACGCCGCAACACCGCTTTGTTTGAAGCAAAATTTGGGGAGGTGGGGGGGGGGTTTGGGGGGGCGAAGCTCCCCCCCCCCAAGAAAAGACCGATGCCAAAGCTCCCAGCATGTTAATCAAACGACACTCGAAATTTGTATAGAAAAGTAAGACAAAAGCTCATAGCATGGCAAGGAGTGAAGATAGATACAAAGTGCGAAGCAGAAATTTGTAGGAAATTTTATGGGCTTTCGTCACGTACTGGACATTTTTTCTCTACAACGCACCGTTTTGGCGATATGAGCAAAAAACTAAAAATATTGAAACTTGAGCCCCTCCCCCCGCCCTAGGTGATATCGTCATAATATATAGCCTATGTGTTGACCCGACCTCTAAATAATATTCATGCAAAATTTGAAGTAAATCCATTCAGTACTTTCTGAGTTTATCCCGGACATACATACAGACAAACAGACAATCAGACAAACAGACAAACAGACAAAAATTCTAAAAACTATATTTTTGGTTCCATATCGATTGTAGATCACGTCCCAAGTATTATTTTTCAAAAATATTCAATGTACAGAATTAACTTTCCTACGATTTTATTATATGTATAGATTACATACCAATGGCAAATGTTGACTAGGTACATGGTAGAGTTTTACCAGTCATTAAATCCATACTAATATTATAAATGCGTAAGTGTCTGTCTGTCCATCTGTCTGTCTGTAACCTCTTCACGCACAAACCACTGAACCGACTTTGCTGAAATTTGGTATGGAGATGCTTTGAGTCCCGGGAAAGGACTTAGGATACTTTTTGTCCCGGAAAAATGTACGGATCTCGCGCGATAAACGAGTTGCGGGAGAGGCGCAACGGAGTTGCGGGCAACATCTAGTTAAAGAAATAAGTGAAGCCGAAAGGAATAAGGTTACTAGAGTCTAGACTCTAGAGTCTAGACTCTAGACCATGCACGCTACTCATACTAATATTATAAATTAATGCGTAAGTGTCTGTCTGTCCATCTGTCTGTCTGTAACCTCTTCACGCACAAACCACTGAACCGACTTTGCTGAAATTTGGTATGGAGATGCTTTGAGTCCCGGGAAAGGACTTAGGATACTTTTTGTCCCGGAAAAATGTACGGATCTCGCGCGATAAATTTGGCGCAACGGAGTTGCGGGCAACATCTAGTTAAAGAAATAAGTGAAGCCGAAAGGAATAAGGTTGCTAGAGTCTAGACTCTAGAGTCTAGACTCTAGACCATGCACGCTACTCATACTAACTAAAATACATAGCCAAAAACCTTCCGTTTCGCTTCACAAACCTACCACAAAAATGCCAAGATTTATCATAAGTCATAACCATCAAGTTAATATTCCGCTAGGTATATTAGCTTTATGATCCTAACATTCCTAAGTCCTAACACTAGGATAAACGATTGAATTTCCAAAAAATATCTCCACTGACCCAGAGGATCCTCTCGGTTTCCCTTGTCCAGCACTGTGAACACTCCCACCACCTCGTGACCATCCTTCTGTAGCAGCTTGAACACCTCAGCAGCGAACTGGCTTTGCCCTATTATGGCTACACGAAGGTTCCTCTTGGGCGCCTGGAAAAAATTGAACTTTAATCCAGGGATTTCAAGCGACCACATTGCGACATTTTAGGGTGGATATTGCATGTCGCCCAGTGCGCAGAATCTGGATCAAAGTTAATCCTGGATTGAAAGTTAACCAAAATCTAGAAATACTTTGTTAAACTGTTTACTTAAAATTAACAATTAAATATGGTAATTAAATAAATATCTACCTCATCGGGCACTGCTGCGGGAGGCATGTCTTGTTGTAGTTGGTAATGGTACTAAGAAGTTTGTGACTAGTCGTGCGGCCGCGCGCGAACCGACTAGCTCGTCTTAGTCCAAACGTTTCTATATAAAGTAACTTTTCACCTCAACCTTGACTGCGCTTATCACAACTATTATGCATAATTTTTTAATCTCCACCGCAATGACCGGATGATTTAAGGAGAAAAAGTACAAATATATTGATGAAACAAAGAAAACCTTGAAGAATATTTTCAAGCGCGCTTTTCTTTTGTTTGAGCCTTATGCGAAGTTTGACGCGAAAAAAATATTTGCAGGTGCGTGTAAGGTTCACAGACTACATCTACTTACCAAGTTTCAATAGTATAGCTCTAATAGTTTCGGAGAAAAGTGGCTGTGACATACGGACGGACAGACAGACAGACAGACATGACGAATCTTTAAGGGTTCCTTTTTGCCATTTTGGCTACGGAACCCTAAAAACCAGATCAATATTTTAGAAAATCAAATCGCGTACCTACGAATTAAAATTTAGTAAACTCTAATTCGCAGAGAATCTTTGATATTTTGCATTATTATGAAAACTGATCAATAATTAAATAATGATTAATGAGTAATGATGTCCTAATCGTGGTTTAATAGGTTCAAGTGCATTCTGTTTACAAACTTTTGTAAACAGAATCCGGTCAGCTGGGATTACCAGCTGACCTAAAGATGTCTTTGAATTCTAGTTGTTTCTAGTTTATAAAGATCTGGAATGTAGGCATATATGTAGGATTTGAGAATGCTATTTGGAGGAGAGATGAAGCAAAATTAAATGAGTTAGGAATTAATACATATTTCCAAAGCTATTCTAAAGAATGATTTTTTAATTAGAACTTCTTGTATACTTTTATAGTTAACTAGGTTAAAAAAAACATATTGTAGAGCAGGGGTTCCCAAACTTATTTTGTCGACTGCCCACTTCGAGAACAAATTTTTTTAGCGCCCCCTTTGTTTCAATTTAAACTGCATCAAGATGAAATAAATCACCCCCCAAACCTCTACACAAGGCCCCAATTTTTTTTCTGGGTCCCACACCGTCCCTTTAGACCATCAGTGCTCACAAGGGGGCGTTATCGCCCACTTTGTGAAAGGCTGTTATAGAGGTACGCAGAAAAGTTAACATTACACGTAGTACCTATTCATGCTCGGTATTTAGAATACTACGTGTATGTAAAAAACTTGAATTTAATCTCAGTTGGTAAAAACTGGAAACAACTAGGTACCACAGATTACAGAGCCTTTCAGTTTTAATTATTATAACGTTAAAATAATATAAAACAATAAATTAAAACCAATGTAATAAATTTAATATTTAAAAATAAAATAATTGCCAGATAAACAATAATTATTAAATACACTATAAATACTTATTACATAATTTCTGGAAGATTCCACACCATAACGTCAATGGATATCATGGTGTTGACCATACTGTTATCATGAGGTTACCAGTTTATAACGCATAATACACATGATATTGATAAGACTGACCAAAATATTGTGAACCGGTACGAGGCGGTTAGAGAAGAACAGATTTGAACAAACGAACTCCTAGGTCTAGCAGCTTAACTGCAGGGACATAGTTGCTAAGTTAGTTACCTGCTACTTAGCTTAATTTGCATCGGTTTTGAAATTGATTCGACGGTTGGTTATATTTTTAGGGTTTTTATGGTTAGGGTAGGGTCCCGTTTTTACCCTTTGGGTACGGCCCAAAGGGTAAAATTTTTGGCCTATTTTTGCTCTATAACGTTACGGAACCCTTCTTGCGCGAGTCCAACTCGCACTTGGTCGATTTTTATTTAATCAAGCTGTATACCAATTACCATCAAACTTTTTCACATTTCACATTAATAATTTACGCTTAGAAAATCTAGTAAGTATGTAGTAGGTTTGTTTTGGGTACTTTTCAGACTAAGAAAGTGTTTGAGTAGAAATAAAGAGACAAAGACTCAGGTAACAGGTTTAACAGTTTTGTACATTATTGTGTTGTCTGCAGGTACAATGAAAAATGAGAAATACATCAGTGATAGAGGAAAGCAATGGATTATTTTTAAATTGTTCCTGTGAAAATCATAGAGATATCTTTGATGTAGTTAATGTGGTAAGTTCTATTATATTTTATATAGGCATTGTACGTGTAGCTTTGCCTTTGCTCTACTTATGTCGAGTAAATTAGGTAAAGTTTAAGATAATGCTTATTGTATCGCAACATTTTTGTTATTACTTTAATTTTAATCTCATTTAACCTTTGAGCTCACGTTTTCGAATTATATTTTGACTATGACGATCTTAACTGTTTAAATAAGATTTTTCCGTTTGGTCGAATGAAAAAAAAATCGCTAACTATATTTTAAGAGTATAATAAGTAGGTTTAATAATCTTTTTATAAACCAGTTTACAGTTTAGCAAAGCTAATATTTAATTGCAATTTATTAGGTAGCTTTAGGTATCTATTTACTAATATAATTATAACCGAGTTAAATGTTTGTGTGTGTCCATGGGCGACGGTACCTAGTTGCTTTCCATCAGGTGACCCGTTTGCTCGTTTGCCCCCTTATTTTATAAAAAAAGAAGATTATAAATGTCAGCAAATCGTACTTATCATTGAAAGGTGTATGAACTTTTTAATTGGTAAATACTCTTGGCAACCGAGTAGGATCGGATATTATACCTACTATTAATTAAGTTAGTAACGAAAAGACATTAAAATTACCTATTTTTAGACTTTAGGCATAGGCCGCATAGCGAACACTCAATCTAGTATGATAATATTTAAATATGTACTAATTTTGATTTGGGCCTCCCTGGGGATCGTAAGAAAGCGTAGAAGAAAATATTAAGTACTTATCTAGAATTTTCGCTAAGTTTTCTGTTTGCCTTCTCTTTACGGTAGGCTATGACGGATATCCATTATCCATGGTTGCTATGCTATTGTGCAAAGCTGTCTATAGCACGCTTAATCTATGTCGATCATAGACGAATAACATACTCTTTACATGCTATTGACATAACTCTACATATTATTCGTAATCGTTTTTATTGGTCCAACAATCAACACAGGCCAACCGCCAAAAGTGTCTCTTCACAATGGACTATGCTGGTACACCACAAGCCATATCGCCTGATATCGCCATTGTGTAGACTGGGTAATGGTGCGTATGGATGGCGGACGATTTCCACGTGTAGCGCGCAATGGCGTGGCCTGCAGTGGACCATCGTGGGCCACTCAATGAAGAGCATTACACGAAACTCAAGAACATTTTTGCACCATAAACATTAAATAATTGAAACAATAGGTTTGAAGACGACATTACCCAATATGTCAAACTGGCATATAACCAGTAAGAACCAGTACGAAGCGCGCGTACCGCCGACTGACTGGGACTTTTTGACCCCAGATAACTATTGTATATTGTTTTGCTCTCAATATATAATTTATCTTTATCATGTCATGTTTTTAAGCAGAAGGCGGTGGCCTCATGATGATATTATTATTCAGTTAAAATAATGACTTGCCTAAAATATACCTACTTGGTTATTACGGCTTACAACTGCAGTTACGCCAGATTTAGGAACATTTTTGTCCCGAGTTGGTCATGATATACAATGTACTCCTCTGCATCGCAACATCAAAAAGCAACGGCTTATGCAATTAAGCCTCATGAGGCCTCTGTTCGGCCGTGAAAGGCCTTGGCCCCCACAGAGAAGAGCCTGCAGCCAGTAGCCGTGGTGTAAGCTCACGTGATCCCGCGGCCCGCCAATGCGACGGCGAATAGTGGAGTGCCGCCGAGTTATTAGTGGGTAGGGGCTGCGACCACTACCATCTTTCAGGCGCAGCAGGGCCCCACAGGGCCTCCGTAAGGGCTACTGGCGCCTGTGTGCAAAAAAGGATTTTGGCGCCCCTTTCTAAGGCAAATTTCTTGGGACATTGGTTTTGGCGCCCCTAAAGATGGCAATTTGGCGCCCCTAGAGGATGGCGCCCGTGTGCATTGCACACATTGCACATATGGTAGCGGGGGCCCTGGGGCCCCACATACTTGCGGGTAGGATCCCCCATCCCCCCCAAGGCTTCTTGGCGAAAAAAAAGCTGCTGGCTGCAGCTACCATCAGCTTTTTTTTGCCAGCCAGCTGTATTGAAGTGCTAAATTTGTATTGGTCTTGCTTTTTAGGGTTCCGTACCCAAAGGGTAAAAACGGGACCCTATTTCTAAGACTTCGTTGTCTGTCTGTCTCCAGGCTGTGTCTCAAAAACCGCTACCGCTAGACTTCTGAAATTTTCACAGATGATGTATTTCTGTTGCCGCTATAACAAAAAATACGAAAATCAAAATAAAATAATATTTAAGGCGTCCCATAGAACAACGTGATTTTTTTGTCTTTTTTTGCTCGATATCAATAATAACAACAGATAGGCACTTGAAAATTTCACAAAATCCTTAATTGTATGTATACTAAAATATTAAGGGAGGCTCCCATACAAAAAGCACAATTTTTGGCCTATTTTGCTATATAACGGTACGGAACCTTTCGTGTGCGAGTCCTACTCGCACTTGGCGGATTATTTTAGAAGACCAAGACCAAGAATGCAAGACCGTGAGCAAAATTTCTCCACTTTAAAAGATATTAAGTATTAATGACGTATAGATTACGATTACGAACGAGTAGTAGATAACTAATTTAATATTTGCGCCTGAAATCACCAAGATGCAAATTTTAGGTTGAGTGATATTATGTTGAATGTAGATTTAATTGTAGAGTAATATATAAATTTTATTATCAGTTATTATCACTATAAAACGCCTTTAAATACGTAAGCGCAATATCTTAATGATGTTTTTGCTATAAATACAATAATTATTACAAGCTCGTAAGGCATAATATTATAGGTTCCATGACGTAGAAATTGACGTAGAATATAACATTATATCATAAGGCATGGCAAATGAACTGACAAACTCAAATCCACAGTAAAAGTCCATTATGGACGCCATATTTGACGATAACCTTAACTTTAACTTTAACTACGCCTCTGGTGCAATTCACCCTTACATTATAAAACGTTTGTAACAAATTAATGCATGTTTGATTGATGCTTGATGCAATTCTAAAATGCGTCGTGAGTTAGCGACTCGTGTTGCGCTACGGTGTTGGCTGACTTTTATCTCACATTTCACTGCAACCACAAAATCACTTACCATACATACTGTAGTTAAAATACCAAAAATATAAATGTAAATAATCGGCCAAGCGCGAGTTGGACTCGCACACGAAGGGTTCCGTACCATTATAGAGTAAAATTAGACCAAAAATTTTGTTTTTTGTATGGGAGTCACCCTTAATTTTTTATTTTATTTTAATAATATTATTATTAAATATTAAAGTACAAGTAGAACTAAGGATTTTGTGGAAAATTCAAGTGCCTACATATTGCCATTATTGATATAGAGCAAAAAAGGCTTTAAAAAAATCACGTTTGTTGTATGGGAGCCCCCCTTAAATATTTATTTTATTTTGTTTTTAGTATTTGTTGTTGTAGCGGCAACAGATATACACAATCTGTGAAAATTTCAACTCTCTAGCTATTACCGTTCTTGAGTTATTACCCTTTGGGTACGGAACCCTAAAAATGACATTAGCTATTTTATTACCTAAGTACTTACTATAATAATAATATTATCAGCATAAAATGTACGATTGTCCCGTAGGTACATCATATATTTACTATAAAAACTACCAACGAAAATTGGTTTGAACGAGATCTAGCCAGTAGTTTTTTTATACGTCATAAAAATGGTAAACCTTAATCAAAATTTTATTAAACCGACTGAAATATAAAAATAAATCAAATACCTTTTAATTTCATAAGAATAAACCTTATTGCTGCTGCGGAACCCTTCATGAGCGAGTCCAACTCGCAATTGGCCGCTTTTTTATTTACATAGAGTCATTAGTTGGTAGATTAGATTAAAGTACCTTTAGTTCTGCTATAGTTGTGTAGTGTCATAGTAGTATCAATTTATTAAGAATACAAGATAGTAGTGTCTTATCAGTCTATTAATTTATATTTTCCTCGGTAAGTAGGTGGTGGAATTTTTTATAAATATTTTGTAAATTCTTGTATCTTTAAATTCCATCAAAAACATCGTGTAAAAAAACAAGTTTCGCATTTCAGTTTTTCTACCGTAAAAAGTTGTGAGATCCATGTAATACCAAGTCGGTTAATTTATTCCAATATACAGTCCCTACTTATGGGGCGTTATTACGTAAAGATATTATCACATCAATATTAAAAATCTTTTACGTTTTAAATAAATAGATCCACTTGGATATCGCATGATTAGATTGCTTAGTATACAGCAGTGTTTCTTTTGAGAATATATATATATAATTATTCAATATATATCATTAATATAATTAGGGTACGCGAACCCCTAGGGGTTCGCTATTCGACGGCAGGGGGTTCGCGACAAGATTTACGTAATGGTGGCTTGATAACTGGCAGGCACACCGCACACGCGGTACAGTAGGCCTACCACGAAACGGTTTTGAGACTCAAACATTCGGACGAGAATGCCGCGTCCTGCTCTAACAACGTCATTTCACGTTTGTTAGAGTAGGATGCGGCATTCTCGTTCGATTGTTTGAGTCTCAAAACGGTTTCGTGGTACAAGCCCAGTACCGCGTACCGAACAGAGTACCGCCGCCGGTACTCTGTTCACTGTTGGCACTTTATGTGTTTTCATTAGTTAGTATAAGGGGTTCGCTGTCACCTGGAAATTCTAACAGGTGCAGGGGTTCGTGGAGCCGAAAGTTTGAGAAACCCTGGCTATACAGTATCACACTGCACACAGCACTGTCTACTGTCTAGGGGCCTGCATCAATCGCACGAAGCGCAATACACCAAACAATCTAATATATTTTAAGATACACTAGTTGACCCGGCAAACGTTGTTTTGCCATAAGTATAAAGTATTTCTACTTCATCAGTTGATACAAAATCCCCCACTTTTGTCCCCTAAGAGGGGTGGGGGGGAAAATTTTTATACACCAGATGTTAAGTTGGAAGAAGACAAATATATCTGCGAAAACCGCATTCAAATCGGATCAGTAGTTTTCGTGTGATAGTGGAACATACAGACAGACAGACAGACAGACGGTCGGACGGACGGACGGTTGGCTTCTACAGCGATCTAGTAACACCCCCGCTTATTATTTTTTAAATATCTTTAATGTATAGAATTCACATTTCTACAGTTTTATTATATGTATAGATTATGTTATATGTATAGATTGTGTTTTCATGCAATGTCCAAGTCGATGTAAGTATTTATTTAAAACGTAAAAGATTTTTAATATTGATATGATAACAACTTTACGTAATAATTTAAGACAGAAGGTCCCTTAGGTAGGGACTGAATAAATTGTACATGGATCTCACAACTTTTTAGGGTAGAAAAACTGAAATACGAGACTTGGTTTTTCACAGGATGTTTTTGATGGAATCTCACTTTTTTTTGTAGAGTCCTACTTTTTTCCTTTTTGGTAAGTATCTTTTACTTCTAAAATGTCAATAACGATTTTTATAAGAAACAAATAAAACTAACAATTATTAATAATTAAACATAATCAATAAGTAAATATGTAATATCTGTATGACATTATTACTATAAGTACTACCAGTATATCTACCGTCCACTGCTGGTTTTAAGACTTTCGTGAAGTTATCGAATATCCATACTAATATTATAAATGCGAAAGTGTGTTTGTTTGTTTGTTGGATTGTCCTTCCTTCACGGCCTAGCGAAGCAACCAATCGACTTAATTTTTGGCATATAATACTTACCTAGTTGAAAGGATGAAGAGTAACATAGGCTACTTTTGGTCTTGGAAAAACATCATGTTTCCAAAGGAGGTTTACAAGAATATTCGTATTCTACGCGATTTTCGAATTCCACGCGAGTGAAGCCGCGGGCAAAAGCTAGTGCCTCATATATATAGATACCTATCTACAACTAGGTATTATTCCTTCCAATAAACATACGGAAATATCGATGGTACCGGTACAATGATTCATAAACTGCAAATGTAACTTTGTAATCCTATACATTTAAATAGGCACAAAGTTATTCACGAAGTTAGTGTATCTAGAAAACTGGTTAAACTGGAATGTTTACGTTTTACCTTGACACTTTAAATATATTATTTTGAAGGTTCTATGTCTGCTAGAAGTGCCTTAGACTTTTGGTGATCGGTCAGTCAGTGACAAAATTAAGAAAGTTTAACAAGTTATAATTCTTAAACTACTGGTTCAAATTGAATGAAATTTGAAACATATCGTGTTTATACAATGCTTGCTTAGCAATTACTGAAAATTCAGGCTTGTTGTTTTATCTACAACGAAGTCATGGGGGGATCAAAAAGATCCAATTGCTTCGAGAAAAGGATGGTACGGCCGCGCCGTGCCGCTTTTTTGCTTGACTTGGCGGGGACACTGCCATGCCCCCAGATACCGTGGATTCGTCGACAAAACTTCATAATAATAATACTCTAGGAAAATTATTAAAAAATTATTGATAAAATGTACAGTTTGGAAAAAAAACGGGAAAAACCTCATTTTCATACCTTTGACCTTGAATAAAATTTTTAGCACAAGGAGGATCGTCGGGGCCCGGGGACTTTTGAAGTTTCATTTATAATGGTGTATAAATTAATATCTCTACCAATTTTTAGCTCTATGCGAATTAGGTATTCTAAGGTTACGATTTTTTTGCGTCTAATTAGACCGGGCGCGCGGCTATAAGTTTTGTATGGTTTTGTTAACAATTTCCTTAGTTTCTTTAGTCGTAATTCGTAACTCCTTTGCGAGGGGAGAGATTTGCACGGGTACGGGGGTATCTAGGTTACTTAGTAACTATTTAGTAATAAAAATAATAATAAAATAAAATATCTTTTTATTCAAAATAGGTATCATAAATACTCTTTTTGAACGTCGTGGAATGAACGATGAAACTACGATGCCTACCACCGGTTCGGGAACTAACCCGGCGAGAAGAACCGGCGTAAGAAACTCGCACGGGGCCCACTTTTTTACCAAAAAAAGTGAGAAAAAATTAATCTTTTAAAATAAAATAATGTAACAATGTTATGGCTTACAGCTATGTAACAAAATTAAAAGTAAAGTAAAGTAACCTGCATGGAGCCACCCTATTCCCAAGGTGTGCTGTCTTCAATGAAATCATTGACTTTGTAATACGCTTTAGCACACAAACGTTCTTTGACTGCTTTTTTAAATTTATTTAAAGATAGATTTTGAACATTTTCTGGGATTCTATTGTATAGGCGTATACATTGGCCTTTAAAGGATTTACTTACTTTGGCTAGTCTAAACATTGGTATAGCTAATTTATTCTTGTTTCTAGTATTTACACTATGGTCATCGCTTTTCTTTTTGAAAATATCTATGTTCTTTTTAACATATAAGAGATTTTCCAAAATGTATTGAGATGCGACGGTCAGAATTTTTATTTCTTTAAATTTTTCTCTTAGAGATTCAAAAGACGACATCTTATAGATAGAACGAATAGCTCGCTTCTGCAGCACAAATATTGTATTAATGTCCGCTGCATTACCCCACAAGAGGATGCCGTAAGACATTATGCTATGAAAGTAGCTAAAGTAAACTAATCGCGCGGTTTCTACATCAGTAATTTCACGAATTTTTTTAACAGCATATGCTGCAGAACTAAGCTTATCTGACAGTTTCACAATATGTGGACCCCATTGTAGCTTACAATCCAGTGTTATGCCAAGAAATACGGTGGTGTCCACTAAATTCATTTTCTCATCATTCAATAGTACATTGGTTTGTATTTGCCTAACACTTGGCAAGCTAAACTTTAAACATTTTGTTTTATTAGAATTTAAGAGTAAATTATTTGCATTAAACCAATGTATTATTTTTGAGAGAGCACTATTTACCTCGTCATAATTAAATTGTCGCCGCTTCACATTAAAAATAAGTGAAGTGTCATCAGCAAAAAGTACTATCTCATGCTTGTCTTTAACAAGATAAGGTAAATCATTTATATAGATGAGAAAAAGAAAAGGGCCTAAGATGGACCCTTGTGGCACACCTAGTTTTATTTTGGTCCCATCAGATCTTTTGGAGTTAACTTCCACCCTCTGTGTTCTATTTGTAAGGTAAGAGTTCAGAAGTTTAAGTGCCGTGCCCCTTATTCCGTAATGGTTTAATTTTCTTATAAGTGTATCATGCTCTACACAGTCAAATGCTTTTGAGAGATCGCAGAAGATACCAAGTGCATCCTGCGATCCCTCCCATGCTTCAAAAATACTACACAGAAGACTGATGCCTGCATCTGTTGTAGACCGACCTTTTGTAAAACCAAATTGATTATTATGTAATAAATTATTTAAGTTAAAATGAGCAAGTAATTGATTTAAAATAATTTTTTCGAAAATTTTACTTAACGTAGGCAATATAGATATTGGTCTATAGTTGGCTGGGTCTGATTTATTCCCAGCTTTAAATAAAGGCATCACCTTGCTGTGCTTCATTAAGTCAGGGAACACGCCACTTTTAATACAATTGTTAAAAACTAAAGCTAGGTAAGGGGCAATGATGTCAATTACTGATTTTATAATTTTTGTGGACATACCCCAGAGATCAGTGGTACTTTTAATATTAAGCGATTTGAAAGTCTTGATAATATCTCTGGAGTTAATTTCTTTGAAAATAAAATTGACATCACATTCCTTGACATTTTCTCTAAGTATTTTTTCTGCAACTGTAGGTGATGAATTTAAATTTCTTGTAGTTGAGATTGGAATATCTGCAAAAAACTTCTCAAATGTGACATAGTTGATAAATAATACCTACTTAAGGGGCCGGGGTACCCTCGAAATTCTCATACATACTTAATACCAAAATCATTTTCTCATATGAAAATATTTAACATGTTTGAGTTATTTTTCAGCTTAAAATAGTAATTACCTAGGTACCTGCACAATATTTTTTTTACAAAATATTTAAATACTTACTAAAAAAATTAAGTGTTTAAATGTTTTCTAGTATTAAAACTACTAAATATTTAAACACCAAAAAATAGAGAAAAACACTAAAAAATATATAAATAAATAGTAAATTTATTACAAAATATTTAAATGCTAAAAAATATTTTTTAGAGTTTAAATATTTTGGGGGCGATACCGGTCCGTCCACGTCGTGTCCCTGGGCACCTCCCCCGTGCCATCGTGAGCTTTTTCACAGTGACACGGGAGGGGTGGCTGAACGCCGGTATGGGCGAGTAATTGTGTGTGTGTTTGGCTGCGCCCGCAGTGTGACGAACGGGCCCGCGACCCGGGGTGTCGGAGTCTTAGCATGATGGAGAGTCGTAACAGTGAAAATAATCTCCGGGCGGGTCCCGGCTCCTCTGGGGCCGGAGAATCCCGTGCACCTCCGGAAGGGGGTGCGAGGTCCGTGTATACGGAGGGACCAACCGTTACGATGAAGGACGAGGCGGCCGCTAAGGCGGCGAGGCAGAGGGCCATTTTAGCCGCTTTGAGTGGTGATGGCGGGGGAAAGAAAGACAGCCCGAAGCCGGCGCCCATTACCGCGCCGGCGGCGGAGCTTTTTACGGACGAGGACATTGACTTCAGTCAGCCGCAGCCCAACGGGCACGAGCGGATGCTGAAGTTAATGCAGAAGAAGAAGTTGAGAGGCGACAAGGACCTTCCGCGTGTCTTATTAACACGCGACGTGAAAATGCCGCCTCCAAGCACCGGAAAAGATGACATTGGTAGAGACTCCCTTCGCGGTAGAGTCTCCCAACACGGACGTGACAGCGAGGACTGGCTCTCGGACTCCAGTGAGATGTCTGGCATATCGCTGGACTCCAAGGGCTTGCCCGCATACTCGGATAGGGCGCGCCGGAAGAGGCGCTCTGATGACGACATGGCGCCGCATCTCAGTAAAGGGGCGGTGCCCAAACCCAAAAGAGGACGCGGCCGCCCGCCAACGACCGGAAAATATGTCGGCTTGGCGAAGAAGCAGGCCGATCTGAATAGAGAGAAGGAGGAGGCCCTTCGACTCCAGGTGGAGGAGGAGGTAGCCGCGGCGGCCAGGGTGGCGCGGGAGACGTGCTCTTCGCTCCTCGCAGGTCCCGCCCCCATGGAAGAAGACAGGCCAGAGCAGACCATCAACGCTCTGGCTAAATGCGTCGAGACTTCGTTGACAACGATCAGCATGGTCGCAACGAAGTCCAGCAATTTGAAGGGGACGTTCCAGCGTCTTCTCAAGGAGGCGGTCGGCGACATCCGTACGACCGTCGCCGAAATGAAGAATCGCGGAGCGACGGACGAAATAAGAGCCCTCGAAGCTCAAAATGCGCGGCTCCAACAGGAAGTGGAGTCCTTGCGCAGAGAAGTCGAGGGCCTACGTCGACAGACATCGAAGTCGGCCGAGCAAGACATGCGCCAGCTGTTGTCTGAGGTCTCTCGTTCTAACGTGGAGACTTTCAGCAACATGCTGAACGCTCGGCTGGCAGGATTAGAGAGTCGGCTCTTACCGGAGCCACGACTTCGACCTCCGCTCGCGGCGGACAGAGCCCGGAGTGTTACTTCGGCTGACGCTGAGAGCGTTGAGGCACTACCGGGCGAGACGCTGGGATCCTCGAGGCTAAAAGCTAAGGAGAAGCCAGCCCCGAAGAAGACGCGGCTGCCAGTTGCCGCAGCGGCCCCGCAAGAGGCCCCTGCCGCACCCACGGTGCCAAAGGCCAAAAAGGCCCGTAAGAAGAAGAAGCGGCCCTCAATGGCCGCTCAGGAGGCGGCACAAGGGGGAGCGAACACCAGCTCCCCCCGTACGGAGGCCCAATGGACCACAGTGGGCCCAAAGGGCAAGAGTAAGAAAAAAGGGGCGGCTACTTCACCTAAAGCCGCCCCTAAAAGAAAGAAGAAGGCGAAGCTCCGCGCCCCCGCCACCGCGGCCATCACCCTCACGTTGGGGGCGAAAGCTGTGGAGAAGGGCGTCACATACAATGACGTCCTTCTAAAGGCGAAGAACGCGGTGAAGACGAGCGGACTGGTAGAGCTGGACATACAAAAGCTCGACCTCCGCTTTCGTCTCGCTCAGACCGGCGCGCGCGTCCTCACCATCCCTGGTGAGGGCGCCCAAGCGAAGGCGGACGCCCTCGCTGAGAAGTTGAGGGAAGTTCTCGACCCTGAGGAGGTGAAAGTCGGCCGCCCCGCGAAATGCGTGGAGATGCGCATCGCCGGGCTGGACGACTCGGCGACGACTGCAGATGTCGTAGAGGCGGTGTCGCGAGAAGGAGGGTGCCCGTCCAACTCCATCAGGACAGGCCCAATTAAGGTGGGAAGATGGGGCGACGGCTCAGTGTGGCTGAGCGTCCCCGTCGCGGCCGCTAAAAAGCTCATCAGCATGAAGCGGCTGCGAGTGGGCTGGGTCACGGCGAAGGTGACACTGCTGGCCGCGAGGCCTAAGCGGTGTTACCGATGTCTTGATACCGGCCACCTGGCGACGACATGCCAGTGCCCGGTGGACCGCAGCCGGAATTGTTTCCGCTGTGGGAAACCGGGGCACAAGGCCGCCGAGTGCCAGGAGAAGCAACCCAACTGCTTCTTCTGCGAGGCACTCGGCAGGGAGAGCGGGCACGTCCTGGGAAGCGGCGGCTGTCTATCAGCCAAAAAGCCGCCTCCGTCTACGAAGCGCCGCAGGAGAGGAGCTCCCTCCGAAAAGGCTCGGCCGCCTGAGCCTGGAGCCGGTGGTGCTGGGGTTAGTCAGCCCCAGTCCGCCATGGAGGTGGAGCAATAGGCCCGTGGGCGGTTGATCGGGGGATCACCGCCCGCTCAAGGGGCCCCGAGAAGAAAGCTCCCTAGATGCCCGGGGAGCTCTCGGTGAAGAAAGCGGCGGCAGAACACCAGCCGCCGCAACAGAGATGTGCCGGACGCGGCAAGCGCCGTGAGGACGCGGAGTTCGCCAACAGAGTGCCCGTATCCCACGACTGGAAGGAGGGCATGGGGGGGTTTTAGTCGGTAAACCTCCGGCGCTCCGAGCCGAAGGGAGTCCGACATACCCCCGTCGTCCACCCCCGTGCAAGGCGGGGGATACGTAACGTATTTCCCCCCCTCAAAAAAAAAAAAAAAAAAAAAACAAAAAAAAAAAAAAAAAAGTTTAAATATTTTGTAGTAAATTTACTATTTATTTATATATTTTTTAATGTTTTACTCTATTTTTAGTGTTTAAATATTTAGTAGTAAATTTACTACAAAATAGAGTTATTGTACTCGTAGTAATTATATGTCAGTGGCCAGTGGGTATGGTCCATTTTGAAAATATTATTGTTATGATATTCATGACAGAGTGACAGATCATTTTCGTTTTATACTGCGTGACTGGTGAGACATGTTCAATACTCGAGGACGTGATATTTGGCTATTATATTAGTTGGAAAAAAATAATATAAAAAAATAATATCAATTGATCACTGAGTAAATGTAGCTTATAGTTAAATAATTATTTATCCAACGCATGGACACCGCGAGCGGGAGGGGTAGTTGTGTGGTGCAGAGGCGTGCGCTACGCACGCCTCTGCACCGGCCGCATAGTATGCCTACTTGCCTAGCCGCGTAATTTACTTAGTATCCATGATTTATTTATTTTTGGGAAATTCGGAAAAAATTAAGAACCTAATTTTATTACATAATTATAATGAGAATCGAGTACAGAGTACTCCCCATAAGTATCGGTAATGTCTCACCAGTCATGTTGTATATTTTACAAGCTGTTTTGTAGTCGTTTTAATTTTTATAATATAAAAGGGATATAAAATCAACAATCGTTATTATCTCAAGTACTACAATAAATTACAGTCACAACGAGTAAAATACCAGATTTTATATATTTTTATTACCTATTGTTATTGTTGATTACGTCGTTACATTACAAGTCGTACTCGTAACAAAACGACTTGTCATGATCAGTATTAACATATAAGTGGCCACTGAGATTATAATAAATAATAGAGTAAGATACTTGTGTGATGTGTCCATAGACTTTAAAATAGTCGTGTGCGTACACGACAAAAAATGACTATAACGGCTTTTGCTGAACCAAAGATTTCCTTTGGCAGGATTGATCTTTATATCCCTAAGATGGGTTTACGAAGTGGTCGAGCCACCTGAATATTTCGTGCAGGTGGGGGAGGGGGGTTTAGCTTTAACAAAGTCTGATGTCAATAACTGCGTAGGATTTAGGTATATAGTCGAGTTTGGTATCATTTTCGATTGAATCGAATGTTTGAATGCCAGTTCTGGAATAATAATTATATAATAGATAGTAAAAATAAAATAAAACTAAAAATTTAGAATATGATTTTCAACCAACGAAAACGCTGTTGACAGGGCTTAAGGAGGCTGATAGCCGCATTATCTGCATGCCAAAGACATGGTGATGAATGGAGAAATAAACAAATCAAATCAAATCAAATCAAATCATTTATTTGCAGAATAAGTAGATAAAAAGGTGTTACAGATTATAAGTTATAATACAATAGGTACAACTTATTCTAACCTATCTGAGGCATGCAAATTATTATTATTGTCAAGGTTCATTACATTATAAAAATTATATATTACTGATTACTGGTAAAAAATATTTCATTATCTATGTCAAATATATAATATTTTTTAGTTTATATAGTTATTATTAATATTACATTTTATAATAATTGTCAAAGTACATTATATAATAATATATTATTTCATTGCAATTATTACTATTATTTCATTGTGTAGTTGTCTAAATTATAATGTTACTTCATAATAATATGTAATGTATAAATTTTATTCTATTTTTCTACATATTATAGCTAATAACATTTCAAGTTATTTAATATTACAATCTAACAAAAATTCATTAACACTATAGTATGCTTTTTTAATTAGTATTTCTTTTACTCTCTTCTTAAATATATGTATAGTCTCTATTTCTACAATGTCTTTTGGAAATTTATTATATAATTTAATTGATGTTCCAAGGTAGCTTTTGCTCAGTAAAGCTAATTTTGCAGATGGATAGCAAAACATATTAATAATTACTAGATGTTCCGCGCGGCTTCGCCCGCGTAAATCTGGAATTTCACGGAAACTGTAGATTTTTCACAAATTAATAACCCATGTCTCACGTAGTCTACTTTATATTCGTGTCAAATAACATAAAAATTGCTCCAGTAGTCTGTGAGATATTAGCCCTTTCAAATAATTTTCCCCGTTTTTTTATATTTTCCTCTGTATCTTTGCTCTTATTGGTCTTAGCGTGATAAAATATAGCTTATAGCCTTCCTCGATAAATAGGCTATCAAGCACTGAAAGGTTTTTTCAAATCGGACTAGTAGTTCTTGAGATTAGCGCGTTAAAACAAACAAACTAACAAACTCTTCAGCTTTATTTTCACATTTTCCTCTGTATCTTTGCTTCTATTGGTCTTAGCGTGATAAAATATAGCCTATAGCCTTCCTCGATAGATAGGTTATCAAAGACTGAAAGATTCTTTCAAATCGGATGAATAGTTCCTGAGATTAGCGCGTTCAAACAAACAAACTCTTCAGCTTTATAATATTACTAGATTTTTATCGGCAAATATGAGTCCTAAAATGAATTTAGCATTCTTAAGTGATCCGAATATGGTACCGAACTTGGAATAGTACCATAATTAATGCCTCTATACAGATTGAGACTATTTTCCTTCAGACCAGAAGCTGCTAAAACTTGAAAAAACTAACATTACTAGTGTAGTGTCTAGTACCAATATGACTGCGTCGTCGATGTTAGTGTCGGAGTCTGTGAATTGACCTGGGAATCATCTTGCTAACCGAGTCTTTCCTGGGTAGGCTTTTTGCAGCGGTAACCGACATCCACGCGGGTAGAGCCGCGGGCGACTGCTAGTATGTAATATTTCAATGGACTAACTGATTAATTACGATTAGAAAATTTTGTTCAGCGTCTAAGGTCTATTCTTTTTCGACAGACTGTAGGTCCGTCAACTGCCTATATGAATCCATTTCTTCGATGGTACTTATTTAAACAATTTCAGAACAATGTCGGGAGTTCTATCGCACGCCATCACGTGGTTCATAGAGGAGGTGGCGGCGCGGGTGGTGGCGCAGACCGGGAGACCCAGCGACAGGCACCACATCGGCAAGATGCTGCTGCAGAACCTGAAGGATGCGCCGGACTTTGTGTTACAGGTATTACAACTAGTTTGCTATCGGTTCTCGGCATTAAACGTTTTTCTGACAAGATTGCAGAAGAAATGGACTGTACATTTATCATGCGGGAAAAGTACATTTTCCAGGATAAAAAGTGTCGGATGTCCTTGTCCCGGAACTCCAAGTATCTCCTTACCAAATTTCAGCAAAATCGGTTCAGCGGTTTGGGCGCGTTAAGAGTCTGTTGTTGTTGTTTGTGTCAGAATCTGTAGACCAACACCACTTTCTCCTTTGACCACTTATTTTCATTTCATGCGTTTCGGCTTTACTGACAAATCAAATAGCGAATAGGCTAAAGACACTCTGATTTCATAGAATCTTTTTTTCTACACCGAGTACTTTCTTTTTAGATAGATGGCGCTACCGACGAGACTCACACGTTCAAAGACGGCATGGAACGGTCTGTGAAGTGCGCCACAGCGCTGAAGAAGCTCGGTCTCAAGGTGGACGACGTGATAGCTGTGATGGGCCCCAACTGCCTGGACCTGCCCATCACGCTGCTGGCGGGGACTTACCTCGGAGTGACGGTAGCCGGGTTCGATAACAGATACAGTATTAGTAAGTTTGAATTATTTTTACTATCCGGAAAATAGTATGTTGATAAATTCATTTTCTTTATCATTTTCAAAATTTCATATTTAATAGCAACATTAACCTACAGTTATGACATTTTTATCATGGCTCCTATTATATTTCAGGCGAATTCAGCGGTTTGTTCCAACAGTGCCCGCCGAAGGTGGTCTTCTGTCCTAGTGCCAACGTGAACAACGTCAAAAAAGCCTTAGAGGGTCTGAACATAGAAGCACTTATTGTAACTTTTGACAAATCCGACAACACACAGTTCTTGAACTACCAGCAGTTCCTTGACAAATATTCGGACAATACGCCTGCGGACAAATTCACGTGAGTTTGAAAATCTTTCCTCCACGAATTATGGTATCAAAGCAAATCTAAAGAAGATGATGGCAGTGGCCCTTTGCTTTCTGCTTTAATTTGTTAAAAAACGATCACCAAGGTCCTGTTTCACCACTTCCTGATAAGTGCTGAATAGGCTATCCACCACATAACTTGATAGATGAAATATGGAGAATCTGTCAAAAAAGATGTGGATAGCCTATTCGGAACTTTATCAAGAAGTGATGAAAGAGGCCCTGAGTCTTGTTAGTAAATACGCTATAATGAGCCATTATAATAGTGTTGGTTAGCTGTATGGAGATGGTGATGAAGATGATGATATTGATGATGATAAATATAAGCGACATAGGCATCTGCTTGTGGCTTTTAGGCATGAAGAAATTTCTAATAGTGTTTATTTAAAGACTGAGTTGCTCTGTTCATCATTTTTGGATCCAAGATATGTTGTAACTTGTATCATAATAATATGTACGTATCACCGATTTTTTAGACCAAACGACTTCGACCCGTCGGAGGTGAACAGCATCATAGTGTCGACGAGCGGCACCACCGGCCTGCCCAAGATCACCCCGGTCACTCACAAACAGATGATGATCGCCTTCCCTCTCATATTGTAAGTCATTTCCTGTCTCTACTCGTTGGCCCGTTGTAGAGGGGCATAATTATATTTGTCTTTAAACAAAAACAGCTTCGCATTCATGGTTGTTTATCAGGGCCTAATGTGGTGAGAGTATAAAAATTAACTGTGGACAGTTATACTATTTCCCTATGCTGTGGATAATTTGGTCCTACAACACTGAAGGATTTAATTTCGTCCACTAGCTTTGAATACACTTGCTTTCGTTCCTATTTTGTAACTTTTATTCCAAACCGAGATTTATATCAATTATTTTTTTTTCGTTCCAGCTCAGTATTCGACACCTTCCCGACTCCCACGCAGCTGGCGCTGTGCATGTCGCCCATACAGTGGCTGTCGGCGCACATGTTCATGGTGTCGTCGGTGCTGATGCGCTTCCCCGTCGTCTACACCTCGCAGGCCATCACCCCTCACCACATGTACGAACTGATCAACAAGTACAGGGTGAGTGTCACCTGGTAGACAGCTCTGTCGACACCTTCCCGACTCCCACGATGTCGCCCATACAGTGGCTGCCGGCGCACATGTACCATATAGTTAATATACCTAGCGGAATAGAGAAACAAAGGCCTGAGCAAGCGAGATGTCACTATCAGTAACACTGCGTGGTAAAAAGAGACGTGTGATACATGACAGCAGCACTCTTTTTTTTGGCGTTCATCAGCCCGGATCAGCCCGTTGACAATTTAATCTCATAGAATTCATGTTCAATCATGCTTGTGTAAGTGTATACGTACACATATTTTTCACACAAATGAAAACCAATTTCGGTTTCGTTTGACAGCTCGAGTTTGTTGCTCTATTCCGCTAGGTATATTAACTTCATTGACATACAGTACAGGTCATTACGTGGTAAACACGATGGACTAAGAACTCAAAGTCACATTCCATTCCCAGCCAACATTCACGATATCGAGTCCGACATTCCTGACGACGCTGCTGAAGCTGGGCCAGAGCGAGCGGTGCGACTTCACCAGCCTGCGCACGGTCTTCATCGGTGGCAGCGCCGTCTCCGCCGAGCTGGTTGCCGTCGCTAAGGTACTATCAGAGAATTTGATTCATAGGCAGATGGTGGACGTACATAGTTTGGTCGCGTTATGTCAAACCCAGCTGCCAGTCGCCACATCACAATTAACATTGAATTGACATGATCCGACCAAATGACGTGGGTCTGTCAACTGCCTAATATTATTTTATTAGTGTGTTTTAAGTTTTTCAAGTAGAGCAGAACAGGCCCTATTCTAGAGCGCATTATGCGGCATAATGCTCATCAACTTTGAATGTTTCTACTACAGCAAAGACTTTTAGAAACTCTATTTGCCACCAGGTGCGGCTATGTAGCCAAAAGGGTCCATCACAGATTAAGGATATATAGGTAGATGTAGTCTTAGCCCGTCATCGCGTGGCCATTTTGTGCTTATTTTCATACAAGTAGTGTGCGTTTATTTTCTTGAATATTTCTATTTGTCGATCATTTCGAAGCACATTTAAATTCAGAAAAGAAAGTCATTTAGTTCATGATATCGATAAACTATAGTTCAAGTAATGAGAATCCGTAAACACACGTAAAAAGCTATGCAACATTTGTAGTCAAATTAGTAATTAATGTGACATTTTTAGCACTAATGCCTTACATAGCACGAATAAGGGATTATTAAACTTAAATATTATCCTTTTTAGCTTACAAAAATACCAATTGAAAAGTCCAAAAAACGTTGTTCAAAACTTACGTATTTAATGTTAAATCCACGTGTTTGAGGCATTCTTTGGCCATTCTTATGGTTTATAATTTAGCGGAACCATAGAACTCAACAATATCTAGCATGAAATGTTCAATAAAAACCTTTATTATCACTTTTATTACATGAAATATGCATACCGACTCCTTTGTTATGTCCTAGTAAGTAGGACATAACATTACACGCTTTTGACGCTTGTACACTGATATAAGGCTCTCTCCTGCTATAGTATCTCAATGGGGTCCATACTCTACCGTGTCAAATTGGCAGATATCGTGACATATGACAGCAGTTTGACACGATATACGCTAAGGCTGGTGGCAAATAGAATTCCAAACACACATAGGGCCGTCGCAGACTTAGCTATAATATATATTAATATGTTTATAGCTAGGCATATTAATATATATTTTCTATACAATTTTCGCGTGACCACACACTTAGCTATAATATATATTTCTGGTCTCAGTGTGTTTAGTACGGTATATTAATATATATTATAGCTAAGTCTGTGACGGCCTTTATGGAACAAAGAATGTAATTCATGTTCCATTTCGCCTTTGTATAATACTAATTTTAATAATTTATAATACCTACTTACTCAATTGAATCTTATCGTATTTTGTAATTACATAATATAGTTCAGTAAACATTTTCAATGTTTAATTGCACGCCATTTGAATGGCAGAATGTACAAGGACAATATATTAATTAATGTTAAGACCTATGTAACACTACGTTCTTGCAATAAAAATATTCTTATTATTATTCTTATTATTATTTGTGCGAAAAGACAGTAAATGATGTTTTTTTATTGAAGAAAGCGGCTCCAAATGCGCGATTCTACACACCGTTCGGTATGACGGAGAGCGCCGGCATGATATTCTCAGGCGAGGATCCCACTGGCAAGTCGTCCGGCCGGGAAATTGGACATCTCAAGTACAGGGTGAGCGTGGTACCAGTTTTTGTGTTTGTTTAATAATTATTCTACTGTAGCCTCGAAGTCCACTCGAACGCAAACGAAATGTATTATGTAGTAAGAGTACAAGGAAAAAGAAGTTGAGTTGAGTTTGAAATGTAGAGTATTCGGATTTGAGCGTGGAATATAGAAAAAGTAGAGAACTAAACATAAAATTTACGCAATATTTTGTACCAGCTTGTGGACCCAGAATCTGGCAAGGACATCACGGAGCCCGACGTACCTGGAGAGCTGTGGGTGAAGGGTCCCACTGTTTTTAAGGTGAATACTAAATAAGTAAAACTAACTGTAAGCCGCTGAACGTGAGCAAGCTCACCAGCTCAATAGAATACCGTAATAATGTACTGTAGTTTTGGGGAAAACGAAAAAAATGTTGTACATGCGTGGGAAGTGGAAATACCATAAACTTCGTAACGCTCTTTCTCTTCTCAATTTAGGGTCAATTTAGGGTGTTCCCAATTCCCACTTCCCAGCCTTAACTTGTATCATGTATGTTAGTTTAAAAATATTATTATTACACATCCTGTAGTAAGGGATTGACATTATAATTACCTGTAGGGCTACTACAACAACCCCTCGGCGAACGCGTCGGCGCTCACACCAGACGGGTGGCTGAAGACGGGTGACATCTTCCACCGCGACGCCGACTACCGCTACCACTTCGTCGACAGACTCAAGCTGCTGCTCAAGTACAGGAACCACCAGGTGAGAGGCTTCTTCTGGTCAGCTAGACCAACTAGCGCTAAAATCCTGTATCACGCTATCGAAGTTTTCTGAGTGCGGCAGTATAATATACTGCCGCAAGCTTTAAAATAACGTCTTTCACGTATTCATGCCACGGCACAAATTGACCAAATTCACCAGAGAGCACTTGTTTGATATTTGGAAAGATGGAAATAGGGGATGGTGATTCAGGTATGCTCGGTCAGGCCGACGTCTACTAGATTGATTTCAGTTGTCGTAATTATAATAATATTATAATGAATTTGGTCAATTTGTGCCGTGGCATGAATACGTGAAAGTCGTTCTTTTAAAGCTGCGTTGCCACCAGAACTGCGTTGCGACTTGCGAGGTTTGTGCTCTTAAAATTCAATAGAATCATTAAGCGCTCAGCGAGTTCAGGCAAATGAAGCCATTTTATTGGTTTCCGAAAACATTTCTCGCAACGCAGCCCCGATAAAAACGCACCGTCTAGCGTCTACTTATTGAATTTTTGGTGAGGTTCAATCTTAAACAGTAAACAATCAAGAAGCGGTTATTTGACTTTACTGCCTGTGAGAAGAGAATTTCGTGGCCCATGAGAATAGGGTTTCGGTGGTGGTTTTTTGTTTGGAGGTTCCTAAATGATTGTCATACCTAGTGCGAAAGAAACGACCTGTTTCCTGGTCTGTCCACAACTTTAATCTAACCTGACAGATCCTCCCATACTCTATCTGTCAGATAAGTTGTGGATAGCATAACTGGCACTTATCCGGAAGTGGTGAAACACACTCGTATTGACTAACGGCTATCTCTGTCACGCAGATCTCCCCGGTGGAGATAGAGAAGGTGATAATCAAGCACCCGGGCGTGCTGGACGTGGCGGTGACGGGCATCCCCGACGCCGAGGAGGGCGACATCCCCGTCGCCTGCGTCATCCTGCAGGACGGATGTCACGTCACCGCGCAGGAGATCAAGGACATGGTTAAAGGTAGGAGTATTTCACCTTGACCTACTATTAAAGCAGCTTGGTGAGTTGCCATACATTTACTGGAATATGGCGAAGACCAAGGACAAACCAAAGACATAGTTAAAGGTAGGAGTGTATCATCTTGACGTCTCCTGTAGAAAGGCAAGTCGACATATATTCGCTGCCACATGGCGCTGAACAGAAACGCAGACGCTGAGTGTCACGTTGACGCTTACCAGCTCACGGACATGGTTAGAGGTAGGTGATACAGCTATGCCAGGAAACGGATGAGACTCCTTTTAAACTTCTACTTGAATATCCTGCTTTATTACGAGGCCGTAACAAGAACCTAGGCTTGGACGCACAAATACACTTTTTGGCGAGAAAATTCGTAGCACTAACCGCAATTTGTTGGGCTGGGGAATGGGGATGGTTTTCTAAAGTCTAAACTCTAAAGCAAAGTCACATAAATACGTCACGCTAATATTATGCCTAAGTGTGCCCCTAGACGATCAATTTTATTGTGCAATATCATTGAACAATTTATTTCACAATAAGATTGAAAGGCGGGTTTAGTCGGTCAATAGTAGATTTTAATTATGAATGTTGCCGCAATTTGTTGTTGGTATTCTTTAAATAAAATAAATGAACAATACGTCATATTGCACAATAAAATTGATCGTCTAGGGGCCCGCTAACGAAGACAAGCTTGTGAGTAAAGTTAGGCATTCGCTGTGTAAATATTAAGCTGGCACTTCACATGGCTAATATAATAATGGCTAATATTTTTTGTAATAAATATTCGAAGTCTATAACTGACATCCGACATTGTATTGGTGAATACAAACCTGATTTAAAAATTCTGAATCGAATGTGTCTGCTATTTGACGGCCATGTGTGGAAGGTCGTATTTGCCTTTATATTTTGCTTGTTTGCGTATTCGTCATATTAATAATGTTGCCAAATACGACAAATAGCCAATAGCAAAATATACAAATGTGAAGTGCCAGCATATTCACATTTATTTTTATGTGGCTCTACGTAGTTTTCATATTTTCACGTGAAATAATTGTTTCAGAGGAGCTATCAGACATCAAGCAGCTGAGAGGAGGTGTGGTGTTCTTGCAGGAGTTCCCCCTCACCTCCTCCTCCAAGGTCGACAGGACTAAGCTGAAGGTCATGGTCAGAACCATGGACAGACAGTAGGCCAGTACACGCATAATAACACGGCCTTAACACCGACCGTGGGCAATGATGGACAATAACTAGTAACCATAGACATAAATATAGTTTCGATTGAGATGTTTAAAGTATAAAATGTTTTTTTATATTTTTTACTACCTAAGGCCTAAGCTATAAAATCAAAGTATACTTAAATCGCTGTAAAATAAAGTATTTAGATTATTTTAAGATTTTTAAGATAAAGTTTGTTATAAGTATCTAAATTTAAGAAATAATGTGAATAAAAAATAATTTAAATAATAGAGTGTTTAAAAATTTGTTACCTAATCCGTATCTATCAATTAAGATAAAAATGGATTAAAAGAATAAATAAATAGTAGATTCATTAACAAGGCTCAGTGAACTAACGTTTTGATTGGAATGAAATAATAATCCTTAAAGGTTCTAAAGAAAATCCTACCAAAATATGATAAAACAAGGTTTGCAGCATCAGGTAGTATGATGTTTTAAAAAGTTGAAACGGAGGCCCCAGGCAAAACAATGCAACGATGACAAGTTAGAAATGCCTTTAAAACCTTACGATTGGTTGTAACCTAATAATGTGTGTAAATTATAATATAATAAAATTATATTGTATGGACGGACGTTACGTTTTACGGGTCAAAGCTTACAAAGTCGGGAATAAGAGATAGACTAATTAGTAAACTAATTAAAATTATAAAAAGCATGTTCATTGGACAGATTTTAGTGTCGCGCTGACCGCTTTCTGATTGCCGGCACTGACATGGTAATGTATGAAATAGCAGCGCAGATCGCTTCCTAGTTTTTAATACGTATAATCTCTGGCTCTGTTTTGTCCCTTGTATGTTTAATAAAATTTTATGAATTATTGCATAGCTTTTATTGCGGGATTTGAGCGCAGCGACCGAATCAAGACATTCCGTAACGAAAATAAACCTAATTCTCGTCAAACGTCGTTTTAGTTAGACAGACTTCGTTACGTGTTTGTGTTTGTGCGACTAGACGAGTGCACTATGAGTGTAGCTGCAAACTGCGATAGCTTTACCGCGGCAGTTTCCGAATGCCACACGGTTTTTTTTTATCTCCGGCCATCTACGCCGATGGTTTGAGACTTGAGTGCGGTCGGCGTAGGACTAAAATTAGGCTGTGGAACGTCCTGGGAGAACGTCCGTATCCTTGTCTTACCAGTTACTTACAAAAACATTATCTCCAGCCTCCACTCCATTCATTTGACAGTAGCAACAACGATAAAGGTGATAACTGATAACTGATATCAGACAGTTACTCGAGTGTTTGTTTACTATAATAATATATTGATTGTTGTTTAATAAAGTCGGCACAATTTTATCCTAATAGCGTTTGTTTAGGCGCATCATAGAAAAAAATGTGCCACCGGCCAAGTGCGAGTCGGACTTGCGCAGGAAGGGTTCCGTACCGTCGTCCGTTATAGAGCAAAAATAGGCCAAAAATTGTGTTTTTTATATGTATGTATATTTAAGGCCTTTGTGAAAATTTCAAGTGTTTCTACCTGTTGCCATTATTGATATCGAGCAAAAAAGCCCGAAAAAATCACGTTAGTTGTACGGCAGCCCCCTTTAAATATTAACATTATTTTGTTTTTAGTATTTGTTGTTATAGCGGCAACAGATATACTTACACAATCTATGAAAATTTTAGAAGTCTAGTTATAGCGGTACAGCCTGGCGACAGACAGACAGACAGACGGACAGACAACGAAGTGTAGTGTGCGGCTTACCTCCCTCCTATATAAGTTAGAGTAATTAGTTATTAAGACAGTTAATATACGACAATCAATAAGACAAGTCATCTTTTATTTGGTCTCCCCTAAGGCCACACATTGCATGGCGACCCTGCCAGTGCTGCCTCGCGGCAGCGCTGCGCACCGGGTACAGGGAGAAAATAAAATAAAATAAAAATATTAATAAAATTAACAGTGTGTGCAAAATATTACATATTTTTAAAGACAATGAACTATACACACCGGCAAAATTAGCGGAACATAACAAAATTTTCAGTTTTTTTGTAAATTATTCGCTTATTTGTATATATTTCTTTATTAATTTAATAATTGATGATTAAAAAATAAAACTTACATAAATTTAGGGCATGAAATCGTGTAAAAAGAAAAAAATCAGCAAAAATCAAAAATTAAGAAAATCTTTGAAATTACAGCAGTAATTTTTTAAGTTAAATTCTCCATTTTTACTTAAGAAATGCCATGTTAAAAGCGTTTAATGCCTTCTATGGATCTCAAGAGGGCCTGGATACGCCATTCCATACTTGCATTTTGATTGTCAATCATTTCCTGTGGAATATTCTCCTACTCCTCCAGTAGCGCCAACTCGAGCTCCTGAACAGATTTTGGAGCTGGAGGTTTAACTCGTACCGTTCACCCATTGATGTGCCACACGTCCTCAATCGGATCCATATCCGTAGACCGTGCTGGCCTCTCCACCTAGGCTACGCCAGCATAATTTAGGTAATAATGCCTGATTTTTTTACTCTATGGACGCGCATAAAATTGAAGCTACTGCCTAAACTTGTGTAAAAGGCACAACATGCAGTTCTAGGACATCTGTGCTTTAGCCGTGTACTGTCAAAGTACCATCATTAACAATCATCAGCTCCGTGCGGGCTCCAAGTCATATGCCACCCCAAACCATTTCGAAGCCTGCATGATAGGCCACTGTTTCCGTTAAGTTTGATGGTCTATAGCGTTCCTTACGATTTATCCACATTCTTTATCGCCTGTCAACAAAATTTACACAGAATTTGCTCCCATCACTGTACAGCATACGATTTCATACACTTGTCAAATTTTGATGTTCACGCGCATATCTTAGCCTAGCTCTTTGGTGTCCTGTCTCAAGTTCTGGTGCCCTTGCTGGCACTTTTGAGTTTAATTTAACTTCTTTGAGTCTTCTTCTTACTGTACAATCGCTCACACGTACATCTCGGATCTGTTCCGACAGGTTTCGTGTATGCAATGCAGTTTGAGGTCGATTTCTTAAGGGTTGTACCCTAACAAAACGGTCATCCTGAACCAATGTCACCCGATATCTGCCTTGTTCTCGTCTCCAGACGTAAGATCTAGTCTCTCTGTAGCGTTGAAAGTTACGATGGACCACGGAAGCTGACCCACCTAAGGCCTGACTGACCGAACGGTAGGTGTGACCTTTCTCTATCGTGGTTACAGCTCTAGCTGTCGTAGATGCTGGGAAATCACTAATTTTATATCTAAGCAATGTGTTCTTCCAAAAACCAAACAATCGAATGAGCTGGCATACCTTGAACCCCGCTAAAATCGCCATTCTTATCAGAAACACTTACAACGTCAATCATCGAAAAACATTTACTATGGCATAATTGCAATAAAAATCTCTCAAATTGCCAGTTTTGTTCAATATTTTATTTGTTAAATGAGCTTAGAAACTATATAAAAGGATTTCAGACAGCCCGACCCACTTGAGTTCAAGTTGTGCCCCTTTTTGACTATGTTCCGCTAATTTTGCCAGTGTGTGTATTAAAATAAATTAAAAGTGAACTTTGTTAGTGTTAAGTGAATATGAACTAAATTTTAAACAAAAACAATTACCGGCCGGTGTGATGTTATTATTAGTAGATAGGAACTTATTAGTAAATAGATTAATTAAAAATAGTTTAAAGATATAAATACAAATCTGCAAAAAAGTAATAAATGAAAGACTCAGTGAAAAATAATAAACCAAAAGTTGCAAGAATAATTTTACCGTTGCTAAAAATCTGTGGGCGAAAAATCAAAAATTTTGAAGTGGAGATAAAAGCAGGCAGCCGGGAGATGATGGAGTCAGATGAGTGGTATATGCAGGCAGCCGGGAGATGTTGGAGTCGGATGAGAGGAATGTAGAGCAGGCGGCCGGGAGATGTTCGTGTCGGAAGTGGATGCAGCTGGGAGAGAAGAGAAGAGGATAGAAAAATGCGACTGGAGCAGTACTTGTTTTATGTCAAAAATTTAATAAAATAAATAATATATTCGTATATTTCTAATTCTACAGCGGTATGTATAAAGTTAGTAAGTAATTAATTATTTTTTCAAAAAATTCAGAATTTTAATTTTATGTTGATAATATTTTAAATAAGTATATCATAGCAAGCTCCGTTTAAATAATTATAAAATTTGAGTAAAGTAACAAAAGTCAGGTAATTTATTTTTTTTTAGTACAAAATGCATCTTCAGTTTAATAATATGGCAATTTCATATAGTAAGTAAGTTTCAATAAGTAATTAAATCTTTGGAAATAAAGAATGCGATAAAAATTAGTATGGTGAAAAAATTACTAAATTTAATTTATTAATGGAAAGTCAGATTGCTCTGTAAAATAAACAAGTTTTTGCGAAATTTATTATAAATTATTTTAAGTATAATATTGGTCATATTTTGATAACGTTTTACAACAAGACGTTACTTTATTACTTTTTGGAATTTTCAAATACTTAGTTGCAATCTCACGCAATGGATAGGTACCATAAGACATTTACTAGCATTGAGATAATATAGTAGAGGAGAGAGCCTTATATCAGTGTATAAGCGTCAAAAGCGTGTAATGTTATGTCCTACTTACTAGGACATAACAAAGGAGTCGGTCTGCATATTTAATGTAATAAAAGTGTTAATAAAGGTTTTAAATGAACATTTTATGCTAGATATTGTTGAGTTCTATGGTTCCGCTAAATTATAAACCATAAAAATGGCCAAAGAATGCCTCGAACACGTGGATTTAACATTAAATACGTAAGTTTTGAACAACGTTTTTTGGGCTTCTCAATCGGTATTTTTGTAAGCTAAAAAGGATAATATTTAAGTTTAATAATCCCTTATTCGTGCTATGTAAGGCATTAGTGCTAAAAATGTTACATAAATTAATAATTTGACTACAAAAGTTGCATAGCTTTTTACGTGTGTTTACGGATTCTCATTACTTGAACTATAGTTTATCGATATCATGAACTAAATGACTTTCTTTTCTGGATTATAATGTGCTTCGAAATGATCGACAAATAGAAATATTCAAGAAAATAAACACACACTACTTGTATGAAAATAAGCACAAAATGGCCACGCGATGACGGGCTAAGACTACATCTACCTATATATCCTTAATCTGTGTTTACTAGTATTTTTTTTGCAATGTTAATTTTGTATTTAAATGACAAATGCTATCAAATTATTCTGAATTATTTTTGGAAAAGATTTTTTTTTCTTTGGTATGAGTTTACGACGTGTTCTTCTTTTTCTTCTTTCTCTTCGTGTTTACGACGTGTTCTTCTTTTTCTTCTTTCTCTTCGTTTTTGGCAACTTGACACAAAGTATGTGTATGTTGTGCCACAGACAAGGTAAAAAGGTAAGGAATATGGCGGGAAAACCGTATTCCTCCTATAATAATTTTCAGCATCGTTTTCATGTAATATCGTCAGGTCATTTAGTCTAGTCAAAGTCTAAGTAAAAGTCAATACAGTCAAGAAGTCAAGTCGGTCGCAGTAAAGTGGTAGACGCTTTACTGAAACTTTCAATGGAGTTTTGGAGGGAACACAAAATCGCACGTTTCTGGTCGATGAATGCATCACTTTCCTACACTTGTGCACGATAACGAATATCTAATGGTTAGTATTCTACCAATATTACACATTAAAAACCCAACTTAACACAATTTTAGGAAAATAATACAAAATCACAACATCACTCTTTCACATTCCCGGAAAAACCCCTTACGACGTGTTGTCAATTATTTATTATTTTGTATCTTTTTTTTTTAATACATTTTGGTCAAGTCTTGTTACGTTATGTAACAATATTGTCATGTTTAATGTTGTGGATGTAAAAGTAATTTTAAATAATGGTATTATTCTGCAACTTGCAAAAATTTGGTGTTTTTGGGAAATAACGATTTAATACATTAATTGTACATGAAATTAAATTGAAAGAAAATAATATTAATTGAAAAAGTATTCGGAAATAATTATTTTTAATTTAGAATGTCAATCTGATAAGTTGTTATTATGCTGTGGTATAGAGAAAGTTTAAAAATTTAAAAACAGGGTGTTGACGATGAATTTTATATATTATGGAGTAAGTATGAGTAGTACAAATATATTTTAGTTCAAAAGCATGTTTACAGTATAATAAGAAATAAAAATGTGTGGTAATAACTAAAATATTTTAAAAATGGGAAATTGTGTAGAACTAAGGTAATTTTATAGAGTTGAAAGGTTCTTAATTTTTGTTATTGGGATAAAGGAATACATAGTAACTCATAACTAATCAAATTATATGCGCAGTTGGTTAAAGCAGGTAGGTAACACCTCAGGTAAGTTTCCACGGTATGCAACACCTTTGTGGGAAAAGCGTCAAATGTCCGCGGTGCCAACTCAGCATTCGCGCAACGAAATGTAAGTAGAAACTTCCGACGTAACAAAAAGGAGTAAGTTCTTTGTTCGGCTAAATATATTTTATTTATAGGGTTGTACCGAATATAAGTTTTGTTTAAATAATTTTAACCAACATAAATTCTTTAAATTGGTTTAGATTTCTTTGCAAGATTTTCTTTTAGGAAAAGATTTTAGAGATTTCAACTTTTCACAAAATATTTCGTTTTAAATAAGTCCTTAATTGAACTAAAATAGATTTATTTTTAATCACTTTTAATTTTAATAGTAACAAGTCGTAAACAACAAGTAGAATCTTTGGTATTTTGTGTGTAGTTACTTATTTTTCAAATTTTAGTAAAAGTAGTTAAAGTTTCAATTGCAGATCACTAGAGTAGGTCAAAATTAAAGTGTTGAATTTATTTTGTTGTTATTAGTAAAAATGCAAAGTATTTTTGTTTTGTGTTACAGCTGTTGTCAAAAATTTAATTAGTATTTACTGTACAGTCTTCAATATGGGTGGTCCAAAAGAGAGCATCATATTTTGGTTTCGCATAACAGTATCAAAACATTTCGTGCATCATATTATTTGGTACAAAGGTAAACATAAGAAACGTGATGCAATGAGTTTATGCATCCAAATATTATGTCATGTAAGCGCAGTCCATATTTATGTTGAATATGATTCCAGTAATTTAAATCCAGTACCTAATTTGTTGCAAAACTTACAATCGTAATCAGCATGCATTCCAGGGCATGAATTTTATTAAATTTTGAGAAACAATAGTTTAACAAGATGTTTTTAAATAACATAGTATAAAATTAGTTAAAGAATAAAATTAACTTTCTTTGAGATACATTTAATTTGCTAAAATGATTTTTTTGGTCGCTCTTAAAATTAAATACTAGGTACTTACATTACGCAGTTGATAAAATTTTCTAAATTAGGTATATATTTAAAATTTTATTTTTATAGATACAATAAAAAAAGTTATAAATAAATAATTTTGTGATAATAAAGAATAATAAACAATAATTACTTAAATATTTTAATAATATTAGACAAAAGAGGCATAATTTGTATAAAGAAAGATAAAAGTTACAATATTAAATAATTAATGCGAGTAAAATAAATTAAGTGATAGGTATTAGGATGTTATGATTTAATAGAATTTTGTTGCTATGTATTCCAACCCAATTAAATTCAATAAGAAGATTGAATGTTAGAGGTAAAATATTGATAATTTTGAATTTGTTATAATTCCATGGTTATTTTGTGGATCGTAATTCGCATTGTAAAATAAATTAAAAAAGTAGAGTCAGAAAAACAAAGAAAATAGTATACTTAATAATTATTATGTAAGAAGCATATTGTTATAAAAGGAAGTTGAGTAAGTATATTTGAATATAAGTAAACAAATTAAAAATATTATGTTTTAAGTGAGTTAAAAATAGAGAAAAGGAGGAACAATTCTTGAAAATGTATTAAATTCTTTTTAACTACTTAAAGTAAGTTGATTGGCTACATTTTCTAAGAAATTACACTGGATATGACTTACACGGTTTTGCTTAAAAATATTTACGTTCATACAAGATATGAGGTAATATTATTGTGAAGATGGATTAGGAATGTGATATTTAGTTTGTAAAATAGGTGAAAGCTGTTATGTAGGAAAAGAATTGGTTAATTGATGTTAGGAATTAGGGTTTTAATGTTATAGAAGGGATTTGATCGAAAGGATTGTTTTTAGGTCGATAGGGTTGCATCAATGTTTAAAATGTTTGGTAGCTGTTGGCCTGATCACCCAATAGTTAAGAATATTTTAAATATTGATTGCAAAAAATTATGGAATGAGTATTTTGTTAGGCATAGGTATAGAATAGGTTTAAAAATGCCATAGAGCATTATAAAATACTAGCTTATATGCTACGTATATTGAGGAATAAATAAAATGCCGAGAGCATTAAAAAAAATACGCAAGGGAATCCTTCATTCGATCATGGTGTAAACGAGTTTTCTCTGTGAGAATAGTTGGAGGTCAAGCAGCCTTAAAACAAACCTTGGTATTAAATATATGGTACAAAATGGTACAAAAAAATAAATGGTACTTAGAGCATGCTCGGCGGGAACAATCCTTCATTTAAAATGGTTGGAGACATTTTTTTTTGGTGGTTAGTCTTAAAAAAGGTCCCGTTAAATGGTGTATAAATAAAATGTATTGTACCAAATAAAAGTGCGCACATGAAATATATTAAAAATAAATATGTAAGTACCATTAAAATATATAAAAGTCGACTATAAATAAAAATATTATAAAAAAAGTGTACCATTAATGTTAAGAAAGTAGGTAATATAAATAAATGAAAAGGCATGCATAACAATGAAATGACAGTAAGAGCTCAAGATAAAAGGTATACCTAAATATGATACAACAATTTAAAAGTAAGTGACTGGCCAGTCCACTAATCAAGGGAATTAATAAAATATTGATAAGTTAATTATTGATGATTAATGATGAATATGAAACTAGTAATAAGGTGAATAATTATAAAAAAAAATGATTTTCAAATAATACTAAAAAGATTGTATTTTCGTTAAATAAGTAATTACGAAAGTGGCTTTATATAGAGGTCCATATGATCATAATATGACCATGAGATAAGATATTGAGTATTAAAGGAAGTATAAAATTTATATTTTAAAGAAATTAAAAAAAAAAAAAAGCAAAGTAACCATGTCAAAAAGTATTAGGAATAATTAACTGAGAAAAATTAATGTTCAATAATTTTATTTATTGAGAAATTCCATCGTCATTCACCCATCACTGAAGGTTAAAAAAAAATTGTAAACACGTGTCTGTCTGTCTGTCTGTCTGTCTGTCTGTCTGTCTGATTTTTTTCATCTAACCTATGCATGTGGGGTATCTATGGATAAGTCTCTAAAAATCATATTGAGGTTTCTCATATAATTTTTTTCTAACCTGAATAGTTTGCGAGAGAGACTCTTCCAAAGTGGTAAAATGTGTGTCCCCCCCCCTCTAATTTCTAAAGTAAGGGCATGATAATTCTAAAAAAAATATATGATGTAGATTACTATAAAAACTACCAACGAAAATTGGTTTGAACGAGATCTAGCCAGTAGTTTTTTTTATACGTCATAAATGGTAAACCTTAATCTAAATTTCATTAAATCGACTGAAATATAAAAATAAATCAAAAACCTTTTAATTTCATAAAAATAAACCTTATTGCTGCTGCGGAACCCTACATGGGCGAGTCCAACTCGCACTTGGCCGCTTTTTTTATATAAAAAGAGTCATTATTTGGTAGATTAGATTAAAGTACCTATAGTTCTGCTATAGTTGTGTAGTGTCATAGTAGTATCAATTTATTAAGAATACAAGATAGTAGTGTTACTCTTATCAGTCTATTAATTTATATTTTCCTCGGTAAGAAGGCGGTGGAATTTTTTATAAATATTTTGTAAATTCTTGTATCTTAAAATCCCATCAAAACCAAATCTCGCATTTCAGTTTTTCTGTAATACCATGTAATACCAAGTCGGTTAATTTATTCAGTCCCTACTTATGGGACCTTCTGTACGTAAATAGCATATCAATATTAAAAATCTTTTACGTTTTAAATGAATGGATCGACTTGGATATCGCATGATTAGATTGCTTAGTATACAGCAGTGTTTCTTTTGAGAATATATATAAATAATCAATATAATATATAATTAATATAATAATTAGGGTACGCGAATCCCTAGGGGTTCGCGATTCGACGGCAGGGGGTTCGCGACAAGATTTACGTCATGGTGGCTTGATAACTGGCAGGCACACGCCGCGGTACTCTGTTCACTATTGGCACTTTATGTGTTTTCATTAGTTAGTATAAGGGGTTCGCTGTCACCTGGAAAATATATATACCTATGTACAACTATTATTCCTTCCAATAATCATACGGAAATATCGATGGTACCGGTACAATGATTCATAAACTGCAAATGTAACTTTGTAATCCTATACATTTAAATAGGCTTACAAGTTACAAAGTTATTCACGAAGTTAGTGTATCTAGAAAACTGGACAGAAATAATGAAATGTTTAAGTTTTCCCTTGATTTAGACACTAATTATATTATAAATTTGAAGGTTCTATGTCTGCTAGAAGTGCCTTAGACTTTTAGTGATCGGTCAGTCAGTGACAAAATTAAGCAGTTTAACAAGTTATAATTCTTAAACTAATGGTTCAAATTGAATGAAATTTGAAACATATCGTGTTTATACAGTGCTTGCTTAGCAATTACTGAAAATTCAGGCTTGTTATTTTATCTATAACGAAGTCATGGGGGGATCAAAAAGAGCCCGAATTGCTTCGAGAAAAGGATGGTACGGCCGCGCCGCCGTGCCGCTTTTTTGCTCGACTTGGCGGGGACACTGCCATGCCCCCAGATACCGTGGATTCGTCGACAAAACTTCATAATAATAATACTCTAGGAAAATTATTAAAAAATTGGAAAATTATTGATAAAATGTACAGTTTGGAAAAAAACGGGAAAAACCTTATTTTCATACCTTTGACCTTGAATGAAATTTTTAGCACAAGGAGGATCGCCGGGGGCCGGGGACTTCTGAGGTTTTATTTATAATGGTGTATAAATTAACGTCTCTACCAATTTTTAGCTCTATGCGAATTATTCCGAGGTTACGATTTTTTTGCGTCTAATTAGACCGGGCGCGCGGCTATAAGTTTTGTATGGTTTTGTTAACAATTTCAATTCGTAACTCCTTTGCGAGATACGAATACCCTTAAAAAGAGATTTAAGTTTGCACGGGTATGGGGTACCTACTACCTAGGTTACTTAGTAACTACTAACTATTTAGTAATATGTGACATAATACTGTTGATCTAGACACGCGATCGTGTGTCAAGCCAAGTTCCAGCATAACAGAATGGCGAGCAGCACCGTGTGTAATATTACACGAACCATTTGCAGCTACTTTTGACCCCCTCATAATTCAGAAACTATTTCACATAAACCTTTCAAATTTGGCTCATATAATGAGACTTGCGAGATAAATATATGCTATAATTTTCATGAGCACAGCTCAAACGGTTATTAAGATCCGCCCGAAAATCTACATTTTTATCACTGACTGACTGACTGACTGACTATAGGTCTTAAACTAGAGGGAGAGATCTTAAACTAGATTAGATTTGACTTGGCTAGTTTTCATCAGAATTAAAATGTTTAATAACTTTATGAAATGACTGATATAATGAAAACTGGCCAAGTCAAATCTAATCTAGTTTAAGATCTCACATTATTTAAATAACATCAATTGTTATAGATATTCAATAAAGCAAAGAAATAGACTCTATTATTTGTTCATAATGTTATTTGGTTCCTATACATACATATATTTCGATTTTCCATGAAACTTGGCACTTATTTAGGTCTCCATCCTTTTTACGGCGAAGACCATAGACAAGAATAATGTTTGTATGGAACTTGGCTCTCTATTTACATTTATGTTTTTGGTGGGATAAATAATACTTAATTGGTTCTGATTTCTGAAACATCTCCATAATATTTAGGTATGGTCATAGAGTTATAATAATATGTACTCGTAGTAATTATAATATGTCAGTGGGTATGCCGTATGGTCCATTTTGAAAATATTATTGTTATGATATTCATGACAGAGTGACAGATCATTTTCGTTTTACATTTACAAGCTGTTATGTAGTCGTTTTAATTTTTATAATATAAAAGGGATATAAAATCAACAATCGTTATTATCTCAAGTACTACAATAAATTACAGTCACAACGAGTAAAATACCAGGGGGGTGAGCCGAAACTGCGTAGGATTTAGGTATATATATATAGTCGAGTTTGGTATCATTTTCGATTGAATCGAATGTTTGAATGCCAGTTCTGGAATAATAATTATATAATAGATAGTAAAAATAAAATAAAACTAAAAATTTAGAACATGATTTTCAACCAACGAAAACGCTGTTGACAGGGCTTAAGGAGGCTGATAGCCGCATTATCTGCATGCCAAAGTCATGGTGATGAATGGAGAAATAAACATATTAAATTGTTTATTACGTCGTTACATGTCGTACTCGTAACAAAACGACTTGTCATGATGAGTATAATTAACATATATGTGGCCACTGAGATAATAGAGTAAGATACTTGTGTGATGTGTCCATAGACTTTAAAATAGTCGTGTCGCGTGTGCGTACACGACAAAAAAATGACTATAAAGGCCGTCACAGACTTAGCTATAATATATATTAATATGTTTATAGCTAGGCATATTAATATACATTTTCTATACAATTTTCGCGTGACCACACACTCAGCTATAAGTAATATATATTTCTGGTCTCAGTGTATTTAGTACGGTATATTAATATATATTATAGATAAGTCTGTGACGGCCTTTACGACTTTTGCTGAACCAAAGATTTCCTTTGGCAGGATTGATCTTTATATCCCTAAGATGGGTTTACGAAGTGGTCGAGCCACCTGAATATTTCGTGCAGGTGGGGGAGGGGGGTTTAGCTTTAACAAAGTCTGATGTCAATAACTGCGTAGGATTTAGGTATATATATATATATATATATATATATATATATATATATATATATATATATATATATATATATATATATATATATATATATATATATAGTCGAGTTTGGTATCATTTTCGATTGAATCGAATGTTTGAATGCCAGTTCTGGAATAATAATTATATAATAGATAGTAAAAATAAAATAAAACTAAAAATTTAGAACATGATTTTCAACCAACGAAAACGCTGTTGACAGGGCTTAAGGAGGCTGATAGCCGCATTATCTGCATGCCAAAGTCATGGTGATGAATGGAGAAATAAACATATTAATAATTACTAGATGTTCCGCGTGGCTTCGCCCGCGTAAATCTGGAATTTCACGGAAACTGTAGATTTTTCACAAATTAATAACCCATGTCTGACGTAGTCTACTTTATATTCGTGTCAAATAACATAAAAATTGCTCCAGTAGTCTGTGAGATATTAGCCCTTTCAAATAATTTTCCCCGTTTTTTTATATTTTCCTCTGTATCTTTGCTCTTATTGGTCTTAGCGTGATAAAATATAGCTTATAGCCTTCCTCGATAAATAGGCTATCAAGCACTGAAAGATTTTTTCAAATCGGACTAGTAGTTCTTGAGATTAGCGCGTTAAAACAAACAAACAAACAAACTCTTCAGCTTTATTTTCACATTTTCCTCTGTATCTTTGCTTCTATTGGTCGCGTGATAAAATATAGCCTATAGCCTTCCTCGATAGATAGGTTATCAAACACTGAAAGATTCTTTCAAATCGGATGAATAGTTCCTGAGATTAGCGCGTTCAAACAAATAAACTCTTCAGCTTTATAATATTACTAGATTTTTATCGGCAAATATGAGTCCTAAAATGAATTTAGCATTCCTTGGAATAGTACCATAATTAATGCCTCTATACAGATTGAGACTATTTTCCTTCAGACCAGAAGCTGCTAAAACTTGAAAAAACTAACATCAAAAATCGCGGTGGCTCCACATCTTAAATCCATCCTTGGGTCATAAGGACTAATCCTACCAAAGGAAATCTTTGGTTCAGCAATAGCCGTATAATAAATGATCAAACGAACTTACCAAGTGAAGTTCGATCATTATTATATGAGTCGCTTCATTCAAAGATATATTAACCAAGTAGTCCTTTGTCTATCTGCTAGGCAATCGCGTTTTTTAAAGACGTTTGTAGGTAGTTGAAAAAATAACTTTCCATCCCGGCCACTCGCTCCTGGACGCGCCTCATTATGTTTAGAGAGAGGTAATGCAAAAAATCTTTCTTTCTTTCTTTGGGTACTGCAGCAAACATAGTTTCTTGCAGACTGGGTGGGAGGGAGATTATATCTTTGAATGAAGCGACTCATATAATAATGATCGAACTTCACTTGGTAAGTTCGTTTGATCATTTATTATATTTCTTCGCTTCATTCTTCGATATATTAACCAAGTAGATTTTCAGAGTAACGAAAGAAAGATTTTTTACAAAATACTTAGAATTTATATATACAGTTTATATTATACATTATGAATAGTAATCATTATATTCGAGAATTTTTTTTTTTTTTTTTTTTAACATTATGCCCATAAATAATAATAATAGTCGAAACAAAACTTAAGAGACCTCTATGGTTTTGTGATTCAAATGATAACGTACTGGGATCATGGTGATTAAGATTATATAACTGATTCAGCGAAACTTTGTTCGTCGATAAAATTATGGCTTAGGAAAATAGCGAAAGGATTGGAGTCACTAGTTCTGCCTGTCGACTGTCGTCTTACTAATAGGTCCAGTATCAATCCCCGTGTCGGCGCTCGACGTGTCGACGCCGCGCCGCTCTCGCACAGCACCTGCTTTATCCAGCGGCTATTACCGAATGGGAGGTGGCTGTTCTGTGCAGAGCGTTAAACCCGTACTGTAGCATTATCCTATTTAGTATAATCTTGAATAACCATCGCAGGGCGTAATAACTTAAATATTATAACTTCTTCTTCTTTTTTTTTTTTTTTTTTATAAAAGAGTTACATAATTTAAGAACATCCGATTACGCTCAGGAGTTTGTCTTTGTAATATAAATTTCGAATAATTTAAAAGTTAGGTAAAACCGTATTTTTTATTTTGCCGAGTTTTATTATTTGGCAGAAAGTTTTAAGTCAATGATCAGTATTCAGTAGGTACAGAGTGCAAGAAAAAACAAATAATTTATAAGTGGATCCTGGGTACTACACTAGGTACTCAGGTATGGGCTAGGAATTAGAATGTTTACCGGAAAGCTTCTTTCAAAAGACACTTTAAACATTCATCTAAGCCAATGTCACCATCCAATAATATCAACATTGTTCATAAACAATGACAGTGCACAGTGACATGGCTGTAGAAGATATCGTTTTACAGCCATTGTCAAATTGTTTGGCAAGGTTCTGATAAAGCAGACGAAGATCTCTGTAATAAGTCTATTAACTAATGAGATTGAAGAGAGTATTTACCTAAAATCTAAGTCGAGTCTAGCATTTTAGAATAAATTTTAAGGCGTCTACTGTTATAATTACTCATAACTGTGTCCGGCCCTGTGGTCGTCGACTCGTCGATAGTGTGATTATTGCATATTACAAATTACAATTACAATATGATTGAAATTAGAGAATATTGTGTTCTCGGTCCAGCAGGATAAATATTTATACTTACACTTATATTAGTGTCATTATGTTATCGTATTTATCATTGCATTTATTTAGCATTAATAATTTTAATCGCTGAAAACCAGTTGCATTCCGCGACGGGGGTCAGAAATCAGGTGTCAGAACACCTATCAGTTGAGGTAGCTCACGAATAGTACACTGATTTAACTGTTCTATATTATTTCGTTTTTAATAGGCTTATATTATTATTATATAATATATCTAATATGTAGGTACATAAAATTCTCGTATCACGGTGTGCGTAGTTGAACTCGTCTGAAACGGCTCGACCGATTTTCGTGAATCTTAGCGAGCATATCGGCTAGGGTTGAGAATCGGACAACGTCTAATTATTTTTATATTGATGAGTGTATTTTTGAATAAATAATAGTAAAATGTTACAACTCGAGACTGACGGCGACCATTGTTTGTACGATGGGATAGCAATCATAGACGTCATGGTGACATACTTACTAAGTCACTTCAATAAAATAATATGGGCAAAATACTTTATATGGTAAAACAACATTTGCCGAGACATCTAGTTATGTTATAATAATATGTATTGTAAGCGTTAAGACTTAAATATTTACATATTTGTTGTGGATTTAATACACCCATGGCACTATTAACAATAAAACTTAAACAAAAAAGGGGCGCCTGAGGCTGCGCCTAGAACACTGGTATTGCGAAAGCGTGGTAAGGCTAGTAGTGATAAAGCCTTCTACGCCTGATCTGGTTTCCTTCTTTATATTTTTTGTGAGAATAAATGTAAGCGCACTGCGCATCTGATAGTCTGTACGTCAAGACTTGAGGCTTTAAATCTTTCAATCGAATAGTGAGTTAATAGGAACCAACAAGTAGCTGGCTTTTAAATCTATTTTTGACAGATATCCACTTTTGGATATTGCCTTGAAAGCCATACGGTAATTTTCCAAATTAACATGTAAAATAATGATTTAGAAATAAACTTACGAAGTGGATTCAAATTGAAAATAATTTTTAAAAAATTGTATTTAAAATATAACACAATATTTAATAGTTTGAAGAAAGGAAAATCTTTGAAATAAGGTAATCTTCGGTGGAGTTACACGAAGATATAGTTTTAAATTCTAATAATAATTTATTGATGTCATGATGTATAATACATTAAGCCAGTGGCCCCCAACCTGTTGTTGTTTTTGGAACGAAGTTCCCTATTTATTTATTTTTTAAGCGGGCCACAAACTTGTTTTGGTCTTGGTGTCGTGGGCCGCAACAAACATTTTTAGGTTTAAAAATAACGTTCAAAATCAACGATTTACTAGTGAACAAAAATAATTTACGAGTTACGACTTTCACGATTACTGCTGGTGGGCGTGAATTTCAAAATGCTTTAACATCACGCGGGCCACAAATAAAGTTCCGGTGGGCCGCAGGTTGGGAATAATAATTATAATAGTAACATCTATAAAATATGTATAAAAATGACTGTTAGCTGCACTACGGCTGCGGTGTTGAGCATTTGTTCGTCTCAACGTTCTTCGAACTCGAAGGGGGTTGATTGTAGCGTTACAATACTAGTGGCGCCAGCCGACGGTTACCACAGTCCACATCTCTCCCCCCCCCCCTCCTTGACGGGTAACGGGAAGGGTTTTTCAGAGCCCGAAAAGTACCCGATTGATGATGGAATGTACTAATTTGTCTCTGAGAACAAATACTGGAATTATCCAGCGAAACCATAATAATCTCGGTCTGATATAACAAGGCTTATAATCTTGTCTTGTCTGATAGTATATTATCTGATAAGTCTGATAATAATTAATATCGAGATAAGTTAGATACTGGCGATAACTGATAGGTCTTATAATTTCGAGACATTGTCAGGTGAAATCTATAATGATAATAATCGATCGAAATAGAATCGAGCTGCAACACTTATTAGCAGAAAAGTTTTATAAGCAATAGCTTATCTTAATCGTCTTTGTGATCCTTTAAAATCATAATCTGGCGAACCCAACAAGGGTTCACCTAACGTCAGTAGAAGCTCTGGATCTATCCGGATCTGGTCCGGTGCCGGTGGGTCAGAATCGACCGTTGGCACCTGGTTTAGGAGTGGGAAAAACTTCTGGTTTATTCGTAACCTGATCGACCCGTATATCGGTCACTTCAAATTATATTTCCCCGATAGTCTGGTCTTAGTGACCTAAAAAAATTATTGGGGTAGTTATATTGTTCGTTATAATCGACTTATTTGTCATATAAATTAATATTATGTTACAAAAAATATTGAGGGTAGTAACTATCACGTTACGAAGATATTAAATAAGTTTCGTTATACACTCGCGGTGTATCCCGAATCCCAACATTGGTGCAAAATTTATTTAATAATAATAGTTACATACCGTCAGACATAATAAATTATAATCGTAGTTCTATATTTAGAACAAAAGGTGTGCGGGACGCGCATTGGTTGTTAACTGATAAGATTCGCAGTCAATGTAGTTATTAGCTCGAAATATTTTTGTATAAAATGGTAAAGATAATATTATAATAATTATGTAGTTCTATTTATAGAACAAAGAGCGCGGGGGAACGCGCGGTAGTTGCTCATTTTTATTTTTAAACATTGTCGGAGACTCCCAGTTAATCCATACTTTATGTTGATTTAAAGAATAAGAATATATTTTAAATTTAACTAGTAATTAACTCGCAGTTAATCATCTCAAACCAGCCAACATATATTATAGTTCTATTTTTAGATATAACATCGTCAGAGACTCGCAGTCAATTCCGATGCATAAGAATTGCGTTTAGAGACTCGCAGTCAATCCACACATTATGGCGGTTTATAAAATAACTCGCAGTTGATTCAGACAAACCGGCCAATATATAGCTATTTTTATAGAAAAGCTGAAAAAAAAAACATCGTCAGAGACTCGCAGTCAATTCCGATGCATATAAATTGTGTTTAGAGACTCGCAGTCAATCCACACATTATGGCAGTTTATAAAATAACTTAATATAATTAAGTACTTGCAGTAATTAACTTGCACTTATTTCCCCCAATCGGACAAACGTATAGTTCTATTTATAGAATAGGTAAAACATCGTCAGAGACTCGCAGTCAATTCCGATGCATATAGATATAGATTGTGTAAAAGGACTCGCGGTCCAAACACACTGTACTTATTGACTCACAGTCGCAGTACATGCCGGTTAATTAAATAATTGCAGATGTTTCCCCCAATCCGGCAAACATATAGTTCTATAATAATTATTATATTTATGGAACAGATGAAGCATACATAATATTATAGATTGTGTATAAAGACTCTCAGTCCAAACACATTGTACGTTTATTGACTCGCGGTCGCAGTACATGCCGGTTAGTATTGAATATAATTGGCTCGTCTTGGCCTCGGTAGTGCCTACCGTTTATTTAAGTATTTAATAGTACTTACATGTATTTTCTTGTTACACGATAAAATAACACTGATTTTAATTATTACAACACTGACTCAATCATCTTAAAAAAATAACCAATTTTCGTCTGAGCGCTGCGCTTTGGCATGGTTACTTAGTATACGTGCACGCGTTGCCTCGCGTTAACAAAGAATGGGGCGCGTCCAGGAGCGAGTGGCCGGGATGGAAAGTTATTTTTTCAACTACCTACAAACGTCTTTAAAAAACGCGATTGCCTAGCAGATAGACAAAGGACTACTTGGTTAATATATCGAAGAATGAAGCGAAGAAATATAATTTACCGTACACACGCAACTAAAATAAAAATAAAAACCCATCTAAGTGCGGCTTGCGAGTCGTTCTCGCACTTTAGAGTTTAAAAAAGTCTAAGGCCGGCAGTTTCACCGCTTCGCTTCCTGATAGTGTCGGATAGGCTATCCACAACTTTTTGACAAATTCTCCATACTTTATCTGTCAAGTTAAGTGGTGGATAGCCTATCCGGCACTTATCAGGAAGTGGTGTAACAGGCCCTTAGATCCGTATAAATAGTCAGTACTAAAGATGCATCTCGGTCTCAAGATACGGTTCAGGCTCTATGATTGGTTGGCTGTCAAAATTTGGACCAATCACAGAGCCGAACCGCGTCTTGAGACACGTTAAAAAACTTATAACTTATAAGAAATTGCCAAAATGTTGTTAAGAGGATACTAGACTAGAGCCGTTTTCCCATACAAACGTTGTCCCCTGTTTCCTCCCTGGATAATGCCGGTAGTGTTATAATTTTTTTCCTGAATATCTATATTCTATGGCTACTATTAGCATGTCCCTGTTTTCTTTTTTTTTTCAAAATTTAATTATTAAAAAAAGATATTATTATGAACGTTCAAAAACCCAATAAAATAGCCAGTTTTTCCGCTGTGTTCAAACATCCAGAAAACAAATTTGGCTAGATTATAATATAAAAAAAACATGAGAGCACAGCTCAAGACTTGCTTTAATTTTTAAATGAAAAAAGTTCTTAAATCGGTTAAGTTTTTAGAAGAAATCAGGGGACAACGAATCGTTGATTTTCTGCAGTTAATGTCTCTATCGCGCTCTGCGGGAGGTAAAGAAGACAGCAATAGATATTACAAGTACTTTTTTCTCATTTCTCTAGCCCTTGGTACGCGCATATCGTGTGTGTCGTTCGCAGAGGGGCAAAATACACAAATAAGGGCACATTTTTAGAAGCCTGCGCTCTAATTGGGGGTAGGAAAAACTTTCAGAATATCGACATCTGGCTATGGTTAACTCACACCGCCGCTCGCACTAAGCCACATATTTTCTCAATCCAAGTTTTGGTCAAATAAAAATTGCTTACGCGGTCCGCCCCGCTGTAGTGTCTAATACCAATATGACTGCGTCGTCGATGTTAGTGTCGGAGTCTGTGAATTGACCTGGGAATCATCTTGCTAACCGAGTCTTTCCTGGGTAGGCTTTTTGCAGCGGTAACCGACATCCATGCGGGTGGAGCCGCGGGCGACTGCTAGTATGTAATATTTCAATGGACTAACTGATTAATTACGATTAGAAAATTTTGTTCAGCGTCTAAGGTCTATTCTTTTTCGACAGACTGTAGGTCCGTCAACTGCCTATATGAATCCATTTCTTCGATGGTACTTATTTAAACAATTTCAGAACAATGTCGGGAGTTCTATCGCACGCGATCACGTGGTTCATAGAGGAGGTGGCGGCGCGGGTGGTGGCGCAGACCGGGAGACCCAGCGACAGGCACCACATCGGCAAGATGCTGCTGCAGAACCTGAAGGATGCGCCGGACTTTGTGTTACAGGTATTACAACTAGTTTGCTATCGGTTCTCGGCAATAAACGTTTTTCTGACAAGATTGCAGAAGAAATGGACTGTACATTTATCATGCAGGAACCGTACATTTTCCAGGATAAAAAGTGTCGGATGTCCTTGTCCCGGAACTCCAAGTATCTCCTTACCAAATTTCAGCAAAATCGGTTCAGCGGTTTGGGCGCGTTAAGAGTCTGTTGTTGTTGTTTGTGTCAGAATCTGTAAACCAACACCACTTTCTCCTTTGACCACTTATTTTCATTTCATGCGTTTCGGCTTTACTGACAAATCAAATAGCGAATAGGCTAAAGACACTCTGATTTCATAGAATCTTTTTTTCTACACCGAGTACTTTCTTTTTAGATAGATGGCGCTACCGACGAGACTCACACGTTCAAAGACGGCATGGAACGGTCTGTGAAGTGCGCCACAGCGCTGAAGAAGCTCGGTCTCAAGGTGGACGACGTGATAGCTGTGATGGGCCCCAACTGCCTGGACCTACCCATCACGCTGCTGGCGGGGACTTACCTCGGAGTGACGGTAGCCGGGTTCGATAACAAATACAGTATTAGTAAGTTTGAATTATTTTTACTATCCGGAAAATAGTATGTTGATAAATTCATTTTCTTTATGATTTTCAAAATTTCATATTAGCAACATTAAATATCACCCTACACTTACAGTTATGGCATTTTTATCATTGCTCCTATTATATTTCAGGCGAATTCAGCGGTTTGTTCCAACAGTGCCCGCCGAAGGTGGTCTTCTGTCCTAGTGCCAACGTGAACAACGTCAAAAAAGCCTTAGAGGGTCTGAACATAGAAGCACTTATTGTAACTTTTGACAAATCCGACAACACACAGTTCTTGAACTACCAGCAGTTCCTTGACAAATATTCGGACAATACGCCTGCGGACAAATTCACGTGAGTTTGAAAATCTTTCCTCCACGAATTATGGTATCAAAGCAAATCTAAAGAATATGATGGCGGTGGCCCTTATGCTTTCTGCTTTAATTTGTAAAAAAACGATCACTAAGGGCCTGTTTCACCACTTCCTGATAATTGCTGAATAGGCTATCCACCACATAACTTGATAGATGAAGAAGAATGAAAGAGAGGAGAATCTGTCAAAAAAGATGTGGATAGCCTATTCGGAACTTTATTAGGAAGCGATGAAACAGGCCCTAAGTCTTATTAGTAAAAACGCTATAATGAGCCATTATAATAGTGTTGGCTAGCTGTATGGAGATGCAGGTGATGAAGATGATGATAAATATATTAAGTTACTATAGGCATCTGCTTGTGGCTTTTAGGCATGACGAAATTTCTAATAGTGTATATTTAAAGACTAAGTTGTTTTGTTCATCATTTTTGGATCCAAGATATTATGTTGTAACTTGTATCATAATAATATGTACGTATAAATTTCACCGATTTTTTAGACCAAACGACTTCGACCCGTCGGAGGTGAACAGCATCATAGTGTCGACGAGCGGCACCACCGGCCTGCCCAAGATCACCCCGGTCACTCACAAACAGATGATGATCGCCTTCCCTCTCATACTGTAAGTCATTTCCTGACTCCTGTCTCTACTCGTTGGCCCGTTGTAGAGGGGCATATATTTGTCTTTAAACATAAACAGCTTTTCATTCATGGTTGTTTATCAGGGCCTAATGTGGTGAGAGGATAAAAATTAACTGTGGACAGTTATACTATTTCCCTATGCTGTGGATAATTTGGTCCTACAACACTGAATGAAGGGTTTAATTTCGTCCACTAGCTTTGAATACACTTGCTTTCATTCCTATTTTGTAATTTTTATTCCAAACGAGATTTATACCAATTGTTTTTTTTTTTCATTCCAGCGCAGTATTCGACACCTTCCCGACTCCCACGCAGCTGGCGCTGTGCATGTCGCCCATACAGTGGCTGTCGGCGCACATGTTCATGGTGTCGTCGGTGCTGATGCGCTTCCCCGTCGTCTACACCTCGCAGGCCATCACCCCTCACCACATGTACGAGCTGATCAACAAGTACAGGGTGAGTGTCACCTGGTAGACAGCTCTGTCGACACCTTCCCGACTCCCACGATGTCGCCCATACAGTGGCTGCCGGCGCACATGTACCATAAAGTTAATGTACCTAGCGGAATACAGAAACAAAGGCCTGAGCAAGCGAGATGTCACTATCAGTAACACTGCGTGGTAAAAAGAGACGTGTGATACATGACAGCAGCACTCTTTTTTTTGGCGTTCATCAGCCCGGATCAGCCCGTTGACAATTTAATCTCATAGAACTCATGTTCAATCATGCTTGTGTAAGTGTATACGTACACATATTTTTCACACAGACGAAAACCAATTTCGGTTTCGTTTGACAGCTCGAGTTTGTTGCTCTATTCCGCTAGGTATATTAACTTTATGACATACAGTACAGGTCATTACGTGGTAAACACGATGGACTAAGAACTCAAAGTCACATTCCATTCCCAGCCAACATTCACGGTATCGAGTCCGACGTTTCTGACGACGCTGCTGAAGCCGGGCCAGAGCGAGCAGTGCGACTTCACCAGCCTGCGCACCGTCTTCATCGGCGGCAGCGCCGTCTCCGCCGAGCTGGTTGCCGTCGCTAAGGTACTATCAGAGAATTTGATTCATAGGCAGATGGTGGACGTACGTAGTTTGGTCGCGTTATGTCAAACCCAGCTGCCAGTCGCCACATCACAATTAACGTTGAATTGACATGATCCGACCAAATGACGTGGGTCTGTCAACTGCCTAATATTATTTTATTAGTGTGTTTTAAGTTTTTCAAGTAGAGCAGAACGGGCCCTATTCTAGAGCGCATTATGCGGCATAATGCTCATCAACTTTGAATGTTTCTACTACAGCAAAGACTTTTAGAAACTCTATTTGCCACCAGGTACGGCTATGTAGCCAAAAGGGTCTACACTCTACCGTGTCAAATTGGCAGATATCGTGACATATGACAGCAGTTTGACACGATATACGCTAAGGCTGGTGGCAAATAGAATTCCAAACACACTTATGGCCGTTCCCTATATTCAATCTATCTCTAGTTTGACATACAACCGATCGTAGCTGACATAGAATTGACATAAAATATATGGAGCTAATGTCTAATGTGAGCTATTCCTATCTCAAGTAAGAGATAGATCAAATATTGGGAACGGCCGTTATGGAACACTTTCAAAGAATGTAATTAATGTTCCATTTCGCCTTTGTGCGAAAAGACAGTAAATGATGTTTTTTTATTGAAGAAAGCGTCTCCAAATGCGCGATTCTACACACCGTTCGGTATGACGGAGTGCGCCGGCATGATGTTCTCAGGCGAGGATCCCACTGGCAAGTCGTCCGGCCGGGAAATTGGACATCTCAAGTACAGGGTGAGCGTGGTACCATTTTTTGTGTTTGTTTAATAATTATTCTACTGTAGCCTCGAAGTCCACTCGAACGCAAACGAAATGTATTATGTAGTAAGAGTACAAGGAAAAAGAAGTTGAGTTGAGTTTGAAATGTAGAGTATTCAGATTTGAGCGTGGAATATAGAAAAAGTAGAGAACTAAACATAAAAACGCAATATTTTGTACCAGCTTGTGGACCCAGAATCTGGCAAGGACATCACGGAGCCCGACGTACCTGGAGAGCTGTGGGTGAAGGGTCCCACTGTTTTTAAGGTGAATACTAAATAAGTAAAACTAACTGTAAGCCGCTGAACGTGAGCAAGCTCACTAGCTCAATAGAATACCGTAATAATGTACTGTAGTTTTGGGGAAAACGAAAAAAATGTTGTACATGCGTGGGAAGTGGAAATACCATAAACTTCGTAACGCTCTTTCTCTACTCAATTTAGGGTCAATTTAGGGTGTTCCCAATTCCCACTTCCCAGCCTTAACTTGTATCATGTATGTTAGTTTAAAAATATTATTATTACACATCCTGTAGTAAGGGATTGACATTATAATTACCTGTAGGGCTACTACAACAACCCCTCGGCGAACGCGTCGGCGCTCACACCAGACGGGTGGCTGAAGACGGGTGACATCTTCCACCGCGACGCCGACTACCGCTACCACTTCGTCGACAGACTCAAGCTGCTGCTCAAGTACAGGAACCACCACGTGAGAGGCTTCTTCTGGTCAGCTAGACCAACTAGCGCTAAAATCCTGTATCACGCTATCGAAGTTTTCTGAGTGCGGCAGTATAATATACTGCCGCAAGCTTTAAAATAACGTCTTTCACGTATTCATGCCACGGCACAAATTGACCAAATTCACCAGAGAGCACTTGTTTGATATTTGGAAAGATGGAAATAGGGGATGGTGATTCAGGTATGCTCGGTCAGGCCGACGTCTACTAGATTGATTTCAGTTGTCGTAATTATAATAATATTATAATGAATTTGGTCAATTTGTGCCGTGGCATGAATACGTGAAAGTCGTTCTTTTAAAGCTGCGTTGGCACCAGAACTGCGTTGCGACTTGCGAGGTTTGTGCTCTTAAAATTCAATAGAATCATTAAGCGCTCAGCGAGGTCAGGCAAATGAAGCCATTTTATTGGTTTCCGAAAACATTTCTCGCAACGCAGCCCCGATAAAAACGCAGCGTCTAGCTTGTAGTTATTGAATTTTTGGTGAGGTTCAAGCTTAAACAGTAAACACTCAAGAAGCGGTTATTTGACTTTACTGCCTGTGAGAAGAGAATTTCGTGGCCCATGAGAATAGGGTTTCGGTGGTGGTTTTTTGTTTGGAGGTTGCTAAATGATTGTCATACCTAGTGCGAAAGAAACGATCCTTGGGCCTGTTTCCTGGTCTGTCCACAACTTTAATCTAACCTGATAGATCCTCACATACTCTATCTGTCAGATAAGTTGTGGATAGCATAACTGGCACTTATCCGGAAGTGGTGAAACACACTCGTATTGACTAACGGCTATCTCTGTCACGCAGATCTCCCCGGTGGAGATAGAGAAGGTGATAATCAAGCACCCCGGCGTGCTGGACGTGGCGGTGACGGGCATCCCCGACGCCGAGGAGGGCGACATCCCCGTCGCCTGCGTCATCCTGCAGGACGGATGTCACGTCACCGCGCAGGAGATCAAGGACATGGTTAAAGGTAGGAGTATTTCACCTTGACCTACTATTAAAGGAGGTTGGTAAGTTGCCATACATTTACTGGAATATGGCGAAGACCAAGGACAAACCAAGGACATAGTTAAAGGTAGGAGTGTATCATCTTGACGTCTCCTGTAGAAAGGCAAGTCGACATATATTCGCTGCCACATGGCGCTGAGAAACGCAGACGCTGAGTGTCACGTTGACGCTTACCAGCTCATGGACATGGTTAGAGGTAGGTGATACAGCTATGCCAGGAAACGGATGAGACACCTTTTAAACTTCTACTTGAATATCCTGCTTTATTACGAGGCCGTAACAAGAACCTAGGCTTGGACGCACAAATACACTTTTTGGCGAGAAAATTCGTAGCACTAACCGCAATTTGTTGGGCTGGGGAATGGGGATGGTTTTCTAAAGTCTAAACTCTAAAGCAAAGTCACATAAATACGTCACGCTAATATTATGCCTAAGTGTGCCCCTAGACGATCAATTTTATTGTGCAATATCATTGAACAATTTATTTCACAATAAGATTGAAAGGCGGGTTTAGTCGGTCAATAGTAGATTTTAATTGCGAATGTTGCCGCAATTTGTTGTTGGTATTCTTTAAATAAAATAAATGAACAATACGTCATATTGCACAATAAAATTGATCGTCTAGGGGCTCGCTAACGAAGACAAGCTTGTGAGTAAAGTTAGGCATTCGCTGTGTAAATATTAAGCTGGCACTTCACATGGCTAATATACTTATAATATATAATATACATATTATATATTAATATTTTTTGTAATAAATATTCGAAGTCTATAACTGACATCCGACATTGTATTGGTGAACACAAACCTGATTTAAAAATTCTGAATCGAATGTTTGTAAGTCTGCTATTTGATGGCCATGTGTGGAAGGTCGTATTTGCCTTTATATTTTGCTTGTTTGCGTATTCGTCATATTAATAATGTTGCCAAATACGACAAATAGCCAATAGCAAAATATACAAATGTGAAGCCAGCATATTAACATTTATTTTTATGTGGCACTACGTAGTTTTTATATTATCACGTGAAATAATTGTTTCAGAGGAGCTATCAGACATCAAGCAGCTGAGAGGAGGTGTGGTGTTCCTGCAGGAGTTCCCCCTCACCTCCTCCTCCAAGGTCGACAGGACCAAGCTGAAAGTCATGGTCAGAACCATGGACAGACAGTAGGCTAGTACACGCATAATAAAACGGCCTTAACACCGACCGTGGGCAATGATGGACAATAACTAGTAACCATAGACATAAATATGGTTTCGATTGAGATGTTTAAAGTATAAAATGTTTTTTTATATTTTTTACTACCTAAGGCCTAAGCTATAAAATCAAAGTATACTTAAATCGCTGTGAAATAAAGTATTAAGATTATTTTAAGATTTTTAAGATAAAGTTTGTTATAAGTATCTAACATTTAAGAAAGAATGTGAATAAAAAATAATTTAAATAATAGAGTGTTTTAAAATTTGTTACCCGTATCTATCAATTAAGATAAAAATGGATTAAAAGAATAAATAAATAGTAGATTCATTAACAAGGCTCAGTGAACTAACGTTTTGATTGGAATGAAATAATAGTCCGTGTCCGTGGGAGAGCCATGCTTCGGCACGAATGGGCCGGCTCGACCGGAGAAATACCACGGCCTCACAGAAAACCGGCGTGAAACAGCGCTCACGCTGTGTTTCGCCGAGTGAGTGAGTTTACCGGTGGCCCAATCCCCTACCCCCCTAGAAATGCCGCAGTTGAAAAACAATTTGTTACCCCAGGAGGGTACCAACTGCGTTGGAGAATCCCTCTCTGGACGTCCATGCTCAGGAACCCTTGGAACTGAACGTGGACGTCCAGGCTGCCCCTCGTATTCTGGGGAGGGCAAAACTGCGCTCCAATCTGCTCGGGGCAAGAGCAAACACACAAAGGCACCCCCCTCGATATTAAACATGGACTTTTGTAATATCAGGGGATTACACTCCAACCTTAATGCCGTCCATTACCACCTTGAGACGGCAAAGCCGGCTTTGCTCTTTTTAACCGAGACGCAGATATCATCTCCGAGTGACGCATCATACCTTTCCTACCCAGGGTATTATCTTGAGCACTCCTTTCTGCCCAAAGCTGGAGTGTGTGTGTATATCAGAGATGATATCAGCTCTCGCCGCCTCAGCAATCTTGAGGTCAGGGACCTCTCAACCTTATGGCTCCGCATAGATTGCGACGACCACCCTCGCGTCTATGCGTGCCTATATAGGTCCCATAGTGGTGACCCCGAGACGGACCGACTCTTGGAGCACCTGCAAGATGCTTCAGATTTTGTGCAGCAGCAGATCCCATCCGCAGAGATCATAATACTTGGCGACTTTAATGCCCACCACGCCGACTGGCTCAATTCCAGTAAAACTGATCATGCGGGGAGATCTGTCTGCAACTTTGCCCTTGCGAACGACTTGACACAACTGGTTACTACGCCTACGCGAATCCCAGATGTGGATGGTCAGAATCCTTCCTTGTTGGACCTCCTGCTGACTTCAAATCCTAACGGCTACCAAATATCCGTAACCGCTCCACTTGGTACATCGGATCATTGCCTTGTTAGGAGTTCTGTGCCACTTACGGCAGTGTTAAGACAGCGTACTGTCAAATACCGTCGTGTGTGGCACTACAAGTCAGCAGACTGGGATGGGATGCGGTCGTTTTTTGCGTCCTATCCTTGGGGGCACGTGTGCTTCTCGCCGGATGATCCCGACAACACTGCCAACTCTGTTGCCGATGTGGTGATGCAGGGGATGGAACTTTTCATTCCGTCCTCTGTAGTGCCAACCGGCGGCAGATTTCGTCCCTGGTTTGGTTCATCCTCCAAAAAAGCTTCTCGCCGGAAGCAGGAGGCTTACCAATCCTGGGCCAACGCAGTGTCTGCTCGGGATTTAAATACCAGCACATATAAAAAGGAGTACAACCTTGCCTCTAGGTCCCTCAAGAAAGAGATCACTCGGGCAAAGCAACAGCACGTCAATAGAATTGGCAAGAGACTTGAGCGCCTCCCCTCGGGAACCCGTGCATTCTGGTCTCTGGCCAAAGCTATTGAAGGAAATTTCTGCAAGCCAACCCTACCATCCCTACACGTAGGAAATGGATCGTTGGCCCATGACGCAAAAGACAAAGCCGATCTTCTGGGCAAGCTCTTTGCGTCAAACTCGACCCTGGATGACGGGGGGCAGAAACCGCCGACCATACCGCGATGTACGAGCATCATGTCGGATATTCGGTTTCATCAGCGCTCAGTGCGAAACGCCCTCCTTTCCCTTGATATCCAAAAGTCGAGTGGGCCTGACGGTGTCCCTCCTATTGTGTTGAAAAAGTGTGCTCCAGAGTTGGCTCCGGTCTTGACGCATCTTTTTCGGCTCTCCTATTCCACTGGCATCGTCCCGGCTTCTTGGAAGACAGCCTTGGTGCACCCGATCCCTAAAAAAGGTGACCGCTCAAATCCTTCCAACTACAGACCAATCGCTATAACCTCTCTCTTCTCGAAGATAATGGAATCCATTATCAATAGCCAGCTTCTTCGATACTTGGACGGCCAGGGATTACTAAGCGACAAACAATACGGGTTCCGTAAGGGTCGCTCGGCTGGTGATCTCTTGGCGTACCTGACTCATCGTTGGGCTCAGGCAATTGAGTCGAAGGGAGAGGCATTGGCTGTTAGTTTGGACATTGCGAAGGCCTTTGATCGGGTTTGGCATAAAGCGCTGCTTTCAAAGCTTCCATCATACGGGCTGCCCGAGAAATTATGTAAGTGGGTCACTAGTTTCTTAGCAGATAGAAGCATAAGGGTCGTAGTTGACGGCGAATGCTCGGAAACTCAGTCTGTTGATGCTGGTGTCCCTCAGGGCTGTGTGCTATCGCCTACCCTATTCATACTGCATATCAATGACATGTTACAGACCAACGGCATTCATTGCTATGCGGATGATAGTACAGGTGATGCTGTATATACCGGCTCCCGCAATATTTCTCGGCAAAATGTCATTGAGAGTCGAAAAGAACTTGTGTCTAAAATAGAGAATTCATTGGAGAAAGTCTCTGAATGGGGTAGACGTAACTTAGTCCAATTTAACCCCGCCAAGACACAAGTCTGCGCGTTCACCACTAAAAAGTCACCAATGGTCATATATCCTCGTTTCGAGGGCACATCTTTAACCATCTCCCCTAGCATTGAGATACTTGGAGTCAACATATCGAGCGAAGTCCAGTTCCGATATCATCTAGAGGGTAAGGCCAAGTTAGCATCGAAGAAGCTTGGTGTTCTTAACAGAGCGAGACAGTACTTCAGTCCGGACCAACGCCTACAACTCTACAAGGCGCAGGTTCGGCCTCACATGGAATATTGTTCTCATCTCTGGGCTGGGGCGCCAAAATACCAACTGCTCCCTCTGGATCGTATCCAACGAAGGGCCGCTCGAATTGTTGACTGCCATAGTGTTTCGAACAGCTTGGACCCCTTGGAATTACGCCGAGATGTAGCTTCACTTTGCATCCTCTATCGGTTGTATTACGGGGAGTGCTCTGAGGAATTGTTCGGAATCATACCACCTGCAACTTTTCGCCATCGTCCCACGCGAAAAACATACCATCCTCATCACCTTGATGAGTGGCAGTCTTCCACAGTGCGATTTTCGCGTAACTTTCTGCCGCGCACTGTAAAACTCTGGAACGAACTGTCACCAGCAGTATTTCCGGACCTATATGACCTGCAAACCTTCAAGAAAAGAGCGTATTCCCTCTTAAAAGGCCGGCAACGCACCTGCAGCTCTTCGGATGTTGCGAGTGTCCATGGGCGACGGTAGTTGCTTACCATCAGGTGACCCGTTTGCTCGTTTGCCCCCTTATTTAATAAAAAAAAAAAAAAAAAAAAAAAAATCCTTAAAGGTTCTAAAGAAAATCCTACCAAAATATGATAAAACAAGGTTTGCAGCATCAGGTAGTATGATGTTTTAAAAAGTTGAAACGGAGGCCCCAGGCAAAACAATGCAACGATGACAAGTTAGAAATGCCTTTAAAACCTTACGATTGGTTGTAACCTAATAATGTGTGTAAATTATAATATAATAAAATTATATTGTATGGACGGACGTTACGTTTTACGGGTCAAAGCTTACAAAGTCGGGAATAAGAGATAGACTAATTAGTAAACTAATTAAAATTATAAAAAGCATGTTCATTGGACAGATTTTAGTGTCGCGCTGACCGCTTTCTGATTGCCGGCACTGACATGGTAATGTATGAAATAGCAGCGCAGATCGCTTCCTAGTTTTTAATACGTATAATCTCTGGCTCTGTTTTGTCCTTTGTATGTTTAATAAAGTTTTATAAATTATTACGCTATTGCATAGCTTTTATTGCGGAATTTGAGCGCGGCGACCGAATCAAGACATTCCGTAACGATAATAAACCTAATTCTCGTCAAACGTCGTTTTAGTTAGACAGACTTCGTTACGTGTTTGTGTTTGTGCGACTAGACGAGTGCACTATGAGTGTAGCTGCAAACTGCGATAGCTTTACCGCGGCAGTTTCCGAATGCCACACGGTTTTTTTTTATCTCAGGCCATCTACGCCGATGGTTTGAGACTTGAGTGCGGTCGGCGTAGGACTAAAATTAGGCTGTGGAACGTCCTGGGAGAACGTCCGTATCCTTGTCTTACCAGTTACCACTTAACCTTATTTTAACCTTACAAAAACATTATCTCCAGCCTCCACTCCATTCATTTGACAGTAGCAACAACGATAAAGGTGATAACTGATAACTGATATCAGACAGTTACTCGAGTGTTTGTTTACTATAATAATATATTGATTGTTGTTTAATAAAGTCGGCACAATTTTATCCTAATAGCGTTTGTTTAGGCGCACCATAGAAAAAAAAGCGGCCAAGTGCGAGTTGGACTCGCCCATGGAGGGTTCCGCAGCAGCAATAAGGTTTATTTTTATGAAATTAAAATATTTTTGATTTATTTTTATATTTCAGTCGATTTAATGAAATTTAGATTAAGGTTTACTATTTATGACGTATAAAAAAAACTACTGGCTAGATCTCGTTCAAACCAATTTTCGTTGGTAGTTTTTATAGTAATCTACATAATATTTTTTTTTAGAATTATCATGCCTCTACTTTAGAAATTAGAGGGGTGGGGACACACATTTTTCCACTTTGGAAGAGTCTCTCTCGCAAACTATTCAGGTTAGAAAAAAATGATATGAGAAACCTCAATATGATTTTTAGAGACCTATCCATAGATACCCCACACGCATAGGTTAGATAAAAAAAAATTTTTTTTGTTTCAGTTGTACTTTACTATTTATGACGTATAAAAAAAACTACTGGCTAGATCTCGTTCAAACCAATTTTCGTTGGTAGTTTTTATAGTAATCTACATCACATATTTTTTTTTAGAATTATCATGCCTCTACTTTAGAAATTAGAGGGGGGGGACACACATTTTTCCACTTTGGAAGAGTCTCTCTCGCAAACTATTCAGGTTAGAAAAAAATGATATGAGAAACCTCAATATGATTTTTGGAGACCTATCCATAAATACCCCACACGCATAGGTTAGATGAAAAAAAATATTTTTTGTTTCAGTTGTACCTATGGGGACCCCTAAAATTTTTAATATTTTTTCCATTTTTGCATCAAAATCTTAATGCGGTTTACAGACTACATCTGCTTACCAAGTTTCAATAGTATAGCTCTAATAGTTTCGGAGAAAAGTGGCTGTGACATACGGACGGACGGACAGACAGACAGACAGACAGACAGACAGACAGACAGACAGACATGACGAATCTATAAGGGTTCCTTTTTTGCCATTTTGGCTACGGAACCCTAAAAATGTGCCACCGGCCAAGTGCGAGTCGGACTTGCGCAGGAAGGGTTCCGTACCGTCGTCCGTTATAGAGCAAAAATAGGCCAAAAATTGTGTTTTTTATCCTACTAATATTATAAAGGCGAAAGTTTGGATGTATGGATGTATGGATGTATGGATGTTTGTTACTCTTTCACGCAAAAACTACTGAACGGATTTTAATGAAACTTTACAATAATATAGCTTATACATCAGAATAACACATAGGCTATAATTTTAACCGACTTTCAAACTGGAGGAGGTGTTATGTTCGTTTTTTTATGATCAACGATTACTCCGCCGTTTATGAACCGATTTTCAAAATTTTTCTTTTGGTGTATAGGCCATTATCCCAATTTGGTATCATATTCACAAAAATGGTGATCTGATGAAGGAATCCATGGGTAATCGAGGGAACTCCTCAAAATTTATATGGAAACATGTGGTGACTTCGGTTTCATGAGAAGTATTCCGAGCATATTATGCTAACAACAAGTAAGATTTTGGACCCAGCGATACCCACCCATGGTTCAGGAGCTACTGGGAGAACTCCTGACGCTTTATAGATACACGTTTGAGAGTTTCGGGATCGGAAAGCAGATGCTACTATGCAAATTACATTAGTTATCATCATCAACATCATCACTACCATATTATACCATCAACCGTGCATCGTCCCATGATACGTTTAATAGTCTTTTAGATAGAGACTCGAGTTTGTCAAGCAATTAAAAAAAATATCAGAGGAAAATATGGAAAAACCGGGAAAATTATTAGAAAGGGTTTATCTCTCGAAGTACTGGAGCATTTTTTATATTATTTGTCACAGATATAGAGTAGACCACGTGAAGGGACATGTTAACTCATTTTTTCATAACTATTTTTTGCGGGAAAATGTACGGTTTTCGTAAAATTCCTAATTTACGCGGGCGAAGCCGCACGGGACATCTAGTATTACTATATATTTTCTATACAATTTTCGCGTGACCACACACTCAGCTATAATATATATTTCTGGTCTCAGTGTGTTTAGTACGGTATATTAATATATATTATAGCTAAGTCTGTGACGGGCTTTAGTCATAAATGTAACAAAGTAATTATTTACAAAAACTTTTCATATTTTTGAGCACTGAGCTGACGATTTTCTGAGAAGTGAACTAAGAACACTTTCGGTTACTTATATCGGCTTTCAAACAAAAAAAGGATTCAAAATCGACATTTCGAACACCCCTCTATTTTCGTCGGGGGGCAAAAATATTTGACCTCATACTGCACGCGTATCTACACACGGGCACGCTCTGCAGGCACCGAACGACTGATTGAATATTATGTATGTCTAAACTCTAAACAGTGTCATAATATACTTTGTATCTTAAACAAGCAGGCCATTCGGAAGTCGTGCTATTATTCGCTCTTATCTCGTCGTACTAGTTAGTGTAGTATTGGTGAGTTTTTTTTATTTTTTATTTACTCTTTTAGCTATCGTGCTTTAAAATTAATGTTTACTACAACTATATTACATTGCAAAATTGTCTTAGATGTTGGTCAATTTTTAATGAGTTTAATTTATTACGATATATTATTAATATTATATCATTGACAGTTGTAATAAAATTATACCCACTTACAATTTACTATACATTATATACTTGATCAATACTTTTTAGGGTTCCGTACCCAAAGGGTAAAAACGTGACCCTATTACTAAGACTTCGTTGTCTGTCCGTCTGTCTGTCTGTCGGTCTGTCTGTCTGTCTGTCTGTCTGTCTGTCTGTCTGTCTGTCTGTCTGCCTGTCTGTCTGTCTCCAGGCTGTAACTCAAGAACGGTAATAGCTAGAGATTTGATATTTTCACAGATTATGTATATCTGTTGCCGCTATAACAACAAATACTAAAAATAAAATAAAATGAATAGTTAAGGGGGCTCCCATACAACAAACGTGATTTTTAGGCCTTTTTTGCTCTATATCAAAAATGGCAACAGGTAGGTACTTGAATTTTTCACAAAATCCTTAGTTATATGTGTACTTAAATATTTATTAATAATATTAAAATAAAATTAAAAAATAAGGGGGGCTCCCATACAAAAAACACAATTTATGGCCTAATTTTGCTCTATAATGGTACGGAACCCTTCGTGCGCGATTCCGACTCGCACTTGGCCGATTTTTGTAAAATTGTTGGTACTTTCTCGAATTTGTAGCTAGAACTAAACATTTAATTGTATATATATTTTCCATTAAAATCATACTTTGAGGCTCGCCGCATTGAATTCTACAAACAGCCTATATTTTACGTACCTAATATTGTTTTGGCTTATCAACTATTGATAATATTCAAAGATAAAGTAGATAATGCACCGCTAACGTCTTTAACAATTTTTGGTCAGTATCGACACTGAATCAAAGCAGAATTTGCAAAAAGTACGTAAGTATTTTGTTTGATTTGTATTAATTCGAAATACAAAACAACCACTGAGTTTTAGTTAGGATTTATGAATTATAAAGTATTGAGATTTTACTTTAAAATAATTTTTAGTTAAGTACCTACATATTATGAAAACATAATCTAGAAGGAATTGTAATTCTAATGTTTTAATTTTTTTTTTTACTATTAGGAACCCGATTAAAAGAAAGTTTACGAGATTGAAATTTGGGATTGAGTAGGGAGATTTTATAGCAGTGTTCTTTAACTTTTTCCATGATGCAATGGCATGAAAAAATAGATTTGCTTTTTGTTAAAATTGACCTATTTTAGATCTTTACTAGCTGACCCGGCGCCTTGTTTTGCCATACAAATTATTTCTAGTATCAATATAAAAAGTAGATAAAAACCTCAGGCCCAACGAAAGTACATACAAAATTTCATTTAATTAAATCGGTTCAGCCATTTTGGAGGAGTTCGCGCACAAACACTGTGACACGAGAATTTTATACATAATGTATTGATTTTTTATTTAAGTATTCTGAAATAGTTCTCTCGACCTTTGGGCTTTGGCGAACCCCCTACAGAAGCTTCGCGACCCCCCAGGGTGTCGTGAAGACTCGCGACCCACAGGTTGAAAAACAATGCTCTATAAATGCTCTATAAAGACTCTATATCAGAGAGTACTAAACAGCCTTACAAAGTAAAGAGTCTCTACTTTGTAAGTAAATAACGTGTAAGAAAATTCCATAAACACGTGTTATTTACGTTGTATGTTTATAGGTACTTGTAACTTTGAGGCAAAAACATCATACATTATAATAGCTCCCACACCGGTTTCGATGACGGTGGCCGGTTTCATTGAAACCAGGCGTAATTTTACAGTGCCCAAGTGTGTGCGCAGTACACAAGAGCACTCTCTATTCCTTTACTCTCATAACCCAGTGGAACGGACGACCGACACGACCGGCAAGAGATCAGACGCAGGACGGACTTTTTACATGTCCATCCGACGCATGGATCATCTTACTTGTCAGACAATTAGGTGATCAGTCTGCACTGTCCTAACCAAACTTGAAAATAACATCAAACAATATGTTCCCAACGCGGGAATCGAACCCATGACCTCCGAGTCAAGAGCCGTGCTCTGTACCACTAGACCACGGAGGTAAATTATTATCATACATTAAATTTAATAAAAATCATACATTACTGCATTGTTTATAAAGTATAAACATATCTTCAAAATTCGCGTTAATGAACAACCTCGTCCACTCTGTGTGACTACTGACTGACCCTTACCGCCGTAGGGCGTTTTCACACTGCGACGATAACGACACGACATGATACTCATATTATATCGTCTGCTTGGACGACAACGATATCGTCCAACGATATCAACACGATATAAACCAATAGCTTGTCATGCGGTAATAGTCGTATTGCGCCAGCAAAGGTGTGTCGTCATCGGTCATCCGATATCGGCACGACAATCTGTCGGCGACGATAACATTGACTACAACGACACCGTGTGAAAGCGTTTAGAAGTGATTGTATGAAACTACCAGTCCGACGATATCGTGTAGTTACAGTTATCTATTAGAAAACACCCGTACTCGGAGACATTAAATTTGTAGTGGAGATGTTAACTGAATCTATTATTAGACAAAAGAAAACAAATAAACCACCACTTATCAAAAGTTTATTCACTATTTACGAAAACTTATTAACAATTGCACGAAATTCACTATCATACCACGGGCGCCGGTCAAGTCTCAACTAAAGATGGCGACCGTGAAAAATTATGACACCTTTTTAAATTTTACGTGGGCGCGTTCTGTTACAAATTATGATTAACCTTCAATTTAATGAACAGTTTGACAGATAATGTATGGGGCTTATGTCAATTATTTAATTATTGTTATTTGTTAATTGTTCCCCTCTGAGTGCGGCAGTTAGACATTACACATTACCTACATATATTTTTATAAAAATCCCATTTACAGCTATTGTTTTTCATACTTATTGTAAAGCCTTGGCAAAAACATACTTTTACTCATAACCCACGTCATAACTTTTCGAATTTTGACCTAGGTCTTGGGTTTGACTTCTAATGCTAAGTACTCACATACGGCGGAGTTTATAAAAAACCTTTTGATTTTTTATATAAAATGCGAACAAACTTTTTCCCCAACCTAATATTTATTTAGCTATTGTCAAATTAATGTCGGTACATTTAATATTTAATTTCCAGCTGTAGTCAAGAATGGCGTCCAACCGGCCCTCAGACGCCATCCATCTATACATGGCGGAGGTGGCGTGTAGACTGGTGGCGAAGACTGGTATACCCAGCGACAGGTACCACCTGGGGAAGCTCATCCTTCAGGGTTTGAAGGAGGACCCAGAGTTTTTGCTGCAGGTATGTAAACAGAAATACCACTAAAGTAGTAGTATATCTAGCTCCACCACACTAATATTTGAATATCAAAGCATGTTTCCAATTGTAGACCTTAATACGACTCATAAGCACACAACGCCAAAGTATGATAAGGCCTGATTGGAACGTGATTTAGTTTCGTTTAGATTGCTTGATAGTTGATCGTGCGAAGCGTTAATGTAAATGTCACATAATGCGCACTAGTGCTGCAATTGAAAACACTTAACACACACTTTACCAATAATAGGAATTGGGCAACTCAGACGTATAAGCGTCTACTTCAAGATTGAGCTTCAAATTTTCGGCTTATGGACGCTATCACATTTTTTCACAAATATCAGCGATTTTCCGGTACCATTTTAAAGAATTAGGTCGAGTCACACTGCGAGGATATTTTGGTTTTAAATGAAAGGTAATATATTCATCTCCACGTCTATACTGTAAAATTATATAGCCGCATACAAATTTTTCACATAAAATACGTTTTAACCATCACAATAATCGCAAAAAAAAATGGGGTCTGATTAGGAACCGGTATAGCTAAATACACTAAACTAAGGAAAATAAATGTACAAAAAAAATGTTGCTTATTTACTCCCCTGCACGAATAGCTAAATATTTTTTATAAAAATAAATAACATTTCCATTTATAAGAAAAATAAAAAAAATTCTCAAATTTTTTCATACATTTTCGCCATATCAAGAATGCGGCGAGCGTCGTAACCGCCACCGTACAAGGCGCGCTAATATGAATGTTATTTTAAATTCGTACTGACAGACATCCGACCAGCTAATTTTTCTGTTATATCGTCCTTAATGGCCATCGCATCTCGACCCGAAACTAAAATTTAGACAGAACTATAAAAATTGCGTAATAGTGTTTTAGTACACTGTAAAAAAATGGCTGTAAGTTGTGACGTACGGACAGACAGACATAATATATAGTAAATCCGTTCCCGGGTTCCATTTTATGCTATTTGGCTAGGGAACCCTAATTAGCCTGCGCTTTTAAACGGTTTTTTTTATAAAATTGCTTTATAACTATTATTAAATTATATTTCAAAATATTATTATAAACGCCCCAAATTAGTAGTAAAGTTTATTGTATTTATAATGAGAAATTAGCATCAGAACTCGGTATAAATGCAATGCCAATGCATAAATATATTTATATATGCATAAATATATTTATATATTTATGCATTGGCTTGATAAATCCTTTTTCTTGCTTTGTTATTTATATTACGTAAAATTCAAGGCTGAATCGCCATTTTCTATAGTTGTTTAGTAAAAATGTAGGTACTTTTAATAATATATTATAATATTCTATTCTATTTTAATACTTTATCAGTAGTCAGTACAAAGATCAGTTAAAAAGGTAATAAAAGTATTAAAGATATCCTGGCTGTCCGTCCATACTAATATTATAAATGCGACAGTGTCTGTCTGACTGTCGTATACACAGCACTGTAGCACTGTACGGTGTACGCGTAGACGCTCTACGCGTGTAGAAGGCTCGTAGAGCCCATCGTAGCTACGATCTACGCCGATTTACTTTTAACTTCAAAAATTTTCCATCTATTTTGTAATTTTCCTAATTTCTTTGTTTTCTAAGGCCTATTTAGTATAAGTACCTGAAGGACTTGTGTTACGGGTACCAGACAACGGAAATATATTTAATACTTTTATACTATACATATATTTAAGATTTTTATTATATGATAAATATATTTAATACACATCCATGACCCAGGAACTTTGAAAACTTTTTGTTCCGTCGGCGGGATTCGAACCCGCGACCCCCGGCTTAAGCTACCAACGTGCTATCCACCGAGCCACAGAGGTCGTCAAATATTAGTTATTACATGATCTGTGAAAATTTCAACTCTCTAGCTATTAGCGTTCTTGAGTTACAGCCTGGAGACAGACAGACGGTCAGACGGACAGACATTGAAGTCTTAGTAATAGGGTCACGTTTTTTACCCTTTGGGTACGGAACCCTAAAAATATATTATGGCCTGCCGGCCACCTGCTACTATACTATAATAGCATACTCTCGAGATAATCAAAAACTACTCGTCTCATAATGTCAAAATCTCGACATTATCTCGACAAAACTCTATAAAAATGTGTTATTTCGATGATAGATCTACGTGAGAAAATTTTTTTGTCATGCTGGGGTCAATAGAAATGAAGATACAAACTATCAAACATCGAGAAACACGTAGAGTGAGATATCTCGTTGGCGTATGCTGGGCCGGCAGGCCACCGATTTTGACTAATGAGTAGAGTTTTTAGATTCTTCTCGTTCGGCTGACACATTATATTATTATCAAATATTTTGCCGCGCTTTAGTCTAAAATTTAGGTTTTTAGATTTAGGGCTGAGTATGTAAGGTTAGAAACTTGGCTCTACATGAGATCTTACTACTTTTTGACACCACGAACTATTATGTTCTCATCTTGGCAACATTTTACATGAAAATGATTTTGGTGGGATTTGAAATTGACTAGATGATGCCTGCAACACCGTTGTGTCAAAATTCGTGTCTCACGCGGGAACCTTACATTTCTCCGGGACTCAAAGTATACCAAATTTCAGCAAAATCGCTGCGTGACGAGGTAACAGACAGACAGACACAATTTTGGCATTATAGATTCTGGTAAATTACAGATAGACGGCGGCACTGGGGAGACGGAAACATGTGGTTCCGTGCTGAGCAGGTCGGTGCGGTTTGCCCGCGTGCTGCAGCGGCGAGGATTCGGTATCGGTGACGTCATCGTCATCATGGCTCCTAACAACATACACGTCTGCATACCCCTGTATGCCGCCTTCTACCTCGGAGTTTCCGCTGCCTGCGTGGACTTTGGATTGAGTGTCAGTAAGTAAACCGTGAAATAAACGCTCCAAATACATTAGACCTTTACTCTCAGCGATATAGAGGGTTTAATTGCACCCTGTATAACGCAGCTCAATACCGTCTACACCACATCTGCCTTCGCAGTAATACATGCATATGCCATGATATTTACCCTAAATTGTACCCTAAATTGTATTTGTACAAATAAAAAAGAATAGTAATAAGTAGTAGTTGAAAACCTAAAATAAATAACTTTCAAATTTCAGATGAAATGCGAGATCTGTTCACATTATTAAAGCCCAAGGCTGTGTTTTGCCTCCCCAACAAAGGGGTGGAAGTCCAAAAGGCACTAGCAGCAGCAAACGTCGATTCCAAAATTGTAACGTTCGGAAAAACCGAAAAGTTTATCAGTTTCGAGGAAATGCTTAATGAAAATGGAAATAAGGAGCCCGTAGAAAAGTTTAAGTAAGTTATAAATAAAAAAAAATTGAGGCTGATGGAAAGCAACTACCGTCGCCTATGGACAATCTAGACTTGGCTGGGGTACAGCCGTGTCCCACTGTTGTAACTAGCTTTTAGTATTTCAAACTTTGTACGTTTTCGAGATAAAAAGTAAGCCACGCCAAGTTTTTGCTTACAGTCCATAAAAGCTTTAGTATGATCTTATTGTAGAGTTAAAAAATTAATTAGCAACCGGTGAAATAATACGACTTAGTTCCTTCTGTAGGCGTTTTGTAAATAAAATAAAGGAATATAAGAGTTCATTACACATTTTTTATAAGTTTTTTATTCAATATAATTAGTTAGTAGGTATATATTATATCACTCCATATGTGGAGTAATATAATATACCTACTTTAAGTTCATTAAAGTTGAGACTTTATTATAGAACTTACGAAGTGTCTATTTCTACGAAAATAGAGTAACTAGCTGTAGCTGTGAACTTCGTGTCACTAAAAATCTTTCCTGGACTTCTACAAATATTTTAAGACTAAAATCAGCCCAATCCGTACAGCCGTTTTAGAGTTTTAGCGCGACCAACACATTTGAAAATCCATTCATATATATAAGATAACTAATTAGAGAATAGCCTTCTGACGCTGCGTAAAAAATTTATTTCAATTCCAGGGCAGTAGATTTTGATCCTGATGAGACCTTGGCGATGCTGATATCCACCAGCGGCTCCACGGGTTCAGCCAAGTCGATATCAGCCTCCCACAAGAACCTTGCAATAGGATTACCATACTTCTGGTAAGTCAACTTTTGAATTACGCGACATACAGTTGTGATACATCACCTGAGTGCTGAATTTAATATTAAATTTGTGATTAGAGTTGCTGTTTCTTCTAGTGCTTGTTGTCCCATGGTCTCTAAATTCTGTTAAAGTAATATTTTATGAATACAACGGGTAGCCCCCTTCAGCATTTTTAGGAGAAAAAAAATAAAATCTGCAACCAAACAAATAATATCTATTCCCGAAAAATAACATAAGCAGCATTAAAGGTTTCTTTGCCCATGACATAGTCGCCAAACATAATATATTAACCGATACTACTTAATCCTAAATCCAATATTATTTTTACACTACCGAGTACCGTAACCAATCAAATCTCGCTTACTACTTCAGTTACTTAAATATTTCAGGAACCTGTTCCAGCAGTTCCCGACCCCCACTCGTCTGACGCTCGCCCTGTCTCCTCTGCAGTGGTACTCCGCCATCTTCCAGTACGTGCTGTCGCCGGTGCTGCGCCACACGCGCCTGCACACCTCCTCGCAGACCACACCGGAGCATATCTTCTACCTCGTTAATAAGTATCGGGTATGTATTAATTGTAGATCTAGCATCGGTAAGTGTATAGTGACATTGTGCTGATGTGGGATAATATTATTATGTGTGAGAGCCCCAAAAATAGATTAACAAAAAAAAGCTGATTGACGAAAATCTGGATACATTCGTTAGTCCATCAGTCACCATCAGTCAAACATAATTAATGATTGGCGGAATTGACTGACGCTTGCCTGAGCGTATAATGGATGCCTAAGAGCGTGACTGACGGTTGCATGAAGCTGATTGATGAAAATCTGGATACATTCGTCAGTCCATCAGTCACCATCAGTCAAACATAATTCATGATTGACGGAATTGGCTGACGCTTGCATGAGCGTATAATGGATGCCTATTATTTCCAGCCAACGTTCACGATGATGCCGCCGAGCATCGTGGCGCTGCTGCTGAGCGACGCCGACAAGTGTGACGTCACGTGCTTCGACGTCATCTACTCCTCCGGCAGCGCCGCCTACAAGAAGTCCTTCGATGATATCAAAGTACGTTTTACTATAATAAGAGTGGTTTGCACCGACTTACTTTAACTATAACTTTAACCATAACAAAAAGTCAATTGAACTGTCAAATCCCTAGTAAAAGTCCATATTTGACGATAACCTTAACTTTAACTACGCCTTAACTATGTTTTAAGTAAGAACTATTTTAAGTTACACACACGATACACAGAGTCTATACAGAGAAAGTATGGAAATGACATCATCGTTATACAGGCCTTATGTCATAAAATGATTATTAGTAGAAAAAATCTTATGCACCCTCTATACACGCTGTGTAACTTTTTATTAGTAAGGGGGATTGAGTTTATTGTGTGTGATTTGTATATGGGCAAGTGCCTCTCGTAGTACGTTATTAGTTATTACGTAGCGTAGTTACTATTTAGTCATTGTAGTTAGTTAACTATTTAGGGTGGGTTGCACCAGAGGCGTGATTATAGTTACAGTTATGGTTAAAGTTATGGTTATAGTTAAGGCTAACTAAACTTTAACCTTAACTTTGACCGCAGAATTTGACAGATGGTTGTTGCTGGTCCAACAAGGCTTTAAATGAACGAAACGAAGGAGAACTGTCAAAAATGGCGTTTTTGTATGATAACAGCGTTAGTTCCTTTTTCGCCACGTTCATTTAAAGCCTTGTCGAGATCTATGGTTATGGTTAAATATGGCGTCCATTTTTAACTTTAACCAAAGATATGACATTTTGCATTGTCAGTCATAGTTAAAGTTACAGTTAAAGTTTTTTGTACTTTTTACTCAATAGTTCTAAGTTCTGTATATTCTTATGGTTGTTTTGGTGCAATAAAGGATTTTCATTCATTCATTCATTCAAAGTCATAGTTAAAGTTAAAGTAAGTTGGTGCAACTCACCATGTTGTTTATTGTCAGGAGTTTGTCTGTCCAATAGCACAAACACGATAACAAATCAATAACGCTATTGAATGGGTGTCAAACATCTCTATGTCTCTATTTTAATTGTCTCAATATCTCTATGTTTTCAGAGCATATCTCCGAAGACGCAGCTGTTGAACTTGTACGGCCAGAGCGAGGTGGGCGTGGCGTTCTTCTGCGACTCCGCTATACCAGCGTCCTTGGGTAAAGTTGCTAGCCATTTGGACTACAGAGTGAGTGCATCATTAACTAGTGCGTTAGTAAAATGTAGCTGCAGTTACATAGAGACGCTCCATTCATGAATACTAGTAGTTGTACAGTCAGGACTATGTTTGTTTAGTTGTCATTGAGTATTTCTGATTATCTTTAGCTTTTGAGTAACCTTATTGTTAAGGGTGCGTTCAGACGAGCGCGTTTTTTGTGCGTTTTTTGCTCGCGCGGTATCAATTGCTTTATCGGGAAAATACGCGACTCTCGCTGAATTTACGCGAGCAGGAAACGCGCTGAAAATGCGTTTTAGTGTCCCACAGATATTTTGATCTTGGCTTGTATGGTAAAATATTTTATGATTTGTTTTCATTGTTTTGCTTTCCAGCTCGTAGACATTGACACATTGCAAGAGGTGACGGAACCCAACACTCCCGGCGAGCTGTGGTTGAGGGGACCTACAGTGTGCAAGGTCGGTTATTATCTCAATTTGTCTTCTGCAGTATATTTTATAAATTACCAGACATTGCTTGCAACTTCGTTGCATCGAAATCAACAGGGGTCGTACTTAATAAAATAAAAATAACAAAAACACTTTCGCATCCATCGAGGAAATCGATTCCTAGGCTGTTAACAGATCAATGTCATTCGGTCGGATCATGTCAATTCAATGTTAATTGTGATCTGTCGGCTGGATTTGACATAACATACCACGTTCGTGACCAAATTACGTAGGTCCCCATCCCCATCAACTTCTCTGATAGTACATTGTAGAGAGGAGATCCTATAGAGATTATTAAGAAGGCCAGGATTAAACACCTTCTCAAATATTTAACAGGGCTATTACAAGCGACCGGTGGAGACGGCTGAAACTCTCGTGGATGGATGGCTGCGCACGGGCGACATTATGTACCGCGACCACCACGACTACTTCTACTACGTCGACCGGTACAAGATGATGCTCAAGTATAGGAGCTACCAGGTTTGTGTTCATATAGCGACCGGCGTAGTTTATTTTATGTAATATTATGTATTCTAATTTCTATTTAATACTAATGTAAATAATAATTTTCTATATAATACTAATATAAAAATCTTAAAATTGTACGCGGCTTATACAATTATACATATTTTGTCAGTTGCAATATGCTTATGATTTTGATTTTATACTTAAAGTTAACTTTCGGAAACACAAACAGAAACAGCTACATTCCAGCTGCCGTGGTTGATACTTATGATAATTAGGAATATCATTAATGGCATTATTTTTATCTCATCCTCTCATGACTGACATGGCCTATAAAAAATGTAAATAAATATTTGTGATTGAGTTTTTGTTTGAGTTTCTGTTTATAGTTTTATTTTTCTGTCCAGATCTCCCCCCTGGAGCTGGAGGGCGTGATCCAGCGTCACCCGGGCGTGTACGAGGTGGGGGTATCGGGCGTGCCGGACGCGCTCTGCGGCGACCTGCCCGTGGCATTCGTCGTCCCCCGACCTGGAGCTGCCGTTAGCGCTGATGAGATCCAGGACCTGGTGAAAGGTATATTTTTATCATTGTATGGGTAAATTTTCTTTTTCTGTTAGGCAAATATTTATTTTGCAAATTGTACTAAAATACCATTCATCTCACAAAACTGATATCCTTGTACCTGTAACTGGACGGCGATATAAACTTCCCCCAGCCAAGAAACACAGGATAACTTTCAGTGAAAGGTTTTACTGTTTTCTTGGACGTTTCATCTATAACAAAATAGATAAAATTCTGAATATGCATACTTTGAATTTTCATAGTTGCAAAAATAAGCTATCAAAATGGCTACAAAAGCTGTCATATAACGAAACAGAAAATATGATGTGCCCTATTCGCTGAGACCAAACGTTTTGTACATACACACACACACATACACACACACACACACACACACACACACACACACACACACACACACACACACACACACACACACACACACACACGCACGCACACACACACACACACACGCACGCACACACATCGCACACACACACACACACACACACACACACACACACACGCGCACGCACACACACACACATACACAAACACACATACACACACACACACGCACACACACTCACCACACATACACACACGGTCAAACTAACAAGTACTAACTATACTAACCTATATAGTTGCTCCATTACATTATGTACTTTAATGAATTTGTAAAACCTGTACTGATTGTTAGCTGATACTTATAGCACAGGTTTATCCTAATTTAAGTATCAGCAGAACATCAAATATGTATACGGCCACGAACTTCGTATATAATTTATATATTGTAATGAAACTTCTGTACTTTGAGCAAATAAAAAAAAAAAAAATTTTGATGTCGGGGCATATTTCATAGAAACATAGAAGTCAAATGTAACTCATTCGGCACTGCTACTTTCACAGTGAACTATAATATATTTTTTGGGACATAATACACATCTTATCTTTTTTTGGTCAGGGGCGTGTGCCCCTGTGTGTAACTTGAACTGGATGTGTATCCAGTTCAAGTTTAAACTGAAGCAGCCTGGTGGTACAGTTTAAACTTTACTGCGGCTGACGAGAAGCGCCGATAGTCTACCCACTAAAACCACCTGCGATACATAACACACACCTGAAATATTATCACTTTGTTCCATCCTGTATAGCATGCGTTGAATTGGGTATTTTTCAGTCCAATCTTTTCTGTAAAAAGATGAATGGTGTGTGTTTCAGAGCACCTCTCCGACTCGAAGCAGCTGCGCGGCGGCGTGAGGTTTGTGCAGCGGCTGCCGCTCACCGCCACCGCCAAGATCGACAGACAGACGCTCAAGTCCATGGCCAAGGAGCTGGCAACACGCAACCTCTGATATTACTTGTAGAGACTAGAGCAATTGATTTGAATTGGTGTAATAATTTATGTGTACTAACTACTACTGTATGATATTTAATACATTTCTTATTTTATTTTTGTTTTTTTTTTTCGGAACCTCTTTACAATTCTTACAATATTATGAACTTATTAACGTTGAGTATTTAAAATGATTGTAATGTGTCTATTTTCAACTCTGCATAGGTAAAACCCAAAAAATCCGAAATTAAATTGCGTACAATGTAACTAATGTACAATGAAACTATACAATAACCATCCATACGTACTACCACCTAAAACCCCATACGTTACCTTTTTTATAACCAACTTTTCAGTTCTCTTCCGACCTTCGAAACTTTGGACAGTAATTATATTCATGGCCATAATTATTATTATACTCAGTTGTGACATAATGATATTCTGAGCAATAGGTATAGAGGCTAAAGTAATTACATATTAGCGTTACAAGAAGTTAGAGTATCAAATATGTAAATGACATAGTAGAGAGCGGTAGACCTGAATTGAAAGGTAATTCTATGGGCCTGCGCGTACGGGCGACTGAAAATGTCTCTACCATTTTTATTCTGCTTACACAGTGTGTTAATGTAAACAGCGTTATCCTTGAAAAGTTGAAACCATCAAATGAGCCCGTCAAAATGAACACTTTTTATAAGAACAATGCTGGGAACTCAAAAAAAAATGCCGTCTTCATACCCATACTTATTACGGATTGGCAATTTGTATGGGTATGAAGACGGATATTTTTCAGTTCTCAGCATTGTTCTCATAGAAAAAGTTGTTCATTTTGACGGGCTCATTTGATGGTTTCAAGGAAAACGGTATCTACACTAATGTTCCCGCCAAAGCGGGACGGACATAGTTCGGCTGTCATCGACAGGTGTCGGTTTGACAGTGACGCAGTGCACTCTCGGCTCTTGCGTCGCGCAGTTCGTTAAAATACGAAATACGAAAATATCTCGGTAGCCGATCGGCCTATAGTACGCGAACTAATCCGTGATAATAAAGACAAAGGTGACAGTGTTGTGACTACATTCAGCACCATCAGCATTCTCCGCCCATCTCTTCGGCCCGCTCATCCCAACAAACCACCAGGTAACTCCCCAATCTTTTTCCCTTCCACAGCGTTGTAGGGGTAGCCCCTACAACTGACATCTTGTAGTTTGGAGACACATAATAAGGTACAACACCCAATTATTGATACGATTCAACTCTAGAAAATCATTTAATGTTAATCCTAGTATTTTCGAACAAATTCTACGATGCCAAATCTTAGGACGACTGTCAAGAAATAATTTGCCTATTTTCTTACATTATGTCTTTTGTCCTACAGAACTAAATAGTTTACGAAAACAATAAATTTTTATTTGCAAAGACGTTATTTTACATACTTATAGAAATAGTTGAGTTCACTTTTAATCCAAATCACCTATAATCGGCTATTTATAGCAAAATGGAGTACAATTTTTGGCAACGCGACGCGACCAAAACATTTTTGTCGCCCGTGCGCGCGGTTTAATAGCAGCAATCATAGAGTTCAATGTTCATAGTAGTATCCATTGTATACTGACCTGTATAGTGTATACAATAAATTGCATGGAATAGATATGACCCTGAACTTAGAATGCAACAGCCAGTGAACAAAAGTCTATAATATAATAATCAACATACATTTACATACATAGAGAATAGCAGAGACTAGATAAACTTTTGATTTATTTTTATATTTCAGTCGATTTAATGAAATTTTGATTAAGGTTTACCATTTTTATGACGTATAAAAAAAATACTGGCTAGATCTCGTTCAAACCAATTTTCGTTGGTAGTTTTTATAGTAATCTACATCATATATTTTTTTTAGAATTATCATGCCCCTACTTTAGAAATTAGAGGGGGGGGGACACACATTTTACCACTTTGGAAGAGTCTCTCTCGCAAACTATTCAGGTTAGAAAAAAATGATTTAAGAAACCTCAATATAATTTTTGAAGACCTATCCATAGATACCCCACACGCATAGGTTAGATGAAAAAAAAATTTTTTTGTTTCAGTTGTACCTATGGGGACCCCTAAAATTTTTAATAATTTTTCCATTTTTGCATCAAAATCGTAATGCGGTTCACAGACTACATCTACTTACCAAGTTTCAATAGTATAGCTCTAATAGTTTCGGAGAAAAGTGGCTGTGACATACGGACGGACAGACAGACAGACAGACAGACAGACAGACAGACATCTCGAATCTATAAGGGTTCCTTTTTTGCCATTTTGGCTACGGAACCCTAAAAAGTAGCTAAAAACTATGCTTGGCTGTGCAAGCATATTTTTTTTATTGAACTTGACTCTCCTTTTTCGGCTTTGCTGCAATTTGCAAATAAATGTTATTGATTGAGAAAATCCAAATATTTATGTACTTATAGGAATAACTCGTTCAGCTCTACTTTCACACTTACACGGTATACAGACACACCCTTTTTTTTCCCGGAGGGGGAAATGCATTACGCATACCACCCAGGCGCAGGGGGCGACCCGAGCGGTGATGTGGGACTCCCGTAGCTAATGAGACCACGGTATACCCACTAAAACCCCCCCCATGTTCCGCCACGCCGCCTTTTGACGGGGCCACGGGAACGATACACACATCCGCGACCCCGCCAGCGGTCCGAAGACTCCACGATGGGCGCACAACACGTGCGCCCTCCTCCTCGGCCCCCACCCGGGCGCAGACGCCCCCCGAGTCTGCTACTTGGAGGCCATGTGGCAGATCAGGTACACAGACACACCCTAAGGTATTGTCATTTATCACTTAATTTTGTTGTTTGCGTTAGTATCGCACAAGCAGAAGACTGACTGATAAAACAATATTGAATATACATTATACACTACACACATTGATTTACTTGAGTACAAGTTAATGACCATCTGACTATCTTTATTGTGATTGACGGTAAATTATATCAATAATATCGAGTAACCACTGAAACCTTATCACAACGACATAAGGGCCACTTTGGAATAGTGAGGTAAAATAATTCTGAATAGACTATAATGGATGAAAAATAATATGCACAGGAGTTTATTGAGACAAAGGACGTAGTCGGTACTCAATTATAGTCACTTACCTACATGAAAATTCCAAACAGTGAATAATTATGTTATATGACACTAAACTACAAAATTTGTATGAAACTCTGTGCCCAGTGACATCATCTTCATATTTTAAAGTACAAACTACCTTCACCCATGTAGGTACCTACACTCGCAACATCAGAACAGTTGCAGCTGCGTTGCCTTGTAGGCTCTAGCACCTCCATCGTTGGTATTGCAGACACAATAGGAATGGGTTAAACAATAACCTTCAAAAAGAGAGCGTATTCCCTTTAAGAATGCTCCAACTTTTTAATTAGCAGGTCGGATGTCTGTCAGTACGAATATCGACGTCAATGAGATTAAAATAAGATTCATATTAGCGCCCCTTGTACAGTGGCGGTTACGACGCTCGCCGCGTTTTTGATATGGCGAAAATGTATGAAAAAATTTGAGAAATTTTCTTATTTTTCTTATAACTGGAAAAGTTGTTTATTTTTATATAAAATTTTTAGCGGACTTTATAGAGGACTAAATAAGCAACAATTTTTTTGTATATTTATTTTCCTCAGTTCAGTGTATTTAGATATTAAGGTACCTAATCAGACCCCATTTTTTTCATATTTTGCGATTATTGTGATGGTTAAAACGTATTTTATGTGAAAATCTTGTATGCGGCTATAGAATTTTTATGGTACAGTCGTGGAGATGAATATATTATCTTTCATTTGAAACCAAAATATCCTCGCAGTTTGACTCCTAATTCTTTAATAGGGTACCGGAAAATCGCTGATATTTGTAATAGCGTCCTTAACCGTTAAGGGTTAAAGGGAATACGCTCTCTTTTAAAATTGGAAGGTTTGCGTATTGGTGCGGAAATACTGCTGGTGACAGCTCGTTCCAGTCTTTCTTTCGATTCATCACACTTACACTAAAAAGGCGAAAGTTTGGAAGTGTGTATGTTTGTTGCTAATTCTCTCAAAAACTACTGAACGTATTTTGGTTAAAAAATATTTATGTAAACACTATAAGATAGCACCCGCAACTCCGATGCGCCAAAATTCGTTTACCGCGCGGAACCGTACATTTTTCCAGGATAAAAAGTGTCCTTATGTAAAGGACATATAGGATACTTTTTTCGTATTAATCGGGACTTAAAGTATCTCCGTACTAGATTTCAGTAAAATCGGTTCAGCTATTCGAGACTGAACAGGTAACAGAACAGACAGACAGACAAACATTCACATTAATAATATTATATAAGTATAAATTAAATATCTAGTAACTACGGAAGTCGGAACCCCAATATTAAAGAGGTTGTGTAATGTAGTTATTATAAATTTATTATAGATCATGTGTCCTTTCGTATCGGTGACGACCTCATTTATTAATATTTTGTGGTCGATTCTCGTATTTGTTCTATCTCGACTACTGCCAGAGATAGAACAAATACGAGAATCGACGAATCGAGTTACAATAACCATTTTGTCAATAAAAAAATTCGTCTGGCACTCAGCTCGGGGACTGCCGTGGTAAAGCATATAATACAGCATGCATAGCGTTACATCGTATTTCAAGTGCCTTGCTGCTACCACTATTGATGACGAGCAAAAAAGGCCAAAAAAATCACGTTTCTTGTATGGGAGAGCCCCCCTTTAATATTTATTTTATTTTGTTTTAGTATTTGTTGTTATAGCGGCAACAGAAATACAATATAATCTGTGAAAATTTAATAAGTCTAGCTTTAGCGGTTCTTCAGTTACAGCCTGGAGGCAGACGGACAGAGGGACGGACATCGAAGTCTCAGTAATAGGGTCCCGTTTTTACCCTTTGGGTACGGAACCCTAAAAAGCGACTTTGTTTTATAATATGTAGTGAAGAAGAGAAACGAACACACCTGCACATAAAATATAGGCTCTACCTTCCTAATAATAATCCTATGGATTAAATCCTCCTTATAATCCTATGCAATATAATATACATATATACCTACATAGTACATACATATTATACTATACATACAGTCTTTTCTGCAACAATCTTTTCTTTGGCAGTCAGGTAATTAATTCATCATAATTATAATATTCTATTACGTAGGTATGTAATTTAATTAAGTTATTCATTAATTGTAATTTATTTTGGCACTTATTACTTATTATAATATAATTATTCACGTCACGTTAACTGTAATTTAATTAAGTTATTCATTTGTAGAGGTAAATAACTTCGGTAGACGGTAGGTACTTATTATACAATATTTTCCGAGATAATTTAATCTGAAGCTGCATGGGTTATTAACTGAACAATTTATTTTACCTACTAATTTCATGTACTTATAATATTAAACTTAATCGCACTTATAAGTGTAGGCGCACACTAGACGACAGGCGACAGCGACAGCTCGACGACAGGCCCGGCCGACAATTTTCATATTTAATATTTTTTATTTACCTATACGCGGATGGAGTTTCGCGGAATGTCTACTATTTTCTATTATAAATGCGTCTCGTTGTCTTGTATAGAAAAAATATATTTGGCTTTGCAAAAATTAATTATTATGACCCAATTAAGTAAGATTTATGCTTGTTTTACTTGTAGCTAAGATATAAATGGCCAGATATAATTTATTTATTTATTTATTCAACAAAATTTATTGCAAGTGAGTTGCCTAAAAATTTCAGTCCAGAATAAAAAAAATAGAAAAAAAACGTATTTTGCCGCGCTTTAGTGTAAAATGATGGTTTTTAGGTTTAGGGCTGAGACCTGAGTATGTAAGGTTAGAAGTACATTGGCTCTACATAATATTTCACTACTTTTTGACACCACAAACATGCCACAAACTATAATATTATTATGTTCTCATCTTGGCAACATTTTCTCATGAAAATGGGATTTTCTTTGTTCCAATCCAATAATTCAATCCAGCGCTGGATTGCGACTGGAATAATGTAAACGGGAACTTGAATGCTATTCAGTGCATGGGAAATAGGAATACACTGAGGTGCGCTGGGCATCTCAGTGCATTCCAGTAACAGCTGTAGATACTGGATTGGATTACTGGGTAAATAATGTAAACCCACGACTAAGGTGATGTTCACATTGATACGAATCGCAAGGATACAGATACAAATAATAGAGGTCTGATATTCCACATGTTTTTTGGTGCAGACTTAACTTAATACTAAAATCCAAACATGTTTTTTTTAGAATTCACATAAACTATTTCTGTACTCAATCTTTATAAAACAGTCGGTGCCAATCCCAAAAATTACAAATATTCTGTCATAGAGTCAAATTGTACCACCGGCTTCAAAATAATGAACAGCATAATAATTACAGTAGGTACTATGTTGTATAATCGTTAAACAATTTGCTATAGTGCCCTAATGAGACTAACGTACCATACATGTATATTTTTTGTAGCCCCGCATACAGAATGATTGCACTATTATAGATAATGATGGGAACAAAGTGAACCGTCACCGTCAAGTAGTGTCGTCAAAAACTCGTTATGTTTCAATAATAAAACCCCTTGTTACAGACTGCAAACTAAATTAGGTTTTGTTGTTAAGGAGAATGCACAATCCCTAACTTCTAGCAGAAATTCTGCTGCATTCAGTTTCATAGACTACTTTATTCTCACTAGCGTAATTTTGTAAGTCGCGATTTAAATGAAAGATGTAATTTACAAGACCGAAATTCTGCGACTGAACCACTCAAAAAATTACGCTCGTTTGACTTATCATCCTTAGAGGAGATATCCGTATGTCTGATACGGAAAATGTATGGGATTTGACATAATATCACAAAGCATAGCAAGCGCTATCAGACACTTAGCGATTTCATCAAATCGCTAAAATATGACAGAATCAAACACTTTTACATCTAACTTCGCCATCAAAGTAGCGAATACAACGTGACTCGAGAGCACAGAATATATAATAGTACTCCGTATCGTGAGTAAGCACAAAACTTTTTGGTACAAGCTCTTTTTAGGGTTCCGTACCCAAAGGGTAAAAACGGGACCCTATTACTAAGACTTCGCTGTCTGTCCGTCTGTCTGTCTCCAGGCTGTAACTCAAGAACGGTAAAAGCTAGAGAGTTGAAATTTTCATAGAGTATGTATATCTGTTGCTGCTATAACAACAAATACTGAAAACAAAATAAAATTAATATTTAAGGGGGGTTCCCATACAACAAACGTATTTTTTTTTACCTTTTTTGCTCTATATCAATAATGGCAAAAGGTAGGTACCTACTTAAATTTTTCTCAAATTCCTTACTTAAATGTGTATTTTAATATTTAATAATAATATTAAAATAAAATAAAAAATAAAGGGGGGCTCCCATACAAAAAACACAATTTTTGGCCTAATTTTGCTCTATAATGGTACGGAACCCTTCGTGCGCGAGTCCGGCTCGCACTTGGCCAATTATTTAATTCCGGATACTTTGTAAGATAAAAGGTGCTTGGCATTTATCATATAGATAAAATGGCATTGTTGCATTAATTATGATTGTTCCAATTAATAAAATATGAATAACGATCGGTCAGTAAGTCAAAATAGAGTATTTATTTATATAACAACAACTACGTCATATCAACAATAAAAAAAAACTTTGCACACGAACCAATTTATGTTTCATTCTCATATTATAGATAATTTCACAATTATTTTTGGACCGAGCCAGAGTTGGGAAAACTCTATAAGAGTAAAAAGTAAAAACTCTATAAAAATAAGTATAAAATTTTTACTTAATATTTTTTTTTATAATTTGTCAGTGGTATTTGAGACATCTATAAGCATCGTAAAATATATTTTGTTCTCGATTTTAATATACAAGTTTTAATATCTTAGTAAAAGAAAAAATATTCTGTAGTACGCGTGGTAATTCAAATATAATCTTCCACACCTATAGACGATTAATCAATCAAGAACAAATCAAGAATAAAAAAATCGGCCAAGTGCGAGTTGGACTCGCGCACGAAGGGTTCCGTACCAGTATAGCGCGAAAGTAGTCAAAAATTGTGTTTTTTGTATGGGAGCCCCCCTTAAATATTTACTTTATTTTAATTTTATTTATTAAGTACAAATACAATTAAGGATTTTGTGAAAATTTCAAGTGCGTAGCTATTACCATTATTAATTACGAGCAAAAAAGGCCCAAAAAACGTTTCTTGTATGGGAGCCCCCCTTAAATACTAACTTTATTTTATTTTTAGTATTTGTTGTTATAGCGGCAACAGATATACACCATCTGTGAAAATTTCAGAATTCTAGCTGTCTGTTCTGTCTGTCGCCAGGCTGTAACTCAAGAACCGCTATGTTCTTGAGTTACAGCCTGGCGACAGACAGACAGACGGACGGACAGCCGACAGACGGACAGACATCGAAGTCTTAGTAATAGAGTTCCGTTTTTACCCTTTGGGTACGGAACCCTAAAAATGAATAGCATATCAATAATTATCAGCAACAACACGAATTTCGCGTTATGGTTTTTTTGTGATTGCCAGAACACCACACAACAGAGCCACAAGTCACAACGCAAATTTCGCGCCGTGGCTGTTTCACTGTGACCACAGCGCCTTGTGAGCAATTCTTTCGCTCACTGAGCGTTTTCGGCATATTCATTATTTGAATGGCTCTTGCAATGCGAAAATTAAGCTTACTCAACGTGACGTACCCCACGATACAATCAATCGTTCATCACTCATTTTCTAAGTGATAAGTTGATTGCTATTTGCTATTGAGTATTGACAAGGCATATAAAGATGGCGCATACGTGACGAACTTGTTGTTATTTATAACTACTGACCGAACGATTAGATATTAAGTAGCTCTATAGACTGGTAGATTTAAAAAATCTGAAAAAAAATATTTTTTTCTCTTAGTTGTTATGTCAAAGTGGCCTAAGTCTACCCAGACTTCTGATTAGCACTCGAAAGCACACGCCAAGGCACGGGTCCAAAACATCAGAGACGTGTACAGATGACACTTTTTGATGTACCTCCAGCACATTACATTCCCCCACGATGAAGAAAAACCTGATCCATACCTCTGGGTCGACTTAGTGCGAGAATACCATATACGCGTTTCAGGCGCTACAGTACTTTGCTTGAAGATCTGTATAACTAATTTATATCTAGTGATATTGAAAATGCAAAAGTATGACTGCCTGTCACCTATTTCGTCCATTCTCCGGAGAGTAAAATTTACGTGCCCCGGGCTTGTACACTCTGTAATATTATCTTATTCAAGTAAGTATGCAATATTTTTAAATGCTATCTAGCATCAGTATCTGGCTACAAACTTAAACACAGGCTTCTAATTTAAGTAATTCAGACTAAATTAATTGAAGTCGTGTTCAAAAACCGTGTTTTTCTAATTACCGTAACGTGCCCCCACGCCAACTTGATCTCGAAACTTGCTTGTAATTTTTATAACGTACATAATATTTACTTTAATCTATTCATCGTTTTAATCGCTTATAAACATTGGTTATCGCATAGCAAAATATCTTAATAGGCCCAGCCCATAAATAGTTATCATGAAATAATCGCTTGTCCAATCAAAAGTTCTAATTACTATAACACATGCTGTTTTCGGATGCCCACCCAAAAATAATAGGATTTGGCACATTACAAGTGCACGGGTCGCTTCTCCTTAATGTGTGCCACGGCCCATCAGCGGCCCCACGTCGTTAATGTTAGTATGCCGTCGATAAAGCACGTGAGTATCTAATTACCATAGCTTTAGTTACAAACACTTCTAATTACCGTGATCTTTGTTTTTGAATTATGTTTAAATTAGGTTTTTGTTACGTATACAAACTGTGTCGTTATACCGTTACGTCAAACATTACATATTTTGTCTAATTACCGTACCCATAAAATTTTTAATTCTTATTACCATCTAAAAAACTTTAATTAACTGTTACATGCCTCATTTATTATTGTGTTCGTATCTTTCATTTCTTTAATATTTAAATGTCTTCAATTCAAATCGATGAAGAAGAAAAAAAGTAATTAGGAAAATAATGCCAAACTGGAGAATGGCCGCGCCTACACTGCTGATTTGAAAGGATAAGAAGACACTGCAATATCCGAGAAAATAATAGTTTTTTCATTCGGTAAGTCCGCTAGGGTTATACAATATACAGTTTGTATAAAGAATAAGATACTCAACATAATATAGAGGCCGAAACATTGACACATTTTCCTGTAAATAGCAAACCTATTTTTTTTTATCCGTGTACTTTAAAAGACGATAACATTTTTACTATTCATAGATAAGGTTTTTAAGTACATTTAAAGTGCTGACATGCTCAAGACTAAGCTGGGTAAAATTGATTTTTATAATATTACTAGCTATCCCGGCAAACGTTGTTTTGCCATATTTAAAGTATTTCGCCCATTATATTAATGCCTATATTATTTTATTGAAGTGACTAAATAAGTATGTCACCATGGCAACGTCCATCGCTATTCCATAGCATGTAAACAATGGTCGCCGTCAGTCTCGAGTTGTAATAATTTACTATTATTTATTCAACAAAATATGCACTTATCAATATAAAAAGTACCCAGTAGCCGATAATTCTCAGACCCACTGAATATGCATTTAAAATTTAGTTAAAATCAGTAAAGCCGTTTCGGAGGAGTACGCTAACTAACATTGTGACACGAGAATTTCATATATTATATAATATAAGATAACGATTAGCATTTGCACTATCGCAGGAAAGTCTTTAAAACGTATGTACGGAAGCGCCACTATCACCAAGTCAATCGACAAGTGTACAAGCTCCTTTATCTTATAAGAAACACAAATACAGTAGACTATACTGGGCAGTAGCGACCGAGCGTCCTCATTGCATACATCGATACTGTGAAAAGTGTTTCCCAACTATTGTTGCAGTTCAAAAATATATCACTGAAAAAAATTATCGAAAAGTAAGTAGTAATAATTTAAAAGATAAAAATCCGGAATTATATCGTTAGAGATACATAGAGGATAAATTTAATTGTATGTATGTAGATAAATTTGATTGTACTTAAATAAATATTTAGGAAATGGTAATATTTTTTTTTAAATTGTCAATGTAGGTAAGTAAGTAGGTAACCTACATTGACAAAATATGCAGAACTTAGTGTGCGTTTTTACCTGAAAGGTCCACTTTTTTGCATTGATCGATATTTTTTTAATTAAAAGAGTGTGTGTGTGTGTGTTTCCGTGTCATCGGGTCGTAGCTCCCAAACGGACGATACTATAACTATATACAGGTTGTAACAAAAATAAGTGATAATACTTTAGGGTGTGTACGTGTTCCTTGTAGAGAGTTCCCTGTGAAAGTAGCAGCGCTGAAAGACCAACATTTTTTTTCACTTTTGTATGGGGAAACCCGTGACGCTCGGGCCCTTGCCCATACCAAAGTGAAAAAAAATTTTCGTCGTTCAGCGCTGCTACTTTCACAGTGAACTCTCTACAAGGAACACAATACATACCCTAAAGAAGCGGTCGCCGGTCGGCAACACGCGGCCCGCGTACGTTTTACTTGCGGCCCGTGAATGTTTTGTGAATAAGATAAATGTATCAAAAACAATGTTTTTATCGCAACTTGCAACTTATAAACATAGCTGTTTGTGTCATTTTGTAATAAAAATCGGCCAAGTGCGAGTCGGACTCGCGCACGAAGGGTTCCGTATCGTTATAGACTCTAAAGTATTATTACTTAGTTTTGTTAATTGTTACACCCTGTAACAATTAACAAAACGAGAGATTAAGACCAATTTTTTATTACTTTTGTATGGGAAAAGTCGTGACTTGTGACGCTTGGGCGCTTGCCCATACAAAAGTGAAAAACAAAATTTAGTCTTTCAGGGCTGCTACTTTTACAGTGAACTCTCTACAAGGAACACAATATACAGTATACACATTACAGTACACACCCTAAACTAAAGTATTATCATTTATCACTTAGTTTTGTTACACCCTGTACAAATTAGTATGAATTTATTTATGCACTTAATTTTATATATTAGGATTTAGGATTATATGTGTCTGTTAATGGATTTTGATTATAACATGTCTATCGATACACACGCGCCAACTACTAATAAGTGATAACTGATAATTGATAAGTGTTAGAATTGGGCTATCATTATTATTATTTATTTTTGAGTAATACGTCTATTTGTTATGGGGTCAACTAACACGTAGGTACAATTTTTTTGATTACCTATATACTATCAAGCTCTTTCATGAGTAGCTTCATTTTGATAAGACGAACAACAAAATTTCCTCTGCGAAAAATCTCGAAAGTGGTAGCTAACAGAGATAGAAAGGATTTAATATTTCGATTTGATGGTCCTAAAATATTATGTATTGTTCTATTTATAGGACAATGTTACTCTTAAATTATTTATTTATTTGTTTACAATAAATTAAATTATATAACTATTAGAGTGAGTTGCACCATGTTGCACCAACCTTTTTTTTTTGAGGAGGGGAAATGCATTACGCTGCCCCCTCCCCCTCGGGGGAAGGGGCAGCCGGCAGGGGTATATCGGTTTCCCTCCGCATTGGTTTACCGACTAAAACCCCCCCATGCCCTCGTTAACGCTACACGCGGGGGAGCGGGATCGAAATCGCACCGCGTCCTCCGCAGCGCTTGCCGCTTCCGGCACCACATCCCCGCAGCAGCCTATGCCGCCGCCGGTCTTCACCGGCTCCCCGGGCATCGGGATTCGGGGGAGCCTATCTCCTCGGGGCCTATATTGTGGGTGCAGGTGATCCCCCGATCAATCGCCCACAGGCCTACGCTTCAACCTCCATGGCGGGGGCGACTTCATTCGCCCCGACCTTATCAGCTTCCGGACGCTTCCGCGTCCGAGCATTGGACGCCTTACGCTTCTGCCTCGTGCCGGGAAGCTTGCCGACTGTGATATAGCCGTTAGTCCCCAGCACGTGGCAGCTCTCCCTGCCGAGCTCTGCGCAGGAGAAACAGCTAGGTTCCTCCACGCAGTCGGCGGCCTTGTGCCCCGGCTTCCCGCAACGGAAGCAATTCCCGCTACGGTCTACCGGAGACTGGCAGCTCGGTGCCAGGTGGCCGGTGTCCAGACATCGGTAGCACCGCTTTGGCCTCGCGGCCAGCAGCACCACCTTTGCCAGGACCCATCCTACCTGCAGCCGCCCAGAAGTTACTAACTTCTTGGCGGCAGCCGTGGGGACATGGAGCCACACGCTCCGTGCGCCCCTGGGGTGCACCGTAATTCTGCCCGACCGGATGTCGGTGGCCGGGCAGCCGCCTTCTTTTGTCGCCGCCTTGATGACATCGGCGGCGGTCGCTGCGTCGTCCATGCCGGAGACGAAGATCTACTCTTTGGACAGGGCGAGCGATTTTCACTACGTCCCTGTCGAGGACCTCCCTCATCCTGTTCGCAAGGACGTCCGCCCTCTGCTGGGCGTCCTCCCCGGACACTTCAAGTATCCGGGCGCCCGTCCTCGCTAGTCGGAATCGCGGCGGTGGGTATATGATCGGGGGTGACGCGGGGGGAGGCGCGCGCGCGGGGGTACGTGAACGCGCGGGCGGCGAGTAGTGTCCATTAATTGTAGTGTTTTTTAGGATAACTTTCGGAGGCTATTTCTCAACATTTTAGTACTGAGTGATTATAAAAGAAAAAATACGTGTATTTTTATTTTTCACAAGGATCATTATATTATCAAAAGAATCATGGCCAAATTTGTATAGGAGCTGGACTCTACTTTTATTTTTGATGTCCCAAAATAAACTATAGTTAGATTGGATTGTTCTTATGCTCTAAACATAATTCCGTTTGAGAATTATGTCTAAGTAGTCACGATTTTTTATAATAATTATTAACGTTTACAATTATTTTGAGGTTAGACTTAAGAACTACCTTTTTTCCGATGGTGTAGCCTACAAGTGTATATTCGGCGATCTCGTTTCTAATCATTTCAATTTTTCCTAGCGTATTACCCAAAAAATAGAACGAATGCGAATGATCGCCGGCTGTCAGAACATATTATGAAAGACAACAACGAAACTGATCTTTTTTGTGGCTATTTATAGACACATTTCTAATGTTTTTCGATGCCTTAAAATATTAGGGAATTTTTGCTACCAATGGCATATCGGGACGCCACCACCCACCTGGTACGATTTGGCCATTGTTCTTTGTCAGGAAGGTTTAATTGCAACCTGTATAGTGTATAAGTGTATAATGCTCAAAAACGAATCTATTCTTTGGGACCATTGAGCTATATTATATTTATATCTATTCGTTCTGGATTACACGGAATATTTACATTTTTCAGTATTTTAAGACAAGTTTTTTTATCTATATTTTTTGCCAGAACAATGTCAGAATACCGATCTCGGGACTGGGCCCACTGGTACGTGAGCGAGCTGGCTGCGCGGGTGGTGGCGGAGTCCGGGACACCCACCGACCGGTACCACCTGGGGAAACTCGTGCTGAGGAGCCTGATGGACGACCCAGACTTTACAATGCAGGTACCTAAGTATAGCATGGTATTGGCCTTTAGGCTCTCCAGTCTACAGTCTACACCTCCTCTACAGGTTACAAGGATATGATGTACTATCAGAGAAGTTGATTCGTAGGCACATGTGGGACTTACGTAATTTGGTCGCGAGAAAACCCCTCACCTTCCGCCTTACGCAGGTACTCACCGGGCACGGATGTTTCGGTGCGTACTTGTGTAAGGTTGCCAGGAGAGAGCTTTTTTTTTTTGATGCGCAGAGGAAACCCTCATGGGTCCCCCGGGTTGGGTAACAACCTGCAGTTCGCCTTCAGCCGTATAAAGGAGGGATGTCCCAGATCTATCTAACACGGGACTCCCTCCACGACCGGTCGGTCTACCTCAATAGGGACCGGACTTCCACCAAAGTTAGGGAACGCTTAGGCAAACTAAAGCATTCCCCTCGGCGCCGGGACTAGCTAAGCCGGGCAGGCTCCCATCCTGACCCGGAGCCCCGTGGGACGGAAGTTATTGGAGGTTCGCAGGTTCGACGCCTCCGCACTCCCGTCCTACGCCGGCGGAGCGGAACGGAGGAAGGGTCATCCTCTCTGTTCCGCTCCGCGGCCTCTTTTTGCGAAAGGACGATTTCGCAAAAAGAGACCGCCGCCTGCCAGGCCTCATCGCTCTCGAGCATGCAGCGAACCATGCTGGAGAGCGAGAGGTCCCGCCCAAGCACCGCCATGAGATCATGGCACTGCACGGCCCATCGATCGCACACCTCCAGGGTGTGCTGGGCCGTGTCCTCCGCAGCGCTACAATCATGGCAGGCTGGCGTAGGCTCCCTCCTGGCAACCTTACACAGGTACGCACCGAAACAACCGTGTCCGGTGAGCACCTGTGTAAGGTGGAAGGTGAGGGGTTTTCTCTTGCGGCGCATCCACGCCGCAAGAACTGGACGCAGCGCCTGAGCAGTACGTTGACCGTACTGGGCCTGCGCCAGGTCCTCACCCCACCTCCTCAGCAGCCACTGCTCTCCTGATCTTCGGACCCGCTGGAGCTCCTCCCATTGCAGGCCCTCGCCCCGCGACCTCCTCTCTGAAACAAGGAGGTGCATCTCGGCGAAGACCCTTGCAACCAGCTCCAACGGCGGGTCTCCCGCCAGGGCAGTAGCTGCCGCCCAGGAGCCAGGAGAGAGCCTACGCCAGCCTGCCATGAGTGCGGCGCTGCGGAGGACACGGCCCAGCACACCCTCGAGATGTGCGATCGTTAGGCATGGCGGTGCTTGGGCGGGACCTTTCGCTCTCGAGCGTGGTTCGCTGCATGCTCAAGAGCGATGAGGCATGGCAGGTGGCGCTCTCTTTCTGCGAAACTATCCTGTCGCAGAAAGAGGCCGCGGAGCGGAACAGAGAGAATGACCCATCCTCCGTTCCGTTCCGCCGGCGTAGGACGGGAGTGCGGAGGCGTCGTTACTCGTTACGCAAACCTCCAAACTTTCGTCTAATCCGGGGCTCCGGGCAAGGATGGGAACTTGCCCGGCTTAGCTAGTCCCGGCGTTGAAGGAAACGCTTCAGTTTGCCGGAGCGTTCCCTTACTCTGGTGGAAATCCGGTCCCCTTTTGTGATAGACTGGCCAGTCGTGGAGGGAGTCCTGTGTTAGACAGATCCAGGATCCATATACGGATGCCTTCAGCCATCCGTACATGGCTGAAGGCAAACCGCAGGTGGTTTTAGTGGGTAAGAGTCCCACATACCCCCGGGGTGCTTCAGCTTTTAACTGAGGCACATCCCCAACCCGGGGCACGAATGATGGGTTTCCCCTGCGCATCAAAAAAAAAACATAGGTATAGTATAAGTATGCCGTAACCCGTATCATCACCTCAATATACCATCTCATTTCTGAATATTATTTCTAACAGATAGACGGCGCGACTGGTGGCTCGATCACGAACGCCGAGATCATGCGACTGTCGATGGCGTGCGCGACCAGCTACCGCAACGTGGGCGTGGGCCTGGGCGACGTGGTCGCTATCATGAGCCCCAGCAACCTGCACCTGTCCGTGCCCTTCTACGCCGGTCTGTTCACGGGCGTCGTGATCGCACCTGTTGACAGTACCCTGGGTGTACGTAAGTATAGAGAAAAGATATTACGACAATATTGCAAGTCAATGTAGAACAGCAATGCACAATGTTGCGACGATAATATTGCGCGGCAATGTTCGATGAACATTTTCGTGAAACATTGTCGCCGCAACATTACGGAGCATTGCCTCTGCTACATTGCTTACGTGCGAGCTGAATTTACGGTCCTGATTTTGGACCTGAATTTAGTATTATGTATCCAAAAAATTTTAACCTCAATTCAGGAACCAAAATTTGTGATACTGAACTAATTCAGAAACCATTAAGTTCAGGAACCTAAATTTAGAATGTTAAATTTACCTAATTAGGTTGCTAATTAGCGTTTTAAGATTCTGACTGTAGCACTGTAGCTTTTTAAGTGTCTGTATAATATGTATTGTAATATGTATGTAGACTCTAGACTTTACAGTTGACCATGCTTTTTAATTGAAAAAAAAGACCATGGTTTTTAATTGAATACAACGCACGCAAGTTTTTTTTTTACTTTAGACGAAGTTTATTTTACTTTAGACAAAGTCCTAAGGTGTACTCGGGTAATTTTCATTTAGCGCCGAAACTAAAAAGGTCAATGACCGCTACCGCATCGTTTCGCCGAGTAGGTACAGACTACAGTATAATAAACTTAGGTATTCAGTTAATATATAGAGCGAAAATTCATTATATATTTTCCTTTATTTTGTTTTTTGACTTATTTTTGCAAAATGTAACTAATATTTTTTAATTATCCTAAATTATGCTAAAAGAATTGCAACGAGTAATAATTAACAGAAACGATTACTTTTTAATTGTTACCTAAACTAATTCTTTGGCACAAACAATGACGCACACTGATTGCCCTTTTATTACCTTATATAACGAGACTTTTTTAAATATTAAAATTAGGTATGGGTTAAAACAATCAATCTAAGTTATTTACTTTCAAATACCTATACTGTATAAAAAAAATCTGAAAGAAAATGATAAAACAACAAGCAAGACAAGGGCACAATTATTAATGATGAGTTTTTGCCGGGAATGTGAAAGAGTGATGTTGTGATTTTGTATTATTTTCCTAAAATTGTGTTAAGTTGGGTTTTTAATGTGTAATATTGGTAGAATATTAACCATTAGATATTCGTTATCGTGCACAAGTGTAGGAAAGTGATGCATTATCCAGAAACGTGCGATTTTGTGTTCCCTCCAAAACTCCATTGAAAGTTTCAGTAAAGCGTCTACCACTTTATTGAAACGACCGACTTGACTCCTTGACTGTATTGACTTTTTCTTAGACTTTGACTAGACTAAATGACCTGATGATATTACATGAAAACGATGCTGAAAATTATTATAGGAGGAATACGGTTTTCCCGCCATATTCCTTACCTTTTTACCTTGTCTGTGGCACAACATACACATACTTTGTGTCAAGTTGCCAAAAACGAAGAGAAAGAAAGAAAGAATAATTATTAATGATTATGATAATGTTTAGCACTGCCATATTTTGTCTTACAGATGGTGCGATATTATATTTTGTAAGTATGTGATTGATAACTGATATGGCTGCTACACACTCGGCACACTGTGTGCCGAGTGTGAGTTTTTGTTTCACATTCGATCGTGAATGCGTTTGGCGTTTACTAAGATTTTGTATGGATTTGTACAGCGCCACCTAGCGATGCTCACGGGAGTGAGCCCAGCCCAGTGAGATATTATATACAAAATCTTGGTAGAGTTCGACAAGGCTTTAAATGAACGTGGCGAGAAAAGGAACTAACGCTGCTATCATACAAACACGTCATTTTTAGGGTTCCGTACCCAAAGGGTAAAAACGGGACCCTATTACTAAGACTTCGATGTCTGTCCGTCTGTCCGTCTGTCCGTCTGTCTGTATGTCTCCAGGCTGTATCTCAAGAACGGCTATAGCTAGACATCTGAAATTTTCACAGATTGTGTAATATATCTGTTGCCGCTATAACAACAAATACTAAAAATAAAATAAAGTTTATTTTTAAGGGGGGCTCCCATACAAGAAACGTGATTTTTTTGGCCTTTTTTGCTCGTAATCAATAATGGTAACAGCTACGTACTTGAAATTTTCACAAAATCCTTAATTGTATTTGTACTTTAATAATTAATAATAAAATTAAAATAAAGTAAATATTTAAGGGGGCTCCCATACAAAAAACACAATTTTTTGTCTACTTTCACTCTATACCGGTACGGAACCCTTCGTGCGCGAGTCCGACTCGCACTTGGCCGATTATTTACAGTTCTCCTTTACCAGCAGCGCCTATTGACGTATTCATTTAAAGCTTTGAACTTTGGAGCACCATAAGGGCCAAACGCGTTCACGATCGAATGTCAAACAAAAAACTCACACTCGGCACCCAGATAGGCGCACATACTGACACTCTCTCTAACCTCGAATATAAGTGTAGATCATGTGTAGTTTTTTTTCTTTTCAGCGGAAATCGTCAACACCTTCAACATAATACAGCCAAAGATGATATTCTGTACCGGCAATAGCGCCCCGAACATCCAACTGGCTCTCAACGAGATGGAGTCCAACGCCACTATAGTCACGTTCGACAAGAGCGACTACCTCTGCAGCTTTGAAGAGTTCATAGAGAAACACGGTGACACGGATGAAGAGTTTAAGTCAGTTTCTAACTTTCTTTTCATCGTTTCTAAGGTTTTTGACAGTTTATATTTGAGATATTATGAACCAGGGGCTTCGCTCCCGCCGTTTATGCCGTATCAATTATACGGGCCCCCCGGGTCGCAAGGCCCCCAACGTGCGTTAGCAGAAATTAATATAAAATTTTCATTTTTTATATATACTTAGATTTTTTAAGTAAAAAAGCCAACCTTTCCTAAGGGCCCCCAAACAAATGTACATATTGTATGGGGCCCCGCTAAGGCATGCCGAACCCTTTTTTTGTTAAGATCTCAAGGAATCCGACTCTCGAGGGACAAGCTAAAATTTAGGAACCATTCTACGAACTGAATCTGAACAAAAATAGGATTAGGAAGTTTTCATTTTTCATACCGTTGTTTATTGGTTTTAACAGCTAATCAAAAGTGCTAGTAAAAAAACTCAGTAAACGGGCAAGGATAATACCAAGGGCCCAATTCTTGCAACGATCTTTGATATTTAATATTATGACGCGATCAACAGCCCTACAAATTACAATCGATCTGAGAAATGGGTCTGTGAATTTGGTACCAGCAATGACCTAATATAACATGGAAAATTACTCAACTATTTAGTAAATCTATGTTAATTTACAAAATACTTGACAATAATATACTAGATGGATATTGGATGGATAGAAATTTTCACGGCCGGAAATATAATTGCCTCCAAGTTTGGAAGTTTATAACATAACGAGCTTCTGCCCGCGGCTTCGCTCGCGTTAAGAAGTATTATTTATTATATACAAAATTTCATCCCCTATTTGAACCCCTTGGGGTGAGAATTTATCAAAATTCTTTCTTAGCGGATGCCTACGTCATAACATCTACCTACATGCTGAATTTCAGCCCGATCGGTCCAGTTGTTTGGGCTGTGCGTTGATAGATCACCATGTCAGTCAGTCACCTTTGAGTTTTATAATATATATAACATAATAACATAATATACTACGTTATTTATTACTAGATGACGCCCGCAACTCCGTTGCGCAAAAATTAGTTTATCGCGCCGGAACCGTACATTTTTCCGGGATGAAAAGTATCCTGAGTCCTATCTGACTGTATCCTCGTGACTCAAAGTATCACCATAGAAAATATCAGCAAAATCGGTGGAGCGGTTTGGGCGTAAAGAGATGTACAGACGGACAGACAGACATACACACTTTCGCATTTTATAAGTATGGATTGGAATTTAGAATGGATCACAATAAATTATATTTCAAACATTTTTCAGGGTTACAGACTTCGACGCTACCGATGCTTCGGTTCTGCTCATATCCACCAGCGGCACGACTGGCCTGCCCAAAGCCGCGGAAACCACACACAAGAACTTTGCCATTTCAATAGCATATCAATGGTAAGTTTTAGAATAACCGACAGTTTCCGGTTTCGCATATTTTCATATCATACATTCGAAACTCAAATATATGACAAGCCTTTTAAACTTTTTAAAGTTTGTCACTGTTTGTCAATGAATTATTATTCGTAGTGATTATATTCTCTTTGTTATTATTATACAGTAACACGTCATATCACATAGTACACTCGAAAACATAGCGTGACCCCTTCTCTGGCGAGATGGAATAAAAGATATTTAACATAACTTTTGGCATTTTTAACATAATTATGATTATATTCGAATACTATAATAAGTATGTATTAAAAAAGTCAACACTATCATAATTCGTAGCCTGAAAATTGAAATGCAAAGATAGACTCTACCAGAGAAATTGATCGCCTCCTCGAAACGCGCCTTGATTTACCCTCTATCTAGACATATTAACTGACTAGACCGGGGAGGAACAGGGAAAGGTGGAAAATCCTGGAGGAGACCTTGTACCAAAAGGGCAGACAAGCTTAAAATAGGAAAGGAACAAACAAAAAGGAAAATTGCAGCTAAAAAGGCTTAAATTAAATAATAGACATATTAAAGAGTAATCCAGTAAAATCTCAACTTCTCAGGTCCCAGCACCAGCAGTTCCCCAGCCCGGTGCGCATGACGCTGATCGGCGCGCCGCTGCAGTGGCTGACCAGCATCTTCCAGTACATCTCCACACCAATCTTCAGGGTCACCCGGCTGGAGTCGTCCGTACCCTTCACTGCGGATCTCGCCTGCGAGCTGATTAACAAATACAAGGTACACAATTCGACGTTTCTAATAAAACGATGACGTAAACTAGGATATAATGCATACTCCAGGGATAATTATTAGTTAATTACTAATATTATATTTTGCCGCATCAAAATGTAGCATTTGTATTAAGAGGAGTCCACACCGCCCTTTTTTCCATACAAACGTTGTCCCCTGTTTCCTCCCTGGATAATGCCGGTAGAGTTATAATTTTTTTCCTTATATCTATGACCACTAATACAATGTCTCTATGTTTTCTTTTTTTTTCATAATTTAGTCATTAAAAAAGATATGAGCGTTCAAAAACCCAAAAAATGGCCAGATTTTCCGCTGTGTTCAAACATCCAGAAAACAGATTTGGCTAGATTATACAAAAATAATCGGCCAAGTGCGAGTCGGACTCGCGCACGAAGGGTTCCGGTACCGGTATAGAGCGAAAGTAGACAAAAAATTGAGTTTTTTGTATGGGAGCCCCCCTTAAATATTTACTTTATTTTAATTTTATTACAATTTATTAAAGTGCAAATATAATTAAGGATTTCGTGAAAATTTCATGTGCCTAGCTTAAACCATTATTGATTACGAGCAAAAAAGGCCAAAAAATCACGTTCCTTGTATTGGAGCCCCCCTTTTAAATATTAACTTTATTATATATTCCCCGTTTGATTTTTTTAGATCAATTTTGAACTAAGAGCAAACAAAATAGGTGTTTTGTGCGATCTCGGCAACGTGTCAAATGTATGGTCAAGGTCGTTTGCTTTAAATATCAGCTTACTCCATACCAAATTTTATTAAAATCGCTCCAGCCGCTTAGACGTGAAGAAGTACCTAACAAACACACACACACACACACTTCCGCCTTTATAATATTAGTAGAAATAATAGGATTATTACTTACCTTGCAACAGTTATCTGTTGTAAATACCAATGTTGCAATATTATGGAATACAAAGTTGCAAAACGTTGACATTACAACTTTACAAGTTACACAAGCCACTTCAAAAATTATTACATACCTATATTTGTTTCAAAATAAACCGTACTCATTGTTATCCTATCTTATATTAAAATATCCGGTCCGGATTCCGGAACTCTACGAGAAACTAAATAAATATTAAATAATAAAAAATAAAATCATTTATTTCGGGCTTCTAAGACCCATAACATTATATTACATTTAAATAATATCTTATATTATATACCGTATCCGTCATCTAGTCTCGTTTCTGCATTTTATTGTTTCAATTGGTAAACTTTTGTTTTTTTTCCTCACCTAATAATATTATAAATAAACAAAATTGTTTGTGCAGCAGGAATATTAAGAATATAATTTTTACCTATACATGTTTGCGTTATGTTGTAATAAAATTAAATGTAGGTATCTAATCGATAAATTACTTAAACACTTTACTTGATATAATAATATTAATCTTTATGGTATTTATTCTAGTGCTGGCAGTACTAGCATATATTCTGTGGTGCTGGTAATTATTTACAAAGTTGTATCCAGGCTGATTTTAATTAAAAAGTCTAACAGGGGAAAGTCAATAATTAGACCGTATTATTAGTACTTAATTATAGCATGGTTAATATAGATTTGGGGTATAATTGGGATAATATAATTAATGGTAAGTACTTATAATTCTATTAAAATTAAATAAGTAGAATGGACGTCGGAATTCGGAAGTCGCCATGATAATGAATGATATCAAAAGAAAGGCAAACGGAGAAGACTGTAGGACTATAGATAGTATTTACAATTATTTTAATCAAAGAACTTTTATTGCATAGCTTAATTGATTCTATGTGGGCCGATCCCGGCGGCACTGCAATGCCGGGCCAACCCGTGACGGGAGTGGAGCGAGCCCCGAGCATCCCGTCGTGGTACAAAAATCAGTTTAATATACTGGTCCCGCAGTGCGGGAACTTTCAGATATTAAGCTGAAAAGAACAGATACTACACTTTGATCTTAGCCAAAAGGCCGAGAAGCGATAACATAATAACCTTCTAAGAAGGAAGTCTTTTTACCTGTCGCGTTTTCGATAGCGCGATGTAGAAATAGAGCCAAAAATCAAAGTGACATCTGACGGAAAAAGCATATATACGAAATTAGAAAGTTTTGATGATGTCATTGGCTGTCTTTGTTGGGCCAAGTAACCAATAGGAAACAGCATGAAACAGCGACGATATGAAAATGTTTATGGCGGCACTTTTAAAAATAGAACTTCTAGTTTGTAGCAGACTGCAGACCTCGTTTATCTATCATAATATTATTTTAAAAAATTCACAATCAAGCCCCATAGCAGCTTAATTAATATTGATTGATTAGCTACCTATTCTTTTCATTTAAGGCGTCTCCCAGACAGACGCGGCCTGCGGTGGCGGTCGCGGTGGCGCGGGCGGTCAGTTGGATGACTTGAAAGTTCTAGGAACGACACAGACACACGCGGTGGCGCGAGCGGTCGCAGTACAAAAAACTGACCGCCGCCGCGACCGCCACCGCTGCCCGCGTCTGTCTGGGAGACGCCTTAAGTAAGCCTTTTGTATTTAAAAGTATAAAATACTTTACGATATAAATTAATAATTATAAATACGGTTGTAGGTAATGACTAATAATGACTAATGAGTTTTCCTTAACAGTAATAATTGTGTTCCGAAACATGAAATTATTGTAGTAAACTTAGTAATATAATATTATATTATTTTTTTGAAAAAAAAACAGACATTTAATAATATTATGTCTAGTGTGTACTAACTACTTATAAGGGTGCCAATTCTCCCCTTCGAGTTTATTTTGCGTGGCCGCGCATTATACGACAGTTCTGGGGGTGTAGTGCGAGTTTTATTCGATCATACGAATCGAACACGCGAATTTGTATGGGATCAAAGCAGCGCCACCTACTGGCTTACGTGGATACCGCTTTGATCCCATACAAATTCGCGTTAACGTTCTCGATGAGGATCGAATAAAACTCGCACTACGCACTCAGATCAGAAACAGTTGAACGTCCGCGCTGTCTCTTACATTTTGTACTGAGCCGAGTGAGCTAGAACTCGCCGGAAGGATATTTCGGATAATAAGCGGTCCGGCGAAATTCAACTCTTTCTTGCGGCCAGGGTTATACAAAGCCTTTATTTTTTTATTGTAAATAACAATAATAATTATTGTATAATATAATATACACATACATAGGTATTTTTATTATTTCCAGCCAGCGTACACGATATTGAGTCCAACTCTGATGACGACGCTCGTGAAGACGCGGAAGGACTGCGACTTGACGTGCTTCAAGCAGATGTTGCTCGGCGGAAGTGCCGTCTCTAATGATCTATTTTTCAGATTACAGGTAAGTAATAACTAATAAGTTTAAATTTAGAATGGTATTCGGTCGCCGTGCTCAAAGCCTGCGAAAACAAAAGCTATAGCCGACCAGCCACCGAAAGCGACCGAGACGAGGACGAGAGCGCCCTGTACATACACTCGCACTCGGCCTGTCTCGGGTTGTCTCGACGAATGTGTACAGCCGACATGAAAATTATATAAGTTACCGGCTTCATCCACTCATGTCATTAATTGCAAGTATTCTCCTAGCAACAGTGGCGTAACTATTGGGTGGCAGGGCTGGCAAAATGCCACGGTCCCCCGACCCAAAAGGGTCATGGGCCAATGAGGCCGTGAGGTCAGAATTTTTTTATATTATACTTAATATTGTTGGTAACAGTTTTTGTTTTGTTATTTGCAGGAAGTAACGCCACACACGCTGCTGTGCAACGGCTTCGGTATGACGGAGCTGTGCGGGCTGGGGCTGCAGGGCATCATGACGGACAGAGGCAACTTCTTCACTGCTTTGGGCTGCTTTCAGTACCGGGTAAGAACTTTACCAGTTCAAAACACAACGAAGGTCAAAACATCCAAACACCAAATATATTATGATGGTCCTAATCCCACGTAGCAGCAGTGACGGATTAAGACTACTTGATGCCCTAAGCAATCCTTGCCTGGGTGCCCCTCCTCCTCCCCCCCCCCCCCTCCGTATGTCAACTAGAATCGGTCTTCAAACATTTAAGTTTTACCACCTCAAAACATAACATTACTTTTATCCTAGAAATTTTTTGGTGTGGTTTTTGGTGACGTGAGAGTGAGACGTGATGCCCTAAGGACATTTATGTTTTTTTGTCCTTTTGTCCTTCTTCTGGTGCCCCCTCAGACGTGATGCCCTAGGCAATTGCTTAATTTGATTAAGGGTTAATCCGTCACTGTGCAGCAGAGACTCTTAGATATGAACTTACTCCAGTCTATAAAGAAAGTGGTGAATTATTATCATTACAAAAACTATAACTGAAGAGTAAAGGCTAAAAAGTTTAACATTCTATTTTAAAGACATAAATAAGTTAAAACTTAAAAGTAATAAGTTTGTTTGAATTTTAGATTGTGAATCCTGAAACCCACGAAGAGATTTTAGAACCAAATATACCAGGAGAACTGTGGCTGGAGGGACCTACTATATTTAAGGTAAGAGTAACAAAACACATTAATTATAAGTAACGCTGCAAGCGCTATTATAATATGAAGGCACGATCTAGTTGCTTCAACTGATGAAACCCTTACAAGAGTCAGCTTTAGACTTAGACTACTTTTTCTCAAAAAATACAAGTTTCCAAGGGTTTATTTTTGTGCGTTGTAATTCTCAGGCAACTAGATAATGTAGTTAAATATGCTTTAAATTACTATGAATATAATAAATCATATTTTTACAACACTTTAATAACATGTTCTTACATCCAGGGATATTATAGAAACGAGGCTGCGACACGGGAGACGTTTTCTGAAGACGGCTGGTTCAAGACGGGAGACATGTTCGTGAGAGACGAACACTGGTATTACACCTTCGTCGAACGAATCAAGCTGCTACTCAAATATAAGAGCTATCAGGTAAGTAGCACTTAGACGTGCGCAAACGTTATTACTGCATACCTCGTTAACAGACGACCTAATATTATCGAATACCTACGCGCGCCTTCGCTAGATGCTACGAATAGCTACGCGCGCCTTCGCTAGATGGTAGATGCTACGAATAGCTACGCGCGCCTTCGCTAGATGACACGAAGAGCTACGTATAAGCTACGCTACGCCTAGCTACGCCTACGGACTACGCTACTTCGCGTGGTTGCTATACTACGGTTACCTTTCGACGCCCCCACCGAATAACCGGACAATCGAAAAAATGAAAATGTTCAGGAGAGCCAAAAAACTGATTTTTGTTAATAACTCCTTTAAAAAAAAAGCTTCAAAGACTTTTTATATCTCAAATGAAAGCTAATTTTTTTGCCCATCTTGCTATTTCAATAATATTTAATTGCCACCAAAGGTTTTTCTTTAATAAAGCAAAACGCAACTTATCGTTCTGGAGTAGGCCAAGCTCTGATCATCATTGTCTATTGCATGGTTATTCGGGTAATTTTGCGTTTCGGCTGTAATAAAATGCACATATAATATCTCATTGCAATATTATTCGGGGAAATTGTTTAGGATAAAAATATTGGTAAACACCTATTACTTTACTTTTCGGTGATTAAAAAATATTGTACACTTTATAATTATAGTCATTGTGGTTTATTCCAATGATTTTCTACTATAGGTAAAATAAAAATAATATGTATTTTTGTTTAAATACATTCATTATTTGATGTCATAAATGACATTCTTGCAATCGAATCAGCTCTAGATTCGAAAAAATACACTCTGGAGACTGGCTCTATCATTTTAATAGTACTTATAATCATTGCAGTTAATTACAACGTTAGTCATAATTCATAACCCTCATCGCCACCTGAGTTGGTGTTACAATAATCAATATCATATTATGTTCTAATAAAATGAATGATAATGGCAGGAATTTGCTTTAGACAGTGTTCCGAGAGGATCGTAGGCCTTTTCTTATATGATGGTGGTTTAATCGTCGACTTCTATCTACATCGTAGTACAGTTCAATGTAATCAGGATCAAAACTATGTTAAAAACTTCTCAAGTTACAATACAATACACACACAATACTGTAGCAGCACATCTTATAGTAGCTAGCAATCGCATTCCTAATTAAATACTGAGTTGGAACCCACTAGGACCTGCAGGCTGCAGGACCACTTCCATGAATAACGTTTGACTGTCTGACAACAGCTGCTTGCAGGCGTGAAGCTGTAACAAGTGCTATCGTGACAATTTTAAGCACTTCTTAGGAGTATTTGCGAAAGAAGAAAATATCTAAATACATTCTCGTTTATTTGTAACAAATCTCGCTGCTTATCGGTCACGTTTAGTTTATTTTGTAGCAAGTATTGCCCATACATGCTTGTTTGTGAGAAAACCCGCATGCTCATTACAAAAATCGAAACAGATTATGATATTAATATTAGAAATGTACATAATTTAACGAATGTAAGGAAGAACTTTACCACTTGATGTCTTCCAAAATGATCGCTGGTCGTTCTTACGTCTATGACGACTTCAGACATTAAAAAAAAAAGCTAGCCAGGGACAGTCAGACATTCTTATTTTTTTAATGAAGAAAGTCTCACTATTCCTGACTCTTGGGTCCCGTGTAAACCTCTGCGATTACTGATCTGATGCTGGTCTGAGACTGGAGGCTGGAGGTGAGTGGACTGAGATGATCACCGCGATATGATGGTCGTTCGACTCAGATTCTACAAGTTGTCCAAAATAAAACCTAACCAATATGCCTTTATGCCACAAAGGTGCACCGAATACGCCCTCTATAGGTTAGTGAACCACATCAGAAAGAAGAGAGAGAAGGAGAAAATTTATATTATGGTATCGGTGGACACAGGAGAGGCCTTCAACAATGCTTGGTGGCCAGCTGTAATGGTTCGGTTAGCTGAAGTTAGGTGTCTGGGGAACCTGAGGCGGGTAATCAGCGGCTACCTGAGTGGAAGGAGTATAAAAGTGGGATGTGCAGGAGTGGAAATGTGCAATAGGCAGCAATTTATTTACCCGAATAACCGTGCAATATTCGTTTATCGTCAAATCGTTTTGACATATTTTTTCGCAATAGCCTATTGCCCAGTTTTTGGTGTAAAATACAATTTTAAGTGTTGTTATGGAATAAACACATAATTTTTTATATCTTTGTAAATATCCATAGGAAAATTCTGAAAAAAATTCACATGATGTATTGACTTCTAGATGCCAAAAAACGCATAACAGCAAAAACCCCACAATAGCACATTGTCCGGTTATTCGGTGGGGGCGTCGCTTTATACTTTATACTTTATACCAAGTTTGTACACCGACCACATTAATAATAATAATTGAAGACGTGAGTTACTTTAACGTGTTTAACGTGTTTTACGTTAACAGTAAAAAATGCCGTTTTTTTGCATAAACTTAGAATTGGGCCGGAAAAATTATATGAAAATTGAAATAAAAAACCTGTGTATTTTATGGGTAGCCAGATGATGAAGTAGATAAGTTACAAAGGGTTCAAATTATAAGGGAAAAAATTAGTAAATGTCCGTAGGTTACAAAATATTAGTTATTATCGTGTTCTTCAACTTACGTCTTCAAATGCCCGTCTAGGGAGTGCTTAAAGCTGTCACAAAATAGCTGACAACTAATTTTTAAAAATCCCTACTTCCGTTTTATTTTATGTTTATTAGCAAGATACTTTACACAGATGACAGAGTAGACAGAATTATATGTCTATTGTGCTTTACACGTGGTGCGAAAATTTGGGTAGGTAATTGCTAATAAAGCTGTAACACTATGTTCCTTTTTTACAAAGAACCTATTTATCCAAGGATGCATTCTTGATGAGCAACCTTAACTGGTGCTACTTAACCCCACCTCATTATCATCTCCAGATATCACCAGTGGAAGTAGAGAACGTGATCCGCAAACACCCCGGCGTACTGGACGTGGCGGTGACCGGCATCAGGGACGAGGAGTGCGGCGACTTGCCCGTCGCCTGCGTCGTGCCCAGACCGGGGTTCGACACCACCATCGCCGCGGAGATCAAGGACATCGTTAAAGGTAACATCAGAGTAGACAGAATTACTAAGGAGTACCTCGACTTCAAACAAAGGGGCGAATCTACGCGAGTTGGGCGCAAGTACCACTTTCGACATGTTTCACTATGCGGCCTGGCCGCCTACTGTCTAAATGGCGATACACCGCATACCGAATTGCCATTTAGAATTTTAGACAGTCGATTTTCGCCGTGCGGCGTAAATCGTGCGGCTATTATAGTCACCCGTGTAAACCCCGCATTATGCGCGAGTCGCGACATACTACGCCAAACCTAATATATATTCTGTGGTCAAACGTATAAATTTCGAGATCTCTTTTGAGTCGGCCTACTCGTTAGTTCTGTTTAGGCTGCGTTTCCACTGAAACGGAGCGGAGAGGAGCCTAGCGGTGCCGAATTAACTAATCACCATGCTCGAAACCTTCACTCCGCTTCGCTGTCATTCCGCTGGAATAGCACGATTGGTCAATACTCAATTCGGGCACCGCTAAGCTCCTCTCCGCTCCGCTCCGCGTCAGTGGAAACGCGGCCTTACTCTGGTAACATCGAAGAAATTGATTTATAGACAGTTGACGGACCTGTCGGTTCAATCAATGCAATGTGTGATCTGTCGGCTGGGTTCGACATAACGCGACCAAAATGCGTAGGTCCGCAATCTGCCTATGAATCAACTTCTCTGACTAGTACAATATAAAAATTGGAACTGCTCATTTATCGTGGTAACCATAGAAAAGGTTGTAGAATAGACGAAGGGATAGAAAAGGTTGTAGAATAGAGGAATTGACACAGGTTTTATCGTTCAGTTTGTCTCTAAAATCTGGCAGTGTTTCTCATCTTCCAGTTTTCTACTGCGGCAACTGTTATACCCATTCCTGCGAAGAACGTATTATACGCCAATCGCCATGGTTAGTTGGTCACATTAGGCTAACAGCTTACTGCTAACACAATAATAATATGTATTTATGTCTTTTTGTAATTTCTTCTTTTTCAGATTAAATTATTATTTAAATACAATATTTACCTTAAAAAAAAGTTTTTACCTACGTGAGATAAAATTTTTCAGAATCGTTATCGGACGCCAAGCAACTAAGAGGCGGCGTGGTGTTCTTGGACGCCATACCAGTGACAGCTACCACCAAAGTCCACAGGAGGAAGTTGAAAGAACTTGTCCAAGTCTTGGAAAAATATTAGCTGCATTTCCTCAGGGTGTGTTCGTATACTGTACCAGTATACAGTATACTACCAAGTGACATTTGACGATTTGAAGAGTGAACTGGGACTAGTAAAGAAACGCACCCTGTAGTATTAATAGTTATACCTAAGAAAATATGTTATACGAGTATTGAGACTATATTATTATAACAGTATTATTTTAAAATAAATGTTAATAGAAAATAAATGCTTTTTCAATTTATCCAAATGATGAAATCTATTTAGGTATGGGATGATTGTTCTTAATAAAAGAAATAAGTAGTCAAACTTGTCTAATCTCTAAATAAGTTTATTTTATTTTAATTAATACTATTCAATCGACACTTATTAATGTATTTTTAAATACTTAAATACTAACTGTAATAAAATACCTTCGTCAATTCACAATTAATCATAATAATTAATAAGATTTATTATTTTATTCATGTCCTAACCGTTATTATTAACGATAGTCATAATTAAACTCAACTCGATGATTGGTACCTATTCATGTTCTAATAATATTATTATAATTACATTAATATTATTTCACATAAAAAAATGTTAAAATAATATCACTGGTCCAAAGTTCAGTTCATCATTCCCTTTTGGACTCCATGGCAATTTTGGTGAGTAGATTCTTCCTGATTTTGCCACTGGAAGTGAGTGGTAACTCGGTCAAGAACAGTACTCCCCCGCGCAGATGCTTCGCGTTAGAGAGCTTACCTGAAAATAATATAGACATGAAAACAATAAATTTTAGGGTTCCACAGAATGACATGAAAACGGGCCCTTTTTTTTGTTAAGGAGGGGAAATACTTTACGTATCCCCCACCCCCTCGGGGGAAGGGGCGGGGGTATGTGGGACTCCCTCAAGAGCTGTCTACCCACTAAAACCCCCCCAGCCCTCCGTCATGCGCCTAGTGCGGGAGGGACGGGTACCGCGGAGCGACTTCAACTCCGCCCCTTCCCGCGCGCAGCCACAACCGGCACCTTCTTCCACACGGCTTGAGCCGCGTGGAAGAAGGTGCCGGGAGCCCTCCGATGAAAACGGGCCCTAGCACTGAGACTTTACGTTCAGTGTTATAAAAGTTTCGCCAAGTTGCGTCATCGTGATGTGCTCAGATTCAAACCACATAGGTAATTAACCACCACCACCATTTCATACAAATTTTGACTTTTAAATTTTAATACTTAGTTAGTTTCGTGACTCGTCTTCTAAAAGCTGCAAGACGTATCACAAATGCATAACATGCAGAACTAAATGATAAAAAAATCCAACTCAACTTTATGTTGTGTTTACTACACAACGTAAAATTCAGTTCTAAGGCTCATTTAAAAATGCATCGCAATTCGCATTGCATCTATACGTGTCACGTTGCAATGAAGACTCCCAATTTGATAAAAACAAGGTTCAGATCACAACATAAAGCTACATTGCTAACCCATACTAGAGCAGAGTCCTTAACTGCCGCACTCACAGACGAATATTAAAATTACTTCATAGTTCATTATAATACTTATAAAGAGTTTGACAGATAATGTATGGGTCTTAACTCTTATATCAAAATCTTCATTGGCTTTGTCCACATTGTGCCTTTTTCTGTTCGTCAAGGGCATGCGTTATAGCGCAGTCAACAGCGAACGTAAGGCATGTCCGTGACGCGCGTTGAAATCGTAGCGCTCGCTATGACACTTTTCTTTCAACGCGGATGGATTTTGACGCATTCAATTATTGAATATGCCAAACGAAAGTTGAATAAAAAGAAGATGACAAAAGTGAAGATGAAATTGCATAATGTGGACATAGCTATATTTAATTACAGCATAGATAAATCATAATATTAAGTACCTACTGATTCGTCTCTGATTGCGGCAGTTACAGACTCTACTCAAGTTAACCTTTGAGCTATACTCACTAGCAACAAGATCCTTTATCTCCGGTGCCGTGACTCTCGCGCCATCCTTCACCACAACACAGGCGGTGGGCAGCTGGCCGTCAACGGCGCTGTCGACGCCGACCACACACACGTCGTGGACCGCCGGCAGCTCGCGGATCACGTCCTCGATCTCGGATGGATGGACCTGGGAAAGATGGAACCTTTAGCCAAGAGCAGGGGTCGTACTACGAAACCGTTTTTAAGACTCAAACGAAGGAATCGAAATGCCGCCCACTCTAACGGCCCGGCCGCATCTGCGAGTATCGTCCGAAGCTTCGTGCAATGAGACGATACTATTGGACGATACACGCAGATCGTCCAATAGTATCGGGTTTAGCGCGAAGCACCACGCATATGCGGCCGCGGCATTACAAACGTGAACGCGGCGGAACGTATAGTAGAACGCGCCACGCGGCATTCTGGTTCGATCGTTTGAGTCTCAAAACGGTTTCGTTGTAGGCCTCCAGGGCTCACCCTACCATAGGGTGAACTGCAGTGTATCCGCTGAAGACACCAACTCCAAATTTTCACGCTTGAGGAGCGCGGAGGGTGCCATAATCAAATCTCGCTCCATCCTAAGACTTTCTTCACTAAGGGCCAAGAGGGATATTTTTTAAGCTTAGGTAATATCAAGTCGGGTTAGACACAATACAGAAAGTCGAAACTTTCGGCAAATTGTGTGATACACAAATATGCACCTGATAGGAACAAAGGGTAAGGTAATTTTAGGTTTTAACCTTGGTTTTAACTATATTAATATACTTTCAGAACTTTTTGCAATAAATAATATTTTGCTGTTTTTAAGGTTCCGTAGCCAAAATGGCAAAAAAGGAACCCTTATAGATTCGTCATGTCTGTCTGTCTGTCTGTATGTCATCAGGCTGTAACTCAAGAACCGCTGTAGGTAGACTTCTAAAATTTTCACAGATTGTGTATATCTGTTGCCGCTATAACAACAAATACTAAAAACAAAATAAATTAAATCTGTGATTTTTTTGCCTTTTTGCTCGTAATCAATAATGGTAACAGTTAGGCACTTGAAATTTTCACTAAATCCTTACTTATATTTGTACTTTAATAATTAATAATAAAATTAAAATGAAGTAAATATTTAAGGCAGGCTCCCAATTCCCATACAAAAAAAAACACAATTTTTGTCTACTTTCACTCTATATCGGTACGGAACCCTTCGTGCGCGAGTCCCACTCGCACTTGGCCGATTTTACTTTTTCACTTTTGTATGGGAAATCTCGTGACACCGCAAACATTCAAAATTTAAATCGGGGGTTAAAAATTGGTCTTTCAGCGCTGCTACTTTCACAGTGAACTCTACAAAGAACACGTACACACCCTACCTACAGTATTATCACTTAGTTTTGTTACACCCTGTAATAGGATTTTGTGCGTCAGCACTAAGCACCCCAATTTTACCAAGGCTATCAAAGGTAACCAGTAACCACCATAATAATTCTTATTGGTACTTACCTATATTAATTAATTAATTATTATATTAATTACGCATTCTGCTTGTTTTTATCACGGAATCCACTAGGTTGCGTAATTTAATGTCGATGTTATAATGACAGAGCGACGTTTTTGCTGTGCCGTATGATTCGACACGTTTTTTAGGGTTCCGTAGCCAAAATGGCAAAAAAGGAACCCTTATAGATTCGTCATGTCTGTCTGTCTGTCTGTCTGTCCGTCCGTCCGTATGTCACAGCCACTTTTCTCCGAAACTATTAGCGCTATACTATTGAAACTTGGTGAGTAGATGTAGTCTGTGAACCGCATTAAGATTTTGATGCAAAAATGGAAAAATTATTAAAAATTTTAGGGGTCCCCATAGATACAACTGAAACAAAAAAAAAATTTTTTCATCTAATCTATGCGTGTGGGATATCTATGGATAGGTCTCTAAAAATCATATTGAGGTTTCTCATATCATTTTTTTCTAACCTGAATAGTTTGCGAGAGAGACTCTTCCAAAGTGGTAAAATGTGTGTCCCCCCCCTCTAATTTCTAAAGTAGGGGCATGATAATTCTAAAAAAAATATATGATGTAGATTACTATAAAAACTACCAACGAAAATTGGTTTGAACGAGATCTAGCCAGTATTTTTTTTATACGTCATAAATGGTAAACCTTAATCTAAATTTCATTAAATCGACTGAAATATAAAAATAAATCAAAAACATTTTAATTTCATAAAAATAAACCTTATTGCTGCTGCGGAACCCTTCATGGGCGAGTCCAACTCGCGCTTGGCCGCTTTTTGTTAAAGGTGATAATACTTATTACAGAGTAGATTTCAACGTTTAAAGTTTATAAATAACTAATTCCCTCAGCCGGATAACGACAGACTTGTATCTGTTATAAAAAATAATGATGTATAGATTAGATTTTAGATTGCTCTTTGTATTTCCTAGAAAATGTTCGCTGTGTTGTGGCCATGGCGTAAACGTTGATTTTTTGCTAATGGAAGCCTTGAAGAAACGTTTGTTTTTTCCTTCTACCGTTTGCAATAAAATCTAAATAAAGCAAGGCGGTCTCACAGAAAAACAGCGTGAAACGACATTACGATTCTCAGAGTGAGTAAGTGTTTCTCCAGAAGGAGCCCTAGCCTTTGTAGTAGCAACTAGCACAGAATACAATATATTAGTTTAACAAGTAGTAGATGGCAGTAGATAATAAACTGGATGATAAATAAATGATTAGTGAACCCGATAAGCAAAACTAAGAGCTTCATAGAAACCCTACTATTTAACTAAGTATTCCAAAATATTGTGTGACTTGCGTAGGCGCTATAATGGAGTATGGGGCTTGCTGCATGCACTTGTAATATTATGTTCTTGTATACGAACAATAGCGGCGTAATGGGGGGCGACGTGGGGCGACCGCCCAGGGCGCCGATAAAAAGGGGCGCTGAAGGCAAACAAAAGGGGCGCTAAATTTTTTCAACACTATCAGCACCCTGGGCGCTAAAGAAATCTCGCCCAGGGCGCTGGTAGTGCTAAAACAGGCCCTGTATCCGAAGTCTGATGGCAAGCGATTACCAAAGTTGAACGCTTGGTAATCGCTTGCCATCACACTTACCTGGTAATTCCGGTACTTGATGAGGTGTTTCATCCTGTCGACGTAGAAGTAGCAGCCGCGGTCGTCCCGGTACAGCAGGTCGCCGGTCTTCACCCAGCCGTCGCTGGTCTTACATTTTGCCGTCTCCTCTGGGTCGTTGTAATATTCCTGAAAGATCCATACTGATATTATAAATGCGAAAGTGTGTCTGTATGTTACCTTTTCGCGCCCATGCCGCTGATCTCATTTAGCTAGGTATGGAGATAGTGTGAAATTTGAATCCCGAGAAATTAGAATATACATAGGACACTTTTTATCCCGGAAAAGGAACAGCTTCCGCGCGATATAAGAATCATCTAGATTCTAGTATTTTATAGAACTAATGAGGGTCAATTGACAGCCAGGTGGGCCATCTCTTAAGATTTCTTCAATGCTTGTATGATGTATCTGTATGACGTATGTAATTAGTACTTTACAGCTGGTAGCAATCGACTATTGATGAAAACCGTTTTTGGCTTAGTAATGCAGTATTTATGATCTTCATATCTACATTACATTGTCTGTATGGTGCGTTGATCAGTTGTCATTTCAAAAGACTTTGTCCTTTTCTAATACGTTACTCGTTAGATTAATCACTACTCACTAGTCACTACTCGGCCCTGGATTTATAAATAGGGCGTAGGTATAGGCCGCGGCCTGGGGGAGGCAGTGTCCTAGGGGGCAGCACATTTCGTTTTCGAATATGGGGCGCCGCGCCGCGGGCCGCGGGCGGATAACAGTTAATTAAAAAGTGCCCTACACTAACTACTATAAAAATATAAATCGGACACTGTACATACTACGCGTCGATAATTTTGTTCGTTCAGACTTACGCTAAAACTTATTCCTTTACACCACAGTTCTCCGGGTACATTGGGTTCCTTAATTTCCACTTCTGTATCCGGATCCACTAACTGCAAATAAAAATTTATTAAACAACAATAAGATTCTAAAAGCGCAATAATAATAAATAATAATTTAGAGGGGACTGTATAGTTAATTAGTTTGTAACACAGATTTTAGATGTGTTTGTAACATCGGAGTATAGATGGCGCTGTCGGGCGCCTACATCGCGCTATCGCTTGTCAGACATCAACACTATAAATGGATTGTAGTAACATTCACTACTTGATATAAATATGGGTCGAAAAGCCGCCCATAGGACGTGGGCTCTTTTCGTATTTTTGTTACGATCACAAGTAGCTCTAATCTACATTGATGGTCGCGTTTGTTATGAGAAATGTCAAGTAAATATCAATAAACCGACCAAATGTGAGTGCGTCTCGACTCTCGGGTCACGCGCAAATCGCAATGCAGGGTTCTCCCAGACGCCTAATACGTCTGTATTAGGATTTAGGCGTCTCCCAGACAGACGCGGCCTGCGGTGGCGGTCAGTTGGATGACTTGAGAGTTCTAGAAACGATACAGACACACGCGGCCACGCGGCCAAGTATTAGGCGTCTCCCAGACAGACGCGGCCTGCGGTGGCGCGGGCGGTCAGTTGGATGACTTGGCCGCGTGGCCGCGTCAGTCTGGGAGACGCCTAATACAGATGTATTAGGCGCCTCCCAGAGTCTCCCAGACAGACGCGGCCTGCGGTGGCGGTCAGTTGGATGACTTGGCCGCGTGTGTCTGATATTTTTAATGGTAAGTAAATGAATGTAATTTATGTACATTTATATAACGTGTTTTACACTACACAACATCATCTCAGTTACGTTTATAGGAATGTGAACGAAAAGTTCCTTTTAAAAAATACTTCTCCGAATTTACATTTATTTAGTGAATTGACTATTACTCAATAACTAATAAAGTCTTCTTAGCCGTGATAGTTTTCCTTTTAAATTCAGCATATTTCCTACTCCCATGAATTTTTACCCGACTGCCAGGAGGGTTATGTGTTTAGCGCGTATCTTCTATGTATGTAATATTCTTTGTTATTTTAACATATTATCCAGAAGCAACCGTTGAGACTTTTTAGCTGGTAGAAGGGGAGTCACTGGACTCTAACGATTTTTTCCACTTTAAAACTTCAAAATCAAATACATATATTTCACAAATGGATCCCAAATTCATCCCTTGATGTATAGGGGAGGTACCTACAATTTTGTCGCCATCATTAATATATTATGTGCATTCATGCCGAATTACAGCTTTGTACAGGTCCTATAGACTATAGGGTATAGATAGTCTCTGAGCAAAACCGCGGACAGACAGACGGACGTACGGACAGTCGACAGACATCCTTGTTGACTACGGAACCTTAAAAATTAATGGACTATTAAAGAACGTAGTAACGTAACGTAACGAACGTAATAACTCTATGACTAGATCTTATAATATTATATGAGATCTCTGAGCTCGAATTTTGCCTTAATAATACTTTGATTCAGTGGGGAATTGTTTTAAATAATACCTTTTGGGGTTAAAGATTTGGAAAATGCTAATAAATAATAATTTACAGTTATTTTTTAGTAGTCTTTGTAAGTTATAATGGTACGTTAAATAATAAAATAATAAAAATAACAACGTATATTGTCGCAAAAAATACAACGCATTTACTAATAATCATTGATATCACCTAATTATATTGTCCATCAATATTATTATTTTATTAGTTTTTGAAGTGAAAACTTCTTTAGCGGCGTTGAGCGCTTTTGTGGGATGGGTAAAAACTGTGAAACTCGCGTCAGGTCACGTGTGCTGATCGAAAAACCGTAAAACGGGTGGAGAGTAGTGTTGATAATAATCAAGTTTTCACTTCTGCCGGCACTCCCGGAGTGCAACCCGTCTTTTTTTTTCTATTAACGGGGCAAAAAGTTCGTTCGAAGTTCAAAAACAAAAATTGGCATTCCTAATATTGTCAATCAAAACTTTAGCCAAAGGTCTGCCAACAAGGGGTCGGGTCGTACTAGCCTTCAACTCATAAAAGGGTCCTTGTTTCCCGCAGCTGTCTGGAGGGTCGAGTACTGGTGTCATGATGATGCCCAACGTCTCCGTCTGCCCGTACATGTTGTACACCAGGGATTCTGGCTTCATATGACTCTGAAATTAAAATACTGAGTGAATTTTACCGTTTAGCGCCTTGATAATTTGGCTGTAGCGATATCAATTTTTCTCAGCAATGACTAAAGCTAAGAAATTAAAGTTCATTGTCAGTATGACATGTCTTTGTCTTTGAATTACCCATAGCATAACACGATTGGTCAACTTTCATAACACAGAATAGCTATGTCCACATTGTGCCCTTTCATCTTCAATTTTCATAATCTTTTGACATTCGAAATGTCAAACTTGTCTTGTTTTGTCCAAACTCTAATGTAATAATTTTATATTAAGTACGAACTACGAAGAAATTGATTCGTAGGCAGATGATAAACCTACATTAGTTAGCTCCTAGCCAGCTCACTCCGATAGCGATAGAATATTGACAGATCAAAAGTTTTGATGATCACATTGACATAACCTGACCCTGACCTAACCGACCAAATGATGCAGCTCCAGCCATTTGCTTGTGAAAGTTTTCAAACTTATTTAGTAGCGAAACCCTTTTAAAAAGCTACATTTTGAGGGACCCCCAAAAATATTTTGTCTATAAATAAATTTTCTCCATGCTGGTGTCTGAAGACGTCTGTCGACAAGGCCTTTGCGAAGCCCCAGGGATCCGCGGAGCACACTAGGAGAATGGCTGCCTTAAAGTCTAATAGTACAATCAAGTGTCATACCTTCAATTTAGGAATAAGGTCGGGGTTACAACGGGAGCCGGCTATACAGATGAAAGTGAAGCATGTGAGGTCCACCTCCTCCGCGCGGCTCAGCAGGTCTACCACCATCGCTGGACCAAGTGTTGTTGTTTTTGGCTATTGAAACAAATAACAATATTACTGCCGCACTTACGCACGAAAATTAATATCTAATTCTAATTAAATTAAGATTTTGACATGTTTCCTATACATTATCTGTCAAATTCTTCATTAAATTGAAGGTTAATCGTCATTATGTTATATCTCTGAGTACGGCCGTTAGTAAAGAACAGTAGATAATATTGTACTCCATGAAGTAAGCATGAGGTGTACATAAGACAGCGACTCATTTGTGATCGTTTTGAACTGACAATGGAAAGACGCAATATAAAAAGAGAATTTTATAGCTTCGTCTGCACCTATAGCTATACTTAACCTGCGGCCCGCTGGGCATATAGACAAAGGAAATTATATTTTCCTCTGTCTATACCGCTGGGACTTTATCAGTGGCCCGCGTGAAGTTAAACCATTTTGAAATACACGCCCACAGTAAAAATAGAGCAGTCGTCGAGAAAGAAATGAAAATTTCTCCACTTTTAAATCGCTAGTTTTGAAGAACGTTATTTTATTACCCTAAAAAATTTAGGTTGCCGTCCGCGACACCAAGTCCAAAACTTGTGGGCCGTATAAAAAAAAGGTTGAGTACCACTGATCTGCACTAAACAATAGGTCTGCTGTAATTAATTGTCTTGTAGTGTGACTTGTGTAAGTATAATATGTATTTCGCACTGATCTCTATTATACAAGTACGCTGGATAGCTGATACACACCTGCTTTTTGTGTCTATTTGAAGCGGAATCAGCGCCCCCATTATTCGGGTAGAGAACTAAATTTGACGTACAACCACAACCAATAACAACAGTTGTCATCACTAGTATTAGTTCCAAGTAATCTCACTACTGCTATCAGCGCCAATATGGCGGCTTTCAAACGTCATTTTTACGTCAGATTTAGTTCTCTACCCCAATAATGGGTGCGCTGATTCCGCTTCAAATAGGCACAAGAAATAGCTGTCATTTCAAATCAGCTATCCAGCGTGCTTGTATAATAGAGATCAGTGGTATTTCGAGTCTTGTCTTCTATAAATGTTTTACAGTGGAATACACGGGTCTTGTAAGTGATAAGTCGATCAAAACTTTAAATTAACCCTTATCGTGTCAATTTTATTGTGCAATATCACATAAATACAATATTATTGACCGCCTAAGGTTGATATTGAACGCGCCCGCCTTTCAATCTTATTGTCAAATAACATATTGTTCAATGATATTGCACATTGTTCGTCTAGGGGCCCACTTACTCGATACTTATTGATCATCTCAATGACGTGGTCCACGTCAGCCGGTCTCGACGTCATCACCTGACAGTCGTTGGCGTAGGGTATGGACACCGCGCTGTAGTACGCCGACGTCCAGCTGACGGGTGACAGGTTGAGGTACATGTCATTGCGGTCCCTGTAATAGGAACATTGGCTCCCTTACTGTCCTTACTGAAACATTTACACAGTGGATTGCTGTTCCTGCCTCACAACTTCGATTAGTAATGTTGACGGCCACTGGACACAATTAAATATAGTTACGTATAGTTAGTTCTCTGTTGTTAGATCCGGGATATCCCATACGGCTGAAGGCGAACCGCAGGTGGTTTTAGTGAGTAGGAGTCTCACATACCCCCGGGGTGCTGAGGCACATACCCAACCTGTGACAATAGGATGGCTCTTGGCACTTTTCTTCACAGTCTTAGTAGTCTTAAATTTTAATGCTTAAAAGCCCAACTATTAGTAGTATGTAAGCGAATGTTTATAAGTATTTTCCTAGAATGACATGTCTAGGACAATACTTAAAGGCTGTCTGGTCTGGAAGAAACTGCTGTAATCAGTAAGGCCGCCTATTTGTACATAGTTTTCCTGTATAGTGTTTTAAGTTTTATGTTTACTTTTAAGTTGTACGATTCATAAAGAATTTTCTATTCTACTTACAGATTGTGTAGAGAGTGTTTTATATACGCCATAATTTTGTACAACATTTCCTTGTGTTTGATGGCGGCGACTTTTAGTCGTCCCGTGGTCCCGCTTGTGCATGTCAAATACGCGTACACTTTGTCCAAGTCGAATTCGGCTATTCTGAAAAAAAATAATCCTAATTTTTTCTTCATTTCATAGTACTTATTTCCTAAAATTTTTTAGCAACCTCATACTTGGTAAGTACTATTATTGGCCTACATGCAACTTGCACCGATTCTAGTAAGAGCCCATTACACCTATTGAGTTTAGTGGCGAGACAGTGCCCTCGGCCCAGTACATCCATATTAAGCATGCCGAGTGCTCGGCCGAGAGCACTGTTACGCCGCTCTACTCGGTAGGTGTAATCAGGCAGATCTCGGTAGATGTGGCCTTAAAGTTAACCTTAGGTTAAATATTACATTATCACTTAAGTACATAAATACGAAGAAAAGAGAGAACATGATATATAACGAAGGTTTAACTTTAACCCAGATCTGTGCAAATGGACAGATTTTTATTTCAATAAGCAATAAATAATATTTATAATTATTATGATGCACCCTATTACTTTGTAAAATAAAAATAAAATCTTACATGTAACTTATTATTTTGTAAACTTACTTAAATTCGCTATCCGGTTGAAGGTCATCGAATTCCTTTATGAAGCTGGACAGTGTGGTGTCACCTTTTCCATATGTCACTATCCGCGTGTTGAGGTCTAGCGCTTGCACCGCTTTCGAATAGTCCTCATACGCCTCAGGCATGCAGAACACAATTTTCGGTTGTGTGATCTTTAGTAAACTTTTTATTTCATCTGAAAAAAACAATTAATAGAACTTTAACATGGGCACTTTGCTTATGCCAGGCAAGAGCAAGGGCGGATCCAGGGGGGGGGGGGGTCCAGGTCCTAGCTGAACCATTCTCCACGTCCATAAAAACGTACCCATTGAAGTAGAGGAAGTGATAACGCGTTTCGGGAGAAGACGTAAAAGAAAAATTGATTTTGTTATTTAAATTTACTTGTATCTATTATAATCAAAACTAAATTATATAAGTTCTTGTGTCTTGACCACGACTGGCGCCAAAGCTGGATCCGCCCTTGGGCAAGACAAAATATTGTATTTTGTGATCTAGGTTCTATCGTACCCGTAACTCAGCTGCCTCAAGGTTCCTGCCAAATCTTAAAAATTAAAATAAAAGAATCGATGAAACAGCTATGAACGCCTCCGTTGACAAAGTAATAACACGATAATTGACCGACAAGATAATTAGGTATTGTAGCTTTTGACGGATTGTTAAGGTCTGCTAATAATAACTTTACTAAGTTGACTAAAGGTATCTTAAGTCTTAACTCATAATCTTTACGACATAGACTGCATTTACCGGTCAATAGCTGTTGTCCTCTAGTCTCTACTTACTTTAAGGTCGGCTTATTAACTTAACCTTATATATTTTTATCTAACATGCTAGACTAGACCTAGAAAAGTGCACGCCTGAATGAGGATAATAATTGCTATGAGGTAGAACTTGTTACAAGTTTTCTTCACAAACTTTACTAGGGGTAGAGAAGTTTTAGAGTTATCTAGTTAATAGAAGTATGAGGCAGTTCTCACCAAAACGAAACGAGATGTGGCGTGATTAATAATAAAAATAATGTCAAACAGCACGCACGATTCTTCCTACTCCTATTTTCTTCTGATTAATTTCGTTGCGGGTCCCAAGACAGTTTTAGCATGTCTCTCGGGCTCCCTGAGATCATATCAAAGGGTTTTCGTGGTTGGATACCGCTGTCGATCCTGGCGACACAGGAGATACAGTAGTGGGAATGTGTGGTGGGCCAAAGCCCGTTTAAAAAAAACAGCACGCTGCTTCATATTTTCGTACCGTTTCGGTTGTAACTTGTAATTAGTGTTCGGAAAATGAAAAACCCTAGTGCGCAAAAGGAAAACTTGTGGGAACCGCACATTCTTCCGCCCATTCAGTTTAAACGAGTTTAATATAATATAATGGTTTTTGGAATTCGGAAATTTTAATTAGTCAGATTTCTCAGAAATCACTCTTACCTAGTCACTTAGTAATAACGGCAATACGCTGGCTAATTTACCGTAGTGACTGAACAAAAGGTACAATACATAATAAATAATAACATATTATACAACATGACTAGTGAGACATTTCACATTACCGATACTTATGGAGAGTACTCTGTACTCGATTCTCATTATAATTATGCAATAAAATTAGGTTCCTAATTTTTTTCCGAATTTCCCAAAAATAAATGAATCATGGATACTAAGTAAATTACGCGGCTAGGCAAGTAGGCATACTATGCGGCCGGTGCAGAGGCGTGCGCTACCAAAGAAACACCACACAACTACCCCTCCCGCTCGCGGTGTCCATGCGTTGGGTAAATAATGCTACATTTACTCAGTGATCAATTGATATTATTTTTTTATATTATTTTTTTCCAACTAATATAATAGCCAAATATCACGTCCTCAAGTATTGAACATGTCTCACCAGTCACGCAGTATAAAGCTACTCCCAAAAAAGTAGTTTTATTTTTCTTTGGCAGTATTTTCGTGTAAAAGGTCACACAAACAATGAACGCGCTTGGAAAGTTAGTGCTTATAAAACATGACCTCGAATTGGAGAAACTGTCTCAACTCTCAAAGAAAGTACTTTAAAAAACCAGCCAAGTGCGAATTAAACTTGCGCACGAGAGGGTTCCGTACCAATTAAATTGATATTGAACAAAAAAATCGCGCTTCTTGTATCGTTGCCCCTTTTTAATTAAATAAGTATTTATCTTGTTTTTAGTGTTACAACAGAAACGCATCATTTGTGAAACTTTAAACTGTCAAGCTGCGGTTCTAAGATACAACATGGTAATAGACGAACAGACAGCGAAGTCTTAGTAACAGGGTTCCGTTTTTACTCTTTGGGTACGGAACCCTAAAAAGTACTCACTGTATTTAAATTGTGGGTCAATCGCTGATATTGGGTACCCGTTGAACAGAGCTGCGTTGAAAGGTATATTTAGGAGTATGTGGTTGGTTCCACTCAAGGCCAGAACGTCTCCAGGCTTCAAGTTGAAGTTTCTCAGGCATCTCGCCAGCTGTACCGATTTTGATAGTGCTTCAGCGTTAGTCATCTGCTCCCCTGTGCCCGCGTCTATCTGGAACGAACGAAGGGTCATGAATAGCAATACCTACTAGTGACTAGTGAGTCTAAATTGGCTACTTTGGTATGCAATCATTTCGTTTAGGAGTTCAGCGACATTAGACATGTACACACTTACCTACAGTAAAATTATAAAGACAGTAATTTTAAATTCGAATACATCCTATAGTTACAAATATTCCAATTCTTGTGATAATGGCGTTGCATTCTTATCACAAATAGATGCTGTAGCTGTATGGTGCGATGTTACTATGAGATGTAAGTAGGAAATAGATCGTAATTCGTACCTATAGGTAATTAACTAATACTTACATAATATTAAAGTACCTACTTACAACTAATTTTAGAATTTAGTATCTAGGTACGGAGTACTATTATATATTCTGTGATCTAGGCTTAGATTAATGATTAGTCTCCGCGCGCTACGACCGCGCCACACCGCGCGGAGACCAATCTTTTTGGCGCTAAAATATATAAATTAATAGATTTTACACATAGTTAATTTATACGGCCTTTTTGTCTGTCTGTAAAAAAGCTTTTCCAGCATACAGCATACCAATTACCAGATATTACAGATTGCAACATAAGACCGATAAGATTATTATATTATGTATAATATGTATAATAAACTATTTACTTAATAAAAATATGATAAAAACTATTTAATTTGCATAAATAGTATTTATGCAATAAATCATCTAATTATACTAGGTTCTATTATGGTAATACAATTATTATTTTAATACGCACATGAATATTACGTCTACATTAAGTATAAATAGTTATATGATATATTATCTAATATTATTATTTATTATTATCTTCTAAAGTTCCTGTCAGATCAATTTTTTGTGTGTGTTATCTAATGGCAGTGACAGACAGAATAGCCATGGACCATGATATAGCAAATCCTTCGCTAGATCAACTCGCAATGATCTTTGCCGGCTGAATGCTCTAAAATTACACCTTCAACCTTGGACAATGGACTTGTAAGACAATTTTTCCTTTTAGACTCATTAAGAGTAACTAGCCTAATTTGGTGGAGGAATAAAGTAATTATTTACAGTTACAAAGTTCGTTCGATGTAACTTGTCCTTGAAGGCCTTGGGAATGACGAGGCAAGAAGACTGCCTAGTAGTTACTTATATATTATGTAGTTATTTGTGGGGAAGTCATATCTCCTAGGAACGCGCATGAGCACAGACCACAGTAGACAATCTACTCTATAATACTCTAATCTGTGGTAGACAAGAATCAAGTTGTGGCGGGTGCTACCATCATATTTTTTGTTGATTTTCTTAAAACTATGTGAAGCAAAACTGCAAGCATACTGTAACAGACTAATAAAATTTTTACTAGGTAGATCATCAAGGCCTCAACAATTTTCTATAGGTACAGACTGAGGAATTTATAAAATCAGTGCTAATCAAATTTAGTACCTAAATAAACAACGTATCCAGCAACATAGTCAATAAACAACGTATCCTACTTATATCTACCAACGTATGAACAGAATAGCGCATAAGGCACGTACTTTACCGCCTACTGCCTAGACAGGTGAGTACAAAAGTGATAGATTTGTAGATAACTACATGACGCTGGCAACTCTGCTACGCCAAAATTCGTTTATCAATAATTATCGTGCGGGAACAGTACATTTCTCCGGAATAATAAATATCCCTTGACCCTTGTCCTTACTCCTTACCCGAGACTCAAAGTATCTCCATACTAACTTTCAGTAAAATCGGTTCAGTGCGGCGGTTTCGGCGTAAAGATATATAACAGAAAGACAGAAATACACTTTCGCATTAAATCTAAACCTACGCGACCAAAGCGACTGCGAAGCAGGAGCGTCTGCAACGCGGACGTTCGCGAATCGCGTCGGCAGAACGGGAATAAGCCATAGATTATTTCCGCTCTGCCGGCGCGAAACCGTAGTTTCGCAATTCGCACCGTAATCCAACGAATACTATATACTCACAAGGAGCCGTAGTCGCACACGTGTACACATACGTTTCGCGTTGCAGACGCTCCCGTCCCGCGTCCCGTGTCCCGCGTTACTGAAGTGTAGGTTTGGCCGAAGCTTAAACCTAAGCGACCAAAGCGACTGTGAAGCGGGAGCGTCTGCAAGGCGGGACGTTCGCGTCGGCAGAGCGTGAATAATCTACGGTTTCGCTCTCTCTCTCGAGTCCCGTCGCGTCCCACCGCCCACGTTACTGACGCGTAGGTTTGGCCGAAGCCTTATAATAATTTTAATGAGGATTATTATTTATGAGATAATTTATTATTTAAATTATGAAGACAACAAAAAAGCTTGTAAGATTGATGTCATACCTAACTCTAAATAATTAACTATGGCGATGATAATTTTGAAACGAATAATTAAGCCGACCAAATGACATTGATCCGTCAACTGCCTACTAATCAATTTCCTCGATGGTACATAGAAGTCTTTAGCGGAAAAATGCACGATTCAAGTGCGGCTGAAGTACGATAAATCTGAAGAAACGAAGTTGCGGACAACATCTAGTAACTGCTTCTTTTATACCGATGGACCTCGTGATTTCAATTTTCAACGTCTGTGCCGTATTATTATCGTACTACCGGATGTAGTTAGAACATCGTTTGCTGTTGTAATTACAGTAGTTCAGACCATACACAGGTAAAGCGGCTATACCTACTTCTATCAGTATTTTAAAGTAAAATTACTATTGTTATAAGCTGTTGATAACTCTTCGTCTAGCCACAAATCACGGCGGCGGTCTCTTTCTGCGAAATTGTTATGTCGCAGAAAGAGGCCGCGCAGCGGGACAGAGAGGACGATCCCACCTCTCTGCCGCTCCGCCGGCGTAGGACGGGAGTGCGCAGGCGACGCTATGCGAACCTCCTAACTCTCGTCTAACGGGGCTCCGGGAGAGGATGGGAACCTCCCCGGCTAGCCAGTCCCGGCGCCGAGGGGAACGCTTCAGTTTGCCTAAGCGTTCCCTTACTTTGGTGGAAGTCCGGTCCCTTTTGAGGTAGACCGGCCAGTCGTGGAGGGAGTCCCGTGTTTGTTAGATCCGGGATATCCCTCCTTTATACGGCTGAAGGCGAACCGCAGGTGGTTTTAGTGAGTAGGAGTCTCACATACCCCCGGGGTGCTGAGCACATACCCGACCCGGGGGACCCATGATGGGTTTCCCCTGCGCATCAAAAAAAAAAAAGCCACAAATCACACTCTGCATCAGTTTTAGATGCCTTTTTTTTTTTATCCGACAGCAAAGCCAAAAGGAGTAGGTAATGATTTTTTGGCGTTTGGAGATCGACCACCGTATGAATACCATCTTTTTTTTTTTTTTTTTTAGGAGGGGAAATGCATTACGCATCCCCCGCCCCCTCGGGGGAAGGGGCAGGGGTATGTCGGACTCCTTACGCATAGGTTTACCGACTAAAACCCCCCCATGCCCTCGTCAACGCTACACGCGGAGGAGCGGGATCGTAAGCATTCAACCGCGTCGTATGAATACCATCTAGTCTCTATAACACTTATAATTTTTTGAGGAAAATAAACGTTTTATAGTTAACGTGAGGTTTACGTTTAACGTAGCTTAGCAACATGCCGGTTTTCGCTGTATTTTAGGACTATAATAAAAATTAAAAAGTAAATATGATTGATGAGTACGTTATAGTTATGTAGAGTTATGTACATAAAGGCTCAAGGCACTGCCTAAATTATCTGTTTAGTGAAATAACAAGATTCTACGTACGCTCAAACTACGGGTAGGTAAATAACTAACAAGAAGAATTCAAAATGTTATACTACAAAGTAACTCTTCCATTATACCTACTATTTATTCTAAATTTTGAGTAAGTATCTACCATATACGAAATTTTTATTCTCAATACTAACCTGATACAAAAAATCTTGTTGCCTCTTCAATCCCTCCATCAACATGTGACCCAAATGATAATTCGGCGCCTCCATATTCGTGTCAACAATAAAAAAAACTACAAGATTTGCGCAAGAGATGAGTAAGCGCTGTCACCGCGATCGCTACTGGGCGCGCGGCGAGCGACAGACCACTTTTATTTACACCTCCATTCAACAATGTTAGCGTACATTGTCATACTGCCAAAAAGTGTAGTGATTGTAGTTCCAGAGTAATTTGCTCAATGATCCTTATATCTTTGGAATAAGGGTGATGTCAGAGGTAGAATAGGTGTTAACAGCCCGTACAGACAATTCCCATTGAGTTTGCCGTGAGTCATCAGTTTAATTAATGTCAAACTCTCCAAGCTTTCTTCAGCTGGATTCTGTAAACGTAAACACGGCTTAGGGCACAGATTACTAAATATTTACTACGAACTCAGGGTCAGTACACAATGCAATGGCGATTCAATGCGATGCATTTTTAATCAAATAACTTATTCAAAACTATTTACAAGCAAATACACATTGAACAGACTTACCACCCTCGGTGTTGGGTTGCCTATTGCCTATTTCCTTGAATTGCTTATTAAAAATGCATCGCAATTCGCAACGCCTTGCGAGTTGCTAATGCGAGTTTAGCGGGCTATCAACTCTGCACCAGCTACAGCTGGTACAGCTGACCATAAATCATAATTTTTGATATTTGCACTGACGAGCCACTGCAGACATTTGACGTTGTTGAATAGCAGTAGGTACGTACTTGAACATTTTTACAAAAAAAATTGCCATCATACTACGGCTTTATTAATTGACTTTAAATTTTCTGTTGTCTTCTTGTTCTGGAATGAGATAATGTTGAAAACTACGTTGAAAATAATAGGATACATTACTGTTTTCAAGCTAGACTTAGGCACCAACATAAATAATAAACAAAAAGTTTTGTTCGACGTTTGACAACATTTGAACTGACGATATTCTGAATTCTGATATGACGCATGCAGCATGCTACATGTCGGATTTTGGTCGGATTGTTTACTGTATGCGCTAGTAGTGCCCTCTGTCCCGACTTTGAGTAATATTAACAGACTTACCGCCAAAAATTGAGCCAAACTACGACTTTATTAATTTACCGTAATGTTTCTGTTTTGTCTATGTTTTGGAATGAGTTATTGTTGAGAACTACTTGTAAAATCTGGAAAATGTTTCTGACAATTACAATAACAGCTATTCTATAATAATAATTGTAATTGTAAGATACACATTGCTGTAGGTATACTTACTACAATTCTTAATATTATAACAACTCAAGTACCTGATAATATCTCCTGTGATTTTATAATTTGAAGAGTCAGCGTTTGTCAATAGATACATATTATCAGTTATCACTTATCAATTAACATCATCAACAATGGCGTAACTTTAGGGTGGCAGACGGCAGTGCTGGCAAAATGCCACGGGCCCACGACCCAAAAGGGCCCCAGCCCAAGAGGCCGTGAGGTCAGGTTTTTTATACATTGATTTTACCCGTTTATTATTATTATTATTATTAACGGGACGATTTTTACTGATAGGGCCCCATCAATTTGCCACGGGCCCCAGATGGTTAGTTACGCCACTGATCGTCAAGCATCATAATATTTTACTTAGCTGAAATGTTAGCTTAGTACAAAGTTCGTAAAATAAAAACAAAACACTAATAATAATATAAGATACTAACTCAGACTGCAATAAGATTTAAATTAAGATTAAAGATTTATTTTTTATGATGAGTTTAGGGGAGAAATAATGCTCATTATTTTTGTTAGTATTCATTTATTTTACTAGACAACCGCATAATATATATTTTATAAAATATATTTTCAGTTTAAAACTAAAAGTTTAACTTCATATTTAAAGCTATAAGATGGCTGCATGTTGCTTGTTATTTCTATTAAGGCACTAATTATTTCATCTACTTACTCTAAAATTGAATGCTCATATTTTCATGACATCATGATACTATAATATTTTGTTCATAAGATCACCAATTTATGTTAAACCTACAATCATAATAATATGGATCCAGATAAATATAATGACACATCATTTTGATCCAATTAAATATCTTTTATCACATTAAGATTAAATTGTTAAATTGTTAAGTTGTCTAAAGTCTCATAACAGAGGATATACAAAGAATTATTTTTCTTCGTGTGAAATAAATAAACAAAGAAATACGCCGTATAAAATTATTAGTATGCATCAGTATGCATTCACTTTCAGACTAAATAATTATGTTTTAACAGTGAATTAATTTTCATTAAGAAAAAAATATGTTTTTATATACTTAATACTTAATCAAAATAATGACGCACAAAATTTCATAGAATTTCGACACTTTATAGTTAACTTTTGTGGCTCAAATTTGCGTTTGGACTTTAGATTTAAAACAAAATGGAATGTTTTTGGACTAAGTTGAAAACAAAATGCCATAAAACCCTTTAACACATAATTTTCAAGCTACAGACTCCACTTCCACTACATTAAGTTAGTCTCCTGGTTGACAACATATACCTCCTGTTTTAAATTGCCGGAGCCGATTTTACAGTTAGATAGCACTTGCAGTCCAGAACTGAAACAAAGAAAAATGTTCTTTTATAGAATTCATTGAGAATCAGGGCGAGCAAGCCGCGACCAGCAAGCTTAATTTAATCACAATTAATGATAACCCAGTGAGGTTTAAGGGCCAACCCACACGTACCACAACCACACGACAACCACAACACCACAGCCACCCCCACCCCACCCCCCCCCCCCTAGCATACGCCAACCAGAAACCAGATATCTCGTGGATATCTCGCTCTCGAGCTTAGTGATATTGTCGATATCGATCTTATTTCTGTGATATCGATATATATACAGCACGACTGGTGAGACATGTTCAATATTCGAGGACGTGATATTTGGCTATTATATTAACTAGTTGAAAAAAAAAATAATTTAAAAAAATAATATCAACTGATCACTGAGTAAATGTAGTTAAATAATTATTTCCCAAACGCATGGACACCGCGCGCGGGGCGGGGTGGGCCTCGCGCGGTGTCCATGCGTCCATCCATTATTCATTTGTTTAAAGGGAAATTCGGTTAAAAATTAAGTACCGAATTTTATTACATAATTATAATGAGAATCGAGTACTGAATACTCTCCTTAATTATCGGTATTGTCTCACCAGTCATGCTGTATATCTCTTTTTCGCTAACATGCGTACGTCGAGACTCGACTCTCGAGAGATAATTTCTCGTTCGTACATAGTTCGTTAGTTTAGAGACAAAAATAGCACATAAAAAAACAAAATTATCTCTAATTTTGACGTATCTTATTGTAAATGAACTGGAGCGTTCACACGTACCACATTTTGCAGTCGTTGTCGACCACTTGTGTGATACCGACCACATCGAGACCACAACGTTGCATCGATGCAACGATAATACGCGCACACCGCCCGCGCTCTTCCCCCCTCCGTTTCATTGACTTTCGTACGTAACCACATCACAACCACATCGCAACCACTGGCGACAACGCAACCACATCGCCATTTTGTCGATACCACAACGTAACTACAAAAAGCTGCAGCGACACCATTCACACGTAACCACTGCTCGACGACATTTTGTCGTTGCGATGTCGTGTGGTTGTGGTACATGCGGGTTGGCCCTAAAAGCGCTCTACAAGGCTCTTTTGGCGCAAAATTTCTTTTCAGGTCTGTAGTTCTGTACAGGAAGCCAGCCAAAAACGGCTTAAATGCTAAACCAATTTCGATGAAGCATGAAGATAGTGTTTCGGAAAAGATATTTTAGTTTAGTTTTTATCCTCAAAAATGAACAATTTGTGAGCGATAAAGGAACTTGGGTGCACAACAAAACTGCTATAGGTCTACCAGGATCTGATAGCAAAAAGGGAAAAAGGAATTAATGCTAGCAATAAAGGGGAAATTGGAGTAAAACGTTTCAACTTTCGATACTTTTTTTCCATATAGCGGCTAATATTCTGTATGTGATACATGCAAATATAATAATTTATCCAATGATCAAAGATTTTTTTGAAAATCTGCCATCCAAATTCGCCATCAAATCCAGGTAGACCTATAACAACATCTAGCAATTTTCACAACTTACTCATGCTCGGTAGTATCACTAACGTCGAATTCGCACCGTATACTCTGCTCGGAACACCCAGTTATCGTGGTGTTGTCCAGTCTCACGTGAGATTCAGAGTACATTTGAATGCCGACACCACAATTTTGTATCACACAGTTTCGTAAAGTTACCTGAAAATATAAAAAGTAGCTTAAGTGTTAGTTAATCCAGGGTATCAACTAACATAACCTGTCGATCGTGGAAAAACGAGACACAATAGCGTTTAGCGATGTTAGTGGCGGCGGAAAAGGGAGATCTTCCGACCGAGCGAGATAGCATGCTCGGCCAGGCCACAGTATAGCAATATAATATCCCTACAGTAACGAAACGCCTTTGATGTCGCACGATGCCGCCACCGGTGTAAGTACCAAGCAGATATGCCAGGGTTGCCACTTGCCACGAAACGGGAAATAAAATATTGTGCTTGTAATTAATCAGCGTGTTATATTTACATATTATGTCGTACTGCCAGATATTTACGTGAAACTTTATTTTTAGATGATTTGAGTTCTTTACTAGATGATGCGCGCAACTCCGTTGTGCCAAAACTCGTTAATCGCACGGGAACCGTACATTTTTCCAGGACAAAAAGTATCCTTTGTCCTTTCCCGGGACTCAAAGTATCTCCATGCCAAATTTCAGCAAAATCGGTCCAGCGGTTTGGGCGTGAAGAGGTAACAGACAGACAGACAGACAGACACACTTTCGCATTTATAATATTAGTAATTACTAATTAGTATGGATTTAAAAATTTTATTAACCTATCAAGCCCCTTAAGCTCACCAGTGAGCAAGATACAATAGAATAACAATAGATTTTCAAGAATCCACGATCGAAGGATTAAAATAATGAAGACGCATTCGGATATATAAAATATCCAACAATAATTAATCATATTATAACAATAATTGGTAGGTACGGTAGGCCACACGTCAGGTGTAACAGAAGCACTTCAAAACTCGCTCTTATTACGTGCGCGGTAAGGGCGGTCCAAATGTCATAATGTTACACTTGATGTGTGGCCCTGTGTACCTAGCTAGGTAGGTACTAATTAGTATGTAACAGGGTATTTGACAGTTTTTTTTATTTTTATTCTATATTGTTTCTCTCCTTGTTACACTTCTTACAACGTAAACAATAAAACAGAGATGCAAATTGCAAATAAATTCCACCAAGGCCAACACAATATTAGTGTGAACTGTGAGTCGATATTATATTTTATGACAATTTAAATCCTTTTTGTTTTTTGAATCAGATTTACATATTCTGTATACTGAACACTTATTATATCCCATTGTTTATAAGATAAGTTATCGTTTTACAACACAAAATTCGTAGACAACGCGCCAACGTCACACCTGCGCGCGAATTCGTACAAACTCCGCGAGTTTGACGGCGCGGGCCCGCGCCGCCCGCTTCCCCGCGGATACCCCTCCGTTGCTCTGCGCAAGTACATTCGTTTCACTACTGTAGGGATATTGCTATACTGTGGCCAGGCCGAAGCCCACTGACGTCATTTCAGACGTTGTATATATCTTGCCGTTCTCCGAAACTTCGATAGTGCGATGCAGGATTGTTAGGTGAATTGTGGGTACCGCCACACCACTCCCCCCCGAAGACCTGGGTATTCTTCAATGCGCTTGTGTTGTCAGGTGTGGGCCGAAGCTACGCGTGCAATGACCAGGAGAGGGACCCCGTGCTCTGCTTGCTGACCGGTCGTTGTAGCCTATGGCTGCCCCGTTCAAGCCAGACCGGGTTCGACCGGCGCGGACGCCCAACGCGGCTTATGGTCGAGGCGACCCGGTTATGCTTGATGTCTGCTGACGTGGTGCGGAGGGGCGGGGAGTGTTGATGATTGATGTCCATGATGAAGGATGCGTGTTCTTGTCAGTGGTCACCAATTTAGCGATGTTAGTGGCGGCGGAAAAGGAAGATCTTCCGACCGAGCGAGATAGCATGCTCGGCCAGGCCGAAGCCCACTGACGTCATTTCAGACGTTGTATATATCTTGCCGTTCTCCGAAACTTCGATAGTGCGATGCAGGATTGTTAGGTGAATTGTGGGTACCGCCACAAGCGTATCTATTGTTCTCGCGGTTGCATGCGACCGCTCGGGGCTTGATGAATTAATACCAAATTTTATTTAAATCGCTCCAGCCATTTAGACATGAAGAAGTAACTGTATGTTACACACTTACAAAGTCACAAACATTTATTTAAAAAAAGTAGGATTTTGATGAATCCTACTTTTTTAAAATAAATTAAATTTTTAAATTATTCAGGCTCTTACCTCAGCACCTTTATGGACAACTATTCCTGAATAGAAGTTTTCAAATATACAATCCTCTATTGTTAACTTTGCTCCTGCCATCGCAACAATGCCTTGTGCAAAATCACTCTGAAAAAAAATATATAAATGTTACAATAAGTAAAATATTTCCAAAATTTTATTATTTAAAGTACAACTACGTTTATCACAGAAAATACATTGCTTTATTGTACCATTGAAGAAATTGGTTCATAGGCAGTTGACGGACCTACGACGTCTGGTCGGATTATGTCAATTTACGGCCGTTCCCAATATTCAATCTATCTCTGGTTTGACATACGACCGATCGCAGCTGACATTGAATTGACATAAAATATATGTCTCTAATGTCTAATGAGAGCTATTCCTATCTCTAGTAAGGCAAAACCAGAGATAGATCAAATATTGGGTACGGCCGTTAATGATAGCTGTGATCCATCTGTGATCTGTCCGCTGGGTTTGACATAAAGCATCCAAACGTAGAAACGCCATCTGCCTATGAACCAACTTCTCTGATAGTACTTATATCAGCTATAAAAAGTACCTGAAAACTTTTAGAATCATCAGACAGTTTGCAGTTTTTCATCTGTAGTGAGCCAGCTTTCATCACTATGATTGTGTTGACTTGGGCACAATCTAAGGTGATGTCTTGTATACTGCAGCTATCCGTTAACATCAGCAGGCATGAGCGCATGTCTGCTGCTTTTAGTGTGGCACCTGAAATTGCAATTTTATGTAATATGATCTTACAGCTAGCTCCTAATAAGTTGAACCTACAAAGTCTTCTGAGTTGAAACAGTCAGTTCAACAGTGTGATTTAAAATTAAAACTTGATAAAAAAGTAGTTCTAATATTTAAAAAAAACAAAAATAATAATAGTTTCATGTTTGCAATAGCTGAACCTATTTTTAATATACTTTAGGCAAAACACTGCTGAACAAAAATATGCAGTGTTTGACTGCTAGATCTTTTTCAACGTCGGTCTTGTGGTCACGTCCAGCCCGCGTATATTCGCCCGTTTGTTTGAAGTCAAGGTACTCCTTAGTTCTATCTACTCTGCTATATAATATTATTATGCTGAGTAATAAAAATGTATCAACTAAATACCTTTATAGCTGTAAATGGATATATGTGACAAAGGCATTTCAGGTAGCTCATACTCTTTACTGCAAATCACAACTTCCTCTGGTTCCAAGCTTAGACCTTCCTCTGCAGACACCATTATAGATAAAACCTGCTCGTCTCTGATATGAGATTGGAGGAATTTGTACATGCTTTCAAACTCCTTTTTATCTCCACCTTGCCACAGAGCTACAACCTAAAAAAATCAAATACTGTAACTGTACAGTGGAGATAAAAACTTAAATATACTCTGCGATTTAAATATTGTCCTGGGGGGGTGAGACAAGATCTTTTCTTTTGATCAGGGTTTCTATAACGAAGTGATTTATTTTATTTTTATTATTTTATTTTATTTTATTCAGAAAACTAACAGCTTGCAAACAATTTCAGTAAAGATACAATTATAAAAACATAGAGCCAATTATAAAGTTTTCACAAATAAAAGTAAAGTAACGCCCTCATAGATAACATGCACAGTTGTAGGTCTAGTGACTAAAACTAAGCATAAAAAGCAACAACAACTATAAATAACAACAAACAATATAACTTAATTTAAATACGTACTACACCTCATCACTCACAAAACATACTAATTAAGTAGGTACCTTTTCGCAACCACTCCATATCATAATAACTATGCAACAACATTATCGATCTTTGTATTTAAAAAAAACTCATTTGATAAGAGCCTACAAATCTCGGATGTTTTTAGCTTAAAGATGTCTTCGATATTTCTGCCTGAGTAGAAATTATTAAAAAGTGCACTAGCTCTACAAACAAAGGAATTACGGCGGTAGAATGTTTTAAAAGGTGGAACATGAAACGGTACGTAATTACGAAAGTATCTGCTGGGGACATTCAAATTAAATTTTGATAATAAATCAGGGGCATCAATGGCATTGTTGATGATTTTACATAAATATACTATATCTGAAATGTCTCTGCGAACATATAAGGGAAGGAAATGAAATTTATTACACCTTGCCTCATAGTTAGGAAGATTAAGGTGGCACTTAAACTGAAGAAACCTTAGAAAACGTTTCTGGATTGATTCAATTCTATTTTTATAGATATTATAAGAAGGATTCCAAACCTCGGAACCGTACTCCAGGATACTTCGTACATATGAACAGTATAAAATTTTAATGGCTTTAATAGACTTAAAATGAGTACTAGATCTGATAACAAAGCCGAGTGCTTTAGATGCTTTATTTACTATACAATTTACGTGGTCATCAAAATATAATAATTTAGAGTCCACTATAATTCCAAGGTCCCTCATAGAATTTTTATGTGTTATTTCCTTGTTTTTGAGCTTGTAATTATAACTTATTAAGTTTGACTTACGAGTAAATGTCATCGCATAACATTTTGATACATTGAGGTCCAGTTTATTCCTAAAGCAATAATCACTGAACCTATCCAAGTCCTCTTGTAGAAGATAACAGTCAAGAAGAGAGCGGACATTTTTCATAATTTTTTTGTCATCCGCATATAACAGAAACTTAGAATAGTAAAAACAAGTGTTGACATCATTAAGAAATATTGCGAATAACAAAGGTCCCAGAAGTGAACCTTGCGGGACGCCAGAGGGTACTAATGTCCACCTTGACATGTAGCCATTGATAGCAACAGCTTGAGACCTATTGCTTATGTACGATGTGAACCATCGGTATAGGTTTCCGGGGATTCCCGCATGAAGAAGCTTTTGTAGAAGAATAGTGTGGTCAATACGATCAAAGGCCTTGGAGAAATCAGTAAATATTACATCTACTTGACCACCAGAATCCATATTGGAGCTAATATAATCATACGCAAGGATTAGATTAGATGTCGTGGACCGAGACTTTAGGAAGCCATGTTGCTCTGTGATAAACCAACATCTAAGCGCTGGATAAATCGCACTATACACAATGCGTTCGAACACTTTTGCAAAAATACACAGCTTAGATATTGGCCTATAGTTTTTTATACAAGCTTTGTCGCCAGCCTTATGCACAGGCGTGATAAATGCAGACTTCCAGATATTTGGGACACAACCTTCATTTAGGGAACGCGAAAATAATATTGATAAGGGAGTAACCAGGCTCGAGGCACACTTGACTATAAACAGAGGAGGGATGTCATCAGGCCCGGCGCCCTTATTCAAATTGACAGATTTTAAAAGTGTCAGTAAATTTTTGGGGTTCACTTCAATTTCTCCAATTAAATTATGATTCGGTAGTGCTTCAGTATGATAATGAGTACTAGGAGTATTGAAGCTAAGAAAATTCGCTTGGAAGTAAGAAGCGAAAAGATCACAAATCTCCTCACCAGAACAAGCTAACTCACCATCATAGTTCATGGATGAAGGGAATGTTGATGAGGAACTTGAATTATTATTTTTGATGAAAGACCAAAATACTTTGGGGTTACTAGCCAGAGAATTTTCAGTTTCTTGAATATATTGCTCATGACACAAGCGCTCAAGGGATTTGGCTCTTTTTCTCAGTTGTGAAAAAGAGAGGTAATCACTGTGATTGCCATAGACCTTGTATTTGCGGTGGTACTTATATTTTTCTTTTAGGACCTTTCTAAGAGCAGGGCTATACCATGGGGGATAACTATTTGGGGTGGTAAATTTATGCGGTATGTGAGAATTTCGAAGATCATATAGTTTATTATAAAAGTATTCAACAGCGTCTTCCAAAGGTTTATTGTTTAGGTGTTGATGCCAGTTTATTGCATCTAGAGTATTGTTTATTGCATCAAAATTACCTCTTTTATAAAAGTATTTTTCTCTCTTTTTTATGTCCAAATCAGAAACTGAGCTATGTACAAGGTCAATACAAAGCGATCGATGGTGGGGTATATCCTCTGGGACTAATGGGTCTTCACAAGCATGAATAGCAAGTTCGCAATTCGAGAAAACTAAGTCCAAAAAACGATTATTGTGATTGCGAACTTGACAGCGTTGTGAAAGATTACACTGAGCAAGGGTATCGATGAAATCGATATGGCTCCTGGTGAGTGATAAGCCACTTGATGCGAAATGAGTTCCCTGAGGATGCCACTCAATAGACGGGAGGTTGAAATCTCCTAACACAATAAACTTATCATTAGGACATGAGTTGACTACGTCGAATAAGTTATTTGAAAAGTTATCTAGTTGCTCATTAGAACTTAATCCCTCATTTTGTTTGCATAAGTAAATTGTACATAAATGAATCTTAGATACAGATCCTTTCGTAGGTGATAATGGAACATGATCTTATTTATGATGTTTATGAAAGTAAATTTTTATTCCAGGGTTAACAAAACGCAAACCTGTGCAAGTGGCCCTAACTAATCAAGAAATTAATTCTTACGTTAACATTTTTCTTCCCATTTTCCATTTTGCTTGCAATCTTAGCTAGATACTGTTTTCTTATGAGCGGATTTTCGTAGAGTGTCCATTTTGACATAAGGCAATCCAAGCGAGCATTCATTTCCGCACATTGTGATATATAATTTGCTGGCAACAAGGAATCTGAAAACCAAAGTTAAGTCAATATATTCAAAGTATTTTAAAAAGTCAAAAAAAGTTGTCCTAATGGTTTCAAATCACCTCCTAAAAGGTTTTCTAATGCTTTCAAATCACTTCTTTAAACATACTCATTCAGAATCAGTGGTTCGGCTTTTGCAAATATGTAATAGTAGAGAATGCCTGCAACTCCGTTGGTCCAAAATTAGTTTATTGCTAATCCTATGACCTTTCCCAGGACTCAAAGCATATCCATATCAAATTTCAGCAAAATCGGTTCACCGGTTTGGGCGTGAAGCGGTAACAAACAGACTTACTTTCGCATTTATAATATTAGTATGTATTTTAGTAAGAAATAAAATGAGTCTCACCATCATCATCAGTTAAATCAACTTCACACAAAGATGTGTCTAGTTCTTTCAACTTGTCACTGGCGTTGATTGCACTGTCTCGCAGGAGGAGAATGGATCTGGCAACTGAACTAGGTATTGTACCATTGTGAAGCTCTATCCACAAGCTCATCCTATCTTGGATTGTGTTTGGCAGAAGTACTTTATCATCTTGGTCATCCCACGGCATCCATATGTTGAGGTAGAAAAATCTGAAATTGTAAGAAATATTATATTAGATTTATAAACACTAATATCTTGTCGCTAAACACTAATACATAATTGGCTTTAAAGGAATATCAGACAGAATAGCTGAAATGAATATACACTTACCAGGTCTCGAACCAATCTCCATAATACAAATATATGCTCCTACAGAAATAGCCGACGAAGAAGAAAAAGACTTATTCTATGAACAATTACAAGCAACGTTAGAAACATCCAATAAAACAATATTCTTAATAGGCGACTTCAACAGTCAAATAGGAGAAAGACAAACAAATGAGGACAAAATACTGGGACTATATAGCACAGAAAAAAGAAATAATAATGGACAACGTCTAGTAGACCTAGTACAAAGAAACAATCTGAAAATAATGAACAGCTTTTTTAAAAAGTCAAAAAACAAAAAATGGACGTGGATATCGCCAAATGCAGAAATAAAAAATGAGATAGATTATATCATTACAAACAAACCACAGTATATTTTTGACGTTGATACTGTGAACCAATTCAATTTTAACACAAACCATAGAATGGTAAGAGCCAAAGTATACAGTAAAAAGCCAAAAACAGGAAGGAAACACATCACTAAAAATACTGGACCTAAAATAATACCGTCAGTAATACCAAAGGAGCTCTTAAAGACCTTAAAAGAGGAACTTCAGATAGAAAGAAATAACAAAAAAGATATACAAGAAAAGTATGATATACTGATAGAAAGACTGAAAGAAGTAACAAAAAAGGTAAGCTGCACAGCAAGAAAAAATGATAAAATAGGTTTGGAAGCAAAACAATTGATAGAGCAGAGGAAAACACTACTTAAAGACAAAAAAGGAAATAAGAAAGATCTAGCAGAAATAAGTAAACAAATAACGTCTGAGATTAGGAAGCACAAAAAAGAAAACAGGAGAAAGATAATTCAATATCATATAGAGAAAACAGGAGGGTTAAAGAAAGCTCTTAAACAACTAAAAGAAAATACAACATGGATACCAAATATGAGAAATAAAGAAAAGAAAAAGACAACTATTAGAAACCATATCACAGAAATAGCAACACAGTTTTATACAGATCTATATAAAGATACAAGTAATATGGACGATAATCAAGAAATTGTAACGGAAGAAGAAAAACCTCCAGCCATATTAGAAAGCGAGGTTCAGAAAGCAATTATGTCACAAAAGAATTATAAAGCACCAGGAGACGACCAAATATCGAACGAAATAATAAAAGGCTGTTTGGAATCAATAATCAAATTCATTACAAACTTGTTTAACGAAATCTTAGAAAAGGAAGAGATACCAGAACAATGGTCAAAATCCACTATTGTACTGCTGCACAAGAAAGGAGACAAGGATCAAATAAACAATTATAGACCAGTGAGTTTAATACCTAACTTGTACAAAATATTTTCCAAAGTAATTCTAAACAGAATAAGTAACACGTTAGAAGAGAACCAACCGAAAGAACAGGCCGGTTTCAGAAGAGACTTCTCTACACTAGATCATATACACACAATAAGACAAGTTGTGCAGAAGTACAATGAGTATAACAAAATATATTACTTGGCTTTTATTGACTATAACAAGGCATTTGATTCCATAAAACATAAATATATATGGGAAGCTTTGAAAAATCAGGGTGTCCCAAAAAAGTATATAGAGATAATAAGAAAAATTTATAAAAACGCCATAGCTAAGATACGAACAGAAAGAGTAGGAAAAGAATTCAGAATTGAAAAAGGAGTAAGACAGGGAGACCCACTATCGCCTAAGCTCTTCTCAGCCGTGTTGGAACAGGTATTTAGAAAGTTAGATTGGGATAAATATGGAATAAATATAAACGGAGAAAAACTTAACCATTTGAGATTTGCAGATGATTTAATTATTATTGAAGAAACACCTGAAAATTTACAAATTATGGTTCAGCAGCTGGCAAACGAGAGCGAAATAGTGGGTCTTTCAATGAATACAGGAAAAACTAAATTGATGACCAATGGAGAACAAAAGGAGATAAAGGTAAATAACAACACCATAGCATATGTAAACGAATATACATATTTAGGTCAAATAATTTCGCCAGAAGATCACATACAGAAAGAAATAGATTTAAGAATAAACAATGCCTGGAAGAGGTACTGGTCATTTAAAGAGATAATGAAAAATCCCCAGTTTTCAATGACAGACAAGAAGAAAATTTTTAACACTTGCATATTGCCATGCATGACATATGGCTGCCAGACATGGGCACTAACGGAAAAACAACGCAAATCACTACAGGTTTGTCAAAACAGCATAGAAAGGAGCATGTTAAACGTCAAACTAAAAGAAAAAATTAAACTGACAGAAATACGGACAAAAACTGGGGTAACAGATGTGACATATACAGTTAAGAGGCTAAAGTGGAAATGGATAGGACATATTATAAGAAATAGGAAAAACAAATGGGCCAAAGATGTCACTCTATGGTACCCACGAGAAGGAAAAAGAAGACAAGGAAGGCAAAAGAAAAGATGGGAGGATGAGGTAAAAGCAATAGCAGGTACAACATGGAGCAGGAAGGCTATGGATAGACAATTGTGGGAGAGTTTAGGGGAGGCCTTTGCCAAAAGGCAATCAGATTTAGTTAAGGAAAATTAGTGCATAAAGTATAAAAAAGTAAAAAAAGCAAAATGTAAATGTCTGAATAAAGGCTTATTTTATTTTTATTTTATTTTATTTTAATATCTTGTCGCAACAACATAATTAGCTGACCAAATGTAACAATAATACAAAGCTTTTCTTCCATTTGTATTCAATTATATTATAAATCTGAGTTTGTCTTTTATCTTTTCATACTTATAAGGAGTCCCAGAAAAGGACATAGGATTGTTTCAATTTTATGAGAATGATGCTACGGTCAACATCTTAGTACCTTAATAAGTCAATAAATTCAGCTGTGGACGCAGCATTCACACATTCCTCCTGCTGTTTGACAGTCGGCCACAGCTCAACGAGGGGAACATCGGTCACTGCCTCAGGTAATGACACCGCCTCGTGCTGCACACTCAGTACATCCACATTTGCAGACAAGTTCTCAAAATCTACTGATGTTACAGATATCACTGCCACACAAGGAAATCTCACCTCTGAAACATAACATAACTAATTGATATGAAGTGTGAAGTGAAAAATGAATTTTGTGGCTATTTTGAATGCAAACTTCAGGAGCTGTCATGACTCATGGCCATAGCTATTATAGTGACAGTACTGCTCCAATGGATTTTGGAACTAGGCAGCTAATAGCTATAAAAAAAATGATGACGTCATAACTCATAGCAAGCTACATTTATGTCTACCAAAAAATTATTTCAACTTATAAGACTAAGTACTATGTACATACAATACATAGTAGGTAAGTACTTATAAGTTATAAGTGATAATATAACTCAATGGAAACTACTAAGCAATTTCAACATTCTTATAAAGTCAATGTGTGTCAAAATACATACCAAATTTCTTGCAGAACATTTTGGAGAGCTTCCATAGAGCCACCCAACCGACTGGCTCGACCAACACCTCGGCTTGAAGACACCACTGCTCTCTTGATGTTCCTCTCCCAGAACTAAACACGCGAAGCAGTTCTTCCAAGATATCATTGTCACTTCGCGTAAATGTATGTATGGTCGGCATCTGAATGATGAAACCATAATATTATAACGTTTGTTTCTTGGTACATTATATTATCCTTACATTAAAGAATACTTACATTCTAGGTCACTCACTACACGGAGTTACCCTCAACAATTAATAAAAATGAAATAGTGAATATATAAATATTATTAGATTTTCCGTACTAATTTAGTCACTTGAAACTCTTGAAAGTTGAAAATAGAGACGTTTTTATAAAAACATAAAAATTAAAATTCAAACTGGAAAATCGTTTGAATTTAGAACAAGTTGACATGTTTCAACTTTCACGCCGTCAGTGTCACTTGTCAGTTGTCAGTGACTCTTGACAAATTATTGACGTTGACGTAATATGTTTTTTTAGGGTTCCGTAGCCAAAATGGCAAAAAACGGAACCCTTATAGATTCGTCATGTCTGTCTGTCTGTCCGTCCGTATGTCACAGCCACTTTTCTCCGAAACTATAAGAGGTATACTATTGAAACTTGGTAAGTAGATGTAGTCTGTGAACCGCATTATGCTTCGTTCAAACCTACGCGACCACGCGACTGCAAAGCGGGAGCGTCAAGTTGTCAAATGTTGTCAAATGTGTTTTTTTAATACAAAATACTTAATAAAGGATGCTTAATTGGCGCTCCGCGCGGCTTAGGTCCATTGCAACTGCTGGTAATTTGCAAATATTACCGTTGTCAGCCACACACTTTTTCCGTAACTGCGAAGTGCGAACCCTTGTCGCTTGACCTAATTTTGATATCATCATCTTGCAAATTTGAAAAATATGGTCAATGCAGAGCTCCTGAATTTTCACATCATGATTTAGTGTATTATAATGTCTCTATCCATTTGGCCACCTAAGCGCAAGGCAAAAATCGTGATGCAACGCAACTTTTTGAAAATCGACCTGCCTAAGCTGCGTGATGATGCTCAACTCATTGATTGGTCTGCAATTCAATCAGAGCAGTCTATTGATGAGCAAGTTACCATGTTAAGACGACGCCTTGATAATTTGGCTGTAGAAATGTCGATTTTTCTCAGCAATGACTAATTAAGCTAAGAAATTAAAGTTCGTTGTCAGTATTCATCATGTCTTTGTCTTTGAGTTATACCATAGCATAACACGATTGGTCAACTTTCATAACACAGAATAATTAATCAAAAAGACCTCTGTAAAAAAAAGGGATTCTAATTTTGCCAACAGAGGAGAGTGGTTTAAGCTTCAGGTACATAGATTGGTTCAAACATACACTTTAATTTGTAAATAGCTTATTTGAATTATATTTATGGTTTTTAAATTACGCGACAAAAGCCATTTTGTCGTTTACGCCCTTTCCATTTCTTGCTGTTCCATTTCTTGTTTTCTATGAGAGGCCGGGCCGGCCTCTCATAGAAAACAAGCAATCTAAAACATATCCAATACGGTTTTTTACTTTAACGCGGCGTCGCCTTAAACGCAACAATAACTAAATTATATGATACACCTGCTCCGATTCAACCTATTCGTATTCGCCATCGTCCAGCCCCCTGGCTCACTAAAGATATTAAGATAATATTGCAATTAAAAGGGAATCAGGCGAGACTTAAATATAGACTTGACCCGAGTAAAGTAAACAAAGAAGCTTAGGTATCACGTCACACGCAACCGTTTCAATGAGGCATGTAGGGACTCACGGAGGCGTTATTACCACAAGGCTGTCTTGGAAGAAAAGGACCCAGCACGTGTATGGCGGTTCTTAAGGTCGCAGGGTATCGGCAAGAGTAGCGTCAGCTCACCGGCTAATACCATTGACCTTAACGCCGCCATATTTAAGTCATTTCTCATCATCATTTTGATGTTGTAAAAAAATCAAACTCTCTCTTTATTGTCTTCCATGCCTGTCCTGAATGTGCCTCTGTTCGAATTTGCTGAAGTCACGATTGAAGATACCAAGCGAGCTAACATGTCCATTGATTCTGATGCCGCTGGCTGTGACAGCATTAGCCGAAAAATTATCTCCCCAATTTCCGATATTTTGTCCCTTCCCATTACGAATCCTTAGCAAAGAGTTGTTATACGTCTTAACTTTCCTGTTCTGAGGTCTTAACAAAGAGTTGTTATACGGATAAAGATCCGTAACCGGGGTAACAATTTTTCTACTGCGTGGAAAGATGCTGACTAGATACTCATTCCGAAAAAATCGAACCCTTCCCTTATTTCCGACTTTCGCCCCATATCCATCCTGCCTTTTCATTCAAAAGTATTTGAGCGCCTAATCTATTTGCAGCTTAATAATTTCCTCCATAGTAATAACATCCTTAATCCTTTTCAGTCAGGCTTTCGCTCAGGTCACAGCACAACCACGGCATTATTGAATATTTTGGAAGATATTCAGTGTGGTGGAGTGGGACGCTACCAGATAGTTGGAAAACGGCTACAGTGACGCCGATCTTCAAAAAAGGAAACAAACTAGAACCTGCTAACTATAGGCCTATCAGCTTGACCAGCGTTGTATGCAAGGTGATGGAGAAAATTATAGTAAGGCACATTAGAAATTTCTTTAGTAGATACAAAGTAATACCAGAACAACAACACGGTTTTTGCCCACACCGTTCCACAATATCAAATTTACTGACTTGTCTCGCTATATGGACTGACCACTTTAATAAGAGAGAACCAATAGACATTATATACCTGGATTACGAAAAAGCATTTGATAAAGTTCCCACAAGAAGGCTTTTGCAAAAATTAGAATTTCTAGGAATACGAGGAAAGTTACTTAAGTGGATTAAAGCGTTTCTGCAACAAAGAACTATGCAAGTAAGAGTGGGCGAAGCAAAATCGGATTACGTAGAAGTATTGAGTGGCGTACCCCAGGGATCAGTACTCGGTCCTGTGCTGTACATCCTATACACCTTCGATCTTCCCCACTGCCTTCAATGCAATCTAAGCATCTTTGCCGATGACACTAAGATATTTGCAAATCCATTAACTGACTACAACCGACTTCAAGATGACCTCAACAGAATAGCTAACTGGTCGAAGCAGTGGCTTATAAACCTGAATTCTTCTAAATGCACAGTGCTGCACATTGGCAAATGCAATCCTCACTTGAAATACAAATAATGTGCAATCTGACTTGGGTGTAAAGATAACATCTGATCTAAAGTGGGGAGAACATATTTCATCCACCACAAAGAAAGCAAGGAGTCTCATATACTTAGTGAGGAAAGCATTTCGTGAGCTTACACCAGAAATGATGCTCCAGATCCTCAAAACTTTTATAAGACCAATATTAGAATATGCTTTCCAGATCTGGAACCCCTATTTTGTTAAGGATATTGAATTGTTGGAAAAAGTACAGCGTTCCTTTACTAAAATACCCAGAAAACTGAAAAGACTGTCATATGAGGAACGTCTGGAAGCCTTGAAAATTACTACTCTGAAACAACGCAGGGATAGAGGCGATTTAATAGAAACATATAAAATCCTAAACGGACATTATGACATTCAAGATATACAGAACATATTCACATTGAATGATAACACACATTTAAGAGGCCATAGCAAGAAGCTCGCTGCAAGTTCCTCGAAAAACAATCCACATAAACACTTTTTGTGCAATCGAGTTGTGAGAGCGTGGAACAGCTTGCCAGAGGATGTTATAGCAGCCCAGAATGTTAATAATTTCAAGAACAGACTTGATAGATATTTGAAAAATCACTATTAAAATGCACAGAGAATAACCTGATACAGGCAACATCAGTTGTATCAACTGCTTGCCTGATTACCTATAATAATAATAATAATAATAATAATATTCGCTCCAATATGGATAACCGTCGCCTTACTATACTCGCACCTTTGGACTTCACCAATGCTTTTTGAACGGTTGACTTTGACTTATTGCTTGCTTCATTAAGATCAATTAACGCCGCTCCTAGCGTCTTAAGATGGTTTGAAGGCTACCTTAGAGGTCGTAGACAACGTATTCGTAGTGATAACCATTACTCCATATGGCATGACCTCTTAGCGGGGGTTCCACAAGGAGGCGTACTATTTCCTTTGCTATTTGCTCTGTTCATTAATACTATTAGTAATCGCTTGTCGTCTCTTTACCATTTATATGCCGATGATATGCAGATCTATACCGTTTCCGATATTGACCATCTCTGCTCCTTTTAAAACATTGCAGTGGATAAATTCCTTCGGTATTCATGTTCACCCCAACAAAAGTCAAGCCATCATTATTGGAAGCGCTAAGCTTCTATCGAAAGTTAAGATCGAGAAACTTCCATCTCTCACATTCAATGGCTTACTTACCAATCCCGTTTGTTGAAGCAGTCAAAAACCTAGGTGTTATTTTTGACAACCAACTCTCCTGGAAACCACACATCAACTCAGTCAGTAGCAAGCTATTCCGTGCAAGTGGATCTCTTCGTCTCTTAGGTAATTTTCTCCCAAGTAAAACTAAAATTGCATTGGTTTATATATTGCTTATGCCAATATTGGATTACGCAGAATATATCTGTCTCATTGATATTACCGAAGAACTGTTAGATAAACTTGAGAGACTGCAGAATGTTTGCATCAGATTTGTCTATGGTCTGCGGAAATACGATCATGTTACAGAATTTCGGAGGAAGCTTCGTTGGCTTCCTATTCGCTTGCGTCGAGATTGTCACGTCCTCTCCCTTTTGTACAACGTCCTTTTTGTTCCATCCTCCCCATCCTACTTCAAAAACCGCTTTAAATTTTTGCATGATATTCACCAGTTAACACTACGCTCTTCAATCAATCTCACACTCGAGATCCCTCTGCACTCTACCTCCTTATATTCCAAATCTTTCGCTGTTCGTGCTGCTACTCTTTGGAACACTTTGCCTATAAATATTCGACGATTCAAAAAATATATTTTTAAACATAAACTTAAATCTCATTTCCTTAATATGCACTAGCTCATTCCTGTTACCTACATCTTTGCTTTGTCATCATTCATCAACATAATATTTAACTGCCAATATAATTATTAGTTCCAGTTTAAAAAATATTTTTTATTATTTAAATATTTTGTAGTAAATTTACTATTTAGTTTTATATTTTTTAGTGTTTTTGTCTATTTTTTGGTGTTTAAATATTTAGTAGTAAATTTACTAAAAAGTATTTAAACACAAAAATTTTTTTTTTAGTTTTTAAATATTTTGTAAAAAAAATTTGTTCAGGACCCTAGACAATTACTATCTTAAGCTGAAAAATAACTCAAACATGTTAAATATTTTCGTATGAGAAAATGATTTTGGTATTAAGAATGTATGAAAATTTCGAGGGTAACCCGGACCCTTAATATATATTATAGCTAAGTCTGTGACGGCCTTTAAATTATAAAAAATGTTGTAGAATGTAGGTACTGTGAATACGAGGGAGGGGCGCATCATAAAATGACGCGTCCCTCCCTCGTTAGACAAGTCAGACAAACCCCACATAATATTATGCATTATTACTATCCGATCTATCTAATAATGCTATCTTGTCTCAAATCAATCCGAAAGCCAATTTAATGAACACGCGCACATTATTTAAATAGCAGGCTGCAGCGTTCCATATCATGTATTTATAGGTACATTTATAATAAAACTGTAGAAAATATGAAAATTCTGTACAATAAAGATATTCAAAAAATAATGAGCGGGGGCTGTCACTACATCGATATAGAAGCCAAAACTGTGGTTAGTTTTTTGTCTGTCTGTCTGTGTGTCTGTCTGTCTGTATGTTTGTTCCAGCATCACACGAAAACTACTGATCCGATTTGAATGCGGTTTTCGCAGATATATTTGTCTTTTTCCAACTTAACATCTGATGTATAATTTTTTTCCCCCCACCTTTCTAAGGGGACAAAAGAGGGGGTCAGATTTGGTATCAAACTTTTATCTTTAACACTAAAACTAATGATCCGATTTGCAAACGGATTTCGCAGATATATTTGTCTTCTTCGAACTCAACATCTGGTATATAAAAAAATTTCCCCCCACCCCTCTAAGGGTACCAAAAAGGGGGTCAGATTTTGTATCAAACTTTTTTCTTTAATGGACTTACTTCATATTATTTACTGTGTTTTCCAACTTAACATTTGGTGCATAAAATTTTTCCCCCACCCCTCTTAGGGGCAAAAGAGGGGGTAAGATTTTATATCAACTGATGAAGTAGAAATACTTTATATGGCAAAACAACGTTTGCCGGGACAGCTAGTTCAAAATAAAGCCCTAGGTAGTTTATTTCAGGACAATTTTTATTATGTATAAATTATTATGTAAAAATAAGAAAATCATAAAAATATAATATTATATTTTTAATCCGCGTAGCACTCAGTACATCAGTACTTTACTCGTAATAATGAATAATATGAGGAAAATTGCGGACTAAATTGCGTATTTAAATACTAGTTTAATTTATGTTACCAATAATAATTAAGTACAATCATTTATGCCTTGTCAACTTATTTAATACGTTTAAGAGGCCGGGCGGGGTACCCTCGAAATTCTCATACATACTTAATACCAAAATCATTTTCTCATACGAAAATATTTAACATGTTTGAGTTATTTTTCAGCTTAAAATAGTAATTACCTAGGTTCCTGCACAAATTTTTTTTACAAAATATTTAAACACTAAAAAAAATTTTTTTGTGTTTAAATATTTTGTAGTAAAATTACTAAATATTTAAACACTAAAAAATAGAGTAAAATAAAAAAAAATATATAAATAAATAGTAAATTTACTACAAAATATTTTTTAGTATTTAAATATTTTGTAGTAAGTAAATTTACTATTTATTTATATATTTTTTAGTGTTTTTGTCTATTTTTTGGTGTTTAAATATTTAGTAGTAAATTTACTAAAAAATATGTAAACATAAAAATTTTTTTTAGTAAGTATTTAAATATTTTGTAAAAAAAAATTGTGCAGGAACCTAGGTAATTACTATTTCAAGCTGAAAAATAGCTCAAACATGTTAAATATTTTCGTATGAGAAAATGATTTTGGTATTAAGTATGTATGAGAATTTCGAGGGTACCCCGGCCCCTTAAGTGTACTGTCTAGGTATATTGTGACTTGTGAGAGCATAATAAATACTATATTAGTGTTTACTTAACGACAATACTCGATAAACGTATCCTAAATTCAAATTTTTAAGATTTCCTTTTTATACATTTAAAGTTAATAAGCAAATGTAAGTTAATATTTTATAACATAATATTGATGTCTCACTAACACCAAAAACTTTTTAGTTGACATGATTATGAGTTCTTTTACTCTCACCTATTTTTCCACCGCCGTTCTAGTAGGGCTTATTTTTTATTGGTTGCATAAGCAATTGGTGAAGAAAATATTTAAATGTTCAATTAAATCTGGCCCCGGTGCTAGATTACGATCTATACCTTTAATTGACAATGCTAAGCTGGTGTTCGCAAATAATTACGGTAATGTAACAATATTTTTTTATTATTATTTTTTTAATTTATTTCAGGCTTACTGTGGAAAATTACATTATGTGTTCTTTAATTCCAGAAACATTTGAAAAAATAAATGATCTTACCAAGAAATATGGGCATTATCTTAAATGTTGGTTTGGTCTTGACTTAAACATTTGTATTAAGAATCCAACGGATGTAAGAGTAAGTTGCTCTTATTTTACTCTTATTTTACCAGCCTACTCTTATGTATATAAATTAATGATCTAGATAATAATAAGTGGTAATAATATTATATTCATTATTCTATGGAGTATGGACACTTCACACCACGTCAGTCTGGCCCCCTGAAGGACTTGTACTACGGAATACGGATACCAGACAACGGAAATATAATATATTATAACTGTATTTTAAAAAGATAAAACCGACTTCAAAATTATACGTAATTGAGAATTAAAACTTCTTATTCCAAAACTACTGAACCGATTTTGATGAAACTTGCACTATTTCCTAAGTTGAACAATACCTAGTACAACAAAAAAAGAATCACTTAAATCGGACTTGTAGTTCCGGAGATATGCGTGAACAAACATAAAAACATACATACATACGTTATACACTTTTGAAATTTGGCATATTTGTTCAGAAGCTGTTTTGGCCTATGTTAGATTAACATAGGCCAAAACTGGGCAGTTCTGGAAATATTACATGACACGCGTCGAATTGATAACCTCCTTTTTTGAAGTCGTTTAATAATACCATAAACTATTAACATAATATTATATTATTTAAAAAATTCATCACATGATACACATAATATTTAATACACATCCATTGCCCAAGAACCCTACAAAACTTTTTGTTCCGTCGGCGGGATTCAAACTGGCGACCCCCGGTATGAGCGCTGACAACGCGCTTAACCACTTAGCCACAGAGGTCGTAGAGTGTATTTAGTTCGCTATGCCTAGTTATAAAGCTTAATAATTTTTCAGGACAAAATATGACGGCCACTCAACGATATCTAAATACTTAGATACGACGTGTGCCGTCAAAACTATAGCAATGTTTTTGCATGTGTGCGTTAGATAAATAGCGACGCGCGCCACACTAATGTGTGTGTGCGTGGTACGGTCAGCAAAAAAGGGTGGTCGTTATTTCACGTCACTAGTTACCAGGGACTGTAATGCCGGTATATTTTTATACCGATATTGATTATCGGTACAAATATCGATAATATGGGAGCGAGCAACCAGTACAGGGCCTATAGCCGAAACTTTTTCGTTATCGCTTCGTTATAGAATCGCCGATCAAAATGTATGGAATTGACATAAGACGAGTCGAACGTCAACGTCATATTAACGAACGCTTATGTCAATTCCATACATTTTCATCGGCGATTCTATTACGAAGCGAAAACGAAAACATTTTGGCTATAGGCCCAGGGCCTATAGCCAAAATGTTTTCGTTTGGCTGTACTTGGCTTTGGCTAAACCCCCTATGTACTGAAAATCCAATATATATATATATATATATATATATATATATATATATATATATATATATATATATATATATATATATATATATATATACAGTGTGAAATTTAAATGGTTGTTCTCCCGCAGTAAAATGATTCTATCTTAGTAGTACAATAGATTTGTAAAGTTTTTTTTGTTCAAATAAAAAAAAAATCGGTCGGGTCCATAGTAACTCGCGCCTATCGGCATAAAGTTTCCATAGTACGTCATACAAAATATTTTTTATTTTCAAAAAATAACATGCATGGTTCGATAGTACTACTATAGGTAAATTTCCCTCGATTACATAGATCCCATCATGGTCACAACTTTAATGAACGTGGTACCAAATTCGAGTTAAGCACTATAGAACAAAAAAAGAATTTTGAAAATCGAGCAACAAACGAGTGATCCAGTTTTAAGAGTCCGTATACGAAATTTGCCGATTTCGCTGATTTTACAGACGTGATTTAACAGTTAAAATACAGTATTTCTATAAGTTTTAATGCTAAACATGTAAGATCATTTCAATTATAATCTAATATTGGAGCTAGATTTTTTTTTAAGTATTTTTAAATAATCCAACTCAAACCCGCGACAGTTTTATAATTTTTGCTGTAAAAGATTTAGGATATCACCTGTTTATTGATTGTATTGACGTCTTAACGGTATGAAAAAAATACAATGTACTGTTGAGAAAGTCGTCTATACAATGTTGGAATTACTTTTTACCACTTTAATATGAAATAGTTGAGTAAAAAAATATGTAACTCGGCAAAATTTTAGAGAAAATGGGCAAAAATTGCTGTTAATTTCGGAAACTTATAGCTGTAATTCATAAAAAGAAAACGACAGAAATAATCTATAGATAAAATTCTATCCAATTCGATAAAAAAGAAAAAAAACCTTTGCAATTTCATATTCATCGGCAAAATTTCGTATACGGACTCTTAAGTAATCGGATTCGTAACATTTCAAAAAAAGTACTCTTGTGAAAAGTGAAAAAAAAAATTGGTCTTTTAGCGCTGCTACTTTCACAGCGAACTCTTTACAAGAAACACGTACACATCCTAAAGTATTATCACTTAGTTTTGTTGTATATTTATTACGTATTATTACGTGATTTTCAAGAAATTTAACGAATACGGTAACTTAAAACTTTACATAAATACGTAAATAAAATCGTTACAAAAATCACTACTCGTAACGTAACGGTATTCGGTTGCATGCTGAAATAACTTTCGAGTATGCTGACGGTACCTAAGTTTACCCGTTTTGATGTCCACTGTAAAATGATCCCTATTAGTATGAGCGTTGATACAACCGGGGGTCACTAGATATTGGTCATAGCCCATTGAACGTTAAAGCAAAATGTGTATCGAGAAAATATTGTCGTCCTTTTTTGACTTACAGTAATAGCATATACTACTTTCTCTTTCGTTCATTTTACGCTTTGCTAAAATTTTTCTCTTAAAATGGCCGACAATAAATTAAATAATTAATTAAATCATAGTACTAACGTGTGAAATGTTACACCTTTGGCTTTATTTGTGTTTCTGGTGTTATTATTACAATTTCGGAAGGCACACGACGGCATTCTGAAGCGAAATGTGGTGAAAAACAACGCAGTAAACAATTAATTGAGCACGTCTGACTGTCACCGCGTCCTAAGGCTCACTGGTCACAGATGAGTGAGCTCACTCATCTCGAGAGTGACACATTTTCGCGCTGAAGATTGTATGGAATGCCTTTTCTAACGTTATAGTCATTTATAGTTCTTTGCGGCCACTCATATAAAATGTAGACGTTATAAGTACCTACCTACATATAATTTTTCCTATAAACACTAATAATAAATTAGCTATTTCAAGATAAGACAACTAGGTATTAGGATTTTCTCTAAGTAAAGTTTATATTATTATTTTTATTTCTAGTTTCTTCTCACGAGTAATAAGATAAATGAAAAAGGACCTTTTTACCGTTATATAGCGACCTATTTAGGAGAAGGAATCCTTTCTGGAGGTGTGTATTACTATTAATATTATGATTATTATATTTAATTAACATTAAAGTTGTTTTAAAACTATCGGCCGCACTCAGAGTCGTTGATTAAATTAGCGCTAAACAACATTTAAAAAATTAAAATTAACCGCCGCCCATACAAACTGCAACACTTAATGCTCATTAAACATGAAATTCCCTCTCAGAGTCAGATAATCATAAATTAACCCTTAATAAGGCACAAGCCTATGTAAAAGTTGGCTGAGAACTAAATGTGTGTTTAGGGCAATTTAATACTGGAGATTCAAAAAAATATTTCTAAAAGGGGGTGAGAGGGTGCCAAACCCCCCTTTTTTCGGTGGGAAAATAATTCCCTTTGCCTGATTACGCTTGGCAGGGTTTCAAAAAGTGGGAAAATAATTCCCTTTGCCCGTTTAGGTTACCTCGTTTTGCAGTCATTTTTATTGATTCAATTATAGTGCTGACCACCCGACTTCGGTTGTGATATTAATTTTTATGAGTCAAAATATTTTTTTCAAAGTACATAATTATATATATATATATACATTATAGTGCATTTATATTATTGAAAGATAAATAAAAAACGATATGTAAGCAAAAGAAGTTTTAATTAATAAAATATAGGCAAAGTGAGGTACCACAAGAATAACTTTTTTCTATAGAAAGTTATTCTATAGAAAAGATGCATCTTGAGTACTGACTATTTATACGGGCCTAACTAGCGCACGGAATTTAGCCTAGCAATAATATAATTCTTCAGGCTCAAACTATCTACATACAAAATAAAGTGAAAGTGTGACAGACACACTTACTTTCTTACAACATAATAAGTAAAAATAGAGTACTGCACAATCAGGCAAAGGGAATTATTTTCCCACTTTGTAATTTGAATATTTTGAGGAGAAATATCACTGCAATGGTAATCAAAACCATATACAATAGCGCTAGGATAGTCACTTTATATGATATAGACACCATATTTTACTTACAGTATTTTCTGTGGAACAATATTTTAGATTTTTCGCTGTAACGACCGTTATTTCGCACTTTTTACCTCACTTCAACTCGTCACTCCACTTTGACATTGACATATCAACTCAAGGTGACGTTTACAGCCGCGCGTATTGCCAGTAAAAAAAAAACAATTTACCATAGAGTAGATTTTACTATAAGGTGGCATTCAGTGTGACATAAGTTAGGTAAAAAACAATGTTTTTGAATCTATTACCAGGTGGGAAATATTATCCCCTTGCCTTATTAAGGGTTAACGTGTTAAAATGGCGAATAAATTTAAATATAGAAAAACCACCATTTAACCGGCTGGAGTCTCTAATCGTAGAAATTGCTGTCAAACGGGTATGTTCTTCTTCTTCTTCTTTTTTTTTTAAATTCTCCTTTGTGAGTCGCCAGTATCAGAGTGAAGTGGTATAATTTGATTTATTGTCAAAAAGTGTAAAACCATGTAGAAACTGTACAGAATTTTTATAAATCACATATTAAATATGAAAACCTTTTCGTGACAGACTGTACTTTCCAAAAATATTTTTTTTATTGGCCGTGAGCCCGTGACTGCAGCCGTCAGAGCCGTTTATTAAAAAATAACCCAAAACATCATTTAACAAATTTAAATTAAATGCTTTCAAAACAGATACCTCTCAGAGACAATACTAATTAACGGCCGAACCCAATATACGATCCTAATCCGTTTTTACCAATCCAAGATCGATATTACAATCCATATTTGTGTTTGAGTGTGCCAATAATGTATCAACAGATTGAAATTACAATCTGTGGTTGCAAGCCATCCATGGGAGGTTCGCTCTATGATTTCGGATAGCCCTCCGTTTGAAAATGACAGTTCGAGTGTATTCATAACCTATCTCACAGTTTTGACGTTTCTTTCGATCGGTTTTATGATCCAAATCTGCAATCTTAGGAATTTCTCGGTTTTACTGTTTAAAATATGGATTTGTCTATACTCTCAAGCAGTGATAGTAGTGATTTTGAGGATCTCATACTGAAATACTAAGTGCTCTTGTGTATTGCGATTTGCGCACACACTTGGGCACTATAAAAATTACTTCTGCTTAACTGGCCTGGTTTTATTGAAACCGGCCACCGCCACTAAAACCGGTATGGTTCCGTAACCAAAGGGTAAAAACGGTACCCTATTATAGACTTCGATGTCTGTCCGTCTGTCCATCTGTCTGTGTGTCTCCAGGCTGTAACTCAAGAACCGCTATAGCTAGACTTCTGAAATTCTCACAGATTGTGTATATTTGTTGCCGCTATAACAACAAATACTAAAAACAAAATAAAATTAATATAAAATTTAAAGGGGGCTCCCATACAACAAACGCGATTTTTTTTGCTATTTTTTGCTCGTAATCAATATTGGCAACAGCTAAGCACTTGCAATTTTCACAAAATCCTTAGTAATTATATTTGTACTTTAGTAATTAATAATAAAATTAAAATAAAATAAATATTTAAGGGAGGCTCCCATACAAAAAACACAATTTTTTGTCTACTTTCGCTCTATATTGGTACGGAACCCTTCGTGCGCGAGTCCGACTCGTACTTGGCTGATTATTTTTTATTAATTATAATTACCAGCATTGGACATTGGGCACAATTGAAATACTCGTTAGTCTAATTAAAATACTATCTAAGTAATTGCAAACGAATTAGAATACATTTTAGTCTAAATTTATTTGAATCAACTTTTATATTATATACGGGCAATTTCAGGTGTACAATTACTTCATCAATCTGATTTATTTATAATCTGGTCACAAATTCAAAGTATTTGTAATTTTGACATCATATCAAAATCATTGACATCAAACATCAATTGCTGAGACGTTGTTTGATAACAAACAAAAGCAACAAAAAAAGGGTGCGCTCGGTGCGCCATGATGACTGCCCGCTGCCGGCAGGTAGAAAATGAGCAATGGCATGTGTCAACTGTCAGCTTACAGCAAGATGGCACGTAAAGTTCGTTTGTCAATTGTCAGTGCCATTAGAATTTAACGAAATACTCCAAAATCCGAATTTTGCGGATATATGTTATCGATTCGAAATCAATATTTTTTTATTTTCTATTATTCACATAAGGTTTCGATCGAGTCTATCGTACCCCTGGACAGAGGGAAAAGATCGCAGGCAATCCGGCCAGAAAAAAGATTGCAGATTTCAATTTTTATTATTGAAACCATTGAGGTAATAATACTATAGGAGTCCGCCTTATATTTTGACAGCTGATAATGTTACTCTTTCTAACTAACGATGTAGTAATTTGGGTGAAAGAGAAAGCTCATATCGGTGTGTAAACGTCAAAAGCCTGTAATGTTATGTCCCACTTAGTAGAACATAACAAACGAGTAGGTCTGCATATTTCATGTATAAAAAGTGGTAATAAAAGTGTTTAGTGAACGTTCAATGCAATATATAATTGTGTTTTGTGATTCCGCTATATAATAAACCATAAAAACGGCCAAGGAATGCCTGAAACACGTGGATTTAACATAACATACGTAAGTTTTCAACAACGTTGTTTGGGCTTATCAATCGGTATTTTTGTAAGCTAAAAAAGAAAATTTATAAGTATAATAATCCATTAATCATGCTATATAAGGCATTAGTGATAAAAATGTTACATCAAGTAATAATTTGGCTGTAAATATTGCATAGTTTTTTACGTGTATTTTAGGGATGCGCCTTACTTGAACTATAGTTTATCGATAAAAATAATGTCATGGACTAAATGATTTTTTTTTCAGGTTGAAAATGCTTCAAAATAGACGACAAACAGATATATATTTTAGACGCAAGTTTCATGCAAGTTTTTAATCCTTACTCCCTTATGAAGGCATCACAATATTGGAATTTGGAATTATCATTTCAAACGTAAGTTTGAAACAATGATTTTATTGAAATAAAGAAAGTTCTAACGGAGAGTAAAATAATTGCATGATCAACAGCTCTCACACCTCCCCCCTGTAAGTACTCAATTCGTTACTTAAAGATACTTCTTGAAATTTTATCCTGGCATTAGGTACTCTTTTTTAATACCTAAGTAAAATGTAAAATTTTAATAAGGCTAAAGTCATAATCATTTAATAAAATAAATTTAATACCTCAATCGTCGAATTCCAGACACAATATATATTTAGTTGTTATGCGGCACCTGGGTTCCGCTTGGGGCTGGATGGGTTAAGCATGGAAAACTTACATAAAGCATATTGCCCCGTATATAATATTATGAATTATGTGTATAATATTTTATAGTATGTAGTAGTATAGTACATATTTTATTAACACTAAACCATTTATTTTTTTCAGGTTATTGGAATGCTCATAAAGAAGAGTTCAATATTATGGTGGTGACGGAGAGACCTATAATGAAGATAATAATTATTTTCAACTATTAATTTGATAATAAGATTGAAAGTGAAGAATAATATATGGTTTAGTGCTCTATGATTTTGATTGCACACACCGTGATATTGCACAATAAAATTGATCGTCTAGACTCTAGAGTCCTACTTAGGTTATTAATTATTATTATTATAATATCATTATTCAGGGGGCGTCGAAGTATCTATTTTAAGTCTTTTTCTGTATAAATATTATTACATAATTATATTTTAATAGGTAAAGAAATGCACCTAAGCGTTTTTGGAATTACTTTAAATAAGTAGGACTGAGATTCATTCTTATATTTCTTTGATAATAATATATTTTGTTATTCTACAAAATAGTTGCTTAATAGTAAATAGTAATTAAGTTTAATAAAGTATAATATATTTTGTTCTTCTGTTATGTTTTATAAAAACTGTTGATTTTATTGATATTAGCTATTACACTCCGGACAAGCTTTCGTGGCTTATGGAGTATACATATTATGTATATGTTTAACTATTTGTGTAATTATATACTTAAATATTTTGTTTATACAGGGTGCAATTAAACCATCCTGCCAAATTTTTTCCAGGGCTTAGGTATCATTAGGAGAGGTCATTTAGCAAAAAAAAATTGGGTGTTATTTTTTTAATGACATATTTTATCTCATTTAAAATCGATGCAGAAGGTTACTCGTGGCGGTGGGAATGAGCGGGGGTGACGTGGGGGGGAGGCGCGCGCGCGCTCACCCGCCGGCGACGCGTAGTGTCCATTTTATAATTGTAGTGTTTTTTAGGATAACTTTCGGAAGCTATTTCTCAACATTTTAGTACTGACTATATTAAAAGAAAAATACGTGTATTTTTATTTTGAACAAGGATCAATATATCAAAATTTGGCAGGAAGGTTTAATTGCACCCTGTATTTAAGTATTTTCATACACTTAATAAATAGATAAAAAATACCTTTTCACCAAATTGAAAGCGACTTCTAATTTAATGAGCATAATATATCCTAAATTGAACATGCAGGTTGAATTGATATCCTCCTTTTTTGATGTTGTTTAATAAAAATCTGTAACATAAAATTATGGTCGCCTTGGTCGATAGCTGTAGTCTAATTTTATATTTTTATCGATATACGCCATCCCTACACGCACACTACAGCAATTGCACACAAGCATAAAATGGCCACGCGCTGGCGAGCTAAGAATCCATCTATGTATACTTAATCTGTGATTGAAACGTGGATTGGAAATCGATCTAAGGATTGGGATCGATCCGAGATTGATTTCAATCTATGCATAAGGATCGAATATTGGGTTCGGGCGTAAATGATTAATTTATGTCCCATATAAATCTTTCGGTTTCGTGTACGGTGTACCTACAATGTTCGTAGGTCCGTTTCAATTTTTAAAACACATACTTTTATTTTAGTTAACAATTTATCAAGTAACCGCAGAATTGCAAGCTATAATATTGGACAAGAAGAAGTGAAAATGTACAGCAGTGCCAAGCAGAAAATAGTAGAAAGAAACAAGAAATCAAAACTGATGGGGCATAATAATAAACAATATACTACTAAAATAATTTCTTTATTTCAAACCACAGTACCAGCTACTACAGTTGATATACAGTTACAAACATAAAAGGTGTTTTATATTGTTTTTTATAATATTTATTACTTATACATAAGTACTTTAGAAATTTCTAAGTTTTACAATAATTTGGATTATGTGAATAACCTGTCTATTATTATCATTTTAAATATAATAACACCATTGTTATCAGCTGTTATTAGGAATTTTTCATAATTGTAACTAAGTACATGATAGTAAACATACTTTTATTTCAATAATTTCACAATTTGGTGGCAATGTTCTTCGTATATTTAGTTTGTATGACTGTGAATATAATATTATTTTTCACGTGAAATACAGAATACTTCTATTTATTTGCAAGAGATTAGAAAAACAGCTGTTCTAAGTAGACATACAGTAGGTATTGCACAAAAAATTTGTTTTAGTACTATCACAATAATTATGGAGTTCTATGCTTACTGTGGTGTTAATAATATTATTATTAATTATTAACACTTCAGATAAAACCTGAAAAGAATCCTTGTAACAACTTAAAAAAAATAAATTTGAAAAATTTTCAAGAAATAACCTCAATATTCAATAACCTAAAACTTTAACATCAAACTCTGCAATTAGCGATTTTAATTGTCATCTCTGAGAGGGACATTTCATGTTAAATGAGCATTAAGCCTTAATTGACATCTCTGAGTGCGGCCGTATGACTTGTAGATTTTTAACGATTAAGTTTTATATCAATGAAAAAACTGATTTCAGGACCATTATGGCGAGCACATAGGAAAATAGTAACGCCTTCATATAACAAAAAGTCTATACAAGCATATAGTTTCGTATTCAATAAGGAGGGCGAAGAGTTAGCCAACGCCCTGCTTCAAAAGGATCCGAACATAACTTTCAATGTTTTCTCTGACGTTGTCATTGCTACAACACAAAGTGTTTGTCGTAAGTAATATAATACCAATATTACATTAAAGAACTGAAAATAGCAAGAAATGCTAATAAAAAATCACCAAAAGCTTTTCTTTGTAAAAAGGCTTAGAAAAATACCTACTATAAAATCTTATTACAGAGACGCTAATGGGACTTTCTAAAGAAGACAGCCTCAATCTTAAATATTTAACGGAAATTATGACTGAAACTGAAAGGTACATAATGTGTTTATAGAAATAGACATTTTACTACATTTTAAGTTTTTCGATTGGTTTATTAATACAGAATTCTGTCTGTTTCCTTCACGCTTTAACCGATTTTTATTTGTCGTTATAAGCATTCCCGTAAGCCCTCGATCACAGATTCTTGGAAATCTATTGTTCTTCTTTTGTTATCGCAGCGCGGTCGCATGCGGCCGCTTGGGGCTTGAAAGGAATAATTTTTAAAAATCAATATCCAAAGTCCAAAGAAAGATCAGTATTTTTACATAAATAATTGCGGTTCCTGTGCAAAAAAGAACAACAATAACAAAAAAAAACAATAATAACATCACCATTCAGTATAAAACATAGACTTTGTTAAATATTAATTATTGTCGCGTAATTTCCAGGGTATACCATCAGATTTGTCGCCAAATAACCGAATGGTGGCTACAAATCCCATTTTGTTACTGGATCTTTGGAAAGAAAGTGGAGAAAAATTACTTAAATATGGTCCACGCAATGATTCTAGACGTTATAGAACGAAAAAATATTTTAAAAAGAGATTCTAGAGAAAATGAGATAACGAATGCTGTTGATAAATGGCTAACTATACGAGAAATGGATGATAATTTGATTTTAGAGACTTTTTCTATTTTTACTACTGTAAGTTATTATAACATTAAAATGTCGCTTATATAATAAAAATGTGTAGTTGTTATTAATTTTCAAAGTATACTTTTAGAGCCAAGAAGCCTCGGCAAAGATAACTTCTGCAGTACTATTGGCATTGGCACATCTTCCTGAATGGCAAGTGAGTATTCACTATTCAAGCACTTAACGAAAATATTAAATAGCAAAATAACTTCTGATCATTTTGTTTCTTTTAAGGATAAAGTCGTAAACGAAATCTATGAAGTACTAGAATCCAACGACCAAGTTATAACAGAAGAACAAATTAAGAAGCTACATTTTCTGGACATGGTGTTTAAAGAAGCAATTAGATATTTGCCGATCGCACCTGTAATACAACGACGTGTTAGCGAGGAAGTAACTATTGATGATGGTCTGTGATCTTTGTAGTATGAAGGATCTTCTATCAATTAAGTTATTATTTTATTAATATCAATATTTTCCTTGTAGGTAAAGTTACACTACCTGTTGGAACATCAATAGTCATTCCAATACACTCGATCCATCGAGATCCTGAATTTTGGGAAGAACCAAACACATTCGATCCCGGAAGGTTTATGCCTGAGAACATAGGCAAACGAAACCCAGAAGCTTATTTACCTTTTAGTTTAGGACCAATGGATTGTTTAGGTTTGTAGTGCTATTGTTTATTTATTGAATATTTTAAACGAGCCAAAAACAGTAAAGTAAATAGTAAATACACAGTTCATATATTTTAAGGTCGCATCTTTGCAACAACACTTGTAAAAACTTTGGTAGTAAAGGTTCTGCTAAAAGTTAAGCTAGAGGCGGATGGCAGACTTGAAGACTTGAAGCTGAGATATGCAATATCTGTACATTTCGAGGACGGTTACAAGGTACGCGTTTGTCCTAGATTAAATAAGTTTATTCGCAATAAAACATAATAACATAAACACTGATTTTCTTACATATTATTTTGTATGAAAGCTGTTGTGATTAAAGAATTGTCGAATTGCGAGTCTCGTTTTAATTTACCAAATAGTTATTCTTTAATTATGCTTAAATTAGAGAATAGGAAAAAGTAGGCGGACCTTGAAACTGGGGTCAAAAGATACGACAGAGGGGTGAATAGAGAAACGTGAGGGTTGTCAAAATCAACTTTGACTGACTTGTAACAAAACATTTTAAATGAAAACTGTTATGATGAAAAAAAAACTCGATTGACCTAAAAATCATGTTTCTATTATCCCCTTTCTCGTTGCTATTAACCCCTTAGTCGTATCTATTCACCCCTTTCTTCGTGTCTATTGACCCTAAAGGCGTTTCTAATCACCCCCCACTCGTTTCTATTCACCTCGAAATCAGTAAAAAAATACTAAGTCTCGATTTTACTAAAAAATAAGAACAAAATGATGGAATATTGATACTAACCTTTTTATTCCTAATAGATGAGAAACTTAACTATCCAAGTATGCTAATTTACAAAGAGTTATCAGTGATGAACTTGATGTTTTTCTAAAAGTTTTACACAGTCAATAAACACTTGTACGCAGACGTTCACTTCAACAGCTTTTTTCTCTATGTAGGTAATTAGACTTAATACGGTTTCCAGAATAAAGGAAAAATATTGCAGTGTTATTAATAGTAGAAATAAAGATACTTTAACAGACTATAGAGCAACTACTCGTAATCAAATTCTTTGATTTGTTTCTATACACCCCGCGATTTCTATTCACCCCATTTTACCAGCTGTTATGACTTATGATATTTATGTGCTTCCGATTTCCGGACATAAATTCCGATCCGGAATAATTCCGTACAGTTCCACAAGGCTTTAATTGAATAGGTATGTCAATGATGTCAATAGCTATGATCACAGACTACTTGCGGGATACTACCCCCGCGTTCCACCTGGCGTTGAAAACGATCAAAACGCTGAAAATGCCTCCTATTTTTAGCGTTTTGATCGTTTTCAACGTCATCATAGCATCATCATAGCATACTATGATGATGCTATGACGGCGCTGACCTGCGCTGAGGGCGCTAAATGAACTATGATTATGGCAACATCTAGTACAGTCATACACTTACGAATTACGGTAGTTACGAATTGGCTAGTGTACAATTTTTCGCTAGTGTTTATTAATAATATTATAGAGTATAGACCATTAGATTATAGACTAATTATTTAATATAGACTATTGCAGAAATAATTTTACAAAAGCACAGCATTTATATTGTATAGTTTTAAAGTATCACGAAATAAACTCCCTTAACAATAAAACTATGGGCAGTCTAAAAAATACAACTTTATAATTTCATAATTAGCTTTTATGTTATTCATCAAACTCAGAATCTAAAATAATATATAGGTTCATTGATTCATATTTTAATACTTCATGATCTTCATGCTCATTGGTCAAGATTGTAGTGGTTCAATGTCATAATATATTCTCTGAATCATTCTTCTTTCGTTATTCTTAGGTGTAGAAAATAAAACTGAGGTCTGACTTTCTCTTTGTATTTTCATTACAGACGATCAGTATTCAGTATACGCCTAAAAAAAACTAAATTTATTAGTCACAAATTAGCCAATTCAAATTGCACACGCTATATTATGAGGTACCTACCAGTCATGTTGACAACAAAGTCCGTGATGTTATTTAGAGCCTAGAGGAATAGAATCGATCCCTTCTGACCTTCTTTCCGACAAGTAATTATTCATGTTATAAATAACTTTTCATAGCAGCTGGCTTTTATTAGTTTTCGGCATTTTAAAATAAAAAACCTCGCCATATTGCGGAAATCTATTGGAACTAATAATTTCTTCAACTTATCTGGCATGATGATGAACTATGCGAGATGTCATAATTGTCATCTGTCAAAGTGTGTTCTCGATTGTGCGTGATAGGTAGGTATTATATTTCTTTATGCTGCCATAATCATAGTTCATTTAGCGCCCTCAGCGAAGGTTTTTTATTTTTCTGGTCAGGCTTTAACTCACTTGCCCAGTTTTCCCGCCATTACTTGACACTGGCTATGGTTTTAAAGCCGAAGTGTCATAATAAGAAAAAAATCAGTCAAAAAGACAGATGTCATTTTGACTGATTTTGACATGTCGGTTCATTCATGGCGGATGGCGGTTCGGATGAAATTTTTTGTGGGATGAAAGTATGAGAAATCTGATTTTTTGAGGTTGTTCAATTCAGTTCAACATTCAAACGAAAACAAAGTGATAAGTGGGATTTTATATATATTTTGAATAAATTCGTCTTTTCGTGGTTACATGTTTCAAATAATAATATAATAATAAATAACTTCTTTATCATGGCCACCCTTTCAAGATTCCAAAAAATAGCACTTATCAGCTTAGGAGCGGTAGGAGGAAGTCTCGCGTACTATCAAATTGGTAAAAATGAGAAAAAGTTTGATGTGCAAAATGCATGGACTACAAACTATAAGCCAAGTGTAAAATGGGATAGAAACTGGGACCAGTAAGTTAATAAATTATGCACTATTTTAGGTTAAAGTAATATTTTGTTTTGACCTAAATACACACTCGGCCAAAACAACTCATTTGTATGGCAGTTACGATGCGCAAATGATATTATGGTTTATGTTATAATTATTGTGTGACAAAATAAAAAAATAAGGTAAAGATTTCCAAACCTACCCTAAGATTTATGGGGGGGAGAGTGCGGAGGAGAGGTTAACACCCCCCGTACCAAATTCAAACTGAGGAACCCCCCAGTTTTGGAGCTACTCACCTTTGAAATTTTCAGAATCCTGAGGAATGTATTGTGACGGTCGCCGACTACTGCCGCAGCACAGTCACAGTTATAACCTAAACTACTTTTGGACTTTCTGGATTGTGTTTGTTGTTATTTTGGATGGGCTGCAGCGCCCCCAGAGCCCCCCTTTTATTTTGTGACGGTCGCCGGCTGCTGCCGCAGCACGCTCGCTGCGCTCGCTCGGCTCCCTCTGTGTTGTGGTCTACGTTCTAACCTAACCTAACCCACTTTTGGCATTTCTGGATTATGTTTGTTTTTGTTTTGGCAGGGGGCTACGCCCCCCGAACCCCCCTTTCGGGGGGTGCGCGGCCCCCCGCTTCGGTAGGTACGGAGGCACTCCCTAGTAAGTAATACATAAACACCAGAAAACAGATGACCTTATCTCAAGATTACGAAAATTTCAAATGTAAATTTCTACTAAATGCGGGGTGGGGGGGTTTTCCGGGGGTGGAAGTGGCACGAGGAGGTTTTTCTCACCCAAAACATCCTCTCTCAATCCATGTGACCACCAAAAAATTGGGGTAGGTTTGGAAACCTTAGCCAAAATTAAACTTTTTTTTACTTTTCAGTTGTGAACCACAGTCAATTGTGAAGCCTCCAAAGACGTCTAATCCAGAAGAACAAAACACATACAATGAAAAGCTCGAAAAGGCCAAGAGCAAATCAGTGCGACATGTTTTACTCGTTAGACATGGCCAGTACAACACTGGCGGTGAAACAGATTTGGATAAGACATTAACAGAACTTGGTAAAAATGTTTAATATTCCTTCCATGGTTCAAGTTATGTATATATACTCACCAAAATTGCTTGATGTAGTTGTGATGGCAAAGTTGACGAGAATTGACTGGAGTGGAGCAATTTTTGTAGCCCGTATAAGAGTACCTTTACCGTCATACTCAGAGACATTAACGGCCGTTCCCAATATTCAATCTATCTCTTGTTTGACATAAGACTGATCGCAACTGACATTGAATTGACATAAAATATACTGGTGAGACATGTTCAATACTCGAAGACGTGATATTTGCCTATTATATTAGTTGGAAAAAAATAATATAAAAAAATAATATTAATTGATCACTGAGTAAATGTAGCTTAAAGTTAAATAATTATTTACCCAATGCATGGACACCGCGAGCGGGAGGGGTAGTTGTGTGGCGTTTCTTTGGTAGCGTACGCCTCTTCACCGGCCGCATAGTATGCCTACTTGCCTAGCCGCGTAATTTAATTAGTATCCTTGATTCATTTATTTTTGGGAAATTCGGAAAAAAATTAAGAACCTAATTTTATTACATAATTATAATGAGAATCGAGTACAGAGTACTCTCCATAAGTATCGGTAATGTCTCACCAGTCATGTTGTATGTCTCTAATGTCTAAGGCGTCTCCCAGACAGACGCGGGCAGCGGTGGCGGTGGCGGCGGCGGTTAGTTGGTTGACTTGAGAGTTCTAGGAACGACACAGACACACGCCGTGGCGGTGGCAGTACAAACAACTGACCGCCGCCGCCACCTTAAAAAAGGCTTATATGTCACTTGGCTGGTTTCATTTGATCTTATCATAAAATCAACAGGAAAAAAGCAAGCTGACTTAACGGGGAAAAGATTAGCTCAGTTGAATCTAAACTGGGACCACATTATAAAATCAACTATGACAAGAGCGCAGGAGACAGGTGATATCATACTGAAACACTTGCCGGAGACTGTTGATGTTAAACACTGCCAGCTCATTGAAGAAGGAGCCCCTGTGCCACCAGAACCCCCCGTTGGGCATTGGCGGCCCGAACCTAGAGTAAGTATTGTGCCTAAAGGTTAAAATTTCAGTATTCCTTAAGAATTATTTGTGAGGTAAGCGTCTATAGCAGCACTGCCATGGCCCATGACATGAGTGAAGCTGTGATGTACCACAAAATAGTGACTTTTGGATGTAACATACATAATGTTATAATGTTATTTTTATAAAATATTAAAAAGATCAGATATAATATATTATATAAATTGGTTCCGCACTTTAAGCCTGAACTGGTAGCAACAAGAACAAATGCAGCAGGTTGCCTCTAAATACTTTAGTTCACCAAACTAATATTGATAAAAGATGATGTGAATATATCTTACATTTACTGAGAGTTTTGTGTATCAATATAAACCCATAACCATAATGCATTTCCTCTGTGCAGCAGTTCTTCCAGGACAGTGCTCGTATAGAAGCAGCGTTCCGACGTTACTTCTTCAGAGCACCACCGGATCAGACTTCGGACTCCTACACCCTGTTAGTCTGCCATGCAAATGTTATACGCTTCTTTGTGTGCAAGTAAGTCACAAATAATTTTTTTTCATACTTTGCAAATATGTAATGTCATTGCTCCTTCAAATATACAGAAAATTTCCGTCTGCAGCAGTACAAACATAATTTATTATTTATTTTACAATTTCAGAGCTCTGCAGTTTCCACCTGAGGCCTGGCTACGGATGTCTCTAAACCACGGCTCAATAACCTGGATATCAATACTACCCAACGGCAATGTTGTGCTGAGATTACTCGGTGACACCGGACACATGGATCCTCAGTACATCAGTAGTCGCTAATATGTTATCGAATTAGCACGTCTTTTAGATGATGGTGTTTTTGACATGCATAGAAGTATAGTCTGGTTATGGAGCATTAAGGATTACAATTAATGTTAAGAATTTTATCATCTAAAAGAATGATCACTATTTACACTGATTTGATACACTGCAACTGTAATAAAATTAAAGCTAATGTTTAACAGTTTAACCCATTGTTGAATGTATTGCAAATAGAATGGATTTTATACCAAACATTTTATAATTAGCAGACCAAGAATTAATTCTTGGTCTGCTAATATTTAATATTTATTAAAAATATAAATTAATTTATATTTTTAATGAAACAAATTAACAACATTTCGAAAGGTAATCTGCTGGGCTAGCATACGCCAACGCGAAAATTTTGTCTACACGTTTTCTCGATGTTAACTGGTTTATCTCTTCATCTCTATTGACCCTAACAAGACATAAGTACATTTTTTCTCGTACGTCTGTCGTCAAAATTATAGATAATTTTGTTTTTTTATATGTGCTATTTTTGTCTATATATACTATACTAACGAACTATATACGAACGAGAAATTTATCTATCGAGTCTCGACGTACGCATGTTAGCGAAAAAGAGATATATCGATATCGACAATATCACTACGCTCGAGAGTGAGATATCCACGAGATATCTCGTTGGCGTATGCTAGGGGGGCTGGTACTAGGTTTTTTGTAAGTTGTCTAGCTTAATATTATGCTTACATTTTTAAAAACATCTTATGACACTACCACACAAATAGGCTACTTGACCTATATTCAATTTCATTGAACAAATGCATATTTCTAGTAGAACTTGGCCTAGGAAACCATATTTCACCCTTATCATCAAATAAAAGCATATGATTGATAAATAAAGTCGATTTGAAAATATGATTTTATGAAAATATGATTTGTACTGACTAAAACGCTTTTGCAGTACTTCCGATTTGGATGTGACGTCATCATGTTCGTAATTTAATATCTTTTATTTATCGCGCTCGTTATGTGTAAGTTTATTTGTACATAAATAATAAGAATAAGCCTAGAAAGATTTGCAAAATATATTTTCTTGAGTAATTCAAATAAAACACCAGTTTTATATATTATCTCCATTTATTGTAGACGGGAAATGAAATGGCCAAATCTTTTCTCCAAAAGTTTTCAACATTACAAATGATTTCTAATTTCTTATTTAATTCTTTTATAATTTTTGGGCACCTTAAGACTCGTACATTTAGCACATAAAAAAAATGTTAAATAAAGAGACTCTAAAATACAAACAGTATGACGTCACACTATGGCGGACAGTGTTTTCGGCGCCATTTATAAGGCGTATTTTTCAATCAACATTTTTATGGGTTTTTACTGTGTAAAATAATAAAATATTAGTTTATTTCGTGAAAATTAATGATAAAGAAGCGATTAGCATGAAGAAAAAAATTTGGTCAAGTAGCCTATTAAAAACTACACTGCCCAACTGCCACAAAAAATCTTTTGTCAGATTTCGGAATAAATGTACTGAATAAGTATACAGATTCCAGATTCAGTCTATTTGCAGTATTATCTTTCAATGGTGCTCACAATTTGCTCACAATCAAGTATTTTATTACCAGTGTAAAAAAAGTATTGTTGCCATTTTTAGAGAATCATACAATATTTCGAACAAGTTTACAATTTACATAATAGACAATTGAACCATGTAAATATCTGTTTCTGATATATTATGTAAGACAAATGAATTTGACTTAAGTTGTTATTCCATTTCACTAAATTTAGAAATTCTAATTAGAATGAAGAATCCTAAAATGAAGACTAATTAGAAGCTTCTTATTCCACTTGTCCTAATTTAGTAACTAAATCAGTTGCACAGATTAGAGATCAGTTGTGACGACGCGGCGATTTTGGCCAGACGTCTTCATAATGGCTCCAGTTCTGTCAAAGAAACAAAAAATTATTGGTCTTCTCATAGGCTTAGCTGTTGGCTCAATGAAAATCAAAATAAATAAAAGGCGAAAAAGATGGTTGAAAGAATTTTTGCTCCACGAAAAATTATGAATCATGAACTTTCTGAACTACTTGGAACCAGCAGACTTTAGAAATTACCTACGAATGGATTCCAGATCGTATAACTCAAGTATAAGTATTCTTATATCTACAGACTATAATAGGATTAGTGCCTTTTAATATACAAGTAGACTCTGACGAAGCAATACGATATTACAAGTGTTTATAAAACCTGATGTAATAAAATTTATCTAACTTTAAAATAATAGTGGGTTTACATTATTCCAATCCAGTAATCCAATCCAATAATGAATTCCTGGATTGGGAGAATGTAAACTGGCTATAATATTCTAAATATAAGTTTACAGTTAGTCCCGTGAAATGTGTATCTTCTTATTATTGGGATTCCATGGTAAAGTTTGCTGTTTAATATTTTTTAAACTAAAATGATTTAAACCAAAATATGTGTTTACAGTATAAGGTGGCTCAAATGCTATTTTAGACGAAGATTTGCATTTAAAAAATTATTTCAACTTATCATTAATATTACAATATATTATTAATATTAGACGTGCAATTATTGTATACCGTCGAGGTGAAAACAGAGTAAAAAAGCAGCCGTCCTTGTATAACAGCATATTTCTTCAACTTCTCTATTTCTTGTATTTGGCTGTTTATCAGCTCTGGATTTATATGTATAGGTCCTGGGCAGGGGGGGGGGGGGGAGACATTGTACATAGGGGCAGCAGCCAGCAATCATTAAAAATATAAATCCGGCCCTGCTGTTTATACTTGTCTCCACGATATGCAATTGCGCCTAATATAATTACGTACAAGTATTATATTATATATCATAATATTTTTATCAATTTTATTTTTTGCGACTGCAGACACAAAGCTATGAAACAATTGTTGCTCCAAAAACATATTGTCATATCTAAATGTAGATCATAGATGGCACTACCTGGTCAAAATATAATTATGTATAGTCAAAATGATGACTAGGCACAGAATTTCATACAAATTTTTACATTTAAGTAGTATCCTATAAAATTTTGTGGCTCGAGTTGCCTTTTGTACCGTAGAATGTAGATAATGTTGCAGAGAACGGAAACTAATGCCCTTCTTGAGATATCCTGGGGGACTAACAGCTAACTACTAAGGATAGTTACATAATTTGATCAGGTAGAAATGTGTATATAATATATGATTAAATGTTTTAAGTAAATACGTGTTAATTAAAATTTGCAAATTTTAAATTTGTCTTTGTTTTCATTTAATATAAGTTATTAGTTATATTAATTATACTAGCTGTCCCGGCAAACGTTGTTTTGCCATTTAAAGTATATTTTCTACATCATCAGTTGATACATGTTTTACCCCCTCTTTTGTCCCCTAAGAGGGTGTGGGGGGGGGGAAGGTCATACACCAGATGTTAAGTTAAAAAACACAGTTAATACCTAATATGAAGTAAGTCCACTAAAGAAAAAAGTTGTATACAAAATCTGACCCCTCTTTGGTCCCCAGAGAGGGTTGAGAGGGGAGGGGGGGGGACGATTTTTATACACCAGATGTTGAGTTGGAAGAAGACAAATATAATATATCTGTGGAAACCGTATGCAAATCGGATCAGTAGTTTTCGTGTTAAAGAAAAAAGTTTGATATAAAATCTGACCCCCTCTTTTGTCCCCTTAGAGGGGTGGGGGGAAAAAATTTTATACACCAGATGTTAAGTTGGAAGAAGATAAATAGAATATCTGCGAAAACCACATTCAAATCGGATCAGTATTTTTCGTGTGATGCTGGAACAAACATACAGACAGACAGAAAGAGTGACAGACAGACAGACAGACAAAAAACTAACCACATTTTTGGCTTCTATAGCGATGTAGTGACAAAGGTGTAATTTCGGGTGTCATTTCATATCTTTTATGTACAGAATTTCCATTTCTACAACAGAATATTGTCTTTCCCCGCACTCGCTTTGGTGATGCCCACTATCGTAATATTTTAATTTCGCCATAACTTCAAAACCAAACGTCCAATTTTAATCATTTAAAGACCAAATATTATCTACATAAACTGTACTTAGTGATAAAATAATTTATTTTGATAAGGATTAATAGCTTGAGTAAAATATATCCGTTTAAAAGTAGTCCAAAAAAAATTCCGGATTTTTAAATAAATAAATGGTTATTGTGCCTCACTCGATATAGATAGGTATAGTGTGTCGCGGACTTTTTTGTAGACATTTATAAGATCTACAATTACTTAGAACATATTATGGTTCTATCTTTTATAGTTTAGGCAGCGTACGCAAAATAAGTAACTTTTCTAGCTGATTTTTTACACCTTGCGTCCGAAAAACTCAAATATCTTACGGAACCCTACTTTTTTCCAAAATAAAATGTAGCCTATGTTCAGCAGAAATAATGTAAGATTCCAATAGCAAAAGAATTTTTCAAATCGGTCCAGTAGTTTCGGAGCCTATTCGACTCAAACAAACAAACAAAAAATCAAATCTTTCCTCTTTATAATAGTAGTGTAGATTGTTATATAGTTAATACTTGCATAAAAGTTTGTACTAAAGATATCTTAGATATTTTTTATTACTATTTACTGTATACAGGGTGCAATTAAACCTTCCTGCCAATTTTTTTCCAGGGCTTAGGTATCATTAGGAGAGTCCATTTAACCAAAAATAATTGGGTGTTATATTTTTTTTATTGACATTTTATCCCATTTAAAATCGTTGCAGAATGGTCACTCGCGGCGCGGGGGAATGATCGGGGGTAACGCGGGGGCAGGCGCGCGCGCGGGGTCACTTCACGCGCGGGTGACGCGTCGTGTCCATTAATTGTAGTTTTTTTTAGGATAACTTTCGGAAGCTATTTTTCAACATTTTAGTACTGAGTGACTATAAAAGAAAAAATACGTCTATTTTTATTTTTAACAAGGATCAATATATTAAAATAATAAAATTTGGCAGGAAGGTTCAATTGCACCCTGTATAACTTTTATTTCATTGTCACGTATAATATTAAGCTGGAAACAAATTATCGGACGTTTTCATCGGATGCGTCTTATTTCTGGGCATTTTCATTTAAAATGGCACATGTTTGTTATAACTGCCCCCAAAAACTAAAAATGGAATTTATACTTTTTCAGGACGTAATATAACGGGAAATATTATGAATTTTATCATTTAGGGAAAAAATCCATAAAATAATGTATATTTATTTAGAAATCAGCTTTAAAATCAGGAGACTGGTCATTTTTTTGTCTTAATAGTAACAAACTTCGAAATCCAATAAAAAATTAAGACTACAGCAAAATAAAATTAAACAGTCTGGGATTGCTTTCAAAGTGTCTATGTATTCAAAATAATAGGGTTTCCTTGGCTATTCAATAATCTAATATTATTAAAATTCAATAAATAGGTCTGTTGCGTAACAAAATGTCTTAGATCAGGTTTTATTTTTCGTCTATTTTTTTCAACTGATATAATTTTGATAAAGTTTGAATAGAAATTGAATTCCTATATGTTACTCTTTTTGAGGATATGATCAAGTACTAGTAATTCAAATTTATCAATTTATTATTAATTAAGTTTGTGAAAAATAAATCGAGACTGTTACTAAACTGACTCGCGTCGTTACACAATGGACTTTTTAGGGATAATGTTCACTATCACCAGTCTCGAAAATAATGACACAGGAACTGAAGAAAATATATTTATTTATATTTGTATACAATCATTTATATTTAACGAACATAATAATATTATGTTTGTGACAGATTTCTTTTTTTCTTCTTCCTCGGTTATTTCAGATACCTTTTTTCTTTTAGCTTTTAACCAAGCCAATAGTTATGTCTTACTTCTTCTGCCTTTTCTGGGTTGTTCTTTAGTTTATTTCGGTACCTCTGAGCTCTGTCAGCAGATGTAAACGGCATTGTTACCTGTCAAATAATAATATTAATCAAATTTAAACGTTTTCCCATTAATTTAAATTGAAGCTACATAGCAAAGAGAAAAGTACTCACAATTCCCTACTCAGAATTTGCAGATTTACGCATATTATGATAGGTATGTTCGAAAAACCAGGCGTAGGTTAGAGATAGGGGTAGAGGCAGGGGTAGGCGTGGGGATAGAGACAGGAACAGGTGTAGGGGTAGATGTAGGTAGGCGTAAAGTAGGATAGGGGTATTGTTAGGTTTGATAGTGAACACCTAGCTTTTACTTGTCCGTTGCGTAACGTTTTTGTCCGCACCATTATAACGGTGACTAAACGGACGTGACGCCAGTGGTTCATTTCCGAAACAAAGTTAAATTATCCGAAGAATATAACAAGATATCTTAAAACTAATACAAATATGTTTACATTATACATGAAAGCACATATTGCACAATAACAAAACACGACCAAGATAATAAATTTAAAGTAAATCGTGCTACTTACCAGACAAAATTTCGTAGTTCGATTTTCGGCTCAACAAACGTGCGCTCGCTATCCTTCACTTGTCGCAACTGAAGTCAAAATAGCTGTTCAGTCAACGACATTTCTACATTAGGGTTGCCATAATAACAATACTTCCCAAATAAATAGGCGATATCGTAAAAAAAATAGCGTTACTATCCCAGACTGTCCGTAAAGTTCAAATGTTAGGGACAAGCTTCTATTTGATTTATTTAATAATTTTACTATAAAACAAGTATTAAGTATAGTCTTTTACGTAATAACCGTCTATTTTGCAACCAAATTCAACCGTCTGCACCGTTAACAGTTGTTTTAATACAAGCAATAAAACGATTCAAAGTTAGGCAAACCGTATCGGGACAGCATAAAAATTGTACTTTCTGAATCTTTAAATGGCAATAAAATAATCAATTTTTATACAAATTGTATACTTTGAATCTAATTCATAATTACATTCTACATACTTTTGGGGAAATTCGTTGTATACTAAAGAATATGCAGTTAAATACTTATTTAGGTGCTTTATTTCTTCGGGACAAGCGAAAAACAGCACGCGCCACTTAAAGTGAAAATGCCCTTCTACAAAATGTAGGTACCTATACACTAAACTGTGCTATATTCTGTGACTGTGCACATCGTCTGACATAAGGCGCGAGCGCGACCTGCGTTCGGTCATCCGAACCGAATCTGGCTGACCCGATGTTTTTGCATCCCCGGACGTCTGCGGATGAACCGTGCACATTGTTAAGAGGATACACCAAGGGCTAGAAAAATTGAAAGTCTCCCACCGCAGAGCGCGATAAAGACAACACGACAAAAGTTCTAATCTAGCTTGCTACATATTATATTAATCTGTGGTTCTAATAAAAGAACAGAAAATCATCGATTCGTTGTCCTCCGATTTCTTCTCCAAAACTTAACCGATTTAAGTACTTTTTTCCTTTTTCATTATATTATTATGAATTAAAGCAAGGCTTGAGCTATGTTCCTAAGTATGTCTTATTTTTTTTTGTATATTCTAGCCAGTTTTCTGGGTGTTTGAACACAGAGGAAAATCTGGCCATTTTTTTGGGATTTGAACGTTCTTATCTTTTATAATTAATAATAGAATTATTATGAAAAAAAATGAAAACATAGGGATATGCTAATAGTGGCCATAGATATTCAGAAAAAAAATTAAAACTCTACCGGCATTATCCAGGGAGGAAACAGGGGACAACGTTTGTATGGGAAAACGGCTCTAGTGTTAGCCGCATTTAATCCATCAGCCGCGACTTATGAAAACGTCCGATCATTGAAGAAAATAAAGTTTTTCTTGTCGCGAGATTCGCGTTTCTTATTCTAGGAATCTGGATCAAAATAAAACACAATTTCGATGTAGACAGTTATATTAGAATTTGATAAGTTTTGGTCTTAGATATGAAAAATACGATATGCATAGGTAAGTCGATATTTATAGTTTTTTTTTCGAATTTATTAAATATTAAAATCTTATAGAATTCAAAGTTAACTTGAACAATTTACTTATTATAAAAAGGTTATTTTGATGTTGACGAATTTTGTATTTACAATTTGATTTTGAAAAAAATTGAACAATGAATTTTAAAACTAAACTAGGCCGAACTGTTTACTAAATATAAAACTGCTATAAGTAGAAAAATAAATATATTCATATTGAATAACTTAAAAATACTTATTCACCTAAGTAAGTTAAATAGTAAGTAGGTAGATAATATTATGTATAATGTCTTTAAAAAAGTTTAAGCAGGTTGTTTCACCTAAGTAACTGTCGAAAATCAAAAACAAAGATTTATTTACTTTATCCAATTCACGGTGTGATACTAAAACTCTACTTACTAGTACTAGAAATATAGTTTGTGACTTGAGCGTCTCTTAATTTAATTTTAAGTATTCAGCCAATGTTAATTTAAAAAAAGCGTAGAGTCACAGTGAGTTGATTTAGCTTTTGTTACATCGTTGAGTGATCATCATTGCTATTAGTCCCTCACATTCTCCGCTCAGACCGACTCAGACGGTAAATCACTACATCCTGCTATAATTCAATATTGTCACAACCATGCCCAGGGCTGCCATCGACTAGTTATGACGGCAGATTATGAGTTATGAGTTATGACTTATGACGTATCTTGCGACAGCAATGCAACAGGCGATGTTTTAAAAGTGATGTTAGGCTGGCATTGTCGGAGTCGACACAAGCCTAATAAATAAGAAAAAAAAAAAAAAAAAAAAAAGTGATGTTTGTAGGTTGCTATTTTTTAAATAGTTAATGAGCATATCTCGCCAATAAACCTTGGTTTTTCTTGATAAGTGCCGAATAGGCTATCCACCACATAACTTGACAGATAAAGTATCAAGTATGGAGAATCTGTCAAAAAAGTTGTGGATAGCCTATTCGGCACTTTATCAGGAAGTGGTGAAACAGGCTCTTAATAAAATAAAGATTATTTTTATCAACCCTATTGAGATACCAATCATAGAAAATACCATAATATTATACCTATAGATAGACAGTAAAGATAACAATTAATAATAATTCACATTTTAACATCACTTCGAATATCTCCAAGAAAATATTTTAACCCATACCTAACCCTAAATATGACTAGTAAAATATAATAAGTAATGACTAATAACTAATAAGTAAAAGTTAGAGAATACCAATAGGCAAAAATTACAGAGCAAAGCTTTTTTCAAGCGCCGATATGCTTGTAAAAGTTGTAAAGCCCAAATGGCGATAATAATAATAATAATTTTCAGAACTTTCAAGATTGGCATAAAATTACTTACTTACCTACACCCCAAGAGCCAGCGATAGCTAGACTTTTGTCATTTTATAAAATCTGAAAGTTTATCTGTTTATGATCTTTATAGAGGTACCTATTAAGAATAGACCAGCAATTATGGAGTTCCGGTCGCGGTTACTTTAGGAGGTATCTTCTTGTGAAGGTCTACCTAACCTGCGATAAAGTATTCTCAATAATTGTTCTGAGAAAGTCTGGCTGTAGCTGGCTCTTGGGTTACTACACCTTGATATGCAAGACGACTTAAAAAGATCTTAAACAACGCCTAAGCAAGTCAAAAAGCGCAAGCGATAAGATGATGATTCAGTTAGCGGCGACTGGTCTCTGGAGCAGCAGGTCGGAGCCGTCAGCCAAGTCGTCGTCGTCTTCATCATCACAAGCGTCTTCCGGCTCGCCTAGTGCTCTGACGAATTCTGAATACAACAAACATGTAAGCACTTAAATCTACCTAAGAAACTGAGAAGTTTATTTTTCCGAAACCGGTCGCTACTCGCTAAGTATGAAGATGTACACCCAGTACACCTAATACATATGCTACTTTTTCCGCACAAAAATATTGCTATTATAATATAGCTATTGTAACACTTTATCGACAGACTCCACTAAAAGAAGGATAGAATTAATATATTATATTGTGCGCGAGTAGAGTGTACTAGGGAAGGTTTAGGGCTCTTACCCAAAAAGTCGATACGACCGTCACCGTCCGCGTCCACCTCCTTGATCATGTCTTCAACTGCAATAAAATAATACTGATTAATAAACAGATTCACAAAGAATGAGGCATAAAACATTAAAAGGCATGTCATGGGTCTGATGACGATTCTCCCATGTAGTTACCTACCAAAATCCCAAACCGTCTGGAAAACCTACACATTGCCTCTATCTGCCACAATTCTATTCACTTGAATTTTTTCCCGTCTCTAAGCTGAGAGTCAGACACGGTTGTGAATGGTTGTGACTGGAACAACGCGGTTGTGTTCGTTGAACACCCAGTACTCTCCGGTTGTGTTTGTCGAACACCCGGAACTACTCACTCTCCTCGCTGAGGTTCTCGCCGAGGCACTGCAGCACGGCGCGCAGGTCGGACGCGCAGATTTACCCGCGGTTGTGTTTGTAGAACACCCAGTAGTCTGCGGTTGTGTTTGTCGAACACCCGGAACTACTCACTCTCCTCTTCGCTGAGGTCCTCGCCGAGGCACTGCAGCACGGCGCGCAGGTCAGACGCGCAGATGTAACCGCGGTTGTGTTTGTCGAACACCCGGAACGCGTCGCGCAGCTCCCTCTCCTCCTGTTCCGCGGAGCTGGTGCCGCCGCCGGCGCCCGACATCGACTTGGACAGGATGTTCACGAACTCCTCGAAACTCACGTTGCCGTCACCTGCAAATAACGAACTTCAAATTCGAATGCAGTAGTTTCAAATATCTTTTCGCATCAAGTCATGGCGAAATAGTGCTCGCGCGAGCGAGAGCATGTCGCTGAACAAGTCACAACTACCGATAACAGGCGTTTGACAGAGACTTTATCTGTTGCATTGCTTTAATTACCCTGCCAGGTTTTGGACCTGGCCATAACGTTATGCGGCGAAATTAATTTGAACGGACCTGGTGAATAGGTTATAGGCTATAGCCTATTATAGTGCCCTATCTAGGTAACGATTTAGAATATTTAAAGCTGAAGAATGGCTGATACGCAAATATTTTTCGTACAAACAGCCACCATAAATAATTATACAACAAACATTAACTACCACTACCGAACTAATGATTCAAAAGGACGTCGAAAATGATGAATGGTGAATAAATACCATTGTCAGGCCATTTCGCGTGACCACTGTCGGGCCTATTGAGGCAATTTACTGAGAATAGAACTATTAGTCGAGCATAGTGTCCATTACTATCGGAAGTGTTTGATGTTATTCGAACTAAAAAACTAGAACCGTTTTTCAATGGATATCGCTTTTGAAAGGATGCTGGTAATGCGAGTATGTCGCGGCCTTCTTCCTGAATAGGAGTTAGTACAGCTTTAAGCAGTGGATCATATATTCCAATAATAATCCGTATTAGATTACTTCACCTACATCTTATATTTCGTTTGGACCATGAAGCTCATAAACGCCCTAAAGGGAAGTTGGCTAGCCAATTGGTTAAGCCGTATCCAAGGAAAACAAACATAATTTTCATTAAAGATCTATGGTGGAAGTCTTCGTCAAGAGGAAGATGATGAAAAAACATGAGGTAGAAAAAACCGGCCAAGTGCGTGTCGACTGTCGGGCCACGCGCAATGTAGGGTTCCGTAGCACCGCTAGTTTTTGAAAATTTTTGTATGGTCAATGAATGTACATTTATAACATGTTTTACACTACTAACAACATCATCTTAAAGGAATTTGAACGAAAAGTTCCTTTATACTGCGTGACTGGTGACTGGTGAGACATGTTCAATACTTGAGGACGTGATATTTGGCTATTATATTAGTTGGAAAAAAATAATATAAAAAAATAATATCAATTGATCACTGAGAGTTAAATAATTATTTACCCTACGCATGGACACCGCGAGCGGGAGGGGTAGTTGTGTGGTGTTTCTTTGGTAGCGCACGCCTCTGCACCGGCCGCATAGTATGCCTACTTGCCTAGCCGCGTAATTTACTTAGTATCCATGATTCATTAATTTTTGGGAAATTCAAAAAAAAAATTAAGAACCTAATTTTATTACATATTTATAATGAGAATCGAGTACTGAATACTCTCCTTAAATATCGGTATTGACTCACCAGTCATGCTGTACTTCGCCGAATACATTTTTTTTAGTTGATCGACTATTACTCAATGACTTATGAAGTCAACTTAGTCGTGATAGTTTTCCTTTTAAGTTCAGCATATTTCCTACTCCCGTGAATTTTTTCACATTTCCAGAAGCAACCGTTTAGCTGGTAGAAGGGGGAGACACTGGACTCTAACGATTTTTTCCACTTTAAAACTTAATATTTCACAAATGGATCCCTAAAAACCGCGGACAGACAGACAGACGGACAGACGGACGGACAGACCGAAACTATAAGGGTTCCTTGTTGACTACGGAACCCTAAAAACATAATGGAATGTGCTCTAATTGAATGCTTCATTGAGTTGGTCATGGCGCGGGTGCTATGACCTACTAAAGATAAAAGCAGCAAGCACTTAATGATTCCAGCGAAGTCATTCCTTGCGATGCCACCGTGGTGTCTATTTCTTCTTATACCACGTATGCCAAAGCAAAAAACAGATGCATTAAATAGCATTACAATCATGTGGTATGTTTGTAGAAGCGGAAAGAATTTCTGTAGGTTTTTCTGCCTGTCTATTCATCCGTAGAGTGTTTTTGGTAAGTATGGTTGTTGGATGTTTTCCGCTCCCTCTACCAGTCCATAGTCATCAGCATCAGTCATCAGTCATCACTCACTTATATCTATTTATGTCTGAAAGCTGTAACTAACTAATTTGTTGATATTGCATCAAAATCACTTAGCCTAGCTCTACCCTTGTGAATACATCTCTCTCTTTCTATATCCTCTGTACTCTTCACTCACCATCGCTGTCCACCTCCTGCAGCATGTCCTGCAGCTCCTCGACCCTGGCGAACTGCCCCAGGCTCCTCATTACCCGGCCTAGCTCCTCCTTCGTTATGGTGCCGTCGCCATCTTTGTCGAACAAACGGAACGCCTCGCGAAATTCTGCAAAAAGGACTTCGTTAATAGCCACAAATACATATAACTTATAACTATAACTATAAGATATGATTATGAAGGTAAACTTTTATTGAAATCGGGAATAGGATTAAGTAACAGCCAACGTAAGTTTTAACTTTTACCCAAAAACGATATTAAAATTCAAAAGCGCGAATGTATAATAATATTATCTAACAGCTATGTTCAGTTCAGCCGAAAACCTTCAGTCAAAAACATTTTAAAGCATCCTGAATTCGTCGCTACTGAGTACTGACTATTGACTTCCAATACTGATACTCAACTGTCTTATTCAAGCGATACAAAATCTATTTTCGGATGCATCACAATAGGAGCAATTACCCTTCATCTGCGTGCGGGTGATTCCAGTATTCTCGTCCACAATGGAAGCTTTCCTGTCCATAGCGGAGCCGGCCGGCTTCAGGAAACTGTCTTGCGGAGCCCGAGGGGGCGTTACTGACCGCTCCTGCAGCTGGCTGCTGAAAATACCACCATATTTTAAAGAGCTTAAGGTTTATTCTTAAATGGTAATGCTATTATTGATCAGAACTCAGAGTTCAAATCAATCAAAGGAAGTCAATGAGACCTTATGAACACAAAATATTCTTTGTTATGCGAGCTTAAGAATTGACAAAATAAAATTGTTGTGACGAATAACGATCTTTATTAGACGCGCAATCAGCGTGATCTTCTCCGTATCGCTGGTATCGCGATCGGTTTTAAATTAGTTCCATAAACAACCAAAATGATAACGCAGTCCATTGCATTGCACATTGTCATAGGTCCATATCCATACAATATTAAAAAATGTGTCTGTCTGTAACTTGTTCACGCCCAAACCACTAAAACGATTTTGATGAAATTTAGTATGGAGATGCTTTGGCCTTTGAGTACCGACACAGGACATAGGATACTTTTTATCCCAGAAATAATGAACGGTTCCGCCCGGTAAAAGAATTTTGGGGCAACGAAGTTGCGGGTGCCATATTCTAGTACCCCATACACTCCAGCTAATTGATCCGTGTTTCCACCCTGTCACAGAATATATAAATAGTACTCCGTAACCCTGTGCTTGTACACGGAATAATCTGAAGTTGAACTGTCTCAACTTCTAAACATTCTCGGAAACGGAATAAACGATTATGATTTATGATTATTGATTAGAAACAGATACCTAATAGTACAGAAACCTGTAGATAAATATTGTAATGTTTTTGGGATGTCAATAAACGTATTATTATTATTATTATGTTATTTAGATTTTCTCGGTTTTCACCGGTAAACTGATATGTACGAGCCGAAGCCAAGTACACACCAGGTAAGTAATTAATGATTTAACTATTGGTATGTGTGGAAGGAGTCTCAAAAGAATGACGATTGATATGATCGGTTTCTAACATAATATTGTATGATGTGTGACTATGTGGATTTGATCGGAATGTATGTAGAGTAGTAGCTTCATCATCGGTCTGTAAAAACTTTCTTACAATGCGGCAAGTATTTAGAATTACTGCTTTTTGCAATAAATATATTAGGTTTGGGGGTAGTTGGAGGGTATTCAAAGATTTATGTAGTTGTTTCGGGATAACACCTGTGGTTGATAGGACTATGGGAACTATGGTTACTTTTTGCAGGTTCCAGAGGCGGGCTATTTCATCCTTGAGTTCTATATATTTAGTGAGTTTCTCGGTTATTGTACTTTGTAAATTGTGTGTGTTCGGTACAGCTATATCGATCAGGTATGCAGTTTTGTCAGTTTTATCTACTAGCGTTATGTCAGGTCTATTGTAGTGTGTAGTTCTGTCAGTCAGTATGGTTCGATCAAAATATAGCTTCGTGGAGGTGTTTTCAAGGACATTTTCAGGTTTGTATTTATAATAGGGTTCTATGTCAGTTATAAAGTTTCGTTGTCTGGCGAGTCTCTGGTGAATTATACTAGCAACTTGGTCATGTCTATGTTTATAGTCAGTCTGTGCAATTATTTTACACGCTCCTGTAATATGTTGGATAGTTTCCGGGCAACTACGGCATTTTCTACATGTGTCATTGGTGAGTGTTTTTGTTATATATCGTTGATAATTTCTGGTCTCTATTGTTTGGTCCTGTATTGCAATCATAAACCCTTCAGTCTCTGGGAAAAGATTTCCCTGGCACAGCCATGCATTTGATGCCTCTTTGTCGTTATTTGTCTGATGTAGGTCATGGAGATGCCTACCGTGGAGAGCCTTTTTAGACCACTCAGATAATTTAGTCTTATTGTCTGTTACCTTATGTTGGTTATTTTGAGAGGAATTTAAATTGAGAGGAGTAAATTTATTATCATTTTTTACTATTACTTTGTGGAGGCTAGAGTGCTCGGATTTTGTCAAAAAATATTGTTTTAAGTTTAAAATCTGGCTATTGTGTAAATTAGTTATGTCTGTAATGCCTCTTCCGCCTTCTTTTCTCGGTAGTGTTAGCCTTTGGACGCATGATCTAGGGTGGTGTTTACGGAATTTAGTCATAGTCGTATTAATCTTTCTTTGTAAATTTATGAGCTCCGATTTGTTCCAGTTTATAATGCCGAAGGAATAGGTAAGTACTGGGATCGCGAAAGTATTTATTGCTTTTATGGTGTTTCGGGCATACAAATTTGATTTCATGATTGCATTGAGGCGATGTTGGAATCTTTGTTTTAATTTAAATTTTGTGTCCTTTTGGAGTATTTGTTGCGCTTGGTTGTATCCTAAATACTTATAAGTTTGTCCCTCATCTAGTGGTTCTATGTTTTCTCCGGATTCTAGTGTATAAGTGTGTTGAAATGAACGCCCTGCTTTATAAGAATTTATTTTAGTTTTGTCCACCCCAAAATTCATTTTAATGTCATTGCTAAATTGTTCAGTCAGTTCGGTCAGTCTGTACAGGTCTAACTCATTGTCTGCATAAATTTTAATGTCATCCATATATAGTAGGTGGTTTATAGTCTCAGTCTGAATGTGTCTGTTATCGTCTTGTAGCCGATATCCTGCGTCTATGGAATTTAAGGTATTGGAGAGGGGATTTAACGCTAAACAGAACCAGAGTGGACTGAGTGCATCGCCTTGAAATAAGCCTTTTCTTATTTGTATAGGTGGTGTCTCTATAAGATTTGTAGAAGTTTTGAGTCTTAATTTGGTTTTCCATGTAGTCATCGTGGTTTCTAATAAAGTTATGATTTTTGGGTGAATTTTATATATTTTTAGAATTTGTAATAACCACGAGTGAGGGACGGAATCATACGCTTTTTTATAATCTATGTACATAGAATATAGGTTGGATTTTGTTTTAGCAACATGTTTTAAAATTACGGAGTCTATTATTAACTGTTCTTTGCAACCTCGACTAAATTTTCGGCATCCTTTCTGTTGTTCGGTTAATATGTTGTTCACAGTCACATGTTCATATATTAACTCGGTAATGCAAGAGGTTAATATTTTATAAATTGTTTGTAAACAAGTAATTGGCCTGTATTTTTCTGGATTCGTGGGGTCGTTGTAGTCTTTGGGTATCATAAAAGTTGTTCCAAATGTAATGTAAGGTGGGATTTTATTAGGATATTCAATAAACTGATTTAAATAGTTATAAAGATAGTTATGGATACTTGTAAACTTCTTATACCAATAATTATGTATAAAATCTGACCCTGGCGATTTCCAGTTATGGAGCTTGCGAATAACCTGTTGGAATATACTAATGGGGATGGTTTCAAATGGCATGTCGGTTATATCTTTGCTATATTTAGTTTTCTCAGCTTCTATCCATTCTGCATCAAAACGATGTTCAGTTGGTTGCTCCCATATTCCAGACCAAAATTTTTGCAAATCGCTTAAGTCCGGTAATTCGACCATAATATTATTATGTGCGTTACTTTCGTTTTGTGGTATGTTAGTTGTGTCTATCTTGATTTTTCTATAAAATTCTTTCTCATTATTATTAAATTGGCTATTTTGTTGTTTTCTAAGGGTGCATTTATTATATCTTCTTAAGCGTCCTGTCAATATCAAAAGTTTCTGTTTTAATGTATCTAATATTTGTGTTATTTGCGTATTTGGTTCCTCGTGTGTAGCATGAATTCTATGTAGTTCCATTATTTTATTTACATGTGCAACAAGTTTTCTACTCCTGCCTCCTTTAATGAACTGTGTTACTCTTCCTATTTTTACTCGTAATTCTTCTATTCTCTTTTCAAGGCGTAATTGCCAGTGTGGTTTCTTATTATTTCTCGATGGATATTGATTAGTTGATACGTTGTTAAGTGATAATTTAGTTCCATTTAATTTAGCAGCTGTCCATGCTGCACAGTATATCGCTGTCTGAAAATAATGAAAGTCGGTGTCGTCATTAACATGATCTGGGAGTGTAATTTTGTTAAGGTAGTTGACGGTAGAGAATAGATTCTTAGAAGGTTTTTGTTTAGGTATATAGACTCTGTTAGTTGGATCAGTATTTATAAAATGTTGGAGAGCATGTTTAAATGTTTCATCGATGTCAGGGTTCCTATCAGGTAAGTGTGTGGTATTCGAACTTTCTTGTCCTGGCACTACGTCCTGTCGTTGTAAATTATCGAAACTAGAATTATCAGTTTGTGGCATTTGTGTCAAATTTGTACTTAATGTTTCTGTGGTACTTATCAACTCATCAGCTACTTCCTGTTTTAGTGTATTCTGTCTTTCATCTGTTACGTATTTATCTATACTATATAATATAATACTATTATAAAGAGGAAAGATTTGTTTGTTTGTTTGTTTGTTTGTTTGAGTCGAATAGGCTCCGAAACTACTGGACCGATTTGAAAAATTCTTTTGCTATTGGAATCTTACATTATTTCTGCTGAACATAGGCTACATTTTATTTTGGAAAAAAGTAGGGTTCCGTAAGATATTTGAGTTTTTCGGACGCAAGGTGTAAAAAATCAGCTAGAAAAGTTACTTATTTTGCGTACGCTGCCTAAACTATAAAAGATAGAACCATAAAATGTTCTAAGTAATTGTAGATCTTATAAATATCTACAAAAAAGTCCGCGACACACTATACCTATCTATGTCGAGTGAGGCACAATAACCATTTATTTATTTAAAAATCCTGATTTTTTTTTTGACTAAATTGAAACGGATATATTTTACTCACGCTATTAATCCTTATCAAAATAAATTATTTTATCACTAAGTACAGTTTATGTAGATAATATTTCGTCTTTGAATGATTAAAATTGGACGTTTGGTTTTGAAATTATGGCGAAATTAAAATATTACGATAGTAGGCGTCACCAAAGCGCGTGCGGGAGGAATACAATATTTGTTGTAGAAATGAAAATTCTGTACATAAAAGATATGAAATGACACCCGAAATTACACCTTTGTCACTACATCGCTATAGAAGCCAAAAATGTGGTTAGTTTTTTGTCTGTCTGTCTGTCTGTCACTCTTTCTGTCTGTCTGTATGTTTGTTCCAGCATCACACGAAAAATACTGATCCGATTTGAATGTGGTTTTCGCAGATATATTTATCTTCTTCCAACTTAACATCTGGTGTATAAAATTTTTTCCCCCCACCCCTTTAAGGGGACAAAAGAGGGGGTCAGATTTTGTATCAAACTTTTTTCTTTAACACGAAAACTACTGATCCGATTTGCATACGGTTTTCACAGATTTGCATACGGTTTTCACAGATATATTATGTTTGTCTTCTTCCAACTCAACATCTGGTGTATAAAAATCCTCCCCCCCCTCCCCTCTCAACCCTCTCTGGGGACCAAAGAGGGGTCAGATTTTGTATACAACTTTTTTCTTTAGTGGACTTACTTCATATTAGGTATTAACTGTGTTTTTCAACTTAACATCTGGTGTATGACCTTCCACCCCACACCCTCTTAGGGGACAAAAGAGGGGGTAAAACATGTATCAACTGATGATGTAGAAAATATACTTTAAATGGCAAAACAACGTTTGCCGGGACAGCTAGTTGTTAATAATTGCTCTAAGCTGGTCGCTTATTCGCTGTTCACTAAGATGTGCCAGTGTAATGAATTTATTCTTGAAGGCCTCGTGCAATGGTTTACGATATGATGTCCTATTTGTCTCTAATTGTGTGATTCGGTAATAGCTTTTAAGTATGTACTCATTTAGTTCGTCTGTCCAGTTTAATCGAGACTGATTTTGTATATTTTGCGTGTCTGTATGAGTATGTGTGAGAATATTAGACTGTGGATTACGAAGGATATTTTTAACTTCTTCTTGTATGTCTGATAATTCTTGTTTAGAAAGAAGCTTGCAATTTAAAATAGCCCGTCTTTGGTCACCTATACGTTGCTTGCTTGCTTCCATTTCAGGGTATTTATTTGTAAATAAGTTGTTATTATTATATGAATGGTATGTTACCACTTAAAAAACTACAAATGAATAGCGATAAAACTGATAAAACTTACTCGTCTTTACTAAACCTTTTGACTAGTACTACTTACGTGCTATTTAGTTAAATCTGTGCTAGACCCGACTGTCGTCTTACGTCTAGTAACTTTGTTCTATAAAAGTTATATTAGATTTCAACCGACAGTCAGTCGTCTGTCGGTTGCTATCTAATTAATTTTCAGACAGTACCTACTCTTATCTGTAGATCACTGTGATAGTCTACAGTCTACACTCTACGGAGTCTACGGTGTCTTGTGTAATACCTGTCCGACGGGCTCATGGTGAGGTTCACTGCAGGAGCTCCTCTCATCTCTCTCCGGTTTTCATCTGGCGGTCCAGGATCTATCGTACTTGTTTGTCTAGTCTGCGAAATTAAATGAAAATCATAAAGACACAGATTATATTATGAGGTCGTTGTAATTGGGTTGGGTCATGGGCCATGGCCCTTGACCGTGACTTTTTGTCACTATACCTATTCCCTTATGGCGCGGATGTATAAGTCGTCACTGTTTGCTAGAATTGGCACTACTAAGAGCTCCTCGATCTCATAGTATGATAGAATATACCAATTGAAATAAAAGCCTTAAACTTTGATCCACATAAAATATAGATTAGGTAATTTTGCAATCCGTCAGTTTCATAACTTTCATTACAAAGAAAGTGCAAACATCCGCGCTGCCAATACGCGTGGGTTGTGGATGGTTGTGGGTTGGACGAACCACCTTATCTCAGAAAATTAACCGATGCAATTAAATGTTGAAGCCTTTTTAAAATAGTTTAGCACGCGGTCAAAGCCCTGAGCAGTCACAAGAAGTAAGAACTGCTTACTTAGGTAAGTATAGATTTTATGTTTTTGGATCCAGCGTCAGAAAAAATCACTTTGCATTGCCTTCGCACTTTTTCACCCTCCTCTTTCTATAGAGAACCTATGGCTAGTAGCAGTGCTAGTATATTCTCATGGTATACGGTAAGTACAGAGGGATCTAGAACGCTTACCATGATGCCCTTGAGCTGATTCACCAGTGGTGAATCAGCGAAGAAGTTGTTCACCGCGGAGAATATGTTTGTGGGTGTGGTCGCCAACGCGCAGCAGACGTCGCGCCTGCCTATGGTGCCTGCAAAAATAAGTAGAACAGTTTTAATCCCGGAAAAATTATCTTTCACCACCGAAGATATGCGAACCATATAATATTACGTAAGTATTATGAATTATCAATATTATAATAACTACCTAATATACCTATGTTTAAAAAAAATAGATTTTTAGGGTTTCGTAGCCAAAATTGCTAAAAGGAACCCTTATAGATTCGTCATGTCTGTCTGTCTGTCTGTCTGTCTGTCCGTCCATCCGTCCATCCGTCCGTCCGTCCGTCCGTCCGTCCGTCCGTCCGTCCGTCCGTCCGTCCGTCCGTCCGTCTGTCTGTCTGCAAAAATGAAAAAATTATTAAAAATTTTAGGGGTCCCCATAGGTACAACTGAAACAAAAAAATTTTTTTTTCATCTAACCTATGCGTGTGGGGTATCTATGGATAAGTCTCCAAAAATCATATTGAGGTTTCTCATATCATTTTTTTCTAACCTGAGTAGTTTGCGAGAGAGACTCTTCCAAAGTGGTAAAATGTGTGTCCCCCCCCTCCCCTCTAATTTCTAAAGTAGGGGCATGATAATTCTAAAAAAAATATATGATGTAGATTACTATAAAAACTACCAACGAAAATTGGTTTGAACGAAATCTAGCCAGCAGTTTTTTTATACGTCATAAATGGTAAACCTTAATCTAAATTTCATTAAATCGACTGAAATATAAAAATAAATCAAAAACCTTTTAATTTCATAAAAATAAACCTTAACTAAAATGACAGAATGAGCTGTTCGATAACGACTTAACAGAAGACCTACTTAACCACAGATACCAAAGTGGGGGGACGAGGGGGGCGCAGCCCCCTGGAAGGTGTGCGGACCAAGCATGTTCGAAGATGATCTTCGTTCATCTCGGGACTTCAACATCTCCAAGATTTAATGTCAATATCCTATAGCTTGCACCAACATTTCACTCAAAACTTCAGAGAGATAATTAGCCACAAAAATGGTTACTTTTCTCATTGATATCTAAATAAAGGCACTGATTTAAAGGGGGCAGTTGTAAATTGCAGTTTTGGTAAGTTAAAAATTATAAACGGCACGTTCAATAACTAGTTTAACGGTTAAAACTAAGCAATAAAGTAAACAAAAATGAATGGTAAAAATAATGAAATGGATAATTGAAAACATTATTGAACAGCAAAAATATAATTAAATGAGCGGTAAAAATTAATGAATGAGCGGTTACGCGTAGCAGTACCAATCGGAATTTGTCAGTAAGAAATCTCATTCTAATCAGTTCTTTAAACAATGAGGTGGTAAAATATAATAAAATCGGCCAAGTGCGAGTCGAACTCATCCATGAAGGGTTCCGTACCGTTATAAAGCGAAAGTATAAGACGGTTGCTGCGCTCGCTCGGCTCCCTCTGTGTTGTGGTCTAAGTTCTAACCTAACCTAACCTACTCTTGCTAAGTATATTCTCTCTCGTTTTTACACACATATGCGCAGCTGCTATCAAAAGTGATGAGAAGTTGTTCCTGGCAATAGCAAACAAATGCCTAGACCTAAAATACTTCCCAGAACAATGGAAAGTGGCACATGTATGCATACTTCGAAAACCAGGCAAAGAGGACTACACCCATCCCAAGTCCTACAGACCTATTGGCCTACTCTCGGTACTGGGAAAAATCGTAGAAAAACTCTTCATCACCCGATTACAATGGCGTCTCCTACCTACACTACACAAAAACCAATATGGTTTCACACCGCAACGCGGAACCGAGGACGCCCTCTACGATCTGGTGGAACACATTAAAGCAGAAGTTAAATCTAAAAAGATAGTGCTTATGATTTCATTGGATATAGAGGGTGCCTTCGACAACGCGTGGTGGCCAGCTCTGAATGCTCAGTTAATAAAAAAGGGCTGCCCCAAAAACATCTACGGCCTTATAAGGTCGTATCTTCAAAATAGAAAGGTCAGGCTTAACTATGCCGGAGCAGCGAGCGAGAAAGGGACTACAAAGGGCTGCGTACAAGGATCAATAGCAGGCCCGATATTCTGGAATCTCATACTCGACTCGCTGCTACAAACTCTGGAAGGTCTGGGCATTCATGTCCAGGCCTTTGCAGACGATGTGGTGCTGATTATCTCAGGAACCAACGGTCAAGCCATTGAACAAATAGCCAATAACATCCTGGCTTTGGTTTCAGAGTGGGGGCTGAAAAACAAGCTTCGATTTGCACCGCAAAAAACTAACGCGATGTTAATAACTAATAAGCGTAAATACGACATCCCCATCATCCACATGGCTGACGTTAGGATCCAATTAGTAAACGAGATCAAACTCTTGGGCCTAACAATAGACAAAAAAATGACCTTCAATGCACACGTATCTAAAACCTGCAGGAAAGCAGCTGATATATATAAACAGCTGGCGCGTGCAGCGAGGATAAATTGGGGTCTAAACAAGGAGATAATCAGGACCATATATGTGTCTGTGATCGAGCCAATCGTGCTGTACGCAGCATGTGCTTGGGCCCCAGCAGCAGAAAAGTTGAGCATAAAGAAACAACTGAATGCGCTGCAAAGGGGTTTCGCCCAGAAAATCTGCAAATCGTACCGCACGGTATCCCTAACCTCGGCACTAATAATATCCGGCTTACTACCCCTAGACCTGAGAATCCAAGAAGCGGCAACCCTATTCAAAATTAAAAAAGGGTACTCACAAGAATATCTACCACCAAACAGGGAAGTGGAAGCTAAAGTGGGACCACTTCAAAACCCACATCCATCGCAACTCATAATAACTGAGTACGAATGCCTGGAGGACGTGAGCCAAAGCACCACCAAGGAACACCAAATAACCGGCCCCCAAATATATACGGATGGTAGTAAAATAGAGGGGAAAACCGGAGCTGCTCTAACGTGGTGGAATAACGGCCGGGAATCCAGATACTCCACTTTTCGGCTAGAACCGCACAATACCGTCTTCCAATCTGAAATCTATGCGCTTTCTAAGGCGATCCAAATGGCAAAGACATCAAAGGAAAGCTTAATCAACATCATGAGCGACTCTAGATCGTCACTAAACATGTTAAGAAATCCACTGGCAACACACCCACTAGCGATTGAAATGAAGAAAAATCTGAAAGACATAGCAGAAGAAGGCAGGAAAGTGCGGTTATTCTGGCTTAAAGCCCACGTGGGTACCCCAGGAAATGAAAGAGCGGATGAGCTGGCAAAAAAGGCAGCGCTCACCATGAATACGGCACCGGACTACAACAAGGTGCCAATATCATATGTGAGGAGAAAAATAAGGGAGGGAACAACGGTGAAGTGGCAGGAAAGATACCAATCCTCCTCAACAGGATCGGACACAAAAGTGTTTTTCCCCACAGTTCAAAAAGCGTGGGAGATACTAAAGCACGTAACAATAACACCCACACACGTGCAAGCTATGACCGGTCATGGAGGATTCGCAGCTTACCTGCATCGCTTCCACCTAAAAGACAGCCCCTCCTGCATTTGTGACCCCGCAAAGGAAGAGACTATATTCCACCTGCTATTTGAATGCCCAAGGTTCGGCAGTTATAGATCTGACCTAGAAATACAATTACAAATAGAGCTAAGTCAGTCAACCCTCCCTACCATCATTGAGGAAAAAAACACTAGAGAACCATTGATGGCATTCATTAGCAAAGTAGTCTCCAGAGCAGCCGCAGCAAATGGCTCAACATTGTATACAAGCCATAACAAACCAAACATATCACAAAGGCACGAACAACCAAATACATCAACACAACACACACTAACTCAAACACAACGCACACAAACACAAATCCCAACACCCGTACAAGCACACGATACATCAACACAGGTGCCAACAGAAACACAGACACCAACACAACCACAGACACACACTGAAAGTCAACGGGCAGAGTCAACCACAAGCACAACTGAAACACAGTCGTCCCCAACGCAAACCCAACAATTATTGGGTCGCGGACAAAACGGGGCACCAGGAATAAGACTAAGGCCAATCCCTCTCTTCATGTCCAACCCAAAAGAAACACTGGGTATAACATACAGCCGCCTCAATTCACCCAAACATGTCAACATATCACCGGGACTATCAGTAATCCTAAACGGAAGCACATCAAAGACGAACATGAAAATGAGCAAATATTTAGCCCTCCCAACATCCGACTTTGCAGGCCAACCCTGCAGAATACTACAATCAGGCAACAAAACGATATTAGTATTCGAATGGGATGCGCAAACAGCCTTTGAACGGGCCTGTTCGTCTTTGATGGAGTTGGGAGCAATGGGGACGAGACAAACTACCACCTCACGCATAATCAGCGTAGATGCCATGTCACTGGAACAGGACAGAGGTAGGGCTGCAAATTACTACGGCATAGTAAAAGCCTCAGAACACCACGAGGTAATCGTCTACGAAAACAGGGGGGAAGACCTAAGCTTCCTCAAACGCAATCGCGACGATCAACCGGCAGAGTCCAAATCCAGTGGCGAGGCGAGCTCGTCCTCTGCAAGTGAACGGCTCCAAGAGGCACGGCAAAGCATTAAAGCAGATGAGAAAGAGAGGGATAAAAACAAAACAAATCATACCAAGCAGACGATGGGCAAAATAAAAACGTTTATGTGCTCCATCAAGAAAGCACTCTATTGCGAAAAAATTGCTGGGCCATTAAAGAGCCAAGACGAAACCAGTGAACAAGACGATAAAAATACCAATTATCGGATCATGGCCTCGTCACAAACAAACCGGCAGGCATCAGCAATGGAGGCTTTCTTGAGGGAGCCACCTAAACAAAAAACAACGGGCAAAAATAAAAAATATAGAGCCGATCTCGGGCAAGTGATCCCGCCAAAACTCAGACTGGCCCAGAACCGCGCAGACCATAAAATAAACGCCTTCCTCGAGTTCCAGGCGATAATAAGAGCAAATAAGACTGTTAAGCTCTTGACCTGTAATAAGATCATACAGGCTTATCAGCAACAAAACGAAAAGCTGCTAAAAGTGAGACTCGAGGATGCAAAAGCCGCTATATACGACAATTACACCTCAACGAAACTAGCCGGGGATATGACAGGAAAGTATATGGCGGCATTAAGTGCCGACTGCGGGTTCGTGCTCCTGGATGAGGAAGAATCAAAGCGCACGGGAAGACTAAAATATACCATACCATCTGAGGATCCCATAGTTGTAATAGCGGAGTGTACCAGAATAATGTTGGAAGACAGGATACTAGAAAAGGCGGAAGTCTTATCTGGGAACCCTGAATTCGACATGGACTGGGACATATTTGCGAAACCAATCAACTATTCGTGGGTAAATGGGGTTCCTGGTTGTGGGAAGACAACTTGGATCATTAATAACTTCAATGAGGAAACGGACGTTATAATAACAACGACGATCGAAGCAGCCGAGGATTTAAGGCGGAGGCTATTGCTGCGAACTGGAAATAAAGTAAAACATAAGGTTCGCACCATGGCCTCCGTGCTGGTAAATGGGACAAAGGAAACCTATAAAAGGATGATAGTTGACGAGGCCCTTATGAACCATTTCGGCTCAATCGTTATGGCAAATCTATTAATAGGCGCCAACGACGTTACCCTCATTGGAGATATTAACCAACTTCCATTTATTGAGCGTGAAAACCTCTTCAAACTCAATTACGCTCGTCCAAATTTGGTAACTAGCATTACCCAGGAGTTGTCTTGCACACACAGGAGCCCTATGGATGTGGCTTACGCCCTAAGCATGGTCTACAGTAACATATATTCATCAAAGGAAGAAGTGCGGTCCCTAAAGCTAAAGAAATATACAGGAGCAAGAATACCTAAAACCGATCCAAATACCCTGTATCTCGTACACACGCAGGAGGAGAAAGTAGCCCTAACGAACATAGGCTACGGATCGGGAACGGGATCTCGCGTCCTCACAATACATGAAGCTCAGGGATTAACGAGTCCTTCGGTGATTATTATACAGACCAAATCCCGAAAGCTGGATATCCATGACAGCGTGCCTCACGCAGTGGTAGCTATATCTCGACACACTAACACCTGTGTCTACTACACTGACACCGACGGGGACGCCGTGGTCAGCTTTATAAAAAGATCTTTGGAGGCGTCAACCGATTTTATAATGGAATATAACATCAAAATGGCGATCAAGGACAGAAATGACCAAGTCCTAGGCCGTATAGCGAGGCAGAGTCTTCAAAGGTCGGCAAAAATTAATGGGGAACATGGTTCTGGTGACCCCACTAGTAGTAGCTAGTAGATTCGTCACAGAACGATATCTTCTTAAGATCCTTGAAACTCCACCCAGCTTGAGTGACCGCTCTCCACCAAGCCAATGCCACAACATCTAAAGGCAAAGGGTGCAGCACCATACCCGAAGAAATCCAAAAATGTCGAATCTACTGGCTATACTGGGACCACATACGCCCCTTCAGGGCATCAAATATTATAATATTGTGATAAATATATATATAATATTTATTAAGTTAGGTAATATTCTATATAAATAATAATAGTATTAAGCATAATATAATATACAATAATATCAATAGTATAATAATGTATAAGTTTAAAAGGTCCAAGGCGTGATGGACTTACAGTAGATTAAGAGGAAATGTAATCTTGGTACGCGACCATATTATAACAATGAGACAAATAAAGGATATGGGCGACTAGCCCATAGACGACCCTAATTATTATAATAAAAAAAAAAAAAAAAAAAAAAAACCTAACCTACTCTTGGAGTTTCTGGATTGTGTTTGTTCTTGTTTTCTTTCGGAGGGCTGCGTCCCCCCGTCCCCCCGCTTCGGTATCCGTGGTTAAGTAGGCCTTCTGTTAAGTCGTTAACGAACAGCTCATTCCATCATTTTTACCGCTCATTCCATCATTTTTGCCGCTCAATTGTTTTTTTATTACTGTCCATGTTTTACAGTCACAATAATTAATCAACCTCTATAAAATTAAATAACTGCTCAATACTTTTTTCAACTGATCATAATAACATCTCAAATATTTAAATAACTGCTCAAAAAATTAGTTCCCTTTAAAATTGCCTCGGGTAGTGGACCTAAGTATTAGTTAGGTATCACTAGATCATAATATCAGTTAAGTATCACCGTTTCTATTAAAATTATTTTCGCCTATTGTAGGTACTAGGACTTACATAATATTATATTGTCAGTGTGAAGTGTCACTTCCCTCCTAGTTATTTTTCCCTGGACCTCCACGAATATTTCAAGACGTGGGAGAGCCATGCTTCGGCACGAATGGGCTGGCTCGACTGGAGAAACGTCCTCACAGAAAACCGGCGTGAAACAGCGCTTGCGCTGTGTTTCGCCGAGTGAGTGAGTTTACCGGAGGCCCAATCCCCTACCCTATTCCCTTCCCTTCCCATCCCTACCCTCCCCTATTACCCTATTCCCTCTTAAAAGGCCGGCAACGCACCTGCAGCTCTTCTGATGCTGCGAGTGTCCATGGGCGACGGAAGTTGCTTTCCATCAGGTGACCCGTTTGCTCGTTTGCCCCCTTATTTCATAAAAAAAAACTACTAGCATAGAGAAATTAATACCTATATTACACTGTATCAGTTTACTTATTCAGTATATTCTGGTCTCTGCTACAGAATAGATGATACGAAAGTATCGTACGGAGATTGGAGATGATACGAAGTTAACCGGGTGACGGGTCATCGAGATACTTAAATCTGGAATTTAGAAATATCATGGAAATATCTGATCTAGTGATTTGTAACCTTCAAATTTAATATGATAGTTATCTCTTTTGTAACCTACTTTAATAACATGTTACATGAGTAGTTATCTCTTCTGTTTTCACTACTAACTTGTTGAGCGCCGACCTCGTTTACTTCTCCTGAACATGACCTAATAATAATTAATTTTGTATAGACCATAATACGTAGAACCATGTAGAAGTAACGAAACTACTGGTACTGGATAAAGTTATTTAGTTTCATCATCTAAGAGTAAATAATGTAATATTATCATGGTCTCATGGTTTCATTATGTTCTTTTATAGGTACCTACTTATGTCTAAACTCTAAAGACAGAATTAATTTTCCTCTTATCCTTTATTTACCTTTATCCTTTCAATGGCAATTTGGCATCTTTGATTAGTTTCATGTTCGAACTTCGAGGTAATCTAAATTGCGTTATGGAAGGAATATCTACTGTCACAAAAAATTGAAACTAGACATAAATAAGATAATATCGTAATATGTAAGTACTTACATACTTACCTACTTCAAATAATTGAATTATCACAATTCACATTCTGAAAAGATATACGCTACGAACATAATAATAATATACTTATTTTTTAATGTCGGTTGTAACTTGTAATAGTGAAGTTCAATAATTGAACTTGGCTTGACACGCTTCCGTGTGTAAGTATCTAGAATCTAGATACGTGTAATATTTTCCAACAAACCCCATTCCCACTTCAAAATAATAAGTAATAAGTAACTAATAACCAAACCATTAAGTTATTACTAGGTACAACAAAATATTAGGGGAAAATGTTTATAAATTCCGCAGATTACCGAAGTTAAACGAGGCTTAATTAATCACTGACCTTGAAAATGGGGAGATCGGGCACCCTTGTTTCGGCTGAATTTTTAACCGCTTGAGCGAGTTCTTTAGCCAAGTCATAAAATGTCACAAAATAAATTATGAAAATTCCTTTATTAAAACCATTGTTGTGATGTTTGTTTAATTTAAAGCCATTTTTGTTGTTTGTTTAAAAATATTTTTAGGGTTCCGTACCCATAGGGTAAAACAGGACCCCATTACTTAGACTTTGTTGTCTTCGTCTGTCCGTCTGTCTGTCTCCAGGTTATATATTCTCAAGAACCGCTATGGCTGGACTTCTGAAATTTTCAGTTTGTGTATAGATCTGTTGCCGCTATAATAACTTATAAGTTTTAACAAATATTAAAAATAAAATAAATGTTTAAGGGGGCTCCCATACTATAAGAAACGTGATTTTTGTGTCCTTTTCTGCTCGATATCAATAATGGCAACGTAGGCACTTGAATTTTTTTTACAAAAGCCTAAATGTGAACATTAATAATTAATAATAATATTTAAATAAAATAAAAATATAAGGGGCTCCCACACAAAAAACACTATTTTTGGCCTATTTTTGCTTTATAACGGTACGGAAGCCTTCGTGCGTGAGTCCGACTGGCACTAGGGCGATATTTTGTTTAAAAATTATAAACCAATTTAGTTTTCTTGCGTGTAAGTATTTTTATTGTAAGAGTGGATAAAAAAATAAGATTTTGGAATCGTCTTTTTTGTTCCAAGTATAACGGCCGCTGGTTTTACCCAATTCCGCTTTGTCGCAGGAAATTACTTCTCACGCTGCTCTACGAAAAAAAATAAGTGACTCCAAAAATAATTTTATGATTTCAATTATTGTTTTGCTCATTTTTAATCGACATATTACTTTAAATCCGGTTATGTGCGAATTCGGCAATTTTTAGGATGGATAATCGTAGGAACACTCAAACTCATATTCTTTAAACAAAGGTCAAAACTATTATCTAGTAGACAAGCACTAGCTCATCAAGTAAATAAAATAATAGCTTTTAAAATAATTGTATTGTACAAAAATGTTTAAAATAAGACTAAACGCCGTCAGCTACAATAGTCTAAACAAACTGTGTAAATAGTTTTATAGATTCTTTAAAACTATTTACACATGATTCACACAGTTTGTTTGTATAGAATACTGTAAAAGTAAAAATTGTAACTGAAAGATTTATTAAATAAAGTAACAAAAAGTAAAATTTCATCTCTAAATAATATAGATAATAATTGAATAAATTAAATTTTATCAGCACAATCATTTTCTACTTATTATACTTATTTTAGTACAAGTAGACAGCAGAGTGAGCAGAATGACATTGATAAATCTAAACTACAATAATAATTATAGTCCTCTCTCGGATTATACCTAATGTTTTGTAGATCTTAAATAATACCTACAATATAAAGTTAATTAAGATGTTATTTAAAATGTTAGTTAAAATATTATTTATTGTAACTAGTAAGCGTTTAATGCGGAATTTACGGATACCTAATGGTACAGCCTTACTGACGCAATAATTTTAAAACCAATTGTATAGATATGTAACTAGACATAAGCTTCTAAGTCCTAAACAAAAGAAGAATAAACTAGAGCCACATACGAACAATTTAAAACCGTGAATATCACAGAAAATAAATTTATATCTTGTCGCATTCACGGATACGGGATAACTCGTTAACTGTAAGTTTTATTTTTATAAGGCAAAAATATAGTTACCGTCTGTCAATTGTTTTGCACTGAAACGTAACACGGTAGGAGGCTGCAGGTGCGTCGATAGCCAGAATCGGACTGATCTCAAGAAGCTGGGTGCTTGTGCTATCAAATTTTCCACGCATGCGTATTTCGATAAATTTGTAAAGGCCAGTTCCACTATAGCGAATTAGCGACATATTACGTTTAAAATGCAAAATTTATTAAACAAAAATATTCACGATTAATTCATGAAGTTCTTCAATAAATTTTATGTTGCTTATCATTCAAGGAAGTAATCAAGGAGATAGTTGCCACATAAGTGCTGATGATTTAATATTGGGCAGACTGTATTTTAGATAAGAAAGGAAGAAATTGCTTGCTACTAGAAAATCCTGGTTTGGCCCTCATATGCCACGTAAAGGTCCAGAAATAGTCGACCTTAAAATCAGAATAGCTATAAATATATACTTGAATAAAAAAAAAGGATAAAAACAGTCGTTGTGGTGAATAAGTCCTTAAATTCGGATTGTTCCCAGTAGTCCCCTTTAGCCCTGTCCCCCGGGGTGACAGCTGGGAATTATCTTCCCGGTTGTCACCGGGGTGACAATTCGCGCCGACTGTTCCCTTTGAAAGCTGACTAGAGGGGACAAATGGGAAGTCTGTTTCTTAGTTGTCACCGGGGGGGTGACAATTGCTACGATTCCTTCCCAGAAAAAAACATGTAGTTACCATAGATTTCAGCTTTTAGAAACATTATTTTTTAAACTGATAATACATTTTCTACGATGAACTTCGTTAGTCCGGCCCGCTGTGTCACTGTTAAATACACATTTTCCTTCTCTGACTACACTCCCATATTGAAAGACCAGTATTGTACTGTTTTTTCTTATAAAATTGATGTCCTGCTCGTAGCAGAATGCTTCGAACTCCTCTTTGTATTATCACAAAAGTCGATTCACCCGAACTGGAACTTGCACTATTCCCGGACATTATATTTGCAGTATTTAACAGTGAGTGACACAGGGGGCCGGACTAACGAAGTTCATCGTAGGAAATGTATTATCAGTTTAAAAAATAATGTTTCTACCTACATTTTGAACAAAAAATTCTAACTCGGTGTTGCCGTACAAAATAAATTCCGCAATATGTAAGTGAAAATTAAATTAAATTGAAAAAACGATTAGTAGTAACTAAGGTTAATAATCTGTGATTGTACCTATAAGTAAGGGAAACATAATGTTGATTTTTTTTATTTGATTAAGTATATAGGTAATATAACACAATAAATAAAAAAGCTGAAATCTATGGTAACTACATGTTTTTTTTCTGGGAAGGAATCGTAGCAATTGTCACCCCCCCGGTGACAACTAAGAAACAGACTTCCCATTTGTCCCCTCTAGTCAGCTTTCAAAGGGAACAGTCGGCGCGAATTGTCACCCCGGTGACAACCGGGAAGATAATTCCCAGCTGTCACCCCGGGGGACAGGGCTAAAGGGGACTACTGGGAACAATCCTTAAATTCGATATTTTACATACTGTAGGTAATCTTGCATAAGTTAAAGGGTTAGGGAGTCACAAGATCAACAGGATAGGATTAAATGTAACTAGGATTTTACATAATTATATAATACGAAGTTTATGTTACATTTAGGGGCGAATGTGAAATTTTATTACATCTCATCACTTTAATCTTATCCTTGTAGTTGTATAATACGTGTATAGAATGGTATAATATTAATATTGATGATAATTGATAAATAAAACATAGGACGTAAAATTTTATAATCCTCATAAAAGAAGATCGATTTAAAGTAGACCTATGAACATCGCAATGAGGATAGATAGGACGAATCAACCAGACTAAAAGTAAGACCAATTTTTAGATTTCAGATCTGAGTATGGATGGAGGCCTAGCAGCCGGGCTGGCCAACGGAGCGGGACATGTGGAAGACCCTGGGGGAGGCCTTTGCCCAGCAGTGTAGTATAGACTATAGGCTAACAAAAAAAAAGATCTGGGTAAGGCTAATTTGGCAATAGTATTACTCAAACAACATCAAAATATATGACTTCTTTATTGAGGAAAGATAGCAAATGCAGCTTAATATCAGACCATCAGCTATTTTCTATACGCCAAAGCATCTGCTGAGTTATTTGATGAAGATTAAATAAATGTTCACCTAGTTTCTAGGGTCTTTCTGACACTAGAGGACTATGCATGCTAGCTCATCTAAAACAACCTTAAATAGGAGAAAGGCTTGATTTGAAGTCAATTTCAGCGAAATTCTTTACCCAACTAGGTTTGGAAGTTAGAACTATTCATTCACTTTTAGTCCAACCTCTTAAAATTGATAAACAATTTCCTAACAATAAATTATTATTAGAAACAAGATAATATTTTGTTCATAGCTGATAAGTTATCGTGTCTTATCATCTTCGTGGAAGATGAACACAGCGCCAGCGGGCGTGCCTTTGGGAAATATGATGTCATTGACACTAAAAGAATTGATCATGATGCATTTTAGAGTTTTTAAAAATAATATTAAAAATGACATCTTCTGTGAAATAGCAGTATTGTTATACTTGGAGGAGTTGGAGGCTTGCGACGAATATATGTAAAAAAAATATTCCAACAGAATGATTTTTATGAAGCCCCTTTTTTAGCACCCAATCAGAAAAAATATTAATTAAATATGACACGAGTACTAAATTGGGTACGTTTAATTTTTTTAGGTAGGGATTACTAACTTACTCTAAAATAAAAGGGGTTGTAATTAATGTTTGATTGAAGTTTCTAAAAGTATTAAAGAACTACGAAGCAACTACACGTGCTCAAAAATAACAATCTGAGGACGTATTTTTTTACTGTTTCCAAAGCAAGCTGGCTGGCTGGTTTAAGTGGACCCTGGGCTTTTTAAGTTTTCTGCTTAAAAATCCAAGGTTAACATGAGGAGGTCAGAAAATTCAAAATAAATTTATACAATGTGTCCCGACACCGGTATCCGACCCTTTAAGGTCATAATATAGGGCATATTTTATCGACAAATTTCCTGTCAAATTTTTTCTATCTCCCTCTGTTGTAAAATGGCAGCCATTTTAATTTTTTGTATCAAAGACCCGGGCTCTCGTACTAATTTTACCAGTACATCTTATGTAAATGTCCTATGAACATAAAAAAGTTCTCATTTGATAGCTGAAATAATAGACTACAATAATACAAAAAATATGTTTTAATTTTCGTGGAATAAAACATAGAAAAACATAGGTAAAGTGAAAAAAGTTTGGATTTTTTTCGTGTATTTTTTAATTATTTGATTTTTGTGAAAAATCTAGCAATTTAAACTAGTCATTTTTTATTTTAAAAAGATAGAGGAGGTCATTAGCTAAATACATTCCTAAACATCTTAGCTCTAGGTCAGATAGGCTAAGAATTATAACAGTTTGAATAGACCCCTTTTCCTTGCATATCAACCGGAGCAGTACAAAAAAATGCATTACAAATTTTTAAGTTAATTTTTGACAACAATTTATTCATAAATACTTTATTGAGACATTATTTGTAGATTTTCGAAACATTTCGTTGTTTCTCCCTACTTTTGCATATTTGCGGGACACATTGTATAATCATGAATCATGATGATACTAATTTAAAAAGTTTAACGATCAAAACAATATTAAAATCAAAAATAGCTATATCTAACAGCGACATTATACATTGTAGAGAAAATGAAATAAAAATGTATGGACAAGCATTCACAAATTTCAAGGTGGCTATGGCAATTGGCAGGTCCTGTAGAACCATCTAAAAACCCTAAATGAGCTCTAATCTTCTGCGGTCTGTCAAACTAACTCATCCTTGATCTATAAAAGTAGCTTAGGTGCATATTGCAAACTGTTGCGTACGAATTACGATGCGACCTGTGAACCAGTAACACAGTTCGTAATGAGCTGGTATTGATCATTTCGTACGTTTTCATTCCGATTACAAAGTTCACTCGTTCATCCGTACGTTGTACAATACGCATGCGCTGTCCCCTGCGGAGCCGGTTTCGGCTTTTCCCGTCGCGATGAGCGATCATTCATTCTAGTTAGAGCCAGTAAGCTGGGCGCACGCTGTTAGTTGTAGAATTCGCTTAATAAATATTTGAAAATGGAATTCATTGGCAAGAAATACAAGATGACCTCGTCGGAGAACTTCGACGAGTTCATGAAAACTATCGGTGAGTGTTTTTTTATTTAATTGTGTAGTTTTCGGTATTCTAATGAACTCGAGTGCCGGCCGGCATTCGCACGCTATCCAGACTCCAGTGTCGGTTTTTGCCGTTATCTTTAGCGAAGCGGTTGTGTTTTTTGGTTTGCTGACTTTTTTTTAATTCCGATGTTTGCAATCATGCGCAAACGAAGATACAATTATTATGTAGCTGCAAATTCGTTTCAATAATTACATAGTTATCTTTTCTAGTCCACGCCTTTGTATCTACCTTCAAATTAATTATAATAACAAGACGTCTTGGTTTGAGAAACATTCTTTTTAGATTCATCATGTAGCTATTTTTAAATTGCTTGTAAATTAAAAAAAAACTGCAAAAAAAACATGGAACTACGTACTTATTGATTTTTTGTAAAAAGTACTTAGGTGTGCCAGAATGTTCCCCTAACTCCTTAACATTTTGTTTCTGAATATTTTCTGAATATCACTGAACAATGAACATTGTCTTCTTCTTCATTTCACTGAACATTGATTCATGTTTTAACTTTTAACACACATGTGACATGACACACCTTTAATTATTGGCCGAGTTACATTATAGCCAATAAAGCCATTCATATTTTAAAATAGGTAGCTATGTTAAATAATCAGCCAAGTGCGAGTCGGACTCGCGCACGAAGGGTTCCGTACCGTAACCGTTATAGAGCCATATAAGGAAAAAAATTGTGTTTTTTGTATGGGAGCCCCCTTAATTATTTATTTTATTTTAATTTTACTATTTAATATTAAAGTACAAAATATATAATTAAGGATTTTGTGAAAATTTCAAGTGTCTATATGTTGCTATTATGGATTACGAGCCAAAAAGACCAAAAAAATCGGCCAAGTGCGAGTCGGAAATATTTTTTATTATTTAAATATTTTGTAGTTAATTTACTATTTATTTATATATTTTTTAGTGTTTTTGTCTATTTTTTGGTGTTTAAATATTTAGTAGTAAATTTACTAAAAAATATTTTAACACAAATTTTTTTTTAGTAAGTATTTAAATATTTTGTATAAAAATTTTGTTCAGGACCCTAGGTAATTACTATCTTAAGCTGAAAAATAACTCAAACATGTTAAATATTTTCGTATGAGAAAATGATTTTGGTATTAAGAATGTATGAAAATTTCGAGGGTAACCCGGGCCCTTAACAGTTTTTGCTCAGCTATGAATCATGATGAATCAGTCACTAAGGATGTTATTTTATAAGTATAGATAAAAACGATTATTGTGAGTTAATCTTAAAAGATAGGTAGGTACTATCAAGGACATTTTTTTAGATAATTTAAAGAGAAATAATTCTATCATACATATTTTTGGGTATCTTGGACCGTTTTTGCAGCGCACGCAACGGAAGCTCTCAAAGATGAATAATTTTCCCCGTTTTTTTCCACATTTTCCTCTGTTTCTTCGCTCCTAAAAGTAACAGCGTGATGTTATATAGCCTATAGCCTTCCTCAATAAATGGGCTATCTAACAATGAAAGAATTTTTCAAATCGGACCAGTAGTTCCTGAGATTAGTGCGTTCAAACAAACAAACTCTTCAGAATTATAATATTAGTGTAAATTAAATTTAAATAATATATATATGTATGTAAATCAGGTAGACGATTAATAATTTTGTTTATTACTATTTACCTGCGCCGCGCACCGTGACAAAATATTTTACGTGTACTGCGCCGCAGGCTGAAAAAGGGGAGCCCCTGCTCTATCTAAACTGGTTTTAGGAGAGGATACTGGGTCACCTAATCCTTCCAAAAATATGCTTGTTGGGTTTTTTTTTCATCCTACTTCCTAAATCCTAACTCCTAAAAGAGACATGGAGAGTACTACGACTACTGAGTCAGACTGAGTAGTGAGTACGAACTACGAAGTGGTTGTTTGATTTGTGGAATCCGTCGCGTCGTGGTATGTTATACCTGAGGTTATACCTAACATGACCTATCACCTAACTAACCCAACCGACAAAAACCTTCAATTATACACTGTTTTATCATTTCATGCTTACGTCATCACTTATTCTGAATACACAAAATTTTGTAAAATTCCTATACTTATTGAAATGATCAAACAATTAGTGGTCAAAGGTGACTTTTTCCAGACGAAAGATAATAATCGTCAACGGCAAGTTTTATCTCTATTAGCTGATGAATGTAGTCCATTATTAAAATACTGAGCATTATTTTATTACTAAGCATTTTAATGAACATAGTACAGAGACATTCGTTTTTACTCATCGAATAATTATTAAAAGTTTATCTTTACTACGTGTTTAATAATATACTTTTAAAAAGCAATAAATTTAAATTGATACCCACAAAAGTGTTTTTTAACCGACTTCAAAAAAAGGAGGTTATATCAATTCGACGCGTATGTATATAATATTTCCAGAACTGCCTAATTTTTGTATATGTTAATCTATAACAGCTTCTGAACAAATGTGCCAAATTTCAAAAGTGTATGTCAGTATGTATGTATGTATGTTTTTATGTTTGTGGACGCATATCTCCGGAAGGCAGAACTACAAGTCCGATTTAGGTGATTCTTTTTTTATTGTACCAGGTATTGTCCAACTTAGGGAATACTGCAAGTTTCATCAAAATCGGTCCAGTAGTTTTGGAGATAGGGAGTTTTAATTCTCAATAAAATACAGTAATTATTGTGCGTATCAATTTTTTAAAACTAAATTTAACTAATATTTTTGTAATTCCTTTGGCACATTCAAATATAATATTTTGATGTATGAAACTTAAAATATATACTTACTTACTTATTTTATGAGTACGAATGTTGCTTGTTTATTTTATAGGTAGAGTTTGGATAGAGTCTATCTGAATTAATTACTATTAGTAACTCAATAGTAGCTGTAAAAATATTTAAGCAATCTTATTTTGCTTTTATGCGAGATATGATATTATTTTATTGCAATTATTACTCGAAGTTTATTGATATTTAATAATGAAGTTGTAAAGTAACATATTTTTAACTCATCACTCATCAGCAGCTTTGTGACTTGTGAGTGATTCTACATGAAAACACCAGCGATTTCCGAATTCGAAGTATATTTATTAACTATTATTGATTTATTTACTTTCAAACAGTCCGGTATAAATAGTCAGTACTCAAGATGCATCTCGGTCTCAAAACGCGGTTCGGCTCTGTGATTGGTCAAAATTTTGACAGCCAACCAATCACAGAGCCTGAACCGTGTCTTGAGACCGAGATGCATCTTGAGTGCTGACTATTTATACCGGCCTAAGGCCGGTATAAATAGTACTCAAGATGCATCTCGGTCTCAAGACGCGGTTCGGCTCTATGATTGGTCCAAATTTTGACAGCCAACCAATCACAGAGCCTGAACCGTGTCTGGAGACCGAGATGCATCTTGAGTACTGACTATTTATACCGGCCTAAGCAAGAAAGCATTCATATAAAAATACATACAAGCAAAAGTAACGCCATCTACTATGTCAAACCTGAAATTTCAAAATTGTACTAGGCAACACTGAATTTTGATCACGCTTTTTGTCTAAGCATACTATTACGTCTATTTTATACGTTTTTACGTACCTGCATATTGACTATTGGCGACTGGGGAGCACAGAATAGATCATGGCATATTTTGATGAAATTTTTATTCTCATGATGACTACAAAAAATATATATTCTAGTTTCAAGTTTTACAACAACTTAATTTAAAAAAATAAAATGATACTTAGATTTCAATTGATTAAATAAAAAATAATCATGCAAAATAACTTGATGACAGAATACAGATTGATATGTACCGAGAAATCGCTATGTTAGCAATCCGAGTAGAAAAGCAAAAGCCACAAGATATTGTTGCGGTTGGGTGGTCTGAGCAATATGATCCATCCAGGCCATCCGCCATACTCATCAGATGATGCTGTCAGTGATAGAACGAGCGAGATCGATAAATACTAGATTGATTACTTTTTGTTCCTCAGGAAAGTTCATACAAATGATGGGATATTTACACCTTTCACGCTCAATTTGGCTTAAAACTGTACTTTTCCAACTTGAAAAAATCATCAACCACTTATCTTTATAAAAATGTTGATAACTTATTTTTATAGAAAATTTCACTGTCTATATAGTTCAGAGAAAAAAAATAGGATTTATAGAGTATTTGTACATTAAATCTCGATACCCCTTAAATTCCGTTTTAGTATCAGTTTCGAAGCTTTTAATTTACGTACCCAGCGATAGATCTAATTATAAAATAACTAGCTGTCCCGGCAAACGTTGTTTTGCCATTTAAAGTATATTTTCTACATCATCAGTTGATACATGTTTACCCCCTCTTTTGTCCCCTAAGAGGGTGTGGGGGGGGAAGGTCATACACCAGATGTTAAGTTGAAAAACACAGTTAATACCTAATATGAAGTAAGTCCACTAAAGAAAAAAGTTGTATACAAAATCTGACCCCACTTTGGTCCCCAGAGAGGGTTGAGAGGGGAGGGGGGGGAGGATTTTTATACACCAGATGTTGAGTTGGAAGAAGACAAATATAATATATCTGTGAAAACCGTATGCAAATCTGTGAAAACCGTATGCAAATCGGATCAGTCGTTTTCGTGTTAAAGAAAAAAGTTTGATACAAAATCTGACCCCCTCTTTTGTCCCCTTTGAGGGGTAGGGGGAAAAATTTTATACACCAGATGTTAAGTTGGAAGAAGATAAATATTTATAAACATCATTCAAATCGGATCTGTATTTTTCGTGTGATAACATACAGACAACAAACATACAGACAGACAGAAAGAGTGACAGACAGACAGACAGACAGACAAAAAACTAACCACATTTTTGGCTTCTATAGCGATGTAGTGACAAACGTGTAATTTTGGGTGTCATTTCATATCTTTTATGTACAGAATTTTCATTTCTACAACAGAATATTGTCTTCCTCCCGCACGCGCTTTGGTGACGCCCACTATCGTAATATTTTAATTTCGCCATAATTTCAAAACCAAACGTCCAATTTTAATCATTCAAAGACCAAATATTATCTACATAAACTGTACTTAGTGATAAAATAATTTATTTTAATAAGGATTAATAGCGTGAGTAAAATATATCTGTTTAAATGTAGTCCAAAAAAAATTCAGGATTTTAAAATAAATAAATGGTTACTGTGCCTCACTCGACATAGATAGGTATAGTGTGTCGCGGACTTTTTTGTAGATATTTATAAGATCTACAATTACTTAGAACATTTTATGGTTCTATCTTTTATAGTTTAGGCAGCGTACGCAAAATAAGTAACTTTTCTAGCTGATTTATTACACCTTGCGTCCGAAAAACTCAAATATCTTACGGAACCCTACTTTTTTCCAAAATAAAATGTAGCCTATGTTCAGCAGAAATAATGTAAGATTCCAATAGCAAAAGAATTTTTCAAATCGGTCCAGTAGTTTCGGAGCCTATTCGACTCAAACAAACAAACAAACAAACAAAAAATCAAATCTTTCCTCTTTATAATAGTAGTGTAGATGTTCCTAAATCGCTTTTTACACAGAGGGCTGAAATAACAAAATATGCTGTGCAGTCAGGAAAAGGCAGGGTTGTTTTAATAAGATGATAATAGTGAATTGAAAGACATGATCTACAATGTATTTAAAATGTAATACAAAATGATTTTGTTCATTTTGTAACGCGTAAGTAATTCTCCCAGTACCCAAATTAGTTACCTAATGATTTTTATATTGAATTTTTTAATCTACTTTTATAAAAAAGCTAAAGAAATAAAATTACGGGTGTATTTAGTATTCTTACAACATTTTTAGGGTTCCGTAGCCAAAATGGCAAAAAAGGAACCCTTATAGATTCGTCATGTCTGTCTGTCTGTCTGTCTGTCTGTCTGTCCGTCCGTCCGTATGTCACAGCCACTTTTCTCCGAAACTATTAGAGCTATACTATTGAAACTTGGTAAGTAGATGTAGTCTGTGAACCGCATTAAGATTTTGATGCAAAAATGGAAAAAATATTAAAAATATTAGGGGTCCCCATAGGTACAACTGAAACAAAAAAAATTTTTTTTCATCTAACCTATGCGTGTGTGGTATCTATGGATAGGTCTCCAAAAATCATATTGAGGTTTCTCATATCATTTTTTTCTAACCTGAATAGTTTGCGAGAGAGACTCTTCCAAAGTGGAAAAATGTGTGTCCCCCCCCCTCTAATTTCTAAAGTAGAGGCATGATAATTCTAAAAAAAATATATGATGTATATTACTATAAAAACTACCAACGAAAATTGGTTCGAACGAGATCTAGCCAGTAGTTTTTTTTTATACGTCATAAATAGTAAACCTTAATGAAACAAAAAAAAATTTTTTTCATCTAACCTATGCGTGTGTGGTATCTATGGATAGGTCTCCAAAAATCATATTGAGGTTTCTCATATCATTTTTTTCTAACCTGAATAGTTTGCGAGAGAGACTGTTAAAATAAGGCAACAATAAATTTGTATTGAAATAGATTTTTAATCTATGATGCCCTCTTTACATTATGGTCTGTGTCTATTCTCTATAGGCTTGTGACGGATGTCACTCTCTTGTCAAAAAGGCCTCCTTGAACTTGTGCTAACTAAAAAGTGTAATATTGTATAAAATTAAAAATAAACGTTCTTTGGATAAAATAAACAGTGTTTCCTATAGCAATCCACTTCCACTGCTCGTAAACATATTCTGCGATCAGGTTATGTTCCCAGAACTCCGGATTGCTATAGATTAATATCGCGGTAAAGCGAGGTCGGAACAAAGAACGGGCCGGGTCAAACGGTATATCATGGAAGCTACTTCGGAAAACCAAAACTTACTATTATTGGAAGGCTTATCAAATTGGATGTCATGGAAGTTCCAAATTCGGGTAATATTAAAAGCACAAGGAATATTTGGAGTTGTAGACGGGTCGGATAAAAACGATGGACAAGATGTAAAATGGCCGACACGAGACGCAAAGGCACAATCTATAATAGTAACAAGGCTGAACAACAAAAACATTTTACAAGTGTCTAACTGTGAGACTGCTAAAGAAATATGGGAAAAGTTGTGTTCCATATATGAATCCAAATCTGACACGTCTTTACACATATTGCAACAAAAGTTTTTTGAAGCCCAATATACTAAAAATGAGGAAATATCATTATATATAGCAAAGCTAGAAGGATTGGCAAACAGAATAAATCAGGCAGGTGGAAGTATACCAGAATCCATGGTAGTCACTAAAATTATTAGTTCTTTGCTGGAAAATTTTAGACATTTTATCTCAGCTTGGGATTCAGTTCCTATGGCAGACAGAAAATTATCTGAATTAATATCCAGATTGGTGCTAGAAGAGCAACGTAACAATATTTATGAGGAGAAAATGGCTTTATCTACCCAATCAAGAAACAGCGAGAGAAAATGTTTTAAATGTCAACAAGTTGGACATTATAAAAAAGACTGTAAGAAAAACATGAATAATATTAACACTGGTAAAAACTATAAGCAGTGTAAAATATGTAAGAAGTTTAATCATAAAGAAAAAGACTGTTGGTTTAGAAATAAAAGAAATTCATACCAGAAATCGGACAATGTAAAAGGTAATACAAATGCATTTATTACATCAGCGATAAACTTTTCCTTTGCAAACAATTTTCTAGAAACATGCTGGGTGATGGACAGTGGTGCCTCAGAACATATGTGCAAAAATATAAATATGTTCAAAAATTATAAAACTTTATCAATGCCGAAAGATATCATAATTGGTGATGGTTCAATCATAAAAGCTCTTGGTCAAGGTGAAATACACTTGAGCGCATACAATGGAAAACAGTGGATACCTACTATTCTATACAATGTTTTATTTATACCAGAAATAAAAGTAAATCTGTTTTCATCATCGGTAGCAATGGATAAAGGTTATACAATGAGATGTGATCAAAATACATGCACTTTCATGAAAGATAATTTAATTAAAGCAACCGCTTACAGAAAAGGAAAAATGTATTTAATGAACTTTAAAAACGAATCTGATATTGCTATGGTTGGTCAATCAAACAGCGGGCTCGCTGAGTGGCATTCAAAGCTAGGTCACCAGAATATTGAGCATGTGAAGACTATTCTGAAACAAAACAATATTGAGTATAAAGAAGGTGATTCAGAGATATGCACATCATGTTTACAAGGTAAACAACATAAGTTACCATTTAATAAAAGTGACACAAGAGGTGAAAAACCAGGAGATTTAATACACATGGACATATGTGGACCGATGGAGTGTGTGTCACTGGGAGGTGCAAAATATTTTCTTTTACTAGTTGATGATTACTCAAAATATAGAAGAGTATATTTTCTACGAAATAAAAATGAAACAGCAGAACATATTAAGAACTATATAAGTGAGAGTGAAAATATAACAGGCCACACTATTAAGGTTATGCGAAGTGACAACGGAACAGAATTTGTGAATAAAATTGTGGAAAAATTATTAAATTCTAAAGGTATAAGACATGAGAAAAGTATTCCATATCTCCAAGAACAAAATGGTTGCGCAGAACGCGAGATACGCACAATTGTGGAATCTGCTAGATCTATGTTAGCGGAAAGTCAACTTGGAAAACAATTTTGGGCAGAAGCAGTAAATACTGCAACATACATCTTAAATCGAACAGGAAAAAGTAGAATAATAGACAAAACTCCTTATGAATTATGGTATAAAAGACCAAAATATAATGTAACTAACCTATACAGTTTTGGAGTAGACGTCGCAGTTCATATACCTGATCAAAAGAGACTAAAATGGGATTACAAATCAGAATTTGGAAAATTTGTTGGTTATGGAGAGACAAGCAAAGGATATAGAGTATACTTACCAAAGAAAAATGATGTAGAGTTGAAAAGAGAAATTGTGGTAATTAAAAAGAAGTATCAGACACATAATAATAGAAATAAAGGTATATATGTACAAGAAGAAGACTTACCTATAGATAACCCCGAAGAAGATGAACAGGAGGATTCTAATATCAACTCATTCTACGAAGAAAGTTCAATCCAATCTGAAACAGAGGAAGAAAATGTAGAGTTATATGAAACACCAGAAACAGATGAAATAAATTTGCTTGAAACAGAAAATAATATCTTACCTCAGGTAGCAGACGCTGATAACACTAACAATCAAACACAAAAGAGGAAAAGAAAGCCACCGAATTGGATGAACGATTATGACACAAACTTTTTTTGTCTAGGCGAAGAGCCAATATCCTACGCAGATGCAATGGCTAGTCCGGAAAAAACAAAGTGGGCTGAGGCCATACAGAATGAAATGACACAACTGGAAAAAAATGAAACCTGGGAAGAGGTGGAAAATGTACCTAAAGAGGAAAATGTTATTAGTAGCAAATGGGTTTTTAAAATAAAAGAAGCAGATGGCAACAAACTATACAAGGCTAGGTTAGTGGCAAGAGGTTTTGAACAGAAGAATTGTGACAACAATACATACACACCCGTAGCGAGCTTAACAACTTTCAGAACTATGATGGCAGTCGCAGTCCAAAAGAGGTTACCGGTATTCCAGATGGATGTCGTAGGAGCATTTCTGCATGGTGATATTAAAGAAAAGGTATTTATGAAACTTCATAATGATAAAATTGTAAAACTTAAAAAATCTTTGTATGGTTTAAAGAAATCACCCCGTTATTGGAATGAAAAATTTAATAATTTCATGTTACAAGAAAATTTTGTTAGATCCAAAAATGACCCATGTTTATATTTTAGAAAGCAAAATGACAAGTTTATATACTTATTGTTATATGTAGACGATTTAATTTATTTTGGAAATGATGATATAGAGATAAAAACATTTAAAAATTCATTGTGTAATAAATTCAGTATGAAAGATTTGGGAATAGCAAATGCATATTTGGGTATAAGTGTAAAACAAGACATAAAACATTTTATAACAGTAATAAACCAAGAAAAATATCTTAAATCATTATTAATTAAACATAATATGTATAAATGTAAAACGGTTTCTACACCACTAGAGCAAAACTTAAATTTTGAATTGTTGAAGAGAAATAAACCAGAAAGCAAAGAAATTGAGAGTACTTGTAGAAGCATATTAGGTAGTTTATTATATGCATGTTGTACGAGACCTGATTTATCATTAGCAATAGGATTTCTTAGTAGATATTTAAACTGTGCAAGTATGGCATTATATAAGTGTTTAAAGAGAGTTATGAGATATATAAGAGGTACTATTTCTTTGTCATTAGTGTATAAGTATAGTAATAGCAATGTAACATTACAAGGTTATACTGATGCAGACTGGGCTGGAGATATAGCCGACAGAAAGTCAACTTCTGGATTTATATACTATATATTTGATTGTCCTATTTCATGGGGTACAAAAAAACAACAATCTGTATCATTATCATCTTGTGAAGCTGAATATATTGCATTGTGTTTAGCTATAACTGAAGGTTGCTGGCTTAAGCAATTGTTAATTGATTTTGGATATAATGTTAATATAAATATTTTAGAAGATAACTTAAGTGTAATAAAAATTTCATCGTCTAGTGACAGTAATAAAAGATTAAAACATGTAGATATAAAATATCATTATATAATGGAAAAGGTATGTAATGGTGAAGTTAATGTTACTTATGTTAATACAAATGAGAATATTGCAGACATGTTTACAAAGCCATTGGGCAAGCAATGTTTTGAAAAGTTTAGGAATTGTATAGTTAAATAAAATTTTAAGTTTAAGATAAAGTTATTTTGTAAGTTATTCTGATAGTGTAAGAAACCAGTCAGTTAAATATTTTTTTGGTTTCTTATACTGTGCTTATTGAGGGGGTGTGACGGAAATAAAAAATCAGTTAAGGGTTATAATATTATAATAAAATTTATTGTTGAGGGGGTGTGTTAAAATAAGGCAACAATAAATTTGTATTGAAATAGATTTTTAATCTATGATGCCCTCTTTACATTATGGTCTGTGTCTATTCTCTATAGGCTTGTGACGGATGTCACTCTCTTGTCAAAAAGGCCTCCTTGAACTTGTGCTAACTAAAAAGTGTAATATTGTATAAAATTAAAAATAAACGTTCTTTGTATAAAATAAATAGTGTTTCCTATAGCAATCCACTTCCACTGCTCGTAAACATATTCTGCGATCAGAGACTCTTCCAAAGTGGAAAAATGTGTGTCCCCCCCCCCTCTAATTTCTAAAGTAGAGGCATGATAATTCTAAAAAAAATATATGATGTATATTACTATAAAAACTACCAACGAAAATTGGTTTGAACGAGATCTAGCCAGTAGTTTTTGTAGTGTTTGTACTGGCAACTCTAAATTAAAAAATAAAACTGTCTTGTTTCTGATCTCAAACTGGTGTTTATTTTATTGGCGACGAAGTGATAAATTAGTGTTTAATAGTGCATAATGACGGCTAATATTGCGAATATCGTGTTCCCGGGTGTATTTAACCCCAAAACTGATAAGTGGCGGGATTATAAAGAACAATTGATGTGCGCGCTCGACGCCGCCGGCGTGGGTCAAGATAACCTCAACAAAGGACGATCATTGTTTTTATCTCAATGCGGAAGGGACACATACGCCTTAATTGCGTCATTATTAGTGCCAAAAAGACCGGTTGACGTGGATTTACTTGAAATATTCAATATCCTCGACAAGTTTTACCATCCCGAAGTGAACGAGATTCTAGAGGCGGGAAAATTTCACAAACGTCAACAAGAAAATGGTGAAAGCTTACAAGACTTTGTAGCAGCTATTAACTCTCTGAGTGCAAAGTGTAATTTCTCAGATTTAAAACGCCAATTGAGAGACCGGCTAGTACTTGGTGTAAGAGATGATCGGTTGAGACGCGATTTGCTTAAAACGAAAGAAAAGTCAAAAGACTTAACCTATGAGGTGGCACTACAAATGTGTCTCAATCATCAAGTGTTGTATGCAGATTTGTACACCACGGCTATGACTAGCGAGTCCAAACAAGTCCCGTCCGACAGTACTAGTGTTGAGCCGATGGATATTGGTAACATCAAGATACCAAATGAATGTCGAAGATGCTCACGAGTGCATAGAGAAAGCGAGCGGTGTCAGTTTACCAAAGCTAAGTGCTACTATTGTAAGAGATTTGGGCACATAGCCGCCGCATGCTTAAAGAAACGTTCTCGGCTCCATCAGGTGCAAGATTTAAGTGATGAATGCACAAACACTACCGGACCTGACAAGATGATGGGGATTTTTGCTTTTGGAGGCAGTTCTCCAGCCCCTATTACTGCGGAGGTGACAATAGAGGGTGTGAGAGTTGTGATGGAGATTGATTCAGGTGCCTCCAGAACAATTATGGCAGAAGAGACATTCATGAAGTTATGGAAGACACCTCCACCCTTACACAAAACAAATGTGAAATTAGTGACCTGGACAAAGGAGCCACTTGAAGTAAAAGGGTTGGCCAATGTGTGTGTGAAATTGGGGAACAAAGAGGCTCAATGTGAGTTAATAGTGGTGTCTGGTCATGGCCCCAATCTTCTGGGAAGAAACTGGTTTCAACCTCTGCAGTTAGAAGTGATAGGACTGTGCTGGTCTGACGATGACGTGAAACCTTACAAACAAGAATTTGCAGAAATTTTTCAAGAAGATCTAGGGCAGTATACAGGTCCCGAAGTTTCCTTACATGTACATGCAAATGTTAAGCCACGATTTATGAGAGCCCGCTCTGTACCTTTTCCATTGAAGAAACAGGTCGAAGAGGAGTTACATAAGATGGTAGACACTGGGGTACTCACCCCAGTAAGATATTCAGAATGGGCTACGCCTATCACTATAGTTAAAAAACCTGATGGGTCATTAAGATTATGTGGTGACTACCGTTCTACTGTGAATGCTGCTATTGAAACAGAATCATATCCATTACCTACATCAAATGAAGCTTTTGTGAAGTTAAGTGGAGGAAGAATTTTTACGAAGTTGGATTTAAAACAGGCGTACACACAAATGAAAGTAGATGAAGAAACAGCAAAACTATTAACTTTGAACACACATATTGGGTTAATGAAGGTAAATCGATTAGCTTTTGGCGTCAGTGCGGCACCAGCCATCTTTCAACGAGTAATGTCTTCTGCATTAGCTGGTATGGAGGGTGTAGCATGTCTGTTAGACGATATCGCCATTACTGGTGCCACGAAAGAAGAACACGATGGAAGATTGCGTCAGGTCTTGAAGAAGCTGCAAGAGTTGGGACTTAGACTAAATATTAAAAAGTGTGTGTTTGCCGCTAATAGTATCACATTTTTGGGACATATGATTGATGCTGATGGTCTTCATCCTTCACCTGCTAAAGTCAAAGAGATTCAAGAGAAACCAGCTCCAACTAATAGAGAGACCTTAAGAGCCTTTTTAGGTTTGTATAATTTTTATGAAAAATTTCTACCTGACAAGAGTACAGTTCTAGAACCACTGTACCGGCTGTTGGAATCAAAAAGACCTTGGACATGGGGCGATAAAGAGCAAACGGCATTTAATGAAGCAAAGAGGCTGCTGTCATCGGATCTTACGTTGGTTGGTTATGATTTAAATAAAGAAATACTACTCATTTGTGATTCCAGTGAATATGGACTAGGAGCGATTATTGCTCACATTATGGAAGATGGCTCTGAGAGACCCATAATGATGGCTTCAAGAACGTTACAAGCACATGAGAGGCGCTATGGACAGATTGACAAAGAAGCCCTGGCTATCATGTTTGGACTATCCAAGTTTCATGAGTTCTTGATGGGTCGGAAGTTTTGTATTGTGACTGATCACAAGCCACTGATTGGGCTATTCAATCCTACTAAACCAATTCCAGAGCAAATTTCACCCAGGATGCTCAGGTGGTCATTGAAACTAGCCTGTTATGACTATTCCATTAAATATAGAGCCGGTAAGGATATTGGCAATGCAGATGCTCTTAGCAGGTGGACTCTTCCTTCGACAGCCACGAAGGATGAAGAAATTTTAAGAGAAGTGTTGCTGTTAGAAGAGCAACCTGGTAATTGGCAGTTAGATGCGAGAAAGATTGCAGAAGAAACCAAAAAGGATCCACTGTTACAAAAAGTCATTTTTCATGTTTTACATGGCTGGCCTAGGAAGAATTCTGACCCTGCTTTACAGGTGTTTTGGAACAAGCGTGAGGCGCTATCGCAAAATAAAGACTGTCTGCTATGGTCAAATAGAGTTGTGATTCCTTCAACGCTACAAGGACAGGTCTTGAAACTCCTTCACGAGCCACACGCTGGAATGGTTCAGACAAAGGCTTACGCGCGTGGTTATGTCTGGTGGGTGGATATGGATAAGGAAATTGAACGTGTTGTGGCTGAATGTGAACAATGCCAATCTGTACGCAACAATCCACCTAGAGACCCACAGTCCTGGATCGTAGCAGAGAAACCATGGAGCAGAGTTCATATTGATTTTGCCGGTCCCTTTCAAGGTAAAACATTTCTAGTTCTGATTGACAGTTACAGCAAATGGCTGGAGGCAGAGATGGTTAATTCTATGAACAGTTCTACAGTTATAACTATTTTAAGGAAAATTTTTATAGCACAGGGGCTACCGGATACTGTGGTTTCCGACAATGGTCGAGCTTTCTCTTCGGAAGAGTTCAACACATTTTTAAAAAAAAATGGGATTAAACATCTTTACTCTCCCCCATACCACCCACAAACAAATGGTCAAGTAGAGAGAGCAATACAAACTTTCAAGAATAAAATTAAAAAGATGTTGAACGTGAATTTGTCGTGGCATGAGAGATTGTGCAAAGTATTGTATTATCTAAGGACTGTACCTGGCTCTACAAATAAATCACCAGCTGAGATGCTGAACGGAAGGCGATTCAGAACGGCAGTGTCAGTACTTCACCCGGATTCTGCACCCAGTAGAAGTGAAGTACAGCTAGAGAATGCTGCACAGACGCCCAGAAATAGAAAGTTTGCAGTCAACCAGTCGGTCTTAGTAAGGTCATATGGACCAGAAAAATGGAAAAGAGCTGTTGTAGAGGTGGTGGAAGGTCCTGCTTCTTATTTAGTGCGGATGGAAGGTGGTGAGCTGCAGAGACGCCACGTAGATCAGATCCTGGCACGGCCAAATAGAGTAGAGCTTTCTCAACATCCAAGAGATTCAGGAGCAGAAGAAAGCTCTGAGGATGACCTTACTCCGATCATCATTCCACCACCTGATTTATGGCCAGATATTATTGGAATTCCCAATACTGATTAAGTCTAAATTGTGTTTAATTGTTGTTATTCTTATATTCAGTTATATTAAGCTATTCTAACTTTAATTACTTGCCGATCTTTGAGTTAAATTGAGACTTAAACTTTAAATGCTTGATACTGATTGAAATGTTTGCAAGACTGATATAATAGTTGTTAGTGTGATTTTGTATGAGCTTATTATGTTATGTTCAAGAGAATTATTAGTGTTATGTCCAACTTGTTCAAACCTATTAGATTATATTATTACAAATTATTAAGTATGTAAGTGCTTAAATATGTTTCTAGAATAGAAATTATCCTAAGTGCTTCTATACTGTTTATAATACTTAATACTTCATTGTTAATATGAGGGAAAGGTATGTAGTGTTTGTACTGGCAACTCTAAATTAAAAAATAAAACTGTCTTGTTTCTGATCTCAAACTGGTGTTTATTTTAGTTTTTTTTATACGTCATAAATAGTAAACCTTAATCTAAATTTCATTAAATCGACTGAAATATAAAAATAAATCAAAAATAATATAATTTCATAAAAATTAACCTTATTGCTGCTGCGGAACCCTCCATGGGCGAGTCCAACTCGCACTTGGCCGCTTTTATTTTCAAAACTCAAAGCTAGCCATGCCATATATTATTATCGACTAGTCATTTAGATTTTAGACAAAATGTTTCAATATTTTGTTTGAATGACTAGACAAAATATAATTTACTCAAAATGTTTATTTTATTACATTTATATAAATGACCCGGTGAACTTACTAGGTACTAAACCGTTCGACATTCAAGTTTCAGCCGTTTGTGGTCTGATTCAACTGATTTACGAAATTCTTTTTGTGTTGTATAGGGTTTGACTTGAATTTGGTACCATGTTCAAAAAGTAGTGACCTGATGATGAGATCCATGAGTAATCGAGGGAACTCCTTAAAATTTATATGGAAACATATGGTGATTTCGATTTTTTCTGAAGTATTTCAGGCATATACCTACTACCAAAAAGTAAGATTTTGCACCAAGATGTACCCTGGTTCCGAAGGTACCCAACAGAACAGTTGAATCCTTATAGATGCAAGTTCGAGGATTTTGGCTTCATTTAAACTACTCCAAGCAAAAGCCAATGAATCCTATGTTATTTCTGCTGAACATAGGCAAAATTTTATTTTGGAATTAACAAAAAATTAAAACCGACTTCCAAGGTAAAAACAAAAGTAATAAGTATTCTTAAAAATAATCTAAAAAGAATCAAATAATTCCTATTCCTTATTCTAGTGCCATCTTCAGACTTAGCCTAAACCTCAACTATTTCTGTACTCAATCTTCGTACTTTTGAAGTCGCTACCAGCCCGGAAAAGTTCTGAGATCCTTGACATAGAACTTACGCTAAGGTAAGCTGGTACCGACTTCAAAAGCATGAAGATTGAGTACAGAAATAGTTGAAGTTTAGGCTAAGTCTGAAGATGGCACTAGAATAAGGAATAGGAATTATTTGATTCTTTTTAGATTATTTTTAAGAATATTACTTTTGTTTTTATGTAAGTAATTAAGGCGACGCCTTGATAATTTGGCTGGTAGCGATATAGATTTTTCTTAGCAATGACTAAAGCTAAGAAATTAAAGTTCATTGTCAGTATTCATCATGTCTTTGTCTTTGAATTATCCAAAGCGTAACACGATTGGTCAACTTTCATAACACAGTATAATCAATCAAAAATACCTCTGTTATGTTCGGGCACTGATGTCTATTATACAAGTACGCTGGATTGCTGATACAGACCTGCTTTTTGTGCCTATTTGAAGCGGAATCAGCGCCCCCATTATTCGGGTAGAGAACTAAATTTGACGTAACCACAACCTATAACAACAGTTGTCATCACTAGTATTAGTTCCAAATACTCTCACTACTGCTATCAGCGCCAATATGGCGGCTTTCAAACGTCATTTTTACGTCAGATAATTAGTTCTCTACCCGAATAATGGGGGCGCTGATTCCGCTTCAAATAGGCACAAAAAATAGCTGTCATTTCAAAGGCTATCAGCAATCCAGCGTACTTGTAGGTATAGAGATCAGTGTGTTCGGGCCACACTAACGTTGAATGCCGTTAAACGTGAATGACAGTATTTAGATATCGTTGTGAATGACTAAAAACGCGACAACGCGATAATTTTAACGCGTTCAAGTGGGTGGCTACACTTGAACGGTGAACGTTACTGTGGCCCCAGCATAAGAAAAAATAGCTTGTACTCCAAGTGCGATATTGGTTCTCAGCAGAACTATCATTGTCCTATATTTTTGTTATCAGTCTTATTACTTATACCTATGACTTATCACTAATGCAAATTAGAAGTAATCCACACTTTGTCTGAAATTTTGAAATACGGCAATATTTAATAGGTCTTCCTACTTTTATTTTACGAAAGCTATCATCAGAATTCAGATACAAATGAGAATATCTAGAAGACTTAAATCCGCCAACTAACAAGTTACCGCATTCGTTACAATAATAAATTATTATGTTTACAACGTTTGTTAATAATATCTTCGCACTTTGTACGTTTGACGAAATCGTCTAGGCACGAACTTTGTCCGTTTTCTACCTACGCATTAGTATTTACTATTTACGTTCACTGCTTGTCTAAATAATAGTACGGGAGCCCTAGAACAATTTTTTTTGTGATCACTAACAACTAACAAGCTAATTTTTTGTGAGTATAGCTACATTTTGATAAGACGAACAACATTATTTTTTATTTTCGAAAAATCTCGAAAGTGGTAGCTAACAGAGATAGAAAGGATTTCATACCTTGACTTGATGGTCCTGAAATATGGATTGTTTTATTTGTAGGACAAGGTTACTTTTAAATTATATTATATAACTATGAACCTACCAATACACAAAAAATCTGCTGGTTAAGGTTCCGTTTTAGGGTTCTGTAATCAACAAAAATTGGTTGACTACTGTACCCTAAAACGGAACCCTAACCAGCTGATTTTTTGTATATTGGTAGGTTAATAGTTATATAATTTAAGAGTAACCTTGTCCTACAAACAAAACAATCTATATTTTAGGACCATCAAGTCAAAGTATGAAATCATATTTTATATCTCTGTTAGCTACCACTTTCAAGATTTTTCGAAAATAAAAATGTTGTTCGTCTTATCAAGATGTACTAACAAAAAATTAGCTTGTTAGTAATCACAAAAAAATTTGTTCTAGGGCTCCCTGACCATAATATTAATTATTGAGCATTAAAATTATTTATTTAAGTATTTCGTTTTTTTCGCATTCAAAAACATAATTATTATAATAATAATTAATAACAATAAAAGTTATAAACTTATAACATAAATTCTGACGGGATATTTAGGTTCAGTCTCCTCTTCATTCTTTTATTGGCAAAATGGCGGCAAAACATTTTTTTCTTTGTTCATATTATTATTTTTTTCATAATGCGCTTATGCAATTTTAAGATATCGCAAAAGATAAATCGATATCTTAATCCAAAAGAGATAATCTTCATCACTCCTTATCAATATAATATTGTAATGTTATGGGTTTATTGCCATAATATCCCCAATTCGTGTGATAAAGCTGATAAGTGATAAGATATTTGAAACTGCTTGTACTGATAGCACTGATAGTGTCTGCTTTTGTGTTTGCCGTTGTTGCCGACATTGCATTTTTTTTCTTTGCCAACTTCACTCTTCTGACTTCATGTCCTATCCTTTCTCAACTTTTTTAACAATAACTACTTTGAATATCTTTGTATGTCGTCGCCGGTCGCACTATCTAGTCCACCTAGTCGCTACTCGCTACAAAATCGTATTTTCTACGAAAAATCGAAATTACAGACAAAAAATCGCCCAAGTGCGAGTGATTTTTATATATATTTCCGTTGATTTAATGAAAATTGAAAGTTAAAAGGTTTACCATTTATGACGTAAGTATAAAAAAACTACTTGCTAGATCTCGTTATTTAGTCGTTCAAACCAATTATTTTTGTTGGTAGTTTTTATAGTGATGTACATCGACATACATTTTTAGACATCATTTTTAGAACATAACTTTGGAACTTAGAGGGGTACTTACTAGGCCGTGCCTACTTGTACACACATTTTACCACTTTGGAGTTTGGAAGAGTCTCTCTCGCAATCTATTCAGGTTAGAAAAAAATGATATAAGAAACCTCGATAATATTATTATGATTTTTGAAGCTCTATCCATTTCCATAGATAGTAGATACCCCACACGCATAGGTTAGATCAGCCCCCTGAGTCAAGACGAATTCGTAATCGCTTCGTTATAGAATCGCCGCTCAAAATGTATGGAATTGACATAAGACGAGTCGAACGTCAACGTCATATTAACGAACGCTTATGTCAATTCCATACATTTTGATCGGCGATTCTATAACGAAGCGAAAACGAAAATGTTTCGGCTATAGGCCCAGGGGTTCCCAAATTGTGCGCCGCGGCGCGCGGCGGCGCGGCGCGGCGCCCTGGTGATGGTGCGCCGCCGTGGAAAGGCAAGAGGGGCGCCGTGAGTCGATCCTCCATCATAACCACAAATATTATAAAATAAAATTTAAATATGAATTATACAAAGCAGGCAGATGAATAAATATTAATTGTTTATTATTATTTACTTGCTTTTATAATATTAGTATGGATGGATTCTCTGGTATAGCTCTTAGGGTTCGCTCACACTTTGTCGGCGCGTGCCGGGGCGCGGCGCGGCGGGTCGGCGCGCAACGCATTGGCGGATTTTGAGTTCAGTCATCAGTGTGCTGCCTAGTATCCTATATCTTGCCAATATGGATAGGTAGCTCCGATGAAGAGCTTTCGTTTATTTCGTAGATCTGTACTACGTACACACTGTTGACGCCTGCGCTCTGCCCGACGGCCAGTGTTGCTAGACGGCCATCACAGTTTCTCTTCAAGTATTCCCTGAAATCCCCCCATAGGCCACAAGTCATAAAATATTTTTTTATTCATTACTAACGGGAAATTAACAAATAGATACGATGAATGCACACTACTTCTGCAATAGCGGCCATATTTACAGAATCAGCATCTACGCGAACTTCAGATTGATCATTTTTATGGTTCGGGTCGTAACCAATTACCAAAGAGCAAAAAAAACTCTATTACTAAGATAAAGATTTTGCTGGCTGTTCCCAGATTTTTTCTTCCAACGGGGGCTGTTGGAAGAAAAAATCAAAAAATTGTCAAAATCAGTCGCATCACCTTAAAAAAACCCAAATTTGGGGAGATTCCCCCCAATCTGGCATCACTGCTGACGGCGCGCTGCAGCCTGCAGAGCGTGGCGGGGCTTGCCGGGCCGCATCGCATCGCATCCGCAACTTGCTATAGCACACTTGACACTATTGCCGGGGCGCAGCGGGTCTTGTCGGGCCGTGTCGCATTGACGGAAATCCGCCCAGAAAAAATCCGCGCCGATGCGCCCCGGCACAGTGAGCGATACGCGCATCCGCTTCCATACAAATTGTATGGAGGTGGATTTTTGCGTTGCGCCCCGGCACGGCCCGTCTCAGTGTGCTCACTCCTTAGTTTCGTTTGGTTTCGGAGAAAAGTGGCCGTGACATACGGACTGACAGACGGACCTAGACAGACAGACATATTGTCGTCGAGAACCCTTATAGATTCGTCATGAGTCATGACTCATGAGTTTAGTATTTATGTCTATGGTTCCGTTCCGTTTTAGGGATCCTTTTTAGCTTCAATAACATTAACTTATGGAATATGGATATTGGTTTTTCCTGATTTCTATCTAAGTATCAATAAGTATCTATGATTCACCGGGGTAGAGCCGTCTGCGACTTATTGACTGAATTGGAGTTGATTGTTGACCATTTGATGGCAATTGCCGCGACTAACATTATGTCAGTACTCGGCAGCGCGCAGCGGTCTCGTATTATTTCGATCCAACGTTCTTTAGTCGAGCTTCCCGCGTGATATTGAATTGAAAATCTATTGTAGCTGCGATTCCCACGTTGGAGGTATTTTAAGAGGATTCCACACCGCTCTTTTTTCCATACAAACGTTGTCCCCTGTTTCCTCCCTGGATAATGCCGGTAGAGTTATAGTTTTTTCCTGAATATCTACGGCCACTAATACAATGTCCCTATGTTTTCTTTTTTTTCATAATTTAATTATTAAATAAGGTATGCACTTTCAAGAACCCAAATAATCGGCCAAGGACAGACATCGAGGTCTTAGTAATAGGGTCCCGTTTTTACCCTTTGGGTATGGAACCCTAAAAAATGGCCAGATTTTCCGCTGTGTTCAAAGTTCAAACATCCAGAAAACAGATTTTGACGTGAGAGAGACATGCTTCGGCACGAATGGGCTGGCTCGACCGGAGAAATACCACGTCCTCACAGAAAACCGCTCGTAATGACACTTTTCTTTCAACGCAGGTGGATTTTGACGCATTCAATTATTGAATATGCCAAACGAAAGTTGAATAAAAAGATGACGAAAATTGAAGATGAAATTGCTTAATGTGGACATAGCTAAGTAATGGCTTTGTCCACATTGTGCCTTTTTCTGTTCGTCAAGGGCATGCGTTATAGCGCAGTCAACAGCGAACGTGAGGCATGCCCATGACGCGCGTTAAAAACGTAGCGCTCGCTAATGACACTTTTCTTTCAACGCGGGCAAAGAATGTACACTACGACGCGGGATAGTATGCCAAACGAAAGTTGAATAAAAAGAAGATGACGAAAATTGAAGATGAAATTGCATAATGTGGACATAGCTCTATTGGCTTTGTCTACATTTATTACAAAGAAAAGTGTCATAGCGAGCGCTACGATTTTAACGCGCGTCACGGGCGTGCCTCATGTACGCTGTTGACCATCGATGTTGACACTTGACTGCGCTATAAACGCATGCCCTTGACGAACAGAGAGAGGCACAATGTGGACAAAGGCATTCTGTGTCATCGCCACAGAATAGATAGTACATGACTGTATCATCGCTTCGTATCGTGTCCAGTAAACTCCAGTATCGTCGATTTCAAAATAGAACTGCTAGTTACTCACTATTAAAAGTATTGTCCCTAATTAATTCAATTTATTGAGAGAAATACAAAAACTTAATTTTATAATCTCCTCCTTTTTGAAAGTCGGCTATAATTCTCTCATCAAAATGTACGATAAGTTCGTTGTCCTTGGCAATGTGGTGTGATATGCGACGGTCAATGACGGCCGCCGGCGCGCCGCGCCCACCAGCCAGCCAATGAAAGCGCTGTATTGATTCATCTGGGGCTCCGTCATCCGTGGACCGTGATCCGATTCAACAGGAGATATTTTGAGTCTGCAATCTGCATGAGGATGATCGACGTTCTTTTCAAGTTTCAACTACATAATTAAACAATAAATGATAATTGATAATACCTACATAATAATTATTATTACAGTAGGTAAATAATTGTAAATTGATTGTAAAAACATAATTTTTAATTAAGTACTTAAGTAATTACATTGGTACTTAATACTTATTCAATTTACATTTTGCTTGTCTTGTTATAATCATCTTCAAACACGACAAACAAGAATATGACTAATGCAATGGAATTCTGTCCAATGATTCTGTCCGCAGCGGTCATTGACCCCCTATAAAAAGCTTGTCATATTTCATTGCGTCGCGTCATATTAAGGGCCCGGGGTACCCTCGAAATTTTCATACATTCTTAATACCAAAATCATTTTCTCATACGAAAATATTTAACATGCTTGAGTTATTTTTCAGCTTAAGATAGTAATTACCTAGGGTCCTGAACAAATTTTTTAAATACTTACTAAAAAAAAAAAATTTGTGTTTAAATATTTTTTAGTAAATTTACTACTAAATATTTAAACACCAAAAATAGACAAAAACACTAAAAAATATATAAATAAATAGTAAATTTACTACAAAATATTTAAATAAGTACTTACTAAAAAAATTTTTTGTGTTTAAATATTTTTTAGTAAATTTACTACTAAATATTTAAACACCAAAAAAAAAGACAAAACACTAAAAAATATATAAATAAAATAGTAAATTTCCTACAAAATATTTAAATTTACTAAAAAATATTTTTAGTTTAAATATTTTGTAGTAAATTTACTATTTATTTATATATTTTTTAGTATTTTACTCTATGTTTTTGTGTTTCAATATTTAGTAATAAGTTTACTACAAAATGTTAAAAAAAAATTTTTTAGTGTTTAAGTAAATATTTTGTAGAAAAATGTTGTGCAGGAACCTAGGTAATGACTATTTTAAGCTGAAAAAAACTCAAAAGTCAAACATGTTAAATATTTTCGTATGAGAAAATAATTTTGGTATTAAGTATATTGTATGAGAATTTCGAGGGTACCCCGGCCTCTTAATATAATATGTAGACCGTCTAGGGTTGATAAAAGATGTTGAAGTTTGAACATCGCGCGCCTTCATACCCCTAGGCCCTAAGGCCTAACCCCAGTCAAGTTAGACATTTGAGGTCTTTGAGGTTGCATAAATTCGCACGCATTTTCGTTTAGCTCCTATAGTAACTAAAAAGGTTAATGACCGCTGGCGCCAACTTAAATTATTTTCACTATAGCAGTCTAAATTCTTTAGCTATATTACGATTTACGAGTTACGACCTTTCATGTACGCCTTAGTGTCTAAACACACTAGGCCGAATTACGCCGGCGTAAATTCCGCCGCGCAATGTCAAACGCATACAAATTATACGGACGGAACGCGTTACGCGACGGAAATCGGACGCGAAACACTATTGTGTCGCGTCTCGCGTTCCGCTCGTATTTTGTATGCGTTTGAAACGCGGCGTAAACGCCGAATTTACGCCGGCGTAATTCAGCCTAGTGTGTATAGATATTAGATACTTACCTTTGACCTTTCATAATATTTTACTCTTCCGCTCTAACAAGTATTCTGTATTAGCATAAAGGAAAACCACTTCCTTATATTATGTATTTATAACAGGATATAATATTGTCCAGTGGGATTAGCATTCTGTGGCCCACTCAGTAATTGTAACAGCTCTCTGTGGAGTATGTAGATTGTAGACTATGTAGGTGGTCGGAACTCGGAATGCGGTAGTCCGCTTCGGTAGATATCATCACTTCTTGGAAGTATCTAGAAAATGCTTGTGTTGTAGAGATGATTATGATCCTCCTTCTTATATGTCTGACCGTTTTTAAAACTTTGACCGTTTCGAATTCACGAAAATCGGTCGAGCCGTTTCAGAGGAGTTCAACCACGTACACCGTGACACAAGAATTTTATATTATGTATGTTATATTATATTAAAAAATATTTAATTTAAACTTTTTTGTATTCCAGGCGTGGGTCTGATCACGCGCAAGGCGGCGAACGCGGTGACGCCGACCGTGGAGTTGCGCCAGGACGGAGACACGTACAACCTTGTCACGTCCTCCACCTTCAAGACCACGGAGATGAAGTTCAAGCCCGGAGAGGAGTTCGATGAGGAACGCGCTGATGGAGCCAAGGTATGTACTATCAGAGAAGTTAATTCCTAGGCAGATGGCGGACCTAAGTAAGGTCGCCCAATCCCAAACTCAGTCAAGCCCAGCCGACCGAACACAGCTAACATTGAATTGACATAAGCCGACAGCATGATTCCATTTCCTCGATGGTACAACCAGTTAAAAATTCAGAATAAAAAAATTATTTATATGGGTAGTCCACTTATCGAGGAAGGCTATAAATTACAATTTATAATATTAAATGTACCTAAAAAATGTGGAAAAAACGGGGGAAATTAATCGTCTCTTGATACGTTGTCGCGGGAATAGCTATTAGCTATGTAATTGCTCATAAAAAACCAGCCAAGTGCGTGTCGGGCCACGCGCAATATAGGGTTCCGTAGTACTGTTAGTTTTTAAAAATTTTTGTATGGTCAATGAATGTACATTTTTATAACATGTTTTACACTACTAACAACATCATCTCAGTTACTTTCAAAGAAATTTGAACGAAAAGTTCCTTTATACTTCGCCGAATACATTTTTTTTATGAAATAAGGGGGCAAACGAGCAAACGGGTCACCTGATGGAAAGCAACTTCCGTCGCCCATGGACACTCGCAGCATCAGAAGAGCTGCAGGTGCGTTGCCGGCCTTTTAAAAGGGAGTAGGGTAATAGGGGAGGGTAGGGATGGGAAGGGAAGGGAATAGGGGAGGGCAGGGAAGGGAATAGGGTAGGGGATTGGGCCTCCGGTAAACTTACTCACTCGGCGAAACACAGCGCAAGCGCTGTTTCACGCAGGTTTTCTGTGAGGACGTGGTATTTCTCCGGTCGAGCCGGCCCATTTGTGCCGAAGCATGGCGTTTTTTTAGTTGATCGACTATTACTCAATAACTTATGAAGTCTTCTTAGCCGTGATCGTTTTCCTTTTAAATTCAGCATATTTCCTACTCCTGTGAATTTTTCCACATTTCCAGAAGCAACCGTTTAGCTGAACTCGTACTTGGCCGATTTTATTTATTATTCTGCATTTGAAATTCTTACCTAAGTAGTACTTACCTAATAAGTTAATGGAGTATTTGTCGTTTCCAGGTGAAGTCCATCTGCACGTTCGAGGGCAATACGCTGAAGCAGGTGCAGAAGGCCGCCGACGGCATGGAAGTCACCTACATCAGAGAATTCGGTCCTGAGGAGATGAAAGCTGTAAGTAGAATACCTTTTTTTGCGTTGGGGAAATGCGTTTGTTTACGCATCCTCGGCAATCTGGGGAGGACTACTGAAGTATGTGGGACTCCCTGGGGGCGGAGGGCCGCGCCCGGGCATAACCACTAAAACCCCAACGGTGTTCCTGATCTCCCGCAGGCCGCAACTCGTCGAACGTGAGAAAAACAACTTATCTATTGTTATCGCGGTCGCATGCGACCGCTTGGGGCTTGATGAAAAGGCAGAGCCACAGGAAACGCGGAATACACAACCGCGACCCTGGCCTCGACCCTGGCCTGGGTCCAACGAACTAAGTGTAAATATTGCCTGTCCATTTGCAACAAATGTAATTTCCCGGAACTCGAAGTATCTCCACACCCACAGTCCACCCCTCCTGAAACTTTTTGCCATCGTTCTACGCGAAAGATATACCATCCTAATCACCTTGATGAGTGGCGGTCTTCCAAATTGCGTTTTTCGCGTAACTTTCTGCCGCGCACTGTAAAACTCTGGAACGAACTGTCGCCGTATTACCAGAGCAATATAACCTGCAAACCTTCAAGAGAGGTTATCAACGCACCTACAGCTCTTCTTATGTTACAAGTGTTCATGGGCGACGGTAGTTGCTTTTCATCGGGTGACCTCAGTTTGCTCGTTTGCCCTCGTATTAAAATACTTAATAATAAAATATAGCTTGGTCTACTACCAGGTTTCGCGTAGTGTATATTTTCTTTGACCAGGTCTAGGTTAGGTACAAGTGCAGTTCAATCTTCAAGCTATCTGCTTTAAGCGATTTAAAATAATAATAAACATGTAAGTATTTAAATGTTAATGATTACTTTCATTTTTCAGGTGATGACAGCGAAGGATGTGACCTGCACCCGAGTATACAAAGTACAATAGGTAAATCTCTACTCTAAGACTGCAGGGCGGAGCCCTACCCTATATTATTTTATATAAAGTTTGCACAACTATTTTAACTATTTTCGTATTAAGATTTAAGTTTATCTGAAAGATGTTTGAGAGTTTGGTATTGGTTCCTTTTAAATTCAACTTAGTAGATTTTTCAAATCTAAAACGTATGTAATTTTATAAGTTATCCTGTGCATATTTAAATAAATAGTTTTTATATTATTTAATTGTTGTTTTATTCATTTCAGTTCATGTGCTCTTGTAGGCTGTAGGATACTAATCTGTGGTGGTCCGCGGTAGTGTCTACCGTCTAATACCTATTTATCTATAGGTACTAATTACTAATATTATAATTAACAGAACACACTAGTGTTTTCACATAGCTCCTAATTCCTATCCATCCTCCTAAAAGGTGAAAGGTCAATGACCGCTGGTGCCACCTTACGTTATTTTGACTATAGATTTTTTTAACGTGATAATATTATGTCTAAACACACTGGGCTGAATTACGCCGGCGTAATTTCCGTGGCCGAAATTACGTTCCGCCGCATCCGTCTGATACGACACACTATAAATTACGCGAAGAGCCGAAATTACGCGGCGGAATTTTAAAACGAAATTTTAAATCCTTTCTATCTCTGTTACACTTTCAAGAATTTTCGCAGAGGAAATTATTGTTGTTTGTCTTATCAAAATGAAGAGCTCACGAAAATTTTTCTTGATAATAATTTAAAAAAATTGTTCTACGGAACCCGGACATTAAATCTTTTTTCTAAAAAAATAATTAAAACTAGAATACTTATCATCAGTATGCGACATGCATCGCCGCCGCATAACATAACATAACATTACCGCCGAATCGCTGCCGAACTTTACGCTCGACTCGGCTCGACGGAAGTTCGGCTCGCGACGGAATTTCGGCATCCGTCACGTTCCGTCCGCATTTTGTATGCGTTTGAAACGCGGCGTAAACACGGCGGAATTTACGCAAGCGTAATTCAGGCTAATTCAGCTTAGTGTGTTTAGAGTCTAAAATTACTCAACAACTATATAATATTAACACAATGTAATAACAACACAATGTAATATTGTAATATTGTGTCCAGTATGTTTTACGTTAAATTGTCTTTTAATATTGTGTTGTGTGATTGTCGAAATAAACTAATTCTTATTCTTATTCTTATTCTTAACAGTGTCTAAACTTTAGACAGTTGCAGTTGTTGAGTAATTAATTTATGTAGCATATTAAAGCAGGATCTCCTAAAATTTTAAGATGGTAAAAGCACAAGCAAATTCCTTTAATTTTATTAAGCCCTATAGTCTAGGTCTGGATTGAATTTTTTAGGGTTCCGTAGCCAAAATGGCAAATAACGGAACCCTTATATCTATAAGGGTCGAATCGACGAATCTTCGTCATGTCTGTCTGTCTGTCTGTCCGTCCGTATGTCACAGCCACTTTTCTCCGAAACTATTAGTATAGCACTATTGAAACTTGGTAAGTAGATGTAGACTACATCTACTTACCAAGTTTCAATAATGTAGTTTCAAGTTTCAATAAAATAGTGAACCGCATTAAGATTTTGATGCAAAAATGGAAAAATTATTAAAAATTTTAGAGGTCCCCATAGGTACAAGTTACAACTGAAACTAAAAAAAAATTCATCTAACCCACGGAATCTAACCTATGCGTGTGGGGTATTTATGGATAAGTCTCCAAAAATCATATTGAATTGAGGTTTCTCATATTATCTATACTTATATACTTATACTATTATAAAGAGGAAAGATTTGATTTTTTGTTTGTTTGTTTGTTTGTTTGTTTGTTTGAGTCGAATAGGCTCCGAAACTACTGGACCGATTTGAAAAATTCTTTTGCTATTGGAATCTTACATTATTTCTGCTGAACATAGGCTACATTTTATTTTGGAAAAAAGTAGGGTTCCGTAAGATATTTGAGTTTTTCGGACGCAAGGTGTAAAAAATTAGCTAGAAAAGTTACTTATTTTGCGTACGCTGCCTAAACTATAAAAGATAGAACCATAAAATGTTCTAAGTAATTGTAGACCTTATAAATATCTACAAAAAAGTCCGCGACACACTATACCTATCTATGTCGAGTGAGGCACAATAACCATTTATTTATTTAAAAATCCTGAATTTTTTTTGGACTACATTTAGACGGATCTATTTTACTCACGCTATTAATCCTTATCAAAATAAATTATTTTATCACTAAGTACAGTTTATGTAGATAATATTTGGTCTTTGAATGATTAAAATTGGACGTTTGGTTTTGAAATTATGGCGAAATTAAAATATTACGATAGTGGGCGTCACCAAAGCGCGTGCTGGGGGAAGACAATATTCTGTTGTAGAAATGAAAATTCTGTACATAAAAGATATGAAATGACACCCGAAATTACACCTTTGTCACTACATCGCTATAGAAGCCAAAAATGTGGTTAGTTTTTTGTCTGTCTGTCTGTCTGTCACTCTTTCTGTCTGTCTGTATGTTTGTTCCAGCATCACACGAAAAATACTGATCCGATTTGAATGTGGTTTTCGCAGATATATTTATCTTCTTCCAACTTAACATCTGGTGTATAAAATTTCTTCCCCCCACCCCTCTAAGGGGACAAAAGAGGGGGTCAGATTTTGTATCAAACTTTTTCTTTAACACGAAAACTACTGATCCGATTTGCATACGGTTTTCACAGATATATTATATTTGTCTTCTTCGAACTCAACATCTGGTGTATAAAAATCCTCCCCCCCCTCCCCTATCAACCCTCTCTGGGGACCAAAGAGGGGTCAGATTTTGTATACAACTTTTTTCTTTAGTGGACTTACTTCATATTAGGTATTAACTGTGTTTTTCAACTTAACATCAACAACTTAACCCCCCCACACCCTCTTAGGGGACAAAAGAGGGGGTAAAACATGTATCAACTGATGATGTAGAAAATATACTTTAAATGGCAAAACAACGTTTGCCGGGACAGCTAGTCATTTATAAGTCTATAATGGAGGTCTATGGTATGAGTATAATAGTGTCTAGTGAGAGTATTTGGAACTAATATTAGTGATGACAACTGTTGTTATTGGTTGTGGCCTGTGGGTACGTCAAATTTAGTTCTCTACCCGAATGATGGGAGCGCTGATTCCGCTTCAAATAGGCACAAAAAGCAGGTGTGGTGTGTATCAGCCATAGACTTATAATATAAGTACAGCAATCCAGCGTACTTGTATAATGCTGCGGCCGCATATGCGTGGTGCTTCGCGCTAAAACCCATAGACTTATAATATACTGACGTAAAAACCGATACTATTGGACGATCTGCTAGGGACCGTGCAGAAACTATAGAGGGCGTCGTAATTCGACAGCAGCGCCACGATGCGAGTAAAAAACGTAACTTGTGAGTGACTTTGACTTTGCATTCTCCTTGACCCTGGCTAGTTTATGAGTGTTTTTTTATGTTTTACAATATAAAATGATATAATACTTACACTCCCAAGTGGCCACATGCGGCCGCGAGAACAACGACAGATTTCCAAGAATCCGCGATCGAAATATTAAAGTTAAAGACTAGATGACGCCCGTAACTCCGTTGCGCCAAAAATCATTTATCGCGCGAGAACCGTACATTTTCCCGGGATAAAAAGTATCCTATGTCCTTTCCCGGGGCTCAAAGTAAATCCGTACAGAATTTCAGCAAAATTGGTTTAGCGGTTTGGGCGTGAAGTACTAACAGACAGACACACTTTCGCATTTATAATATTAAGTATATTTTCATAATATTAAATATAATATTAAGGGTTTCTACTTTCTACCCGTAAACAAAGAATGGAAGAGTGAATAAAAATGTATAAAGCTTATCTAGTTAACTAAGAAAATATCTGAAAAAGTAATTAATAGCATCCGTCAGCATAGAAAGTAAAAACTTGATAAATATTGCAATAAAATAATGAAGCTATGCAAAAATACTTATATTAATTACTGAAAATGCTTGTGGATTAATAAAATAAAACAAGTTCACTAAAATAAATGCCTTTATTTCAACCTTCTGCGATTCGATCGATACCATCTTCACAACTTTTGTCTGTCACTATTTTTATTTTTTAACTAATTTCAGTCTGGATCTCATAAGTGTAAACACCATTTAGGTATGTATTCTTTAAATAACACACAAAGACTGCACTACTAATCTTTTTCTTACTTGAAGAATCATCCTTTTGAGAACCAACACTTTGACAAGATGGTTCAAGTTCAATACTATCCTCAGTGTTGAATTCCTGGCAGGACTTCTCCAAATTATCCTTACTTTTGATGCAACTTTATGCCAATTAAATGAGCGGTGCCTATGTATGTATATCAATTAAGATGGAAGCCAGTTTGGATGTTTACTGAAAGAAAGCAATGGTTATAGGTTATGTTCATATTGTGTTCATAAAAAATGAATTTACGGTTATAATCTACAAAATTTAGTGTTTTTATTAATCTACACTTAACACTCATGGAACTTTTTAAATACTTACGTATATTTTTACCGCCTTTTATCCATTTCTTTCGTTTTTCAATAAGCAAAGCCATGTGAATATTTTGGCAGAAAAATAGTAAAATTTTACATCGTTCGATTTGCCTTTATATTTCTTTTACATCCGGGAATACAACAATACATTTCAATTCTTGAAAATACTCAGAATTTGTTAAGAAATCTTCTAATTTTCCGTAGCTTCACTAGAGCTTGACAGTAAAATTTTAGTAAAAGTTTCGGCTATTCGCCACTTGTGGCAGTGTCGTTCGAGTCGTCGCACGAAGCTTCGGACGATACACGCAGATGCGGCCGGGACGTAATAGAGATCAGTGCACGTGACGGTGTGACAAATGTATAATACAATATTGTTACTCGAAAGATATTATGATAATATTTAGTAAATTAATTCAATATTATACTTGTACAAACTAAAATTATTAAAATTAACACAATATATAAAATTTTAATTTGTAATATTATATTTTGTAATCTACGATCTTTTACCCTTTTACCAACCTTTTACCTATAGGGACCGTGCAGAAACTATAGAGGGCGTCGTAATTCGACAGCAGCGCCGCGATGCGAGTAAAAGACGTAACTTGTGAGTGACTTTGACTTCGCATTCTCCTTGACCCTGGCTAGTTTATGAGTGTTTTTATGTTTTACACTATAAAATGATATAATACTTACACTCCCAAGTGGCCACATGCGGCCGCGAGAACAACGACAGATTTCCAAGAATCCGCGATCGAAATATTAAAGTTAAAGACTAGATGACGCCCGCAACTCCATTGCGCCAAAAACCATTTATCGCGCGAGAACCGTACATTTTCCCGGGATAAAAAGTAGAGATGCGCCGAATATTCGTTTCGTATTCGGTATTCGGCGTATTCGGCATGTTTTTCACTATTCGTATTCGGCCGAATTATTCGGCTCAGTTACCGAATATATTCGGTTTTATTTTTTTCAAAATATTAAAAACTAGACCCGCCCCGGCTTTGCCCGTAGGACATACATGGCCTATGTCACTCAGGGCTCAGCTCCTTAGTATCATGTAACACAACATTAGGCACTAGGCAGCAAAATTAAAGTCCAATAATATTGATGAATATACATTTTAATATTTACAATATTGATATTTAAAACATCGCGATGAAAAACTAATAAAGAAATTAATATTATGCACAAGAGGTTTGAGCATCTCCATTGTGGGTGTCGCAGACGCCACACACAATAAATTTTCGATTGTTATGCGGCAGCCGGCTGCCGCTGGAGGATTGATGGGTTTTAAGCAGTATTCTGATTTTAATAAATCTTTTTAACATTGGTTTTAATATATTTCTGTTATTATTAAATAATACATGAAATCTTTTATTTATTGTTGCACAGTTCATTATATTGAAAATGTTTTACTACTTAAAATAAACCTTGTTTCTTATGTATTTTAGTATTAAAGGTATGTATTCCATTTAATTCTACTTACATGAAGACAAAATATAACAATAACTTAATAGTAATCTACATGCAAATGAAACAAATAACACTGTTTTACTGCTTTATTTTTCACTTCATAAAATTTTGTAATAGAAATTTGAACCTTAGCTTATTGCTTTTTCACATAAAAAAGAAACATTTTTAGTCTATGTCTACAGGCAAGTCAATTTCCTTATCCGGACTCCATATTTTCTTGAGTCTTCTATTTTGTAAAAATCTCTCGGAATAAACTGCGCTCTGTTATATTTACAAAACTTAGTTTTATTTAAAACGACAATAAAGATCACAATCTCTGCAAGTTCTTTGCGGTCTGCCACTCACTAAAACCTGGTTCTCACTTTTTCAAAAAAACTATGACATCCTGAAATGGCTAAAATGTGATTCTAAACAAGTTTAGAAGCACTTGGAAATCGTCGTTACTGGCAGGCGATGGTTGTTGCAAATGTTTCGCAACACTGCACAGGTGTTAATTGTTGTTTTTCTTGTCAATGTGTTAAACTCGTCACAGATATCTACAAACAGCTTCTTATTCAACCCTTGTAATGGGTTTTAAATTCAGAGTCAGACAGTTCCAGTGCCTGGGCTCGGTTGCGATTGCGAGGTCTTATTTAGCTGTATTTCTGGCTGCATCTCTTGTTTCTTCTTCAGGAATGGCTTCTAATACGAGCACTGTGTGCACCAATGTTATAAAAATACGTTTTATTAAAATTTTACGTAAAACACCACTAACCACTCAGCGATAAACAAGCAATCGGAAAAAATCATTTTTGTTGTGATCGCTATTTATCAGTTCAAATTGCTCGCCGATTACCATCGCATTGCTGTCAAAAGCTTAGGTGATACGAAATAAATGCAACAGTATAGCAAATAGTGATAGCAAAAATAAAAATTTCTTCAAAACCCATGGATGAATACGACACAAAAATTTTACAGTAGCAGACATCAATAAAATAAACCATATTACACCATTTTTAAAAACTCTAATATTTTTTCGACGCAATTAGGCGACGTTTCTAATATTTGCTAAATTACTGGGAAACCCGTAGATGAATCTGACACAAAACGTGTCTGCACATTAGTTACTGCCCGAGAGTTTAAAATTTAGCTTTTGTGATATTGCTAATATCACAAAAGCTAAATTTTAAACTTTAATATTTTTTCGGCCTATATTTTTTTAATGAGCTTTGGCCCACCACACACTCCCACCACTGTATCTCCTGTGTCGCCAGGATCGACAGCGGTATGCAACCACGAATACCCTTTGATATGATCTCAGGAAGCCCGAAGGACATGCTAAAACTGTCTTGGGACCCGCAACGAAATTAATCAGAAGAAGAATAGGAGGAGTAGGAAGAATTCCAGATTCCCTCCCCATACAAAGCGGGAGACAGCACAAAGTTACAATGACCGAAAGTCAAAGAACTGAAGGGGAAGCACCACGGGAATAAAAGTGAATAATTTGACTACTACGCTATAGCTAAATTAATATTGGATTTTGTTGTGTTAGATTGTTGCCAATAATAATTGTGGCAAAAACGCTTGAAGGCACGGAAGTTCCTAGCGCTGTCCACGAGATCACCGCAGTATGCGACTCCAGATGTACATAGTAGGTTGTTTAGCATTGTAGTTCTTTCGTCCTGCCAGAGACCATACTCCCAGAGAACATAATGAGCGGTTTGTTCAAACATGTTGCCTTCGGTCGAGCACTCGCACATTGGTGATGCTACTAGTTTAAATCCATAAAGTTTAGCCTTAAAATTTCCATGACCGGTCAGGAATTGAGAAACGCAGTGGTCAATATCCATCCAATGTTTGGATAGCCGGTCTCGAATATTAGGGAAAAGTTATATAGATGTCGCCCTTTGGTGGAACAGCCCCATCGCGTCTGCCATTCGGAGATGAGGTTCTGCACAGAGTCATCTAAAGGTTCAAACAATCTTGCTATTTTAATTTTATCGCGAGCGCTTAAAAAGAACGGGTTGTCAATGTTTTTATTATGATAATATATAGTCGCACGGCGCTGTATCTCAAGGTCAACGGGTAAAACTCCGGCTAACACGGGCAAGGCTTCAGTGCTTGTGGTCCTGTAAGCTTTGCATAAGAATATGAGTGCCAGCCGTTGGCTTTGCAGTAGCTTGCGACGAGCCGCGCGGATAATTGCTCTGTCGGCCCACACGGGGGCTCCGTAGCAAATGCTGCCTAGGTAAGTCGCGGTATAAATCAATTTAAGAGTTTTAAATGAGAGGCCCCATGTCGAAGTAGATATTCTAGTAAACGAGTAAAAATTACGTTTGGCTTTCTCACCGGTTTGAATTATATGTTCCAAAAATGTAAATTTATTATCCAAATGAAAACCAAGGTAACATAGTGACTGTTTGCGTTTAACGTTTATATTGTCCAGTTTAATGCTAGGGGAAGAAATAAGGGAACCTTTTAAAAGAATTTGGTAAGTTTTATGCGCGGCGAAATTCAGACGATTACGCTAACCCCAGTCAGATATTAAATTAAGACAACTGTTGACTTTAGACTCAATTTCGGAACGCGAGTTTGCTTGAACGATAAGAAAACCGTCATCGGCGTAACCAACTAGTGTACAAAGCAGTGGAAGTGGAAGACTTAACAAATCGTCGAATCCGATGTTCCATAATTTAGGCGAGATTATCGATCCTTGAGGGCAGCCGCACGTTAAATCTTTGGCGTGTGTACAATGTCCAAGACGGAGCTTAGTTTGACCGTTAGAAAAGTAAGAATGTATTATGGAATAAATATTACAGTAACACCCTCGATTCTTTAGTTTTAATAGTACCATCGGCCACCAAGCATGGTCGAAGGCCCCGGATATGTCTAATGAAATGGCAACCACGTATTTAGTTTCCGATAAATTAACTATTTTTCTTACTTCTAACGCCGCGTCAACAGTCGATTTCCCGGCGGTGAAACCGTACTGTTGACTATGAAATTTAGTACCACCGGGTAGCAGGCGAGGCATAATAAGGCGTTCTAGTAGTTTACCTAAGCACGGCAGTAACGTTATCGGATGGTAAGATTTTGGGTCGTCGGGTGGTTTGTTTCCCGCTTTAGGTATTAATTTTAAGCAGCCGGTACGCCAGATTTTCGGAAATATACCTTCTGCAATACGTCTATTGAAAACATATAGAATCGATGAATTGGCCGCTAAACACGCTTGCTTTATCATAATATTCGATATTTTATCCTCGCAGGGCAGATTTTTTTGTAGGCAATAGGTTCACTATTTTAGTAAACTCCTCAGAAGTTGGTAAATCTGAGGCCGGCGTATGAATGAGGTCTAACATTCTACTCCTAATGTCGCGGTGGTGTTCATCATCCAAGGAGGGCTCGTCGTCTGGAATGAGAACGTTTAAATATGCCTTCGCCGTTTCCTTTTTCGGCCTATAGCGACCAAAAAGCAAAATACCTAAATATCTCTGGAAGCTGTCGACCAAAATGACACTAAATCATTTTTTAGGTTTACCTAGTGGTCCCAAACCTATACGCAAAAAAATCAGAAACTTTAGAATTTTTGAAACCAAAAAACCTAGCGCTATCGGTCTAAGTATGGAGATTTAGCGATTTAAATGCAATTATAATAGTTCCTTGATTATTCGGCAGAGGGAGTACTGTCGCTCGATTGCTATCGTATTTTTTGGCTGTTATGTGATACGAAACTGCGATTTTGGAGCAATTATTGCGCAATAATTGCGGTTGCATTGCGCTCGCGAGAGAAGGCTCGCTCCGAGCTAGCCAGCAGCGGCACGTAGAGTACACGATAGAACCTGTTTACGCGGCAAAATAAAATAATGGTAAACCGAATAATTCGGCCGAATATTCGGTTCGGTAAAGGCAAAACCGAATAATATTCGGTATTCGGTTATTCGGTCAAATCACTATTCGGCGCATCACTAATAAAAAGTATCCTATGTCCTTTCCCGGGGCTCAAAGTAAATCCATACCAAATTTCAGCAAAATTGGTTTAGCGGTTTGGGCGTGAAGTGCTAACAGACAGACACACTTTCACATTTATAATATTAAGTATATTTTTATAATATTAAATATAATATTAAGGGTTTCTACTTTCTACCCGTAAACAAAGAATGGAAGAGTGAATAAAAATGTATAAAGCTTATCTAGTTAACTAAGAAAATATCTGAAAAAGTAATTAATAGCATCCATCAGCATAGAAAGTAAAAACTTGATAAATATTGCAATAAAATAATGAAGCTATGCAAAAATCCTTATATTAATTACTGAAAACGCTTGTGGATTAATAAAATAAAACAAGTTCACTAAAATAAATGCTTTTATTTCAACCTTCTGCGATTCGATCGATACCATCTTCACAACTTTTGTCTGTCACTATTTTTAACTAATTTCAGTCTGGATCTCTTATGAGATCATACCTAAATGGTGCTTACACTTATGTGTAAGCACCATTTAGGTATGTATTCTTTAAATAACACACAAAGACTGCACTACTAATCTTTTTCTTACTTGAAGAATCATCCTTTTGAGAACCAACACTTTGACAAGATGGTTCAAGTTCAATACTATCCTCAGTGTTGAATTCCTGGCAGGACTTCTCCAAATTATCCTTACTTTTGATGCAACTTTATGCCAATTAAATGAGCCGTGCCTATGTATGTATATCAATTAAGATGGAAGCCAGTTTGGATGTTTACTGAAAGAAAGCAATGGTTATAGGTTATGTTCATATTGTGTTCATAAAAAATGAATTTACGGTTATAATCTACAAAATTTAGTGTTTTTACTAGTCTACGTATAACACTCATGGAACTTTTTAAATACTTACGTATATTTTTACCGCCTTTTATCCATTTCTTTCGTTTTTCAATAAGCAAAGCCATGTGAATATTTTGGCAGAAAAATAGTAAAATTTTACATCGTTCGATTTGCCTTTATATTTGCTTGTATGTATTATAACATCCGCATTTCAATTCTTGAAAATACTCAGAATTTGTTAGCAAATCTTCTAATTTTCCGTAGCTTCACTAGAGCTTGACAGTAAAATTTTAGTAAAAGTTTCGGCTATTCGCCACTTGTGGCAGTGTCGTCGCTCTGCACGGTCCCTATAGAATTTAAAAATAATACTTTGACGTTTTAAACGTCAAACTGGTCAGAAGAAACGTCAAAACTGTCAAAAGACTGCTGTCTCCGGCATGGTCTTGGTCTATCGTCAATATTGATGAAATTCCTGCGGAAAGCCTGCTGTTGTTGCTTCCAAATATCACATGAAATTCTGTGCGGACTTTGCGGTATTTTGTCGAGTGAATAGATTAAAATGCAACTTCTTACTCTAGTTGCAGTGTAATCGTAAGCTAGTCGTTATAAGCTACGGTTTTCGGTGTGGCTACGCCTAAATCTTATTCGCGACTACTGTAAAGTGAGTTTTATAAAATAATTGAAATGTATAGCATTGTTGTGTACGAAACAGTTGGTAAATTAATAATGTACGTGTTTAGTGCTTAATTACTGGGCATTTATGAAAATGCCGGTGTTATCTTAGTGACTTTTAGGTGCAGTTCTTATTGTGATTGTACAATGACAAGAGTTTGTTGTAGTGTTTAAGTGAATAGTTACATTTTCTGGATTTGCTACAATACTAACTTGCCTTCGTGGATCGACGTTAACGCACGTAAGTACAGCTCGCAATATTATACATACATACGTATAGTAGGTATGTATTAAAAAATGTGGGTAGGATTTTTTCAAAATTAACTTTTTGAGTTTTATGAATCGATGTACCTCAACTTGTGCAAAATTTAAACTGCGAAATACTCTAAGATTGATTAGCTAAATTATTGGTAAGAGCTTTTCTAAAGACCCATGAACGATCTTGTCACTAATACTGGCTGTATAAACAATGCCCTGGGTAAGATTTCTAGCCCCCTATATTGCAGTAATGACAATGCAAGCGGTTTCATTACAAATATTTCATGCACGGTGTCCATTCTAGCTAAATTTCTTGTTAATGTAAAATTTAAAAGTGGCATCTCTGATAATAATAGTAGCAAAACATGAGCCTGAAGATGGCGCTTATATCTGAATTTTAGGAATAGAGAGTGCTCTTGTGTACTGTGCACACACCTGGGCACTATAAAAATTACTCCTGGCCTGGTTTCAATGAAACTGGCCACCGTCACCGAAACCGGTGTGGAGTATTATTATTATTAACTAGTTGATACCCCCAACTCAGTTGCGCAGAAATTTTATCGTCCAGGAATCATACTCCTCTCCAGGATAAAAATTATCCTACATCCTTTCGCAGATCTAAAAGTACCATTTCAACGAAATTGGTTCAGTGGTTTTAGTGTGAAGAGGTAACAGACAGGTGTGTGTGTGTGTGTGTGTGTTGTTTATCTAGTCAAGACTTAATCCCCAAGCGGTACCCGGCTGTCGCATAACAATTGAAAATCTATTGTATCTGCAATTCCCACGATCAAGGTATTAATAATATTACTATGGATGTAATTTGCTAACCACACAATATCATGATTGCTTGTTATCACTAAGGTGGCAATTGTGTCTAAAATCTAAATATATATATGTTGCAGTCATCTGGTTTAATGTGCGATTCGGTCGAATGATTAGCGCTTTCATTGAATGACACCATTCAATTGAATGACTTAAGGACAACTCGTCAAGACGTTGACTGTAACGTTTAACGTCTTGACTAAAAGTCATATAGCGAAGTCATTAAATGGAATGCTGTATTTTTTCTCAAGTAGCCGTTGATGGGGTAGTTATAGGTACAAATCCACGCTTTCATATTATTTTATTAGTTATTACAAATAAAGCACTTAATGTAAATGTAATCGATAAAATATCAACACAGTGCTATCAGCTGTGCAAGCTGTTTGACGCCATATTTGTTTTAGTGACTAGTAGCGCCGTGGTAGGAAGAAAATGAAATATGTTCAATTACCTGACTGATTTCATGTCCGCTATCTTCAAAACGCTATGCTGCAAATCGCTAACTAGTTGAACGTTGAGGGACGATCATTCAATCGACGTTCGGCCGAGTCATTCTATTGAATGGTGTCATTCAATGAATGCGCTAGTCATTCAATCAAATCGCAGATTAAACCAGATGACTGCGACATATATAAAACAAAGTCGCTTTTTCTGTCCCTATGTCCCTTTGTTCCCTTTAAACTTTACATCTACGCAACAGATTTTGATGGGGTTTTCTTTAATTGATAGACTGATTGAGGAAGGTTTATAAACTGTATATAAAAACATTAATTAAATAGTGGAGTAAAACATACTGTTATTTTTGAGTTACAATGTAAATCATAACTACTGAATCAATTTTATTCATTTTTTAGTGAGTGGCATAGGCTAATATATTATTATCTATGTACATAAATCTATAGTCTACATCTACACTACTATTATAAAGAGGAAAGATTTGTTTGTTTGTTTGTTTGTTTGAGTCGAATAGGCTCCGAAACTACTGGACCGATTTGAAAAATTTTTTGCTATTGGAATCTTACATTATTTCTGCTGAACATAGGCTACATTTTATTTTGGAAAAAAGTAGGGTTCCGTAAGATATTTGAGTTTTTCGGACGCAAGGTGTAAAAAATCAGCAAGAAAAGTTACTTATTTTGCGTACGCTGCCTAAACTATAAAAGATAGAACCATAAAATGTTCTAAGTAATTGTAGATCTTATAAATATCTACAAAAAAGTCCGCGACACACTGTACCTATCTATGTCGAGTGAGGCACAATAACCATTTATTTATTTAAAAATCCTGAATTTTTTTTGGACTACATTTAAACGGATATATTTTACTCACGCTATTAATCCTTATCAAAATAAATTATTTTATCACTAAGTACAGTTTATGTAGATAATATTTGGTCTTTGAATGATTAAAATTGGACGTTTGGTTTTGAAATTATGGCGAAATTAAAATATTACGATAGTGGGCGTCACCAAAGCGCGTGCGGGAGCCGGGAGGAAGACAATATTCTGTTGTAGAAATGAAAATTCTGTACGTATAAGATACGAAATGACACCCGAAATTACACCTTTGTCACTATATCGCTATAGAAGCCAAAAATGTGGTTAGTTTTTTGTCTGTCTGTCTGTCTGTCACTCTTTCTGTCTGTCTGTCTGTATGTTTGTTCCAGCATCACACGAAAAATACTGATCCGATTTGAATGTGGTTTTTGCAGACATATTTATCTTCTTCCAACTTAACATCTGGTGTATAAATTTTTTTCCCCCCACCCCTCTAAGGGGACAAAAGAGGGGGTCAGATTTTGTATCAAACTTTTTTCTTTAACACGAAAACTACTGATCCGATTTGCATACGGTTGTCACAGATTTGCATACGGTTTTCACAGATATATTATATTTGTCTTCTTCCAACTCAACATCTGGTGTATAAAAATCCTCCCCCCCCTCCCCTCTCAACACTCTCTGGGGACCAAAGAGGGGTCAGATTTTGATTACAACTTTTTTCTTTAGTGGACTTACTTCATATTAGGTATTAACTGTGTTTTTCAACTTAACATCAACAACTTAACCCCCCCACACCCTCTTAGGGGACAAAAGAGGGGGTAAAACATGTATCAACTGATGATGTAGAAAATATACTTTAAATGGCAAAACAACGTTTGCCGGGACAGCTAGTATATATATAATAAAACTGTAGAAATGTGAATTCTGTACATTAAAGATATTCAAAAAATAATAAGCAGGGGATGTTACTACATCGCGCTATAGAAGCCAAAACTGTGGTTAGTTTTTTGTCTGTCTGTCTGTATGTTTGTTCCACCATCACACGAAAACTACTGATCCGATTTGAATGCGGTTTTCGCAAATATATTTAATTGTCTTCTTCCAACTTAACATCTGGTGTATAAAAATTTTCCCCCCCACCCCTCTAAGGGGACGAAAGAGGGGGTTAGATTTTGTATCAAACTTTTGCTTCAAAGCCGGCTGGCGCAGGCGGCTAGAAAACAGGAAATAAATTGAGAGAGTTGAAATGCTGCACTGCAGATATTAGGATCGAAAACAAACGTACACTAGTAGTAGTAGTGAGTAGTGACCTTTTGAACTAATAAACTACACTCAACACTACAGTTTCAAATAGGAGACGCGGCGCATAATACCTATAAATTTAAAATTACGCAAATAAAGTTTTTTTTGTTCTTTTCACAGTTGCGGTGGAATGTTTATTTTTCTTGCTAGTAGACACGCAGGCTTTATTTTAAGATCACTCAGGAGGGGGCAATGGTCCCCCCGAAGGTTGCTCGCCTTGTCGTGGCGGTGGGGCTCAGTAACCGCGGCTTGGACAACCGCGGTGAAGCGAAGAGGCAACCAGGGCCGGCCGGTGTCGCCGCCTGGCCCGAGGAGGGCGCTCCCAGCGGACTGGAGGAGTCCGCTGCGGATGCGCACCGAGGTGGGGCCGCAGAGGAAGAGGCAAGTAGGTATTACGGTGCGCCGCTTGCCCTATCCTCTGCGGCCGAGGACGGATCGCGGGGGGGAGAGGCATTGTGGTAGGTTGCCGCTTTCCCTACCCCCCCTGCGAGCTGGCCGTTCCGTTTGAACGGCATTGGTGGGGCCGCAGAGGAAGAGGCAAGTAGGTATTGCGGTGCGCCGCTTGCCCTATCCTCTGCGGCCGAGGTGTGGTCGGTGGCAGAGCCACAGACCTGATCTGCCACATGGCCTCCAAGTAGCAGACTCGGGGGGCGTCTGCTACAGCCCTGGTGGGGGCCGAGGAGGAGGGCGCACGTGTCGTGCGCCCATCGTGGAGTCTTCGGACCGCTGGCGGGGTCGCGGATGTGTGTATAGTTCCCGTGGCCCCGTCAAAAGGCGGCGTGGCGGAAGATGGGGGGGGGGGTTTTAGTGGGTATACCGTGGTCTCATCAGCTACGGGAGTCCCACATCACCGCTCGGGTCGCCCCCTGCGCCTGGGTGGTATGCGTAATGCATTTCCCCCTCCGGAAAAAAAAAAAAAAAAAAAAAAAGGAGGGGGCAATGGTAAGTGTCTGATGGGCGATGGCCGATGGCGGACCTACGTTTTTCGGTCGAGTTTAAATACAAACTACAGCGAAACATTGTGTAATTGGCGTAATCCCCTTTTATTTTGCCAAGCTATCTATAGTTTTTTAAGTTTTGCGCGAACTATACCTACCTATAAACTTAAACAGAACTTACTGTATTGTTGACGCCGGCAACGCATCTGCAAGTCTTCTGATCACTGATGTTGCGAGTGTCCAAGTGGGCGACGGTAGTTGCTTTCCATCAGGTGACTCGTTTGCGCGTTTGCCCCCTAATTTTATAAAAAAATGATGTCATTTTATATTTTATATTAATATCCTATTATAATCTTCGTGTACTACGGCCGATATCGATAGTGTTGCATATTTGTAGCAGTAAAGTGTAAGAAGCGAGTAAGTTTTCCGTGCGCAAGTTAGACAATACCACAACAATCTAGATTTCTCACGAGCGCAAGATACAACAATGCAAGTCTATTAATAACAAACGCAATCCACACAAAAACACGGAACAGCATCCGGAGAAACTTACCACGTTAATAAGTGTAAGGACTGAGGAGTATTTAAGGCGACGCCTTAATAATTTGGCTGTTATAACGATATCGATTATTCTCAGCAATGACTAAGGGCTAAAGCTATGAAATTAAACTTCATTGTCAGTATTCATCATGTCTTTGTCTTTGAATTATCCATAGCATTAACACGATTGGTCAACTTTTATTTAAACACAGATTAATCAATCAAAAAGATCTCTGTGAAAAAAGGGATAGCACCCATAGCTTAAATATGAAACAACACCAACATATAACCCGTAGCTTATAATATGAAATATATTATTATTTATGGTTTTTAAATTACGCGACAAAAATCATTTTGTCGCTTACGCCGCGCCCTTTCCATAGAAAACAAGCAATTCTAAAACATATCCAACAGGTTTTTTACTTTAACGCGGCGTTACCTTAAGGCGCTATATTGATAGTAATTTTACCGCAAGGGCAATTTTATACTTAATTTGTATTCAACTATAAAGTCGTGAATACGCTGCGGCCAGAAGCTATGTGCTCGCTCGGAAAACATGCGAAAAAACGTAATTTTGTTTATTTAAACAATAACGAGGAGCATTTAAGCAAAATGCCTTTATACGATTTTGGATTGCAAAGGTGTCTATTAATTAGAATAATTTCCTACAATACATATACATTTAAAAATAATCTTCAAATTTCGTATTTTTAAGAGGTCATTTCGATCGAGAAATGTATCGAGGCAAAATACATTAATCGTGTTTCTGGTTCTTCTCAAACCTAGATAAGGCTATGAAGATATGTTACATATCTCATTACCAGATTTGTAACATTTCTGAGGGTCCTATAGTATTACTTCAATATTATTATTTTTAACAAAAAATTAAAACCGACTTCCAAGGTAAAAATAATAATCACATCTATATATTATGAACTAAAAAGTATTAAATAAATTTTCCTACATAAAAGTGCCTTTTTCCGAATTCGCCTAAACCTCATCTGTTTCTGTTCTCAATCTTCATCATTTTGAAGTCGGTACCAGATAGCTTCTTCAGTTCTTTGACAGAATATTTGAAACCGTTGTAACTGGTACCGACTTCAAAATTGTGAAGATTGAGAACAGAATTATTATAGATGAGGTTTAGCAGAATTCGGAAAAAGGCACTTTTATGTAGGAAAATTTATTTAATACTTTTTAGTTCATATAAAGGATGTGATTATTATTTTTACCTTGGAAGTCGGTTTTAATTTTTTGTTAAAAATAATAATAATTTCACTCTTTTTAGTTACCTAGTAAAAACCCCCTAACTTGTATAATATAATATAAGGAATACGGAGTTCTCATAGCATTTTCTAACCATGGTGCATGGTACATCTTACACCAATTTTTATTATTAATTATTTACTTTGAAACAACATTATAATTTTAAATAAAAATCGCTCGACAAACACAAGTTTCGATCTTAAAGACGATGAAAAGTACCAAAAACAGGGTCATAATTTGATGATGCATGGTGTGGTGGTAGTGAAGATGATGATGATGATGAATGTAACTTGTATAAAGATAAACTACGATAGCATGGCGCGCCCCTCCAAATCACTGTTTCAATGTGTGTAGTCATATCCTTATGAAAGAGTATACAGTATGTAGTAAATATTCAACCAATCAGAATATTGAATATATAATATGTCACTTATTACCAAGATTTGTTGGTCAACTAATCATAACTAGCCGACCGCGCAAGACAACCGCGCTCTTCAAACGTTTTGACAACGCACTTCAAACATTTTGAATTTTGGAGGGGCGCGCCATGTTATCGTAGTTTATCTCTACCTAGTAGCATATGCTTGTAGTTCCTAAAACAACGCCGAAACTCCCAAACTTGTATGTATAAGGAATCCGGAGTTCTATTAGCACCTTCGAAACCATGGTATATCTTGGTGCAAAATCTTACTTTTTGGTAGCATATGCTTAAGATACTTGTAATAAAACCGAAATCACCATACGTTTCCGTATAAATTTTGAAGAGTTCCCTCGATTACTCATGGATCCCATCATCAGATCTTCATCATCACCTTCGTGATAATTGTACCATTTACCAAATTCGGATTGTACCCTATACAACAACAAAAGAATTTTCGAAATCGGTCCTCAAACAGCGGATTAATGATCAAAGATATATGTCTCGATGTAAAAAACTATGAAAAACACTAATAATACTAATAATAGACTCATAATGTGATGTTGCAAGATGTAAGGGTAGAGACGATGATAATGATTAATCTAATGCACCATATAATATAGCATATGCCTTCAATTCTTGAAACAACGTCGAAACCCCCAAACATGTATCTATAAGGAGGCCGGAGATCTGTTCACCACCTTCGAACCATGGTATATCTTGGTGCAAATTCTGACTTTTTGGTAAGATTTACTTGGAATATGAAGTATTTATCCAAAATCACTATAAGTTTCCAGTTGAAATACTTCAGATTATGAATCGAAATCACAATATCATCCATATAAGTAAAAATAGTGAGGTATTCCCTCCATTACTTATGGATCCAATCATCAAGTCACCTTTTTTATGAACATGGTACCAAATTTGGATCAAACCCGATACAATAGCGAAAAAATCTTGAAAATCGGTCCACAAACGGCGAAGTGATCGTTGAACATACAAAAAAAATATATATATAAACAGACGAACATATAACCTCCTCCTTTTTGGAAGTCGGTTAAAAAGGACGTTATTATCAATATAGCGTCTTAAAGGACTTAATGACCGGTTTTTAAGTTTTTTTTTCACAGTCCGAGGTTATGTATTCAACCGCGTTGTTCATTGGTCAATATTTTGACGTAAGCCAATCAAAATCGCTAATGAACTTCTTTCAAAAATGAAAAAATCTCAGACACTAGGAAGTATAGTAGCCTGTACTATGTTTCTTTTATAATATATTATCATTCTATGCTGAGTTTTTTGAATGGGGTTTATCTGTTCTCTAGCGCTTTTGATAGGCTATCGTCAAAATATCAATAAACAACCCTCTTGAACAGATAAAACTCCAGTCAAAATACCTCCGAAACCGGCCACTAGTGAAATAAACTTCACACTATTGGCGTACATTACACGCAACGAAACAAAAGAACCCTGTTCTAGGTATATATGTGGCAAGCATTTTTTGCGGTACAATTTCGACGCGCGGTACACCGGTTTTGGTGCAATTAAAGTTTACTTAGTTAAATATGGTTTCTTCCGCATCAGAGGCGGTGCGTTGACCCGCCGGATGTAACGGCCATGCCGGGGAACATCCTCAAACAAATTAAGCTCGTATTGTACAATAATATGGGTAATGTATTCTATTGTTGGGCAGGCACGTGTCCTTTGGTTATTCTGGCTTTTGTTTCGAGGACAGAAGGGATTGAGGAACGGTTGGTTACAGCTTAGTCAAGACTTAAGCCTATGAGGCCCACTTGCGCCAATCTGGGTTAAAGTTAACTCTGAGTTAAACATCATGTCATCTCTATCACTGACTTGGTGAGTGACAGATATGAAATGATGTTTAACTTTAACTCAGAGTTAACTTTAACCCAGATTGGCGCAAGTGGGCCTTAGTCGTCAAATGCGTCCAGTAACAAGTAACTTCGCAAACCGTAAAAGAATTATCAACATTATGTCGTCAATCTTCATTGATTGTATTTACTAATTTCATTCCTCAGTAATGAACCGTATTTTTTCCATGATAATACTTATACGTCTTTTCCTATTTCCATAATCTACTTATAATATTCTATAATCTATACCCGCAGTCCATACCTATTTAGGGTTCAGCGACCCAAGCGTGAAGAGGTAAGAAATAAGAAACAGACATACAGAATACGGATACACAATAGTATAAGTCATAACACAATATTTAAATACTTTCGCATTTATAATATTCAGATTTCAGACGTATTGAAGTACACATTTTTGTAAAAAAAGTCATGATCTCATAATCGAGCCCATATAATATGTTGTATAAAATTATATTCCAATTTCTTTTATCATTTTCCAAAATAAAATTTAGCCTTTGTTCAAGCAGAAATAATGTAGGGTTCCAATGGTAAACAAAAAATCAAATCGTGCCTCTTTATAATACATATTAGTGTAGATAATTTTCTCCTATGGAGTAGCGACTTGCTAAGTTTCATAAACATGAAGATGGACTTTCTCTTGCAATTTACCTAGGCATTAGATGAGCAAATCACCATACGTGTGCATGGTAATGTGTCTTTTTGATGTTTGTCTATTAACTTTTTAGACTTTGATACTGTTACGAACGATATTATATCTAGCGTCCACTTGTAGGCGTGGGTTCGTATCCCACTTCTGACACCAGTTAGGGATGACGACAAGGTCAAAGATTAGCGAATTTTGTTATTAAAATAAAGAAATAACGGTAAAAAATAAGTGTTTCCAAAATTTCACCTTGATAGGTTTTGTATTTTTTTTGTTATGCGCCTTCAAAGTTGGATATTCAAGTCGATTTTTTTTTCAATAAAATTTCTTAATATTTGTATACCATTCGATAACTTATGTAATTTAAAGTAACTTTTGTTAAGAAACCACTTTCATAAACGCAATAAAATATAGCTACCGAACAAAAATCATCCACGACGCCAACAAACAACTCTAATGTGACGTCATAATCGAGTAGCATTTTGTATGGAGCGTTTCGGGCAGGTCCATTTTATGAGATGTTTGAATTGTCATATCTTGGCGAATTTTTAAGCTATCACAGTCATTCTTTTACCGATGTTTCTATTTTATAAAGGTCTTTCAATTACCAAGAAAAAAAAAAATAGTCATCATTGCTTTCTAAGGCTTAGGAGTTTATATTTGATTAACGACATTGTTGATTGTTTAATAATTGACGTAAACCGAACAAAAGCGCTGGTAAAAATATTAATTCCTATCAAAAAACCTCAAAAACTGGGCGTAAATGATTCTGGGACAGTGGCCAGTGCAGCCATTCTGCTCATTCGGATGTTTAAATGTTCAGTTTTACACAATTATACCATAATATTATACATATTGTATACGTATTGTATAAAATACATGTAAACATAATATTATTGTGTTATATATTTTGTATCAGCATAATTGTAATATCAGATTATGATCAAAATAGATAGTATCAGAGCGTGGTGCTGCAGGCAGGCAGGCTGCTGCAACAGAAATGACACAACGTCTTGCCCAAGCCAAGTTCTATGATAACAATGAAAATATCATTGCAGCAACTCGGAAGTGTTTGCCTAATATCGCGTACCTTTACTGTGAAGGCTTTATGGATTCTGACTAGTAGATTTTCCAAGATCTTTCAAACTGCTCCAATATAAGCCATATTGGAGCATTATTACTGTGACATATTATTGTGACGTTCATCCGTAAAGTGCGCTTCGCTCTAATACTTAAATACTATCTTCAGCTGTAGGAACCTCGATTCTGCATCCAACATCTACCATTGGGTCCTGGTCCTGTTGAATATGAGTTCATGTATTTTGTCAAAAGAAAGTGTGTTGGTGTTGGACCCATCAAAACGCCCTCTGCCTTGGTTTAACATTTCATGAGAATACTATCCAGTATCCATATTACAAATGCGAAAGTGTCAGTCTGTCTGTCTATTACCTCTTCATGCTCAAACCGCTGATCCTAGTCATCTAGTTTACCAATTAAAGAATGAAGAATACCAAGGAAAAATACCAATCAACAAGGAATAATGTTGGAGTTGATAGATAGAATCCGGGTGCTGAAGTGTTCTCGTTAATGTTGTGTGGTCGCTGCACTGTGTAATTGTTAAGTGACGCGCAACGCATGTGCACTGACGCAATACGTTTCCTCCGCAGCGGAAACAATTCATAAAGTGCTTAACAAGCGTCAAAAAACGAGACGGTCTAATTAAATTGTATCACTTTTAAGCTATTTAGATAATACGTCACACAAAATTTAGATTTTTTTTATCCTCACAGAACCACCTCTCCCCTCTGGTTGCTCGTTTGCCCGTAATTTTATAAAAAAAAAACAAAAGGATGCTTTTGATGTGGTCGAAATCCTAGGGCGCATAAGTATGCGTTTTCCGGTCCTTATTATAGTTTTTAGTAAACAATAACACTCTGTGAATATCTACACCTACAATATTACAACTTTTATAAATCATAATGCCTTAGATGCATTTGGCAGGGTATTTTGCCAATAATGTCCGAGGCGTATCGGGGGCATATCTATCATGTGCGGTTACCAAAGCATCACTCATCGCGAGCACTGGTATTGCATAGCCAACAGGTGAGTGAACTCATAGTAGGTACCGCGGCCAATTATACTTACTGCTTATATCGGCAGTGGTGCCTCTATATTCTTCTAGTTGTTTTGGCGGTGGTATAGTGCCTCTATGCCTCTAGCTGGTCATTGTTGCAGTGGAAATAGAAATCGCTCCCTTAGAGCAGAATCTGTAATTATTATCAGAAACTTATGCAGGCCGCATAGGCTTATGATAGACATTAGACATACTATAGAAAGATGCTGTTATCATGGTGGCGATGATAGAACTTATCTATCCCAGCCTTAAGATTTTTTGCAATCCCGCTTCTGATGTAGACTGGATTCGGTTAATTATAGTTAGATGTAGTCAACTACACGTAAAAGATTGCAACGTTACCAAGAATTGAGCTTACGAAACCAATGAGAGTGTTTTATAATAATCGTAACAAGAGAACAAGATCAATACGCTTAACAAAAAGTAGTTATATGACGTCACAACTCGTAATTAAGAAACTGACAGTTGTCATACCACATTCCCCGCCATTGTGCGCCCGTGCCGCCTTTTTTATGGGAACATCAATTTACAATCCAATTACGCATTCATTTTAATTAATGATGCTGTTTATCAATTCGATGGTAATTCAATATTGCGTTTCATATTTATAAACTTAATTCATGGCATCGTGCTCGAGAATTTGCTTGCGATGAACATAAATTCGGATTTGATTCTCAACTTGAGAACTAAGGACTCCATAACTTTGAGCATGAGTTTTTATTCTAGACTCTAGAGTACTCTATGATATTTGTTAAGAGCGTGTTTATTAGAGTGTACGTAAGCAATATGTTCTTGACAAATACCTGTAGAGAGGTCGACAGGGTTGACGAGGTGCAAGCTTTTGAGGTCACTAAATGTAGATTTGATCTAACAGAATTTTATTAATATTAGCTTTGTGCTCACGCTTCACTAGTTTAGTCAGGGGACCCATTCTGAATATTACTTACGAGTTATGTAGGATATCTCAATTTTTTCATCTGATTGCAACTTATGCATCCCTTGGGGAAACGTTGCAATACTTTCCAGTTATTTTCTCTCATAAAAATATAAATATATTCTAGATATTATCTCCTTTTGTCGCTTGTGAGTGATTGCTCTCAATATCCCTTTGAAGCCCTAAGTCATTCACGAAGGTTAATACAGTTAGGGTATCTGATGAAATGCACGCGGCGTCGCCTAGTCTGGATCGGTATCCAGGTCGTCAGCCAAGTGACCGTAATACTCGCTCGATTATCACACAACCCACGTATGACGATAGTCTCTATGAGTCTGTTTATTCCAGTCGGATTTTGTGCACATACAGTGCTATTAGCATGTAATTCATGTCAAAACATATAATAGTACGTTTGAATTTCCTTTGTTAAATTGCTCGTGGTTTCATCGTAGTTTTTAATGGACGTCTTACATCTACGTCCGGTGTCCGAGGATAATATTATATAAACACGAGTTGTCTTTTTACAAGCGTTGGCTAGGTGTTTAGCAATAAATAATAAAAAATGCTAGTAATTAAATGAAGACCTGTTAGAAAACTCAAAGGAAACCTAAACATTATGTGCATTAGTAACAAGGCGATGGGTTCTTGGCAAGCAGTCACCTTGCTTTATTCGTAAATGCTTCGTCGTTGAAGCAACCTACCACAAAAAGCCTCCACAGTAAGGCTATACTGGGGTCTGGGACAGCCATTGAAGTCGGAGCACAGGATTATGCAACCTAACACGTGGACTAAAAACGTCATAGTCGTGTGCACTCGTCCAGCCGGCGACTTATTGTCATCGGAATTCAGACGTGTACGCAGGCTTAATTCAAAGCACAATATAGAATGTGGCGACAGTTAGGTGACTATGTTTCCAAGTAGTAACGGTAAGTTTATCAAGACGCGATGATACCGTCCGTCGGCTTACAGTTTAATGGTGTCGAGATTGTATCGATGTTTATACTGTGAACTGAATTTACCATGAATTGTGAAAAAGAGTTTAGCTTCAAAGGATACTGAATTTGGCTGTTTGCTCATTTCGTCCTTGTTAATTGTTAAATGCATTTCGTCTTTTGTTGGGTGGTCAAAAAGTTTCTGCTAAAGTTTTCTAAAGACTTCCAAGAATATGTAACTTACTGATTATCTAAGAAGTTACTCATCCTAGGACTTAGCGTTTGCTATTACAACACATCCTTTAATATTCATCATTATCCATTAGTCTTTTCATTCAATTCTGCCACAATTGCTCTACAAAAGGTGAACTCATTTAACAATAAGTCATCAATAAGTACTGTTCTTCATCAGAAGCTAAATCTCTGGACTTGTAAGTTGTAGCTGCCTTAAATTTAAAAGTTTAAATACTCCTTCAAGATAACCCTCCTGGCAGTCGGGTAAAAATATTGCTAGGCAGTTCGAATGTTCATTCGTTCATATACTAGCTCCGCACGTGCTGCATCGAACATTTCTAACAATGAGCGTAATGTTACCGAGAATTATGCACTATGCAAATATGTAAGTAGGTTACATTATACGTTAGCAGAGTTAATTAATTTTTTAAGAATATGTAGTTCATTGTTAAACGCGACGTGTTTTTTGCGATGGATTTCGATTCGTTGGATGTGTTGGTTTCCTATAAGGCAAACAATTACTGTAGGAAATGTGCATAAAACAGATTTTCTGAATCTATGTGCGACGTACCTAATCGATAATTGCATGAGGTGGCCCTTAAGTTAATACTACCTTCACATTTAGCTACTTAATATCTTCTGGCAACCATCAGATGAGTTAGAACTTAGAATCGCGTAAGGTCTAGCTTATCCGTCGTAAGCCCTATAATTCCAAGTCTTCCAGCAAGTGGGTGTAATCGATGCCTTAATCCTGACTGCACACAGTGTCTAGGGCACTATTGATTATTTACTAATCCCCGGCTTACCGGCTACATGGAGTGAATGGCAACCTTGAATTTCTTCACTGCTCTAGCCAAAACTAATGTCATCGTGATATTTTATGTGACCTAAAAGTGACATTCATATACTTGTGGGACTATCTGCCTTAGGATCAGCTACCGAGTTGTGAGTACCGATGTCACTATCTGACATTACTACCCTACTCGGTTGATGTTGTGGGTAGCCTACTGTCTATATTCTATCTCTTAAATGTCTAGTTTAGATTACTTTATGAATATCATATATTATATCTTGTAATTTATCGAGCTTAATTTAACCCATCAATCCCCAAGCGACATGCGGCTGTCGCATAACAATTGAAAAACTAATAAGTCTACGATTCTCACTATCAAGGTATTACCAAATTTATTATTTTAAAGTAGAGTTAATTACTCAAGAATCCTTTTCAATCATCAGTCAGTCTTGAGTTGAAGCAGAATTTACACACTTTTAAAATTTTTAAAATGACGATGGGTCATTTGCAAATTTCTGTTTCCGTACATTTTTACGACAGCTTAAAAAAACATTATAAGCGTCCATTTGCGAGCATAGCCTCTTGGTGCTCATAGCAGTCGTGTCGTTTAAAATTCATCCATACAAAGGGCACTTCACCTCTTTACGAGAGCACGTGGAGGCATGCTTTTGTGCCAGTCAACGTAAATAACCACTATCATTTGAGAACAGCGGAAATAATAATGTATTGAAACCTATATTTCAATCAAAACTTTTAAGACCATTATAAAGTAGTATTACAATAGATGTATGAATGTAGGTAGCCAAAGATGTAGGACCGTCGAAAGCAAGAGAAGACAGTGGAACAAGCAGCAACATCACATTTTGATAGGTGCGTAATCGTAACGTTTGATGTCTGTTTCAAAAATCTTCGTCTTTCAAACGCATTTAATTTTTCTGAAAGTATTTTCTGCCCATTTCAGGATACTTAAATATTATCTACGCACTACATAGTACATACACTATACGCATTCTACATATTTTATGCCACGCAAGCAGTCATCTGAGACAACGTTTGCATTCTTGCATATTTTGCAATTTGCATCCCCATTAAGTCAGTTGGGATGTAGGCTGTCCATGTCGGTGTGATTAAGGTGGTCTGGTTATGTATCCAGTAAAAAAAAGATCACAAAAAGCATTGTCACAAAATAAAATAGAATATTTCCTTTTGAAGCTATTAATATACTTTATAGACTTAAATAAAAAAATATGACTCCAGCTAGGCTTCGGACACGTACTAAGTAGCTTAAAATGGCGGTAAATTATGATAAATTATTTTCTAACGGTAACCTTAAAAGCACCATTTGTTTCCTAATCTCTCTTCTAACCTCAGAGAAGTGACCCGTCTCCTATAGTTCAAGGTTCTTTATAAATATAATCAAATTATGATATTCTGACCTATGAATCATACTTTCTGAATACATATTTTATTTTTATTTTATTTTAACCCCCGACCAAAAAGAGGGGTGTTATAAGTTTGACGTGTCTGTCTGTCTGTCTGTCTGTGGCATCGTAGCATCCAAACGGGTGGACCGATTTTGATCTAGTTTTTTTTTGTTTGAAAGCTGACATGACTGAGAGTGTTCTTAGCTATAGTTCATCATCATCAGCCTGCTCATTGCTGAAATATCACGGTATATCTGGTTCGTGATAGGACGATTAGCAACTTGCAGTCGTTTGATGTGTTACTATCAGATACACAGAGTTACTATCATTAAATAACATGCACTACTACAATCACACACTTTATAAAATAATAGCTAGCGGAAATATTTGTATTGTATTTAGTTTTTAAGTAATCACGATTGGAGGATAGCGGATGTGTGGGCGGGGCTAGCGTTTTAGCAGCAGGCTCTTAAAAGTTACGAGGGAACCGATGAACATACATACATACATATTACATAGCCTGTCAAAATCATAACCCTCCTTTTTGCTTCGCCGTAGTCGGGTAAAAATATAATTTAATTATAGTACTACTGACACTATCCGGTCATAGACGATGTTCGTTCAAAATATTTTATTGCGGGAGTTATTACAAATAGTAGGAATTTCTAAATAGAACGCACGCAATTTGGACCGCTAAGACCAACCTCAACTCCGTTTGAACCCCCAAAGACCCAGCTTGGACCCCCCCCCCCAAGATGTTTAATCCCGCTAACAAGTTCTCTAAGTAACAAATCATTCCTAAAAAAGGTCTTAACTTTGTAAAAATAATGAATAAAATAAAATTTTTCAACAAAAACCATTTTTATATTATTTTATATATGATATAATTATTATGTAAAAATACAAAAAATAAGTAAACCATTATGAAAAACATTTCATTCTTTGTAAAAAAACGCGTTTTCATATTATGTATTTTTTAAACTTCATTTTCTTGCGCAGCCGCACTCTACGGGACCAGATAAAATGCTTTTTATATTCCTTGTCACCTTATCTAACACGCCTATGCCTCAAAACACCCCGCAAACTACGGCAGTTGAAGAAAAAAAAAGTGTTTTTCTCCATACAATTTTTTTAAATTTATTTTATATCTTGAAAAATATAAGTTCTTCGAAGAATTGTAAAAGAGTAAAAGTTGTTTGAAATGTTGTTTTCTATCACAGAAAAAAAAATCAGGTCGAAATTCCGACTTCGGGGTCTATGTCCACGAATTTTGGAATTGGAATCACTGTGCGTCGTGGCCGTTTTCATTAGAGCCACACCGCGAATTTCGCGTCGTGGCTGTTTCACTGTGACGGGTGACCACAAGTCACAACGCGTTGTGAGCTATTTTTCCGCTCACTGAGCGTTTTCGGTCTTTGAGCGTAACATGCCCATAAAATAGCTCTATGCTTTGAGACGTACTGCAAAAAACAATTAAAATGGTCAGCTAGTTTTTGTAGAACCAGTCAAGTGTGACTTACTCTGAAAGTTAGACGTGAAAAATCACCTCGCACAGTTTATATCTACATCATACAATTTATTGCAAGCTGCTATATATAGATCTTAGACACATAATTTTCAGTTGTCAACACGTGTTCAGCAATTAAAAAAGAAAATCTTCCATCATCCATAGGGTTAAACGGTGTTAAATGACGAATAATATCCTTACTCAACTTTTCTATTTGTTTTTGTTTTAGATCCGACATGTTTAATTTTATTAAAAAGTCGGCTGTGCTGTCCAGCGGTGACTCCGGGGGATATGAGGAGCGTGACGGAGAAAAGGAGAGGAGAAAGAAAGAGAAGAAGGAGCGCAAGGAGAGAGAGAAAAGAGAACGCATAGCTGCAGGCTTGGAGGAACCACTACGACTGGAAGAGGTGAGTTTTATTACTCATGTCATTAATAAAGATCTAATGTATTGTTAGAACTTTGAGCCTTAAAAAAAAGACGACACATAGATGGAGAGACGAGTCGAACATTTTTTAAATGGTTGCTTCTAATACCCATCAAATCCACTTAACGTCTTTAATTGCGTGTTGTTGTGTATAAAATATAAACTACTAAATATTTGGCTATTAAGTTAAACTGTAACTTAGAACGGGTTTATCAAGGCGGTCTACATTTTTACAATTATTACTGTTATAATCACTTGAGAAATATGTAGGAGGGTTCAGCACAAAAAGCAAGAACTTCGTCACATTTTGTTTTTATGAACATTTCCTATAATTGTACGCTGACAAGATTTTAATAAAAGAACAACACAAAATAGCAAAAATAAAATGATTACATAAGTTTAATTTATTGCCTAGCTAGATTCCAGTGGAACCCAAGAAACGAGATTACCGATATTAATGTCAAGAAAGATTAAATCCTTTATGGTTAATCTTGTAAAGTGTGTCCCAATAGGTCAGGGCGTGAGGCCGTACAAAATACCACCGTCTGTTCAACTGTGTCACTTTTGTTTGTCCAGTGGATTGTCCCCGGTAGAAACTGTTGGTTTGGTACAGGTGCTATCATTTATATGCGCTGTTTGTAAATAAACTTTGTTATTGTATTCCTTATTGCCATTTGTTTATTGTATATTTGTTTGTAACATGTTTGTAACCGACTTCTTTGGGCGCGATTTAGATTTCGTTCAAACTTTGTAGATTTATCAAGGACCGATGACAATACACTAATTTGATATAATTATTCCATTTTTATACGCTTTTTATTAGCTTCACCTGTATATTTGTTTGTAACATGTTTGTAACCGACTTCTTTGGGCGCGATTTAGATTTCGTTCAAACTTTGTAGATTTATCAAGGACCGATGACAATACACTAATTTGATATAATTATTCCATTTTTATACGCTTTTTATTAGCTTCACCTGTATATTTGTTTGTAACATGTTTGTAACCGACTTCTTTGGGCGCGATTTTGACCCACTTTAAACGGCCAGATTTCGTTCAAACTTTGTAGATTTATCGAGGACCGAGGACAAAACACTAATTTGATATAATTATTCCATTTTTCAATTTGTATGTTTGTATGTTTGTTTGTAACCCTTTATATAAAAAGCGTATTTTTAGTTTTTTAACTATTACTTATTTCATGATTAAACTTCTATGTCTCTGTCTGCGACAGGGAGTATGCTAAGATCCGTAAATAAAATGAGAATTAAAAAAAAACACTTTGTCTAATCTGCCGTAGAAGGATATTCTTTATGGCGAAGCAAATAAGAATTTAAATTATTGATGTCTCGGGTATAGATATTCGAGAATTTCCTCCAAGTAGCCTTCCTATTTGTAGTCATTAATCATAAATACAAAATATTATCACCGCAGCAATATGATCCTCTGCGAGTTGTTTTCCTTAATTGTGACAACGTAACAATGGTCCGTTATCTCAAAACATACATCCTCGTTAGTGGCATTTGTCTACTTGTTTCAAACTTATTATCAAATGTTTGAGTACTATGACTATAATTATTATGTTTCTACCGTTTTTGATCAGAAGAAAAAGCAATGACTTCATGTAAATACTAAAGCGTTGATTTAGTTTAAACTTTATAAAATTAGGCGGTGTGTTAATTATTATATGAATGATCTAATTAAATTCTATTCAAATTTGTTAGTATGACCACCACACCACACCACACACCACACACAGCACCATTTAGCTTCTACTTCTACTACGCCCTAGTAGAAAGGAAAATTAGCCGCATTATAAATTAACCACGATTATCCTAGCATAGGACGTGATTTACAAACGTGATTAAATCTCCCGACAGCACTTTCATTAGAAATGTTTCTGTTTTGCCTTGGTAAGAGGAATGCGGTTCTCGTAATTAGCGACAGAGCGAGTTTCATCACCGTTTTTAGTACTGTTACCAGTTCTTACGTCTGAAACCGAGAGTTGTACGTGATCTGGTTGTAAGCGATTAAACGACTCAAATCAATCTCCTGCATCCGGTTTGCAATGTTTTCGCTATCAGGATTCAGGATCGGTTCGTACTTTAATTCCACCAAAATGGTTGCCAAGTTTAGCTATCTCGCTATGTGATTGTTGACGTCGCCCGCGACGTATAGGAATGGAGTCTATGCCAACTATTTCTTTTCCCTTTTTATTGTGTTAGATAACTTATAGAATGCAATTTGGTACACAAAACACATAAAGTAACATTTTTCTTGACCGTTAAGACTTTTAATTTATTAAGAAATTCGTAATACAATATACAAAGCACATTAAAATGCAAAAAATTCCAATTGCATCAGCTAAATCATGTATTAATATTTAATTGCTTATGGTGCTATTAATACCCTTTTCGATGAGGCAAAAAATTGCAGAATATTTCAAGATTAATAATTGTACAATCGTTACTTAAGGAAAGATTTTTATAGCTTTTACTCACGAATTTTTTTTTACAGGTTAGGCGGTCTCTCAAATTGCGTGGCAGACGTAAAGAGAAAGAGAAACTGCCATCTGGAATTACTGCTGATTATACTGCGTCTCTCTTCGCCCACCTGGAACAAGACTCAAACTACTCCAACTACCCATTAATTTCGACATCAGGATCTAATTCGAACCTAAGCGATGAAAATAACCACCTGTCTCCAAATTATCCAACGCATACGTGGAATAAGAAGGAGGGTGTCTTGCAATCTGATAGTTCTGAAACGTCGCTTAATTCTCTCAATAATCCCAATAACTTGAACACTAGTCCCAGACAAGCACCAAACCTACCTCCAGTCCCACCTCGACCACCTAAACGGGGTATCCTTAAAGGTCCTCGATTGAGTAACACTAGTTCTAATTCACAAGAGAGCAACGTTCACAGTGCAGATACTGTCGATTACTTAAATGGACAAGACACGAATGTACTCGCTCGCAACACCCAAAGAAATGAACTGATCACGTACGGGATACCCCCATCAAAAAGTACCTCCTCCAGCGACGACATGCAACACGTGCAAAACTTCACCAAGAAGGTTATTCATAGCCCCGTTGAAAATCAGTTCAAAAATTACAAAAACAGCACTAACTCTGCCATCGCTGCACATGATACTGATGACGCACCAAAGGTTAATGGAAATAGCTATCTAGGTGTGACTTCTACCTCGCCTAGTGCCGATTCGCTAACCGATACAACTACGAATTCATCTTTTGCTACTCCACCGTTTTCTACATCTCCTGTTGGTGAATCTCAAGGTTTCCATCGCTGGTCCAGAAATAGCGCTTTCGAAGATGTTTATTTGCCTCTTCCATCTCTTAGTCCAGTTCAACTCCCTAAGCCAAGGATTCTGACTATTCAGCGTCAAAAAGCTCCTAGAAATGATTTCGGATTTAGCCTAAGACGTGCCATGATTCAGGAGCGAATTTTCATCGGTGATGTAAAAGATACTCGATCTGAGGAGTCGAATCACGTTAACGGGGACAACAAATACAATAGCAATATTGTCATAAGTAAATTGTCTTACAAGTCTGTGATACTGGCCGAACCGGGATCTTATCCGGGAGCGAGTGAAACCGGCCTACTGCCAGGTGATAGACTGATTGAAGTGAACGGAGTAAACGTTGAAGGAAAAAGTAGGGAAGAAGTCATCGATCTGATTAAAGGCAGTCAAGATTCTGTGACAATAAAGGTAAATATATTTTTTAATTTTTAAATTTATGTCAATTGTAGAGTCATACTTATCGCACACAGCTAATGATAAGTGATGGCAGCTTTATTGTAACGTTAGCTCTAATGATTCTGATGTTTCTTGTCTCTGAGAGATGCTGTTTGTGTCGCACAACAGTGATCAATCACTTTTTGCCCATTAACACCAATCACAAGAAATAATACATTTTTAATGAAGTAATAAAGGTACAAAGATAGGTTCATGACCACATTAATTGAGAGCAATACTGCAAATTGCTATTCCAATTAAGGCTTTCTCTTGACTCAACATTTTAATTTCTCGAATACCGCAGCGAGTTGCGAATGCTAAGCTGCTATCGATCGACAATAATGAGTGCTTCTAGGCTAACTATGTAACCTGGTTTCCGAAAATGGGGTAAACATTTGTGGAATATTGTTATGCTATTTCCTAATTGTATGCATAATTACCGTGAGAAACGTAACTATTAAAAATATAATATGCGTAATGCGGGAATATTTGGCTAGAGATTCTGTGTAAATACAGACCTACAAGAATGTACCTCTTGCTGTATTTTGATGACAATTAGAGCATGAATGCTATGTGCTATATTGTGTCAAAGTAACACTAGCTATAACTTATAATTAGGCCACGTGGAGAATGATCTTCAGATGAACAGTCGTAGGTCTATAACAACTAAGAAGTGTGTTTGTCAAGTGACATTTTACAAGATGGCGACTTTTGATTTGGCGCCAAAAACACCCTTCAAGTATGATTGTAAACATATCTTTTGTCTCCAGGTGCAACCGATCGCCGAACTTTGCGAACTGTCTCGCAGACGAGCAGCTGATGGAGGCGTGGAGGTGGAACTGTCTGACAGCAACGTCAGAGGAGGAACCCTCAGCCGCAGCGGCAGCAGGCGCTTCACCAACACTCAGGTATGTGGATTATTCTAGAATCTAGATCTTCTTTGATGTTCGTGGTGTTCTTACCGTGATTATGTTAAAGGTTGCTTTACTTACTACTATTTTGGTTAGAGTGGATGACATTCTCATGAAAGCTTGGATGCGACGGTCACTTAAAATGATACCTGCGATTAGCGATAGTTCAGAATTACCTATGGCATTACATATATATTTAAAAAAAAGGGGAAAACCATATTATTGTAAAAAGAAAGTGCTCTATATCCATCTATCTAGGCAAGATCAAGTCCGGCGACGTCAATATCAATTACCGTGTAACTGCGATCTGACCGCACCGTCGCGTCCGATCCGCGCTTCCCATGCGCCCAAGTGTGAAATATCGGGTTTTATAGGCTACACTTTGGTAAATAGACAAGCAAATATACTATCATAACTCGAATAACCAGAATTCTATAACGATCTCACTTTCCTATGGATAGTTTGTAATATCTGTTTGCGTTGTTTTGGTTCTGAGAATATCAGTCATTGTTGAATTCAAGCTGATATTACAAATAATGATTTAAAATCTCTATCGAATAACCCTCACTTATCATTAGATTATCTTGACTTAAATTAATCTTCTAAAGGCTGTTCTGATTTTTATGAAAATTGTATGTGTTCAAGTGGGCTCAAGCCTGAAGGATAGTTAAACGGCCAATTCGATAATGTTTCTTAATAATCGTATGGTTCAGATAGTAACACTTTCTTCATTCTATATCGTGTCAGCTGTAGATCAGTAGATCTAAAACAGCAAGTATCTTCCCTCAAATCCATTTCACCTCACACTACTATGTATCAGACCCCAGACATTAATAATTAGTGACCCCTATGTGGTGACGGTGATCAATAACAATGGGATTCACTTCCCATTTTGTTCCCCAACTCAATTTTATTTACTTGCCCCTTATTTACTTTGAGAAGATTGACGTGGCTTTTAAAATATTTGGACAGACTCATCAGGAACTTTTGTGATTATTATAATTTATAAGTATCAGATATTCTACTATTCTAATATTGTACCGCTAATGACTTTTAGGGATGCTTAGACCGCAACGTGACGCGTAGATGCCGTGAGATTACACTAGAATCTGTCAAGGTGGGTGTATCTACGCGTCACGTTGTGGTTTGACCTGAGCTTGAGTCCTGACTCCTGACTCAGGACTGGGTCGTGATTAGCGTGACATGACTTTGACCAGAGGCACGGTGCGTCTGAGTTTAAATTCTAGATTCTAGAGAGACGCACCTTTAGATCTAAGATAATGTTCAATCCTATTTAAATTGCTATATATACGTTTAAAATTATAGCCATTTCAAATAGGATTTAATGTTATGCTTTCAAAATTGTAGCAATTTCAACTCTCTCTGGGCTAAGAAAGTATGACATGACATGTTAAAACCATACAAGATGTTAATTGAGTAGACTGAGCCACTAAACATACTATGCGTGAGAACTCACACAATTGAAGTCGAATTAGTATTAAAGGTATACCCGCGTGAAATACTTTCTCCCTCAATGATTCATCGCGAATGAGATTAAAAGTCGTTTCGTGGGTCTGGCGAATATCATAAGCCTTAGGTCAGACCGCCAGAGATTATTTAACCTGAGGCTTCGCGAAGGTTGACCCTCGATTACTCATTTTGGATTAAACACCTAAGAGGATTAGTGTGTTGGGCTTTAGAAATTGCTTCTTTGTTTGAATGGCTCTTCGAGGCAATATAATTTATATTTTACTAGATGACCTGGTGATTGGTGAACTTCGTATCACTTCTCTCCTAATATCGATCCCTGACGATCTCCTGGACGAAGACTAAAAATTAGCCAAATCGGTTCAACCAAACCAACAATAAAATTTTACATTCATTTTTACTCATTTTGTCAATATAGTTTGTAAAGAAATAGTTCCTTGCATCTGTCGAAATCTGACCTACATAAGACACAGGACGTTTGTAATAATAATAATAATAATAATTTTTATTTGCAAAAAATATGGTACAGAGGTTTCTTAATGGTAATCAACTTTAGATTCTATATTTGCACAGCGGATGACTTATACATAAATATATAGCCAGTATTCTGTATAGGAAAAATCTTGACAAAGAAACTTGACAAAGTTGAAAACAGTTAAAGCCAAAGAGAAAGTTATGTTGTCCGATTTGTAAATATACGTTAATTCTCATTAGTAAGTATTAAGTCCTTAAACGAAACCATTTAATTCATTTGTGCATTTTAAGCATATTCTCTACAGGTAGAGCTCCTGATTCCTGAATATCTCTGGCGTGGCTTACAGTATCGTTAGATAGTTTTAAATTATTAATTTGGTGTAGATTTTAGGTACTTTAGATTTCGATCTATCCAATCTCAAAAACTTTAATTATGTAGAATATTATATTCTTGAAAATGCTATGATGGGAGAATTCATTCACTTAAATGACGAACCTTAGTGCATTGTATTGTATAATATGCGTTCCACGATAAAAACAACCAGAAATCGATAATTTCTGGTTGTTTTTATCGTGGTTACTTCCAACCGTAGGTGTTTTAATCAGCTTCAATCCAATTTGAAAGTGGGGTAATTGGATAGGCATTGTTGTATTGACACTATTATACGTAAAAATAACTTAATGCGCAATTTACATTAGGAGCGTTTACAGTAAAATCAGTATTAGAACGAACTACTTCCTCAACTGACTATACCTACAGCCTACTAGAGAAGTAGAGCCCCTCACGTTTAGTCCACGATGGACCAATACGAGGGCTGCTATTTATGTATCCGGAATTAAAAAAAGAAACAAACATATATCATTTAATATGGTTTTATTGCTTTTCAAAATATTCGCCGCGATGATCGACACACTTTTGCATACGCTGGAACCAATTTTCATAGCACTTTTTCCATTCTGATTGAGGTATCTCCAAAACGTGCATTTTGAACGCATCAACAGCCTCTTCGCGGCTCGAAAAACGTTGACCACGTAATTTGTTCTTCGCGTATGGAAATAAAAAGAAATCGTTAGGTGCCAAATCAGGGCTGTACGGCGGATGACCAGTCAATTCGATCTTTTGACCCTCCAAAAACTGAGTTGTTTCAGCTGAGGTGTGACAGCTAGCATTGTCGTGATGTAATATGATTCTGCGTTGTCGGTTGTCCTTTCTTATTTCTTCAAAGACTTCTGGTAAACAAATGGTCGTATACCATTCAGAATTAACCGTTTTACGATTCTCTAATGGCACTGTAGCCACATGTCCATTAATTCCAAAAAAACAGGCGACCATTTGCTTCAAAGTACTTTTTGCACGAGTAACTTTTGTTGGTTTCGGCTCATCTTGGAACACCCACACCGTTGACTGTTGTTTAGTTTCGGGGTCATATGCATAGATCCAAGATTCATCACCTGTGTAGATATTATAAACGGCTTTTGACGTACCACGGTTGTATTTTTTTCTCATTTTTTTGCACCAATCGACACGAGCCCGTTTTTGATCGATTGTCAAGTTGTGCGGAATCCAACGCGAACATATTTTTTTTACAGCCAAATGTTCGTGTAATATCTTATGTATGCTCGTCATACTTATGCCTAAGGACGCCTCTATCTCGCGATATGTAACATGACGATCACGCATTATTAGTTCCCGCACAGCATCTATATTTTGTGGGACAACAGCTGTTTTTGGGCGACCTTCTTTATTTTCATCCGTGAGCATAGACCGCCCACGATTAAACTCACTGTACCAGTGATAAACAGTGGTTTTTGATGGTGCTTCATCTCCAAAAGTTGCGGTGAGTTGAATAAAGCACTGTTGTTGATTTAGCCCACGCCGAAAATCGTAGTAAATCATTGCACGAAAATGTTCACGCGTTAAATCCATGGCAAATGAAGACACGCAATTTTCAAAATGACGCCACAATGGAAAAATAATTGACAGTCACATGAAACAAAATGTATTCTTCAACCAAAGAGTTGTATTTTCAAATGTTGTAATTACTTTTTAAATATTGTTCTTGTAAGTGGCCAATTCCGGATACATAAATAGCAGCCTATGTACAAACCATTACGAATATATTTTATTGAGGGCCTTATTCGTGTCTCTTTGCCAATGATCATCGTCGATTGCGCTTGCTACAGGCAGCTACGCATTATGGTGGGTGATCATGGTTTTATTTAGCAAGTCAGAACCTAACGAGGAGAAACGTTTTTATTGCAGAAATCTAGCCATTTGAGGTAACGCTGTTATAACCTACTCATATTCATTGTCAATACTTAATATATAAATACGATAGTGTGTTTGTCTGTTTCGCCATCAGTCTGTCTATCTCCGTTACCTCTTCACGGCCAAACCGCTGAACCGATTTTGCTGAAATTTGGTATGGAGATACTTTGAGTCCCGGGATACTTTTTATCCCGGAAAATGTACGGTTTCAGCGTGATAAACGAATGCTGGCGCAACGGAGCTACGGGCGTCATTTAGTACTCTATTCTTTAGTCATTAAAACACTGAAATTTAATGTTTACACTGCACGGCGCAGTGTGCACCGTGGCTATCAGAAAATATAGAGACAGCTACATTACTATAGGTCTACAAGAATCTGATGGCAAAAAGTGAGAAAATAAATTGACTCTAGCAATACTGGGGTAATAGGAATAGAATTGCATTTTCATCCTTTTTAGGGTTCCGTACCCAAAGGGTAAAAACGGGACCCTATTACTAAGACTTCGATGTCTGCCCGTCTGTCTGTCTGTCTCCAGGCTGTAACTCAAGAACGGCAATAGCTAGAGAGTTGAAATTTTCACTGATTGTGTAATGTGTATATCTGTTGCCGGTTGCCGCTATAACAACAAATATTAAAAACAAAATAAAATTATTATTTAAGGGGGGCTCCCATACAACAAACGTGATTTTTTTAGCCTTTTTTGCTCTATATATCAATAATGGCAACAGGTAGGTACTTGAATTTTCTACAAAATCCTTAGTTATACTTGTACATTAATATTTAATAATAATATTAAAATAAATAAAAAAATTAAGGGGGGCTCCCATGCAAAAAACACAATTTTTGGTCTAATTTTGCTCTATAATGGTATGGAACCCTTCGTGCGCGAGTCCATTTCGCACTTGGCCGATTATTTAATATATATCGGCTTATTTTGTGTGTGAAACATGCAAAATTAAAAAAAATATTCAATGATCAAGGATATTTTTTGAAAATCTGCTGTCAAAATTTGCCATCAGATTCTGGTAGACCTGATTGATGGTCTGGTAAGTGGTATATGTTGTTTATTATTTCAGAGTATCTATTACAATCTCAGGTGGGGGTTTGCTATAAGAAGTATACGTAGACTTTAACCCGAAGAGCCTTGTTAGCTTAGCCACTAGAACCGCGCTTTTGTCTATTCAGATTTCAGTCCCAAGGCCCGCCACTCGAATAGGGTTGAAGTTGGAAAGGAGTTATAGATTGGGTTGGCATTGTCACGTCACTATGGACCTTATGACAGAGTAATTAAGTTCAGAGTTCAATTTTAAGCTGTCGTTTGAGATGTGCATACAAGATGCAGACGAATTTTTAATACCAATTATTATTTATGCGCGTTTTGAGTATTGAATTTAACATTTTCATCACCATTATAATATTGTGATCTTAACCATGAGGCGACTCTCTAACAAAATATGTGTGCATGATGATTTGCCTCGTTTCGAAATGAACCCATAGAATGTACAAGTCCATCTATAAACAAAACTGCTGTTAGTGCTAATTATAATAGGTATAAGTATTATAGACAAGTCTAGCGTTGGAAGGTCGTTCGATGCCCTGCCAATTGGGCCATTACACACGGGCGATCCTTTAACCATCGATGCGGCGAAGTTTGGTACGATTATATGACAAAGCTTGTTAATTAAATAAATGCAACGACTGCTTTTTTCAATTGTGCCATTTTCCGAATTTAACGGAAAAAAGGTCCTGATGATAATCGTCGCCTCATTATTTCCAACCACCGCATTTCCTGTGTAATCGAACTAACAAACCATTAACCAAGGAAAAAATCAAGTGTTTGCAACTTAATAATAATTAATCAGAAATCAGATGTGTCAGATTGCAGTGGTGCTAAAAATTAAAATGGTCACATTTAACGTCGTAGATTTTATGAGATTTAGGACCTGTTTCACCACTTCCTAATAAGTGCCGAATTGGCTATATCCACTATTAACTTGACAGATCGAGTATGGAGAATCTGTCAAAAAGTTGTGAATAGCCTATTCGGCACTTTATCAGGAAGTGGTGAAACAGGCCCTGAATGTAATGTCGTTGGCATAAAATTCGCCGTATGATAATTATTCAAAACGCAATCTTTTGTATTCGTTATTATAGGTAGGCCGCTCACAACTTTAATTTCGCACCGCAAAACCCGTAGGCGCGTGTGTAACACAATATCAACCAATAAGGTACAAATAATGCTCCCTATCCCTCTGTTCCCAAATCCCACCTCGCCCAACAAAAATCTGCTTTTGGTACAGGATCATCCAAAGTTCGACAATATAATTATGGAAATGACAGCTATGTATGCAAAACTTTTTATTTTTGATTGCTAGACATTATTAGCCGTGTCGGGCCCAGTCAGGCCGTTATTTCCGTGTGCGAACAAGGCCTAATTGCACTCGTATCGGGCGGCGAACCGTGTCTAGACGCCCTGACGACGCCCCGCCCAGCGCATCCCGATGACACCCTACCCCGATCCTGACGAGAATACGCCTAGGATATATTTCAGATAAAAATACTTGTGAGTGATGGATATAATTATACTTGAATATAAGCCTAGATGAAAATAGCATGCCATGACTCATTTGTACTCAAAATGAGTAGATTATGAACGAAAATTTGGTGGCACTTCTGCAAAAACTACAATTAATAAGTAACTAATAGTAATAACTAAGGCTGGTTTTACAGTCACGCGTTTCGGCAGCGCCGTCGGAGCGCCGCGCGTTCGAAGATGTATGGGGGTAGTAGTTGCGTTTCAGTCGCGCGCTTGAGCAGCGCCGTTCGTCCGTTCATTTTCTTCGTCTTCGAACGCGCGCGCTCCAACGGCGCTGCCAAACGCTTAACTATAAAACCAGCCTAATAACCTAACAAAAACCTCATCTTTGATAATAATAATAATATGTTCATTATATGATAATCAATTTGTACATATCATTTTATATTTTTAATATCTGCTGCACTAATGAAAAATAAAACATTGTAAATAATTTAAACAACCATTTATTGGCTCATTTTAAAAACTCTACAAAACTTATGGCCTGTAGTAAGCCTATGTAATTTTACAATTTAGTTATATACTTAATATTACATTTATTTATCTAAAACACGTCGAGGATAGCTCACTGTATATAAGTTCATAATATAAAAGTTTAATATCCTAAAGGATATGGTAATGTCAAAAGAAAAAAACGGATAAATTTAGAGCCTACCTTTTCTATAATCAAATTACTTTTTAATTTTATGTAGGTACCTACAATTCTTTCTTTACCATTATAAAATAAAGGAAAACATACATTATAGGAATTTTCACCAAGATAATATGTTTGAAATCATGGCAGTGATAATATTTTACAATTTGTTATAATATTATATCATACTTAGAAGTAAGTTATTTCAGGATAACATCATATTTTTTATCTCTTAACCTCTAAGGCCCACTTGCGCCAATCTGGGTTAAAGTTAACTCTGAGTTAAACGTCATTTCATATCTGTCACTCACCAAGTCAGTGATAGAGATGACATGATGTTTAACTCAGAGTTAACTTTAACCCAGATTGGCGCAAGTGGGCCTTAATGTATTATAATTATTGCAAAGCAGAAAATTCTCAAGTAACTTGAAACTTTTATTTTTTAAATACAGAATCGGTCTAACAATCAAGTTATTTACGTTGGCTCATTATAAGTCATAACAATAAAATATTATCTATCCACTTAAGTTGTAAAGGATCTTAAAATTTTTCTTCCAATATGTTCCTACTACTTATGTATATTGCTAATTATTTATGTTTTAAACTAAGTTATTATCTATTTATCTTATACTAGCTGTCCCGGCAAACGTTGTTTTGCCATTTAAAGTATTTCTACTTCATCAGTTGATACATATCTTACCCCCTCTTTTGTCTCCTAAGAGGGGAGGCGGAAAATGTTATACACCAGATGTTAAGTTGGAAAACATAGTTAATAATATGAAGTAAGTCCACTAAAGAAAAAAGTTGGATACAAAATCTGACCCCTCTTTGGTCTCCAGAGGGGGGGGGGGGGTTTATACACCAGATGTTGAGTTGGAGAATGCAAATCGGATCAGTACTTTTCGTGTTAAAGAAAAAACCACCCCGCCTTGGTGACGCCCACTATCGTAATATTTTAATTTCGCCGTAATTTAAAAACCAGACGTCCAATTTTAATCATTACAAAAAATTTCAGAACTTTAGCTATAGCGGTTCTTGAGTTACAGCCTGGAGACAGACGGACAGACATCGAAGTCTCAGTAATAGGGTCCCGTTTTTACCCTTTGGGTACGGAACCCTAAAAATAGATTTTCAAATGTGTGCTAAAACTCGAAAACGGCTGAACCGATTGGGCTGATTTTAGTCTTAAAATATTCGTAGAAGTCCAGGGAAGGTTTTAAAGTGACACGAAGTTCACTGAGACAGCTAGTTATAATAATATAATTCGCCAATTTTAAGGCTGGATTGTATGCAGCGGTTTGGCGGCTACACCGCGAGATTACAAGCAAATGTATGTAACGATTTATATAAATAGCGACGCGGCCGCGCTGTTTTTCACATACAATTACTTGTGATCTCGCAGTGTAGCCATATATAAATCCAACCGTATGGTTTTAGTTAACTTGTTGCATCATATTTGGCATCCAACAATCTAAGAAGACCTATCAAAATTTTGCATTTCATATTTAGCAATAACATTACACACTTCCATCTTGACTTTGGGTATTAAATTCGGTTGTAACTTCTTTACACTGGCAGCCATACTTCTGAAGAATACATCTATTTCATTTGTGTTCTCCCTTATAACTCTCTCAATGAGTTTATCGACAGTCTGAGATCTCTGTTCCAAAGATTTTGGTGTCTCTATGCATCTTACTATTCTAGGTTCTCTCATAGGTATCAAAGGTTTTGGTAGTATTTTAACTGGTGTTAAGTTAGGCGGTATCGGTACAGATTTTTTTCGTCCCACATTTCTTTTAACAATTTTCTTTGGTGCTGTCTCGGTTTTTACTTGGCTTGCGGGTAACAATTTGATGAAGGGCCTATTTGGTGTCGGCTGCACTTGAGATACTTCATCCACTATCTCAATCTGAAAATTTACAGATTTATGATTAAATTGCTGGAAAATTTGATTATATATACATACTTAAATATTACTTATATAAGCAAAAGTTTTTTTCCAATGAGTGCATTATTAATTATCATTGGTAATGTATTATGATTTATGACATAGATTTGCTCTAGTACGGATTTCGAAAGTAGGTGGGTTACGTAGAACATCCAGGTTTGTACAATATTTTAAATAATATCATCATAACAAATATTATTTGGATAATGCATACTGTGCCTATATTAGAGAAAGTCTGCTGTATCTATGTACTTATGCATAGAACAACAATTTTGCAATACCTAGGTCATAAAAATAGGAAGTTAATGGCATAGGTTACACGATCAGTATTTCATCAATCTGATCCATCAATCCTGATCAGATTGATGAAATACTGATCATCTAACCTACTGGATTGATGGATTGATCATTTTTTAATATGAACTTTTTTAAAACCATCAGTATTCCGTCAATCAGATTGATGGATCAGATTGATGAAATACTGATCGTGTAACCTCTGCCTATGATGTAACTTGTTCCTATTTTTATGACCTACATAATTATCATCACCATCAGGCATGTATTATACACTGTAAACTTACCTCATAATATTCCTGGTTGTCAGTTATGACCTGCTCTCCTCCTATCCCCTCCTTACTTGATTCTCCCTCTACCATTGCGTCTGCTAGACTGGCGTTGAGATTAATAATTTCCTCGTTTTGCCCTTGATCTTTAACGATCACTGCGTCCAGAAATTGTAGCTTCTCCTGAAGTGGTTTCCTACGTTCGTGTACCAAAGTGCCCAAATGCTTATTTCCTGCAAACTCGTTGCGAAGCGCTCGCCACCGCTTCTTGCACTCCTCGGCTGAAATTGGAAGCACAATTAAATAATAATCAGCACCAAAATATATAAACACAAAGTTTCGTTATAGAGTCGGTAATGTTTATTGTGATCAGCTGATGTTTATGTTCGGAAACAAATTTATTATAACTCACCTGGTTTAGTGATTTTACTTGATATTTCCTGCCACGTGTGGTCTAGTGTTTGTCCTAAAGTACTCGTTTGAGATGGAGGCGTAACATAAAGTTCTGGATGCGGTTTCACCAAATCAACTAATTTTTCATCGTCTTCTATCGTCCACCCGACAGGATTCAATGACATGTTTTCCAAATCCAGTGGCCGCTGCTGGCGTTAGTTGTGCAAAACAAAATGTCCGCGGCCTATCACGAACGAAAATAGCCGTACTGCATTGGACGAGCGACGTCACGAATAACGAGAGGTTATTGCTATAGATTCCCATTCTAGCTCCTGATTGGTCGGACCGATGCGGAATTAGGCACTCGCGCGCCCTCTGCATTTTACGTGAAACTTTTGATGTCGAAAAGCGCCACCTAGTTTTGCTTCATGGAACTTATCTATTTACTCTATGACCACATAGGTGGCATTAGTGATAGCATCTTTTGCAAGTTTGCACCTGGAACTTCGAAGAGATTGTAGAGCTCGATAGTCGATAGTCCGCACATTTTTTTTTATAAATAAAAATGTTTTGAGATTTTTGTAATTATTAAAAAATTCTGAGATTTGGAACATAATACTGTAAATATATTTTACTTGCAAGAAAGCTTTTTGTTAGGCAATAGCTAAAGAGTAGACTCGTATCTCAGATGTTTAGTTTACCATGATGATAAGATAACTGGTCCGAACATTATCTCTAGCTTTTAGCTTTGATTCAATATTTATCATAAGGATTACATAATATTATTAATCTATGCGGGCCATTGCGGGCGGCCAGGGGTTCGCTGTCGACTGTACATGACCGTACACTATACCTAGAGAAATAAATTACGTTTTGGTTTTTGACCGACTTCCAAAAAAAAGCAGTAAGCGAGCGAGCTGTTGATGAGTACGGTACTAGAAACAATTTTTAGATATCTAATTAGCTTGCAAATTCAAAACCGCATCAAAATCGTACCTTTTGTTTATAAACTGTTCCTGAGTGCGATCCTGTTATAGCTAGTAAACTGCAAATGGGTTGCAACTTGCAAGTTGCAACAAACTCGAATTCAACCTAGAGTGGTATTAGGTTCGGGTTTTGCCACCCCTGGTGGTATTTTCAGCTAAAAAGAGCGGATGCATTAGTAGAACTGCTTCCAGAATCCCTTAAAGCGCCATAGTACAGCTAAAAGATGCAATGTTGGCTGTTTTTTTCACTAGTGTGCTAGTTGGGGAGTGTTCGGCAGACTTACAGTAAAGTAGCAAACTCCATATTAATGGCATGTATAATAATAACTCCCACACCGGTTTCAGTAGTAGTAGCGCACACACTTGGGCACAGTAAAATTACTCCTGCGTAACTGGCCTGGTTTCAATGAAGCCGGCCACCGTCACCGAAACCGGTGTGGGGAGTATTATAAATTATATTCTAAAGTTCAGATCAATCAATCAATTAGAATAATTATATCAATTAGAGAGTCTCTATTCCTTTTACTCTCATAACCCAGTGGGACGGACGACTGACACGACTGGCTAGAGATCAGGTGCAGTACGGACATTTTACATGCCCATCCGACACATTGATCATCTTACTTGTCGCACAATCAGGTGATCAGCATTCATTATCCTAACCAAACTTGAAAATAACATGTTTCCAACGCGGGAATCGAACCCACGACCTCCGAGTCAAGAGCCACGCTCTAAACCACTAGACAACGGAGGCGTTCAATGGCAGGTATGCTTACTATTTCATCGGCCGTTGATGCAATGGGCATTTACTATTCCCAACGAGGGTTTCTTTGAGCATAGAGTTTGCTACTTTACTGTAACTTTACTGTAAGTCTGCCGAACACTCGCTCTTAAGTCTTAGCCTATAAGGACTTTTGATATAACGAAAAAACAAAAAGACATACACCTTTTTTGTAACTACATAGTATTAGTTGGTAGAGAGGAAACTCTTGAAACGGAAACCTTGGCTCCAGTCGCCAGTCGCCAAATAATTTTTCTCGTTCCTTCGAATTTATGAATGGAAACGCCTAGTCGCTATCTTTCATTTGTGTTGGCGGAAGTTAGAGCTTAATTACTCGTAAAGACATAACCACGATTATAATCGCCGTACCCAACTATCAGAAGTAATCAACCATTTCCAAATATAAACATTGAATTAACGAAATCAGATTGCACTTGTAACGAATGATAGCAATTACATGGAGTGGTCAGGATGCAAGCTAATTAAGCAGGCGTTCTCTTTGAGTCTAAATATAGGTCGTTGTGTAACCGTGATAACGTAAAACGTATTGTGATTTACGAAGGAAGAGATAAAGACGGTATTTCGGGAAAAGGTTTCTAACCTCTTGCTTTCTTACGAAATGTTTGGGTACTCGTTTTGCTTGGGAGTATGTTCAGTAGTGCTACTTGCTACTATGTACTATTATGTCTCTGTATTGGACCATGAGTACATAATGCACATAGATACAAGTGATTACGATTGGATATGGGATATCAGCCTGCCTAGCATACGCCAACGAGATATCTCACTCTCGAGATAATTAAAAACTACTCGTCTCATAATGTCAAAATCTCAACATTATCTCGACAAAACTCTATAAAAATGTGTTATTTCGATTATAGATCTACGCGAGAAAAAATGTTTGTCATGCTAGGGTCAATAGAGATGAAAAAACAAACTATCAAACATCGAGAAACATGTAGAGTGAGATATCTCGTTGGCGTATGCTAGGTAAGGCTGGACGCCGCGCTGTAGAGATATTCTCAAGTTGAGGCTCGGTGCAACTTAGAGTGCATTCACATGTCGCCAGCAGATGCTGCAGCAGCGCGACTTCTATACTTAAAAAAGTCGCGCTGCTCTTTTTAGTATGGAAGTCGCGCTGCTGCCGTACTACTGGCTACTTAATGTCAAGGCACTCTTAATAAAATGGTATATAACATTACATGCAAAACTGACACTTGATAGGACGGAAACAGTATTGAAGAAAAGTCGGAGAACTGAAAATAAAGGCCTACTTATACGGCCTTTACACGTGGGGCGATGATGGATAAGATAGCTACCACGATTGCGAAGCTGTTTATAGCGTATACAATCGACGTCGAACATGGATAATTATAGACGACCAAAAAATCTGCACTCTACTTGGTACTACTAATATATATTCTGTGACTCTACATAATTATTTGAACCAAAGAACAAAGCTAAAGCATGAGCAATTACATCAAAAAGAGCCACTCCTTAACTTTTAAACTGAATGAACTTACAACAATCAACATAGGCATAGGTATTAGGTGGCCATTATTATAATTTAAAATGTTCTGTGATCGTCTTATGATTGATATTACGTGCGATGGCTCGGAACCATCATAGGGGGTCATCGATGGAGTGTGCTTCCGTTGAGACCCCCTGACGAGTGACTTGTCCTGCATAATGCATGGCGTTTGGTCTACCTATGGTCATAGGTGCAACCTGAAGTTATACAGGAATAAAACTATATTTTAGGGTGTAATGTGTTTCTTATGTAGATTGTAGAGTTCTGTGTGAAAGTAGCAAAAAGTATCCTATGTCCTATCCCGGGACTCAAACTTCAAAGTATCTCCATACCAATTTTTTTTAATAAAATAAGGGTGGGACAATCGACCAAACGGGTTAACTGATGGAATGCAACTGCCGTCGCCCATAGACACTCGCAACAGTTGAAGAGCTGCAGTGGCGGCCTTTGAAATTTCAGCTTGTAATCGATTCAGCGGTTTCCGCGTAAAGTAGTTACAGACAGATAGACACACACATACTTTCACATTAATTATAATATTAGAGTAAGAATGGATTAATATTATTATTTAAACCCCGTCCGCGTCGAAGCGAGAACCCAATTAAATTTACCTATTTGGAGTTCCTGAATTATGAAGCATATTAATTTGCAATCTCATGATTCATTAATAACGAGCAATCAAGTCCATTGATGGGGGTTTATTATTGTATTAAATTATCTAATGGTAGGACCGTAGGCCGTAGGACGCTATCAAGTAAAGCTCAGCCAAGTTGTAAACAGTCGAAAACCGCGCCGCGATCTCTGCGCACGCGCCGCCTGTCGACTCGCGTTCGATTCGATTTTTAAATTTCTATCGATTTAGTTTAAATAGTTCGAATTTCAGTGATAGTGTTGTGACTGTGAATATCGACTGTGCGATTAAATATTGTGTAAGCGTAAATGATTGACAAGCAAAGTTGTCAAATGCTGTGATTATTTAATATTTAAGGCTCTCTGACAGAAACGAATGATTGTGTTATTTTGCAATGAAATTTTCATGTTACTACATCTACTAATCTTTTTGTAACATAAATACTAAATAGAAAAATAAAAGGTACATTCACTACTCGATTTAAATAAGTTAAGCCCAAGTATTTTTGTCATTACTTTAAAGAAAATACCTAACACAAAAATATATATAATCAAGGCAGGCTACGAATAATAAAAACTATTATTATCTAAAAACTACAAGATTCTAAAAACTATTATGAAAACATTATAATTTTAACAGTCACCTTTAACGGTGACAAAAATTGAACACTAGTTTCATTATGATAAATTGCTTGCAAGCCTGCGTAATAGAAAAATTATGTAATAGATAATATAGACGTAAGACTATCAAGGTAACTGTACGGTTACATTATCATAATCAACAAACATAATCCACGATGTATGCAGGACATTCCTGCGAGTTTTGGTTCTATAAAAGGGATCGGAATTGTGATGACTATTTCGGTATTCTTGGATGTAGAGACGAGGAACGTGTCTGCTGATTCACGTACAGAATAAGCATATTAATGATATTATTATATTTATCGATATTTCGTATGATGGTTGTGGGAACATCACTAAATTTTGTTGATGCTGATTTCGGAAATAGTAAAAGAAATGGGCTATCCATCCGTACATGTAATAATGAGTTAGATGTTATATTTACTCAGATCAAATAAGAAATCGTAAAATTAATAAATAATTATGTTTAAATGTTAAATTCTAGAACACAGTCATGCGGATATAACGATAAATTAGTATCGAGCTCATATATATTTATACATTCTTTAATAATAATGGCTCTGTTGGACATTGACTTGGGAACGTCCCTTTTAAAACCCAAGTGCAGAGGCGTTATTTTGTTATGCTTATGACTTTCATTCTCATAAGTTCGGACTCCAGCATCAAAATCTGGTGAAGCGAAATTGGCTTGTAATTCCCAGACTCATTGGTCGAAGTTAAAGTTTTTTTTTAAATTGGTAAGTACACGCCGATACTTCCAGTCAACAATGATATCTACCACAGTAAAATTATAACGAGCTGGATCCTCATTACGAGTGCCACATATGGCCAGGTTCAGAGTATTACAATGGGCGTAAGTGTAAAGTATGTAAACAAGCGAAAGGTCAAGCCCAATCAATATTTTACAGTTATGTTTGTTTAACCATACAACCTACGCCCGAGAGAAATGGTGCACCAAATCTGTAACATCACCAGCCCTCTAGCTAGTGAGTGTGAAAATTTCTAATAACATTTCACACCAGCAGGGCTAGCATAATAACAGTAGACATGGGAAAGAATCGACATACTGACAGATTTTATCGACAAAATGGCGGGTTTCCATTGTCTAACTGTCACTTTGTCTTGTCTAACTGTCACTTTGTCTATTCTTGCGTAGAAAGAAACCGTTTCCGTGGTGACTATGCTACGCCTGCTGGTAAGCAAACGTGTGAGTAAAGTTTATGTTGGTGCAATGATCCTCATATATATATACTCCCTTAGAAGCTATAATCATAGGCTGTTTATATCAATCTACTAGGCAGAAGCAACTTTAAGTAGATGAGATTTTGGCTGAGACCTTTGTAGAAAATCTTGGCCTAAGATGCGTTTCTTAATTTATCTCTTCAAAGTTCCATAAGAAATATCATGGCATTTTAATCGAAATTAGGCATCGATCGCAAATGACAAAACAGTAAGAACAAAAATATAGCCTTAACTTTTATAAAATAGAAACTATATGTTTCATAATAATAAAAGAACATAAATCAAGAAAACAAAGCTTGCTACGAAACATCGGTGCATTTTTTCCGTGGGCGAAATAGGTCCACCAACACCGTCGAACGTCCTCCAGCCGCAATAAAGTACAATTATACCGAATAACCTTTTCTCTAGGTCGAAATATTGATACGAGTGTCGTAGAAAGTGAAAATTATGATTGGTTTATGGATTCTAAGTCGTAGGCGACGCCCACTGGTGCCACTGAGTTTGCTCAAACTGTAAAATGATTTAATGCTTAAAGGTTAGAGATTTGAAGGTAGATTTGTCGATCAGAGAACGGAATTTATGGTCTGTAAATTGATTATGTGCGAAGTGAAATTCATTCAATTTGATTAGAATATAATATGTAAATTACTGATGATTGGTATTATTAAGAAAAGTTTTGTATTTCCTATTCGGCGATCGTTATGAAAAGTGAGGCCCAGGGTCCCGATTGTTGAGTTGAATAACCAGGGGGGTGAGCCAAAATATTTTCGTTTTCGTTATAGAATCGCCGATGAAAATGTATGGAATTGACTTAAGCGTTCGTTAATATGACGTTGACGTTCGACTCGTCTTATGTCAATTCCACACATTTTGATCGGCGATTCTATAACGAAGCGAAAACGAAAAAGTTTCGGCTATAGGCCCTGAGATCAAAACAACCGTCGAGCTCTAAGCTACAGGCCACATCAGGCCCCTCAATTACGTGTAAAGTGTTAAAACTTAAGCGCATAATTTTAGGAAGTAACCATTTGAATTTGTCAACATAAGCGATAGTTTAAAGCCATTTGCACATAATTTAGAACCTTTTTATTACACAGTAGCAAACTAGCAACCATAGAGAAGTGAAATCTTACTGTCGAAGCAACACATCTATTAGGAGAAGTAAAAGATAATTTGTACGGTTCACGCTTATTTTACTTAACGATAATGCACACGCGTCTAGGAATTCTACCATTCGTAAAAGAAAGCTGCAATGCTTCATAAAGTCTGCCCATAAAATTGTTAGTGGTAAAAGTATCTTATATTCTTTTGTATGCAACTTACATGACTAACTACATAACTCTTAGATGGCTGGAGTATCCAGATTTTTTTATTATTCCGTAATAGGTAGTCACATTTTCCAGGTAAAAAAAATCAGAAAAGTTTTTGCCTAAAGATTCTTCTTCGGTGTTACATAATTTCATACAACGAGGCTTATAAAGTGGTAAAATTAATTTGCTTTTACCACTAAGGTGGTCATAAATTCCAAAAAAAAAAAAGAATTCGACCTATTTCCGGTCTCTGTAAAGTTTCATTAAAACTAAAATTCTACCTGCCAACTGTTACAGTTGGAAGTTTTAATTGCACTCAACCCGAATCCAATAAATGTCGAAATGGCCAAGTTCCAACCACCGGCCACTTACCAGATAGCTGGCGGCCGGCCAGACTGCAGCCTGTTAAACCTTTCATCCAGCAGCCTTTTGATCCTTAAATCTTATTAGCATCCAGGAAGGCAAAATGTAGGTCAAGCCAGAAATTCATGTACGATTTTCTGTCTTCATATAGTGGCGTTTCCCACGTCGATGTTACTCAAAAAGTGAATATTCTGTTAATTTCGCAAAATGTTATCCGAAGAAATCTATTTTTGCCTGGATTACACAGAATATGAGTGAAACTGCAAGTAGCTTTACGTCTGTTTGTACGGTAGCGCTGTCGATATTTTGTGGTCTGCATCAATGCAATAAAATCTTTGAACTAATTCCCGAAATGGGACGTAAACCGTTATAACCCGGCTATTTTGGGATGCACCACGCGCCGTCGTAGCCGTCTCGACGTCATTAATTTCTTTACACTTTTATAGTCCTGGTTTCGCGGATTTCCGCCTTTAAATTATCCGTGGACGTGCCTCAAATTGTAGCGTATCTATTTGAAGGTGTATCTTGAATAACTTTTATGTTCTTTTATTATGTTGTCATCATAGTACATGATGCATTATACTTATTAAATTAATGTCGATATTAAGTTTATCCACATATTATCTTGCGTCCAATTTTTCAGAATCTGGATGGTCTATCCGTATCTCCCATAGATTTTATAAAGTTTATGTAGGTCCTGAAACATAATAACGATTAGTCTGTCTCACTTCAAGTTATATTTATATCTCGTTAGCCTATTGACATAGCTGAGCTGTAGTTTATAATATTACATCTTTATGGTTAGTAGCTCCGTTTACCGTAGCTGTGGTTTTTGTGGTTATTTAACAATTTTACCCACTGTTCACTTACATGTGTAAGTCTCCTCTGCTATTAATCAAGAAGACTTAATGACGTTCAAGAAGAGGAAATTGGTATTTTACATCAGTTACTACTTAACTAGCATTTCCTTTTTCTCTTTCTTAACCAGACCCTCACACGGTTTGTAATTTGAAGTCATCCTTTATAACAAGGCCGGTAGCGACTAGTTGCATGTAGTTTAGACTTTTACCCTCGTTGTGTGACGCAAATTGTTTTTCTGTAGTACTCATACAATGTGATGAAAAAGTAATGCTAAAGGTACTTTGTATCGAGTTTGATATTTCATTTCAATGTTTACTAAATTCTCATTAAAAATTCAAGGTTTTAAGGAAGCAGTATAATTTGTGACCAAGTTCGAGGTGGTGTAAAGGAATTGTGAATGCAAAAGCGAACGGTAAAGATCCTTTTACACAAACGTCTTGATTTGAAAATGTCGTGTTTAGAGACATGCCTCGTTAGGGTATTATAATGTAAATTGCGTTGTGCGTGGAACAGAGGACAGATCACGACGGACATACTAATTGGCACTGTTTATATGTTTAGTTATTTTACCTGAATGTTTCTTTAAGAGTGATTCTTATGTGGTCGGAATAGGAGTGCTCGGAAAGGTAGATTGACTGCGAATGCGACTGTAGAGGTGCATGTTGATTCTGGAAAATCTTACAATACAATAATGCTTCGATGTGGTTTCGATGCCGTCTCGGTTGTACAAAACGCGTCCCATGAAAAGTTAAGGTCAAACGCGTTCTGATTGGTTGAACCTCCAAAAATGAATTGTATGGGAATACAGATCGATAACGATCTTGTGGTACTGTGTGATGTACTGATCTGTGTAGTGGAATTTGGATGACATTGTAATTAGTGTCTGAGTCTGAATTTTTCTGTCGTCTGAAGGACCTCTGAATCTTGTCAAAATGATATCATGAAAAAGATGAAAGTTTCTGCTGCGGATTGAATCATAGCAGTAGATACTAGATACTAATGTTGGGTCCAGGCGTTGAAGCACCAGAATCGGAGTACTGATATAAGCCAGATCTAGCTGGCGGCTATTGTGATAACTGCGATTTGCGATCTGTTCGATTTCCGAGAATTGTATCCTTGTCGCGTTCGACGAAACAATAATTATTGTCCTTCGGTATACTTTGTCTCTTGGGTTTTAGATATCAGAATTTGGAATAGTTTTGTAGAGTATGAAATGTGATTTGTGTAATTTTGCTAGTGTGTTTTTGGTATAATCAAAATATTCTTTAGAATATAATTTATCTGGACCAAATTGTTTGGTCCTAAAAATAAAGATTTTCATTGCGCAAATAGCTATGGAAAATACCGATAAATTTTTGTTTCGTTTGCATGATTTGAACCTCCTTGATGCTAGTAATCTTTTATTGATTTAGGCTATCATAATTTACAATGAATACCTTTCTATTGCTAAACTATAACCAGTTGTTATGACACTAACATTATGTTGTTATTTTGTATTGTTACGCAGATTCTGATTAGCTAGAATTATATAGCTCGAATTTAAACCTTATCAACATATGCATAGAGATTAGTCCCAGATGATTGCAAAAGTAAAATTTATTCCATATTGTCTCTTTGATTTTGCATAATAATTAAGTATGCATTTAGTTTTGAGATAATTGCGTCATGAAAATTTTCATGGCCATATTTTTCCTTATATTAGTTAGGGCAATTCCATGTAAAAGTCTACCATTAACTAAGAAAAATATAAATACCTGATTTTGGTATTAATAAAAATACTTAATTATAGTGACAACATTATCATGGTACTATTAAGATTTTATAGAAGCAACAATTTCTAAGCATTACTTTTCTAGCAAAGCTGACATTTATGAGAATATGATGTCGTGAGCTCGGCTGATAGTGGTTTTGTGTGATAAAGTTCTGACTTAGTTTTCACGTTATGTATTTTAAATTATTCTCGTCATATTTTGTTACACTCTCATTGTTATATAAATATATACGTAATAGGCATAAAGATATAGGTAATAGGCTTGTAAGATCACAGTGTCGAGTTGTAGTGTCGGTCACATAAAAAACATTACTTTTCTCTTTAACTAAAGTAAAATTAGTTTTACATAAAAAAAAATTAGAAACTTTCCTACGTGATACAGCGTTACTCAAATGATACCGGCATAAAAAAATTTCATCTGTTTTATAACACCTAAACTGTAAAAACATTTTTGTAGCGTCAGTCACATTATAGAGTCGATCATGCCCAAAAGTAGCATTTTGTTTGTTATTTTTGCTGATAGATGGCGAAAATAGGTATAGAAAGCAGAGAGAGAAGCAGAAAGCTAAATTATTATTTTAGATCCTGTTACACCACCTCAAAGTCTTCTTCTTCTTCTTTAATTATGGCGGCCTCGGTGAGTTGCCAATGACAGAGTGGCTGTGTTGACTTTGCTCATTAATGTAGGTCTGGTGAAAAGTCAAATATAATCTAAAATTTAGTGATGTTCAGCAATGGGAAGCAATAATCACAAAAATCTGGCAGTACATGATTACAGATTCATACAGATACATGATTGATTGATTACAGATTCATACAGATATCCCAAGAAAATAAGATATAATTAATGAGGTTTATACTCAATTTAAGGTTAGGTAGACCATCAGAACTGTAAACTTTCTAAAGTAATAGCGACCGAAACTCCATAGTTTCTGGCCGTTCTTACCTCTATAGGGCTCATCATATAATATAACCGAAAATTTTTAGCTTAAATAAAATGACGAAAGTCCGCCTATCGCTGGCTCTTGCGTTATTATGTTAATTGTTTTTAAGAAGATTTCGTTTTGAGTTATTTTTTTGACAAATTATAAGTGATTGTTTAAGTTCAAAAAAGCATTTTAGCCCTGCCGCACATTGTACGCCATTTCTGATCAGAAATAGTTGAACGTCCGCGCTGTCTCTTACATTTGTACTGAGCCGAGTGAGCTCGAACTCGCCGGAAGGATATTTCGGATAATGTGCGGGGTGGCGATCCGGCGCGGCGTGTTTCAAATGTTTCTGATCAGAATTCAGACAATGTGCGGCAATTAACTAATTACTGATTTGATTTTATGTAATTTAAGAGTTCGTATTTTATGTGCTGAGATATATAAATTTTAAGGTTTCATGTAAAAATACTGACTTTTACCTGCAGAAAGTGAGGGTAGTGTCGCGCTCGGTCACGTTTTGGCCTGTAGTGTCGGTCACAAATTCTTTTACTAATAACTAAGTAATAAGTATTTTTCAAATAACTTGTAGGTTATATTATAGGTAACCATTTTCTAATTGTCTGTTTCATGCACTTTCGATAAAAAATAAAAATACAAATTAGATTTATTAAATTAGACAAGCTCTACTTAGTTATAGATATAAATTTTTCTACATGGGTAATTACTAATTACTAAAATAGTTAACTAATCGACGATTTGGTAAAATTGGCTAAAGACGTTTTGGTACTTAGAAATTGTGACCAGGAGACAAGACGAGCAAGGAGTGATGATGATTAACGTCGTCGTAGTAAACGGTGCGGTCGTAAAAATATGTGGCGTTATAAAATTTAATGTGCTCTTAACGCATGTGTGAAAGATTACAGTTCAGGGTTTAAAGTTGTCTTATCGGCTTTTATATCGCAGACTTAAGGGTCATTTTAAAGAAACTGAAAGGTAAATAATTCAGAATGGAGTGTCTTAAATGGCCAAGAGCGAAGAGCGTCGAGTGTAATGTGCACTCACATGCAAATCCATTTCTGTACGCATCATAAGTGATTCTAAATGTACCTGTACTAAAATACATTACAGTGATACTGTATGTCTAATAAGGTTATAACTTATAAATTATAATATAGAGATTAGAGAATTTAATTACCATTATATGAACATGAAATATTAAAATAGAACATCGTAATGTGATGTGTTTAGTGAACGAGACGATTTTACATTCTAAAAGAGAAATACTTTAGCGAATCTATAAAATCCACTAATACTCTCCTATCTCTGCTACCAAAATCCACTCTGGTCTCTGGTAGAATTTTTTGAGCCCTTTTTTTGAAAACTTTAATGGGTCTCGACCTCGAGACGTGTTTGAGAGTCAGCGCATCATAGCTCCCAAACGGATTTAAACATTTTTTTAATACCTCGATCGTGGGAATCGCAGACACAATAGATTTTCAATTGTTATGCGACATCCGTGATCCGGGTGCCGCTTGCTTGGGGATTGATGGGTTAAATTGATTGAGAATGTTTTCTTTTGAGCTAATTCTAATTCGTCATCAGCTGCTCGCTCATTGCTTATCTTCCCAAAATGTATGGTTTTGTTTAATAATTTATTCCGTTGTGAGAAAAGCCGTGTAGTCAGTAATTCTCTAGTGTGAAATACTAAATCTTACGAGAAAAATGTTACACTTAACCTAATCAATATGGATGAGTCAAGTCTTATCTAAATCGATCCATTATAAGGAATGGTGGAAGTGCTGGAACAAACAGTTAATAGTTTAATTATTATAGTCAGTACCTCGATTCTACCATTTTCATCCAACATGATGCAGCTTTGTTTCCAGTTCGATAAAAACAAATGGTATTATTATAAAATGTCAAGCAACGTCAAACGGCTGATTTTTTAGATTAACGGTGGTATGAATAAAAAAATCTTAGTGAAGGTTTTAACAGTTTTCTAACTAAAATGTTCGCTAAACTTAAAAACCGTCTTATAACACTCCATATGAATAAACGCTTGCTAAGCCTTCGCTAGCTTGAATACTGTTAGATGACGTTTTATAGTATTCTTTTTTTGGTAATGTTGGTAGTGTGCCAATTTATTGTGTTCAATCATCAATATTGTGTGAAATTCAATGAAATTCAATGAGTATTTTGTAGAAAAAAAAACTTGAGAGGTGTTAAAGGACACCCGAAAGGAATAGAGTTATTTCATGAGTTAAAAAAATCTACTCAAAAAAAATATTTAAAAAACACCATCTATTGACAAACAGGAATACTATCAACGCGCAGCGCCCTCTGCCCCTAACATGCAGGTACTAATAAAAATATTTTTAAGTCGTCCAATGGATTTATTATTATCTTATTATATGTATACTTTTTGTCGACGAGGGCGGCTAGAAATTCCTTCAAAAATTGCAATAATGTCAGAAATCGCGATAATACTCGATATTTCGTCCATTTCAATCTCTTAAAATGGTCTTAAAGTAGGTCCGAGGCTTCACTAAAGTTAGCGAAATTCTATTTGACGTTTCGAGCCTAAACAACTGTTAGCAAACGTTTATTCATAACGATTATGCTTAAAATAGGTTTATATCAGGCTTATTAAACATGCGCTAATTTTTGACAGCTGTCACCTTAAAAAGGTGTTAGAGCACTGTTAGAGAACGTTTATTCATATTAAATTTTACAACAGGCTTATAAAGCTGTTGTAAACCTTCGCTAAGTTTTTATTCATACGACCGTAAGTAATTAAACTTTTTCATATGTAATTGAAAAGAGTTGATCTTTTTTATAATCGACTTCGACTATACAATGCTAATTTTGCATTTGACTGACGAACGAAGCTGCATTAATGTCGCATTCGATTTCAGAATCAGGGTACATTCAATAGTTTATAGTTGGCTTAATTTATGGCGTTCAGTAGGTAACTTCCTGTGTTAGTGTGGGCGGAGACACTTCCAAGTAGCTGCCCATCCAGACCGTTTGTTTCGTGTCGCCACTCGCCACATAATTGACGAGTGACAGATCTATTGTGAGAAATGAAGACAATCTAGATTCGATGTCGTTTCTACATTGAAGTATGTCTGTTGTCTAATGTCTATGTATGAACTATGTTTAGGGTGAAGCCAAACGAGCGTAATTTGTGAGTCGTGAGCCGCAGAATTTCTGCCGGGCAGAATTTCTTGTCATACAACTCATTTTGAGTCGCCGCCGTGTCAATCAAACATGACTTTTGTATGAAACTGAATGCAGCAGAATTCTGCCCGGCAGAAATTCTGCGGCTCACGACTCACAAATTACGCTCGTTTGGCTTCGCCCTTACTCAGCAGGTAACATTTAAAATGATGTTGCGGTTTTTATCTGTCAAGTGATTATTCCTAATTAAGAGAGAGAGACAGATGCATCGTTTAAATTATCTGCTATATATATTTAGGTAAGTATATTAAAATTAAGTTAAAAATCAAATTAAATAATTAATTTATTCGAAATTTCACTTGTCTTTAAATAAAGAAATTATGCTACTGTATCAAATTATTGGTTACAAACGAAAGTGGATGAAATTTAAGAGATAATATGGATTAATAACTAAATATTGATTTTTAATAATATAATATTCAGAATCGATAACCATCAAGATATTAAGTTTCATATCTCCTACTGCGCTTACCTATATCCGTATTTATGTGAATATTAACATGTCAGCTACTCATTAAGGTGGAATGCAATAAACCACTTACTGCCAATAAATTAAAAATAGTTTATAAATATTCTATGTCGATTAATCGATTCAAATTGTTGAATCAGAACTTTCTTATTTTTTAAATGCTCATCAGGCTTCTAAAGGTTCCTATCGGAGATGAGCTAAGCTGCATTGCTGCAAGGAACGCGTTTTTAAGATCCAATAGAATCGCCAGAATCGGTGCGCTAAGAGAGAGACTAGGCAAATGTGTCGCAGTCATCTAGTTCAATCTGCGGTTCGATTGAATGACTAGCGCATTCATTGAATGACTCCATTCATTTGAATGACTCGGCCGAACGTTGATTGAACAATCGTCACTCAACGTTCAACTAGTTAGCGATTTTTAACATAGCCCTTTGAAGAGAGCGGATATGAAATTAGGTAATTGAATGTATTTATTTTTAACGGAATAGGAAATGTATAAGAACAGTATATAATTCTTAGGTAATTAATAGCAATGTATTTATTACTTCGTCTGTCCAATACGATTGGTTTTATTTAGGTTAGATGGCAAGGCAGGAGCGTAGCGCAGCGAAGCTCCCGCCTTAGCCATCGTGGTATTTTTTTTTGTAAACCATCCAGAAGTAGCCGTCGCCTCATAATTGAAGTCAGTTTCTAGATTAACCTATTAGTACGCCACCAACAAGACTTCACTATGATGACGTTTATTCAAGACGTTAAACGTTACAGTCAGCGTCTTGACTAGTTGTCCTTCAGTCATTCAATAGAACGCTGTCATTCAATGAATACGCTAGTCATTCAATCGAATCGCAGATTGAACCAGATGACTGCGACACATCCAATACGATATACTTATTACTGTAATGTTTTCATGCTATACGCGGTATACGCCACAACAGCCTAGACAACGTTTTTGTCAGTAATCTGAAATTGAGTTTGCGACATTCCCTATAGCCGAATTGCGATTGGGATTATGCGATGTGTTCCGACTTACATAATAAGCCGGTAGTTTCGGAGTTATCTTTGTGGAACATGTGACAGTGGAATTAACTAGATCTACTTTAACTGTTGATTAAGACCGGTACACTATCAGCAATCACTCAATACATACATTAACGATTCGGCGTATTGTGAGCTGTAATTTGTAAACCCAATTTATTGGCACTTACCACTTTAACTACAATACTTGAATACTCTTTACCTGTAGTATAGGTTTTTGGCAAACCTCTTTTTACTTCAAGCATTATATTGGCATATTTAGCTAGTAGCTTTTGTTTTCTTTTTTTAACGTGACTGTAGGTTAGAATGGTTAAAAATCGCATAAGTATATTTATTTCTATTAAATCTAAATAATTTATTACATGATACAGAATCTTCGTCTTCTTCTTCTTATATATAAAAATGGATTTTCAAATGTGTTAGTCGCTCTAAAACAGCTGAACGGATTGGGCTGATTTTAGTCTTAAAATATTCGTAGAAGTCCAGGGAAGGTTTTAAAGTGACACGAAGTTCACCGGGACAGCTAACTGATACTATAATTTTCTTAAAATTAGTTTTTTTCATACATTATTTTTCGGTTTTATGAGCATGTTTATTTTCTTTCATGTCGCCATCACCAACGCTGCCATCACCAGTTTTCTTCCACGCATCACGCATATTCATTTGAATATTGCTTTTTTCCATCAGTTTGTTTACAAATTGTGGATAATTAATTGGCTCTAATTACAAAATATCTGAACAGTACTGAACACGATTCAGCCGTCTACTTTCGATTTAACTTATGTGGTCACGTCTGTCCGTCTGTCCGTCCGTACATCACAGCCACTTGTTTTCTTAAGGTATCCTAGAAATCTGCAATTTATCAGGTATGTATCATAAAAATTGGCCAAGTGCGAGTCGGACTCGCGCACGGAGGGTTCCGTACAATTTAAGAGCAAAATTATTTTGTTTTTAGTATTTGTTGTTATAGCGGCAACAGAAATACATAATCCGTGAAAATTTCAGCTCCCTAGCAGCTATCACCGTTCTTGAGATTCAGCCTGGAGAGTGGAGACAGACATCAAATTCAAATTCAAATTCATTTATTTTTGCGTATGTGTGTTACAATAATAGGTCTTACAATATTTGATGTTAGGTTCAGCACATAGGCCTCTATGGGCATGCAAAATTAACAATAAAAAATAATTACAGTCTTCATTCTAAAACAATTAAAATAGATTATTAGTAAGTATCACACTCATAAAATTTATACCTGTCAAATTTCATCAAATCAAAGTCTTAGTAATAGGATTCTCGTTTTCACCCTTTGGGTACGGAACCCTAAAATGAAAATGTATTATTTTCCCTGTTAAAAACACTCAATATTTTCTCTTCAAGATCTTTAATGCTATTTTTTTTTGGCAGACTGTACTTTGAATTCTGGACCCAAACTGGTATAGTAGCTTAAATGGTTTCCTTTGTAATATTAAATTGTAAAATAGAACTTGCAATATATTAACTAAAACACATTGTAAATTGTAGACTTATTGACAGTCTAGATAATTATCTAGCTTGAGATTAGCTCGCAGAATTTACTAGGTCTTATCAGACCACCCAGGTCTTGTAGATCTGTGTTATGATAATATATCATTTTCATAACTTTATCTATCGTATCTATTTTTACTTATTTATTTTTATCCTTTGGGCCAACCTTTGGGCGACAAAAATGATAGGCAACGGTAGAGACGTTCTTAAATACTACACTTAAGGCCTGTCTCACCACTTCCTGATAAATTGCCGAATAGGCTCACAAATTTTTTGACAGATTCTCCATACTCGATATAGCCTTATCAGGAAGTGGTGAAACAGGCCCTTAGAGTTATCAAGAGGTTAGTGTCTTGTCTCTATATCAAGGTTTTTACGTCTAATCAACCTCTTTATTAACGTTAATATCGTTAGATAATCTCTGAAATCTAAGAGTAAGATAGCGCAATTTTCCCCATAAAAATCTTATTTGCTCTATGTAAAGTAAAGCACATTACAAAACGACAATTTCAACATTATCACCGAGGTGGGATCTGTGTGTAGACCAATTTGCATGAGATATTGACCAACCTCTCGGATTATTTGCTCTAGGCTGCAACGCCAGTTGTACTCTTCGACTTAGAGCCCTATGTGAAAGTGAGAAAGTCTAAAATCCTTTGTCACTGGTACCATATCATATGTTTAGGCCTATCCGTCTACTAAAAGTTTTTAGATGTCGACGAAGCGGTAAATATGTTGACGCATCTAAAACAGTGTGCTTAGCGCTTATTTACTTTAAATATGTGTGAACGCATCTTTAGCCTTTTTCTTAGAAATACACAATCTGTGAAAATTTCAGAAGTCTATCTATAGCGGTTCTTGAGATACAGCCTGGAGACAGACGGGCAGATATTGAAGTCTGAGTAATAAGATCCCGTTTTTACCCTTTGGGTATGGAACCCTAAAAAAGAAACACTTCATGAACTCCTAAAGATGTTAGCAAGATTAGTGTAAGTGGGTTCGTGATACAGATTAGACTATTCCCACGTTCAGGTGCGTTGATAGCAGGTGATAAGCTATCAGTGACGTCACGTGGTGCTAAAGAAAGCGGAGCCATTAAATACTTGTTAGTTGTTAGTCATACTTTCTTTGGAAATATTCTGTAAATTGTTCACTTATGCCCATATAAGGTGAATTAGTTGGTGATTGTAGGAAATGTTGATTGTTAAAGAAAAACCTTTTCCTGTTATAAATGAATACAAAATTAAGATACCGGCAATTCGAGTCTTCTGGGCACGAAAACAACTTGCGTAATCGTAATATTTATTAGATAGAATAGGGCTACAAATTGGTCTTAAAATTAGGAGGCATGTCTATTGTCTGATGACGCCCGCAACTCCATTGCGCCCATTCGTTTATCGCGCGAGAACCGTACATTTTTCCGGGATGAGAAATATTATAATATTACGTCCTTTTCCGGGATTCAATGCTGTTCATAGAAAATTTCAGAAAAAAATTGGTTGAGCTGTTTTGGCGTGAAGTTGTAACAGACAGGTAGACGAACATAGTTGCGCATTTACAATATTACTTATTAGTAGGATATCAAAAGGTTTTCGTATTTGAATACCGCTGTCGATCCTGCGAAATACTGTAGTGGCAGTGTTGTATTTATATGGCTTTTTTATGAAAAAAGGGGCAAACGAGCAAACGAGTCACCTGTTAGAAAGCAACTTCCGTCGCCCATGGACGCTCGCAGCATCAGAAGAGCTGCAGATGCGTTGCCGGCCTTTTACGAGGTAATAGGGTAGGGGAGGTTAGGGAAGGGAATAGGGTAGGGGATTGGGCCTCCGGTAAACTCACTCGGCGAAACACGGCACAATCGCTGTTTCACGCCGGTTTTCTGTGAGCCCGTGGTATTTCTCCGGTCGAGCCGGCCCATTCGTGCCGAAGCATGGCTCTCCTACGGTATAAAATGGCTCTAGTAGACAAGCGTGATCTTAAATCAATGAAGATTTTATTGGATAAAACCAGTTTGTGGCATAAAATATAATAGTAATTGATAAGAATTCTGTGAGTCAAATCGAGTCTATAAAATTTATTTGGGAGCAATGTAATTGATTATGTATTTTAATTAAGGGACATTAACTACATATAAAGTTGTATTTGATAACGGTCGTATATAACGTGCTTAATGACTTTGATCTTTAATTTTTTTATTGCCACAGCGTGATATGTGGTCCATATGCATAATAGAAGGGATATAATATAGAGTTGGTTGATACCTTTGATTCATCGCTTCCGTAAAAGTTTTAGCTGTTTCCTGGTTTTGGCTTGCCTATGGAGCTATGTTCTGATTTTAAAATTTTAGAATTTTTTTTGGAACTTGAAGTGACGGACGCAGTGCGGCGGTAGAGTCACAAAACTCACAATAGACATAACTACCTCGACTTGAAAGTTGAAATGTTAGAGTAACTTACTACCACCACCTACTACTAGAGTAATTTAATAAAAATTTTGACGTGAGCTCCATACATTTTTGGAAACTTTCATAAAATTAAAGTTAAGTAATTATCAATATGTCTCTAAAGTCTGAAGTCCGTTCCTATGACGAATACCAAACAATTTACCCAGGTCATACCAGCAGATACATTTTGGTAACTTGTCGATAGTTGCGTCTGGTAACATTTTATTCAATATTTATGTGCTGCTTATGCGATTGCAGAACTCGGGTTAGCGTGGGAGGTACAGTCGTCGCGGTAAACTCCGTACAACGAAACCGTTTTGAGACTCAAACGACCGAAATTCGAATCGGAATGCCGCGTCCTGCTCTAACAACGTCATTTCACGTTTAATAGAGTGGGAGTTGGGACGCGGCATTCCGATTCGTCCGTTTGAGTCTTTTTGTACAGCCCAAGGGTGCAGGACTAGTTTAGTTTTGGTATGACAGTAATGTATTTTTGCCTTTTCGATTTGGATCTATTATGATTATATTCTAAGGCTTTATTAGATTAAGGGCCTGTTTCACCATTTCCAGATAAAGTGCTGAATAGGCTATTCACAACTTTTTTTACACATTCTCCATACTCGATCTGTCAAATCAATTGGTGGATATCCTATTCGGCACTTATCAGGAAGTGGTGAAACAGGCCCTCTATCTGTCAAGTTAATTGGTAGATAGCCTATTCAGGACTTATCAGGAAGTGGTGATTGGTGAAACAGGCCCTAAACATATTAAAACTAAGCGTACATTTAAAGTAATACTGTACAAAAACCTATTTTCAATTTAAAATTTAAGATTAAGAACACCTATCTTAATTAAAAAAAATAAAATTTTAATGTATTCTGAAGGTCGTAAATAAAGAAAATTAATGAATCTAGCAGTAAGTAGCATAATGATGTGCACTGTGCAATGAATTTAAGTACTTATAGTTAATTAAATCTTTAATCTCTACAAGCGCCATGTAGAGCTGCGCCAAAAGGAGGGAAAGACGTTCGATGTATGAACACGACTGCGACACCGAACTTTCAGCTTCAGATACTCAAACAAAATTAATAACTTCAAGATGCACTGTTTTCGAAGAATAAGATCTATTATAACTAGATATTTCTTCATACAATTATTATTGAAAATACAGCCTCTGCAAAAAAAAAAACATTTTACACACAGTTACCTTGTTAATCTTATAATGTCCTAAATCTATAATCAAATACCCTATCAATGCCTTCTTTTAAGAATAATTTATAATCTTTTAAGAATAATAAATGTCCTAAGCTTCTAAGCAAATACCCTGTCCGAGTGTACATTACCAGTGGGACTGGTATCTGCCGGCAGGACGGCACGACGGAGGTAGACGTTTAGTCACCGTAATCCGACGTTGACACGAATTACGACATGAATATTTATACACGGACCAATCAAAGTTTAAACATTACGACCACACCGCATCGTGTCATAAGCAATAAGACGCGTATAAATAATTATACTAAAGTTGTGGAATTAATGATCGAAATGCTTCTGTGATGGGTCGTAGCATCTACTATGCTATGTGTAAGCGATTAACGATATACGATCAAATAATGGATAATATGGATGCTCATTGCTCATTACTTTTTGTGAATGTAACCAAAGTATTTTTTAGGAATTTCCATAATAAGCAAGCTACAAAAATTACGACATGTCTATAGTAGATTAATAATAATAGCTCCCACACCGGTTTCGGTGACGGTGGCCGGTTTCATTGAAACCAGGCCAGCTACGCAGGAGTATTTTTATAGTGCCCAAGTGTGTGCGCAGTACACAAGAGCACTCTCTATTCCTTTACTCTCATAACCCAGTGGGACGGCAGACCGACACGACCGGCGAGAGATCAGGCGCAGGACCGACTTTTTACATGCCCATCCGACGCATGGATCATCTTACTTGTCAGACAATCAGGTGATCAGCCTGCATTGTCCTAACCAAACTTGGAAACATGTTATATTATGTTTCCAACGCGGGAATCGAACCCACGACCTCCGAGTCAAGAGCCGCGCTCTGTACCACTAGACCACGGAGGCGTTTAGTAGATTAATATAATTTAAGTGTTGTTCTAGGTAAAAGTTTAATTATTATGTGTTCTTTTATCGCTAATTACTTTTGAAGTCATTTAATTATAATTTTTAAGATAATATGGGTAGCGTAATTACATTATAATTCATGCTCATTCGTGTCAGAGAGTCTTAAATACAATTTGTTTTTATACTAGGATAATTATTGTGAAATATAGAGTTCGGGAGCTAATCGTTTAGTTTATGAAAAAAATAAGTAAGTGTACAAATGATCGAGTCTGAAGAAGTCGCCCGGTGAAGAATGTTTCACATACAAGGGTCATTCGAGCAGTCGCTTCGTTGTGGCGACGAACTTTCGCCCAACGGTAACAAAACATTGGCGGCTCTCGCCAAAATACACAAGCATTGTACCGGAAAAGCGCACGCCCACGGCTGTATCGACCAGAGACACAATGCCCTGGCGAAATCAGACTCCAGCACGAGTGTACAGTCCAAAAGTTCCACCAAAAACGAGTGCTTCATCGAAATAAAAGATGCCGCTAGAAACGACAACGTTCTGCCGAAAAACAATGGATCCTACGTCAAAAGCTTCAGTAATAGTACCAGTTCGTACGACGGCCATAGCGACACGGACTCAGAAAATACCTTTAAGTCGCGCGAACTCAAAGCAACAGATCCCTGCGAACGACTTTTTACCCAGAACACCCGAGCTTCTTTGATGAAGACTGCCCGAATGCGATACGCTGACGATACAGCCATATCCGCTTTCCACGACGAAATTGATGGTGAAAAATGGAGAAACACTTTCACGAGAACACCGGCTAGAGGGAGCTGCAGAGAAAGAAAGATGGTAGTCACCATAGAGGACGTGAAAAATGGTCTGAAAAACGGCGACGACGATAAAGATATCGACGACAAAAAAAAGGGTCAAAAGAAAGCTTTGATACGCAGAACTATATCCGGCGGCTCTCCGAATGGAACGAAACCCCCTTGGCGGGGAGGTGCCAAAAATGGCAACCAAAATGAGAATTTCGTAAGATCTCCATCGATTCGAGGAAGCATTAGGAAACGACCCAAGAATGATGGCATTCCGTGGCGGAGGCTATATGAGCTATCATTATGGAGGAAGTATGGAGTTAACTTTGCCGCAAACGACGCGGACACCGAGCGTGCTCTGTTGCGGCCCTGGAGCGAGTTTTCATCTCAACCACCGCCAGAATATGAGGTAAGTGAGGCCCTCAACTTTATTGACCTGCACTTATTTGGCACGGCCGATTGTCTCTTTACGGACTTATCGTGTTCGAGCACGATTGACGCGTTAGGGGCGGTCACGCTGCGTGATATCTGATGGATAACTGTCGGCTTTGTAGCTAATTAAATTATATTGTTGCAGCTGACATATAAACAACAATCGTTTACAATAGTTTTGTAACGCTTGGTACGGTCTTTTAGAACTTTTGCTAAACGTTGTAACTTGTGAAATAAGGTTCAGATTAAGTATAATTGATTTGGAACCATCATTTTGCGACTGCAGTAATTATATTTCAGAATTAAAAGCCTTAGCTTGACCTGTTTCTACTTTGCAGAATTGCTGAACTTTTGACAAAACCACACGATTTATTTATTCTTGACGTAGTTCTTGATATTGAAACATCTGTCTTTATTGTGGTTTAACGATGTCAGCATATTTCACCATACAGAGTTATAGGCTTAGTATTATTAGTTTTAGGCGTAGTCCATATGTGGTGAGGGCCGTTGGCGTGTCGTGGGTTCGAGAACCTTGACCGCAGGGGCTGAAATTTTCTCTTGCATCGGCGTTTCCTTAGATCTTAACATAGAGTACCATTTCATGCACATTTTTCTCAAATATGGATCATGTTTGTGTACTTAAAAAGATAGTGTGGCTTAGATCTCAAGGATTTATAAGCTTCGCTGATAAATTCAACGTTCTATAATACCATAGGTCAACTTTACCTAATTATACGGTATCATAGTAACTGTGGCCATGATGTTTCCTTTGTCTTGGTTTGGCAGTCAAAAAACATTCCTTAAGTTCTTGCATTAATAATTATTATTGAAGATGTTTGGTATTTGGTATGAAGACATTTTGAGCATCTTGCAAGGATGCAGAGCCTATTAAATGTAATGAAACGTACACTTTTGTCGTGATAAAGGAATTTCAGGAATCTATTCACAAAATATATTTTCTGTACACGTATTAAATATATCCAACGTAAGTGTTTTCTGCAAAGCATCAGTATTTTCTTCAAAGTATGTAGAAACAATAAAACACGTAGCACGTGAGACTCCTAACAATACTCACCTTGTGGAAAATGAGGTATGCAAATATATTACTAAATAGCCAATGTCGTTACAAGGCTTACATAAGGTATCGAGACCGCAACCGGCAAATGTAGATGAAACATACAGCGTGGGTATTCTTAATTCGCTTGACTTGTTTCCTGAATAGATATGGTATTGGCTAAGTAAGTATTGCCATGAGTTTGGGAAAGAATAGCCTGGAGAAAGTTGGCACTTGGCACGGTAGGAGATCTTGGATTTATAAGTCAAGAAACTCCCAAATGACCCCAGCCAGGATAAGCTATAAAATTCCCTAAGTAGCTTATGATAATAATACATTTTGTATGTCATGTATTGTGATGTTAACAGACATATTCTCTTGTGTACGACTTTACGAAAACTAACATCAATATGGCATAATGGCAACATCAATCAGTAATATGTTCGTGTCATTTTGCAATAGGCATCTCTGTGTAGGATGAATATATTCTCTGCATTAGCATCAACCTTGTGTCCATGACGCCTTCTACGTGTTCCATAATAATTATACATCTTCACTATACGGTTTGCATGGTAATTCTTTGTTTAAATAATTCACTTCTTAAAAGGTGAATAAGGTGGGAATTTTCTTAGGATTTGTAAGTTGTAACACCCGTTTGAAACTTGTTGAAAGGGGGCCACGTTTCTTGTATTTTTACCAAACAAAATAAAGAAAACTAAGTTGTTTATTGAAAATTAAAAGCTTTCAAGCTCAAGACACGTGTTAATATACACAGTATCGGCATTAAACTAATTGATGGACTGTCTTTACAGTAGCTTAGTTTGACCTACACATAAAATGAATAAAAAACCTCACAAAGTTCGCAAAAGTGTCAATTTGTTTCATAATATACGCTTACGCTCTCGGCTCTACATATTCATTATCACCATAGTCTAGTTGCCGTCTGTGTGGAGCAGAAAATTGAGGCTTTTAGTACCTTAAATAACGCGAGCACTAGACACTATCAAGTGACAATCTCTTCGATTAATGTCGAACATATCGATCCAGTTTGCAATTTTCAATCAAGGCGTTTATGGCACGTTTAATGGAGTATCGTAATTGTGGAAAGTCGAAACGATACAGCCATTACACAGTAGATGGTTCTAGATTTTACGTATTCCGATACAGACGTTGATAGCGGTAGAAAGCTAGTGCGTATAGAATCTAATGGGATATTTGTAATTATTTAAATATTTCAACATATTCTGCCTCCTGGATAATAAATTCCTAATGTGTTGCATTTGTTTGTTGCAGGTAAATACTTCGAACCATTAGTATGTCCGAACTCCGACACGTAGAAAGGCTGAGTATTTTCTAATTTTTCTCTTCCATTCCATTCAGTTGTAGCGGGTTAATTATCGCTTAAAATATTTTCTTGGGGGACCATGAGTTCCTGTAGACAGTACAGTGCTTCCAAAGTGATAATGCGCATAGAGATTTTCGTTTTTGTTCGGCAACGATCGTTTTACCCGAGCAGCAGAAGACGATACCACAAAACCTTTTATTGCGCATGTCCAAACCATGTCATGCCATGGCAACGCCAACTGTTTACCAAATACATATAAGCAAACTTGTTGGTGGCGTTACCATGCCATGACATGATTTGCACATGCGCAATAAAAGGTTTTGTGGCGCATGCGCCAAAAATAGAGACAATTGTCGCCTGACGGACCGGCGCGGCGGCGGCGACAGCCACCGAGTACCGAGTTACCGACCATATGATATTTACTTCTATTTCTTTCGAAGAAGATGCAAAATGCAAAAGCATAGATTGGGGCTCTTACGTTTCATAGATTCGGGTGTTTTTATTTGGGAGTAGTGTAATGTAATTTTTGACAGCTTCTATACGTTTTAATTTGGTAATCGATGACTTTACGATTACCTTCTATGTACAGGAATCCATGCGCATCCCTCAGCTTACTCTCCTGTACGGTCTACAAATGATTTGAGGTCTCTTAATTATTCAAACGAATAGCTGCCGTGACCACTGTCGGGCCATTTACAGATGGTATCGCTTCGGTCGGGATCAACGGGACTGCCATATTATATGGTCACTGGTCATTGCGCATGTTCATACCACGCGCAATAAGATATTAGTGCGATGCTAATAGATTAAAGTTCGTTTAAAATTATAATGACAATAATTATAATTTATAAATTATGTATTATTAATATTATAAATACGAAAGTATGTCTGTCTGTTACCTCTTCACGCCCAAACCGCTGAACCAGTTTTGCTGGGCATGGGTAGACGAGTGACAGGAATCAGGATAGGACACAAAATAGGTACTTTTTTCCCAGAAAAAAATAATTATGTTTTCGTGGTTGGTCATTTTTGCCGAACCTGCCTAGTTCCTGTTAAATCATTTCCGGAAGGTTAAGGGCCCGGGTTACCCTCGAAATTTTCATACATTCCTAATACCAAAATCATTTTCTCATGCGAAAATATTTAACATGTTTGAGTTATTTTTCAGCTTAAGATAGTAATTACTAATTACCTAGGGTCCTGAACAAATTTTTTTTTTCAAAATATTTAAATACTAAAAAAAAAATTTTTGTGTTTAAATATTTTTTAGTAAATTTACTACTAAATATTTGAACACCAAAAAATAGACAAAAACACATATAAATAAATAGTAAATTTACTACAAAATATTTAAACTTTAAAAAATATTTTTTATTATTTAAATATTTTGTAGTAAGTTTACTATTTATTTATATATTTTTTAGTGTTTTTGTCTATTTTTTGGTGTTTAAATATTTAGTAGTAAATTTACTAAGAAATATTTAAAAACAAAAATTTTTTTTTTTGTATTTAAATATTTTGTAAAAAAAAATTGTTCAGGACCCTAGGTAATTACTATCTTAAGCTGAAAAATAACTCAAACATGTTAAATATTTTCGCATGAGAAAATGATTTTGGTATTAAGAATGTATGAAAATTTCGAGGGTAACCCGGGCCCTTAAAAAGAGTTAATAATTTGAACTTTGTTTTAATATTAGTTGTAACTTGCAACATTGTACAATGTATTGAACTTTATAAGTCCCTGTATTTTCGGATTCGTTCCGTCCTATAAATGAGACTTACTTCTGGCCTTAGCACAATGCGTAATCTATAATTTAGCTTAATTAACTCCAAACTAGAAATTAGTTTAATATAAAACACCCACGTAACCTTTTGACACAACCAACGCGTGAATAATCGTAAATTAAGGAGGTTTAATATGTGCGCAAATTGTCGTCTTTTGATTGATAAAATTACGCGTCTGTCGATTCTACCAAATAAATTGACCGACTACCAAAAAAGATGGAGGTTATATAACATAAATGGAGCTTAGGTTCTTGTTCGATCCAGTCTGTTTCGTATCAAATAGCAAAATAATATTCTCATAATAGGTATGTCATCAAACAAGTAACAATTGATTTTTTGCGGTTTTGACCAACCCAGGGGCCAGGAACGCGTTTGACTTTGGTTTGACAATTCATTAGGATACAATTTTGTAGTTTGTATGAAAAGTGATTCATATAAAGCTGTGTTTTTGATATATTTGTATGTATTTTCTATTCTTAAAATTTTTAAATTAATAGGAAGGAATTTTATCGGTAGAGTTTACGATTTTAGAGAATATTAGTCATGATTCATGATACGTTATTTCAATCAGCTACGTAAATTATATTTAATTTAACTTTCTGTATAATATTTGATGGAAAACATGGAAAAAATTGCAGAAACAATTATCTGTTATTACTTATTACTGAGCGATTGCAGACAATATGGTATGTACGTATTACTCAGTACCAATAGTAGGTGAGATCGTGATGTGATTTTCCGTATAGCCTAGATCAGGGGTTCCCAATCTTTTTCAGCCTGCGGCGCGGCGCAGTCACAATATTTTGTCACAGCCGCCGCGCCGCCGGCCGGCGCGGGCGCGGCGCGGCCGGCGCGGCGTCCTACTCTACCTATCTATTAGAAAAATATACATAAATAAACACCTTTAATGATTTTAGTTAGGTTACGACAAGTTACAGTTAGACAATGGAATACCGCCATTTTGTCGATAAAATCTGTCAGTATGTCGTTACTTTCCCATTTCTATTGTTGTTATGCTAGGCCTGCCCGCCCTGCTGGGCGTCGCGGCGCACACTTTACGAACCCCTGGCCTAGACTTTAACTTGAGTCTAGACTCTAGAACTTTCCATTGTTGCGTCGATCTCATAATATGTGTCCTTCAGGCTAGTGAACGTGATAAATGTGTGAAACATTAGTGTACTAATATCAGATTTACTGCACCAAACAGACTGTCCATCTTTCCATTCCATTTTCTTCCGTGTTATGGTTAACTCGTAAGGATCGGTTCTAGATAACCCATACCGTCGCGGTCGTCCGCTCCCGTTTCCTGTCCACTTATGAATGTTCAATTTATATGCAGGCTTCGTATCGTTCCTTCTAATTAATAATTACTATATTCTGCTTCTCCGTTCCACGTTATTTTATTGGAATGGCGTGTATATTTTACTGGATGGCTTTCTAGTTTCGACAATGCTGGTGGTCGATCACTAGCCGTAGACGCGGTAGTAGCCGTCCAATCAGGACTACGTAGGCTCTGTCAATTGCTAAAGAAGACACTTCTTTTTCACACTCCTTGTCTATGCTTGTGTAAGGAACTATTATAGGTCTACCAGGATCTTATGGCAAAATTGGATGAGAGATTTTCAAAAAATATCCTTGATAATTGCATATTTTTTACATTTGCATGTATCACACACAGAATCAGCCGCCATAAGAAAAAAAAAGTATCAAACGTTTTGCTCCAATGTCCCCAGTACTTATTGGTAGCGTCAATTTCTTTTTTTCCATTTTTTGCCATCAGATTCTGGTAGACCTACAAGGATTATAATATAGCATTTCGTAATATTTATATCAAAACATACGACATCCACATTTTTTTATTTAAAATCATTTTCCCGGTCCTAAAGCCTCCATTCACGAACATTTTCGAATTGTTAGTTACCCACTTCATCCATCACGTCTTCAAACATCCAGTTTAGAACTTCGATAATTATTAGAATCTACACAAGCTTCTATTTAGGTCCGTTCTGTTGATACATCGATAAAGGTAGTACGATTAATAATACGTGCGTTAGTATTGGATCAATGACTGATATTAAATTTTAATAACCTTTCCTAAATCCTAAATTGTTGTCAACAAAAAAAAGAAGAAAAGCCTTCCCTTACTTTGTAGTAGGACTAGAGTCTAGACTAATTTCACTACCGAAGTTTAAAATAAAATATATCCCATTTCGAACTTCCACATTGAAATCGACGCAAGCTTCTATTTAGGTCCGGGTTGATACATCTGAGTAAATCCACGAGCAGGTATGCGACACTTCCTGCGTCATTATGAATGCTGCCCCCGTGTGTCGCCGCGCGCCGTGACGCGCCTGACTAATGTTCGCACAATACCCCATGGGTTTTATGGTTGGCCATAACGGCTATGGGGTTTTGTACAGGATCAATTATAAACCTCGGGTGTTGACTGTAAAGTGTAGATGAAGAATTAGTAGTTCAATATCATGTTGCATATACAATTATTTTTAACCAACTTCCAAAAAGGAGGAGGTTGTTTGTTTGTCTATTTTTAGTCTATAACTTTATAGTCTATAACTCTATACTATATTTATATTTATACTATCTATACTTTTGATACTATTACAATAATGACTTTGTTTTAGTCGAGTACGTATCGAAAATACCAGATAATGTCTTGTGATAATATTTGGCACAGATATTGAGTTTACCACGGTGAAGGAAACTGGATACTTTTTACTCTCGAAAAATCTACTGTTTCCGCAGGATTTTTTTGCGGTCACAATGTCTTATAAGTAAACTTTACGGCTTTTACTCTACAACTTTAATTAAAATTGCTACTTTTACACTGAACTATAAAGGGACACATACACAACCTAAATAATATATTGCTTTATTTTCTTACACCCTGTATAAAGTAAAATACATAGTTGCATATTTAGTATCTGTTAGACATTTTCTTTGACTGATATAAAACTGAAGAGAATTGAGTGACCGTCTCATACCATTCGTCAGTCCATCAGTCACCATCAGTCAAACATAATTCATGATTGACGGAATTGACTGTCGCTTGCATGACCGTGTAATGGATGCCTTAACATTTAAATTAAAGTTTCAAACAACTTTAAGATTTACTATGGATTACAGTAATAACATTTAAATACTTTGAACTGTTAAGTAATATATGTATTATGTTGAGTCTATTATTATCAATTTATTATGCGATAATAATACCTGTTAAATACCAATAACCAATTTTGTTGCATAAGTAGCAGTTCCTGCTCGCTATAGAGACATTACACAATATAAATAACAGACAGTAGATCACCTTCATAGTTCATACTAAAACCGCAGTGTAAATACACTGTGCTAAAACGCTAGAATCAGGCGCACGCACACATTAGCGTGTTTTCAGATAACTTAAAGTAGCAAATAAATAATAATGCAGGATGATATCGCGTGTGCTATGAGTTTCCCCATCTAAGGCCACATAAAGGGCTCATAACAAGGTGGAAAGCACACCGCTGTGCTTTCCACCTTGTTTTCTAATCTTTCCCATGGTGTTATTTAATACAACGCCAACTGTCAGTAGAGCACTACTGTATAATATTTATACTGTGACCATTATGTTGATCGTCGGTTAAGGCGCTGCAAATTATACAAGTTTCCATTTAAACTCATCACCCCTTTTTAAGTCGGCACGACCTTGCATAGACACTTTTTGTAGCTGTTTCACTACATGTATGTAACATTTTACAATCTCTATTGTCAATGTAGGAGATAAAGTCCAAAAAAGATTTGTGGATCTGCGTTATCTCTTGTGGTTTTTTGCTACAAAGTTTTAACTTTAAACGCTAAACAGTTCTATTATGTAATCAGTCGTTGAGAACGAGAGTACTTTTCTCTCGTATCTCTAGCTTCTGAATCTTCTACTTCTGAAGAACTTCTTATGTCGAGACTCGAGAATGGTAGGTAATGTTAGAAGTTTTTACTTGAAATTCCCAGAAATCCGCAACCTGTCCAGTGTCCACGTATCTTCATGAAAACTTTTACACTTTATAGTTACCTCTTACAGGCCTAAATAAGACTCTTGTACCTAAAATGCTACATTTTTTTATTATTTGAAGAATGGTACTCTTATAAATTGCCAATTTACTTACATTTTCGGTTGCATTTATCACCGCAATATAATATAATATTATTTCGTCCAAACTAAGTGTACAGTTGCACCAATCATTCAATCCAACGTCACCAATTATGGCGTTTCGTAATAGAATTAAGCTGGTCCTATAGAATCAATGTCCAGATCGACCGATATCGAACAGGCTACAAGCCTTTACAAGAAGTGATGCCAATGTGGGACTTTTCCCCACTTTATGGGAAAATATGAAGACTCATCAGGAAAAATTCATCCCCACATAGAGGGATGAATTTTAGGGCTATTAAAAGTGTTATGATTTACCTGTTAATTGTTATATAACCCAGTTTTGATCTGCAATGTTAATATTTTATGATTGATCACAAAAATATATTTTAGGAAATAAGTGTTAATTAATATAAAAATGTTTTTATTAAATAATATTTTATTTTATTTATTTATTTATTTATTAAATACAGTAACAGGCTACAGACTATAACTAACATAGAATGCTTTCAAACCCAACAACTTATATAAATCTGGAGTCCAATTCTAACTGTATACAGATCTATTTATCTAAATATTTTATTACATACAAAATTATTGCTACATGCTACCTAACACTTTTTAACATAGAAAATAGGAAAAATCAAAGCAAAATAGAACAAACAAAAAGACGAGCATAAGCTGTTAACGTTTACAATAATATTTTATACAGATCTTTTCGAAACCCAATTAATGTTACTGAAAAACACATCTACCTCAGGACATATTGTGTTATATTGGTTGCACATTCTAATTAGTTATTAACACATTTCTAGGCAAGGATATCTTTATTTTTTGTTAAATATTTAATTTCTACATACTTTGTACCTAAATATAACTTTCTTTATAAACCAAAAACACAACAATTTCAAAATTTGGATTTGGGGGAGATGGGAGAAATATCATTGAGTGCTTGTAACACTTGTACAGGCTGCCTTTACAGGCGATTTATAATTCGATTGTTCCAGAATTAGAGCACATCGACACATTTATTGTCGATGTCGTAACTCGTAAGTCCCTTTCGCTAAATTTTGCTATTTATTATTGTCCTTGTCCAACTATTTGCATAGCAATACATGAGTAAATATCACAATACGAAGGCAACAAACCCCGCGGCCCAAGAGCCAGCGATACCCAGACTTATTGTCACTTTATAAAAGCTGAATGTTTACCTGTTTATGATCCCTATGGAGTACATATGGGCATCATAAAACCTCTATAGTCTATACTCTATAGTATGGACTATAGAGTATAAGAACGACCGACCGACAGCGACTATGAAGTTTCGGTCGTGGTTACTTTAGGAGGTATCCACTATCCAGTTCTGAAGGTATACCTGACCAAAGAGTAAAGCTAAAATTTTTAAGTCTTTATCAGATAGACCTTCAGAACTGATACCTCCTAAGACCTAAAGTGACCGCGACGGAAACTCCATATTTGCTGGTCGTTTTCAGCTCTTATAAAATCTGCCTGTCGCTGGCTCTTACTCTACTGTAATAGGATATCCAAAGCATTACAATGTACCGTTTACCTTTTATGGACTGAATAAATTGCTAGAGAGAAACAAGTGTTACAAAATCTAAAATTATAGCCATTGAAAAGATGATTAATTATATTATTATTGTCATAGTTACGAATTACGATTTACGGTATATCTAAAAACAGCTTTCTTTATTATAATATTTTTAAATACCACTCATAGAAATTAATTACTTAACTGCAATTAAATAAAGATTATGACATGAGCCTGATACATCTGTCAAAGTTCAAACTCTTTATTAAAAAGTTTAATCATCATTTAAATGTCTGTGAGTGCGGCCGTTACGTTAGCCATATTATTTATAGTATGATTCCTTTGTAACAAGTTTACTATGAGATGTATTACAATTATTGAGATTTATCACAGCGCGTAGGATGGTTCATAGTACTTGGTAGCCGCTTCCTAGTACATTGCATGTAGGTGCAAATTATTTATTATACATTTAAAACATTACACGCATTGCGGAAATGTATGTGGGAGACTGAAAAGTAACACTGGTCTTTATAGAGTTCAAAAGTTATTGGCTTCATAAGTAGTAAGTACATTTTATTATTGTAACAGAACGCGCCCACGTCAAATTTTAAATAGGTGTCACAATTATTATTCATCAGAAATCAGAATATTAAAATAATCGGCTAAGTGCGAGTTGAACTCGCGCACGAAGGGTTCCGTACCGTTATAGAGCAAAAAATCGTGTTTATTGTATGGGAGCCCCCCTTAATTTTTTATTTTTATTATTAATTATTAAAGCACACATATAATAAAGGATTTTATGAAAATTTCAAGTGTCTACTTGTTACCATTATTGAAATCGAGCAAAAAAGGCCAAAAAATCACGTTTGTTGTATGGGAGCCCTCCTTAATTATTAATTTTAATTTGTTTTTAGTATTTGTTGTGATAGCGGCAACAGAAGTACACAATCTGTGAAAATTGCAGAAGTTTAGCTATAGCGGTTTTTTGAGATATAGCCTGGAGACAGACAGACGGACAGACAGCTAGACAACGAAGTCTTAGTAATAGGGCCCCGTTTTTACCCTTAGGTACGCCGTACGGACTACGGAACCATAAAAATAAGTAACAACTAACAGCGCTACTGTCACAGTTAATACAAAAGCCAGTAAAAACCATAAAGCAGCGGTCTTAAACTTTTTTGTAGGCGGAACCCTATGAGCCAAGTTGTGGCTAGAAGTGGATCATCATTAACATGGATTTTGAGACCTTGCTGGACTGCTGGTGTATGATGACATTTTTAAAAAATATTTACATATACTATATCGCCCGCGGAGCTCCTATAAAGACTTTGCGGAGACCCTGGCCTCCACGGAGCACACGGAGGGCTGCCCGAAAGTATCATTCCTTAGAGCGACCGCAGACTTACAATTTCAAGTTGGCCAACTACAGTCAACTACAATTTTTGAATGAAAAAAATAATATGAGAACTTTAATAATTCGAGATAAAAATGTGTAAGGTGACAATATTTAAAATGTAATAAGCGTTCTCTGTAAAAATACAAAGAAAACAATACACCTTTTAAGCGTGATTACGTTTAGAAAATTTTCCCGCCTGTCATGACTTTCTTGACAGACTGTAGTTGTACAACTTGAAATTGTAAGTCTGCGGTCGCTCTTAGTTTTGCTATCCACTTGAATACGATGAAAATTTGGGTCAGCCATATCGAAAAGCATTAAGAGGGATCTACACCGCCGTTTTTTCATACAAACGTTGTCCTATTTTGAATTTCTCTCGCCCCAGGAGTATCCTTTTAATCGCTGTGATCTTAGATACAGGGTGTAACAAAACTAAGTGATAATACTTTAGTGTGTGTACGTGTTCCTTGTAGAGAGTTCAGTGTGCAAGTAGCAGCGCTGAAATACCAATTTTTTTTTCACTTTTGTATGGGCACGGGCCCGAGGGTCACGAGTTTCCCCATACAAAAGTGAAATTTTTTTTTGTCTTTCACGCTGCTACTTTTACAGCGAACTCTACATGGAACACGTATACACTATACACCCTAAACCTAAACCCCCTTACTAATAAACGCTGTATAAGCTTTGAATAGTTATACAGTGTTTTGTCTTCTTCAATCCAATTAAAAATGTCACTTGTGTGACAGGAACAAAACACTGTGTTTTGTTCCTGTCACACAAGTGACATTTTTAATTGGATTGAAGAAGACAAAACACTGTATAACTATTCAAAGCTTATACAGCGTTTATTAGTAAGGGGTAAGTATTTAGTTTAAATCATATATCACTAAGGGCAGATTTTTCAATCGTCGGATAACTTTTAAGAAAATAAATAATAATAATTATTATTATTGATTGGATATCCTTTCACCATAACATAGATCATTAAAAATAATGGATTTTCTTGTTGATTTTAACAAATCAGTATTTGTGGTATTTGTATGTTAATTTATGCTTTGAAAGGCATTTGTTATTATTAAGGCGCCAAATAAATATGTCCATTTGGCATTTAGCGAATACCGTATATTAATAAGGATATTATTCAAATGACGATATAACTTTTGTTGATTTGTGTTATAATGACTATTGTAATTTGTAATGTCAGAGATGGTGTGTGAGTTGGACTCGGACAACTTGGTAAAGGCACATCTTAACGTTGGGCTAAGATGAATAACCATAATATTATGCTTGCCACCATGATGCAGTGATCTACACTGTAAACTCTACACGATTCACGGTTTAGCAATCATTGACAACACACATTTTGACACATTGGAAGTGTCTAACGCGTAAACTATTCAGTTTAGAGAAAAATGATTGTAGAAAGTAGGAACCTCTAGAATATCTATTACCAATTATGAGATGACTCACACGAATTTGTTATTTTTTTTATAGTACTACGAACATTTTATATACTATATTTTTGTGAGAAATCTTGATGCGGTTCACCGTATACAGTTTACTAAGTTTCAACGAAAGTGGCTGTGAGCTGTGACATACGGACGGACAGACATACATGACGAATAGATGAGAGTTCCGTTTTTTGTTTGTATTTTGTTTGTTTCGTTTGTTGTTTGTGCTAAACTTTACATCTCTGTTTAAGGCGATGCCTTGATTATATTGGCTGCAGCGATATCGATTTTCTCAGCAATGACTAAAGCTAAGAATTTAAAGTTCATTGTCAGTATTCATCATGTCTTTGATCAATTAAAAAGACCTCTGTAAAAAGGGATTCTAATTTTGCCAACAGATAAGAGTGATTTAAGCTTCCAAAATTTGTACATAAATTGGTTCTAGCATACACTTTAATTTGCCCAAAGCTTATATGAAATGTCATTTTGTCGCTTACGCCTTTCCATTTCTTGCTGTTCCATTTCTTGTTTTCTATGAGAGGCCGGGCCGGCCACTCATAGAAAACAAGCAATTAAAACATATCCAACACGGTTTTTTACTTTAACGCGGCGTCACCTTAACGACAGCAAGTGGCATTTACGATGCTACATGACTAGTTGGTACTAAAACGTCTGATCATTATTCGTCGCGTTATGTAAGTGCGATAATAACGCGAACGGTTACAACAAGCGTTGCGAATATTTTACTCTCGTGTGAAGGTCGTTTAGCGCTTTCGACAGTTTTGACAGCTTCTGGTAGAGAAGAGGCTGTTACTAGATAATTGTTGCGTTTAAATATTAGAAATAAACACTGAAGTACCCACCTACTTTAATATTTGCTAAGTCTTTTTCATTTATTAGTAGGCCATAGTTGCATGGATAATATTATGTTTGGTATCTTTAGATGGTGCGGTAGAGAAAACTCTACAATTTCGGTTGGTAGGATAATGAATTATTGTTCAGATATCTTTGTAATCGTATTTCGAACCATCGTATGGTTTTATTGCATAAATAAGAATTAATATCCATTAGAAACCAGTTTATATAGGTACCTGATCATTTGCAATAGATCGAAATGATCGCATCGCAATTCGCAATCAGTGGCCGTCTTTGAACATTATCTTATTTTATTTTCTGACAAAATTAGTTCTTCCTGCCTAAAATGGGTTTGAAATAGATATTTGACACCCTCTTTGCTTCATAACTACTATTGACTATTCTAATAAAATCCTGTTTTCTTTCCAGGCTAAATCCGAAGAGCAGTTAGCCTGCGAGAAGGAATGGCTGCAGGCGGGTCACATGTGGCTGGCTCACCGGGGCGGCTTCACGGCGGTCATACGAGAGGGGGACGCGCACGGTGGGCGCGCCAGGGTACGCGTTATACAGACGGGGGAGGTGATCACGGTTGACGAAGATGATTTGGAAAAGGTTGGTGTTGTTGGATAGGTACCTAATTTACAATGCTTAGGCTCGATTCAAATTTTCCAAAACTTTGCTACGCGTCAGCCAAAGCTGTTTTCTGTCTTGTGTTTTCTATACCTCTCAGTCAGATAATAGATTACAGAGAAAATTAGTGGCTTAGATCTTCCAGATTCAGTAACGAACTCCAGATACAGTAACGAACTTTGATATACTAAAATCTAGAAGAAATGGCATATCTACGATAAAAAAATTAACCAATCATATCTACTTTCCAGGCCAACCCCCCTCAACTGGAGCGGTGCGAGGATATAGCGTCACTGCGCTGCCTCAACGAGTGCGGCGCGCTGCACGTGCTGCGGTCGCGGTATGCCGCCGCGCTGCCGCACGCCCGCGCCGGCCACGCTCTCCTGGTACTGGGCCCGCCGCGCCGGACCACACCGGTCTACACTGAGAAGGTAAGCCGTAAGATCCCACCCTCGACTGACGACGTCGCTGCACTGCGTCACGCGCTGTCGAGGCTGCACGTGCTGCGGTGGCGGTACGCAACCTTCAACTTTTTTTGCACAAAATTCGCGTATGACACCGAAAGTTGAGAACCACATTACTTTAGCTTTGGTTAAAACTATACTATCTCCGAACTTCTTTTTCTCTGAACTTAATCAAATTTCATGAAAATCAGTTCGTCGTTTGCGTGGCAGACACACATTTTTAGTATCACAATGACACAATGACGTAATGCAAGATTTCTTATGTTGCTTCGATTTTTTTTTCAACAAAAACATAACTTTGTCTTGGGGTACTTAATGCTTGAATATCGAGTGTATTATATTATCTCCTATCATTGCTGATGTCACTATGGTACTTTAGGTGGCGGCGATGTTCCGCGGGTGCCGCGCGGACGACATGCCGCCGCACGTGTTCGCCGCGGCGCAGTCCGCGCACCGCTGCATGCTGGCGGCGCGGCGAGATCGAGCTATCGTCTTCCTTGGAAGGTAACATTAGAGATAATGACGGAAAATGATTCAGTAGTCGCGCTTATTTGCAGTGACGCGCCACAAAGCGACAAACTTTTAGGTCTTTGTCGTTCACGGCTAGTCTTGGATTTAAAGTAAAGGCGTTGTACTCAGGGATCCATACATTTTCACTTTTTTTACCGTGACGGCAAAACGTGCTGCTCCATGCCGCGCTGTGGCAAACTATTATAAAAGCGATCATAGGTTGATGGCTGACCTACGTTATTGGGTTATGTTAATGTTAGTCTGGGCTTGACATAATCTGACTAAAATAGGTCTTAAAATATAAATAAATAAAAATTCGGCCAAAACACCGGTGGTGTTCTGAGTCCCAGCTGTAGGATAAGACACTGATGGGGTCTCCGCAAAAACAAATTAAAAAGTAAGTATGTAAATATACAGTTACATATCAGACCACAGTCGAAGAATGTTTGTTGTTGATGTATTTGAAATTTAATATTTCTAAAACCAAAAGCCTTGTATGCTAAACAACAACAATATAAATTCAACTTTGTACGGGTTTTGAGCATGTTCTCAAATGACCTTTAGGCAGATAATAAATAAGATTGAACCGATGCTAGGAGCGAACTTTTTATGTTAATACCACCTACAGTGCCAATTACAATAGAATTTTATATGGATGTCATTTGGTATACCTTGAATTTTAAATGACTACTAGATACGGCAGAAAAGAAAAGTTATGCATATCAATTTCATTCTAGGCTCTTGGAATTTATAATGAGGATTATGACTGTTACAACATAAATGACATGACATGAGATAAAGTTTTCGCGGCTCGAGTGGGAGTATAAAGTGAGACTCTTTAGAATTTTTGAACAAGCTTAATGTAGGTATTTTAGAAATGCTTTAAATGAAATTTATGCTAATACTTAAAGTAAAGTAAATGGTTTCATTATTTTGCGTGAAGCAAATCTTTCCTGCGAAAAGGAGTACCTACTACCTAGCTATTAATGTTCTTTCTGATGTAGGGTATTTAGTCGTGTTGCATTTGATAATTTGACTGGAAAGGCAGAAAAAGTATGAAACTTGACATAACTCATCGCTACGTGAGGTGCTGGCGATAACGTCAAATCCTAAACACTTCTCATTTCTAACTTCGAACATAATATAGTACAAGGTATAACAAAACTAAGTGATATTACTTAAGGGTGTGTATGTTTCCCTTGTATAGAGCTCACTGTGGAAGTGTAAAAGTAGCAACGCTGAAGAGCAAAAAATTTTTTTTGATATTTGTATGTGCCCCCGCGTCATGATTTTTTCCATACAAAGGTGAAAAAGAAGTTACTCTTTCAGCGCTGCTATTTTTACAGCAAACTCTATCTAAGGGACCAATACACACCCTACAGTATTATCACGTAATTTTGTTACACCCTGTAATCTGTATACTTCAGTTAATTATAACGTTAAGTCCTTATAATATCTGTATGGATATTAGATTATATTCTGTATAGATTATTTTTATAAGACGTACTTAAAATAATATCTCGTTATTTATGTAATTTCAGATCCGGTTCAGGCAAGACGACAGCGATGCGTCACAGTGTATGGTACCTCGCTAGCGCGTACCCCGCGCAGGGCTCCAAGCTCACGCCCGAGCGGTTGGACGCAGCGTTAGACGTGCTGCACATTTTTGGGTCCAGTCGGTTAGTATTTGTAGTACATAATATAGTTTAATCCTCTTTTAGACCATTAACATTTCTATTTCGTGGGTGATCAGTGATCACTGAACATACTTACATTCTCATGAAGGAGTAAAAAATCGAAGACTAAGGGCCTGTTTCACCACTTCCTGATAAAGTGCCATATAGACTATCCACTACTTTTTCGAAAGAATCTCCATACTTTATCTGTCAAGTTAAGTGGTGGATAGCCTATCCGGCACTTATCAGGAAGTGGTGAAACAGGCCCTTAAAGAGTTAGGCTAGAGGAGGCGAGAGTTTAGCTACAAGTTTGTAATTTATGTTTATCTTATTTATGAGTATCTTGCCATTTAATTTTAGAGCAGATAGCACAAACCAGTAAGGGTGAAATTGCTTGAACTGTTGAAATTCTACATGCCAGCACATTAATTAGACTCCCATGATATGGGTAACGAATTGAAGGATTTGCTAAGAATAAGCCAAACGAATTAACCCTCATCTTTTGGACATTGAAAATGTTGGCTATGAAAGAAATGTGTGAACAGAAATCTCACAAGCATTATAATATAAACCCGTTTACGTAAAATTTCAGGACGGGCTCAAACGCGTACGCGTCGCGGTTCGTGTCGCTGACGTCGCTGGACTTCGACGGCGGCGGCGCGCTCGTGTCCGCGTCGGTCCAGGTGCTGCTGCCCGACCTGCGCCCCGACCAGACCGCGCTGAGGGCGCTCAATATGTAAGACTGTTATGTCTGTTACATATTATGTAGTTCCGTCACAGTAAACACGAATACGAAGCCAATACTGTGTACAATGATTGTGGTAGTCTGTCACATAGATTAGTTACAAACGTTGTCTCACGTAGCGTTTAATCAAGGCTTTGATGAAGGTTTTAATAGCCAGTCGTAAAAATAGCCCGGGCAAATCAGCAGGGCTAGCATAACAACAGTAGATATGGGAAAAAATCGACATACTGACAGATTTTATCGACAAAATGGCGGATTTACATTGTCTGTCACTTTGTTTTGTCTAACTGTCACTTTTTCTGTTTTTCCGTAGAAAGAAACCGTTTCTTTGGTGACCGTGCTACGCCTGCAGGTGCATCTGTGCCCCACTCGGATGTTTATTAACTGAAGTTTATCTATTCCACAGAGTTGTTCTCTAAAGCTCTATAATAACATTCATGTAAACTACAATTACGCCTTAAAAAGCTGTCATAGATTTGTCCTCAAAAATAAAACCTATATTCTTGACCTGTTCCAGACTATTCCACGGTTGCGACGGTCGTCTCCGCCGTGAGCTCCTCCTCGACCAGTCCCCCGTCAACGCGCCCAACCCGTACCTCGGCTCCAGCGACAAGATGGACGCTCCCACTGAGTTCGCGACGCTCAAGGAGGCGTTACAGACGCTGGGCGTGACCGAACCGGAGCAAATGACCGTGTGGAAGATTCTCGCAGCTATATGCCATTTGGGATGGGCGGGAGTTGTTAGAGGTAAGATATTTATATAACATTTTAGGGCTGCGATTGACTATCACATAATACCCGACACCGTTTCATATTACCGTTAGAACTCGCGCACGACGTTTTTTTAGACAAAGAAACATTATCTGGAATGCAACTAGTTTCTGTAATAAAGCAATATTAGCTGTCTGTTAATTCTTATTTGTACTACATCTATAAACGTGCACTTCTGTGAGAATGTTAATGAGCAATATAAAGTCTGTTATTTAAGGAAGAATAAAATATAAATATGTACATAGACAAATCATACAATATGTATCTATTTTCATTCCCCAGCGAACCAAGGATCCAGTCTGAAGTACCAATTCGGAAGCGGCACTTCGGCCGCTCGCGCCGCACGGTTGTTGGGCGTGGCGTGCGAAGATCTCGCGCGCGCCGCACTAGCCCCGCCCGCGCCCGCCTCCCCGCAGACGCCCGCCGCGCTTAGGTACACACATACTTACTAAAGATAATATTAGATCAATAATATTAATCGTTTTGCTATTCGTTCGTTTTAAATCGTAATGTGGAGGGCTGTGTTTACGTTCTGAGTAGCTTTTTTCAGGATTGTAGTCCTTGTCTTTGTAGTTTAAAATATCAGTTAGATACTTGCCACATTGGGCATTAGTTAAATGTCTAACTTAATTTTACTTACGAACTAATGTGTCTTAAAAATAAAAAAATCATCGACATTTCATCTATAAAACAGGATAAACGCTGATCATGTTTATTTTTTTTACGTACACGTACTTACTTTAATTTACCGTTTCTTGTTTACAGAACACCATCGCCGTCAAACGAGAAGGAAATGCCAGGCTCTGAAGCGTTGGACGCGTTCGTGAGCGGACTGTACGGCGAAGCGTTCAACATTATTGTAGCTCTAGTTAACAGGTGTGTGACAATTATGTATAACTTTACGAGAAAGCGAATTAAAACATTAACTGTATATTGAATGTGGATATGGGACTATTACAGAAACAAATACAAGCACAAATAAATGCTATAAAAAGTGTACATTTATTTATTTTGTGTTCGGCAACTTATTAATATATTTAGTTACAATTTAGGGCCTATTTCACCATTGCCTGATAAAGTGCCGGATAGGCTAACCACCATGTAACTTGACAGATTGTCCATATTCTATCTGTCAAGTTAAATGATGGATAGCCTATCTGGCACTTATCAGGAATTGGTGAAACAGGCCCTTAATGTTTTACACGACCGGTTTCGACAAAATCGTCCTCAGGTGTTCATTAACATTTCATGGGTGGTTACTATGATCAGAAGCCAACTAATAATGAATTATCATGCCAATTATCATGCATCGCAAAGCTGTCTTCGTAAACTCTTAGGCGGTTGCATCGCGCGTTCTCTTTACATCAGCTTTCTGCAGAATCGTACTTAAATGCCAACTTCAATAATTATATTTAATTTTCAGGAGCGTGTCAACGTCAGCGCGGACGTCCACGTCCATTCTGCTGCTGGACACGCCTGGCGCGGATAACCCGATGTGCGCCGGACAGCAGAGCGGAGCGCCGCTGTCCAAACTCCTCTCCAATTATCTGCAGGTAAAATCTGCAATATCAAGAGCAGATAGCATACCCATTATGTCATGTAGCGTGCTGTTGACGAATTTGTGTGTAGCCTACTGCCTAGTACAGCTACAGAAGCAATAAAATATGTTTCGACTTTCGGAGTATTTTTAACTCTCGAAAAAAAGGCGTTACAACTTACAAGTATGACTTGACTTCGTATATACTCGTTGCATCATATCTTCTAAACAGATAAATGGATTTTGATATAGTTTTATATTTTGTTTCTCGTGTATTTATTATTATCAGTCTCGCTCGCTGCATATAAATTCGGAGGTTAAAACTTTTCTACATTTTCCTCCATTTGTATAATCGAGGAAATTGATTCGTAGGCAGTTGACTGATATATGTGATGTGGTTGGCTTATGTCAATTCAATGTTAACTGTGATCGGTCGGATGGGTTTGACTTAACGCGACCAAAATATTATTTAGGGCCGCCATCATGGATTAATTTCTGCGATGGTACAAAATGCACTAATACATAACACTTTTATTGTCTGTTTCAGGAGCGCCTTCAAGCCGTCTTCCACGATGCCATGCTGGTGGCGCCGCGCGAACGATACGCTCAGGAGGGGATCGCGCTCGACGACGGGACTGAAGAAGGTTACATACCAATAATTATTAATACGAAATCTGTCCGTTTTTGTTACCTCTTCACGCCCAAGCGGCGGAACCGATTTTGTTGAAAGGTATAGAGTCCCGGGAAAGGACATAGGATACTTTTATACCGGAAAAATGTACGGTTCCCGCGCGATAAACTAATTTTCGCGCAACGGAGTTGCGGGTGTCATCTGGTACAAAATAAATACGGAACTAATATCGTAAATATACGAAAGTTTTTCTATCATTCTATCTATCTATCTATCTATTTGTGGTATGTGCAAGACATTTTTAACATTTGAAGTCTTATTAGTCACTATTTTAAATTCTTCGCTGTCTGCCGCGCTTTGATATAAAAACGCTCATTGGTAATTAAAGCCGTATCTAATAAAATATATTTTAAACCAATAACCCCCGAACGGCCCAAGTGGGCCGCGATAACAATAGATAGACAATAGATTTCCGAGAATCCGCGATCGACGGATTAAATAAAATTTCATACATTAATTATTCCAATATTCGAAGAAATTGATTAAAGGCCGTCACAGACTTAGCTATAATATAATATATAATTAATATGTTTATAGCTAGGCATATTACTATAATATATTTTCTACACAATTTTCGCGTGACCACACACTCAGCTATAATATATATTTTGGTCTCAGTGTGTTTAGCTACTATTATAGTACGGTATATTAATATATATTATAGCTAAGTCTGTGACGGCCTTCATAGGCAGTTGACGCGGACCTACGACATTTAGAATAGAATCAACTTCTCTGATAGTACTTACATTAAATATTATGCATATCTCAGATTGGCTGTCGGAGACGGTGAACCCTGGGCCGATGGTGGAGCTGCTGGACAAGGCGCCGCAGAACACCATCGTGCGCAGCTCGCAGGCCGACCTCAGGGACTGTGACCGCCGCGGCCTGTTGTGGTGAGTGAAAGAAGTTGGCGGATCTAAGTAATTTAGAGCGCTTGTAGACGAACAGCACCTATCGACGTTGTCTACCGTCGACGCGTGCTGTAGACAAGTGCCGTTCGTCTCTAAGAAGCCTAAGGCTTTGTCCACATCTGATCATTTGCGCGATCAGATCTCCGTCGCGATCATCGCGCCGTACCATGATCGCTAGTGTGGACGCAAAATGATACGCGTATCATGATACGAAGCGTGTCATGATACGAAGCGTGTCATGATACGCGTATCATTTTGCATCCACTCTAGCGATCATGATACAGCGCGATGATCACGACGGAGATCTGATCGCGCAAATGATCAGATGTAGACAAAGCCTTAGCAGCGTCATGTCAAATCCAGCCTACAGCCTACTTGACAGAACTTGTCAAGTTGTAAGTATACGAATCCATTTCTTCGTTACCGTTCTGACAAGTGCATGTTAAGACACAAAATGCTCATAAAAATGCGGCCCACCACATTGTGTACAGGTATCTTTATATATGTGAATTTTTTGAAGGCTAACATAAATATTAGACAGTGACAATATAATATTACATACATTATTGTTTACGTCACATTAATATAGTATTGTGCAGGTATATTTATAGATAACAATTGTTTTGAAGTATAACATAAATATAAGACGACATTTATTGTACAGGTTACTAGACGAGGAGTCGATGTATCCTGGCTCCTCCGACGACACGTTTCTCGAGCGCGCGCTCATGCACTACGGCGCGCCGCAGCACACGCAGCACCTGATCAAGAAGGCGCCGCACGCGCGACAGTTCGTGCTGCAGCACCTACAGGTGAGTGAGTAAGATAACGAAAGAGAGGTGGAGAGACTGAGTGTAAAATAAGGAGAGTGAGATAAGGAAAGAGAAAGGAGAGAGTGAATGTAACATAAGGAGAGTGAGATAAGAAGATAGATAATGCAAAAGGAAAGAAAGAGAGAGCGAGAGAGAAAATACATGAAAGAAGTGAGAGAGAAAGTAAGAGAGACTGTGTGAGAGGAGACATATAAAGTGAGAGCGAAAGTAAGAGAAGGAGAGACTGATATAGAAGGAGAGAAAGCAAGAGAAGAAAGCGTTGTATCGTCCTCGTGTCTGTTATGTGTCAGTTTGATTGTTTTTATTCAACGTTTTAAATTATTATTGCTTATTGACAGGGTACAAATCCAGTGCTGTATGACGTCACCGGTTGGGTGAAAGCGAGCCGTGAAAACCCTATCACGAAGAAAGCCCACACCATACTGCAAGAAAGTCAGAAGTAAGTTTTAAGTCTACGTTAATATAATTTCGATCTAAATTATAAATATAAGGCTAGAAACTAGTAATTTAAATGTCACTTATTAAACATAAACGCTCGAAAATAACTATCCAAAGATCGAATGGATTGTCTAACGTACCAGAGAAGAGAAATATCTGCTATGTACAGCTGTAAGACATATTTGTAAATTGTAAGGCATCTAGAATGTTAGCAAACTGACGCTGCGAGCGAAAAAAGCGAGCGATTGTCGTTTGTCTTCTTCAAGAAAGAAGAAAACTTCGGACGCTCATACATTTTGACACGTCAGAATTCTGATAATATGCGGGGTCCACAACAAAATGTTTGAACAGAGTGCGTTACGGCGGGGCGTCCGAATTTTTCTGATCAGGAATTCGGATAATGTGTGGCCGGGCTTAATCTGGTGTATTTCTGTAGCGAGGACATCGGCCGTCTGAGCGTGTGGTCGCGCGGCGCGTGCGGCGCCGGCGGTGCGGGCGCGTGGTGCGGATCCGTCGGCGATGCGGCTACGCTGCGTCGTGCCTCTTCGATACGACGCACGCTCACTTCTGGTAATGTGCGCTTTTATAATTCTGTACGTCACGTTATCGTGCAAGCCGGCTTCCATGATAAAACGTTGGTTACGTTAAATGCCCTTTTGATTTTACGCACCGCGGACATTTTGTGTGGTTCAGAAGAGCGTAAACATCGTCATGGCCTCTAACGTGCACGTTAGAACGTTATCGTTGATGGAAATGTAAAAGCGTCTTCATATATCTCCATCCATTTTACTTCCCTGAGTTATCGTTTTATCGCGGACGTCCACGATATTACCGTCACGACCAAAATTATAAAAGCGCGCAACGAATACTTACTTTATGTAATGTTCCTTGTCTATTGTAAATATTTTTTAACTCAATCTGATGCATTCTCGCAATCTGGGCATGATTTGGGAGGAAAGGAAGAGATTCGTATATTATATTTGTATATCGCGTCTTTGTAGGTGATAGGAACTCGAGAATAATAATATAATATTACTATCGAGGTTAGTAGTGAACGTACTTTACTAAAAATAGTGATCAGACATTCACTATTTTTGTGCAAAAATCATTTGATATGCAACTGTAATAAACGTCTCTGCGCAAAATGTATCGCTGACGAAATAAGTAACAGAAAAAATAAAAAAAACATTCAACAACATTTGATCACTGAAATTTTTAATCATAGATGTACCGTCATTCTGCCGAGCGTCCATAATACGAAGGTCCCTTACGTTCGGTAAGACAAACGCAACCGCTTCTCTCACAAATCGCTTGCTACATATTAATTGATATGTATATGAAAATTTAAGCATATTGAATTCAAACTAAACTCATGCAGTGAATGCTTGCATGACTGAAAACATCAGGCTTGCTGTATGAACTTTAAAATCTGCTATCTAACAAAGAAGCTAACAATTATTAGTTTAAGCTTGTCAAAGTAATAATTTCTTCTACGCTTTTTTGATTTTAGTCGATCGATAAATGACAAATATTAAACCCTGTTTATAGCGCTTATTGAGACTTAGGTTAGGTGTATTTTCAAAATGTCTTTCTAACTTAATATGGTCTTTGATCTTGTCCAGACCATCACCACGATACGATTATAAATAATGTAATGCGACTTTGATATTTCATACTTTACAAGCCTGAATCAATTTTACGTAAAAAAACTGAACTCTATAGTTGACGCAATGATTCGTGGCAGTAGCGGTTATTAACACCCTGTTAAAAAAATGAAACTATTCTTAAAATTGATCTATTATACTATTTAAAGAAGTTTTCCTATGAATTTTCTAATAGCGTGTATCCTTAATTTTTTTAGATTAATGACCGCTGGGCGCTGGTGCCACAATTTTGACTATAGACACTGATGATAAAATAAAAAAAAACTTATTTCTTACAATTATTAACAAAAAGTGACATAAAAAGTAAATATCTGTTAAAGTAAGAACTCCTCATTCGAAGGTGTATTATATGCCTCCAAGACACTGATAATATTTTTAATGCAGGCACGGCGGGCATGAAGCGGCGCTCGACGGCGCTGCAGGCGAAGTTCGTGGCGGACGGCGTGGTGGACACGCTGCGGCGGTGCGGCGCGGGCGGCGTGCACTTCGTGTGCTGCCTGCTCACCGCGCAGCACCACGACGCCGACGACGTCAACGTGCCGCTGCTGCGCTCGCAGGTAACTACAGGCAGTAGGCGCAGCGCCGCACACTCCGTGATCAACTGTATATTTTTTTGCTGTTTTCATTTAGTCCTGTGACCAGACTGTGTGTGACTGTGTGTTGTCAGACAGGAATGTGAGCAGGGTGGGCGCCAGAATGTAAATGGCTGCCACTCGTCATGCCGCTGCCTCTACCCGTCGCGGCAAGAATGTATAGAGGACTGTGTGTAAACAGTAATCACTCACTCGCGTCGTTACTGCCGCAGAAGTATTCAGGAATCAGGGCAATATTGCCGGCAGCGCGAGCATACGAACGTCCCATAATGTCCTCGTGTGTGGTTTTATGTGGTCGCGAAAATCACGTCGTACAGTGCGAAAGGCGTACACGACTGTGCCCAACTCTGGACTATAGGCGCCTTTATTCCTGCGGAGGAGCGATGCGATGAGGCACGGCCGAATATAATTGTACGCCTGAAATTGCATGGCATGCCGTTAGACTCCTATTATGTTTAGATTAAAAAAAACAGTGTTTGAATTCTTTCTTATTTGCAGTTCCGCGGCTTCCAACTGCTGGACGCCGCTCGGCTGTACAAGCAGGGATTCCCGGAGCACATGCCGTTATCAGAATTCGCTAGAAGGTAAACTATTATTACTTGATATTATATTACCTAGATAAGATCTTGTAATGAATATTGGAACGAAGTTCCTTATAGGGTGTTGTGAAAGGGGGCTAGACGGAAGAAGTTGTAACGACACTCTTTGACCTAAACTTATTTTAGTACCTGCGAAGTAGGGCAGAGGGCGTTTTTGTGGCGATAACGTCAACTGGCGGGAAATTTAAAACTTCGTTGCACCCGGGTGTCCCTTGACACCTCTCAAGTTTTTGCTATAATATATAGTATATACATTCCATTATTCGTTTCATTTTATTCCCTTGTCTTTAGGGACCGTGCAGAGCGACGACACTGCCACAAGTGGCGAATAGCCGAAACTTTTACGAAAATTTTACTGTCAAGCTCTAGTGAAGCTACGGAAAATTAGAAGATTTCTTAATAAATTCTGAGTAGTTTCAAGAATTGAAATGTATTGTTGTTCTAATACATACAAGAAATATAAAGGCAAATCGAACGATGTAAAATTTTACTATTTTTCTGCCAAAATATTCACATGGCTTTGCTTATTGAAAAACGAAAGAAATGGATAAAAGGTGGTAAAAATATACGTAAGTATTTAAAAAGTTCCATGAGTGTTATGTGTAGACTAGTAAAAACACTAAATTTTGTAGATTATAACCGTAAATTCATTTTTTATGAACACAATATGAACATAACCTATAACCATTGCTTTCTTTCAGTAAACATCCAAACTGGCTTCCATCTTAATTGATATACATACATAGGCACCGCTCATTTAATTGGCATAAAGTTGCATCAAAAGTAAGGATAATTTGGAGAAGTCCTGCCAGGAATTCAACACTGAGGATAGTATTGAACTTGAACCATCTTGTCAAAGTGTTGGTTCTCAAAAGGATGATTCTTCAAGTAAGAAAAAGATTAGTAGTGCAGTCTTTGTGTGTTATTTAAAGAATACATACCTAAATGGTGTTTACACTTATGAGATCCAGACTGAAATTAGTTAAAAATAGTGACAGACAAAAGTTGTGAAGATGGTATCGATCGAATCGCAGAAGGTTGAAATAAAAGCATTTATTTTAGTGAACTTGTTTTAGTTTATTAATCCACAAGCATTTTCAGTAATTAATATAAGTATTTTTGCATAGCTTCATTATTTTATTGCAATATTTATCAAGTTTTTACTTTCTATGCTGATGGATGCTATTAATTACTTTTTCAGATATTTTCTTAGTTAACTAGATAAGCTTTATACATTTTTATTCACTCTTCCATTCTTTGTTTACGGGTAGAAAGTAGAAACCCTTAATATTATATTTAATATTATAAAAATATACTTAATATTATAAATGCGAAAGTGTGTCTGTCTGTTAGCACTTCACGCCCAAACCGCTAAACCAATTTTGCTGAAATTTGGTATGGATTTACTTTGAGCCCCGGGAAAGGACATAGGATACTTTTTATCCCAGGAAAATGTACGGTTCTCGCGCGATAAATGATTTTTGGCGCAACGGAGTAGCGGGCGTCATCTAGTCTTTAACTTTATTATTTCGATCGCGGATTCTTGGAAATCTGTCGTTGTTCTCGCGGCCGCATGTGGCCACTTGGGAGTGTAAGTATTATATCATTTTATAGTGTAAAACATAAAAAAACACTCATAAACTATCCAGGGTCAAGGAGAATGCGAAGTCAAAGTCACTCACAAGTTACGTCTTTTACTCGCATCGTGGCGCTGCTGTCGAATTACGACGCCCTCTATAGTTTCTGCACGGTCCCTTTAGGCATAGTTCCGCGGTATATTGTGGATCATGTTATTTTATGTGCTTCGTTTCTATGGAAGGAAAAGACATGATATTTTGAGGAATGATTATCTGTAATCTAGACTATGGTCAAAATGAACTAACTTGGCACCAGAGGTTATTTACCTTTCTAGTCTAGGATCTATGTAATACTTATATCGCCCTTAGACTGTCTGTCTGAATTATATCATTCTGTCACTTCATTATCAATCGCGGTTTGTATATAAAACGATAAAATAGACGTAAGTTTCTTGACAGGAGGTAAATTACCGCTACGACCAGGTTGCAGCGTGTGCCGTTTAGAATGAAATGCACTTCGCGTGTGGAAACTCAAGTCACTCTGATACCTTTTATCCACTATTCAAGATTTTTAATCTTGCAGGTACCGCCTCCTAGCCACTTCGGAGACGGAGAACGGGGAAACCCCGCAGCAGACGACTATGTCGGACCGACAGATCGTGGACGACATGCTGTTGTCGCTCGACCTGGACGTCACCAGCTACCGCCTCGGCCTCACACAGGTAGGTGATAGAATATTATGGAGTATAGTACGGTCGCGGAATAGGTATAAATTCGTTTACTGGCCGCACTCCTTTTTCTTCACACCAGTGCATATTGCTATCTCGTTTTCATAAGATCGAAAGGAATATTGTTACGTGCTAAGGTTCGATGATTCGGAGAGAAAGACCTGGTGACTCTCTCGGAGACTTTTATTTACACTACACTTAGGTTACACAACTCACTAGGTCCAAACACTATGCACTAACTCACACTAGATCACTATGTCTAAACACTAAGCACTATCACTGGTTCACTCACTAAGTCACTTGTTTCTCACTTCCGAAGTCGCTTTGATTATCGCTCACTCGAAAACATTCGAAAACTGACTCCCCGGCCCGTCTACCTGCCGTATTTATACGGGTCGAGGCGAGCTCTAGACCGTACGAGAACATTCCACAATTCGCATCAACATGTAAACAACCGTGGGAAAATTCGAGCAGGTACGCGCAGGTAACAAAAACATACAAGTAGCGGCATCTGGTATTGAATAGGGGATTTACGGTGTCTGTGTATGTCGCCGTGTTGCCGCTAGATGACACTACGTGTCCGCATTCGTAACACTACTCCCCTCTTAGAGATGCTCGTCCCGAGCATCATAGTTACTGCCATGGTAACGCGCCAGACGGTCTATGTGTACCACTTTGAATGTCCCTCTTGGTTGCTTTTGAATCCTATAAGTCACATCATTCATTCGGGTAACCACTTTGTATGGGCCATCCCACTTCTGACACCAGTTGTTACGTGCTAAGGTTCGATGATTCGGAGAGAAAGACCTGGTGACTCTCTCGGAGACTTTTATTTACACTACACTTAGGTTACACAACTCACTAGGTCCAAACACTATGCACTAACTCACACTAGATCACTATGTCTAAACACTAAGCACTATCACTGGTTCACTCACTAAGTCACTTGTTTCTCACTTCCGAAGTCGCTTTGATTATCGCTCACTCGAAAACATTCGAAAACTGACTCCCCGGCCCGTCTACCTGCCGTATTTATACGGGTCGAGGTGAGCTCTAGACCGTACGAGAACATTGCACAATTCGCATCAACATGTAAACAACCGTGGGAAAATTCGAGCAGGTACGCGCAGGTAACAAAAACATACAAGTAGCGGCATCTGGTATTGAATAGGGGATTTACGGTGTCTGTGTATGTCGCCGTGTTGCCGCTAGATGACACTACGTGTCCGCATTCGTAACAATATACTTGCTCCGCTACCGGACTATACAACTTACAGGGCTTTAAATATAGAACCGTTACGAAGAAAAAAGAAGATCGTGGATTATAACACCTATTATTGCGAAACATCTAAGATATTCCTACGGATGTCTTTTAAATTTTATATTTGGGCTAAAATTGACTATTTTATAAACAATTTTTGGCTAAAACCAAAGCATTTTCCACCACACTTATATGTGCGTTACGTGTCAGATTATTTCTTTACCTATTCGCTGCAACTATGTATAGCAATGAATTTACGACGGCAATATATTTATATTATGTAGCGTGTTAAAACAGGCTTTCTAATATCTTACTCCTGCACGGAACACACGGTAATTTTGCCCAATAAAATTATACACCCCGTAATATTGAGACGACGACTAATAAAATTTTACAACGCATAATTTAAACTTTGTAACAACTTTTGTATTATCTGTAAACGGGCGAGACCACACGCAGACTCAGTTACATCGTCCTTAATTGTAAACGATAAAAAACCATACAGACATACAGTATAATCGAAATGGAGTCGGCAGTCGCTTTTTGGGACACCGCGGCACCGTATAAAGTAGCCGACAGCGAAAACAGTGGCTAAAGCTTAATACTTTATTGCAATTGATTAATTTTGAAAGGATAATTTAATTTTTAATCTGTAGACCCCAAAATGTGCAGAGCCTGTATCTTGGTGGTCCCAAATCCCAATTTATACATCAGGCCAAAAAGGCTAAAATCGATATCAAAACCATCACAATTATTATAGACCGACCTGACTGAGCGAAAAAAAAAGGGTGTAATGGTCGTGTAACAGAGGATAAATTAGTCACAGTACTTATTTCATCGTTTCGGTAGCGAAGTTAAGATGTCAAAACTCAAATCCCATATTATATTTTTGACCACTTAGCCATCGAAATGCCATTCGTAAACACTGGGATCAGACTGCTTTAAATTTTATTTTAATTGGCAGTGTCACATTTTTTTTTTCATTGCAACGTGAAAGCAAGTCGGTGTCATGTCGGAGCGTTATTGCCGTGGAAACTTCCACATTCTCAGTAACACAATTGGCCTCAGAGAATTACATAAAAAAGTAAAATCTAACGATACAAGTACGGTATCTAAAGCGGCACAATTATTATATTGTTATATGGTCGTTAACGTAGCAATTTCGTTGTTTGTGCCTTTCACGGAACAACCGAATTTCTTTTCTTTTTCTTTTTTCGACGTCTTTCAAAGCGTAAGTTGTGTGTAATGAGTAATGAGTAATTGGCACAAACATACCTATAATTTTACAATCAAGGCCCTAAGTGAAGAGCAAGAAAATATTAGGTATATTGCATATTTTGGTATTAAAACGATATCATCTAATAAATCATCAGATGAACAAAGTTGAAAGCTACCCCCGAGGGCCCCGAGAATGAGTTATGTTGCTATACTGCTACTAATAAACTGATTTAGTTTTATTTAAATTAAAAACATGTTTCTTAAGCAGTAACCAAGCTCATGATTATGATTTGTTGCTAATTGTCATCCCGATCACATCAACCACAAACGACATAATATTTTGTCCATTTCTTTAGATTCTAGTCTCGAGTTGAGATGTCCTTAGAAGAAAGCCATAGACTCGTTATACACTTCACTGTAAGGTAGCGAACTCATGGTGCGGTTTTTCCCGCACCCGTCGCGGTTGCGGGCCCGCGAAAATGAGCGGTTTTATTTCAGAACTCACGAGACCGCTGATTTGTGCAGCGGGCCCGCAGCTGCCGCGCCGCGGTCGCGATCATCGCCCACAAGGTTTATGTACGATCGCCTACTACGGCTACTGCGATCGCCCGCTAAACTATCACAGAGCGCGCGGGCGCAAAAACTGAATTCTACGAAGGCTGCGGGCCCGCAACCGCGGCGGGCGCGGGAAAAAACCGCGCCGTGAGTTCGCTTCCTAAGGATGGCCTCTTTTTGGGGGAGTTAAATATATTTTTCAAGCGGTGTCATATTATAATTTTAGCATACACAAATGTTTAGATATCCGCTTGTGTACTTAGATAACGTATTATGTAAAATGTAGTGTACCTAGGTGGTTGTTTTGTGGTGTGTCCTAGTGAAAGTACATATTTACGCAACGTGCGCGTAGCGGCGCGGGCGCAGTAGGAAGTGACCGGCGCTAATGTCATTGCTTTGATACACTTCCTCCACGGTTGCTGCACACTGTCATCACGGTTTTATGGAATTATGGACCACCTTGAAGATAGTCGGAAAAACGATATAGGTATACGGCATACCAGACGTTATATTATGTAATGTGCAATAAAACGGGTACAATCCATGTTTTAAAAATTTCTGACTTCCTGGCCTCTTGGGCCGGGGGCCCGAGGCATTTTGCCAGCCCTGCCCTAGTAGACACTAGACAAGTAGCAAGCGATTATCGTAAACGCTAACGCTACAAAATGTATGCCATTTGACATAAGTCATCGCTTCGCTAGCAAATACTAAAGTCGACTCCCATACATTTTGTGACGTTAGCGTTAGCGTTTACGATAATCGCTTGCCGCTTGTCTAGGCCCTCTGGCTGCTGGCACCCTATAGTTACGACACTGGTAATGTGGCCTGCCGCCTGATTATGTCGAGAACAAGCTGCACAACCAATATTGATTTGACATAACTAATATAACCAAACGTATGCCCACAATGTTCAATCTGTCAGTTGGCCTCTGTGAATCAATTTTCCAAGAATTCTATCTTCTGTTTGTCTTTTTCATATTATTATGCTGACACGAACTATTTTAAAATACCTAGCTGTCGCATTTTCGCAGGTACGCGAGTAGTGTTTCTATTGTTGTTGTTAGTAGCCAAGTGAAACAGTATAAAATTTCCTATTACCTAAGTGGAAGCGAATCATTTATTTTGCTGTCAACAATTAATATTAATTTGGAAAAGTAAGAAAATATGTATACAGTATACGTATTATGTAATCGTCGTAGAATAAAAAAATAAAAGTGGTAAACAGACACCAACAACAATATTATTAATGACCGCAACAATATTAATGACCACTAATACTAAATAATCGAAGAATCAACGTGACGAAGCGAAAATAGCGGTCAAGACCGTGTCGAGTCACCTGCAGTCGCAAAAAATTGTTTAAACTTTCTTAGACTAGGATGTTTTACTGTTTTAGTATAGTTTTGTTTACGCAACAAAACTTCGCTGTGCCTAAATTCGAAGTTTGTTTATCGTGAGAAAACAGTACATATTTTTTTCTGAAATTAAAGCTATGCTATATTCTATCTCGGGAGTTTTTCCTTTACAAAGAATCTCCATATCACATTAAAATCGGCGTAAATAGGTAGACAAATAAAGAGACAGAAATAGTATAGAGTGAATATCATCACAATTTAAATGCTAAAATTAACTATAATGTTGTAATAGCAATAAATTTATTCATCATTATGCAAATCAAGGTAACACGTACACGTATAATCATAACACATTTAAAGCGAAAGTGTAAAATAATTACTAATTTTTTTAGAATTTGTGGTAAAGCTTTTATTAATAACAGTGAAAAATGGTAACCCATAACCACTAACCATTCTAATTCGTTTTGAAGTGAACTGCACGAGCAGCTTATGTAACTGAAAGTGAGTTACATCATTGTGCACCAAAGGTTCGCATTCTCTTGCATGGTGGGCGTCGGCAGAAACAATTTCCAAGGGGTGCAGATTTTAGTTTTCTTTCTTATCTTTTCTTTTTACTTTTTACGAACAACAGTGACTATCTATTTACGTATTCCTGTTGAACCCGAGATTCCCAAGGGGTGCAAGTGCACCCCCTGGCACCCCCCTACCGGCGCCCATGTTCTCTTGTGAATTGTGATGGCTGACCGCAAATCATATAAGAATAGAAGTTTATAATATGAAAGGACAATGGTAAATGGGACTCTCCAAAATAGATCCACGATGTGTAATGCGATCTCCATACATTTTTGTCCATTGTCTTTCGTTGGCCCTTATTTACGAGTTGGCACTATATTAATATGATAAAATATCTTTTGTAATGTTTACGTGAAAAGTGCTCTGCGACAAAATTTTTAATAACTCAAAAGCCAGCGGCAGCCAGCCTTACGTCACTTTATAAAGGCTGGAAGTTTACATTCTTGTGACTCCTACTATACATACAGGTAAGAACGAAGAACCACCAGCGACTACGGAGTTTCCTGTTCTGAAGGACTAGAGTCTAGACTCTAGACTCTAGTCCATTAGGTCTGAGAGGAACATTTGAAAAAACGATTCTTAAGGAGTGAGTAACGGAAAGTCTCACCTTTGTAGTTCAAGTTAATACAAAAGTGAGACTTTCCGTTACTCACTCCTCCGTTTCGTTACTAACTCAGTGATTTTAACTCACAAAATGTACGGTACAGAATCGGCCAGCAGTATGCTGCATTTCTTTGCCTGGATTGCCTCATTATGTTAAGATTTTACTATAATATCTAATAATTATTAATGATATAACTAATGACATAACTAATTGTCCATTTATAATATAATGTATTTCTTTTTAAATAAACGATTATTTGTCATGCTTGCAGCTTGGGTACTTATTAATGTGTAGATAGTAATAAATAATATTATTATATTCAGATTTCGCTTTTTTATAATTTTATAATGCGCTCAAAAGTACTTACTGTACCAAGTTTTGTTCTATTGATTTTGCATTTTAGGGTTCCGTACCCAAAGGGTAAAAACGGGACCCTATTACTAAGACTTCGATGTCTGTCCGTCTGTCTGTCTGTCTGTTTGTCTGTCTCCAGGCTGTAACTCAAGAACCGCTATAGCTAGACTTCTGAAATTTTCACATATAGTGTATATCTGTTGCCGCTATAACAATAAATACTAAAAACAAAATAAAGTAAATATTTATAGGGGGCTCCCATACGACAAACGTGATTTTTTTGGAATTTTTGGCTCGTAATCCATAATGGCAACATGTAGATACTTGAAATTTTCACATAATCCTCATTTCTATGTATATTTTAATAACTAATAATAAAATTAAAACAATAATAAAGGGGGGCTCCCATACAAAAAACGGATTTTTTCCCTACTTTCGTTATATAACGGTACGAAACCCGTAGTGCGCGAGTCCGACTCGCACTTGGCCGATTTTTTTACAATAATATTTTTATTAACTTTTACTCTCTTTTTGACTTTTATACTCTTAAATTTGATGCAATTCCAATCCCATGTATTCTTTTTTTATCCTTTTCATTTGTAATAAAAGTAGGCTCAGTATTAAGAAAGTGATTGTTTAACTTTTTCTTACAGGCTTTTTAAATTGTCATTTGTAATATAGTATCCGTGACTTCGATATGAGTAATTTGTTGATTCAAAAGAGTTTGATTGCTTTTTCATTCGCTACGAGCATAACAAAATGATATTATTAAAGGCCCTATGCTATTTGGCCGGTGTTTATTACAATTATAAAGAAATCAAGGCATGAAAGCTAGTTAGTTTTAGATTGGCCAAACATGATTTTTTAATTCTTTATAATAAAGCAATAAGCTTACTAATATAAATGATTATTGTTGTTCATATTTTTTGTTGGGACTGAAGTTGTTACTAATACAAATGCGAGTTGGTGACTGGTGTTAGATGATTGACCTTCAGAGTAAAAGTACTAAAACCTCCAGTCCTTAAACGTGCTATTAAATTATCCCCAGGAGTAACTCAAAGAAAGCGAGACAATCTGATGAGAGGATTGCCTCTGATTGCCGACGTAGGCGTTATCGTCAAATGGATTCGAAATTTCACAAGAACGCTGTTATGTAAATAGACATATGGATCGCGACCAAGACTAAAACAAATACTTCTAATAAGGTCTAACTGGTACCAGTTGTTTACTCTCTCGTTCGCGTACCTTCGTTATTGCCAGTGGTTAGTTAGGCCACTGTAATTGGAAAAAGTTGATGGCACATACCAATATCTAGAAAATACTTAAGGCGAGGCCAGTTCGAAAAGACTGATTTTTAAGCTTCCAGACTGAAGAAATTATGTGGAATTCTCTTACACCAAAATTGATGTAGACTCAGAAAGGAACAAAGTAAAGAAATAACCAAACAGAATATTTTAAAATGGCATGGAAATTCTGTAAAAAAATCTTGAATATCACCATAAAAATACACTTCAAATTCGAACATCTCGTAATTTTCAATGACAATGATATGATTTTTTTCCAAAAAAGATAGCTTTTTTATAGTTCTAATGAAATAACCGAATAGATTTTTATTAATTGATTCGGTTATTTAAAAAATTAAAGAAAATGTATCATTTTCTCCTTTTTCGCCCTATCAAGAACGCGGCGAGCGTCGTAACCGCCACTGTACAAGGCGCGCTGATATGAACGTTATTTTAATGTTCTTAACGTCGATATTCGTACTGACAGACATCGACCTGCTAATTTTCGGGACAGCCTTGCCTTAAAAGATTCTTTGGAGTCGCTCAAAACTCATAATATTGTGATGACTTTTAGACACTTCTAATAGGTTCATTTCAGTTTTTTAAACTTATTGTCTTACTAGTTCCTAAAATTATCCTCCTATACGAGTTCCTATACGAGATCCTATACGAGTTACGACCGCACTCGCTGAGATTCATTGCCTAGAATCATTGTCTACTTAACTTTTTGACATATACTCTTCATTTTGTATCTAACATTTATTCCCTACCACTAGTCTGCCAGGTAGTTGCTAAATATTATTATGTAGCTAATTGTTTCATGTCAATTACAAAATTTGTCTGATAACAAGACGTAGCCAATTCATGTCAGCCGGTAAAAAATCCAAGAGGCAAAGTGATGTAACCCGCAAATAGGTTCAAACCTATCGAGAAAGTCCGCTCGGAAGTGACGTCGTCGGTTACGCAACGAAAATGTAATACTTTTGAGTAGGTCGCTCAGTAATTCGCTCGCTCGCCAGCTTTTGTTATACGCAAACAAGCTGTTGTATTTTTGACCTGAATAACAGCGTTTGTATAAAGATGGCACGGTCGAACTTTACGCTGAAGTGGAAATGTTGATTGTATGGATTATAATTTAAATAAGTCAAGGACACATAATGCTTAGTATCTCCAGTGGGATAATAGTGGGATACTTATTCGAATATTGTGCGGTAGCTTCGCCCGAGAAGTTAGAAAATATAAAAAATATGGATGTGGATCTGACGCTAAGAGACATGGTGCTTGTAATGCTTTAGTCCAATTTCGATATATTTCTGCTATGTATTGAACCGTCAAAACTACCAAAAGCAATTTTACTACCCAGGACTTAGTACTCACTACTCAGGACCAATCATTAATGTGATAAAGCAACCACGTTGAAATGCATGCGCATTTACTAAACGTCCATTACACGTCCACTTACTTCGTAATTGAAGGAGACTACTTATACGGGAAAGCTGATCCTATAGCATTTGGTACCAGCAAGATCAGCGCTTCATTAAATTTCTAACTCCGAAACCAGTAGAGTGACTTTTGCTCCGAGGTTGCCATGGTAACGTGGGAATTGCTGTTTCTTGAGTTATCACCGTTTACCGTTAGACTCTCTATTGTTTTTTGTCTTCGTTTATCGTTACAGTTTTGTACACTATTAAATATATTATCGTGTATTTTAATATTGTATTTAAATTGTTAACTTGTTGGATGATAATTGCCTTGTGCTTTTGTTTCGTCTTAGACAACATTTGAATCATGACTCATGACCATGAATTTTGTACGCTTCTTTCTCTTCGCGGTTTCTTTTTATCAGAGCCATATTAGCTAACATATTGTTCAGTTTTTCATTATTATTTTTTATCTTTTTTATAAGTTACAAAACAAGCAGACTTTCACAAGCTGTTTGGCTCAATAAAAATAATTTTGGGGCACTTTTTAGCCTGACCGCAGCCATCTGGTTCAAGCCTCTTGTTTAGGAGGACAAAATGCCCATAAACATACTTTGCAGTTAGGAAAGCGTAAAAACTGGGTATTAAGACAACTGGTATTCGACAATTCGACAGGGAATGTGTATGGGATTTGACATCATGCCGCCAAGACGTAGCATCGCGCTTACGATGCTTCATGAATCATGCCACATACTACATTATATATTTTCGATGTTTAAATTCGTTGTCGATATTATCAAATACAAGTTGACTAAGTACCCAAATCTATCATTGCTAAAATCGAGTCGCGGAGTGATTGTAATAAAATAGAAAACTGTATTTTTTTATTTGCAAACATACAAAAAATATATACAGAGGAACATAATATAACCTTCTCCTTTTTGGAAGTCGGTTAAAAATACCGCCTTTGAGACCGACAAATATCTAAATTCTAACGCTAGTATTCTGCGGCTCATATTATAATATCATTCCAGTCAGCCTCTTCCATGGAACTTACGTAAATCCCGCCAGGCGTCGAACCTGTGACCCTCGTGTTGTAACACGGAGCCCACTCATCAACACTCATTATAATCAACTCTGGTTATTACGTCTTACGTAAAACGCCTTTAGTGAGCACTTGAATACTGTGGTTCCTACTTAACCAACTGTCTGGGAGTTGTGCGCATGCGCTGAACGAAAGTCTATTTCTGTGAGGCAGTGTTTTTCAAACTATTTATAACGCGGGTCGCCCTGGTATGGTAAAAATATTTCGCGAAGAGGGTCGTGACCAACAGGTTGAAAATCACTGTTTGTTAGGGAATTTGAAGACTTGAAATACTCCGTAGTCTGTGTGGCATAACATTGATGCCGCGCTTTCAAAGATTTTTTGATACTAGGTTTTTCTATTCACAAGGGTCATTACTCATTGACTATCGTATTAAAGTTACACGTCAACAACTCTATTGGATGGATAAACTCTTGTCAGAAACCTCAGAACCAGACATAATATATATACTACATTTTAGAGCTCTTTACTCTTTACTTACTTTATGATCTGCGCTTTGTCTGATCAGTCAGAATGTACGGCCATTAAATTATAACTAGAGATCGCCCAATGGTCGAAATTCGACCTTAGTTTCAAGAACATTAGGACTACTACACTACTACATATATATTTTGTAGAAAAATATTGACTTTATCATATTTTTTTCAACTTGTGTCTCTGGGACTCAGCCATCTCAGAATGGCCGTGTAAGCATTGTCTAATGGCCGTTCCCTATATTCAATCTATCTCTAGTTTGACATACAACCGATCGCAGCTGACATAGAAATGACATAAAATATATGGAGCTAATGTCTAATGTGAGCTATTCCTATCTCAAGTAAGAGATAGATCAAATATTGGGAACGGCCGTAATAGTATCTAAGATTCAATAAAAAAAACTATAATCCATTTTCAATTTGTCAACTTGTTGTCAACAGACTTCAACCATAAATAAAAGTATAATTCGTATGTATATGCTTGTCACTCAAAAATCTGTCATCTCCTATGTGTGTGTGTTGTAGTGTGTGTAACGTTTTATTTGTTAAAAAAATGTATAATAAAAGCATAATTTCAAAATAATATTGGCTCGATGCACTCCTTCACCATACAAACTATAACTGTGCAAAATTTAATTCACCTACGTTTCCCCATTTTTCGTCAAAAGGGATCCAAAGTTTTTCGCTCGCGTATAAATATATAGATAATGGAGCTTTTAACGTTTGCGTAAATCATATTCTTTGTATTGACAACAAAAGGTTAGAGTTCCTCAAGTTATTCTCAATGCAATAGTAATAAAGAGATCATATATACCTTCCAATCAAGCATAGAAAAAATAAATCGCTGGCGATATTGGATATCTACGATTTGTCAGTGAAAGTGAACAATTACTATTGTTTCCGATACTGTTTAATAGTTATACTCAACGTAATAACACCCATATTGAAAAGGGCATTATTTTCAAATTATGGGCTTATAATTGTTTGAGGGCAGAAATACTTTCCTGTAGTAAACTCAAGCAACTTAAAACCTTTACAGAATATTATTAATGCAGCCTCGCACCTAACCTTGCCCTCTTTTGTTTATGAGCATTTAAAATTCTTCAAAATATTTTTTAAACCAACAAAAGAATCGGTAATTAAAATTTGCTAGAGAAAAAAATGCGTTCAAGATCGACTCAGTTTTTTGTCGGTTAAAAATACATAGTCATAAAAATAGCTGTACTAGACAACTCGGTTATTATTAGAGTTAATAAGGACATTTATATTCAATGCTCTACAAAACAAGGTTTTATCGATGAAAGTGGAAAGGAGAAAGGATCTGTGCTACAAAGTTGATACAGTTAGTATTCCTTCCGGTATAACGGGTTCGATGCCAGCTCCTTGGTATAAAATGTAGCAAATTATTGCGAAGATACTCGTAGTCGTTACTTTCACACTTTGAAAAACTGGTGAAATTGCTACCTGTGTTGATATATTTGTTATAGTAGTTACGGACTAAAATTTATTTTTATATCTTGAAAGTTTCGTCAGCTTTGAAATTATATTTCTAATTTATTTTAGTACATAATATTCTACTTAAAAAAATAAAAACCTGATCTTATGAATAGGGTCATAAGAACCTGTATTATACCTTCGATTTTTTTAAATATTTTGTAAGTTAAGATTTAGGCTAAAATTTAAGATATCAGGGTAATGTTTAGGCTACTGTAATGTAGACACGTTGCAGGTTGGCCATATTAGCATTCTATATTGTTCTCAAAATCGGCCTAAATAAAAACTAGTTTCTTATAAGAAGATTTAAAAACAAATTATTCAAAAAATATAGCTGAATATAAAAGTTTTATGGCCCCTACGACGACCGATTAGTATGTAAAAATATCAATAAAATACATTTCGATATTTGGTTTCTTTTAAATTACTTTCTAGAAATTTTCGACAGAAATATTATTTAGTAAACGTTTATTAGTGTTATCTATTGTCGATTTCTGAGTCTAAACTCTAAATCATTATTTATTGCTTTAAAATATTACGGTAATATCCTTAGGAATAGTTTTTCGCTTCAGGAACAATAATTGTAAGTTACAACAAACTGGAAATCTTTTATGTTCGTAGCCCTCAAAGCTGCTTAAAAGTTTTTGCGGAACACGACAGATGGCTTTGGCTATTAAGCTGTGCCCGTCATTAAAAAAATACTCGCATTTATTTAATAACCGAAAAAGAAATATTGCTTCAAAAATATTTGCGACAGTTGCTTAATTACTCTATCCACATCTCAAATTTCAAAGGATTCCATTCAAATACCGCCTGACTCGTAATGAAGAATGACCATATATGGCATTTTAAAGAATTGTTGATCACCCACCTGTAATAATTGTTCTCAAGCGCACCCCAAATTATATGACCATATATGGAGCAAGACGCCGCCGGTGCCCTTAACATTCTTAGCGAGGGTCGAGCCATAGGTCACAGTAATTATTAGCATGGTATTATTTAATTATGGCAATATATTGTCTGCGAGGAGCCCAAATTGTCCTTTATAGCTCTTTTGCCCACAGATATAGCTTGTTATGACTTTATTTGTAAACGAAAATTGACAAGGTAGGCCATAATAATTGTTGTGTTGACAAAAGTTTTGAAATATTGTTCTTGTGATTGTTGTAATGAAAATTTATTACATGTAAAGCTTCCAAGTTTGCGTGATTTATGTACCTAGTCGTAAATTGAGGCTAGGCTCTACAATCTACATTTAAGATTCTACATAATGATTATGCATAAAGCTGTTACAGGCTATAATATTGTAACTGAAATAAATCGGCGAAACGCTCTACAAATGTTTGTTTAATGTCTTCTAAAAATTTCATTCCACTTTTGAAATTCTACCGTCTTAATCAGACAGAAAAGTAGAGTTAAGTGTGGAAAATACCTGAAAATGAAAAGGTTTGTCATTCCTTTGTTTGAAACGCTTTGTTTATCAAATGCCTAAGTAGAAGTGTAACTATAGGGTTTTTATGGTTATTTAACTTTTGATATCATGCTTATAGACACTCCGGAAAAATAACTTTTTCATAAAAAATGAAGAAATTACTGTAATGAACATGTCACAAATGTCCTCAACTCTTACGATAAAGTCGGTATGATATCTCTCAAGTTCAGGCCAATGAGTATATATCATAGAAATATACACATACTTGAAAAATATGACCCCTTCCTTCGCAGTCGGTCACCGCGTGTCGCCTGCTCGACGACGGCCCGCCGACTGATACCGTTCTGGGTCAATGTGAATTATCTCTATGTAAATTGAATTAATCCAAGTTACGTGAGCGGCCGAGGACCGCGCCAGTCTACCGGCCGCACGCGACTCGCGCGCACTTTCGCTCTCACACCGACTCCTGCACAACCCTAAACAGTTTATCGATACGCGTATTGCAAGTACAACCCTACCTGGAAAACTTTTTTTTTAATTTTTTGAGAGCTGCATTTGCTCCTACCCTAGACCCAGAAGATTTGCTAAATAGTGTTGCCAGTTTGATATACGCAAACCGCGCGAACTACCCCACTACAAATCTTGTGAAAACATTGATACATTCATAAAGTGGACATTAAAATAGTGTCGCAATTATCGATAGTTTGATATCGATAAAAGGTACTGTTAAATATTTTTGTGCATAGACGCTAAATTGGACATCGATAAAATAGTGTCTCTACTATCGATAGTTTGATATCGATAATAGTACTGTTGTTTGGAAGAGTGAAGTGCAGTGTTGTGACTATGTTGGTAATCCTGGCGTTTATTGGCGTGAGATTCGCTCTACATGTGTCAAGACAGAGCGGGAGGGCGCTCGCAGATGAGTGTTATACCAGAAAGTAAATATTTTTGTTTATTTATTTGTCTATTTGTTTCTTAGTTACACGTGGGAGAATATTGTCTGACAAAAATTTATAATGTAATGTGCGATAAGCTATCTCTATTTGTAGAGTTAATAGGACATGAAAAAAACATTAAAATTCGTGGAAATGGCTTTAAAACCTTATGTAAGGTAGAGTCTTTATTGTATACCTCAGAAGATCAGAATTTACTTTATAGCAACGACAAGAGCAGTGTCCTCTTGTTATGTACAAAACAACAGACTAGCTGGAAAACAAAAGCTTTATGCCACCTATAACACTGTACTTTTTGTACTTTATTTAGGTATCTTTATTGAAAGTATATTATATATTATGTGTTATAATTTATAATATCATTATTGAAAGTATCTATTTATTGTGTTTCACTGTAGCTGAGATCTAAGGACACAAAATAGTTTAGTTACCTTGCCATTTTAGTGAGAAACAAGTCATGGTCGAAGAAGATGAAGTTTTTCTTTTTAATCAAGTACACATTTCTTAGCCTTTAGTATCTATTATTTCTTTTGGTAGACTACCTTGTATAAACTAGTAATTTAACTACCTAGTTACAATTCTTATTTTTTTATATCAGACAGAATATACCTAACTGGATTTTTAGGGCCTGTTTCATCACTTCCTGAGGCTATCCACCAATGAACTTGACAGATCGAGTATGGAGAATCTGTCAAAAAAGTTATGAATAGCCTATTCGGCACTTTATCAGGAAGTGGTGAAATAGGCCCTAAATAGTTTTTAAATCAACTTTTTGCCTGACGACAGAAAGGAATATGAGAGCTTAGATAAAATCACCCAAAGATTTTTTATTCCTAGTTTGTAGCTAGTATTCATAGATGTAAACTGTAATATCCATGCCTAGTGACGAATCTAGGACAATAATAATTATAATATATTTTATTACATTTATATTCGAATTTCTCTCCGAGCGTAGCGGCGCGTTTTAAATGCCTTAAGTGCATCCACGGCTATAAAATAATTAAAAGTCGGCAATTAACGAAATCTTGACATTTTCAATAACGGTATCTAAGCTGCTACCGGGTTATTAAATTCTATTTTTACATCTCCGAAGTAAATACTTATAGTTAATAATAATTATCAATACCTTATTTGTGAACGTACTTATTAAGGTGACGCCATGTTAAAGTAAAAAACCGTGTTCGATGTGTTTTAGATTGCTTGTTTTCTATGCAAGGCTGGCCCGGCCACTCATAGAAAACAAGCAATGGAACAGCAAAAAATTGAAAAGGCGTAGCGACAAAATGGTTTTTGTCGCGTAATTTAAAAACCATAAATAAATTTCATATAAGCTATGGACAAATTAAAGTGTATACTAGAACCAATTTATGTACAAATTTTGGAAGCTTATATCACTCTCCTCTGTTGGCAAAATAGGAATCCCTTTTTTAACAGAGGTCTTTTTGACTGATTATTCTGTGTTATAAAAAGTTGACCAATCGTGTTATGCTATGGGTAATTCAAAGACAAAGACATGATGAATACTGACAGTGAACTTTAATTTCTTAGCCTTAGTCATTGCTGAGAAAAATGGACATCGCTACAGCTAAATTATCAAGGCGTCACCTTAAGTTGTAGCACTAGGTACTGCACGAAGAGGCAGATGGTAGGATATTATGAAGGAGCATAAAAGAGTAAATGTTATTGTAATTAGTAAGCCTTTACTTGTTGCTATATTTACAAGACTAAGGACCTGTTTCACCACTTACTGATAAGTGCCGGATAGGCTATCCACCACTTAACTTGACAGATTCTTCAGAATCGTGGATAGCCTATCCGGCACTTTATCAGGAAGTGGTGAAATAGGCCCTTAGTCCGGTTTATTTTTTGACATAAGTTTTACTATTCACTATATAGCTCATTTGGTTTGGCTAACGTCAAAATTTGAACCTATCAACAACGCTGTTGAACAGATAAATCAAGGTTTATCTGTTCAACAGCGTTACAATATTTTGAAAGAGTAGGGTACGCTCATTTAAAGATTAAATTTCATTAAATACTATATTCTTTAAAAGAGAAGAAACTTAAAATTTTATCAAGCATTTGAACTCTGGGCAGGTAAAAGTTTATCAAAATAACGCGTTATGTTTTTTAATCTTTAATTGGTTTGTTATCTAAAAAGTCTCTTAAATCCCGAAGAAGTCGGTTTCTTTTGCAATCTCAAAAATAACTGGAGCCCAATTCTTGTACCTTCTAAATTAGATTCTCAGGTTGATTGCATTTCTATTATTTTTTTAATAAGTTAAACTAATAATAATCAGTATAATCTTTGGCATGAATCGTAAAGCTGTAATTGCAGTATTGTCTTGATTTTTTCGGTGTTAGGTAGCTATTGATTAAATCTATCAAAAGAAAGCCCATTTGAGCCAGACTGAGCTCAAGTTAATCGTGGATTAAACATGTTATCTCTCTCGTTCTTCGTCATTATGAATGAGAAGTTATGATGCTTTTATGCAAGCGATTAGTAGTAACTAGTAACCGAGATTTGTGTTATTGGGCCAATGAATTATTTATCTTATAAGGTCTCCTCCACATTGGCCCATAATGGACAAAATCAAGTGATTACTAACGTGTACAGAGGCATATTCGTCCATGATTGACGTCGATTGTACTGTCAGAGAAGTTCCCGTAAAATAACTTACGTCCGCCATCTTTGATCTGCCTATAAATCAATTTCTTCAATAGTAACAGGCTGAGTCCCTTGTAAGGGCGCGAGGGTATTAAATAAATAGTTGTACAAAATAATGTAAAAAAAAATACAAAATATGTTTAGCTATGTACCATCGATGAAATTGATTCATAGGCAGTTGTCGGAACTTCGTCATGTGGTCGGCTTATGTCAATTCAATATTAGTTGTGATCTGATGACTGAGTTTGACGTGACGTTTACAAGTTACATAGGTCCGCCATTTACCTAGGAATCAAATTCTCTGATAGTGCATTGTACCTACTAGTACATAGTACCTACATACCAGACAGCTTCGCCATCATATCAATAATGATCTAGTCATATAGCATGCATATTTGCATGCATATTTCGGCACTTTGATCGTGCATATAATCCGATGTCTAAAACGTAGAGAGGCCTCTTAAAGGCCGTCACAGACTTAGCTATAATATATATTAATATACCGTACTAAACACACTGAGACCAGAAATATAATATATTATAGCTGAGTGTGTGGTCACGCGAAAATTGTATAGAAAATATATATTAATATGCCTAGCTATAATATATATAAATATATATTATAGCTAGGTCTGTGACGGCCTTAATGTATACGATTAAAACTGATTAAAATCTGACACATCAATTGTATTATAAATGTAAGTAACTCTATTAAGTCCGCAGGAGGAAAACGTCGGTATTAATTGATAGAACTATTAAAAGCGGATGCCTCGTGACTTTTGAAGCTAATCGTAGTAATGATCTGAAGGGGAAAAACAAGGATGACCGGTCCGACCTTAACTTTTTTTTAAATTGAGTAATGGTTATACTATACATAGGTTTTTGAAACGAAGTTCCTTATTGCGCGTTGCGAAAGGAGGCTAGACGGAAAAAAATCATAGGTACGAAAAGTTGTAACGACACTTTTTGCCACAGACATATCAAAATAGATACCGCACGTCCACTATATACCGCTTGATCTATGTCACAGACATATTTTATACTTTTTGCTATAGTTGTAAGCCGTGGGGTGGTAGCCCGTACTTCTTTCTCTGTCTGTCTTTTTCTCTCTCTCTCTCTTTTTTTATATAAATTTTTGTTGAGGGTATAAAGTTTTTAAAACCTCAAGAAAGGCCTCCTTGATGTTTAAATTAATTCCTTCGCGATACCGCCGTTACAGACCAGACCACAGTGACCTCACGCAAAACTGGACGTAACCAAAACATTTTTGTTATAGCTTTTACATATTAGCTATTGCATAGATTTTATCGCGGACTACAGTAACCTCACGCAAAACTGGACGTAACTAAAACATTTTTATTACAGGTTTTGCATATTGGCTATTGCATAGATTTTATCGCAGACTTTGAGCACGGCGACCGCATCAAGAAATTCCGTAACGAAAAAACCTAACACCCACTCCCCACTCCAACCGGCATGTTTCAGGTCGATGTGGCGTTGCCAGACTTCGGCAAGGTGTTTGTGTGCGAGCGACTAGATGTATGCGGCAGTCCGAGAGTGCCACATGTATTTTTTTGTCATTTTCCAGTAGGTATCAGAAAGTATCAGTACCTATACTTATCGCTCTTTGTTTTGATAGTTTCTCAAAACTAGGTAATTAATTAACATGAGAAGGTCAAACTACATTTACGATCGACTTTAAAAGGATAAGGACACATTATTATTCTGTTATATAACATAAATACAGTCGTTTTGAGTTAATCGTGTCTATGTGACGAATGCAGTTAACCTCGCGTTGTGGCCTACTAACGATCACAGATTTTAATATTTTGACACTGTATTTTAAAAAGATAAAACCGACTTCAAAATTGTACGTAATTAAAACTTCCTATCTCCAAAGCTACTGAACCGATTTTGATGAAACTTGCACTATTCCCTAAGTTGAACAATACCTAGTACAATAAAAAAAGAATCACTTAAATCGGACTTGTAGTTTCAGAGATATGCGTGCACAATCATAAAAACATACATACGTCATACATACATACACTTTTGAAATTTGGCACATTTGTTCAGAAGCTGTTATAGATTAACATATTATACAAAAATTGGGCAGTTCTGGAAATATACGCGTCGAATTGATAACCTCCTTTTTTGAAGTCGGTTAAAAATAACTTCATGTTATCCTTCAAAGTTACTTTTCTTGATGTTCAGTTTCATGGCTTTTGTGTTTTTAATTGTCTGTTCTAATATTATAAAGGTGTTCCTGTCTGTTTGTCTACCTTGTACCGCATAAACTTTTGAACCGATTTGCATGGGTACATATTACTACTTATGGATCTTTGAGTCCCGGATATAGATTATAGACTATAATATAATTTTGACAAACAAATTTCTGAGTGAAAAAGTCAAGCTCGAAAATTTTAAATCCACCCACGGGCCACGGCACAATTATATTTTTTAATTTATTCAAGAGAAATCGTAAAGAGCTGAATTAAAAAACGTGTCGCAAAAAAAAGGTGCAAAAAATAAAGAAAAGTCATTAAACTTAAACAAGGCATTATTTTAACCTAAGTTGATTCCCCTATTAATGTTTTTTTTTTCATATAATACTTAATTACTTTTTTTTTGTTGGTAAGCCGAGACAAAATTGACATTTTATTGAGATAAAAATCAGACAATAAATGCGAGCTCTACCGCCGTTGATATCTTTTGTACGCACAAAAATATATTTTATCCTTTAATATTTATGAATGATAAACCATTTGATAACGTAAATTTTATATTTAAATTAAAATTATATTATAAATAGGGCCATTGAACTGTCTCTACTATTAAAAAAAATCTAATAATTTCTTTGCCTGTCGAGTGTATTTTGCAAAGGCAAACAACGTTTAACTATTACAGGAGTACCGGATAGGCTATCCACAACTTAACTTGATAGACAGAGTGTGGAGAATCTGTCAAAAAAGTTGTGGATAGCCTATCCGGCACCTTATCAGGAAGTGGTGAACCAGGCGCTTAAACTTCTTAGTTAAAGTTATTTACAAAAACCGGACATAAATTAAATTAAACATACCATTATATTGTTCTCAAAATACCAAAACTGGTCCAATTACGATGGGAGGACAGTTTAAGGATGAAGCCAAACGAGCGTAATTTGTTAGTTGTGAGTCGCAGAATTTCTGCCGGGCAGAATTCTGCTGCATTCAGTTTCATACAAAAGTCCTGTTTGATTCACATTTTGTGAGTCGTGATTTGTATGAAAAGTAATTCTGCCCGGCAGGAATTCTGCGGCTTACGATTCACAAATTACGCTCGTTTGGCTTCTCCCTTAATGTGAACTCGTAACGGGGTTTCACTGTTTTAGAGGCCAAATATGCTGGTGATATGTATCGCGAAGTAGAGTGTAGACGTCGACATGGGCTGTTGACATGTCCCGCTAATCTTGATGAAGTTATATTGCTCAATGGTAGAAAGTACCACTTTTCCTAAATTGGTGTACCGAATTCAGAATGATAACGCAGGATAAAGAGAAAACAAAAGATTTGCACTCCGAGAATGCCAGGCATGCATTTTCCGCGATAGATATAAAGGTTCGGTTAGATAGCACAATTTTTACCCGTCCCCAAAAAAGTGCACAACGCCGCTAAAGATGTTTTCTCTTAAAAATGAGAATTTCAATTATAATGTATTAGATGGGAAACGAGATTTGAATGGATGTTTCTACTGTCAAAAGTGTCAAAACCACAGGCAACAAAATAAAGTTTTTTTTTAATTGTCGGTTATTCAATTGTGATTTTAAAATGAATTTTATTCCCATTTACCAAATTAAGGAAACGTTAGTTTCCGATCACCTTAATTATTAAAGGCCAAATTCGTTTCCGTCTGAAGTAAAAAAAATGTATTATAACAATCATAACACAAATCATAATAATTGATTCCTTACATGCTTTGTTATGTAAAGTATTACGTCTTTCTCTAGATTACTCGTATCTTCATTCTCGTAGGAAATCGTTTAATAAAGGTTTTCACCTTCAATTTTTTCTGATAAAAGCTATCGCATTGCCTTTCTCTTGACTCAAAATCAGTTCTATGGATTAAACGTGAAGAAATTTAAATATTACAATCTCATGTAACAGAATAAACGTTCTAAGCCAAGAGCCAGTCACAGCCAGACTTTGGGAAGACGAGATTCCTCTAGGTATCCCGAAGAAAACAAGACAAAAATTGAGCTTTATATTTTATCAAAGCTTATAATAATAGCTCCCACACCGGTTTCGGTGACGGTGGCCGGTTTCATTGAATCCAGGCCAGCTACGCAGGTGTAATTTTATAGTGCCCAACTGTGTGCGCAGTACACAAGAGCACTCTCTATTCCTTTACTCTCATAACTCAGTGGGACGGCAGACCGACACGAGATCAGGCGCAGGACCGACTTTTTCATGCCGACGCATGGATCATTTTACTTGTCAGACAATTAGGTGATCAGCCTGCATTGTCCTAACCAAACTTGGAAATAACATGTTTCCAACGCGGGAATCGAACCCACGACCTCCGAGTCAAGAGCCGCGCTCTATACCACTAGACCACGGAGACATCAAAGCTTAGGTACACCTTTAGAACCGTCGAATCTTTTAAAGTAAATTAAAAATATATTATCTATGGACGCTTCATACCACGTCAGTCTGGCCCCGTGGTAACAGTACTTGAGGCACTTGTGTTACGGGTACTAGACAACGGAAATATATTTAATACTTTTATACTATACATAATACATAATATATTTAAGATTTTTCTTATATTATGATACACAAATTTAATACACATCCATGACCCAGGAACTTTGAAAACTTTTTGTTCCGTTGGCGGGATTCGAACCCGCGAGTCCGCGACCCCCGGCTTGAGCGCGCGACAGCCCACCAACTGAGCCACAGAGGTCGTCATGCACCGAAACTCCATAGTTGCTGGTCGTTTTTACCTCTATAGGGGTCATTCTTATTACATATCCCACCAAAAACATACCTGTTAAAATAGAGCCTAGTTCTATAGGCTAATTTTTGGACTAAAAAAAGAGTTGAAATCTAAACCAATGCCCAGTTCAGATGCACTTCATCGATCATAATCATCTTCCTCAACAGCTTGATCCATAATACTTCTAATTTGAACTTGGCAGGTTAATTAAATTCTATAAATATTATCTAATTACATAATTAATCAAGTGTTACCTTCAGTGTTACGTCTATCACAAAAACCTGCCAAGTTCAAATTTAAAAGTATTATGGATCAAGCTGTTGAGGAAGATGATTATGATCGATGAAGTGCATCTGAACTGGGCATTGGTTTAGATTTCAACTCTTTTTTTAGTCCAAAAATTAGCCTATAGAACTAGGCTCTATTTTAACAGGTATGTTTTTGGTGGGATATGTAATAAGTGCATCTGAAACAGAGCATAGACAATAAACAAGACTTACGGCTGTCAGTCATGCAACGCTAACATGACATGCTTGTTCTATTGTATGTCTACGCCAGGATATTATACTGATGACTTCATAAAACAGAAGATAATCTATCTTCTCTTCTAATATATAAAATTCTCGTGTCACATTGTTAGTTAACGTACTCCTCCGAAACGGCTTTGCTGATTTTTACCAAAATTTATATGCATATTTAGTAGTTCTGAAAATCCGCTACTGGCTACTTTAATTTATATAGATAAGTGCATTTATTGAATAAATAATAGTAAATTATTAGAACTCGAGACTGACGGCAACCATTGTTTGTGCGACGGGATAGCGATGGACATTGCCATGGTGCCATACTTATTTAGTCACTTCAATAAAATAATACGGGCGAACTACTTTATAAAGCAAAACAACGTTTGCCGGGACAGCTAGTAGTTTTATATTATATCTGTAAAATTATGACAGATCACTTAGTTTTGTTACATCCTGTATACTGTATAGTGTATAGGTACGGAGTACTATTATATATTCTGTGGTATAGGCTACACGGTACAACTTTGATCCTTTGGCCAAACTGGGGGATGAGCCAAAATGTTTTCGTTTTCGCTTCGTTAAAGAATCGCCGATGAAAATGTATGGAGTTGACATTAGCGTTCGTTAATATGACGTTGACGTTCGACTCGCCTTATGTCAATTCCATACATTTTGATCGGCGATTCTATAACGAAGCGAAAACGAAAAAGTTTCGGCTAAATGGCCTGGACTGCAATAGGCCGTTACCGTCTGTCAATAATGTTCCATGATGATGATCTTTAATCCGATAGTCCATGCTATTTCATACTGTAGCCCAGAAAAGTACCCTAGAAACTAACAGTCTTACCACAAAAGATTTAAACACCTGTTGAACAGTTGTTTTGAGATCATTTTGTACTGAATTTTTCTCTAATCAACTGTTCAACAGGTGTTTAAATCTTTTGTGGTAAGACCGTAATTCTTTTAACTTATAAGTTAGTCCTGTTTCGTTATTCAATAGATAGGAAAGGTAGAGGACTTAGAGAAAGGTTTCTATTTAGAAACCGGGCAAACTGTTGTCTTCTCACGTTATTAATGATCGGCATCAACTAGTTAAATAGATTCATTAATCTTGAACTACACGCAAAGTCACTTGTCACTTCGTGTTTAGATGTTGTAGATAAGGTGGAAAATACTAAGCCATAAAACTTTAAGTATTGAGATAATATCATGAAAAAACCCTATTCAGGTTTTAATAAGGTCACTGGTCAGGGTTTTGAAATGAGGGACAAACTGGAAAGACCCAATACGGATTTAGCAGTAAAATGTCATATTTGTCTCACCGTAACACTGCATAGTACTTAATTATGCTTAAAATAATAATATTAAGTACGTAATTCTGTACAATAATATCCCCTCATTATACGTACAAAATATTGTAATTATTCGTTTAAAGGTATTTTTAACTCGGAGCCTCCCATGAGAGTGATCCATTTTTCATACCTGTAATCTGCCAGAGGTGAAATATAATTTGTACCCATAATTAGGCGATATTTTTCTTTTACATTCATTTTAAGAATTAGTTGTGTGTGGTTTTCACGGACCTCCTGAATAAAATAAACCGCAAATATAAATAAAAGAAAGAAACTTATTTTGGGAAACAAAAAATCTAAAGAATTAAAAAAATTTCGAAATTTTTACCAAATAGGTAAATAAACAGTAAATGTATGCCTGTCAAATCATCACACATACATCGCTTTATCGATTAAAATTTTTACTATTGAATGAATTGAAATGTAAAAAGCTGAGAATTGAGATCATAGTATTTGTCAAGGTAAAAATTACAGTACTCTGTGCGAACGGAGTTGCCAATTGACATAGTGCTGGGCACTCCTGGGTGATTTGACTGAAGGTGACCCAAACCGTAGCTTCGGTTGGATACTATCTGGGGGCCTATTCTTTCTTCTCGATTTGAAGCAAGAACATATTCTGTTGCTGCAACATTCGAGGTAAGAGAATCGGGCCCCAGGAAGTCGGATGCAGGCAGGAAAAAGGTGGTTTCCAGTTTCTACCGTCTCATGCTCGGTTATTTCTGTGGGCGGTCCCGGCTCGGTATTACAATCGCAAACGGCTATTCACTTCAATACACACTGCAACACTGTTGATTCAATAAATAAACTGAATAATATATCTATGGACCTTTCGAGTTTCACACTCGGTTCTGTCTCCTATACAGTGCTCCTAGTGAGAGCTACTACAACGAAAGCAAAACGTATTGTTACAAAGCTGATTCGTTTGCAGAAAACTTTTAACTTAACGCTTGTACATGACAAAGCTCTCAAATGTTCTCGATTTATACGTGACCGCGCGGCTTGGCGGCTACACTGCGAGATCACAAGCAGTAGTTGGTTATACTACTAATATATATTCTGTGGCAGTAGTATGTAAATGACTGCGCCACCGCGCCGCTCTATAAAATTGTTATATATTGCTTATGATCTCGTTGTGTAGTTGCCAGACCGCTCGTTCGCGCGGACGTAAAAGTCCAGCCTTGTTGTGCTTTGAACCCGAACGTCAATACACTCTGAGCCCGCCGGGCCGCCGACAAAGCCCGTCGACACAGCCCGGCGGGCGGCAAAGATGATCATTTCATACAGGCCGCCGCCCGCCGGGTTGTGTCGCCGGGCTTTGTCGGCGGCCCGGCGGGCTCGGTGTGTATTGCGCTTTAGGCACAGAATACCCTTATGCCTCAATCTATTTAAACACATACTTCAGTAAATAATTATATGTCAACTACTCGATGTTATGAATAATGTATTCTGTAAAATTACTCACTCATTGAATAATTTTCTTGTTATTACATATTTTAATGTTCATTAACATTATACGCAACGAAAGTAAAACTTCGCTTGTGTAATAAGTAATTATTTTTTTGCCCGTGCGTTATGTAATCGGTTATGGTTTAGAATTTAGATATTTAAATGAGCTTTCCTTTTATCTATTATATCAGAATCGCTCATCAAGATACAAATAACAAAATATTATGAAGTAGGATTTTAGTTTTAGGGATAAATTAATATTGGAATACTGTATGGTAAATCAAACATAATATACATTATACAGTTATTATAAGTTGGCCTATGATGGATAACAAGCGATTACGTACATGTAGAGGGGAATATTCGTGGTCATCGACGTAGAATGTAGATTGTCCATTGCTGCATTGCTGTATGTTAGCGGATGTCAATGGATAAGCTACATAATATTATATTTATTTTATTTAAATCTGTATATTATGTTAGTCACTATATATAAATTTAATTAGTGATATAATATTTTAAATAGTAATAAGTAAGGTACTTGATTTTCATAGATAGTTACACAACTTCCTCTTCTCATATTTAAGTAAATAATTATCTTAAATATGAGAAGTACATTAATTAATATTAAGAATTATGTACTCAACTAATTCTTAGCTATTCTTAATTTTTAATGTATTTTATATGATTTTACTATATTTGAATTGTCAACGGAAGTTCGTCTCTTTTGTCTTAAAATGGTATAAAAGCCAGCCATATTGCATTGATTGATACATTCTGTAATTAACTTTGAAACGTGTAAGGTGAAACTCTGCTCGAATAAATACCGCTCAATGTATAATTCAAGACTTTTCCTATACTCTCTAATATGTAGAATCTACATCGTTGTAGATTATAGACAGCTACCCAATCATGATTTTCTGTCGTGTCCCAATATGCATTTACAAAGTAACTAACTAGCAGATATCATTTTGCAATTAAGTCGCTTATATAAGCGTCTAAGTAAACATTTACTTCATTAAAGTTTCCACATATTGTCATAGGCAATAGCGCTGTTAAACTTAGAGATGGTATACTTGGTCAGATACACAAGTAATTTGTGTGTGTCTATACACTAATTAGGTGCAGCACAACTTTGTTGTCGACTATGATTTATCACTTAATGCCTTTTTGGCGGTAAAATGAGTTTAAACCGGCAGTTCTCAAACTTTGTTGCGCTGGTGGAACCTTTTTAAGAAGTGACATTTTTGACGTACATACCTCCAAAAAATGAATGATTTGTATTTCAATGAATTGTCTCCATGCTGGTGTCTGCTGTCATTCATAAAAACAATTTATCGCTCGCGAAGCCCAAGGCCTTTGCGGAGCCCCGGAGCTGTGTGGAGCACACTTTGAGAATAACTGGCTTAAACGTTTCTTTGATGAAGTAAACAATGGTGTTAACGACTGTACTCATTGCCACCGTTTGACCATGGACTGACCGATGACCGTAGTACTTTGTAAATGAACATCTGACCCCTAAATACATAAATCATTAACATTAATAGAAAGGACGTTCAGAACTTCTTACTGACTGAAAAGTATATTCTGTTTTCAACCTCTAAATATTGAACCCCCAGCCAGCGTAGCTTTGTTTTAAAAAATGGGGTTGAAAATCTTAATGTGGCTTATTCCGTGTTAGTCTTGTAGTATCTAATGGTCGGAGTTTAAATCTTATTTAAGCTTTACCCTTAGAAGTTCGAACCTTGGAAGCTTAATAAAGAACAGGAGAGTTGAAAATTTTAGGGTTGAAATCGGAATAAAAACACCCATCGACGCGAAGTTGGATCTAAGATACGATGAGTAAATTAAGAAAAAAATCTCTTTGGTAGAGTTTAGACATCATCTGCTTTAATTTCTTTTCAAAAATAAACTTACTTATCTTTATGGCTGGGTACCGTACCTTGAATTTCACAGCAAAGCGGTATGATCAAAGCTTGAGAAAATGTTATCTAAGATATCGGCCAGTTACCGAGTTGCGACTTGCGGCGTGGGTGAGAGTGGTTCACGCAATACGGAAATTTGTAATGGTAGGTACCATCGAGGAAATTGATTCCTAGGCAGTTGACGGACCTACGTCGTTTGGTCGGCTTATGTCAATTCAATGTTACTGTGATCGGTCGGATGGGTTTGTCTTAACGCGACCAAATTACTTAGGTCCGCCATCTGCATAGGAATCAACTTCTCTGATAGTACATTGGAAGCAGTTGCCTTTAAAAATCTTATAGTAGAACTCTAGATAATGCCCTCAACGTAACGCAAGATTTTTCCTGGATAAAAAGTATCCTATGTCCTATCCCTGGACTCGAAGTATCCCCATAAAAAATTTCTGCCAAATTGGTTCAGCGGTTTGAGTGTGAAAAGGTAACACAGGCAAACAGGTACACTTTCGAATTTATATTTTTAGTATGGATTACTGAAAATACGGAGTCCCTACAAGTTGTATGACCAAGTAAGTGGATGGTTCATAAAAAGTATGGAATGCGGCCCGCCCGTAACGATGTGCGAATCTTCACTGTATGTGGTTAGACGGAAAGTTGGGAGGCGTGACCTTGTATCGGGAACCCGCGAATTTCTACGCTTCACGTTATTGCCAATGATCTGTGAAAGCGTATTGCTATTCAGAGAACGCACAAATAAGTGCTAAGTTGATACAATAGGTGATCGAGGAAGATACGACTGAGGAAGGAGGAAGAGCTATGGTGCAAACTGCGAGACGAGTCACAAAACTTCAAATTGCCTTAAACTTAATTGTGTTTGTGAAGGATTTATGCAAAGCTCTTCTATTGTCATAATTTTTCGTGTCATTTATTTTAGTATTGTAGGAAAAGTTAGTCAAAGCAATAATGCCATGTTTCTAAACGTGCTAAAAAGGGTCTAAAAGGTTTCTAGTGCTAAACAAAAACTGAGATGCTCAAACGTCTTACCTATTCAACCTAAAGTGGTCCTAGATGATTGCAGTAAATATGCACATTTTGATTTACACCCCCTAGCCCTAGCATAGTATATATAATACTCAACCTGCGACCCGCGGACCCCATGTGTACCGCCGCGTTGCTAGGATTTTTTCAATGGCCCGCGTAATCCGTTTTAAGATTCACGCCTACCGGTAAAATACTGCAGTCGTCGTGAAAGTCGTGAATTTTTTTCCACTTATCGCAAATTTTCAAGAACGTTATTTTTTTAAGCCTAAAAATGTAATGTAAGTCCAATACGAGTTCGAGGCCCGCTAAAAAAAGGTTGAGTTCCACCGTCCTAGTTACATACAATGAAATGCGTGTACGCATTTACGAGTGTAAATTTTTTATGCGCGTAATTGTCTTAAATTTTATTAGATACCGTTTTCTTGTCACCTTTTCAGCAATCGAGATCATTCTTCTGTATTGGAGAGATATCATCTTGAGGATTTTTTTGCTAGCTCAGCCTATGTTTTGAAATTAACAAAAATATTTGAGTATTAGATAATATATGACGGCCACAACTCCGTTGCATCGAAATTTGTTTATCGCTCGGAAACCGTACAAAAACTTAATAAGTAAGTAATACATTGTCCTTTCTCGTCTCTCAAAGTATCTCCATATCTTTCATCTAAATCGGTCCAGCCGTTTAAAAAGGAAGAGGTAACAGACTGACAGAATAAAGACCAGCCATGCACCTGCAGCTCTTCTAATGTTTCTAATGTCACCAGTAGTATTTCCGGACCTATACGACCTACAAACTTTCTGCCTTCATGAAGAGAGCGTATTCCCTCTTAAAAGGTCGGCAACGCACCTGCAGCTCTTCTGATGTTGCGAGTGTCCATGGGAGATGGTAGATGGCTTGTCATTGGGTGACCTGTTTGCTCGTTTGCCCCTTATTTTGTTTAAAAAATGTGTTATGTTTAAGAAGCGCCACTACGAATGTAGAGCAACGTATCATAATGTTTGTTACACTTTAACCAGATTGACTGAAATATGCGTTGTGCGTCATAGAAGACCTCAAGCATTGGACAGGTTTCCTTCACCTACGTTACACCTAATCTGGATGAAGAAAATCCCACTTAAATTCTAGACGTACTTTGTAATACGTAGCTAACTTATCTTTTCTTCTAATTCGGTCATCCATACTTCCATACTAATATTATAAATGCGAAAGTGTGTGTGTCTGTCTGTTACCTCTTGACGCCAAAACCGCTGAACCGATTTTGCTGTTTGGTATGGAGATACTTTGAGTCCCAGGAAGGATCTTTTTTATCTCAAAAAATGTAAGGTTCCCACGCGACAAATGAATTTTGGCGCCACGGAGTTGCAGGCATAATCTTAGGCCAAAGCCTAAATATCAAAATATTTGTCTAAAGGTAGAGAATTATTAAATTTCTCATTGCAAAAAAATATGCGCACTGTTAAAATATTGGAATGCTGCGTATTTGGCACGCCCTGTCGTTCTTAAGTGATATATGGGGTTAATAAAATATTATAAAGAACAGTTTTGAGTGGTTACTTTTAAGCTTCAGCTCTCACCTAATTTATTGACACGATATATCAAACCTCGGTGAAATTATTGGATATCCTTAATAAGCTTCTTTATATGAATAAACGCTGTTATTTAATTCTGAGTTAAGATTGACTAAAATGAAAGGCATAAACAAAGAATAAGTCTTAAATTGGTAAGTTATCCATGTGTTTGTTATAACTTATAAATGTTCAAAGCCTTTTGATAGACAAAACCAGGTAATCAAAAAATGGAATTATCTTTTTCCTGTCTTATTCTTCGTTTAACACATCAGTAAAGCACTATAGCTATTAGAATTGTGCCAATTTATTTTCAAACAGTTGATTGACGATATTTAATGCCATTTTGAATATTTTCTTCGACTTTTATTTAAATATTTTTATATTAAAGTAATAAAAGGCTAATGAGGCTATAGTCAAGTTGCCGAAAGCTCTCTCATGCGTCATTCAACTACTGTCTAGTGTACAAAGAGTTAGACAGGCGTCAAATAACTTCATGTTAGATTGATCAAACTTTAATATCAGTGTATATTAGTGTTTCACAACCTGTGGGTCGCGAATCGCGATCCTCTAGGGCAGGGGTTCCCAAATTATTTTGTCTACTGCCCACTTTTCGGACAAATTTTGTTTTAGCGCCCCCATTGTTTCAATTTAAAATGCATCCAGATGAAATAAATCACCCCCCAAGCATCTACACAACGCTCCCATTTTTTTCTGGGTCCCACACCTTTACCTTCAGCGCCCACAAGTGGGCGTTATCACCCTTTGGGAAAGACTGCTCTAGGGGGTCTCGAAGCTTCTTTATTGTTTTTTTTTTTACTGAGAACTCTTTTCAGAAAAAAAAAATTATATAAAAAATATTGATATGTTACGTAGGAGAATTTGAGCAAAAGATAGGTACTGTATACTTGATAAAAATCGCGAAATATTTTTTTATACCAGGAGGATCGCATCATAAAAAGCTTGAAAAACACTGGTGTAGATCGTGGATGAAAGATAATTAGAAGATTTGATGTGTAGGGTCTTTGGGCTGTCACTTTTGATAGAGTAATGAGCCAATATGTTCCGTGTTTGATCAAATATAATTATATGTATACTGTAGGGTCAAGCCCTGAGATGATGATGGGATAATAGCTGGTAACCGGCTACACCGAGAGATCACAAGCAATGGACAGCGCGACCGCGCCGCTATTTAATAAATCGTTACATACATTTGTTTGTTATCTCGCGACTTAAGGTGACGCCGTGTTAAACTATAAAATCGTTTTGGCTCGTTTTCGGGACAAGCGCGAAGCGCGCCGCGCGCACACGTCGCCGCCGCCACCGCCGCCCTTAGCGGACAGCGGTCATTGACCGGACCCGCGCTCCCGGGGCGCGCGCGACAAAACATAGACGTCGCGCGTCGTAGAGTTTCCTCAAATTGTTTGTTACATTTTGTCTAAGTATGAAAAGTATTCGGTATAATATTCCTTATCCCGGGATCGGTGGTAGGCAACATGTAGACACGACTAAAGTAGAAGTAAATGTTAAAAAAACCGGCCAGTGCGAGTTGGACTCGCCAATGAAGGGTTCCGCAGCAGCATTCAGGTTTGTTTTTATGAAATTAAAAGATTTCTGATTTATTTTTATATTTCAGTTGTTTTAATGAAAAATAAATTAAGGTTTACCATTTATGACGTATAAAAAAACCCTAAAAAAGGATGATGGGCATTTTGGTATATAGTCTCAACCATAGACTTATAATATACTGACGTATAGACCACCTGACAACCCGAAAATGCGTGACGATTTTCGATCTGTCAATGTGTGCGTGTGCTAGTGATGTATCTTTTACTATCGATAGTATAGTCCGTTCCACAGTGTATTTTTTGTCCAAAAAATTGGCCATGCCTTGAACAGAAATGTTATGTAAGTAATTTATTAGTATTTACATGTGTTAATTTCTTATTATGAACAATAAAAAAACACTTTTAATTTTTTTTCAATAAAATTAAAAACTGCCATAACTTTTTAAATATTTACTTAATTGTCTTCTTGATTATTCTGATCGACAATAATAAAAAAAAAACACAATTTAACCTGATTTACATATTTCTTAAATAAGTGTTTAAAGATTTACTTACGATTTATGTTTTTTTTTCTTTAATTTATTATGAACGTATTTCTAATTATTTGGATTTTACAGAATTGCTACTTAAATGTACAAGAATTCGTGTAAAAAAATTTAGATCCAAATAATAAAGGGCACCGAAGTTAAAGACTTCTAAAGTTTTCTTGGTAACTATGGTTTTAGGGTTGTCAATATTTCTGTACCAACATTTTTTACTCATTTGAACTTTGTTTTTTTTGAGCATATAAAAACCTACTTCAAATATTATTAAACTATGTGAACTATGCGGTGACAACACTATCCAAAATTATATAAAATTGAATAACTCCGATGCCCCGCCTCATTTGGATCCCATTTTTTTTTGGGTTATAAGTATCAATAAAAAGAATATTTCAGTCTTAGTTTCAAATCCAAATATGAAAAGACATGACGTTAAAAAAATTAAAACATAAATTTATAAAGTCAGTCATAAATACGTTATCTTGAACAAATAAAGCCTGGATGTTTTTCGCTATCGTAGGGCTTTTAAGACACTATTTAGACCAATTAATAAATTCTTAAAAGAATATCAAACTTTTGAGCTATAACTGTTTCTATGTTTTTTTCTGGAAATCATAGAATTTTTTTTCAAGTACTAATTTGCATTCTTCTATAGGAATTGGGCAGTCAGGTACTCTCGTCCTGCATTTACAATCACAAATCCTATAAAATTAAGTAATAAAAATGGCATGGCCAATTTTTTGGACAAAAAATACACTGTGCGTTCGAGTTAGTTTACCTGAGTTTCTATGAGAAATAAATAATATACAACTTTGGCAGATTTTCTATTTCAAATTAGGTACCATATATTTTATTTGGCAGAAAAAAAGGTGACGATTGAAAAGTATCCAAGACACACATTTGTCGTTTTTCAATCGTCGGATATGTTATGACATGAGGTTCTTATAAGGGTAAATAATATACACATTATAAAGTTACTTATTTATTACTCAGGTAAAAGCTATCTGAAAAATCAGCCCTTACATTATTAGAAATGCAAATATAATGTTGAAAGTAAACAACACACTTAGTATTTTATTTATTCTTAAATTAAATACATATCATAATACTCTTACACACCTATTACATTTTTAGATTGGTTTTATGTTATTGTTAAATACCGATAAGTATATCTGTTACGGACAGTATTCGCCCATAGGTTTTCGTCGCTGGCTCGGATCGGACTCGAAGATTCCAAGCTTCTACCGAGTTATCTTGCAGAGCGGGGGCGTAAATTAAACACACCAAGTTGAGGAGAACATTTTTCCCAAAACGCATCTTGCTTACCCGGCTCACGGCAATGCCGTAGAGAAAGCACCCCCGATTTGCATAATCTTCCGTCTCATTTTCGCTATCGGAAGGTGCTATTTTCCTCAATTTTCCCTATTTTCCGTGAGCCAAGGTAATTAAAACGCATTTTGGGAAATTCTTTATTTATCATTCTACAATACTCAACTTATTCTACGTATTTACACTTATGAGTGTACGCATAGGCAGTGTGGGAGAGGAGGGAGGTGCTGTACGCATGCCTATGTGTGCACTCACTCATTTACTTAAAGGTTGAGGTTTATTTCGCGGAATATTGCTAAAAATAATAACAAACTAAATTTTTCCGTAGAGAAAATATTATGTGTACGTATAAGAAAAGGTATTCTAATTTCCAGAAAGAAAATCGGGCTTACAATGTATCTGTGCAAGAATGAAATATGTACGAAAGAAAAGAGTAAAGTATGGGTAAAATTTAACAATAATAATATGATATTTTTGGTGTTTTAATACTTTTTTATACAGCAGCCCATCGTAGTCTTAAAATGTTCTTTTTAAAAAGGAGGGGCATTTCGTACCCACCAATGTAGCACTTTAAGACCTAACGAAATGAAAGAGCTTGTATTCGTGATGTTTGATATAATTAGTAATAATAGTTTAATAACATCAATTATTACAATAATTATAATATTATAATATAACTATGAATAATAATAATAATATGCATAAAAGTAAATACTGTAAATAATATACACATAATAATTAGCACAATCAATAATAACTCAAAATGATTAAATGATAAAAATATATATACATATATAATCACGAAACAGCGTTGCTTTCACACTCCACAGCGAATGGCGACAAGCGCCTTATTAGACATAATTATTGGTATAAATACAAAAACCTTTTCAAACCATATAATATAAATTAGTTATGTCTATTGGGACCACATTTCATACATTTTTGCCTGTTCTCCTTTTTTCGATTTTTTTTATCGTATTTTATAATAATGAAAAAAACTTACGTAATGGACACGTTTTGTAACTCCGCAAACTCCATTTCCTTTTCTGGATTTCTACAAAATATAATTACTATATAATATTATGGATATTAGCACGTAGGATCCTCAGAAACACGAAATAAAATAATATTACTTTTGTTGACCTTGAATAATAATACTTCTGGTAAAGGTTCGGAAACCTACCCCAAGATTGACAGGGAGCGAGGGTGAGGGGGGAGTGGGGAGGAAGGGGTAAACACCCCCCCGTACCAAAATCCACACTGAGGAACCCCCAGTTTTGAAGCTACTCACCTTTGAAATTTTCGGAATTCTGAGGCGTGTTTTGTCACGGTCGGTCGCCGGCGACTGCTGCCGCAGCACAGTCACAGTTCTAACCTAACCTACCTTGGACTTCCTGGATTGTGTTTGTTTTTGTTTAGGCGGGGGGCTGCGCGCCCTCGCCCCCTGCTTCGGTAGCTACGGAGGAACTCCCTAACTAGTAAGTACACATAAACACCAGAAAACAGATGACCTTATCTCAAGATTACGAAAATTTCAAATGTAAATTTCTCCTAAATGGGGGTTGGGGGGTTGGGGGGTTTTCCGGGAGTGGAAGTGGCACGAGGAGGTTTTTCTGACCAAAAACACCCTTCGTCCACCCGTGTGAGCACCAAAAATTGGGGTAGGTTTGTGAACCTTAACCATACCTACTTCTGTTGACCGTGTACAAATAAAGGTATACGCACCTATCAAAAAAGTCGTCTAAACCCGAAGGCGACTCCACAGCTTCCTGTTCCAATGGTTTTCTAAAATTGTAATGTACTTATTTATTAACCGTATTAGTATATTACTTTTATTTTTTTTGGTACCTTCTCAATAACTCTAAAAATAAATAATTCGAAAGCTTTATGTGGCTATTTATTTTTATTGGATAGGTAGATCTAGGTAGGATTCTACCTCACCTACCTAATCACTCAAAAGAATAAATCGTAACATAGTTTACCTTTTCTTAATCATTTTCTTGCAACTTTCTATCTTCCGAGCCTTCCTTTTTCTTTTAAATACGTCTTTATCATTTTTTTTCCCCATTTCCGGGAAGTAATAATTTAAAATATCGTGCGCGGGAGTAGCGAGAGCGGCAGTGCACAATTTGACATAGACCCGACTCTGACAATGGTCGGCAGCGTACTGGCGGGGCGAGGCGGGCCGGCCTCTCATAGAAAACAAGCGCGAAAATGGCGCGAAATGGTTTTTGACATATAATTTCAAAACTATAAATATATTTCAAATAAGCTATGTGCCAATTAAAGAGTATGCTTGAACTAATTTATGTACAAATTTTGGAAGCTTAAATCACTCTCTTCTGTTGGCAAAATAGGAATCCCTTTTTTTACAGAGGTCTTTTCGATTGATTATTCTGTGTTACAAAAGTTGACCAATCGTGTTATGCTATGGGTAATTCAAAGACAAAGACATGATGAATACTGACAGTGAACTTTAACTTCTTAACTTTAGTCATTGCTGAGAAAAATGGACATCGCTACAGCCAAATCATCAATGCGTCACCTTAACGCCCAACCCGCTCGTTCGCGCGGAAGCATATTAATATATAAAGCCAGCCTTAACATATAACCTAGAATAACAGATTACTGATTAGGGACTACAAAAGTATGCACATGTCATCAGGGTCTAAATATTGATGTCACAGTTAGATTATAATCGGCCAAGTGCGAGTCGGACTCGCGCACGAAGGGTTCCGTACCGTTATACATAGAGCTGAAATATGGCAAAAATTTTAATTTTCTATAGGAATTGGGAGCCCCCTTAATTTTTTATTTTATCTAAATATTATTGTTAATTATTACAGTAAAATTATATTTAAGGCCTTTGTGAAAATTTCAATTGCCTACCTCTTATCATTATTGATTACGAGCCAAAAAGGCCAAAAAAACACATTTTTTGTATGGGAGGCCCCCTTAAATATAAATTTTATTTTGTTTTTAGTATTTGTTGTTATAGCGGCAACAGATATACACAATCTGTGAAATTTTCAGAAGTCTAGCTATAGCGGTTCTTGGGATACAGCCTGGCGACAGAGAGACGGACACACAATGAAGTCTTAGTAATAGTGTCCCGTTTTTACCCTTTAGGTACGGAACCCTAATAAACAAGGTCTTAAATCTTAACAATTCATCCGTTACTAACCCGAAGGTAATTGAAAATGCCTTAACAGATTATGATTGATAGTATTCGCTCGAAGTTATGCATCAATCATGATACAAGTTAGTTACATTGTTTACAAAGTAATTAAGTTTTGAAACAAATGATTATGGTGATGACAAGTTATTTAATTATTGTCATCGTTTGTTGAACTTTTGCGCAGCAAATAAACAGGATAACTACATAAGCTATAACATAGAGACTATACACACTTAAAGTCACTCGTACAACAATTTAAATAATATTCAAACTATTCATACTAATATTTTAAATGCCAAAAGTGTGCCTTTCTGTCTATATTTTGTCTGTCTGTTAACTCTTGACGCCCAAACCGCCGAACCTATTTTGCTCAAATCTGGTATGGGGAGTGGGGACACTTTGAGTACCGGAAAGGACATCAGCCACATAGGATACATTTTATCCCGGAAAAATTTACGGTTCCCGCAACGACGGACGCAATAAACGAAGTTTAGTTTTCTCCTAACTTCTCTCCGTTAACTCCTAACTTCTTCTGGATTTGAAGAGAGTTCGGTGGCCACTGGACCTCCGTTTTATTGATTTCGTTTCTTTAAACAATATAATTTCTAATCCTAAAGTCAGCACAGCGGCTATCCAATTTTTTGGTGGTAGAATCCGTTAAGAACGGAAATTTTTGAAGAATTCCCAAAAAATGTTTTGTCTTCATACTGGTTTCCGATGACATTTCTAAAAACATATTTTATGTATCGCTCGCGGAGGCCATTACAAGGCCTTAGCGGAGCCCCAGCACTTCGCCTTACCTAGCCTAAACGTTTTGGATCTGCTAGATTTATTTGTCATCAGTCATCACGTGGGCCCGGACAAGACTCTCACCGCTATAAATCAATTAAACGTTTATAATAGAGCTTTAGAATAGCGATTAACACTATGTGGGTTAAAGTGTACCTATCATTAAATTTAAAATATACACTTTCTTTTGTAAAAGGCGTGACAACTCGTGAACTTGTTCTTTCATCCTCGCGTATACACCTACACCTTAGAGCAGGCGCTGACTAGAGTTGTGTATGCAAAATATATGTGACGCATTCTGTGAATGGAGTTTAACTCAGAAAAGCATGCCGATTATGATTTTGAATCTAGCCAGGAGTCACTCGTCGTGTAGTTAGACAGCTAGACTAGCTGCTAACTAACAATAGCTTTACCGCGACAGTCACCGAGAGCCACACATATTTCTTGTACACTGGGTGCAATATAGCAATACTGGCAACATTCAGAATCATAATCTGCATGCTTTTCCGATTTCAATCTCATTCACAGAATGTTTAACTCATATTTTGCATACCTACTCAACTTTACTCAGCGCCTTCTCTACCTTGTCAGTTGTCTGATACAAAAAGCTATTGTTTGAATGACAAGTTGACATGTTGACATTCGCCGTTGCTCTTTATTCGGTTCTTTCATTCATGTCTCACTGGTAACGTACACTGTGCTCTCACCGTCAACTAATTCCGTATTCTTCTATTGTTTTATTTATGAACTAGATGACGCCCGCAACTCCGTTGCACCAAAATTCGTTTATCGTGCGGGAACCGTACATTTTTCGGGATAAAAAGTGTCCCAGGAAAGGTCCTGGGACACTCAAATTGGTTCAGCGGTTAAAGGCCGTCACAGACTTAGCTATAATATATATTAATATACCGTAATAAACACACTGAGACCAGAAATATATATTATAGCTGAGTGTGTGGTCACGCGAAAATTGTATAGAAAATATATAGTAATATGCCTAGCTATAAACATATTATTATATATTATAGCTAAGTCTGTGACGGCCTTTAAGTGTAAATAGATAAAAGATAGGCAAACAGGTAGACAGACGTCGGTTATCTGTCGTAGATTTTCTTCTCTACGTTATAATTCCTAATTGCGTAGAAAAGTTATACAAGAATTTTTCCACCGGTCCTTATTAAGAAGCCTACTAGGTGTGAAAACGTTTTCTCCTCTCGATAACCGTTCGGTGGGCTCCATTTCAAAGTATCATCCACTCGGCGTTTCGGCGATGTATGTTTGTACACGACAATCATTATTTGAACACCTAGATGTACAGCAAACATCACTTGTATCACACATTCGTGTTTAGGGCGCGAGATTCGTAGAAAGTTAGAAATTTGGCAGCGATTCCTCTATAGTGGAGATATATGCCACAGATTCAATCGTGTTATGTCTCAGTTGAACTGTGTTCTGTAACCTTTTAACTAATGAAGATTTACAGCTCTTCTATGTAAATAAAAATAAATTTGAAATGTTGTTAGTCTTGCTAAAACTCGAAAACGATTGAACCGAATTGTCTAATTTTAGTCTTGAAATATTCATGGAAGTCCAGGGAAGGTTTTATATTAAGAGGGAAGCGATACGAAGTTCACAGGATCACCTAGGCCGTTTTAAACTTACTTTGTAACGCTAGACAAGTTTGATACGTTAGAAAAGTGCTTCGACCACAGACATAGATCAAGATAGATACCGCATGTCGCTCTATTTGTATAAAAATGAGGGTGCTACTTTTTATAGCTACTGTGACGTACCGATAATAAGAAAAGTGCCCATTATCTAGGCCAACGTTTCTATTTGAATTTCTACAGCTCAATACGGCACTTCTAGGCATTTAGGCATTTTTTAAATTCCGATTGATGTCCGATTCTGATAGCAGACTAAAGAACAGACTTTCGAAAGACGAGCAACGCTCGTCGTTTGGGAGCGCGATATGGCACGCGTAATCTTCAACCTAAACCAGGAATATAAGCGAAACTATTTTTTATTTTATTTTATTTTATTTATTTATTTATATCGGGTTACATAGGCTCATATACATAGGCCCACTACTAGATGTATGTATGTGCATTGTAATTTGTGGAGGTAAATTACAAAACCAGTACCTTCTGTATGAAAATTGCCGTTTCTCTGATGGCGCTAGTAATTTCAATTTGTATGATAAAGTTGAACTCTTAGTTCGCTACAAACTACAGGTTTGCTGAGTCTTGTATGATTGGAGTAATTTTAACTTCAAGATTACTATATAATTGCCTTACTAATGAAATGAATTACATTGTGTATTAGACTTTGAGGGCGTCTGGCAGAGGGAAGCAACTGTCAAAAATGTCCGGAAGTAGGAGACGAGATTTCTACAGTTACCCCAAAGATACTAGGGCCCGTATAAATAGTCAGTACTTAAGATGCGACCCGGTCTCAAGACGCGGTTTGGCTCTGTGATTAGTCCAAATTTTGACAGCCAACCAATCACAGAGCCTGAACCGTGTCTTGAGACCGAGATTCATCTTGAGTACTGACTATTTATACCGGCTTAGGATAAATAAAAAATCACCTTCATATTTTATTGAAAGTAGTAGGTAATAAGGTATAGTAGCTACTACAGACCTTTAGAACTGGATACCTCCTAAAGTAACCGCGACCGAAACTTAACAGTTGCTGGTCGTTCTTACCCCTATCTATTATATATTCTGTGCCCCTATACAGGAAAACTTTCAGCTTTTTAATATGACGGAAGTGTGCCTGCCGCTAGTTCTTGTTGGGCCATAAAGAAAATGAGAGTAACTTTTTAACATACATAGATAATGAAAAACTGTCAAAAGCCTCGAAAGTGGCACACATTCAAATTTGTGGATGTAAACTTATATATATGTAAATACAATATATTTATGAAATAAATTTAAATTTAAAATAGAATTATTTCAAAGCCGTATCCTATCGTCGTCGTTTTTGTGTGTCGCATAAGAAATAAAGAGAGATACTTTAAATACAGTCGATACTAGCAAATTACTTTCTGTTCTCAAAAAACATCAGGATTCAGTAGAACATAAATTTGTACAATGTATATGTCATATTATCTCTAAAATTACTTGTGTATTCTGTGCTAAAATGTGAAGAGAACGCAAATAGAATTTGGTACAATTCAAATAGAAATCAGAATCAACAAGCCTCCTACAAATGTCACGGCGGGCGAAATGCCAAGAGGCGTGGATTGTTTGCCGACGTGCTGAGATGAGAGAATATTAAGTAGAGCACCCACGGTCAATAGTAGGTATTGCACCACCTGTCAATGACTACTATTTAGGAATATTATGTCGCAAAAATGTTCTATGTATTTTTTAACTGACCAACGACTATGGATAATCCCTGTGAGGAGGAGGATGAGACACCTATTCACCTTCTCCTCAACTGTCCTGCTCTACTACAGAGCAGAAACAGGCATCTTGGTCGCCACGAATACTCATCCACAGAGGAAATTCGTGACACCAACCCCAACCACATCGTTCAATTTATGAGCAGTATTGGGCTGGGGATGATACTCTAATGCGAAGGAGTCACAATAGATCCTTATGGGTCGCAGTGACGTCAGGGCTACAGCGACCTGCCTTTTTTAAAAAAAAAAAATGGATAATCCCTATCGTATCCGTCTCCAACAATGTACAGCTCTACAAGGTTATTTTGGCGAGTGACGCCAAGTAGTGATTTTATCTCAAACTAAAACATTCTGTGCTAAAACTCAATTCAATGCGCCAGGCCACAACACTTCGTTGCGGCGTCGTATCGCAGAAACAACATCGCACAGAAATGCGATGCGATGGCATGGCGGAGCGCAAAATTTCAGTGGAAAATGTCCTTGTCGCATCGCACCACGATGCGTTCTGCGGCGTCGTAGATTTTTACGATGCGACGCCGCAACGCCTGGCCCAATAATTTTGTTTTATAAAGTGTCACTTGTTAAGTTGTTAGACAACTTTAAGCTTCGGCCAAACCTACGCAACCAAAGCGACTGCGAAGCGGGAGCGTCTGCAACGTGGGACGTGCGCGTCGGCAGAGTGGGAAAAATCTACGGTTTCGCACCGTAGTCGCGCAGGTGTGCACACCGGTTTCGCTTTGCAGAATCTCTCGTCCCGCGTTACTGACGCGTAGGTTTTTCCGAAGCCTAACACCCGCACCCTTCTTTTAGGGTCAATTCAGACCGCAACGCGACGCGAAGATGCATTTCTAAACTTGTATGTATTTGACAGATATTTTGCAAGACGTCTCATACAATTGAAGTCTGTCAAATCCATACAAAAGTAATGCATAATATCTACGCGTCGCATTGCGGTCTGAATTGACCCTTAAATTCTAAGTAAGGTTTTGCATATTGTAGCTCAAGCGAAAACTAGTGCCGGTATAGTTTTGAAAAAATGATGGGCATCGACGCTCCCATGAAATTGATATCCAGTGCTGCAATATTTGGAGCTCTATATGCCTGACTGAGATAAGAGGGACCACCCACGGTCTGCAGTTAGTTGCACCACTGCAGGCTATGTCTATGACTTAGCAGAAAATAGTTGTTTACGTATTATTGAGCAAAAGTAGTATTTTTTTAACATTACTTCTTTGCTCATCATACTACTGTATGATAAAATGTAAGGCTTAGATTATGTAATAACTAATAAGATTATTATTTGTGGTTAATTGAACTTACCTTAAGTGAACTTCAACCAAAATTATACGAGTTGCTGCATCCGTAGAGATTTAATAAACCTGTAGTCCGAATTTTGTGGTACTGCATCATCACACGCCATTTAGATATTATTTATTTAATTTAAAACTGAAAAAAGACAATCAATTGGTTTTATAGTACTTCCGCCTTGCTTTCCTAGATGGCGGTGTTAGTTCGTCCGTCATTCTTTTTAGAGAGGATAATTCATAACATTTTATCATTCCGCAAGTAAAGAATAGGGGCAACAAACTAAGAGAAGTGGGTGGGGTGGGATTTTAAATCTCTACGGATGCAGCAACTCGTATAATTTTGGTTGAAGTTCACTTAAGGTAAGTTCAATTAACCACAAATTATACTTCGTTGCTGCATCCTATGAGATTTAATAAACCTGTAGATGTTCAGCGCGTAATTGCGGAATGATAAAATACCAGATTAATTACATTAAGTTAATTAATTGGAATTGAATTAAACGGAATTTAAAATGATAGGTATAACATTATAGACATGATAACAATTTTTATTTAATAAAGTATTGTACTTCTAAATAATAATACCTACTACTTAATTAGTTTGGATATGCTATGAATCAGAATTTACATTAAAAATAGCTTCTGCGAAAGCTCTGTCTTGTGCTAAATCTGGTAAAGGTAAGTTATAAAACTTAGCAAAACAAAGTGATGAGCCGGCCCAGCCAGCGCATCGCTTGATGATGTCGACGGAAACTCCCGCGCGGCGCGCCGCCGACGTGGAGGCGTGTCGCGTGCTGTGCGCTGAATAAACGCCAATCTCTATGCCACTGTCCTTGAGGACACTCTTTATCCAGCGACTTATAGATTGGGAACTGGCATTATGAAAAGGCTTTCTAGTTGTTAAAATGAGCTTATCAGTAGCTGGGCCATTTCTCAGCTCTTTTGTCTTATCTAGGTACACAGATAAAGCTTTAGCTGGGGCTTGATGAATAATTATTGATAGTGATTACGATACGTGAATTTTCGGAATGAACGTCTTCTGTTCTTATGAGTGATAAGTGATAACGTCTGCACCCGTTGTCCCGTCGACAACGAGTTGAATTATTATATATAATTATTATAATATTAGAATGAGAGTTACCATTTTTTTTTTTTTTTTTTTTATAAAATTTCTAATGATAATAAGTATAGAATCTTACGGATAAAATTTAGATACGTACTCCAAAAGTTTATAAGGTTCCCTTAAAAATGAATACTTTAGGAAGCTGGGCTTACTCCTAAAAACTCCTTTAAAAATCTTAGGATCGTTATTGCAACGGGATTTACCAATAAAATAAATAAAATAAAAATTGTTTTATTTCTGAATAGATTTTAAAAAAATGCTTTCAGAACGTTGATACTACTGGTGCCTACCACCGGTTCGGGAACTAGCCCGGCGAGAAGAACCGGCGTAAGAAACTCGCAATGATTATTAATAATGATTAGAGACAAACTAGAGTCTAGACCTATAACAATTTAACATTCCGCAACTTGCTTTTTCATTAAGTTTTTCTGTTAAAATTTAAGAATTCGTAATAATATTATATCAGCTACGGATCCTTAATACAAATCAATATTATTAATTTGATAAAAATTAAACCAATGTTTTAATCCTGTATCATACTGATTAATTGTACCTCGCGATAACGGTTTTAGTATGATATTGTCAATAGACATCTCCGGTATTCAGCGTCTTAGGTAGACTTTCCGCACAATACTGCGCACGCCAGAAGGTTTTATCTGGCCTAAATTAAATCTCGTCAGATTTGAGAAGCGATCAAAACAGTGGAAAACACGGCCGAGACACGACGGCCAGTACGGAACGACTAAAGTATGAGCGCGAATGGCGGAAAGGCATAGAAAAAATAATCGTGCCATGAAATTGTAAAAGCAAGGATGATGAAGGCACCTGGGTCTTGTTTCCAAGAGACATAATATCTTAGCAGATAATAATATAGCACTTATTATTAAAGCACAACGCGAGTAAGTACGGTATCAGTCATCAGGTTGTCAGGTTGACCGAAGCTCAATAAGATCTTTAGTAAGTTCCTATCGTTACGTTACGTACCTAGACGCCTGGTCAGCATCTGTGTTTTTATATAAATAAGAAGCAAATAAATTATATATGCGTTGTTTCTCGCACTACTGCCATATATCTCTCGCGATTTCATTGAGATGATGAAATTGAATACTTCACATTATAATATTAATATATAAGATAATATAATTATGGCAGTAGTATTATTTATTCTTAGTAAGACATTTAAAATATTATCACAACGATGAAATGAAAAATGATTTCAATCCCTAGGCAGCCAATAATTCGAGGTAATTGATATGATGGCGAGCTTCATCCGCAGACCAATGGCATCTAGTTACTACTCCGTCGCACGCGGCGCCCCAGCCGGTGAGTGACGAGTCTGTGAAGATCTCCAGCTCGTATAAACTTGTGTTTATTCTATTAAAAAGCTTACTTTATTCTATTAAAAATAATATTGCACCACCAACTGGTGGTACACATAAGGTTTTACAGGCATGATGGAATCAAAATTATTATTACATTTTTGTGAAGCTAAAAACTTCTCGTTCAAAGTATTTAGTACGCGGCCAGTTGTCTCAAAGAATATACAACTACACGGCTGTATGCTATTGCTGGTCATGCTGAAATTAAAGTGCCAATGAACTTCGCGAAATCGCGCTTTGTTATGGATTTCGTTGGCTAGTTAGAAAATTTCTGGAGTAACTGCATGACTTGAGTATTTAATATTATGATGATATTATGTCAAAGCTAATATAATATCATTGGTCAAAGCCAATAAATCTACAAAGTTGTGAAGGCGTCATACTAGTTTTCTCAAAGTTGATAATAAAACCTAATTGTTTCAATTTTGACCTATTATATAGTAGCATAATCTTTAGATTTCGATTCGAATTTCGACCACTAGATGGCCCTGCTTTCTTGACCACATAAAAAGAGGCTTTTGAAGCTTTACAAATATAAATGGCACAGAACTTAAGCCGTACAGGAAGGCAGTTAAATTCACAAAGATTATCATGAAATCGAAATCTCAAAAAATAATAATAATAATAATAATAATAAATTTATGTAATGTATGAATCGGCACACCGCACAAGCAATTCCTTGAGATCGATTGAGATATTTTGAGATTGAGATATGAGGAATATAGGCATTTGAAAAGACCAATTTTATAGCAGTGCGAATATCTTCCATCACGTAATCAAGTAATTTTGAGTTGAATATAAATCTTAACCCACCGATACTTTTCGGTGTAAGAAAAATGTATGAAATAAATTGGTCTGGCAAATTTTCATTACATACTGAAATAGCACCTAATTGTTTGAGTTCACTTATTGCTTTGCTCATCTGACTCTTTGTAAAAGGTGGATTACTTGGTTCCACACGTTGGTAAGGTGGCTTACAGAAGGGACTTATAACTCAATGCAGAAGGGTATTTTATAATATCCTTTAGCATAAGACAGCACTGCACCGTGCTGTCGGAGGTTATTAGAAGCCAATTGCGTAAAAAGAATTGGATGCGGCCAGCGTGAGGTACCTCTAGTAGCGGCGTCTCCTGTCGTTGCTCGGTCTGGCGCTCGCGTATGGGCGGCCGCGGCGCGGGGGCTGCTGGGCCCTCCTCGCCGACGTGTCGACGGCTGCGGCTCGTGCGGGCGGGCCGGCGCTGCTGGCGCTGGCCTCGCGTACTGCTGACGAGGAGGAGCTCGGGAGTTGCCCGGCAGTGCTTGTTGCTAGCGCTTTTCACCGAAAAGGTAGACGTCGCTTTTTACGCCTTGGAAAAAATTATCGGTTTTTGCAGCCTGCTGTAGAACTGCGGCTACCTCTTGATTGAGTTTAGGCGCTTGTGACAGCGAAAAGTTAGTCGGTATAAGAATCTTCGCCACAAGCGACTCCTTGTATTCCTTAGCCAAACCATCGACCAAGATTTTACCCCAACGTTCAGAGAGTTCGGTGGGAATGCGTTCGCCTAGGGCTTTCTCTGTTTTATTGGCCTTGCCAAGAATATTTAGTATTTCAAGTGGTAACCTGGGAGTAGATTCTTGGTTAGGATCTACTGGCACGGTGGCTTCTGGTTGGCTCAGCGGCGCTGATGTCGGCGGTGCGGCCTGCGGCGACGCCGGTGCAGGCGCGGCCGACTCCATATAATCCACGTCTTTGACGTCGGCTAAAGATTGTGGAGTTCCTCAGCAAGATTGAGCCTCCCGCGCGTCGATGTCTTCATCGCGCCTTTTGTCGTCGGATGAGTGCTCGTTATCGCAGCGGCCTTCCCGGGAGGAAGACGCTGATGACTCGGATCTTGTCCGGTGTGAATAAGCAAAAGCATAAAGTTGCTTTCAGGATGATATCACGTATCATCACGACTCAGTTTGTAACCTGGATAATATCGCGTATTACCCCTTAAGGTACAAAAGGTTGACTATCTGGTTAATATCACGTATTAACCCGTTAAGATAGTCCTTTTTTAACGTATCGTTACCATGCCATAGCTGAGAACAAAGAAAAAATTAATAATATTTTTAAAAATTAATGCGGGTAGTTTGGTACCTTTTCCTTTGTTGCAGCGTAATTTTACTTCCAATCGCCGTATTTTGCGGCGAATATGTTCGTAATCATCCTTATTCTTCCTTTTTCCAATATTATTCGGCGATTTACACTAATTATAACACTTTAACACTGTAGAAATTAATTTAAAAAGGATAACGTGTTGACGATGCCGCACACGAAAAACGAATGACGGACGAACTAACACCGCCATCTAGGAAAGCAAGGCGGAAGTACTATAAAACCAATTGATTGTCTTTTTTCAGTTTTAAATTAAATAAATAATATCTAAATGGCGTGTGATGATGCAGTACCACAAAATTCGGACTACAGGTTTATTAAATCTCATAGGATGCAGCAACGAAGTATAATTAATAGACACTGGATAGGTATTATTGTTAATATCAATCACGCTATTCGTCTGAAAATTAATAGAATAAGCTTTTTTTGATACTAATTCGAAAAGAATATTGTTGTTTTAATACTATAATTTTAATTAAAAGAGAATTTTGTAAACCCGATTGGACATCCAAAAACCTTGATCGATAGTAAAATTTGCCGATAGTAAAATTTACAAGCCTTAACATTATTTAATATTATATTTACTTCCTCATCATTACCACTTCCTATTTCCTAATATTGGCGATTAGTAAACAATTTGAAAATTAGTAAACAATTTGGAAGGCCATGGCCGACTTATAACTCGTTTTAGTCAACATCAGCTAGCGTTTGATATTTGAACAACTTACATAATATAATATAATTTGAAAAAATAATATTCTTAAATGAGCTAAAAAGTATGAAATAGTTATTATTCTTCATTAGTGCCTTTTTCAAAATTCGACTAAATCTCAACGAATTCTGTACTCAATTTTCATTCTTTTGAAGTCGGTACTGACTATGTCCTTAGATGACAGATCTCAAGTATCTCAGTTCTTGGCTGGTACCGACATCAAACGAATGAAAATAGAGTACAGAATTCGTTGAGATTTAGTCAAATTTGGGAAAAGGAACTTTTTTTTTAATAATAATAATAAGTAATAATAATAATAATTTTTTTTCAAATTGTTTTTTTCAAATTAGAATTTGTTTTTTTCAAATTAGAAGTCGGGTTCAATTTTATGTTAAAAAATAATAATTTTATTCTTTTTAGTTATCAACAAGACAAGGCTTTATGCGTAGATATAACCACTGTGAATATTAACTATTCACATTATATTAGGGTTTCCCCTGCGCATCAAAAAAAAAAAGCTGACGAGCAAAATAAAAACCTGTTATAAAGTTGTTTTATGCTCATTTGCCAAGAATCATAAAATATTAACATAATTTTTAATTAACTAGTTACTTAAAAAATATTAAAGATATAGAATAGAAGATACAAGATAATCTCTGTTTATAAACAACCAACGTGTAATTATAACCCATAAACACACAATTAATTATATTTAATTTATAGTTGTGTCATTTTTAACACGGTTATAGCATTGAAGACGTAATACTTGTTACTGCATCGCGTAAGGCCGTTTGAGGAAATGATTTACGTAAGAAACGAAGTGTCATTCCCCTAGTTACTTGACTTACTTTTAGATAGTCTTTATCTACTATAGGTGATCAATTTGGTGTCATAATATAATGTGCGCAGGCCGCAGTGTGACACACATTTTGTGACTAATCTCAACAGAGTCTTGACCGCGAATTCGAAACTTGTAATACTGTTACATAATTTCGTGTAATACTTTATTGCTGTTCTAACTTATGGATCGGACTTATTATTATTACCTACGGTTAAGTCAGAGTTATAACTATGAATTAACTTTAAGACTGTATGCCAGAGCGATTTTAAGATCGTTGTTATGAACGTTCGCGTTAGTACGAATTAGTTACGTCAATTCAACCAGTATTTGTGGAGTAGCTCTACAAAAAAGGAAAACAAAAAAGAAATGCGCAACTGGCGTGATGTTACATCTTAATAATATTGTGTTAAAGATACATAATTATTATTAGGTATTATTATCTATAGCTCTACAGACTGATCATGGAAACTAAATTATGCAATAACTAGCAACTGCTAGCTTCGCTCTCGTAACATAAGTACTGCTGTAGTAAGGGAACAGCGTAGTTTTAGGGACAATAGAAGCCTTTGTGTTGTTTGTGCACCTAAACCAGGTGTGGTTTTGGCGTACCTATCATGATATTTAGTTTCAGCGAGAAAAACTTAAAAAATCGTCCATCCTCACAAACTTTCACACTGATATGAGCATAAAGAAGGGCAAATGCCTCTTTCTAAGTCTGACTACGGCATTGCTTGCGTACATTCACTATCCCATTGAAACACCTAGCTGTAATATTTCAAGATAAAAAGAAGCATATATTATACGCTTCTCATTTATAATAGTAGCGGATTGGGATGAGGCACCCAAGTCTCATACTTTGAATCTCGTATTTTTTTTGACAACCAGCAGCCTTACAAATAATAATTGAAGAACGTAGGCACAATAATTGACATCTAGCTTAAAAGACCCAATTATTGGCACTTTAAAAGTTTTAAAAGTTCATACTACAGAAAGTCTTATCATTGGCATTTTCAAACAAAAATCTACAGTACCTACCAACAATAGGACGACTGCCAACCATAGGCAAGTTCGCCCCACACATACAACAGACTGCCAATGATGGCATACTTTGCCCAACATAGGATGTCAGACCATATTCTCCCTCGTGTGACGGCCTTGCTAAAGGCACTGTTATAACGGCGGCGTCACACAGGTGTACCACGGCGGCCGTGGACCTCAGCATACCGGAGTGGGCGCACTTCGTCGCCGCCGCTCTGTTCCTGCTGTGGCTGGTGTGCGGGCGACGCCGCAGCAGCGCGCCCGTGCTGTCGTCATGAGCACGTATGTAGAGATCTAGCATAACAACAAGGGGAATGGGAACAGTCACACGGGTGTACCACGGCGGCCGTGGACCTCAGCATACCGGAGTGGGCGCACTTCGTCGCCGCCGCTCTGTTCCTGCTGTGGCTGGTGTGCGGGCGACGCCGCAGCAGCGCGCCCGTGCTGTCGTCATGAGCACGTATGTAGAGATCTAGCATAACAACAAGGGGAATGGGAACAGTCACACGGGTGTACCACGGCGGCCGTGGACCTCAGCATACCGGAGTGGGCGCACTTCGTCGCCGCCGCTCTGTTCCTGCTGTGGCTGGTGTGCGGGCGACGCCGCAGCAGCGCGCCCGTGCTGTCGTCATGAGCACGTATGTAGAGATCTAGCATAACAACAAGGGGAATGGGAACAGTCACACGGGTGTACCACGGCGGCCGTGGACCTCAGCATACCGGAGTGGGCGCACTTCGTCGCCGCCGCTCTGTTCCTGCTGTGGCTGGTGTGCGGGCGACGCCGCAGCAGCGCGCCCGTGCTGTCGTCATGAGCACGTATGTAGAGATCTAGCATAACAACAAGGGGAATGGGAACAGTCACACGGGTGTACCACGGCGGCCGTGGACCTCAGCATACCGGAGTGGGCGCACTTCGTCGCCGCCGCTCTGTTCCTGCTGTGGCTGGTGTGCGGGCGACGCCGCAGCAGCGCGCCCGTGCTGTCGTCATGAGCACGTATGTAGAGATCTAGCATAACAACAAGGGGAATGGGAACAGTCACACGGGTGTACCACGGCGGCCGTGGACCTCAGCATACCGGAGTGGGCGCACTTCGTCGCCGCCGCTCTGTTCCTGCTGTGGCTGGTGTGCGGGCGACGCCGCAGCAGCGCGCCCGTGCTGTCGTCATGAGCACGTATGTAGAGATCTAGCATAACAACAAGGGGAATGGGAACAGTCACACGGGTGTACCACGGCGGCCGTGGACCTCAGCATACCGGAGTGGGCGCACTTCGTCGCCGCCGCTCTGTTCCTGCTGTGGCTGGTGTGCGGGCGACGCCGCAGCAGCGTCCCCGTGCTGTCGTCATGAGCACGTATGTAGAGATCTAGCATAACAACAAGGGGGAATGGGAACAGTTACACGGGTGTACCACGGCGGCCGTGGACCTCAGCATACCGGAGTGGGCGCACTTTGTCGCCGCCGCGTTGTTCCTGCTGTGGCTGGTATGCGGGCGACGCTGCAGCAGCGTCCCCGTGCTGTCGTCAAGAGCACGTATGTAGAGAATCAAAAACCTAACAGAATTCAGAGGGGCTAAGGGAATACAGCTATGTTATACAGACCCAAAATCTAGAATAGTTAATACAAGGGGAAATGGAAATAGAAAACAGAACGCTGGTCAGATTTCAAGTGTTTGGTTTTCAGCTCTTATTTTTGTCCCTTATTTCATATATCTCTATGCCTCAGAATTAGCATAAGGAGGTTTTGAATTCCCTGAATTTTCCCAGGCGTCTTGTAATTCTCAAGCTATACCCGCATTAGCATAGAACATTCCCGATCTACGATCCGTATCGTCTAGCTTTAATTTAACCCTAAAACAAAAGAAGACCTTGCAAGCTGGTGTATAAGTAACTCATTTATGAAACGCTATGCTACTCTCCCATGCTGATTTTCTATAGGCTACTTAACACTTATTAACTCTCAAATTAAAATCGAGCTTATAAGCAAATTACACAATTTGTAGTTTTCTTTCTCTTCTAAAGGTTTTAAATATCAAGTATGTTGTAAATTATTAAGTTTATGTGTTCGCCATTGTTTTTGTTTTGTTTTAATAGTCATTATAATAGCGTTTAAATTGAAATTACTCTACAGACTTCAATTACATATTAATCGTTGAAATTGTACGTTACAAGTTAAATGCTTCATTGCCATGATTCATCAAGGAAAACGTAGTTTTAGGGCCGATTTTTCAATCGTCAGATAACTTTTAACTAAATAATAAATATGACACGTTGACATTTTTTTCATATAAAATCTGTCAAAACGCCAAATTTATTCCCGAGGTAAAATTTATCTGACGATTGAAAAATCAGCCCTAAAATTGATATTTTGTCACGTTCTAAATTTGTATAAATACTAAATAGACACGAAATCTTTATAATACTGACCCATGACGGACATCTAAGACCATAGACGATATTCGACTTAGGTATGTTGCCTATGATCGCCGTCGATTGTGCATGTAGACAAGCAACTGCCCAATCTTGGTTATCCGTTATGACCAAATGTGAAATTGCTTCTAGGCTCTAACAAGCTTATAAGTACAAGTAATTTTATATTAATTAATTAACACTTAAAATTAATATGCATTTTAAAATGAAATTAGTGTAAGGAGTTTATTTAATTATGATTATTTATTATGCGCTCACGCATATTTCTTCAAGCGTGAAAATTATTACGCATTTAGGCACACATAGTATGCTTATCACTGCCATCGCCATAAGTTATAAAACAGAAACGCTTATCTTAGCGGTAGACAGGTAATCTGATTGCACGGTTGCAGTGCTAAAATATGTGAGAGAAATTCAGGTACACTTGAATTAATTTTGTTGATTAAATTCCTTCGAATATGGAAGAGAAAATTTAATTATTTCAAGACTAATGTCTACTGTAGGTAATATGATTGGCACAGATGTATCTAAACTGGACTACGCGGTACGCCGAAAAAGTACTTTTCTTCGGATAAAAATGTAGCTTCCGGAAGGCTTCCGGGGTATTTTCATTTGCGTTCACGGAGTCGCGGGAAATTCGAAGATAATGATAAATTTTAATTCGTTTTTAGAACTTAGATCCATGACGTAGAGTCTGTCTGTAACGTTTGATTTTAACAGTTTGGGATTTTAGACGGATGAACTTTTAAAATTTGTATAGTGTAAGTCAATGATATTTATATGTTTTCCTTTGACTATTTTGTGCACTGCTCTATATTGTAAAACGTTTGAAAAAAGCAAAAGTGCCACCTATAGGAGGCTGCCAGAAAGTTCGAATTGGATCATGCGCTTAATGTTTCAATGTGACGATAGATGGCGACTATGAGCTCTAGATCATTTTATTATTTTTGCGTTCTAAGTGGCAAAACATATTTGTGTTTTTGATTGGAACTACCTAGTACCTCTATCAAAAATGCATCTATACATATAATAAAACTGTAGAAATGTGAATTCTGTACATTAAAGATATTTAAAAAATAATAAGCGGGGAGTGTCACTAGATCGCTATAGAAGCCAAAAATGTGGTTAGTTTTTTGTCTGTCTGTCTGTATGTTTGTTCCAGCATCACACGAAAAATACTGACCCGATTTGAAAGCGGTTTTCACAGATATATTTGTCTTCTTCCAACTTAACATCTGGTGTATAAAACAATTTTCCTCCACCCCTCTAAGGGGACAAAAGAGGGGTCAGATTTTGTATCAACCTTTTTCTTTAACACGAAAACTACTGATCCGATTTGCATACGGTTTTCACAGATATATTTGTCTTCTTCCAACTCAACATCTGGTGTATGAAACTTTTCTCCCCCACCCCTCTAAGGGGACCAAAAAGGGGGTCAGATTTTGTATCAAATTTTTTCTTTAATGGACTTAATTCATATTATTAACTGTATTTTCCAACTTAACATCAGGTGTACACAATTTTTTCCCCCACCCCTCTTAGGGGACAAAAGAGGGGGTAAGATTTTGTATCAACTGATGAAGTAGAAATACTTTAAATGGCAAAAAAACATTTGCTGGGTCAACTAGTAAATAATATAATATTTGAAAACATGATAATTATTATGCCCATTAAGTCCCTCTTCAAAAATTTGTTAGATGATCCACACGCATTTGCGTACATATTACTACTTGACTAGTCTGCGATTAAATATCGAGTCTCAATAATTTCATGGCGTTTAAGGTAATATTGTTTATTTACATAACCGCTAATAGAATCTGCGGATCTTAGAAAGTTCTCCGTTTAGGCCTGTATAAATTAACAGTATTGATAATATGAAACACGTTTGATATCAAATGATATATCTTGCCCTTTTGAAAGGTTTTGAATGCTTTTCCACAGTAGTTTATTTCTTTATTGCCCCGGAAATAAATTGAGGTAGCTTAAAAGTGCATTTGTGATTGGTATTGTGGGTGTGGTGTAGTGTGTACTAACAAGATATTTAATCACTTTGCACTTTGGATGTTAATAGCGCAAATCTTCTACAATTTAGTGTCTGAAAAATGATCTCAAAACCTTAATTTGTTTACGTAAGTAATAATATTATTTTGATGTTCTACAATTTGCAATGCCTAAAATAATTTTATAGTAAACACGGACAAGTTGTTGCAAACTCCTAATCAGTGAATATAGCAATAATATTTCACTGTGCTTTTTACTAACTTGGGCATCTTATTATACAAGCAATGATATAATATTTTATTTACAATACTTTGTAAAATATTCCTGATCAAAAATTACAGTCTAACTAACTTCCTGTCGCCAATTATAATTTCCCCAAAATGACTGACATTGTATGTAAAAATTACTTTACTCAAAAGTCGATTTTATACGTATTTCGTGCATTTTGTATAGTTGTCAGTTAAGTTGTAAAATGAACCCGACAAGAGTTGTTTTATCTAAATGTCAAATTTTGGGTTTTATACTCAAGGGAATCAATTTTTAGCCTTTCAAAAAAATACACCGATAGAAGCTTAATTATTATCGTGCCTGTAAATATTGAAAAGCAATTTTATATGTGATTCCACTCTTGGTATTACTTCAGGCGCAAAAGTACTAAGCGGTCAAGAGAATGTGTAGTATTTTGTATTTTTCTATGTAAAAGAGTCAATTATAATATACTTGCAATTAGATCAGACCTGCCTCACAAGGTATGCTTAAAATCATTCGTACTATTTGAGCACATTATATATAGCTTCAGATGAAAAAAAAGATTTCTTAGGCCCACTTGCGCCAATCTGGGTTAAAGTTAACTCTGAGTTAAACATCATGTCATATCTGTCACTCACCAAGTCAGTGATAGAGATGACATGATGTTTAACTCAGAGTTAACTTTAACCCAGATTGGCGCAAGTGGTCCCTAGTGATAAAATACTTTTTATAAACTTTTTAATCGGTTAAGCTTCAAGCTTACATCGCCGGTTTACCTTCATTTCATCAAATTGGTGTGGTACCATGGTTCCTATGCCAGCATTTCAAGATATAAAGACGAAGCGAAGATGCATAGCGATGGCCATTTTCGGAAAAATAAAAAAATCCGATATTAATGAAGTTATGTCGATCACGGATTCTTGTAAATCTATTGTTATTCTATTGTTATCGCGGCCCACTTGGGCCGTTCGGGAGTTGATAGGTTAAAAGTCCCCAGTCCCAATAAAAATAAACATTCATTTGGATAAACATTCATTTGGAGGAACTTTCGCTCGAGTGGACCATACGATGACCCTGCGTTGCTGTAAAAGCTCATGTAACTTTAATGCTTGTCCAGGTCAAATGAGGTCTTAAGTTACGTCGGTCATGTAATTTGCCGTGTGACCTGGTTGTGGTCGGTTTAAGTCATCCTGGTCAAATGTATGTTGATCATTGACCACGCCTGTTTAGGTGTGGTTGCATTGAAAGTTATGATATCATCGTTGTTGGTATGGAGGAACAGATCCTACCGAACCGAACTGGTTCCTCGGAGAGTCCCACATAGTACATACCCCGGCCGATGTCACCAATCCGCCGGGGATGCGTGAAGCATTTCCCCGTGGAAAAAAAAGTATGAACCCAAAGAATTTCTTCTTTTCTTTCTGGATATTTTTTCTTAGTTTCCGTTTACGATGTTATAAAATAAAAAGGCGATGCGTTTTTAAGATAACCTTGTTGAATTTTATTCGTTTAATGAAAGGGTTTATCGTTGACATCGTTATTATTACCGACATACACAACGACCTAGCTAGGCTTCATCCTGGAAACTGCACATTTTGAGTTATTTCTTCGAACTAATAAAACTTCGCGTCTACACAGTCTCACAGTTACTGAATTAAAAACAACTACTGCTGCGGCTACTGATGACACAATAGCACGGAACCCCTTTCATATTGAAATCATTACCGACCCTAATTGTGGAACTAACAATTGTGTCTCCGCCGCGCATGCTAATAAGGTACGTTGAACTAACTGGACTTGCTGATCAGGGCTGTCAAAAAAACTCCTTCACTACATAACTTTAAGATTAAATAACTGTAAGGATTTAAAATCTTGGGTAACTGCTCCTACTAAGTAAGAAGCTACCAAGTAGCAGCGTAATCTACTTCTCTACCTTTGCATTTGCTATGTAGTGGTAGAGAAATTTATCTATAAGGTGAATTAGGTGCACCCACGAAGACTCAAGGCCATACGACTGATCGACTGAACATAACTAGCAAATAATATAGATTTGTCATTCTTAATCAATTTCTCTGATTGTAAAATATGCAAATATAGATGCAATGTTATTTTTAAGCTGAGCATAATTTTAAAATGTAAATTTAGAAGTTCAACCCCATAACTAATATCTGATCTGTGTTCAACCCTACACATTACCTCGTTAGTGTTTACATCTCTATAGATGTTGTTCAATGAATTGTGAATGTAACTGAATTGAAAATGCACCTCTGAGATTTTGTATAGTATCGTTATCAACTGTTCATACAAGTATATGAATAGTTGTTAATGTTTGTCAGTATAAAACATTACATTTGATCGTAGAGCCGGCTCTTTTGTAGTTGTGTAGAAGCTTAATATTCTAGAACATTTGGCACTTGACAAATATAAATTAGAGCATAGGCTACTTTAATGTAGAAAAGCGCTACCGCCTGTCGCAAAGTAAGTAGGTACTTAACTCAAAGTTCTACTCGTATGCTGGATAATTGAAATCTTGCCGAAACTTTAAAACAAAATTAGGAAATATCTAGAATATTAGAGAATAATTTACTGCATTCCATCGACTGTTGCAACTAACCGGTAATGTTAAAAACATGTAGAAATCTAGACTATAGATGTAGTGTTGACTGTTGACCAATATAATTTTATATCTACACGCAGCTCGCAAGTGGAGCAATGGTAAGATGGTGATGAAATTAAAGTTTTAAAATGGCCACGTTTTCTCGTATTAAAAAAAATAAAAATTCCAAGTTGTGCGATTAGATAACTTAGGGCCTGTTTCACCACTTCTTGATAAAGTGCCGAACAGGCTATTCACCACTTAACTTGACAGATGAAGTATGGAGAATCTGTCAAAATAGTTGTGAATAGCCTATTCGGCACTTCGTCAGGAAGTGGTAAAACAGGCCCTAAATATTATAAACTAGCTGTCCCGGCAAACGTTGTTTTGCCATTTAAAGTTTATTTTCTACATCATCAGTTGATACATGTTTTACACCCTCTTTTTTCCCCTAAGAGGGTGGGGGGGGGAGGTCATACACCAGATGTTAAGTTGAAATACCTAATATGAAGTAAGTCCACTAAAGAAAAAAGTTGTATACAAAATCTGACCCCTCTTTGGTCCCCAGAGAGGGTTGAGAGGGGAGGGGGGCGGGGCAGGATTTTTATACACCAGATGTTGAGTTGGAAGAAGACAAATATAACATATCTGTGAAAACCGTATGCAAATCTGTGAAAACCGTATGCAAATCGGATCAGTAGTTTTCGTGTTAAAGAAAAAAGTTTGATACAAAATCTGACCCCCTCTTTTGTCCCCTTAGAGGGGTGGGGGGAAAAAATTTTATACACCAGATGTTAAGTTGGAAGAAGAAATATATCTGCGAAAACCACATTCAAATCGGATCAGTATTTTTCGTGTGATGCCGGAACAAACATACAGACAGACAGAAAGAGTGACAGACAGACAGACAGACAAAAAACTAACCACATTTTTGGCTTCTATAGCGATGTAGTGACAAAGGTGTAATTTCGGGTGTCATTTCATATCTTTTATGTACAGAATTTTCATTTCTACAACAGAATATTGTCTTCCTGCCGCACGCGCTTTGGTGACGCCCACTATCATAATATTTTAATTTCGCCATAATTTCAAAACCAAACGTCCAATTTTAATCATTCAAAGACCAAATATTATCTACATAAACTGTACTTAGTGATAAAATAATTTATTTTGATAAGGATTAATAGCGTGAGTAAAATATATCCGTTTAAATGTAGTCCAAAAAAAATTCAGGATTTTTAAATAAATAAATGGTTATTGTGCCTCACTCGACATAGATAGGTATAGTGTGTCGCGGACTTTTTTGTAGATATTTATAAGATCTACAATTACTTAGAACATTGTATGGTTCTATCTTTTATAGTTTAGGCAGCGTACGCAAAATAAGTAACTTTTCTAGCTGATTTTTTACACCTTGCGTCCGAAAAACTCAAATATCTTACGGAACCCTACTTTTTTCCAAAATAGAATGTAGCCTATGTTCAGCAGAAATAATGTAAGATTCCAATAGCAAAAGAATTTTTCAAATCGGTCCAGTAGTTTCGGAGCCTATTCGACTCAAACAAACAAACAAACAAACAAACAAAAAATCAAATCTTTCCTCTTTATAATAGTAGTATAGATCAGGGGTTCTCAAACTTTTTTGGTGGCGAAACACTTTTAAGAAGTGACTTTCTTGACAGACCGCCAAAAAAGATTATTTTATCTTTGAATGAATTTTATTGTCTCCATGCTGGTGTCTAGAATTTCATGCAATCTATGTATCGCTTGCGGAGCCCCTACAAGACCTTTGCAGAGCCCCAGAGCTCTGCGAAGTTTACTTTAAGAATGGCTGTCATAAATAAATACATTTTGCGCAGTAGGGTAAAAATTATGAAAAGGTAGCATATTAAGATTTAAGAGTCTAACCCTCTTACTAATAAACGCTGTATAAGCTTTGAATAGTTATACAGTGTTTTGTCTTCTTCAATCCAATTAAAAATGTCACTTGTGTGACAGGAACAAAACACTGTATAACTATTCAAAGCTTATACAACGTTTATTAGTAAGGGGGTTAAAGTTTTTCTTCTTGAATTTGTAACTAGTAAAGCAATTTTTCAATTATTATTCCTTGCACTGTGCGGGCGTATACTTAATCCTCGTCCTCAAAACAAGCGCCCGTATTCTACCCGAAGAGCAGGAAGGGCGTGGGCAGGGAGATTTATGTGATGTGTGCACAGTGCACTTGATCACTTGTGCACAGTGCACGTAATAAACTAGGTACACACGTCACATGGGCATAAAAAAAGAAAATGGGCATAAAGTAAACCATACTTTTTGAAGAAATTACTATACTAACAAACACTGGTAACTAATTCGAAGTAATTATAATGAACTTTTTAGCAGCCGGTGCAGACTGCAGGGAGTGCAGGGTCTCGCATAGAAGAGACAGTGCAACACACTGAATGTGTCACTGCACCCAAGCGGTTGACTTCCGACTCTGAAATGGTATTGCATAAACACGTCAACTCCACTTGTCTTCAGACAACAAACGATGTTCTGTTGACTCTACATTTCCGTATTAGCTTGTCAATAACAATTTACATAATTATTTTGAGTTTTATCTTAAATTACTGTAAAAATTTTGGTTTTCACTGCCACATTTTATATTATTTTTAGGGTCACGTGCCTGAAAGAAACAATGGTCAATAGACCCTAAAAATTTGAAATATACTTGAAACTTACTAATCCTAGCTGTAACATAAGTTGATCTACACAATGGCGATTCTTTATGTTTCTTACTCTAAGAGTGGACTGTTTTGCGATCGATTTTTTCGATCTATCGCAAATCTGATGAGCAGTATCTATGTTTGCTTTCTAAGAAGATTATACCAGACCATGGATCGATGGATCGAAACCATCAATCGCATATAAGTTTCCGATCTCAGAAAATACACGTGATGGTTTCGTCTAGGACATTTTTAGCTAGTTTATGACTAATCTAATAGGCAGTTAAATACTTTCATGATTCACCGGTTGATTTGCAAGTTAGAATGTCCATTGTGAAGTTTATAAGGTATGCGTATATCAATTTTCGTTATGCATAATGCATCTACGCTGTTTAGTGTTTCGAACATTACTAGAATGTATAATTTCTTGCGCTTTCTATTTTAATGTGCATATAAATGTTTATATTATTTAGTCTAAATAGAAAATTAGCCGTTATAATCATGTTAATTTTAACCCAATGCTACGCTGCAAATGAATAAGGCCAATGAAGTAAGGACTATAAAGAGTAAGATAAGAGTAATTTTATCATTCTGGGTTACGAAGAATTTACCCCCGGGTGTAGTATTGACTATCACCCGTGTTTATGGGTAAACACTTCCCAGCTTAGATGGCGGCACCTTACCGTAAGGCCGCGTTTCCACTGACGCGGAGCGGAGCGGAGAGGAGCTTAGTGGTGCCCGAATTGACCAATCGTGCTATTCCAGCGGAATGACAGCGAAGCGGAACGAAGATTTCGAGCATGGTGATTGGTCAATTCGGCACCGCTAATCTCCTCTCCGCTCCGCGTCAGTGGAAACGCGGCCTAAAGGTTTCATTTTCTACCGACATTGGTCTAACGACCTATGCCGCCGCTGCTAAGTAGTGGCGAAAGAGCAAAAGCTTATATTGATGTGATTTGCATTGGTCTGTGATTTCCTAACTTAACCGACGAAGCAGGGCATTATTTTTCTATGGGACCAAGAAGTTTGAGCCGGTCACTTCGTGTTGAAGTATTCCCCCATATCCAACAACGTTATATTGCTTAATAGGCAATCTTTCTCCATACTTGATATGTCCAAACATGGCCCTTTCAAACTCTTCCATTCAATGTGTAATTAGTCTATGACCTATACAATGATTAATAGTTTAACTCTGCCTTCCTTATGTTTAGCAACGACGCAGGCAATTTCATATAGTTATGATGGCACATCACGAGTCGCTTTCTCCTCGCACAACCGTGTAAATCCATTGTCGATTCTGATTACCACCTTATAAGGCTATAATGAAGTAAATAAGTAGTAGAAGTTGTTGAGAAAATTACTTAAAGAGCATAATTTGTTGAGTTTTCTGGTGATTTTCAAGAAATATTAGATACGTCGTGATTTGGTTGAGTAGAAGAAGCACATTAATTTTTGCTTGCAAGTTTTAATACTTCAATAAAATAATTGTTGTACTTTGATTGGTATTAAATATAATTTCATCCTTTTGGGTAAGTCGATCCTGACGACATCTTGTGCAGTTGTTATTAAAGTAAATAGCTCGTTTAAAAAAGTTATTATAGTTGACTTCTACTCCATGTAGAATAATAATTGTAAATAATAATTAAACGCTTTTTATTAGCTTCACCTGTATATTTGTTTGTAACATGTTTGTAACCGACTTCTTTGGGCGCGATTTTGACCCACTTTAAACGGCCAGATTTCGTTCAAACTTTGTAGATTTATCGAGGACCGATAACAATACACTAATTTGATATAATTATTCCATTTTTCAATTTGTATGTTTGTATGTTTGTTTGTAACCCTTTATATAAAAAGCTTGTTTTTAGTTTTTTTAACTATTACTTATTCCTGTAAACATTTTAGCTCTAACGAATCGTTCTTATATTCCCTTACATAAATACTCGCTGTGATTAAAAACATTAACTAAGTTATTAATGTGAGCTGAACCTGAGCTATATTAATACTAATTGCAATCCTTAATGATTTCTGACTCCGAGAATGAACAATTTGTGTTCATTTAAAATACCATAGATGTTAAATAATAGATTCGTTCGTTAATCGAAACTGTTTTAAAAATAAATACTATATTTTTTTGGTGTTTGATGTTTCTTGTGTATGGTTAAATTATAATGTTTAATTATTTTGGTTAAAATCCACTTTAAACAAAGACTTATCTTTGGTTAAAGTGGCTTTTTACATAATTGCTCAGTTATATGCAAAATGTCTCTAAATCACTTAAAAATAAAAGCTTTAGGGCGTTTGTGCATCCGATTTTCCACGCAACAGCTTTAATTGTTTATGTAATAAATGTTTCTTACATACATCAGGAGTTTGAAATAAAAACACATCTGCCAGAAGGTTGAATTCCGACTAGTGCAAACACGCAATGGTAAATGTAGTGAAAATTCTTAATTAATCGTTTTAGATTCTTTAGCGATCTCTAAGACTCTACCCCATCAAAGTTTTTGTCTCTCCTTCCAATTAAAGCTTTACCACAGAATAAATAATAGGCTTTACATTTCCTTTTAATTATCATTTCCCTGCGCACGCGCTGGTCTTCTCTCCCTCTGTATCATCTTCCGTCTCTGTCCTCATCACCAATTAACCCGTCGTCAATTAGCCACGTCGCTCCGAAACGCTTTCATTGGCGTCAATAAAGATATTAACTGTAAGTGAGTGTGACTTACATAATTTGACAATCGACAAATGATGCTATTATTCGTTGTTATTAGTTAATTATTACTGGTTAGGGTAAGATGGTCGAGTGGAGGGAGTCCCGTGTTTGTTAGATCCGGGATATCCCTCCTTTATACGGCTGAAGGCGAACCGCAGGTGGTTTTAGTGAGTAGGAGTCTCACATACCCCCGGGGTGCTGAGCACATACCCAACCCGGGGGACCCATGATGGGTTTCCACTTTCCCCTGCGCATCAAAAAAAAAAGGGGAAGATGGTCGAGAGTGATGAGGCTTGGCAGGCGGCGATCTCTTTCTGTGAAACTGTCCTTTCACAGAAAGAGGCCGCGGAGCGGAACAGAGAGGATGACCATTCCTTCGTTCCGCTCCGCCGGCGTAGGACGGGAGTGCGGAGGCGTCGCTATGCTAAACTCCAATAACTTCCGTCCCACGGGGCTCCGAGTCAAGATGGGAACAGCTAGCTAGCCCCGGCGCCGAGGGGAATGCTTCAGTTTAATGCCCTTACTTTGGTGGAAGTCCGGTCCCTTATGAGGTAGACCGGCCAGTCGTGGAGGGAATCCTGAGTGAGACAGATCCAGGACGTCCCTCCGTATACGGCTGAAGGCAAACGCAGGTGGTTTTAGTGGGTAAGGGAGGGTAAGATGGTCTAGAACTTTAGGCTGGCCGCATAAACACGTTTTTCGTATTCGATTTCCGAATTTGTTTTCCGTATTCGGAAATCCGAATGTATGTGTCGCAGTCGACTGGTTAAAAATGCCATTCAATCAAACAGCTAGCCCTTCGACTGAACAACGCCATTTAATCACACGGCTATACGTCGTTTAGCCGACTTGTTGACTGCAACGTTCAACACTACAGCTACATGACGCTTAGCCAACTGGTTAAATGGTAAATTAACTAAGGTGACCATTAGTTTAGTGCTATTATTACACAAGCGTAATGATAACAAGCAGTTTAATTGAATTGGAATTCATTTTGAACACAATTGCAATAGATACCTTGGTGATGCATTTCATAATCCCATAATATTCTCCTCGAATATTAATTTAAATTTTGATTCCCTCGTATAACATAAAACAAAACGCACCTAGCGCCGCAGTGGTGAGCGCTGAACTAATTCAATCAAACGGCGGCTTTTGAATCAGCTGTAGTGTTGAACGTTTTCAGCGACTTAGGCTCTATAGTCTAAAGTAATAATAGGAGTAAAAAGTGGGTCCTCTTACCACAACTTTCTTTGTTAAACAAAACTTTAATGTCCATTAACTTACCATCCACTTAACGGTCATTAAGAGTTCCTACCTCTGAAGCTTTCGCCAAAGGTTATACTTGTCACATTCTATCTCCTTTAACAGTTAGGTCATAGGTGACACAATACAAACTTTAACGAAAACTTTAGCGTTTGTGAAAATGTTTTTTTCTTAAAATGTACTTAGCTCTTAAATATCTCAAAGGATTTTTTCGTTAGACGGCGGTTGGTGAAAACGGGCATTAGTAAAAAATATTTTTGTTTTGTTGTAGAGGATATGGAATCAGGAATTCGCATGATCTCGTGAGTTTGGCAAGTATGCGTGTACGATGGAGACATTAATTCTCTTATTGCTGAATTCAAGGCTAACATTTTCTTAAAAACTTACCAGTTGGTGCATAATACCTAAGTGAATGTCAGACTAACGAAACGTAGTATTGCTAGACGTAAAAATTAATAAAATCAGACGTTACTTCGCGAAAATCCATAGCCTAAAATAATAATTTAATATAGGCAGATTAGGCACTTAAGATGTTATAGTTTTAATCGCATTAACAGATTTAAGATGATGATAACAATATGGCGATTGCCGTCATTACTTTAAAACATATTACGTAAAAGCCTATTGTGAATCCATCAAAAATTGTAATTTTACGACTTATTATATGAACGTCGCGTCAGAAGCGAAATAACTGCATTAACGATTGTTGCGGTGAGAGTGTGAAATTGGGATAGTGCACCGCGAACTTTTATACTCTTTTCAGGTTTAATTTAACACAAACGTAAACAGACTTAGGTCCAATTTCACCAACGACTGTTCAAAGTTAATGCTAGAATTAGTATCATGTTACCTCCTTCGTTTTTAGGGTTCCGTACCCAAAGGGTAAAAACGGGACCCTATTACTAAGACTTCGTTGTCTGTCCGTCTGTCCGTCTATCCGTCTGTCCGTCTGTCTGTCTGTCTGTCTGTCTCCAGGCTGTAACTCAAGAACGGTAATAGCTAGAGGGTTGAAATTTTCTATCTATATCAGCTGTTGCCGCTATAACAACAAATACTAAAAATAAAATAAAATTAATATTTAAGGGCGGCTCCCATACAATAAACGTGATTTTTTTGGCCTTTTTTGCTCTATATTAATAATGGCAACAGGTAGGTGCTTGAATTTTTCTCAAAATCCTTAATTATATGTGTACTTTAATATTTAATAATAATATTAAAATAAAATATAAAATTAAAGGGGGCTCCCATACAAAAAACACATTTTTTGGCCTAATTTTGCTCTATAATGGTACGGAACCCTTCGTGCGCGAGTCCGACTTGCACTTGGCCGATTATTATATGAATGAAAGAGAAGGCATGACATTTTAACAAGCTGTTAACACTAACAGACGTTATTGAAATTGGGCCTTAGTTCCGGCATCGCCTAGCTGACCCTCCATCTAAATGGCGCGTTCGAAGTCATTCTTTCAATGGTTGAAACACGCTCAAAATAATATTGTAAAATCTTTCTGAGTAAAAAGTAGCCATTTCAAATGGACATTGGACGACTCGTGCTAGGCCAGTTTTGGAGTTAATATAATATCATTATCTTTCAAGAAACGAGGGAGGTAACGTAATATTTAATCGACAATTAACTTTAAAAGACGTCAGTGAAATTGGCACTTAGTACAATAAATTCTGCTAATAAACGTATCTCGCAATAACAGAGTTTTGACGTATATTTTGTTAAATTTAATGTAATACGTATTTTGTTTTCGTTTAAATTTAATAACATGCTTTAGTTAGTACCTACGACATCGAATTTATTTTTGGTGAGGAACCTACACCATAATGGTTTCAAAAAATTCACTACCAGGATAATTATTATTACGTAAGGTAATCAAACAACATAAATTTTAAAACCGTATTGTCGCTAAAACTTAAAAGAGCTTATCTAAAAGTCTAAAAACTAATACAATTCGTATTTCTTAACCTCTCATTGCTATCGTCAATTTCCTTAAATATTGTTATGTGTGTGTAGTGTGTACTGTGTAGACTTTTTTGTGTACTGTTCAATTTGTCAAAGCAAATGACCTCAGCGGTAAGTGGGAGCGGGTCAATCTAATAACGACATAATAGCTTATAGCCTGATGTGTCATCTGTCACGATTCACGCACGATTAGCGCCAGGTGACTGTTATTAATCACTCAATTAAGGTTCAAAATAACGATTATCGAAGCATAGAATTTCATACTTTTGACATTTTATACGAAGTTTTGTGTCTCGATTCGCCCTTTGAGCTTTAGGTTTTTTAACAGTGTATTTTTTATATGAAACATTTGGGGCTCAAGGGAAATTTCTAAGAATAACGTTGTAGACATTAAGTATATTTTGTAAACCTTTGAAAATCTTTTGAACTTGTTCAAAAAGCGCACTTTTGGTACTGTGATTCAACATTAATTTTGTGCAATTATTATCTGATTTATAAGGAGTGTATACTGATTTCGACTTGATACATGAGGCATTTTAATGTCGACGACATAAAGAATGCCAAAGTAAATTGTATCTTGAAAATAATTTCTGATATTATTTATTTTCATTGATAAAATTATAAACTTTTTATGGCTTAGCACGTAACAAACTTAACTATTGTCAATTTACTTTATTAAATGTACCTAATAGTTATAGCTATTTAACTTTATTATAGTCTGTTCAACTATTTAACTACACAAAACTGTTAATTCCATTAACATAATATTTAATTATGTCTGTTACATTTGTTATAACATGTGCAACTAGCACATATCGCATTACCATCGTCCTAAAAACCTGACGTTTGACGAGCAGTTTCGATTAACGAGCAAAAAACCGGGATATCTAATTGTATCTCTATTAATTGGGTTAACTCGAGTTTCTCCGTACCACCCCGAATGTTTATACAACCTTATTTGCGATTTTATGACCCTATACCCCAAATACCTGCGCGCGCGGCAGATAAACTCCGCATCGACCCGCAGTTAAACCGGTAACAGGTACACACGGCGTCGTCATTACATCACAAAAATATTTGCAACTTTCTACGCCGAAAGCGTTTTGCGTAATGAGCCCTCGATCGCCATGCGGTCGGTATCAATCGGCCCGATGGGTGATTAGAATCGTCAATAACAACGCTGGTGACATTGAGGCGGTGATATCGGTGCAGCGCCACACGGCCGCCGCACTCCGTCACGCGCGCGCGCATCCACTCCGCGACCGCCCGCCGCCGGGCCCGCGACATGCCCGCAGTGAAAGTGTTCAATATATTCGGTGGGCAGAAGCCGGCCGACAAGCAGCAGGCTCCCCCCTCCGCTGGGACTGTCCAAAAATTCTACAGGACGTTTTCAGTCGCCCCCGAAAACTCGCCTGAAAAGGGCGGCAAAGTGACCGCGATCGCCGCCTGCCTCGAGAAGAAAATTAGTGACCCGCCTAAACCTAGTGATTCGAAACCCTCGCCCAAACTTATCGATTGTGAAGTTGTGAATAAAACTGAGGATTTGAGTGCACGGTTTCAAGCGTACGAAAACATCAGCTTCGGCCGAAAGGACGACAAGCTTTTGGAGGAAACGAAAGGATACTCATCCATTTATGAAAATGTGACTGTCCTCGGTAAGCTTAGAACTATCGAAAAATTAGAAAAATCCCAGCACGAGTCGAAGTTAAATAAAGCTTTAGAAACTTTTGATAGAATTTTGTCTGAGTTTTCGTCTAGCACGTCGCTCTCTCCGGATATAAACTCCTCTCATTTTATTGTGCCTAAATTGCAGAAGTCTAAAACTTGCAGTATCATTGAATCGCACTGTATATTAAAGAAAGCTAACTCGGACCCTGAAAATACTAAGAAAAGCAACCAAGTGTCACGAAATAATTCACTAGAGAAAACCACAAGTTTATGGAACCTTGACGACATGAAGGAGAAGGAATTATCGGCTCCTCTCAAGCCGCTGTCGCTTTTGCCTACCGACAAAATGAATCCCGATAAATATGCAACATACAAGGTATCCTCAAAAAGCCCTCGGGCTAACAATTACATCAAAACGGAGGACCTAAAGAGACTCGACGTTAAAACTAGAATATTAAAGAAAACCTTATCTAATCCGCCGTCGACACCCGTTCCGGTGGTTCCGAAATCAAAAATTTCTCCAAAAAAGTTGGAGCCAAAGAAACAACAAATAAAACAGACAAAAAGCTTCGAAGGGCCGAAGGTGTATTCGGACAGTCACTCGAAAGCGTCGATGCAAAAAGCGAAGAGTGTGTGGGAAATAGGCAACGAAATGATCGTTCCGTCCAACCTGGAAAGGACGAAATCTACAACTTCTATCGCGGGCTCTCCGAGCAAGATTCCGGTAGTTAGAAGTCAAATGTCACAGAATAAGTTCAGCAGCACGCGCGCTCTATTTTCTCCCACTCCGGTTGATCTAAATAACTTAGAACAGGCCAGAGAGTGTGCTCAGAGAAAAAAGCCTACGACGCCGAAAAATACTCCGGGAAAAATCGATGTAAACAAACAAGTGAAACAAAAATCACAGATCAATCTAAAAGCCGACGCCAAGCGCTCACCCGATAAGAACAAAAAAGAGGTGCTCGAAAAAAAAGGAGCCCCGGCTTCAAAGTCATCTCTGAGAGATTACTCGGATGAAATCAGCGCCGTCCGCGCTAAGATCCAAGACAGAAAATTGAGCTACAAAAGGGACATTACGATGGGAATGCGCGAGGCGAAGGCGGAAGAAATCGATTCGGTCATGTCTCCCGTTAAGTACATTGTAAAAAAGTTGGAGATAAAAACGGCGATGGAGTCCAAACCCGACGCGGCCAACTTCGTTAGCTGCAAGGTGATCCCGCCGGTCCACAAGGAGATATGCGTCGCCAACACCACTTTCCACAACCACCTGAGCACACTCGTGAGCCGCCAGATCTGCTGCGTGCAGGCCAGAGACGACGCCAAGTCGTTCTGCGACAAGCACATCCACAAACAAGACGAGAAGATATCGGACACGCACTCCGACTGCAGCGACGACTCCGGCCACGTGTCCAACGACACGGCCAACGACACCGACGCCACATTCGACATCACTACCAGCCCTGGAGTGGACGAGATTGACTGCAAGCTGTTCGAGGTCCCCAAGAAGTTCGGAGTGGAGCTGCCCAAGAATGCCCGAAGCGTGTGTCCCGTGCGGCCGGCGCGACGGCGGCCCAACGAGGTCGATAGCGGTACCGCCGCACCGAAACTGGACGAGCAGGTACGCTGTTTACATATATATCTATTTATAAGAGTAAGTCTCGTACATATAATAGTACGAAGTACGTACACTTGCTACCCAATTATCGCGTCACACAACAATAGATAATTATTCCGCGCTTTCTACCGCGCTCTTTGTCACGTGGGGCCGACGCAAAAAATGCCAAGATACTTTTATTTGTACTCCGGTAATCACATGAAAGTATCAAGTGATTGACAGACATTATGTTTCAATGTATGGACGTGAATTCCACGCGAGAAACGTCTAGCTATGGTCCAGTAAAAAGATCTCTCTCATCGACAACTCATCGACAAAAACCATAAATCTCTCACAGAACACTGCGTATGTACCTACTGTTTACAATAATAATTCATTTTTCATAAAAAAACATACCTTAGTAATAATAATAGTGCATAATATTATGATCATATTAAAACAATAATATTATTATATTCATCTTTAGTCTTAAAGTAATTTTCCTGGTGGTAATTTAGGTAACAAAAACACAGAGTACAAGGTTTTGAATAGCAAATACAAATGAATAAAAACTTGAATAATTAATAATTATACTATTATCATTAGAATCACATGAAATGGCTATATTTTAACTAAGTAAACTCCTCCTCATGTTGGAAAAAAATTCTTCTTATAGTTACTATTACATAATATTATGCGGTCTCTCCATAACATAGGCCATCACGAAAGTGTGGAGGGATATATTCTTACTTTAATACCCATCATGGTATTATTTATCACAATCATGTTGGCAATCATGGTCCAACATGAAGAGGGGCCTTTACAGAACCCTGGTTATCGTACTAAATACCATCTTATACCGTATTTACAAACAATGGACTCCATGGTGGTATATTTCTGTGAAACGATAGCGAAATTCGATATGACCATAAGTTACTGTGTAGCTGCTAGTCGCTTAATTGATAACGATGCGTCCTAATGGCGCTCAATTCCTCGGGCTAAGGTCAAGCTGCAACTATTTATTATGACTGAGATTGTGAGCCCTTTAACACACTTAATATGATAATTAGAATGAATTTATTTTCGCATGTAACTACTAAGCAAGAATCAACGTTTGCATTACATTCACAAGATGCCCACTGCTCAATTGCCTCTGATTACAAATTTTACGACGCGAATAAAGCAAATATTTTAGATTCAAAGAAATAAAAAAAAGATTACCAAGATTTCACCATGTTAAAAATTTAAGGAAATGTATAAAATCAAATTGATATGAAATGGTTTCTATAATTGATATTTTTACTTCCTATTTCGAATAATTGCAAAGTTTTTGCGTAACTCCATAGCAATTAATAGAGTTTTATTGAGCATAATATCCTTAATTGATCAAATCTTTAGATTAAAAATAGATATAATTAATTATTAATTGTAGGAAATACAATCTTCACGATTTTTCATCTGTGTAAGTACTGTGCGCGTAATGCCTGTTCAAAAATTCGTACCTGTATACAATACTATAATTATGCATTTTTATTTTTCACATAATATTATTTTGTCAAAGTTGTAACCCCAAATATCTTTAAAATAACAACCATAAACCCATTCAAAAAACTGTTAACTACTTGTGAGTAACTTATCCAATATTTATAACTCTCTAATGACTTAAGGACGCTATTACAAATATCAGTGATTTTCCGGTACCCTATTAAAGAATTAGGAGTCAAACTGCGAGGATATTTTGGTTTCAAATGAAAGATAATATATTCATCTCCACGACTGTACCATAAAAATTCTATAGCCGCATACAAAATTTTCACATAAAATACGTTTTAACCATCACAATAATCGCAAAATATGAAAAAAATGGGGTCTGATTAGGTACCTTAATATCTAAATACACTGAACTGAGGAAAATAAATATACGAAAAAATTATTGCTTATTTAGTCCTCTATAAAGTCCGCTAAAAATTTTATATAAAAATAAACAAATTTTCCAGTTATAAGAAAAATAAGAAAATTTTTCAAATTTTTTCATACATTTTCGCCATATCAAGAATGCGGCGAGCGTCGTAACCGCCATTGTACAAGGCGCGCTAATATGAATCTTATTTTAATGTCATTAACGTCGATATTCGTACTGACAAACATCCGACCTGCTAATTAAAAAGTTGGAGCATTCTTAAGTAACACCCACCAAACCATTTCTAATATTGTTTCTTAATAATATAGCCTGTTATTGCTATTTAGCAGTAATAATTTCTCATGCTTATGCGAATATGAGTCAAGCATCAACTAATATAAATTTACAAATGAAAATACTTTTACGGATATTAGCATTTAGCACGCTATAAAAACGTTATGTTTTTGTCCATAATGTGCGCTGTGTTTTGTTCGTTCGATCTGTATCGATACAGTTCGATTATATAACACATACCTGCTGCTCTAGCATACCGTCAGTAGACAAACGAAAGAATCAAAATTTTGACAGATTTACCGTAAAAACATAGGAGAAAATGTTTCTTTCATATCTCGATTTCTTCCGCTTTTGAAAATCTATAATGTCAAGCATGGCGACCATTTTTATCCACTTTTGACATTTACTTTCTTGATTTTTTTCGTTATTGTGATTCTTTCCTCGACATAATAATATATAAACTCACATAACTTTTTGCTACGTGAATCTAATAGGCTTTGACTCGTAATTTTATAAATTTTGTCACATCGCTAGCTTCTTTGACATCTGAAAATATTAGAATCTGTGGTACGATTACTGTTGCTATGTTGGTTGCTATGGAAAGAGTTTCTTGTCTTTGTCCACTGAAACCCGAGTCGATGGGTAGCGCTATGCTCGGGAAAAAGATATGTAGACATGGGAAAGAAACTGCCATTACTTTCTTTCGAAGAATCGACTGGGCAACGTCGTGATAGCCATGCTGCGGTTAGTTTGACATGACACTTATGTAACTGACAGCTCAATTTTTTTAGAAAGCTAGACGTAATAAATTATCTGTGAATACCATAAACCACATGATTATGTTATTATTGATGCCTGCGTCGATATTATTAATTATACTGATGTAACTTTAACGCGTTATGAATGTTATGATGTCTTAACTGATTCTAATGGTCATTTATTATTTGTTGAACTTTGTTCACGTTTTTTTCTTACCTAATAGAGATTTATCGAAGAGTTTTGGAGTTAAAGTCTAAGAGGTGCGACAGAGACGCCACAGAGTTAACTCTCGAGACCAGTGCTGGCGATTAAGCTTACAGAAAAATTAAATTTACTAACACTTGGTTTTTTTATAGTCTCGACCTATTGGTCTTTGTTGTCTGATAGGTACTAAGGCCGGTATAAATAGTCAGTACTCAAGATGCATCTCGGTCTCAAGACACGGTTCAGGCTCTATGATTGGTTGGCTGTCAAAAATTGGACCAATCACAGAGCCGAACCGCGTCTTGAGACCAGGTCGCATCTTAAGTATAACTGACTATTTATACGGGCCTTAATAATCTAGACATCGGATGGGCATGTAAAAAGTGGGTCGTACTACTGATATCTTGCCAGTCGTGTCGACCATCCTTCACTGGGTAACGACTAAGGAAAGTAAACGTAAAGGTTTTGCTCTACGTTCTGCGCACACGCATAATTACTTCACAAACAGATCTTTTGTGATTAAAAAAAACGATCACTGCCTCTGAAACCGAAGCGAGGAACTATTATTATGCCTCCATGAAAATGTCTCTTTAGAGAGCTCCTTATTATGCAGAGTCTCGTGACGACCGATTTCTTACATTAACAATGCGCATTCACTCACGTACACTTACCACAGGACTCAGGAGGGTATTTTATATTGAAGGGCCTTGAAAATGCTCTACCTTATTATATATTTAACCAATTGCTAGAAGCACTCCCTAACATTTTTCTTTTTACTAACCAAGTAAATTAATGTTCGCATTCACTAACCATCCCATAACGCTACTTTAACCCTTGCTTTCGTTTAGGAATCGGTAGGTTATAGTTATATCTTGCTCCAGGTTTTACCGTATATTGTCCGCAGGCATATTTATAGCATTGGTGAAATCTTAAGAAATAGTCATAGTGGCCGCTGGGGATAATATATAATTACTATTAATTCAGCGTTAGGGTGCGGTTGGCGAATATGGAAATTAATTCCGCGCGTTATAAGGCATTAGTGTCCTTTCTTAAAAATCTCCATCTTAAATATGAAATGAAAAAATTCAAATAAAAGCGTTCGTATTCTCCTATATTCTAGATTTCTTACACGTCTCCACGTGCGAGAATTTTGGCACATGTGATCTCTGTTGCGCAACTAAAGAAGACACTTTCTTTGTGACTTAGAATTCAGCGCCTACCCTCGAGACTTACTTTCTTACTTTCTATCGCTTGTGGTTTTGGTCTTCGAATTAATAACCTATAACATATTGGGACAAGATTAAACTTAAATCCGGCCCCATTTATGAGCGTTTACGATTTGCCTCAGTTTTGATAAAGTTAATATTGAATTAAATATCATGTTAGCTATCTTGTTCCTCGTAATAATGAAGAATAATATTTTGACAAACTATTTCGAGTAATACGCTACTGGGTTTAAACTTTGAGCGTAATAGCTCCCACACCGGTTTCGGTGACGGTGGCCGGTTTCATTGAAACCAGGCCAGGTACGCAGGAGTATTTTTATAGTGCCCAAGTGTGTGCGCAGTACACAAGAGCACTCTCTATTCCTTTACTCTCAAAACCCAGTGGGACGGCAGACCGACACGACCGGCGAGAGACCGACTTTTTACATGCCCATCCGACGCATGGATCATCTTACTTGTCAGACAATCAGGTGATCAGCCTGCATTGTCCTAACCAAACTTGGAAATAATATGTTTCCAACGCGGGAATCGAACCCACGACCTCCGAGTCAAGACCCGCGCTCTGTACCACTAGACCACGGAGGCGTCAAACTTTGAGCGTAATAAACTAATAACACCATCAGTAATAAAAATCTACACTTTGTTTACAGGCGTTGTCTCTATACGACGTTTTGTCTTTATCTGATACGTTTGAAAAGTTGTTTTACATTCAATGAAAAAACATCATGTAACATCATTTTATTAGTAAGAGAGTTAGGGCCTGTTTCACCACTTCCTGATAAGTGCCGAATAGGCTATCCACCACATAACTTGACACATGAAGTATGGAGAATCTGTCAAAAAAGTTGTGGATAGCCTATTCGACACTTTATCAGTATGTGGTGAAACAGGCCCTTAATAAGTATGCGATTATATAGCTGCTGCTATACAATGATCTATGTACAATGAATTCTTCATTGCCAGTCAGACGTGATCAATTCCAGTCATTATCAGTTTTCTCTCGTTTCAATGATTTCATTGTGGTTCCCATGGTTTTGCGTCAATTTTCTAAGTCACGTAAACAATTTAGCTGCGGAATGGATTACGGCTCTCCACTCCCGCGCATGTGCCGTACGTATGGCCAGTTTTAACATCTCTTCTCTCACCAACGAAAAAGATTAATGACCGTTTTCACTAACCGCCCCGTAACGCTAAATTCTGGTCTTCAACTCGAAGGACAAGCGGTAGTGAAATCTTAAGAAATAGTCAATGGTCGGATTACGGCTCTCAACTACCGCGCATGCGCCGCACGTATGGCTTTCGCTGCGCACGCGCATACCATGATCCTTTGAAATTTAACATAACGGACCCTAAGCCGCCAGGGAGGCTCGTGCGCTGTTTGTCAACGGATTTTTCCTTGCCACTACTCTATTTACTCTTATGCCTACTTGCGCCATACTAAAGTTAACCCTGGGTTAACATTATTTTGTTTCTTTTGATTTTTTTTCGACCCTTGTATTTATGAAAGATGGGTGTAAATCGTAATGTTTTTTTAACGGATGAACACATTTGGGATTTTAACTTAATAATGTATTCGTAGAACCTTCTTCTTATCATATTAAACCTCAAGTCTTAAGTTCTAACCATATTTTAACCCATATTTTAAACATTTTAGCACTTTTGTTATTTTATTACACTGTATGTCATATTCTACATTAATCTATGTTTAAATTATGAATCGCACTTTGCTGATTTTGAAACACGTGTATGTTCGAAATCGTTTATCATTATAAATTCATCAAAACCAGGGTAGTCTGCTCTCGAATAATTGAAATTGCCATTTTACTTTCTAGTGTACTATGTACAAATTTCGCCGTACACATTTAGGTTAATAAGTTGTCGTTCGACTTGCTCAACTTCTAAGAGTAGATATGTTAGTAATGTTAGTAAACAATGTCACTTTCCTTTCGTTTTGTTTGAAAGCAAGGAGGGTATTCGTTACTCAAACATAACTTTGTTTAAGTATCGAGAGCTGTGCACCTTGTGATATGAGTAAAAGCTGCCAAAATATAGTAAAACTTAAAAATAAATATTAGTAGAGAATGGCCAAAAGTGTTTCTCAGGTTAGATTTTCGTTATTCAACGTAACTCTAAGAGTAGGTTGCACCGGCTTACTTTAACTATAACTTTAAATCTAACCATAACAAAATGTGAAATTAACTGTCAAATCCCTAGCAAAAGTCACCATATTTGACGATAACCTTAATCTTAACTTTAACTACTAACCCTTAGGGTGAATTGCACCAGAAGCGTCACATTTTGTTATGGTTAAAGTTAAAGTTATAGTTAAAGTAAGCCGGTGCAACCCACTCTAGTGCTTTGATTAACCTCAACGATTGGCTAAAACCATTGAACTGTGGAGGACATTTTGGTATAACACTCCTTATATTATACTATAGAGTCTAGATGACGCCCGCAACTTCGATACGCCAAAACTCGTTTATCGCGCGGGAACCGTACATATTTCCGGGATAAAAACTATCCTTTGTCCTTTCTCGGGACTCAAAGTATCTCCATGCCAAAATTCAGCAAAATCGGTTCAGCGGTTCGAGCGTGAAGAGGTAACAGACAGACAGACAGACAGACACACTTTCACATTTATAATATTAGTATGGATTGACATTTTCTTTCGTTTTTGAATGTCAAACAAATGAATACGGGGTCAAAACTTACAACATGCTTACGGCGCACATGACGTTAACAATTATATTATCTGACAATGAACTTTGGTGAATAAAAACATACGTAATACATGTACCGGGTTTTTGCCCTTGATTTTTAAACAATGACAAAGGTTTCATTAGTCTCAAATTTAAGGTTCAATAAAATTATTTATTTAGAGTGGATAGCACCAACTTACTTTAACTATAACTTAAACCATAATATCAAAAAGTCAAATGAACTGTCAAATCCCTAGTAAAAGCAAAGATTTCTATTTTAAACTGAGGTAGATGTGCCGTACTCTACGAAATGTCATTTGAAAAGCAATCCTAAAACCAAAGATTTCTATTTTAAACTTAGATGTCTTTGAGTAAAAGTCCATAATGGAATGGACGCCATATTTGTCGATAACCTTAACCTTCACTTTAACTACGCTTCTGGTGCAATCTACCCTTAAGAAACCATGTTAGACCCCTTTTGTTGATTTTCCTAGTTTCATATCCAACCAACTGCCATCCATACTAATATTATAACTATGTGAAAGTGTGTCTGTCTGTTTGTTACCCGTTCACGCCTAAGCCGCTAAACCGATTTTTGCTGAAATTTGGTATGTAGATACTTTGAGTCCCGGGAAAGGGCATGGGATAATTTTTATCACGGAAAAATGTAAGGTTCCCGCGCGATAAACGAATTTTAGCACAACGGAGTTGCGGGCGTCATCTAGTATGTATAATGGTGGTGGGATTTTCGTGTTTGTGTGAAATCTGGATGTTGGTTTAGCTCATAAACATGATACATAACGACTGCGAGTTACCGTTTCACTTTTTACTATCGTGTATAGATTTGCATAACGTTTTATATGCTTCAATTGCGATACAATATGGTTTATGTACAGTTAGCTGGCTTTCCATTTTTGATTGGCTTTTCTATTTCCCAGAGCTTATACGTTACAGCTGGAAATTGAGTTAGGTTTATCGATATCTAGTTGATGCTTGACATATTTTATCGATATCGCAATATGCCGGTTGGCAGCTGCGGACGACATGAAGCAACCGCAGACGACGTGCCGTCGCGACTCTACTGCAGGCTTCTTCTATGTATTTCTATGGCAGAGGTTACACGATCAAATTTTCATCAATCCGATCCAGATTGATGAAAAATTGATCGTCTAACCCACGGATTGATGGATTGATCATTTTTTTTATATGGAATTTTCATAACCATCAATATTCCGTCAATCAGATTGATATCAGATTGATGGATCAGATTGATGAAAAATTGATCGTGTAACCTCTGCCCATGAAATACCCTACGCAGCTAGCGACACCAAGCTAGCGACACCAAGCTAGCGACACCAAGCTAGCGACACCAAGCTATGCGACACATTCATAGAAATACATAGAAACGACGTATTGCGACGACACGTCGTCTGCTGCAACATGTAACCGGCTTCCAACTTGTACCTTTACAACGTCTTGTCCATTACCAGAGGACATCAGGCAGAAGGCTCTTTAATAAAATAAGATCATTTATTTACAGATGTTTATTTTTTAGTCTAGATGATATAATTTATTAATAGATAGCCACAATTTTCTAAGTTGTGAGAATTATCGAGAAGTACCCATTAATCTAACATACAGTATATTTGATAATCTTGAATTCTTGATGTCCAGCGATAGTCCAACATGCAGTAGAAGGTCTTTTACATAATTGAGAATACGATGAACCACTTGTCACTAAAACGATTTGTACTGAATAACCTGAGGAATAACAGGTCTTACTTTAAATATTCATATCAATAAACCGGAAAGAGAACGGTAAATAGATTTGTGAGTTTGTTGGATTTCAGCTGCATGCGGGCTCTGCAGTTGACGAATTGTTGAGTAATTTGAGAGCAAACCAGGGTTACCACTTGTCTAAAACATACAAATTTTCTCGTGAGGGACACACAGTGCTTAAATGTTCGTTTTACGTTTCTAATTTATTTTCGATCTCTGAAATCTTTGAGTTAGGCTAATTGTGTCTTTAAACTGTATTTTAATCTAGCTACAACATTTCTTACAAAAAATTATGAAAATGAATGCTATTGACAACCCTATGAACTGTATGTCAGGGTTGCTCCACATCTTAATTTTCGTTATGCGGTTTACTTTATTAATTAATTAGCCTTAGCGTGAAAGCGTGAACTCGTTATAATTCTGTACATATTATTTTAAATATTCAGTACATGTCCACCGATAATATCTACAACTTTTTATTATGAGGGTGATAAATATTTTTCAAACTTTTTTCTTCAAAGTTGAGACTTAATTTATGGTAAGAGACCCGATGGAATGACCCTGGTTCCCTGGAATGTGGGACGGGCCCTTGTGTGGGACGCTACGTGTGTCGACACACTCGCCTCGTCCCATGTTCAGGGTACCTCGAGCTGTGCGGGCGCTGCTTAGGCTTATTGAAGCCACCCGAGACCCCAGAGCCGGGAGCTACCTGGCACAGCGGATAGCAATTGCCATCCAACGTGGCAATGCTGTCAGCTTGCTGGGCACTCTGCCAAGTGGGGACGACCTGGGGAAGTTTTTCTTTTTATAGTTTTATAAGATTGCATAATATTTATGTATATTTTTAGATGTCAGATTTTAGATTTCTAGTAAATATTATTATATTATTATGTTACATTCATGTGTAAACGTTTGTTTTAAATAAAATTTATGGTTGCTAAATACCTAATTGCTCATTTTCTACAGATCTGATAAACAGTTTTTGTCTTTTTCAATATTTCGCATTTCCTTCTATTTAGGTGTGTAATTTATTATGTGCTAGCTTGTTAGAAAAAGTAAAAACATAGCATTTATTCGTAGTCGACTCGACAACCCTAGCTCGCTGCAATCGTGAGTCCACAGGTGTCTGACCCACAATGCGTCCGGTTTCTCGTCAGTCACGCCGGCCGCCACTGACGTGACACCTCAATGAAGCTGCTCGCTGCACCATCATTTACTAGCGTGACAGATTTACTTAGCCGTTTTATATTTCTTGATACTTGTAATGTACATTATCTCTTTCCGTATTAAATCGGTGCCTGCTGTACGTTCGAAAATATCTTTGATACTTTAATCTTCTGGACTGGATCTACTACAGTCTACAACATTTATTTACACAAAAGTTTCGACATGAAAATGACTGTATCTACGTACTCTTTTCAAAGTCAGCAATAGCGTCTTTCTCTTTTCTTTACTAAAGCGATTTCACTGAGTTGCCAATAAGTTGGCAGCAGCTATCTAAGAGTCTCTACATTTTACTCTACAATGACTTCCAGCTGCTTCTAATCTACTACGTTACTACCGCAATATTATAGCATATCTTATAACCGTGGGAGAGCCATGCTTCGGCACGAATGGGCCGGCTCGACCGGAGAAATACCACGGGCTCACAGAAAACCGGCGTGAAACAGCCCTTGCGCTGTGTTTCGCCGAGTGAGTGAGTTTACCGGAGGCCCAATCCCTTACCCTTTTCCCTTCCCTACCCTCCCCTATTTCCTTCCCTACCCTTCACTATTCCTTTCCCTATTCCCTTCCCTACCCTCCCCTACCGTATTACCCTATTCCCTCTTAAAAGGCCGGCAACGCACCTGCAGCTCTTCTGATGCTGCGAGTGTCCATGGGCGACGGAAGTTGCTTTCCATCAGGTAACCCGTATGTAGCATACATACGGGTTACGTTACGTTTGCCCCCTTACTTCATAAAAAAACTTTGGCGTATCTTTATTTTATCTTTGGAGCACGCGCGGTGTGTGATGTGACACTGCACTGTTCTGCCCTCTTTTTTTATTAGGACAACCTTAAAGATGTAAGTATAAAATATTATATTATTATTTATACTATGCCCCAACTTCGTTCACGTGTTCCGTCCCAAGGAATAGCTAAATAATTTCGCATAATACCGTGGACGAAGGTTGTTCAATGTTCGCACGGTCCGGCCGCGGCATTGTGGAGGATGTTACATCTGCATCGTTTACATAACGCTCTCAGCGCTATCTCAAACACTGATCGCTTGTGTGGCGTCGGATAGCGTTTTATAAATGATACAAGGTGTTGGAGCGTGTTGGTAAATGTTTTTAAAGATCGACATGTTCATGAAATGTTTAATGAAGACTGTATACTACTCTATAATATTTGCACGAAATAATATAAAAATTATCATGGGTTTAAAGGTTTTGTATACAGAAAATTAATACTCTGAGGCCCACTTGCGCCAATCTGGGTTAAAGTTAACTCTGAGTTAAACATCATGTCATCTCTATCACTGACTTGGTGAGTGACAGATATGACATGATGTTTAACTCAGAGTTAACTTTAACCCAGATTGGCGCAAGTGGGCCTAATTCTAGAATATTCTATCTCAATTATCTCAAGTCTCAATTATCTTAGATACATATTAGGATATCCTAATATGTATCTAAGATAATTGAGACATATTATTACGAATTACCTATCTGAAATTCTGGAACTCATACCAAATGCAATGTCGCGTCTTTAGTAGGTATAGAGTATAGACTCAAGACTGCAATTTTAACTTTTAACTCTTTACGGGCTCTTATTAATTCTTTTCTCATTCAACAATATTAGGTACCTCGTTACCAACTCAAAGGTCTACTTTGTACCAATTTGACATTAGACTTCATACTATAAGCTATACAATGTGGAACCATAAAGAAAATGAGACTATTAGTAAGTATTAAGTAGCTGCTGTTCGTCCGTTACGTGGCGGATGCAAGTAGAGCGGACAGATGTAGATCTGTAACGGATGTTTGTATCGATACATTGTCTATTGTGTTATGAGTACCTGGTACATTGGCGTCATTACATTCCCTTACTGAGTTTATATTAGACAAGGCCTCTGCCTTTAGGTACCTTATGGTACCCACTTAAACAGTTCAAGAACCTGAAATGAGAAATCTTTAATTACTCTTTCTCACGAATTAAATTATAATACAGGATATTTTACATAGAAGTTTGTTCATATTATGTAATAAATAATGCTGTCGCCCAATCGGCCATAATAATATTAATTTATGGTGAAAAATATTGGAGTTCTTAAAGTTCTTTGCAAAGTTATTGTAGAATTCGAATAAGAGTTTATTAAATCGCAGGACTAATCGCAGGACTGTTTTATGCTAAGAGGGGCCAGCGTAAGACCAAGCAGGCGCTGCGCTGACGGAACTACGGAGTAATGCTCGTCGGGACCCGTGCATCCGCCAGTTGTAGGAGTCAGGAACATCGCAGTGTTTTAGTGGGTAGGGCCGCGGCACTCACCATCTTCGCCGCGGCGAGCCCCACATATCCGCAGCGGGAGTCCCCATCCCCTGCGTCGAATGCATCACAGCATTTCACTGCGTTAAAAAAAGGACTGTTTTATGCTATGTTATGGTGATCCATGAAACTACTAAACTTTTGACTGTACCGTTGTTTAAACGCAGTCGCATCATGCTTCTAGATGTCGATGACAATTATCTCCAGTCGTAGACCTAGTTTGTCTAGACCACACGGTAATGGCACGATAATGTACAATGTAGTGAATGAGTATTACGATTAAGCCTTTCTCGAGTAATTGCGATCGTGACCCCAAAACCAACGGGTGCGCGCGTCGCCTCGGATATACTCTCACTATTAATTCTTTCACTTAAAGAATAATTGTAATTAACTATTAAGGCTTTATTATTTTGATAATTTTTTGTTTACCTGTAGTTTCTGAATAGATAATCAAACGTTGATTAATACATGAGATCTGATATCGTTTTCACAGGGCAAACCTTAGGTATGTGATCGTCTTGGCAACATTTTACGTGATTTTTTTTTTGGTGGAATATAACTTTTATTGCTGATAAGTTTATTTTAACTTTGATTACTTTTGGATAGTAAGTACGCCATTTCTGTACTTTTTTGGTTTCGATGGTACACAATAATTGCACCAAGCATAAACCCAATGAACGAAGTCAATTTAAATAATCTCCACTGATGTAAATGTCGCAGCTCCAATTATGCGTGTAATGAACGAGGACAGAAGGTGTCAAGTGTAATTGTCCGTAATGCGATGATGCACGGTCACAGTTACATTTGGGTCAGTCCCGAGCGCTGGACCGGTCCGCGAATAATGCACGGTTGCTGAGGTTTACCAGGTGTTTATCTGTTCAATGGCGGTGTTAATTGGTTAATGTTTTAACACTATCCAAACACTAGTGAATAATGACCGTAAAAATGCTCAAAAATCATATATATTATAGTAGTTTGCAAACCGTTGCCGCGAACCGAGGAAAAGCGGCAAAAATGTTTTAACCCAAAATGCTCTATATAGAGTCTATAATAACTCATAGTTTTTCGTGTGAGACAAGGAATCTGTCAGATACTTTACGGTTTCGAATGCAAGCAGATCAAAGTGGTATGCGACAAGAGTGATAGGATCTCTATAGTGATACGAAAAGTCACAGTAGCTATAGGTTTTTTTCGGTCTGTAAATTATTATAATTTTGATAGTTATGGAATGCGTTCATTAAGTCAGAAGAAACGTTATGACGGATTGTAAATTGTAATTCAATTATGTAAAGTCTTTGGATGAGTAAACAATTTTTATATTCACAAATCACAATCCAAAAGTCTTAACAAAGCAGTTTTGTGAGAACATAACTTCTTTTGAAGATGAGTTAGGAGTCGTGAAGGTTCATAAGATTTTGAGATTAAGGGCGACAATACACGTCCGATTTTTTCATCCGATTGTCTGATCCGGTTGTCTGATCAGACTACCTGAAGGCACTCTTGCCATACATTTATTTGAATACATAATACACGTCCGATCCGGTAACCGGATCGGACGTCAGAATCGGAAACAGCGTCAAAGCGTTTCCGATTTTACTGCCGTTCCGATTGTCTGAAGGTGCAGTCTGCATACTTTTGTAAGGAGACACAATAGACGTCCGATTATGTCTTCCGATTTGCCAGTTTAAGCCCGTCACAGACTTAGCTATAATATATTATATTAATATACCGTACTAAACACACTGAGACCAGAAATATATTAATTATAGCTGAGTGTGTGGTCACGCGAAAATTGTATAGAAAATATATATTACTATGCCTAGCTATAAACATATTATTAATCTATACATAATATAATAAAACTGTAGAAATGTGAATTCTGTACATTAAAGATATTAAAAAAATAATAAGCGGGGGGTGTCACTAGATCGCTATAGAAGCCAAAAATGTGGTTAGTTTTTTGTCTGTCTGTCTGTCTGTCTGGAAAGCTAGTATAATATATTATAGCTAAGTCTGTGACGGCCTTTATTCTCTAGCATGATACTGAACGAACGTCTCGCATGGTTGTTGTTCGGACTGCCTTTTACTTGTAAAATTCGGGCGACGCGCAATATAGGGTTCCATAGTACCGCTAGTATTTGAAAATGTTTGTATGGTCAATGAATGTACATTAATTATATCATGTTTTACACCACTAACAACATCATCTCAGTTACTTTCTAAGGAATTTGAACGAAAAGTTCCTTTATACTTCGCCGAATACCTACATTTTTTTTAAGTTGATCGACTATTACTCAATAACTTGTTGTCTTATAGTCTCTGAGCAAAACCGCGGACAGACAGAGAGATGGACAGACGGATGGACAGACCGAAACTATAAGGGTTCCTTGTTGACTACGGAACCCTAAAAATAAACGGAATCATGTAGGGTGAATCTTGTATTTCTGCTCCGTGCAAGCTCACAGATAGCTCGAGAGCGACTGAGTTCAGAAAAAATCGGACGCAAAAATCGGACGTGTATTGAGTGAATCCGATCCGGTTGTCTGATCAGACAACCGGAAGCAAAATCGGACGTCTATTCCCGCCCTAAAGTGTTTTAGTTATGTAAGCAAGAATTAACAAATGACAACATGTTTTTAAAATGAAAGAGAAGTGTGAATTGAAGATTATAGCATTTTAATAATAAAATGAAATAGAACAACGATGCTCAAATCAAAATATCAACAAAATATCTACAATCAAAAATAATTCTATATTATGGTGGTCATCGCCCAACTAGGAAGAAGCCCTTAGGTCTGCTTGCACTTGTCCATGTTAAATACAATCTTTACTTTAATATCGAGCTATTTCCGTCGTCTTTGTTTAAAGTATGTAGGAGAAAGCTTGTATTGCGTGAGTGAGCCTTGTTCAGATGACTCTTTAGTTGTTTTAGGCTAGGGCCCCTGTTTTGGGAACTCATGTTCCTCCATAGTCCTCGACCTGTGTTTTTCAGTTTGTCTAACTCTATTTCCTTCCTTTCAGATTATGTTCCGTGGCGGTGTGGTGGGCGAGCTGGACGCACGGCGCGACGCTGCGCTTGCCCGCGTGCTGGTGCGTCTCCAAGCGCGCGCTCGCGGCCTGCTGGCGCGACGGAAGGCGCAGAGGCTACGCACACAACACACGGCCGCCAGGTGAGGAAGAGAGAGAGACTTGACTGCCCACTGCTTAGATTATTGAATTCTGTTAAACGTAGGAGTACAGTCCCTAGTAGCCCATTGGTCTTGGGGACATGGTTAATATGAGGACAGAAATTCATATGGAGTATGAGCGAGCGAGCGAGAATTCGGACGGTCAGCCCTAATAAATACCACCACATGCATGAAATAAAGCTTACCTTGTGGTTGGCCAATGTGACTGAGATCACCTTTTGGTGAGACCTTTTGATTCACCTTGTGGATCTGGTGTTACGCGTGAAGACGTGAAGACCAAGGGAGTTTATAATGAAACGTACGCAACGCATCAGCAGTGGATTCACAAGTTTAAGGGCGAAGCTAAACGAGCGTAATTTGTGAGTTGTGAGTCGCAGAATTTCGGTTCGGCACTATTCTGCTGCATTCAGTTTCATACAAAAGTCCTGTTTGATTCACACGACCGTAATTTTGTGAGTCATGATTTGTATGAAAAGATATTTACGCGGTGTCTCTAGTGCGAGTAGCTATTTGCGGCAGAAATCGCTTATCTTGACTTCCAGTCGGTGAATAAGATAATCTTATGCGTAAACCAGCGCCTGCTTACTTAGTGAATTAATCATTTGAGCACTATCTACTGATGATCAGTGAGTACGTGCAAACGAACGAATACTCGTCAGAAACGTGCAATTTATGTTTCTTTTTTACGAAATATTTTAATATTACTATTCTTGGCACCAGAGTATCTAATCGGTTTGCAATCTAATTGCTATAATTGGATATCAATTTGGAGAAAGTATAGAGAGTTGTAACATTAAAATAGTCTAAGACGCTTGTTTGTCGATTTCTGCATGAGTGGTCTACATAATATTGTTTGAAGCTGGTTGTAGTTGATGCATATTTCACGTAATTTGTGGACGCCTCCATACTTATGTAATGTCGTCTTAATTTTCAGCGTGACGCTTAAAGGCTTAAGCCCTCTGGATTAAAAATACTACAGTACTGTAGATTACAAAGGTTAAATTGCTTGGTAGAATTAGGAATAATTCGTTCAAATAATTATTATCTTCCAGGACTTGCTACAGTTTTGTTAAACGATCTCGCCTTAGAATTGTCTCTTAATTTCTTGCACGCACTCATCTGATGCTTCTTAAAGACGTGACCCACCAAGAATCTAAAGGGCATATTATAAAATACATATTACATAATATCCCTCAAAAGACCGACTGTAGGCGATCGCACATTTACAAGCACGCACGCGCCGAACGCGCCGTCTTTTAGAATTCGTTGTATGAAATGATGTGCGACCTCGCACATTCGTCCGGCGTCCGCACCGTACGCGCCGCATTTAGCGTACTATGAAACTGTGCGTTCGACGCGTACGGTGCTGACGTATTTGCGATCAGCTTAAGCGCCTAAAGGCCTTATCACAGAAATGAATCAAGATAGAAAGGCGACGCGCGTGCTAATCGATCGTGTCAATTTTTGCTTTGCTTTTAGTTAGAACAAATAACTTACCCGTGGAAAGAAATACCTCCTTTTGACCGATTTACTTTCGTACTTCTGTTTTTACAATTAGACACTGCACAATTAGACATTTTTGCACAACCGCTCTGGTGTAATCGAGTCGAGACGTCTCTCGTATCTGACTGAATGAACGTTCAACGAATCTTGCTCACTTGTGCAAGATTGAAACACGCGTACTCGACCCGCTTAGCCGTTCTATCTTGATTTATTTCTGTGGGCCTTATGGTATAATTGATATTCTTCCATACAGATGTATCCAGCGCAACGTGCGCGCGTTCCTCACGGTGCGCGACTGGCCGTGGTGGCGGCTGCTGGTGCGCGTCACGCCGCTGCTCGCCGTCCACCGCACGGAGCACCGCCTCAAGCAGGCGCAGGTATGTCGCACAATAGTCTATAATCTAGAACGATGCGTTTAGAGGTGACAGCCTGCTCGAAGGCCATGGCGAAGAGCTGGCGTTATCATAGATCCCATGTCGCATTATACTCTAAATTCTAGAATGATACATTCAGATTTTGTAACTAGTGGTAATGAGCACTAGACCACCGCTATGGCATAGAAAATAACATCCAACGCAGCGTCGCTCAGGCACTTATTTGTCCACTTATTAGTTCTGTTGGAAGGAAATCCTGGTAGTTCCAAAGGTACCCCTTTGGAACTACCAGGATTTCCTTTAAAAAAAACTCCGGTTTGGTTATTTTGGATTATTTCAAAAATCAAAAAGAAAATATAATAAAGAGAGATTTATATCAATTCACGTAGAATTTTTGAGGTCAAATGCATATAATATGCTTGTTGTTACTGCATCCTTAAATGCCTGTTTGGTTGTTAATTCATTCCCTTGGAAAGAGATACTAACTTAAAGATTAAGTGATGGTTATAGCTAACTAGATACTTACTATAATTTTATGGAGGTCGTTAAAACTTTAATACGGAAGTCTTTGGCGACTTACCGGGAGACGTAGTAAATGTTCTATTAATTTCACGAAACAACTTTAATATTATGAAATACTGGTACTATAAACTTATGTTATGGTTCTAATCATGCGGGAACCGTTTTGCAATTAACCATAAAATAGAACATGAACTCTCTGATAACATTAGAAAGCGGCTGATCAAAAACAAAATAGCTTTTACTAGTGATAACGTATTTTAATGTGATGATAGAGAATAATTGGGCCTATTACATGAATGACTGATTGCTTGTTAGGAAATTAGAAGCTAAAGTCCAAACGACGTTTCAAGGCATAAAACTTTATATATAAAATTCCAAAATTTGTATGAAATTCTGAGCCTGTTTTGATAACCGTAAAGAATCTTAAAACTCTATCTTCCAGGCATCTTTCAGGTTATTCAATCTATCTGTTGGCACTTGGCCCTTTCTCTGATTTGGCATTAGTATACTCTGCTTCTACTCTATAAAAGTGCATTCACAATAAAAAGTTTTGTTTTTTCCTAGTGACTAGCAACAAAAAAACCTTTTTTACTGTAAACGAGCTTTTGCCCGCGGTTTCGCTCGCGTTAAGAATTATTATTTTATACAAACTTTCATCCCCTATTTTAACCCCTTGGGGTTATAATTTATCAAAATCCTTTCTTAGCGGATGCCTACGTCATAACATCTACCTGCATGCAAAATTTCAGCCCGATCCGTCCAGTGGTTTGGGCTGTGCGTTGATAGATCACCATGTCAGTCAGTCACCTTTGATATTATATATATAGATGGACTTTTGTACTAGACTCTAGAGTAGAAGTATAAGTAGGGTATACTAAAGCCCACTTGCGCCAATCTGGGTTAAAGTTAACTCTGAGTTAAACATCATGTCATATCTGTCACTCACCAAGTCAGTGATAGAGATGACATGATCATTAACTCAAAGTTAACTTTAACCCAGATTGGCGCAAGTGGGCCTAAGTCGTTAGAACAATGGCTTGACAGACAAGAACGAATCGCGCGTATCCACAGTGTGGATCTTTTTATTAGGAAGAGTAAATTGGTATTTGGTATATCAAGTTAAAGTAAATTTATCAAAATATCACTTGTTAAAACCACGTGCAATCAAAACACTTAATACCCAAAGCCAGCCAGACTTGTTTAATTAAATGAACCGTGTAAACGCCGCTAGCTGTGACTTGTGAGCTCAGCGCGGAGTGTGGAGTCAACGACCGGATGTAAGATGAACTCTTAATCGTAAATCGCAGTAGGAAGGGAACGCATTGTGTATTGTCTCAAATGATAAAAAGACGAGAAAATTACTTTCAAATGTATACGTTGGATTTAAACTTTGTAAACAAAAGTATTTTTGCCAGTCTTCACGATAGGCCACGATGAATGTCAGCCCCAGTTTATGCCTATCATGGGCAATCATAGGTGAATAATTATGTTATAATATGTCCCTCTACTTATATGTTTATAACCGATTAGCTATGTCCACACTGTGCCTTTTTTGTTCAGTAAGGGCATACATCATAATTCATAGCGCAGTCGACAGAGCACGTGAGGCATGCCCGCGACGCATCACGCATGCTCTCAGACCGTATCCAAAACTTTCGCTTTGTTCTATGACAATGTTGGCGTTGCGTTCGTTGACGCATTCAATTATTGAATGCGCCAATATGAAAGTTAAATGTCAAAAGATGATGAAAATTGAACACAGTGTGGACAATGGACATAGCTATTGTCTTGGTCAATCGTGGGCCAACGGTCACCATCGCCAAATATTATATAATATGTAATAGAAAGTATAGAGTATATATGTATATACCACAAAGTGATTTGCTATGTAAAAATTTCTGTATGTAGAGATCTCTAAATAATATTATGTTTAGAGATCATAAAACAATCTATCCAAGCAAAAATACTCTTATTTACAGACTCTAGCTAACATTGGTATTTTTTTTCGCATTAAATACCTAAGTCATAATTTCATTTTGCAGATTACCTAAAAGAAACGGATGAAATACATAAAAATCATAAAATCTTAAAAATGTTGCTTTATCAGTGATATAATATTATGTTTACATAATATCTAGTTAAACATAAAGATCGTGTGTCATATAATTGTTCGCTAACGTAGTTTTTACTTTTGTGGTTTTATTCGAGTTTCATTCAGTTTTAGTTAACAAAATGTAGATCGTGCGCGTAAAGTTAAGGTTGTGAACAGTAAAATAAGTAATAACTCATATATTATATTATATACATGTAAATATTGTGTGAAAGTGAAATAACATTGTATTTGATCGAATAACATCACAAGTGTACAAATTCTTATAGTAGAGCTATGGAGCGTCAGGTTAGCATTATTTTTTTAGTAGTTTGGGTTTGAACGTGAATGGGTAACAGACAGTGCATTACAACAACACTTAAATATTAACTAACAACTAATAATTACAAAATATTTAATCAAAATGTGTTATTAGTTATTAAAATCATTTTGTCGTTTGTCCACACTCCACATAACATCGACTTACTCTACAATTCATAAAGATTTAACATTTGAAATAGAAAGTATGTTTTTAGTAGCACTGTACAGTAATAGATACATAATAATTAATGTTAACTACACATACTTAATAGTTAACTAACCTTTGCCATAAACATGCCAGTAAAATATAGTGTATAGTTATTTAATTAATTTCCAGAAGGAGTATATTTATTGTCTAGTCGGCGCTAACGCCGTTATTCTAGGAAAGCTTTATACATGGACTTACAATTTAAGTAATGCGATTCGATCAACGCCTCGTGTTATACAAAACAGTAAACTTGGATTTATATTGCTGTATTTTAATATTATGAAGTATAGGTACCTATTGTCTGTAATTTTGACCGCAATTTGTGTGTAGAAATACTTCAATTTACCCTTAATGTTATAATATTTCTGTATTCTGTGATTCTGTGGTACAGAATTATACAAAAGATATGTTAAATTTGAAACAATAATTCGGTAATAAGACCATCAGAGTTCAAAATTAAATGAAAAGCGATGTATTTCAAGGAATCGATCATGTTTGCCGTCAAAATTCCTTTCCGAGTCATCAGAATTATTTAGTGATTATTTCGTCCAGTACCCAATGGAGCGGATGCACATTGGACGCAGTCGTGCTCGTGCGTGCACCGAATTTGTACGCCGCCGTGCGGCGCGTACGCCAATGCGTGCGCGCTGCGTACGCGAGTGCGTACGAAAGAGCGTGCGTTACGCTTGCCCGCTAACGTGCGAGCAAAAAATATGTAACACGTTAGAAAACTATGTATTAGCTACGTACTATGAAAATGGTACCAGCTAATGATGGTAGATATTATTATTATTACTCCATTTTCGTTAAAGTTTTGCGAAAACAGTGACTAGCCACAGCATGGCGCGCCGCTATTTTCTTACTAACTTAGTTAACTAATTGTGGTATCCAGTCTCGAAGCTTTAATATAATATATTAATATAATATTTATAATAACAATTCTTCACACTTTCACACGACCGGGAGAGTAATCAACTATGAATATAGACCTACGGAAAAAATACAAGTTTTTTTATAAACAAAGTAGTGTACGCCAAAGGTAATGTTTTTATGCCATCATGACATGACACACATACACATTTTTTCTCGTTATTTATTTTTAACTTCAAAGAGCAGCTTAATTGGTCCAATAGTAACTCGTTCTCGCATTGAGATGTCTCTCCCACAGTCTCGACTATTTTTAAACAAAACGATATTTTTATCTATAATGATGAGAAGATGTACAATTGCCCCTTTTATGGGCAAGTGATCAAAGTCGCCAATTAAGAGCAGTCGATGGATAGTAATCAACTTTATCGCTTCGAGTAACTGTTCAAGCACCACAAATTGGATGTGAAAACGATTTGTTTGGGTTGCTAAAAAGTTCAGAAGTTACTCTACTTAAGGCTGAATTTTGAAAGTCCTTTAGAACCAAATAGTTTAATTACAGGAATATTGTGTTGAGAAAATGGAGGCTTTTTCATTGCGAAATAATCTAACAGCTAACTCTCTCGACTCTCACTCTCATGAACAAGAGAGTCTAATTACCTCTCAATCTGCAATCCGTAGGCCACAGATGAATGAATACGTCATATTTTGTAAAACATACTGCTGCTTATGGCAGAGTCGGGTAAATAAATTATAGTTTTTTTTTTTTGTGCAAAGTTATGCGTTAAACTTATGTTACAAATTACGATGTAAAGATAGAATAGAATAGAATAGAATAGAATAATTATTTATTTGCAGCTATTACTATATATAAGATACTAACAACAAAAAAATTAACTTAAATTTTGATAAATAAGTAAGTACAACTAAACAAAGACATTAAAAATTCTTAAATAAATCAGCCGCAAATAGATACTTCTAGTAAACCAGTGACATAAAATACGTGGCACTAATTCACAAAAACTTGTATATTTGTTACCTTACCATGTTACATAGGCTATTTTTAATACCGCATCGGGTGCAAAAAGTGCACTCCATAAACGAAGCTCATATACCGCATTAACGAGACCAGGGTATAACTGTAGAAGATGTTCCCACACATATTGTCTCTTGGAAGGGTAAAAAACTAAAAAACCATTGTTATCTATATGGACAGATATGTTTAGACTAGAAACCTACTTGCCATTTTTGTTGTTATAGATTTTTTGTTATCAGCAACGAGTGTTATTGTGTTATGTAAATATAATAGTTGTCACAATAGGGTATTTGACAATTTTTGAAAAGTATTTTTAAACTATTCTTTGTTATGAAATAAACATATTCTATTAATATTTCCGGAAAATATTTTGTATTATTAAAGAAAATGAATATTAAAGTTTAAATTCCCCAAGACGCGCGAAAAACGCTATTTAGAAAATGGCGCCGTTCACATGACGTCGATGACGTCACTGGCAAGTAAACAGAGTTACAATCAAAAGAGCTAAGCTGGTTTTCCGTGGTTTTTCTTTAATTAATCCGTGATAATGGTGTATAAATGGTGTGCAGTGCCAAAATGTAAAAATTACGTATTTAAAAACTCCAGAAAAACATTCGTTTTTGTTCCAACTAATCCCAAAAGACGAAAAATGTGGTTACAATTAGCTCGAAGAGACCCAAAGAGCGTTTAATCGCATTCAAACATATTATTTATGTGTGAAGATCACTTTGATGTAAGTATTAATATTGAAGTATTAATAAGCCCTAAGCTAGGAGTAAATCTGTTCTGTGCCCTAAGCGGTAACCGGCTACCGCGATAACAAATAACAATAGAAAGCCAGAACAGATTTATGATAGAAAGGCTATTGTGTCTCGTTTTTCCACGATCGAGGGAAACTTAAAAATTTGTTGTATGAAAATATAATCAATATTGTGTATTTGTCTTTTCTACATAACCCTATGATGTTCTACTTATATCTTTGAGTTTTTCATAATATATCATCGACATAACCTAAAATACAGGAATGATGTATAATTGTACAAAACGCAAACTTACAATTATTATCGAGTGGTACTTACACTATTGTTTTTACATTTCTTACTTCAGAAGAATAATAAACTGCATTATTTTTTAAAAATAGTTCTAAGTACCATAAATTGGTCGATCTTAGGTAGGTTGCTGTTATCTGCTCGCACGTAATTGGACTCCATCTTAGATATAATTATAGCTGTTGTGAGTTACGTAGTTAATATCTGTACTAGAAATAATATGAAAATTGTGAATAATCACTTATAAGTGGAATCAAACACTTTTTATCACGTAAATGGCGTACTAAACTCCAGGCAAGAAGCTTTGTTTACTTGCGTGTGACGTCATCACGATTGCAACCAATGACAGAGCGTTTCTATCACCGAAAAAGAAAGGACAATTTTATTCGACTTTTCTTACGAAATCCTCTGAAAATACATATTATTTTAATGAAAATAAATTGAAATATGTTTAATTTACTTATAATTTATTAGGATGGCCATAAATTATAGTTTATTTTAAATGTTGTCAAATACCCTATTCAGTAAAAGGAGACAGGTTTTTTTTTTTTTAAATGGACTGTCGGTGTTGATTTTCCGACAACCTTTTGTCTTTTAAATTAAACGGAAAGAACTAAATCATGAAGGGTGGTCTGCATTTTTTATTTTTCATTATGTGTTTAATTGTGTCTGTTGTTATGACTTGGTTAATTTCTTCTTCTGTTTCCCTTCTGAGTATTCCATAGATGGGACATTCTATGAGGCAGTGCAGAACTGTTTGGGTTGTTGTGTCGTCACATTTGCACGCCTTGCAGTTCTCCCTAAGTTTCAATCGGTCCAAGTACTCTCCGAAGCCTCCATGTCCTGTAAAAAGTTGTGCTGACAGGTTATCTTTCTTCACTACGGAGAGAATCTTGTACGCCGTTCGCAGGTCGTCGAAGAAGTATGTTATTGTTTTTCCGTTTCTTTCGGTATTATATTGTTCTTGATATTTATCTAATGTGTTCTTCCTTAGGTTATATTTTACTGCGCTTAGGGGAACTGAATCATATGCTGGTGCTGTTTCCTTTTTCGTGGCTTCCCTCGCCAGGTGGTCGGCACGTTCATTTCCCTCCAGGCCAACGTGCGCCTTTATCCAGTACCAGTTGATTTTTGTGGAGTCTTCCCTTATGCGGTTTCTTATCTCTACAGCTACTGGGTTCAGGCTGCAAGGGTCTGCGATGGTCTGCAGGGCTGATCGGGAATCTGAAGCAATGTTTACCTCATTCTTCCTCATCTTATTGATGATCTGGGTCGCCATCAGCAGCGCCGCCATCTCTGCTTGGTAAACCGAACAGTGGTCCGCCAGTTTTATCTTTGCTGTTATAGTCTCTCTGTGCTCATCCCAGCAACTGACTGCTGCTCCTACTTACAAAAAAAAAAAAAGTAAGGAGACAGGTAAGAGGAACAAAACTTGGTTGACTACTGTACCCTAAAACGGAACCCTAACCAGCTGATTTTTTGTATATTGGTAGGTTATTAGTTATATTATTTAAGAGTAACCTTGTCCTACACTAATAAAACAATCCATATATTTTTAGGACCATTAAGTCTAAATTATGAAATCCTTTCTATCTCTGTTAGCTACCACTTTCGAGATTTTTCGCAAATAAAAATGTTGTTCGTCTTATCAAAATGTAGCTACTCACAAAAAATTAGCTTGTAATATTAATCACAAAAAAAATTGTTCTCTAGGGCTCCCTCACTATAAGAGGATTACACTAGAGCCGTTTTTCCATACGAACGTTGTCCCCTGTTTCCTCCCTGGATAATGCCGGTAGAGTTATAATTTTTTTCCTGAATATCTATGGCCACTATTAGCATGTCCCTATGTTTTCTTTTTTCATAATTTAATTATTAATAAAGATATGAACGTTCAAAAACTCAAAAAAATGACCATATTTTCCGCTGTGTTCAAACATCCAGAAAACAAATTGCGCTAGATTATACAAAAAAATAAAACATAGGAACACGGCTCAAGCCTTGCTTTAATTTTAAATGAAAAAGATTTGGAGAAGAAATCAGGGGACAATAATTATTACGAATAGTTGATTTTCTGCAGTTGTATCGCGCTCTGAGGCTTGAAGTAAGGGAGACAGCGATAGATATTACAAGTACTTATTTTTTCATTTCTCTAGCCCTTGGTGTATCCTCTTAATAATTGTTATGTCCAGCAGACCATGTTCCAACCATGTTGGAAAAATTAAGAAATACAGACTATCGTTTGTATTTTTTAATTTTCTTATCTTGGTAGCTTTGATTGATCTGTCACAAAAACAGACTCTAATGTTTATTCCCTTTCAGACCTTGCAGATTTCTACTTAAAAAATATATCAGCTTTTTCCTAACATAGTGCGTCTTGGCACCTTCATCTGAAACACGTTACTGCTGCCATTAAAAAAGTTATTGAAGATTACTACAAAGTCTCGAAATGAAATTCACACTGTACCTTTATCAAAAATGAACAACATTCCTAACTAAACAGGCTTCCAAATAATCATTACAGACCAAACTGTTTCATTTGCTCTATATTACGTTTCGGTATTTGGTTATTTACGTGCGTATATTATGTAATTTGTATGTAATGCTACTGTTACGTGCCCAACAGTATATTATACTATATACAGTAACCGAATCTATTGTTAGCTAATGTAGTATGTAAATAGGTCAATCTGTAAGTCAATTTTTCGATTGAACAATTTAGGTCTGCATGTATAGAGCGGTACGCGGTACGTCGCCTCAATGCATATTGTGGTGGTACCAACGAAATGTCAAATGTGTAGGACGTAGGTGCTTTTATCAGAACAACGGGTTCAAAACGATAGCAAATCCTTTACACTTAACATTAGCCAAAACCCTTTTTCCTTTTGGCTTAAATTTAACGGTATTATACGGCAAAATTAACGTATTGAGGTAAAATATTCAAATGTTCAAATGCATTAATAATTCAAGGCCAAAACTTGTTTTGTTCTTGTATGATAATTTAGAATATAATTTGACAGGCAAAGTACATATTACGAAACCATGTAAATTGTAATACAATGTTTTGATTTTTGGATCTTATAATATAGCAAGTGTACCCTTGCTATATGAATATAATAATTATGAAGATGATGGCTTAACCGAAAGTAGTTAGTTTAACCATTAGGATCTTAAATCTTGATTCTTGATTCAATATCTAACCAAACATCTCAAGTATTACTATTTACTAGGAAATGCCTTTTCACATCGAGGCATATAAGGAAGGTGTTTAGGAGGTCAAAGTCGAAAGATTTATAAAGTGGCACATATCGTGTCGTATTATAAAGTGGCACATATCGTTTCCGGGAAGAGAAAATGTCGTGGAAAGTGTTTAAAGTAATTATAGCCCATGTACTAGTAATAGTAGCAGTACAGGTACGAGAGAAACGGCCTGAGACTAGTAGGGGCTTGCAGGTAACTTTTACGTAAAGGAGGACCATTTTGTAGTGGTTTTGAACAGCGTTCTTTTTAGGAATTGACAATTTTAAAGTAAACGAGCTATTGGCGGCTTCACTCGCGTTAAGAAGTATTATTATATACAAACTTTCATCCCCTATTTTAACCCCTTGGGGGTGGAATTGATTAAAATCCTTTCTTAGCGTATGCCTACGTCATAACATCTACCTGCATGCCAAATTTCAACCCGATCGGTCCAGTGGTTTGGACTGTGCGTTGATAGATCACCATGTCAGTCAGTCACCTTTGAGTTTTATATAATATATATTATATACTAGCTGTCCCGGCAAACGTTGTTTTGCCATTTAAAGTATTTCTACTTCATCAGTTGATACAAAATCTTACCCCCTCTTTTGTCTCCTAAGAGGGGTGGGGGGGGGGATTTTATCAACAGATGTTAAGTTGGAAAACACAGTTAATAATATGAAGTAAGTCCAAGAAAAAAGTTTGATACAAAATCTGACCCCCTCTTTGGTCCCTTTAGATGGGTGGGAGGGGGGATTTTTATACACCAGATGTTGAGTTAGAAGAAGACAAATATATCTGCGAAAACCGTATGCAAATCGGAAAAGTAGTTTTTGTGTTATATATACAAAAGTTTGATACAAATTCTAACCCCTCTTTTGTCCCCTTAGAGGGGTGGGGGGAAATTTTTTTATACACCAGATGTTAAGTTGGAAGAAGACAAATATATCTGCGAAAACCGCATTCAAATCGGATCAGTAGTTTTCGTGTGATGCTGGAACAAACATACAGAAAGACACAGACAGACAGACAGACAGACAGACAAAAAACTAACCACAGTTTTGGCTTCCTTAGCTATTTAGTAACACCCCCTGCTTATTATTTTTTGAATATATTTAATGTACAGAATTCACATTTCTACAATTTTATTATAATGTATAGAATTATATTATATAGATATTATATAGATAACAAATGGTAGTCATGAAATAAAAGCGAATTAGGGTTTTATTTCCAGCTCAATGAATGGGGAAACTATACATCAGATTCAAGGAAGGAAAGACTTATTTCACCAATTTCATTCAATTAAAATCAATGCAATTCAATAAGAAAACTATTAAACAATTTTCCGGTAGAATTTTCCTGTGTTTTCATCTCTAATATCGTCGTCGTTTCACATCATTTTCTGTTCCGCTTCCGCGGCTGTTGCGAAATGCTTCATCAATTCAGTTTGTTAGTTGTTAGTAACATAATTACTGTTGAGTTTTTGCAGAGAAAATTCGTATGGTATAAGAAGTTACATTTTGTTGTATTAAAATACCTTCCTATATAATATCTTTTTTTAGTCTTGCTGATTTAAGTGTAAAAGCCGCACTGAGAGATAATAAATCGTTACTTAATTTAAATTTAATTTGACGGAAAATGTATAGAGTTTACTGTTTATAACTTAACTCATTATCTTCATTAATGCAAAGTTAAGTAATTATTAAATCTGAGTGCGGCCTAAGATCTTCGTAATGCGTACGTATAGTGTCGTTTTAACTGCCTTAATACAAATCGTTGCAGTCGCATTTTAAAATTGTCTTTTTCAAAAAATAGAGAACTAAATATTAAAAACCGGCCAAGTGCGTGTCGGGCCACGCGCAATGTAGGGTTCCGTAGCACCGCTAGTTTTTGAAAATTTTTGTATGGTCAATGAGTGTACATTTATAACATGTTTTACACTACTAACAACATCATCTCAAAGGAATTTGAACGAAAAGTTCCTTTATACTTCGCCGAATACATTTTTTTTTTAGTTGATCGACTATTACTCAATAACTTATGAAGTCAACTTAGCCGTGATAATTTTCCTTTTAAATTCAGCATATTTCCTACTCCCGTGAATTTTTTCACATTTCCAGAAGCAACCGTTTAGCTGGTAGAAAGGGGGGGACACTGGCCTCAACGATTTTTTCCACTTTAAAACTTAATATTTCACAAATAGATCCCTAAACCGGAAAATGATCTATGAATACTCATAATATTTTTAAAAAACCTTAACGAATAAAGATAATAATTAATAATCTATAGTTAAATATAGACATTCTGTTGATCTCTCCAGTTACGTAGCTATTATTTATAAATGCGACTTTTAACATTATTTACCATTATTATATCATCACAAGACGTTAGTTGTCCATTTAAAGTTGTTTTACGAATACAATAATAATTATAACTTTCAAAATATTTTTAAATTGAATGAAAAACTATTAAGCTGCTTGTATACTATATTATAGTATATTTAAACGTTGTAACAACATATTATACAATAATAATTAATATTAAATACATAAGTCGGATAATACCTACGTGTGAGATGGCATTAACTCACGCGACGCCGTAGCACACGTCGATCTACGCTTTCTACCGTCATTGATTTGTATTTACAGCACTACTGTTGGTATTGGGATTTTATCTTCATAAATACAAAGGAATAGTAGTAAAACAGATTTTACCTACTACGGATAAGCCGCGATTAGGAACCATGATATTGATAATAATATATTACTTACGAGCTATGAAATAATGCATCGTTAAGTGTCGTGGCGCCTGCGACGCGATTGTGGAAGTCCGGTCCCGAAAGACCGATTGGTCGTGACTCGTGGGCGGTGTTCTTAGTCTGATCCAGGATATACATAATACACTCTTATAGGGCTCATGCCAACACAACTAGCGAAGTCAGTACTCATGGTGTTATTGAACACTTCTTTGATTTTACTATATCTTATAATTTTTAACACTTTTTCCTCTGAAAGTATTTTGTTTTTTGGGGATTTACACCCAACAGACAAAACACACAAATTTTAACTGGTTTTAGTGAGTTTAAAGAAAAGGAAGACGATATTATGGCAATCCAATAACTGATTTATTATTTTCTACTGTTATGTTATAGGTAATATTGTTTATCAGTCAATAATGATAATGTTTGTTTCAGGATGAACTGGAGACGTTGAAGTCGAAGTTGGAGAAAATCGACTCCGAGAGAACACACTACAAGAACGAAAACGAACGACTGGAGACTAAGGTGAGTGACTCTACCCGTAGAATTATTTGTTATGAAGAAGACGATATATCTTCTGTTACTACTGTGGGAATATGAGGGGTCAGAAGGATCTATCGGCTGGTTGTTTAGTGTATACTCTGCAAGGCCGAAGCCCGCTATCGTCATTTCAGATGTATTATATTATTTCGCGCTGATCTTAGGCCCGTATAAATAGTCAGTACTCAAGATGCATCTCGGTCTCAAGACACGGTTCAGGCTCTGTGATTGGTTGGCTGTCAAAATTTGGACCAATCACAGAGCCGAACTGCGTCTTGAGACCGGGTCGCATCTTAAGTACTGACTATTTAATATTTATACGGGCCTTAGATTCGATAGCGCCATTGTGCGCTGTTTGGTCCTCTATAACAGCTGTCACAATACTAATATTGTCAGACGTTCCCAACCCTGGGTACATCTCCCTAAAAGCCTGTAAGAATTCATGTCAACGTGACAGGTGTCGTTAAAACATAGCACTGAAATAATTTTTGAATCCGAAGAATGCTCCGAGACAATATTTAGGAAACATAATATCTTATATTTTATTATGTCTTTGATATTTTTCAAAGTTTAATGACTCCGAGCTAAAGTTAATAATTATATAAATAGCGATAATAAGCTATACAGGTTTGCGAATAAGAGTTGTTTAGTAAGTTGTGACCGGTTCTAAGTTTTTACAGCTCCAATCGCCGGCCCGGAAACATGCACAGTCCAGTGGGCTCGAACAAAACGATTCCGCAAACATAATATTATGTGATGTAATATTATACTTCGTTATATGTTACATCGAATAAAATCAGATTGGAGAATCTTCGATTACCGTCATCACTCATCTTAGTCACATTTCTGTTATTGCCTAAATTATAGTAATTTTTGTAGATATTTTGTTAAGTTATAAAGTACAGTGAAGCGTCCGCATGGACGTAGATTTAAATCAATAAAATACTTGGATGCCTTCAAGTTTCCAAAAAGCATGAGATGTTGAAGCAAAAACACAGTTCATGTCTATTATATATTTTTATGTAAAGCTAAAACAAATCATCAATGTTATTATGTGGATGCCTAATCCACTTATTAGTTCGAATAATAATATCGACAATCTAAATTTCTTTTTCTATACTTAAATAATTAATTTGCATACATGTTTTGATTATTAAAAAAAAATCTATATAATAAAAAAAAACAATTTGCATATAAATATCTACTTCAAAATTGAGTTCCAAAATTCCACCGCACATACATACATACATACAGATCAAATCAAAATAGTTTTTCTTCAGAGTACCTAATTTTTTTCAAAAAATTTCCGAACGTCGATACTAAGGTGCCTACCAAAGGTACGGGAACTAACCCGGCGAAAAGAACAAGAAGAGAGCAAATTAAATAAAAACTTTTAAAAATAACTACGTAGTACACTATATTCATCCTCGCACAGATTTACTCCATCATCATTTCCCTACTCTACATTCAATATGTACGCCATATTATTCAATTGAAACTACATATTTTGCTCCTAGAATATTGATAAACCAGTTCGTTTGCGCTTACAAAGTAATGAGCACAGAAATAAAATCATCACCTAATTTGGAAGAATATAGGCCAGTTTCAAGACTTTTTGTGCCAACCACTAACCATCAAACCCGGTTCCTACGACCAGCTGTCGAACCCGTCGGCGTATTCTGACCAAATTAATGAGTAAATTAATGATGTATAAATAGGTGTGTGAACGAACGTGTGAGCGGTGGACAAGTTTTTGTTCGGGCGAGTTTCAGACGACACTTGTTTTGATATTGTTTGCACCGTTCGATTCTCATTTATATTAAGTTCAAGTTTTTTAAGGAGGATAATGAAGACTACAACGTCATTATAAATAAGCAATTGATTTGGGATTTTTTGTCAGGATTGCCAGTTATTTTATTATTTATTAAGAATTTCAATGTGTCAGGTTGTAAGCTTATTATAATATTTTATTGAAATGTAGAGTTCTAATGACAGCGCCACCTAGTAGCAAACGGGAGTAACTATGTTTAGTTTTAGTTAACATGTTGACCACTAGGTGTCGCTGTCAGGCAGCTACATCGCGCTATCGCTTGCTCATATGTCCGTAAAGACATCAACGGTTCAATTTCGACTCGTCCAGACAGACATACCGCATTTTAAGCGGAACCGTACATTTTTCGTGTGTTTTTGGAATTCTGCCTCGCGCATTTTTAGCGCGAATGAGCGGATCGATAAAGTGTGATATTAACAAATTTAATGAGAAACTTCGAAGTAGCGATGGGTATTTTTATGAAATTAAAAGGTTTTTGATTTATTTTTATATTTCAGTCGATTTAATAAAATTTAGATTACTGACATGATACTAAATAGATATGTATGTATACGTAGTAGTACGTACTACGTAGTAGGTGCTTATTACAGTTCGACAGTGATACAAATTCTGACCCCTCTTTTGTCTCCTTAGAGGGGTGGGAGATTTTTTTTATACACCAGATGTTAAGTTGGAAGACGACAAATATATCTGCGAAAACCGCATTCAAATCGGATCAGTAGTTTTCGTGTGATGCTGGAACAAACATACAGACAGACAGACAAAAAACTAACCACAGTTTTGGCTTCTATAGCGATGTAGTAACACCCCCTGCTTATTATTTTTTGAATATCTTTAATGTACAGAATTTTCATTTCTATAGTTTTATTATATGTATAGATTTATTAATAAACTCATGTAACATAACTATTATATATTGTACGCTTTTATAATTCTGGACGTCACGTTATCGTGCAAGCCGGCTTCCACGATAAAACGTTGGTTACGTTAAATGCCCTTTTGATTTTACGCACCGCGGACGTTTTGTGTGGTTCAGAAGAGTGTAAACATCGTCATGGCCTCTAACGTGCATGTTAGAACGTTGTCGTCGATGGAAATTTAAAAGCGTCTTCATATATCTCCATACATTTTACTTCCCTGAGTTATCGTTTTACCGCGAACGTTCACGATATTACCGTCATGTCCAAAATTATAAAAGCGCACATTTTGTCATGTTGTAATTTGTAATTTTATTAATTATGTACGGTACGAATGTTTCTGGAAAAGGAAAACCTAATATATTGTATTTAAAAATCTAACTAGATCCAGCGAAGCGATTAGCGAATTTGTGGGATATATTTTTTACAGCTTAGTTATTAGTCCGGGTTCCCTAGAACTTTTGTTTTGATTATTATCACTATCAAGCAAATTTTTCATGAGTAGCTTCATTTTGTTCACTTCATTTTGAACAACTGTAGTTGTTCTAGGGTGCCTGTACTATATCGAAATCCTTACTGATTACTGAATGACCGCGGCAGTTTCATTCCTTTTCGATTAAGTCACTTCCCATATTATAGGTAAGTTCAAAGTTTTTTCTCTGGTTAATATGTAGTATATAATTATAAGTAATATATGGTTTACGAGCTTTTGCCCGCGGCTTCGCTCGCGTTAAGAAGTATTATTATATACAAACTTTCATCCCCTATTTTAACCCCTTAGGGGTGGAATTGGCGTCAACATATCGAGCGAAGTCCAGTTCCGATATCATCTGGAGGGTAAGGCCAAGTTAGCTTTGAAGAAGTTTGGTGTTCTTAACAGAGCGAGACAGTACTTCAGTCCGGACCAACGCCTACAACTCTACAAGGCGCAGGTTCGGCCTCACATGGAATATTGTTCTCATCTCTGGGCAGGGGCGCCAAAGTACCAACTGCTCCCTCTGGATCGTATCCAACGAAGGGCCGCTCGAATTGTTGACTGCCATAGTGTTTCGAACAGCTGCTTGGACCCCTTGGAATTACGCCGAGATGTAGCTTCACTCTGCATCCTCTATCGGTTGTATTACGGGGAGTGCTCTGAGGAATTGTTCGGAATCATACCACCTGCAACTTCGCCATCGTCCCACGCGAAAAACATACTATCCTCATCACCTTGATGAGTGGCAGTCTTCCACAGTGCGATTTTTGCGTAACTTTCTGCCGCGCACTGTAAAACTCTGGAACGAACTGTCACCAGCAGTATTTCCGGACCTATATGACCTACAAACCTTCAAGAAAAGAGCGTATTCCCTCTTAAAAGGCCGGCAACGCACCTGCAGCTCTTCGGATGTTGCGAGTGTCCATGGGCGACGGTAGTTGCTTACCATCAGGTGACCCGTTTGCTCGTTTGCCCCTTATTTAATAAAAAAAAAATTGGTGAAAATCCTTTCTTAGCGGATGCCTACGTTATAACATCTACCTGCATGCCAAATTTCAGCCCGATCCGTCCAGTGGTTTGGGCTGTGCGTTGATAGAACACCATGTCAGTCAGTCACCTTTGAGTTTTATATAATTTAGATTTGTCGTATATTATAAGAGTGGTATTTTACTGTTTGATGAAATTCTGACTGGATCGAATAAAGCTACATTCATATTGCTTTAAAACTCGAGGATCAGGGTACGATGTACATATATATCAGACGCTGGAAAGAAACTTCTGAATAAATTAATAGAGACAATACCTAAGGTCGTATTACCTAACAAACCCTACGGAATAAATTAATAGGCAACAGGCGATAACGCAATACTCAGTGGAGAGGAACGCACCACCTACTCTTGAGAGGTTCTCCTTGACAAGGATTTATTGCTGACTATCCTGGCGGCAGGCGTACTCGTGTTTACAATAATAATTATAGTGACAGTTATAATGCGTCAGTGATGCATGTAAGTAGATTAAAATTATTCGTTTCTAAGATATTTTGGCACAGAGAACTCTATTAAGGCCCAATTTCACCAAAATTTCAGAGGTAAAAAAATTAAGAGGTAAAAAAATTGGGCCTTAGTATAATTTCTATGTGCACTTCTTTCTTTCTCCATTCATTATGGCTTGAGTCAAACAGTTAACCAAATAAAAAGGCTATTTAATAGATCGTGGTAAAAAAATTCAAAAACTAGACTTTAGTAGAGCAAAATTGTCTTCCTAAGTCTATCAGATTATAGTTCTTTAAAGTTTAAATACCTAATTACCTGGTAGGCTCAATGCAACAATTTAACAAACTACTGACTAGGTACCTGCAGTCAGACAGGAAGATAGGTTCTTGTCCGCCAACAGCTGTAAGGCAAAAATATTTTTACCATTTACTTAGGCCCACTTGCGCCAATCTGGGTTAAAGTTAACTCTGAGTTAAACATCATGTCATCTCTATCACTGACTTGGTGAGTGACAGATATGACATGATGTTTAACTCAGAGTTAACTTTAACCCAGATTGGCGCAAGTGGGCCTTAAAGTTATTTTTAAAGCTTACAGATTAGGATTACGGATTACCCAAAAATCGAATCCACTTCTACTTGTTATAAAAATATTACGTAATAATATGTATGGTTATATCCGCTATGTTTATTGCGGAAATGTTATAATTTTAATAACAGGACCACTGCTCTTTTAATTTAATGTATTTCTATAACTCTAAAGTCTAAACCAGTTCATTTTCCCGTGCCCGTAGAATAAAATCATAATTCATAAATCATAAGCAATAAATACAAAATGTATTTATAAAAGTTGATTTTTAGACGTTTTAATAAGATTAAAAAAGTTATTGGAATCAGTGCAAATAGCAATACGTTCTTTACGCGCTGCATTTAAAAATTTCTGTTTATCAATTACCAAAGCAATGAAACGCTGATGTTATGGATACACAGCTTAAGGTGACGTCTTGATAATTTGGCTGTAGCGATGTCCATTTTTCTCAGCAATGACTAAAGCTAAGAAATTAAAGTTCACTGTCAGTATTCATCATGTCTTTGTCTTTGAATTACCCATAGCATAACACGATTGGTCAACTTTTATAACACAGAATAATCAATTAAAAAGACCTCTGTAAAAAAAGGGATTCCTATTTTGCCAACAGAGGAGAGTGGTATAAGCTTCCAAAATTTGGACAATAAATTGGTTCTAGTATACACTTTAATTTGCCCATAGCTTATATGAAATGTATTTATGGTTTTTAAATTACGCGACAAAAACCATTTTGTCGCTACGCCCTTTCCATTTTTTGCTGTTCCATTGCTTGTTTTCTATGAGAGGCCGGGCCAGCCTCGCATAGAAAACAAGCAATCTAAAACACATCCAACACGGTTTTTTACTTTAACATGGCGTCACCTTAAGACTGATCTTATATTAAGGGCCATTACACCTACCGTGTGGAATGGAGAAAAAGTGCCCTCGGCCCTTCACTCGGTATATTTTATATGGACGTGCTCGGCCGAGGCACTGTCTCGCCACTCTACTCGGTAGGTGTAATCCCTAAGAGCTAATTATAGTGATAAGACAATCTCTCTTAAAGTAAGTATTATAGTAATTACTTTATAAATAAAACATGTAGGAAACCCGCACGATGGTGGCCTTTCCGCGGAAATACTAGTTGGCGCCCTTGCGCTGCTTGCATTTTCTTATACACCATATCCGATGTACCATATTGTATGATATCCGATACGTGTTACAAACGTGACATGGATCTTCGCTCAAATTGTAATAATAATACTCCCCCACACCGGTTTCGGTGACGGTGGCCAGTTTCATTGAAAACAGGCCAGGTACGCAGGAGTAATTTTATAGTGCCCAAGTGTGTGCGCAGTACACAAGAGCACTCTCTATTCCTTTACTCTCATAACCCAGTGGGACGGCAGACCGACACGACCGGCGAGAGATCAGGCGCAGGACCGACTTTTTTACATGCCCATCCGACGCATGGATCATCTTACTTGTCAGACAATCAGGTGATCAGCCTGCATTGTCCTAACCAAACTTGGAAATAACATGTTTCCAACGCGGGAATCGAACCCACGACCTCCGAGTCAAGAGCGACGCTCTAGACCACTGGACCACGGAGGCGTTAATATAATATAATAATATGAGTCCGCTCAAATTGTAATACTTATGTAAACGATATGTTTACTTACATGCAAATTGCAATAAATTTTTGCAAACAGAATAGGTATGTTTCATGTTTAACCTGTAGGGCTTTTTAACATGAGTAAGGTATAATGATTATAATACTAGCTGTCCCGGTAAACTTCGTGTCACTTTAAAACCTTCCCTGTATTTCTACGAATATTTTAAGACTAAAATCAGCCCAATCCGTTCAGCCGTTTTCGAGTTTTAGCGCGACTAACTCATTTGAAAATCCATTTTTATATATAAGATCTTTTCCATGGGTAGAATAGGTGGTCGCTTAACTTTAATGTCTATCATAATTCAAAAGGAAGTAAAGCAGTGAATAGATTAAACTCTACATACATTAAAACTCGAACTAGGTATTATTTATTTTGCTTACACATTGACATTGTGTAGTAGATTTATGCTACTAACTTTATGCTATTAACTAGTTAATGAATGTTTTTATACTTATAAACCTTCCTCTTGAATCACTCTATCTATTAAAGAAACCCGCATCAAAATCCGTTGCGTAGTAGGGAACAAAGGGACATGAGGGAAAAAAGTGACTTTGGTTTATAATATGTAGTGATAATACGTATATGCCATTTGAACAAAAACACGTTAAATATCACCACGCCACATCTCAAAAACACTTGCCAGACTTTTCGCAACAAACATATTAATATCTTTCTGATCTTCTATAATCTGTCATGATTCATGCTAAAAAGAGGAAATACTTACTGGATGTTAGAACCTCAGATAACTACATACCAAGTTTAAAAAACTTAAAATACCGCTCATAAGAGATCATTGTCCAAAAAAACTATCCCGAAATAGATAGTGTTTGTCACCTCCTACACATTTAGGTGGAAGTCGGATCTCGACTAGAACGTATCTCCTCTACCTTGACCGATAGAGTATTATTAGAAGTAATAAAAATTGCTGTATCCTATATAATAAATTGTAAATTCTACGTGGGGAATGTTATTCTAGTGACATAATCTTATGAAATTTTCTTAGCTAAAAATAGATACAAGAAAAGTTTTTTTTTGTGCAATTATTGTAAAGATTCAGTACGTGATAACCATGTCCAAGGGAAAGATCTGCCATTTCCCTCTGTAAGAAAAACGACGCTATACAAAGTGGAGCGAAATCTATGTTTCTTCCATCTACCTAGTATTTAATATTACTTATAATAAAATCTTCACATAAAATAATATCATGATGATGATGATGAGTGACTCAACGAACTTTAATTATCTATTTAAGTTAAACCCTAAACCTTAGGGCCTAAAGTAATTAACCGTCACATCCATGAGCAATTGAGCGTGACACTAAAATTGTATTATTCAGTCTCATATTACATGACAAAAAAATCAAAAGACACACGAAGTTAAGCTCAGTCTAGAATCTAGATTTTTAGACATATTCAGGTCACAGGCAGACAAGCAGAAAATTGCGCTAGCGACTAGCTGCATAAAAATTGTTTACGCCGAGCGAACGATGTCCCAATTTCTTTGATTCATCCTTGCGTGTTCCAGAATATTCTTTCTCGTAAAATTATATAATTTTGAATTTAATATCGCTGTCACCGTTTATTATTTTAATGTGTATCTTGTAATAAAATCGGTCTCGTTTCTACAGCATTCCTGTAGTTATACAATTCATAAAACTAACTTTTCTTTGATCAAAGTCTTTATAACACTTGAGTAACTAAAAAACGCAACGTGATGTTAAAAAAATTATAACTGATCTATGATCGATATCTATATTATAAACTATGGACCCGATAAACCCTTAGAGGTACCTTCTGGAAACTGTCACAATGCCAATATAGAGTCTGTCATCTGTGATCACTGATCTGGGTTAAACTATTACAAAGCTCATTATTGACTTTGTGATCCATATTGCGTAAGTTTCGATTTACGGTTAGGGTTGCCGCTCAACAAGTGGGTAAAAGTCCGATAGTTAACTTTATTTACAAAATCTTTCGTTAAACAACGCGACGGTAGTTTGAAATCAAATATTATTTGAAACGACTCACTTTCTAATACGTAACAAGTATAAGTACTACATCGTTTCTAGATTGTATAAATTTCTAGAATGATATACCTAGTCTACGGACTACGTACAAAAGATTTCTTCGTGTTTACTGTTTAACAAAATATACTAAATAGCAATAACATAGTTGTACAGGTAACCTTTGTTTTGGTTTTTGACGACTTTGATCATCTTTCCATTTTTTAATAACTCCACCTTTGTATCAACCAAAATCTCTAAGGCCTACAAAAATTTCGTACATTTTATAGAATTTTGACCGTAATTAATAATTATAAATAAGGAAATTTCACGTGCTCTACTCACTTAAATCTAGTGGCAGCCCTAGGACTACCGTCTACCGATATTGGCTCGTGCCAGCATTAGCAGACGCGATTATTTATTTCGTATTGGACCAAACGCCAATAGAATGGGCACACTAACTTTTCTCCCATTCAACTCGTGTTCTGAGAAAGAAGTCGGAAGAAAGAGTCCCTACCCTAGGAATGCATCTAAATTAATATTTAATATATGTACAATATGCCTGCACATCAATGGAAATTCAAATAGAGTTTTCAATAAAGAAGGGTTAGTTTTCTTTGGAACTTTATGGAATTATAATCTAGGTTTGGTGGTTTAATTCGAACTAGGTTTTACATAATCAATATTAATGAAATAAAACATAAATTGAATAGGATATTGTCATAATTTATCTTGTCCACACTCCACAGTTAACATTCTTGGCAATACTAGGGACTCATTTCGCCAAACGCCACCGCATCTTCTACAATAATATGATTTACAATGATTTATAGCATATTTTAAACTCTATGCATAATTGCATATGCAACTTTTCATGGTTAACCGAAGCCACGAGCTTTACCAAGATCCACTTGCACAGATCTGGTTTAAAATTAACCCTAAGTTAATTTTATTGGTGTGTGATATAACCCTGGGGCTGGGGTATCTTTTATGGCGTATTTCAGGAGAGAGAGGTATTATTATGATATTCACTGAAGTTTTTCAGTTCAATCCTTGTAGGTGTCAGTCTAGCTGTTAAATAAACTGGGTCTACTTGAAATAATTTCACCCAACAGTCTCCGCATCATCACGACCTTCGTGGTTTCCGGCTACGCGCATTCCTTTGTTATGGTTTACAGAAAAATGTTTACCATTAGATTAATTAGACAGAATCGGACTCATCAAAGCGTCTTTTTACGTGATTATTTACATACATAAAACTAATGTTTGTCGCCTAAGAATACGAGTGGTACGATTTAATATTGTCGTAGTCTATTACGAAGGTCCGCAGTCGAGTTTAACTTCGACGCAAACGAAAATAGTCAGTCGGGCGCGGGTGCTGGGCGACCGAGTTAGTGCGCAGAGCCGCCTCGCGCCGGGTTATTTCCGACATGCGCCGGCGCATCGCTCGCGACGTTGCACCACACTGAAATGGCACTGGACTCGCGAACACTTCCGGCACAGCAGGAAACGCAACCGAAAAATGCCGCACGCCAACCCGACTCCCGACATCCCGGGTGAGATGAGCGAGAGCAAGCTCAGCGTACAGATAGATGTACCGGACAAAACCAACAGTATCCTGTCCCCCAACAATGAACTGTCGTCGCCCGTTTCGGACGCAACGAGGAGGCCGCCGCGACCACCGGTGCCCGTCAAGAAGTCGAAAACGTTGCCCATCAGTTTCGAAGACAAAATTCCGACCAAAGCGCCTCCTGCGCCCCTTAACGGCAAACGATTTGTAACAAAACAGTTGAAGGATATCATAACGATACCCGAAAATCCCACAGAAAATAGAAAATGTCTGGTCACTCGCCCGTCAAGTCCATCATACCGAAGGAGTACATCTCTGTCTGTGGAAACAGGTTCCATAGCTGAGCTGGCGAAACGTCACGGATCAAATAGCAGCCTCCTGATTTCACGGTCACCGAGTCCTTCGTCGTACAGTAGCATTAGGAGCTCCGCCAGCCAATACTCGACGTGTAGCAGCAATGGCACGTTCATCCCGCTCAGTCGCTCATCCAGTATGAACTCCACTTTATACAACAGGAGTCCCACTCCTCGAAGAATGTATCCTCAAACCTGTGACACTTCGGACGCTGTGAATCTACAAGAGCTTCACTCGAAGGAGCAGGCCCCAGTCGTTTTCGATGCAAACCTATCCTTCGTGCTGGGATGTAAAAGACAGCCGTTAAAGCAGAGGTTTAAACCCGTAGCCGCCCATCTAGAGGAAGGAACGTCCTCCCATTACTTGAGCACGAAAATTGACAACTTCCTGAAAAGAACGGACCATGTTATGGACGAATGGAGGCGCCTCGGTCACAAAGACAACGATCTGGGCATGTACTGCAACGGCAAGAAGACTAAGCTGGGTAGATCGAAGTCGGCGACGAATATAATGATTAAAGGGTTCACGTTGTACAGCCGCAGTGGGAGCAGAGCGAGCAGTGTTTGCCGATCTTCCAGAGGGGAGTCAGAAGATAGGACGACTGCTTCAGAATTGGACGAGGTCGGTTCATAATTTCAATTAACCTCTGAACATTTTGTGTGATATCTAACCATCTCAAATAAATTTATTCTTGCCACTATTTCGTCGGTATAGGTGTAAGTTCGTACTACTTATGCTACGGCCTACGAACGTACAATTTATGCTACGAACTTCGTAGCTCAAATTGTACACTTTGCATAAGATCCTTGCGGTTCATGTCTAATACGTCAGAAAAGTGGCGTAGCAGTCAAAGGACAACATTGTTTAACTATAACGTCATAGACAGTGTTTATTGTTTCACTAGGAAAATGTTACGTCTATTTTGTAGTCAGTACTTCATATAATAAGCTCTCAGTTCTAGCGATCGTTAACTAGGTTCGTCTATTGTTTTGCCAAGTATTATGTTGTGGTTTATAAATAAGTCACAGTAACTACAACACCGTGGCGCCTATTCGGTCTGTTGCCACATCAGCTGACACGAGAATTTGCCAAATTCTGATCATTCTACGTTTTGTAACATTGGCCAACTAACATTGAACGAAAATCCTCATTTTCTTATTTGTTTATTCAAGACGTAAATATACTAAATAGTGATATATTATATTTTTATCGTTTATCCTGGTTAGGTGATTGTTGGGCATTCTTTTATCTCTACTTTTATTAACAGCTGCTTGTAGTATTGTATGTATTATTAAGAAATACGAGTTGTCTATACAGGGCCCCCGCTACCATATGTGCAATGTGTGCAATGCACACGGGCGCCATCCTCTAGGGGCGCCAAATCGATATCTTTAGGGGCGTCAAAACCAAGGACCCAAAAAATTTGCCTAAAGGGGCGCCAAAAACCATTTTTTGCACACAGGCGCCAGGAGCCCTTACGGGGGCCCTGCTGTCTAATGTCTATATAGGTATTATTTATTATTATATAAAAATTTTAAGCTCAAAATAAAAAATTGAGGGTTCGTAGTTTTTGCATTGCTTTAAAATAATTACCTACAATTTATATTTTGCTATATTCACCCACATTCACATTCTTAATTATTGGCGTCAGTTTTAGCCATACAAAATTAAGATTTCCCCGCTAATTCGCCCTAGATTTTAGATTTAGGTAAACTAAAACTTGGCAAATTGCAGTATTGTGATTTGTGTATCCTTCGAATATACGTCAGTGTGCCAATTATAAATAGACTGAATTATTACCGCCTCGTATATTCATTCACTCGATTATTGTGTAGTAGTGCGATGTTAACCATGATTTGTGTAATATTTGGCACCTACATTACACGATTACATGACAGATACATTTATAAAGTTTAATTGCGCTTGTTTTTCTTAATATTTACTACTGGAAGTTGTTCTTGGAACACGATATAAAATCCATCGTTGCAGGATTCTTTCACAAGCTATAGTAGGTTTCAGGTCCTGTTTCACCACTTCCTGGTAAGGTGTCGGATAGACTATCCACAACTTGTCTGACAGATACTCCATACTCTATCTTTCAGATAAGTTGCAGATAGCCTATCCGACACTTATTAGGAAGTTGGGAAACAGGCCCTCAGTCTTGTAACTTCTTGGTATGTTTTCATATTTAGCCGATTATGAGACATATGCGTTGTCTACCTTCGATTATGCGTTATAAATTTGTAATATAAGTTATAAGTTGAAATCCCCGAACAAAGCTTTGATAATAATTATAACACCTGTTAAAACCTTTAGAAAGTCATCTTTTCACTCTGTCTAAAGTTTAGGACTTGTAGAATCTAATTTGTTGTTACAAAATTGTAACAACTAGAATCTAGATCATGCACATAAAACATTTTGCACACATTTTCTGGAAACGTTTATTTTCTTTAGACTAGACGGGATGTAGTAATTATAAATTGTAATGCGCGCTATCTCTATAAAATGTATCTCTATAAACTACATACCTACTTTGTAGACCTGGGACGTATGATGCTTCATTATATTTTAATAAAGAAGTTTCCTGTTGCTCTCATTTTAGCAGGCTCCACGTTTGCTTTTGGCTTTTAAAGTAAACCATCAGACAACTTTAACAACATTGTTGACAGTATCCATGCTGGCGATCTTAACAGTGGGCGTGTATTGACAGTAAAAGTTTGTTGACAATGAGTGTAATTGACAGTTGATGTTTGTTTCAGCTGTCGGAAGTGGGTGGCGAGTTGGCGGAGGAGCGGGCAGCGGCCGCGCTCGCGACAGAGAGAGCAGATGCCGAGGCGGCGGAGAGGCTGAGGATAGAGCGAGACAACAGAGAGCTGCTGGCTAACAACCAGAGGCTGCAGCAGGTAAGACCTTCTCACCCGACGCTTGTTTGTATACTAAGCTAATTACTCCGTTTTGCTTCCTCTTCTTGTGTTTAAAGGTCTCTCATCTCTGTCATCTGTTTGAAAATGGCTTAAGATGACTTTATTTATTGGTTTGTAATGATAAGTTGCCGCTCAACCAGCCACCAAGGATCACTTAGCAGCGACGTTGAATCATGCACGCTTGAAACAGACTCACGTCATGTTAATAAGTATACATATAAACGTAGCCATATATTTCAAAATATATTTTGAGGTGTGCTGGATCCTGGTGCCGTACCACGAAACGGTTTTGAGACTCAAACAATCCAACGAGAATGCCGCGTCCTACTCTAACAAACGAGAAATAACGTTATTAGAGCGGGACGCGGCATTCTCGTTCGATTGTTTGAGCCTCAAAACGGTTTCGTAGTAGGCCTCCTGACTGCAAAGTCTGACTTCTCGAGCAGGAAATTTTTCGATAGTGCGCCTAGTCCGTATAACAAAAGCTTCGACGGTTTTAAACATATTTTTTTTCTTTAACCTTCCAGGCATCAGAGCGCCTCGAACTAGAACTCCTGCACTGGCGGTCCGCCGAGAATGGAACCGAACACTCCGACTCCGAGGGTTCGGAGGGCGACGCCAGCGGCGACAAGTACAAGCGGCGCTTCGAGCGAGCACACCGCGAGCTGCAGCTGCTCCGGGTGCAGCTGCGACGACAGCACGAGGACGACCTGGAACAGCTGGTGACAGTGAAGAAGCAACTGGAGAAGAAGGTGCGTTTATTTTTATTATTGTAAAGAGCTGTCGCTGCTTCGGGTGCAGCTGCGAAGCCAGCACGAAAATCATCTGGAACTGCTGGTGATAGTTAAGAAGCAGCTGGAGAAGAAGGTGAGGGTTTTTTTATTAAAGAAAATATTGGTCTGAGGCACAAAATGTTTTTTTTTTATAATGAAAGGCCGCGAACAAAATGTTTTAGGGAAACTATTGATGAACTTTTTAGTAAGTCCCAATATACTGATTTGTCATTAAAATACGCATGTCTTAACGGTGGTCCTAATTATTTCAAAGATTTGTTTATTGATATCAAATCGTTTCTTATTATTACGTTTACCTTCTCTAGATAGAATCTGTTGGTTTCTCAACATTGTAGATCTGTAGTTTTGCGGTTGTTGTAATACCTACATAATATTTGTTATTTGATTTTATTTTTATGAAACGTTCAAAAACATTTACATGCCAAACCACATACTATCGCGCGTCCGTCCGACACTCCAATCAGCATTAGACCGCGGTTAAGATATTTTTAACTCGCGATTAAAGAATTTATTGGCAAGATGTAATACGTAGTACGGCAATAAAAAGTCAAACAAGCTAAATCGATTCTTAAAAGTGGGGCACGATAAGGAACGGTTTTATCTGAACGCATCGGCCTAATCTTCGATCACGGCCCCTGTGATGCTGATAGTGTCTCCATCATCTGGTTTTATCTGCAGTTTTTGTGTTTACTAGCTAGTGGGCGGTGATTCGAAATTCAATTGTGACAGTTTTGTTTTTTAATAATTGTTTCTACTATCAAGCCAATATAGTTTTTTATTGAAATAAAAAGCTTTGCTTTTATGTGCTCAGCCAGTTCAAAAGTCAAATAGTCGTTGTAGTAATTAATATTAATATCTAATTTTTCAAACCATAAGTATTCGGCCATCTTCTGTCTATAGAGTTATTAGTTTACCATAACAAAAAACTGTTTTTTGTTGGCCATTATAATTAAAACTTAGTGTTTCGGTTATGGATGAGGAAGATATTGGGAAGGTCAGTATTTAAAGGTACATCGTACCCAAGTTTCGATATCACGTTGGCCGCTCTCCAAATGATAAAGAGTTTGTTGACACACGGATTATTGAAATGTATCACTGCGGGCGATATTTTCGAATGTTTTATTCGTCGTTTGTAAGAACGACTAATTTATTGAGTGTGTTGATAGGTGCTTATAATGTCGCGGCCAAGAATTTGAATTCATGTGCATACTTTTTTCGTGAATCACAAAGTTGTGTAGTTTATTTACAACTTTTGATAATTCGCCTTGTATTCTGAACTCACCTTCTAGAAGGAAAATGGGAATTTTGAGAAATCAGAAACCAAGTAAATGTGTAAACTTTAAAGTAGCAGGGATAGACGTACCAACGAGGAAATTGATTCCTAGGCAGTTGACAGACCGACGTCATTTGGTCGGATCATGATCATCAAATCATCATTGACATGATGATTTGAATTGTCAATGTTAATAATTATGATCTGTCGGCTGGGTTTGACGTAACGCGACCTACGTACTAGTACGAACTACGTAGGTCCCCCATCAGCCTAGGAATCAACTTCTCTGATAGTACATACATAAGATTAAAGATAAGGTTGTTTTTGTTATGTGACAATGAAGCCTAACACAATATCAAGTGCGTGTATTTGTATCGTAGATATCAGTATGATAGACTATATAGGACACCCCGAAAGTGTCTACAAAACAATGGAGCCCTCCTAAAAAATGGTGCTTTAAGGCTCGAAATAGTAGTGAATGAAGCGATGTGTTCTTTAATTAATGTGTTTTGCAGGTACAAGATGCGTACGAGGAGGTTGAGGAGCAGCGCGCGGTGGCGGCGCAGTGGAAGCGCAAGCTGCAGAAACTCACCAACGACATGGCCGACCTGCGCTCGCTGCTCGACGAACAGGTATAGTTTTACTATATGTATAGTTGTGTGTGTGCGTGTGCGAGCGTGTGAGCGTCCGTCCGTGCGTGCGTGCGTGTATGTGTGAGTATACATTCTAAGGCCGTGTTTATAACAAACATATTCAGCCATTAGATGGAAGTGTTCTGACTGGCTCGATAGCACCACGTAATGTGTAGTCGCTAAGGTGTGAATGAAAATGTGCATTTGTGTTGATATGCAATAAACTGCGTTACGTTTACTGACGTTTCGCCGCTAACTGCCAGTTTAGTGTGAACGCAAACTAACTAATTTGACGAGGTTTTATTGGACAGCGTCAAATGACAATGGCCAATACGCTGCTTGTATTGTAAGAAAACGAAGATAGTGGAAGAGCATAATTTTTTTTTTATTAAAATGCAACAATTTCCCAGACATGCCGTAACAACTTGCTAGAGAAGAGACAGCGCAAATTTGACGCAGAACTGCACAGCGCTCAAGAGGAGCTCAAGAGAGAACGGGCCGCCAAAGAGAGACTGTCTAGAGAGAGAGACCAGGCGCATGCAGAGAAATACGCGCTCGAACAGAGCCTCTCTGTGAGTATAACAAAGTTATTAGTGAGTATAACTGCGTTTGAGCTCAGAGAAATTATCTTAATTTTACGGAAGGTGGTGCTTGGTATTTTTCAGGTAAAGTTCTAAATTCAGCCGCTACTTAGTCCTAGATTCTTTGCTTCTCGCGTGGAGCATACTTGACGTAATAAAACAATGTGATGTCATATTTCCACAGTCCAACTTCCAAGGCATTACATGTCATACTATAATAGTACCTATTTACCAACCATCGCAAGCAATAATAATAATATAATAATAATATCTATGGACGCCTTACACCACGTCAGTCTAGCTCCGTGCTAAGTACCTAAAGGACTTGTGTTACGGGTACCAGACAACGGAAATATATTTAATACTTTTATACTATACATATATTTAAGATTTTTATTATATATCATACACATATTTAATAAACATCCAGACCCGGGAACATTGAAAACTTTTTGTTCCGTCGGCGGGATTCGAACCCGCGACCCCCGGCTTGAGCTACCAACGCGCTCACCACCTAGCCACAGAGCTGTCGTCATAATATATGTAATATTTTGCCTCAATTCAGCATACCTCGACGTATGCTATATCGCGGAACCACGCAACGCCTTCATATTGTAGGGTCACTGAACAATTCTTTTTTCACAGGAGGCGCGTCTCGAAGTAGAAATGAAGGAGGAGCGTCTAGCTGCGGCGGCGCGCGAGCTGGAGGCGCGGGGCGGCGCGGGCGCGGGTGGGGACGAGGCGGCGGCGCTGCGGCGCGCGCGCACCGACCTCGAACGCCGCCTGCGGGACCAGGAGGAGGAGCTCGACGACCTCGCCGGCCAGATACAGGTGGGTCACGTGATGAAGGAGGAGCGTCTAGCTGCGGCGGCGCGCGAGCTGGAGTCGCGATTTATGTCAAAGTTCAAACTTTCTGTTGTCTGTGTTACAGATATTACTCGAAGAAAACGTTGAGTGCTGCCGTTACTTTAGTGAATGTTTAAGTTATAATGGAATAGCCCTGAAACATTGCATTATTTTTCTGTCCCATGTATTCACTATTCATTTTATGTAATACATTTTAATAATTCGACAGTTACTGGAAAGTTCTAAGCTGCGACTCGAGATGCTGTTGGAGCAGCAGCGCAAGGAGGCGCGGCTGGAGGCGGCGGCGCGTGACGACGAGATCGAGGAGACGAGGGCCAACGCCTCCAAGAAGTTGAAGAGTGAGTTCCGTTAAATTATTTTACTTTATATTTTAGTGACACCAACAGCGGTAAAATTTCACTAATGACGCGTCTGTATAGTCAGTACTTAAGATGCGACCCGCTCTCAAGGCGCGGTTCGGCTCTGTGATTGTCTTGATGTCTTGAGAGCGAGATGCATCTTGAGTACTGACTATTTATACCGGCCTTATAGTTGTGAACACGATAATATTATATTTCTACGTGTAGGCGATAACCAAGCAGAAGTGCTATTGAATAGACTTTCATTAAAAAACACTTTCATTAAAAGCCACAGATGTAACAAATTTCCTTCCCCCTGCTTCAGTGCTGGAGAGCCAGTTGGAGAGCGAGCACTCGGAGCGCAGCCTGCTGCAGCGCGAGCGACACGAGCTGGAGCGGCGGCTGGCGGCGCTGGAGGAGACGGCGCGTGCGCAGCACCAGGACAACGCGCAGCTCATCACCAGGCTCAAGAGGTACAGTCCCCCCCCCCCTCAGTGCTGGAGAGCCAGCTGGAGAGCGAGCACTCGGAGCGCAGCCTACTGCAGCGCGAGCGACACGAGCTGGAGCGGCGGCTGGCGGCGCTGGAGGAGACGGCGCGTGCGCAGCACCAGGACAACGCGCAGCTCGTCACCAGGCTCAAGAGGTACAGTCCCCCCCCTCAGTGCTGGAGAGCGTATGAGTCACAAGACCGTTAGTAATTATACTGGCTAAATCAAGAGAACGCGCAACTATTCTGCCTTTCAGGTCTACTTTTGTTGGTTCCCTACATGTTATAATTATATCTTTATGTTAGCATAATCTTTTGATCACCTACGATTCAAAGACTGTCATCCAAAGGTTAAGATACTATAGGACTACTCAGTTACAGCATCTTCAATTTCCTCAAGTTATGTAATATTTTAACGTAATAATAAAGGCAACACTGAACACAATATTTTTAATGTGTTTGGTACTTTTCAGGGATCTAAAGAGGTATCGTGCACTTCTACGTGACGCCCAAACTATGCTCGAACAAAAGGAAAAGGAGGGAGGCGGAAAGGCACAGATTAGACAACTTAAAAACCAGGTAACAATACACAATTATTTAGCTTTATGCTTTGTGTTGTATTTACCGATCTCCCTGAAGCGCAGACTCGTCGACACGTGCATTCTGCCTGTCCTAACCTACGGTGCACAAACTTGGTCATTGACCGATTCACAAAAGTCCCATCTCGAGGTTTGCCAAAGAGCAATGGAGCGCAGTATGTTAGGAGTAAAACTTCTGGACAAAATAAGGAACACCACACTGCGCTCCAAAACAGGTATCAAGGATGTAGGTATCAAGGCTGCCAAGCTGATGTGGGATTGGGCGGGTCACGTTGGCCGTATGCATTCCGACCGCTGGGCAAGGACCTCGACAGAGTGGGCACCTGAAAACGGACGCCGCCGATGCGGCCGGCCCAGAAAAAGATGGCGTGATGAGCTGGAGGCATACCAGCCAGGCTGGCCAGCGCTGGCGCAGGAGAGAGACAGATGGAAGTCTTTGGGGGAGATCTTTCTTATAATAATAATAATAATGTTTTGTGTACCGCAAATAAATAAAAAATAGAAACAAACTTTTTCAAAATCCTTTTCTTTAATTTTCTGTACCTATTTGATAAGCCTTACTTAACATCTCAAAAATGATTTTAAACAATATTAGCTGCATGAGAAGTTTATATCTTTCATAAAGATAATATTATGTTTTTAAAATAAAAAAGTTTTTGGAATATCCATTCTGATCAGGTGGAAGACCTCGAGCTAGCGGTGCGCGCGGCGAACAAGGCCCGCTCGAGTGCGGAAGCGGAGGCGAGCGAGGCGGCCACGGCGTTGGATGAGGCGAACCGCGCGCGCGCCGAAGCGGCCGAGCGTGCGCTCGCGGCAACGCGCGACGCCGCCGCCGCGCGCGCGCAGCTCGATGACGCCGAGGAGGAGGCGGCTGAGGTATGGAAATAAATAGTTTTGTAATAATGTATATAGGTAATCTAAATAAATAGGTGTAAATTTTTTTTAATTGAACTAGCTGACCCGACAAAAGTTGTTTTGCGATATAAATTATTTCTAGTATCAATATGAAAAGTGCATAAAAACCTATTCTCAGGCCTAACGAATGTACCATCGCGGAAATTGATTTCTTTCGGAGTTACCGCACAAATACTGTGACGCGAGAATTTTATATATTAGATTTAATATTTTAATCCGTTCTATAGGATTCATGAGCGGCAACTTGTCTAAAATAGATATTAATATGTGCACTTTACATTGCTTTTTTATCTTTCATAATCCCTAAGTTACATCTCTATTAGAAAGCAAAAAATCTACTAGATGATGCCCGCAACTTCGTTCAAAATTACGAAATTTGTAACGCAGAAACCGTTCATTGTACTGCAATATAATATAACATTTTATGTCCTTTCCCAGTTAAGCGTCTAAACAGGTAGTTCACAAACACTCATTGCAAATTAATTTCCAGCTGCTCAAGAAATACCGGACGTGCACGAGCGCGTTATGCACGGCGCAGAGCGAAGCGCGAGAGGCGGAGGCGCGGGCGGAAGCGGCGGCGGAGGAGGCGCGGGCCGCCAAGGATCGCCTCGCCGAGCTCAGCGCGAGACTCGCCAGCGCTGAGGCCGGCCACGACCATGAGCATCACGAGGCCGAGCGACGACTGGAGCTGCGGAATAAGGTGAGAGACAGATAGAGGAAAAGAGAGAATGGTATGGATTGGAAAAAATTGCGGCATATTTGAGAAATTTGGCTGTGTGGATTTGGGGCGCTTAAAATTTAAATAAAAGCCAACCAACCTCACGCCAAACTCTCTCTCTCGGCGTGCTTCTACAACAACCTCTAACATTTTTCATTAATCTGTGCTTTGACTGATGAAAAATATAACAAAATTTAAGATAAATTGTTATTCCACTTTTCTAGGAGCTGGAGTCTCGTCTCGAAGTGGAGGCGACGTGTCGGTCTCGCGCCGAGGCGCAGGCGACGCGGCTCCGCGACGCGCACGACGCGCTCGCGGCGGAGCTCGCTGCGGCGCGCGCGAGGGACCTCGCCGCCGCTGAGGACGCACGCAAGTTGGCGAGGCAGATCAGGTACGTGGACCATCAATTTTTTGCACTTATAATAATGAATATTGAAATGTAATTTCAGTGAGTCAGTTAAGTGTAAAAATGTTTAAATGACGTGCTGCTGAGACATGACGTGTTTTGAATAAAATTAATTAATTAGACTGATCTTTTTATAAAGTATAATTTTACTCTATGGTATAATATAGTGTCTGGTCGACCAAAACTGATATTTTTATAATGATATGCTAGCTAAACCCGCGGAGTAAATGATAGCGAATAAGGCGCATGATCTGGCGTGGCGTGCCTCTATGACCTTCTCATTCAGGCCTCTCAAAATTATTTTGATTTGATGAAGAAAAAAACTTTCCATTATTTACAGAGAGCTCAAAGAAGAGAACTCGTCGCTCAACACCAAGCTGAGCGAGGTGATGCGAGGCAAGGCGGCCGCGGAGGCGGCGGCAGCAGCGGCGGCGGCCGAAGCGCAGGCGGCGCGCGACGAGGCGCGGCTGGCGGCACGACGCGCGACCGCACTGCAGGAGGCGATAGCGGGCGATCTGTCCAGCCCCGGGGATTCACGGGACACTGACAGGTATAAAAAAAATTGCAAGTTTTGGAATGAAGTTCCTTATGGCGCATTCGCGGTGCGAATGGAGGCTAGACGGAACAATACTTGACCTTGACACTTTTATATTAGTACGTGCCTAGTAGGGGCAGAGGGCGTTGATAGTATTCCTGTGTGTCAACTAAATGGCGTTTTTGAGAATAAACAGAGACATCTACCTGAAGTTTCAATAAATTTTATTACAATTCCACAAAAGTGTCGTTGTTAGTATTCATGGGCGTCAATAGATGGCGTTTTTTATAACTTCGTTCCATCCGGGTGTCCCTTGACACCTCTCAAGTTTTTTCTGAAGTAAAACATCTTTATGCACGCTTGACAAGCCGACTCATGGCCCCACCATCAGAGCCCCTCAGGCCGGTGGATGCAGAGGAAATCAATGATATTATTAAAGATTTGAATTCCGGAAAGGCCCCAGGCCTGGACGGTATCTCAAATAAAACCCTTAAATTACTACCTTCCACTATAATCGAATCACTCGTGAACATCTTTAACGCCACTGACCTCCATTATACAAGTACGCTCGACCGATGATACCCTTTGAAATGACAGCTATTTCTTGTGCCTATTTGAAGCGACATCAGCGCCCCCATTATGGGGGCTGAGAATGGGTATCATCGATCCAGCGTACTTGTATAATAGAGATCGGTGTTTAACGCCCTTTTACTAGGATGTTCATTCCCAGATATTTGGAAAGTAGCTATAATAATAGGTATCCACAAACCGGGTAAACTCCGGACGGAACCAAGTAGTTATAGACCAATTAGTTTAATTAGTTTCCTTTGTAAAATTTACGAAAGAGTTATACTACGACGCCTAAAAGACGTCATAGTTGATAAAAAACTCTTACCTGATGAACAATTCGCATTCCGCGAATTCCACAGCTGTCCCGCTCAGGTACACCGCCTAACGGAGTACATATTAGAACAAAAGAACAATAGGAAACCGACTTGCGCTGTTTTGTTTGATGTCGCAAAAGCATTCGACAAAATTTGGCACAATGGGCGAATTTATAAACTTTTTAAACTCGGCATTCCCGATAGTCTTGTTATAATAATAATTAATAAGTAACTACCTCAGAAACCGTAAATTTCGTTTTAGAGTTGTAGGCATTCTGTCTTCACTTAGAGATCTAGAGGCTGGAGTACCGCAGGGCTCGGTTCTCTCCCCGACCCTCTACAATCTCTACACGTCCGATTTGCCCACCCACCCTAGAGTACAAAAATTCAATGGAACAGCACGATTGGTCAATTCGGGCACCGCTAAGCTCCTCTCCGCCCCGCTCCGCGTCAGTGGAAACGCACCCTAATACTGGTTACTGAACTACTAGTCCGGCTACAGTTATAGTTTATTTATTCACTATAGTTCTTGATTGACTATTTTCAAAATATTAGCCAATTAACAACGCTGTTGAATACTTAAACTTGTGTCAAAAACCCTTAGATTTTGGAAACTGAGCATGTCCGCAACTTATGTACGTTATGTTTTTTCAGCGACAACGACAGCTACAGCTCTGACGAGAGCATCGGCACCTTCCTGGCGAACCACAAGCTCAGCCCCTCCGCCCCATCCCGCAACAGCGTACAGCTAGACTCACAAAAGTATGACCTACCCATAAAGTTAATATATAGTTAATATACAAAGCGGAATAGAGAAACAAAGGCCTGAGCAAGCGAGATGTTTCTATCAGTAACACTGCGTGGTAAAAAAACGTGTGATACACGACAGCAGAACCGAATTTTTTCATCTGTTTAACGTCCAGTCGGCACTTATCGGCACGTTAAAATATTCATAATATCCTTTATTTCCAAATTCCAAGAAATTGATACAATTATTTAGGTCTATGGGTTTTACAATTTCTAAATTCTACCTCAATGAGTTGTGGAAATGTTAAGAGCTTATGCCGCTCCTGGTGACATAATAAATATTAAATCAGGACTTACTACTAAATTTATAATACGTTGACAATTTAATCTCTTAAAAAGTTGCTTGTGTAAGCGTAGATAGTTTGTAGACATACAAATTTTTACACACAGACGTAAACCAATTTCGGTTTCGTTTGACAGCTCGAGATTGTTGCTCTATTCCGCTAGGGTATAGAGCGCGGCTCGTGACTCGGAGGTCGTGGGTTCGATTACCGCGTTGGAAACATGTTATTTCCAAGTTTGGTTAGGACAATGCAGGCTGATCACCTGATTGTCTGACAAGTGAGATGATCCATGCGTCGGGTGGGCATGTAAAAAGTCGGTCCTGCGCCTGATCTCTCGCCGGTCGTGTCGGTTTGCCGTCCCACCGGGTTATGAAAGTAAAGGAATAGAGAGTGCTCTTGTGTACTGCGCACACACTTGGGCACTATAAAATTACTCCTGCGTAGCTGGCCTGGTTTCAATGAAACCGGCCACCGTCACCGAAACCGGTGTGGGAGCTATTATTATCTATTCCGCTAAGTATATTAACTTTATGGACCTACCTTAATAGTAATGTTGAACTAACATCAGGGGGACAGTTCTCAAGCCTCTAATATTTCGATCAAAGACCGCACATGCCTCAAGCGAGTGAGTTAGCCTGCGATCGAAATGAAATTCGATGCTTGAGTCGGGCTTCAGATGTGACAGTTTTCAAAGTAGGTGTCTTCGGCAAGTGGCTTCGTATACGTCTTACAAATGGGATATGAGATATCAGAGGGATTAGTGCGAGTTTTATTCTATCATACATCGAGCGCGTTAACGCGAATTTGTATGGGATCAAAGCAGCGCCATCTACTGGCTAACGTGGATACCGCTTTGATCCCATACAAATTCGCGTTAACGTGCTCGATGCGTGTGATCGAGTAAAACTCGCACTAACCCCTCTGCTATGTGTATACAGATTACAGACGCTATTTTATTTATTTATTTAGTAAGAAACCCAACAGCTTAATTAAACTACCATTGTTTATACTTTATACAATGTTATATTTTGTCTGTGAAACCATGTTCAAACTTATTAAACATGGTTAAAATTTTATATACTTAGTGTAATTACCGAGTATAACGTATTTATCAATTCGCCGCCCTAGTGCTTGAATGGCCAATCGACCAATTTTACCAAAATAGACTTTTTATTTCAAACTAATAGTAAACTTGATTACGCACTTTACAATATAACTATTTTTTATTTTGCTTGCATATAAATTGCTTTTTTAGCAAAAATGAAATATCCCATCTCCCATATAAAAACTGTTTTAAGTGCTTGTATAGCCTAACTCCATATTTTGCTCAAATGAACGCATCCAAATATTCATCTCCGGTCTTGTGTGCCCCATCTCCATCGACCGACCAATCACGGTCAAGCATTTCGAAGGTCACGCGCACTTCACGCGAGTCACGGCGCCATTTTGCTTGTTTATTATTTGCTTCATTTTAAAGTAAGCAGTGTTAAGTACGACCAATTTAAAGAATTTAATACTTTATCTGCTTCAAAATGTCTGTAACAACGAAAAAAATGGATTATAAACTAAGCGAAGTTGATTTGGAAAGGTACGTTGACATTTTAGGAAAAGGTTTTATGCCCGGTTTCTGAAGTTCCAAGTTCGCTATTTATCAGCGGATGAATGAACGAATCGTCGTCAATTTTTTTTAAAAAAACCTCAAACTCATTGATGTACAAAAAAAGTTTCGTCTAGTTTCATCGTGGTATTATTTTTCTTTGCTTTTGCCGTTGTCTTAACTATCGTTTGTGCTTTATCTTTTCTTATAAAAAATAACAGCTATCCATACTAATACATATTATAAATGGGAAAGTGTGTCTGTCTGTCTGTCTGTCTGTTACCTCTTAACGGCCAAACCACTGAACCGATTTTCATGAGATGCACACTGAATAAAAATGCCGCAAATCATTTACCTACTAGTTTTAATACAACCACAGTCTACATCACAGAACACAATATGCTAACGGAGAACCAAAATCAACATCTGGTTGTAAAGACAATGACTGCCTGCTCTGTGCTCATTCATTTTGTTGTAACATTTGTTGCTTTGTTTAGGCCAGACAATGCCAAAATTTCTCTATTGAATTTAATAAAAAAAACTCGTGTATCTACTCGTTATAAAAACATTAAAAAATATTTTTAATTTTGAAATATTTTTTTACGGTTTTAACTAATATAATTTTTAGTAATTACATAAATATAAAAGTTATTGAAAACGGCCGTAAATTTCTGGGTACTCAAATATCAATAATAAACTCCAATATGTACTTCAAAATCATCACACATAGTTTTGACAAGTATTGTAGAACATGTTTTTTTGACTGAGTTACTTTTCCTTAGTTTTTATTGTTCGTAGCAATGAACTCTTTGATTTGATACCCATATTACAGAAGTGCTTTAAAATAACTATTCCCCTAACTTGGATGAGCCGCCATATTGGATATAGAATGACATTACATTCGTTTCCGAGTTACTCTTAATGAGCCCTTTCATCTGATACCCATATTGCAGAAGTGCATTAAAAATAACTATTTCCGTATCTTGGATGAGCCGCCATATTGGATGTAGAATGCCATTACATTCGTTTTCGTGTTACTCTCAATGAGACCTTTCATTTGATACCCATATTGCAGAAGTGCATTAAAAATAAAATATATTCTCCTATTATGGATGAGCCGCCATATTGGATGTAGAATGACATTACATTCGTTTTAGAGTAACATACTCTCAAAAAGCCCTTTCATTTAATATCCATATTGTAGGACTGCATAGAAAATAATATTTCGCCATCTTGGATGGTCAGCCATATTGGATTTAGAGTGATAATATGTCATATACCATATCGTGCATTCTCATCCAAACTAAACTTGTATGAAAAATTTCAGCTCAATCGGTTAAATAATTATAACTACTCCAAAATTGAATTCCAAAATTCCATCCGAACATACATACTTACATTCATACAGAGCAAGTTAAATAAAAACTTTTAAAAATTAAACATACTGTATAGCGAACATGGTGGTATTTTGGGCAAACAAGCACTAAACTGGCACTTTATTTTCAAGAACTATCTCCATGTCGTTGTGCTCAATCTCCATATACATAATTCTGTCGGAAGAATTTTGGCCAATCTCCAATAATTATATGAAATATAATGAGTCCTATAGTTATTATTTTCAATTACTATTTCTATACATATAAAGAAATACTACATTTTTCTAACTCAGCAAAAGCTTAATAAACTTCTAATAATATCCTTATGTAATTAAACAAAAACGTCTCCTGTAAAATTTGCTCACTGGTCGATTGGCCATTCAAGCACTAGGGCGGCGAATTATTTATTAGTCATGACTTTTTATTTAAAAAATCGTTATACCATAATGACTATTTTATTTTCAGATCCCAAAGTCCCGAAGGTCGCACGAGCCGCTCGAGCGCGGGCTCGGCGCAGAGCCCCGGCGCGGTCGCATAACCCGCGGGCGGCGGGCTACTGCGCGTCTTCCCCGTACTGTGCGCCGCATTCTGCGCGCGCACCGTCCCACCCGCGCACTACGTCATCGAGTAACTCGCCCGCCATATTGTGTTGACGCCATCTTGTTTGGCCGCCATATTGTATGGCCGCCACCTTGAGTATCCGCCATTTTGTGTAGCCGCCATCTTGTGTATATTTTGCCTATTGTATTCTTGATGTGATGACTACGTTTAAATATGCTGGATATAATGTTAATGGAATTTTATAACCACAATTGAGATGATGTGTAAAAATCATATTTTTTCTCAGTGAAATTACATTATGATGAACAACTTCAGGTTATGGACAAAACTTTGCTCATGTATGACGATTTTGCTCAGGAAATAGACTTTGCGAGACATGACGGAGATTTCTTAAATGCTCCAAAATATTTTTGAGTATCCTAGCTTCAACTGAAGGCCTATATATTATGTACTGCCCGATGCTTCAGGCCTCGTATTATGCGACAATATCTATTGCTTATGTGCACTGATACTATAAATAGCACTCTTTTGAACCATTTACACTCGATATTTTAAAACACTAGAATAAATCTCATAAGATGTTTTAGATAATGTAGACATGCTATTGCCTATTGGTATATACATTTATGACTTTCTACAGTATATCCATTTACAGTGTACCTAACCAGTAATTAATTTTGTCGATCGTTTTATATGAACATGTAGCGAGGCTAATATTTGCATTTTATACATTTTTGATCGAATGTTTGAAACTTTTGTATATTTGTTACAACATCCTATGAGTTAGTAAAATGCATATTATATAATATGTAAAATGCATTCCAAAGGAGTGGCAATATGATTCGACCTCTTAGGCACTGATTACACCTACCGAGTAAAGTGGATGTGCTCGGCCGAGGGCACTCCTCGGCCGAGGAGTCCGTACCGAGACCGTACCGAGAGCTTGGCCTCTGCTCTGCTCTGCTCGGTAGGTATAATCGAGCCTTTCCTACGACTCGGTCTAGGCGAGTACGCCCGGCTTGACTTAATTTATTTAGAATTAGTATTTATACAAATTAATCAATCTAGATTTAGTCCTGCTGGTGTATAAACAGTCAGTATTTAAATCAAATAGTGATGAAATTAATTCAAAGTTATATTAGTTTGATTGTTATTTAGTTAAGAGTATTGTAAATAAATAGATGGAACATTTTTTATTATTTAATTTGTAACTTTGTGTGATCATACTGTTATTGATTTATTTGTTATGTATTTTGCTATTTTATGAAACCGATCGAATAAGGTTGGAAGCGGCAATAATATACCAAGATAACACTTAAAAGTTTTGTTAACCGCATGAATTCTTTATCTAAAGTTTATCTTATGTAAGCAATATAATATAATTGTATCTTCTTGATTATGTTGTTCCGTCTGGAATATTCACATAAAACTGATATTTTTAGGAACAAAATGTGTCGCTTATTTTATACATATCCACTAGACAATTAACCCGGCCGATTTGTATTATTTTATGTAATATTTATTAGTGATTCGATTGTATCTAGTAAAGTTGTCTTGTAACACGTAGCTGTGTCTGTACTCGAGCGTTCATGTGTATTGTTTATGATAGTGACGTTACTGCATTCGATATTGGTTGTAAAATGAAATATTTAATAAAGTAACTAATAACTTATAAAATTGTTTTTCTTTTAATATCGGAATTATTTCCAAAATCATCTGTTTTGAGTATAAAATCATCTGTTTATCAAGTGTGGAGCGGGCATTACTTGTTGTGCATAATTTACTCTATTTAATAAAAATACAATTTTATACAACAATATAATATTTATTTACAACACAAATTATAAACAAAATATTTATTTATACTTAATAGAAAAAAACATACAATTTTCATTATCAACATACCTATATCTTCATTCAACTGTTGCGGCCATATTGGCATTGCACAAAATTAATAATGATTCAAGATAAGGGTCTTTCAAACCTCGTCGTAATCGTCGTGTGTTTTAGAGACATGAGAAGTGTGAACTCACTTTAAGGCCATCTTTGTTATTTCATGTACACTTCGTGCAAGTTACAGTAGAAAAGATATAGTTTACGATATACTGTAGTTAATATAAAAGTCGAAGTTGTTCATCGAAAACGACGAAAAGTGTCAAAAGTTAGAGGGTTATGTACTACGGTAAAAAATACTTAGATATGCCCTTACAGCAAAACCGTGGCATCTTCAATGTTGCAAAGGCAATGACACACGCACACATTGTCTAAAGATAGTCTGATGCGTTTAGATTGAAAATTTTGTAAAAAAAAGTGACACACACATTATTATAAAACATAAAAAATTGCAATTTCAACAACATTTTTACGCAGTCTCAGAACGGTAAAGGTATATCATCTAAACTATATTAAGTATACAAGAATTATAGTGATGTATGATAAGCCTTAAAACAATCCTTTATACACAATGGCATGCGACAGGATTCGCAACAGTATGCGGTTTTTTGATTTTTTAAGCCATTTTTCAGGCAAACAAAGCAACGCTTCCTGGATTTCCGGTTGCCTGCTGAGGCGCTCTCTGTTGGTTCCAATTCGACAGGCCAATGTGTAGAATGGATAAATCTACTAGGTTGATGGTGCGTAGATCTACTGCTAGACACAGTACGTTTACGGCTTTGCGGACAATGATAGATGATTTAAGAGGATGTGATCTACAAGCTCAAGGCGGAAAGCTAATTCATCAAAGTTTTTTTTAGTAGATGACTGTAGAAGAATGCGAGAGTTGAGAATGGATACATTGAGAAACCGTTTAAATAGTTTCATGCACCATTTTTTGCAATGTTTCCTATCTAATAAATAAGGCTCCAACATCTGATCATTCACTTCTACACCCCCCATGAATTTATTATGGTCCAGCACCACTTGTGGTACTAAGGGTACTTTCCTAGATGATAGTAATTTAGAAGAGACTGTAGGCAACGCTCCAGATGAACCATGACAAGTGGAAATCATGGTTATTCGTTTCTTGTCTTGCCATGACAAAACAGTGACATCGCCAGAATGTCTGGCGATGTACTCTCCCCTTTTAAGAGGAGCCTTATTTATCAGAATGGGAACATCGCGACAGGAAAATCCCAAAGTACCAACGAAGTCGGTACCATTGAGCTTCAGAAATCTAGCTAATAGTGGTGAAACGTACCAATTATCCATAAACAATCTATACCCTTTGTTTAGTAGGGGATCAATGAGCTTTTTCACAACAGCTGTGCTTTCAAGCACTCCGGGAGAACGCTCCAGATCTGTTGTGGGTTGTTCAAAGGTGTGAACAATGAACGACCACAGGTAACCGGTGGTGCTCTCACAAAGCTCGAATGTTTTGATCCCAAACTTAGCTTTGGTCCGATTACACTGTTCGAAATTCGATCTGCCTTGCCAAAGTGTAGGGCTTTCAGTTATAGAAATGTCTTTACTTAAAATATAATTTGATTGAAAAGCGGAATTTAAATGTGTTAATATTGGTCTCAAACGGTGTAATCGGTCAAAGCTTCTGGCGCCAGTGTTGGAGGGATTTCGGTTATCAATAACGGGGTCGGAATCTTCAAAATGTAATGCTTTATTTAACATTTCATACCTTCTTCGTGTAAAGATGCGGCTGAAAACTTCCGTTTTCAGGAGAGGATCGACAGAGAAACAACTAAAAATAGTTGGCATTCTGACGATCCCCAACATCATCCAGAACGAAAAAAGGCATAAAATTTCGTGCGTATTTGTGGGGAACCATTCAGCCTGGAATGCAGCAGAAGAAATTTTCGAAGCAGTAAGGTTCGTTTCGGCCACTATTAAACCTAAGACATCCTCGCTCCAATAGGAACGAAAAGCGTCATAGGCTGAATTGAAAACCCGAACCGGACCAGTACGCTCTGGCTGAAAATTTTGTTCTTGACCTTGAAAGGTCTCCATAGGATACCATTCAAAGTCAAGGTTCTGGCGTTCCAGGCTATAGAGATCATCAGCTCCATCACTGGCGTCGAAAAATTCAAACTCATTTTCGCTCTCACTATCAACTCTTCGTCGTTCAGTACTATTATCGACCACCTCATCACCTTGCAATCTCCTCTGTCGTCTCCTCAATACATCCATCGCCAAACGTAACAATTCAGGAGGAACGTCGTCATCGTGGAGCCATATTTCATGGAGTGGCTCTCCCAACATACACTGACATCCTCCTCTACGGCCCCGGTTCGGAACCCCACCCCCACGTGCACTCTGTCCCCGCACACCCCTGATTCCCCTTCGGCCACCCCTTCTCTCACTCGTTCCTCTTCTATGATTCCCTTCATCTCTTTCACGCTCTCCAGTTGACGCATACAATAGGTGGGTATCCGGGGCTAGAAATTCGTTACCCGTCGTCCGTTCGTTCAGCGGCACACCTAACTCGTCTAACGTCCGCAAAACCACGGCATCTGCAGGCACCGTGGCACTGTGAAAGCAAAAATATATTTTTTAGACTTGAATTGTACACAGGCATCAATTATTCGTGAACAACGTACACAGAACACTTACGATTTTGACGAAAACGACAATGCCGATCGTGAATTCGTGACCTCTCGCAGGACACTGCTCGTGGAGGTGTCATTAGGTCGTCCAGCGTCCTGAACAAAAAATAATACAATGAAGAAATCTTATAATATAAGTACTATATCGTTAACTATTATTTTGTTAGAAAATAACCAATGCATAACGATTCACGACACCCTCTCGCGACGCTCTGGAGACGTGAGAGGAGAGTAGGTATGGTGGAGCCTACAGTGTTAGGGATTTGATCCCGGCGGATTTTTCTAATCCTGAGATTTCGGGATTATCTACAATGATTCCCGGGATTATATTGGTACTTAATAGAAAATGACAACTAATACTCGTCGTTTTGGATCTATATAAGACTACGACGACTCATCCAAGAGTCAAGACTAGCTGTTATTTTTAGGGTTCTGTACCTAAACGGTAAAAACGGGACTCTAATTGAGTATTTCAAAAAAATATATTATTGATTTTTTAATGTATTTTAAAACCTTATTAGTTATTATTAATAATTATTTATTATTGATATTTAATGCAAAAACCTTAATTTCAAATAATTATCAACAATTAAAAATTCATGAAATTTAAATAGTCACGTGACTTTCTTTCTTTCTCTTCGTTTTTGGCAACTTGACACAAAGTATGTGTATGTTGTGCCACAGACAAGGTAAAAAGGTATATGGCGGGAAAACCGTATTCCTCCTATAATAATTTTCAGCATCGTTTTCATGTAATATCGTCAGGTCCATTTAGTCAAAGTCTAAGTAAAAGTCAATACAGTCAAGGAGTCAAGTCGGTCGTTTCAGTAAAGTGGTAGACGCTTTACTGAAACTTTCAATAGAGTTTTGGAGGGAACACAAAATCGCACGTTTCTGGATAATGCATCACTTTCCCACACTTGTGCACGATAACGAATATCTAATGGTTAATATTGTACCAATATTACACAATAAAAACCCAACTTAACACAATTTTAGGAAAATAATACAAAATCACAACATCACTCTTTCACATTCCCGGCAAAACTCCGTCACGTGACTTATAAACGCGCCATGATTGAAATGTGACGTCACAAAATATTTAAACTTTAAAAAATATTTTTTATTATTTAAAATTTTGAGGGTAACCCGGGCCCTTGGGCCCGGGTTACCCTCAAAATTTTCATACATTCTTAATACCAAAATCATTTTCTCATACGAAAATATTTAACATGTTTGAGTTATTTTTCAGCTTAAGATAGTAATTACCTAGGGTCCTGAACAAATTTTTTTTACAAAATATTTAAATACTAAAAAAAAAATTTTTGTGTTTAAATATTTTTTAGTAAATTTACTACTAAATATTTAAACACCAAAAAATAGACAAAAACACTAAAAAATATATAAATAAATAGTAAATTTACTACAAAATATTTAAATAATAAAAAATATTTTTTAAAGTTTAAATATTTTGTAGTAAATTTACTATTTATTTATATATTTTTTAGGGTTTTTGTCTATTTTTTGGTGCTTAAATATTTAGTAGTAAATTGACTAAAACATATTTAAACACAAAATTTTTTTTTTAGTATTTTGATATTTTGTAAAAAAAATGTGTTCAGGACCCTAGGTAATTACTATCTTAAGCTGAAAAATAACTCAAACATGTTGAATATTTTCGTATGAGAAAATGATTTTGGTATTAAGAATGTATGAAAATTTCGAGGGTAACCCGGGCCCTTAAGTGCCCGTTTTGTTTATTGTAAAACAAACTATTTTAAGTACTGAAGGTGTGTTTTAGTTTTCAGTTTTAATAAATTTAATGCTTTGGGTTTAGAAGTACGCATCCATTAAAAACATTCGTTTGTCAAACAATTTGTGGTATTTTAGTACTACTGTTTTTAGTGTTCTGTGGTGAAAAAAACATTGTGACGTCATACACGCTCGGGTTAGTGCGGGAGCTGTCGGCGACTCTTCGGTATTTTTATTTTGAAATAACTTTTGAATTATTGCGAAAAACAATAAAAGAAAATTGTTTTGTTATAAAAATATACCTATGATCTTTCCAGTTATCACAAAAAAAATTTTGTTGAAATACCCAATTGTGAGACTTCGGTATCTGTCCGTCTGTCCATCTGTATATGTCTGTCTCCAGGCTGTATCTCAAGAACTGCTATAGAGCCTAGACTTCTGAAATTTACACAGATTGTGTTTTTTAGTTGTCGCTATAACAAAAATTCTAAAATCAACATAAAACTATTATTTGAGGGAGCTCTCATTCAACAAATGGGATTTTTTGACCAACCCTTATAGTTTCGGTCTGTCCGTCCGTCTGTCCGTCTGTCTGTCCGTCCGCGGTTTTTCTCAGAGACTATAGGACCTACAAAGCTGTAATTTGGCATGAATACACATATTAATAATGCCGACAAAATGGTACATAAAATATTTAAAAAATATTTTTTATGGTACCTCCCCTACACATCAAGCGGGGTTGAATTTTTTTTTCACGCCCACCCCATCGTGGGGTGTCGTTGGATAGGTTTTTTTAAAATATTAAGAGTATTCATAGATCATTTTTCGATTTAGGGGTCCATATGTGAAATTTTAAGTTTTAAAGTGGAAAAAATCGTTAGAGTCCAGTGTCCCCCCCTTCTACCAGCTAAAAGGTTGCTTCTGGAAATGTGAAAAAATTCACGGGAGTAGGAGATATGCTGAATTTAAAAGGAAAACTATCACGGCTAAGAAGACTTCATAAGTTATTGAGTAATAGTCGATCAACTAAAAAAAATGTATTCGGCGAAGTATAAAGGAACTTTTCGTTCAAATTCCTTTGAAAGTAACTGAGATGATGTTGTTAGTAGTGTAAAACATGTTATAAATGTACAATGTACATTCATTGACCATACAAAAATTTTCAAAAACTAGCGGTACCTACTACGGAAACCTATATTGCGCGTGGCCCGACACTCACTTGGCCGGTTTTACTCGTAATATTATTAATATAATGGCACAAGTCAGAATTTGAAATATTCACAAAATCCTTAATTAATATGATATTTTGCACTACAACAAAATAGTTATTATGTGTTGAAGCATAAACACAGCGTCGATATGAAGATTGCGCTTGTAAACTGTCGTAAACTTACCTTAATTGTCTCTACTTACTGACAATTTTCTCTGTTTGCCACCCTTGATCTCAGCTAGTTTTGGCAACACTAGCTTCTCCGCTCATAGTCTTCACCAGGAAGTTCTTCCTGCGACGCTGTGTTTATGCTTCAACACATAATAACTATTTTGTTGTAGTGCAAAATATCATATTATGTGTTTTCACATAAACACAGCGTCGATATGAAGACCTGTTTGATATCTGCTGGTGACAAAACACAAAACGCTATGTGAAATAACTTTATTACATTTAGTACAATATCAATATCATACCTAAATGCAAAATAATAATAATTGCAACAACACAAATGTTATAAGGAAATAAACAGTATATATTATAAGCATAAAATAAATTCCCAAAAGACAAAAAAACTGTTATAATATGTCCTTTTGGCATATTTAAACAACAATTAGTAAAATGAGAGGTAGTGGGCAGTGGCAACTCTCCTAGGGTGGGCTGCACCAACTTACTTCAACTATAACTTCAACTTTAACCACAACAAAAGGTCAAAATATGAACTATCAAACCCCCAGCAAAAGCCCATTATGGACGCCATATTTGATGATAACCTTAACTTAAACTATGCCTCTGGTGCAACTCGCCCCTACAATTCCTATTTTAACCTCAATTTAACCCACTTAAATTGATTCCTGAGGTCACAATTAAAGCTTTGTAGGTAATTTGAATAATACCCAATAAACTTGGTTTATAAGTTCCAATTAGGTACTTAATTATTATTATTTGGTAGTATTGAGAAAATAGTAAAAAAAATCTGTTATATTGCCAATTTCCTAGCTATACTTTTTTTTTTTTTTTTTTTAGGTGATTCACCTCTCCAGCCTTTCCTAGGAAGTAATTACTGGGTGGTTATCTAACCAACCTGCTGAGGTTACCTTGGATCAGTAAGGCAGAAACTCCTGCTTTCTCATGTAGTTTTGCTTTTTTAGGCAACCCGTTATTACCGTTCTGGATATCAGATGTGGTCTGGCCAATGAAAACTTAAAAATAAATTGTCTAATATTTCTCTTCTGTACTTAGACATTAACTTCTGCAGTCACTTTACGGGGCACAGTCCTTTATCCAGATGTTTGCAAAATGCCTGTACTGGAACCACATGTGGGCAACAAACTGCCCTGCCTACAGAGATGCTAAGATAGGCTTCTGTAATTCTTATAGAGCGCCCCCTGACCAGGAGCTAATAAAAGGATTGCTGTTGTTCCTTGGGATGTTTTGAATATGTTATATTGACAACTTAAATTAGAAAGCCAATTAAGCAGAACTTCTGGATCCCATCTTCGGCCTTTTGACTTAGAAGGCTGAGCTGAGGAACTAGCCTTAAGGATTCGTCCAATTGGCATAATATGGTTTTGACCATTTTGTTCCAATCCATGAAGTGTAAAATGGACAATCTTATAAACTAAGATTGTCTATTATATGAAGAGTTAGCTTCATTTAAATTTGTATTTAAATGTAATATTTAAATTAGGTTAGATCTCAATACTTTTTGCACCATTCTTGCCACCACTCTTGGCTTGCCACCATTCTTGGCTCTTATTTGAGGCAAAAATGTTTCCAGAGGGGATTGTCCTCAGCTATAGGTCAATAATTATTGTCTCTCTGGTTTTGATCATCCAGCGATGGTTTGTCCCCACCTCTCATCATCCAGACTAGTTGTGTTAGCTGGTTCACTTCGGGTGGCAGGCCCGTTGTTGTATCCACTATACTCTCCGAGAGTATTTCTATTTACACAGAAGGTTCCAAGGCTTATGCCCTGTGTGTGTATTAGATTGTATCTGCCCCTGGACTACATGTCTGTCAATAAATGATCTTGATTCTTGATTCTAGCATTGCTCAGATGGGCTAGTACAAGGTTAGGAGGTGGGAACATCCAGTCCAACTGCAGGCTTAGCATGGCCATAGTAGAAATGTGAAGGAATAGAAACATTGCCAGTTTTTGTGCACAACTGACAGATTCCCTTTGTTAATCCATTACCTTGTCTACTTTATCATAATAACAAACTCGTCTATGGTGGTCATGCTAAGCATACTGAAAGTCTCATTTTGACTTGTCTTCGGCATTTAAAAATAGCGATTAAAATTTGGATATGGCAAAACCTGTCTGCTGACCACAGTTGAGTCTACAGACGCGAATCTGTCGACGTCTGGAGTGCCCCAATGACTAATCAGTCTGTTTGTTGCAGTGGGTAGTAGGTGCCATTCCGCTCGCTGCCGTTTCCTTGATAGACAATTGGTAATAATTGTACCCTTCCGAAAGGTACTGATACTGCCGACAAGAGAATGTTCTCACTGTCAATATCAACAATATGCGAGTTGGACTGAGTAGGCTTAGTGTGTACCTTCCTTCTTTTGGATATAAGCCATCAGCGCGCGAATGTCACATGGGACTAATATTATATTATGCGCTGTCTGCAGTAATTGAGCTTGATTCCGAATCAAGACATATACTGAGAGAAACTCCTCATTCTGCATCCGTTGCATCCGCTGCATCGGTTGTCAGGTAATGTTAAGTAGGTACTTATATGGGGGACCCCCTCTGGAGAATCTTCATCCTGCACCAGCTGCATTTGCTGCATCGGTTGTCAGGTAATGTATATGGGCGCAGATACAACTCCGTGTTGCTGTCTACTGCCTTGAATATTAATTCCCACACTGGTATCGGTGCTCATGGTCAGTTTATTAAAACCAAGCCAGTTACACAGGAGTAATTTTATAGTGCCCAAGTGTGTGCTCAATACACAAGAGCACCCTCTATTCCTTTTACTCTCATAACCCAGTGGCGGAAGGCCGGCACGACTGGAGAGAGATCAGGCACAGAACTGACTTTCGCATCTCTATCCGACTCATGGATCATGGGCTTAGTGGAAATCCCAATGGTGTAGGTGGCCACTTGGGATGATCCTGTTGGAACTCAGTTGACCCAAACTTCCTTGCACCTGGCTAGACTGCATACTTTTCTCTTGAATTCTCAATATTATAATATTTGAGAAAGGAATAATTCTTATCGTTAACTTCCTTTCTAGTGCCAGGAACATTAATTTTTCCTTTGTGATCGAGGCAATTCTTAGATACTGCAAATGCTGGGTTGGTTTCTAAATTGATTTTTGACAGCTTACCTGTCAGCCCAAGACCTCTTAAACTTCTTGGCTTTCGCAGCCTGTTAGTCACAACTCATAAGGCCAGCTTAGCAGAGTCTTTCGAGCTACTCTGATATTGGCAATTCACCGAGTCAGCCCTTATTACAAAAAGAAGAAGAAGGCCAGCTTGGTAGAGTCCTGGTTTCCAAGTAAACAATGTTTTCTAATTGATTCTTCACTCAAGACCATAAAAAGGGCTCTCACTCCCCTGGCAGGAAGGATTTCTGCCATCTAGTTTGTCATTGAGGTAAATGTATTGACATTTAAATTTGCAAATTGCATAGTTCTGTTGATCCGCACTCAGAGTAGAACATTAATTACTTAAATGTAATTATTTTAAAATTTTGACATAAGCCCCATACACCATTTGTCAAACCCTTAGTAAATCAAAGCTTAATTCTCTTTCTGTTTTAGTAAGCCACAAGTTAAGCCAGCCATAGTTCTCACTGTTTCCGCTTGATACTCTTTACCTTTACTTAAATGTATAAGTTTGGGTTTATATTCTGAATCTATAAAACTAGCCAGTGGTAGATTTAATGACATGCCAACCTAGTGATTCCAGAACACTCAGTACTTCCGCAACCTGAGTGACAAGTTTGGAATAATCCTGATGCGCCAGGAGGTAATCGCCTAGGTATGAAAGCAGTCGCACCCCCTTTGCCCGTAGGGTTTCCGCAAACCCAATTGGATACCGCTGCAAATATACGGGGGCAGATAATAGTAGTTTTAATAAATTTTTAGTTCTTTTCAAATTTGTTAACTAAACATTAACTCATCAACTCTCAAGCGGCCCCCGGTGGCCCTACAACAATTGACTACTTGTGTCTGGAATACCAACAATTGAGGACAATCACTGGCTAGAATTGACTACTTGTGGTTTATCGTTAAAACCATGACGCTATTTTAACCATTGCTAAAATGGTGCAATCCATTATTGACTAAACCAGAGGTTTAAAGCCGATATAAAATAAAATATGGAGTTATGGACGTTGGCTGGCTATTTTTTGACAATGTTATGATGTTTATAACTTTTATGCATTAGTAATTGCATTGGTGTAACAAGTCATTTATTTCCAACTTAATTTAGTTAATGCAGAATGTTAAGGCTACACAACTTTCAGTGATATTTCAATAATGGAGCGGCAATTTTTTTCAGTGCCTAGGGGCGGCTAATAGTTTAAAATCCGACCCTGACACCCGGATTGGTTTTTAGGGCTATTAGAAATGCAGTATTATCAAATGAGGCCACCCTCGCCCAATTCAAGCCGTCCATTAGTATTAGTTCTTCTGACTTACCCTTTGGAAGTCGGCCTCCAAATCCGAGGATTCAGAGCTGGAGGAATTCGCAGCGACTCTGTTGCTCACTCGACAACTTACTCACAGCACAAACTACACTGAACACACTGCGTTGCACCAACTCTTCAAAACCCAAGCGGCCACATGTGGCCGCGAGAACAAAGGACCTCCGAATCCGCGATTGAAGAACTAAAACATGGAGAATAATATCACTACGTGTGCTAAAACTCGAAATTGAGTTATATTCACTACTTTAGGTGAATTAAAACACAAAAATCTACTTATTTTCAGAAAAGAAAATTTTTTGGCTGTTGACATTTCGAGTTTACAAAACGCTATGAGCGGAGAAGCTAGTGTTGCCAAAACTAGCTGAGATCAAGGGTGGCAAACAGAGAAAATTGTCAGTAAGTAGAGACAATTAAGGTAAGTTTACGACAGTTTACAAGCGCAATCTTCATATCGACGCTGTGTTTATGTGAAAACACATAATTTTCTATTTTAAGGACGCTATCTATACATATAATAAAATCGTAGGAAAGTCAATTCTGTACATTGAATATTTTTGAAAAATAATACTTGGGACGTGATCTACAATCGAAATGGAAGCCAAAAATGTAGTTTTTAGAATTTTTGTCTGTTTGTCTGTGTGTCTGTTTGTCTGTTTGTCTGTATGTATGTCCGGGATAAACTCAGAAAGTACTGAATGGATTTACTTCAAATTTTGCACGAATATTATATAGAGGTCGGGTCAACACATAGGCTATACATTATGACGATATCACCTAGGGCGGGGGGAGGGGCTCAAGTTTCAATATTTTTAGTTTTTTGCTCATATCGCTAAAACGGTGCGTTGTAGAGAAAAAATGTCCTGTACGTAATGAAAGCTCATAAAATTTCCTACAAATTTCTCTTTCACACTTTGTATCTATCTCACTCCTTGCCATGCTATGAGCTTTTGTCTATCTTTTCTATGCAAATTTCGAGTGTCGTTTGATTAACATGCTGGGAGCTTTGGCATCGGTCTTTTCTTGGGGGGGGGGGGGCTTAGCCCGCCCAACCCCCCCCCCCCCCACCTCCCCAAATTTTGCTTCAAACAAAGCGGTGTTGCGGCGTTATACATCTTTTTTAAGAACAAAGTTAAAAACTAAACTACACATACGGTTTTCCAGTGTCGTTTGTTTTGGGGGGGCTGCGCCCCCCCAAACCCCCCCCCCCCTTATTACTCATGAAACTTTTGTTCATAATTAAAAGGTATCGTGGAGTTTGTATTGCGTCTTAATTATCCTTTGTAGGAACAAACTAAGTCATCTTACATATTGTAATAAAATCGTAAGAAAGTCAATTCTGTACATTGAATATGTTTGAAAAATAATACTTGGGACGTGATCTACTATACTAACGCGGACGAAGTCGCGGGCAACAGCTAGTTACAAATATCAGCGATTTTCCGGTACCCTATTAAAGAATTAGGAGTCAAACTGCGAGGATATTTTGGTTTCAAATGAAAGATAATATATATCTCCACGACTGTACCATAAAAATTCTATAGCCGCATACAAAATTTTCACATAAAATACGTTTTAACCATCACAATAATCGCAAAATATGAAAAAAATGGGGTCTGATTAGGTACCTTAATATCTAAATACACTGAACTGAGGAAAATAAATATAAAAAAAAAAATTATTGCTTATTTAGTCCTCTATAAAGTCTGCTAAAAATTTTATATAAAAATAAACAACTTTTCCAGTTATAAGAAAAATAAGAAAATTTCTCAAATTTTTTCATACATTTTCGCCATATCAAGAACGCGGCGAGCGTCGTAACCGCCACTGTACAAGGCGCGCTAATATGAATCTTATTTTAATGTACTTAACGTCGATATTCGTACTGACAGACATCCGACCTGCTAATTTTTTTGTTATAGCGTCCTTAATAATTTATAATTAAATAATAATAAAATTATTATTTGAGGGCGACTCACATAAAAAAATCACCTTACTAACCTCGTCTTTCAGGTCAGCTTCACTCAGATTTGATCCATCGTATCCACCCTCTTCATCAAAAGTCTCGACCTCATCTCTATATATGAGCTCGAGGAGATCTGTAGGTGGATCCTGATCGGCGCGCCAGATTGACATGCTATAATATAATAAAACAAATAAGTACAAATCAATAAACGTAAAAATAAATATCAAAAGAAGTCTGTTAACTATAGTGCGTCAAGAAAGTGAAGAAATTAAAAAAGTGTCATCCCTTTCAAATCAATCTAAGAAAAAAGGGATGACACTACAATGTGCCATTTTATAATTTCTTCACTTTCTTGACGCACTATACTTAGGTATATCTGATATCTCAGTGCAAAATAATAACGTAGAAGTAAATAAAAAGTCAGTACGTGAAGTATAGTTTTCACAGAGCCAGTACTGGCTGCCAATAAGACTGGTAGCCAGCGTTGGCTTGATATTTGCTTTGTGTGAACAGTTTTTCAAGCCAGGCCAACGCTGGCTGCTAACACTGGCGAGAATACAGCGCTCGTCTATTTTTAAGCGACTTCCAAAAAGGAAGAGGTTATATGTTCGGCTGTGGAATGTGGATATACACACACACTTGGGCATGCCAAGTTAAATATTTTTTGTAAAGGTGGCATGTCAGTCTCTAGTTTGGTTAGGCTCTTGTGCAAGCACAGGTACTACAGGTACTCCAGATCTTCGATTATCCTAGTTTTTAAGGTTCCGTACCCAAAGGGTAAAACTGTCTCCGTTTGTCTGTCTGTCTCCAGGCTAGACGAGCCGCGCTAGCTCGAGCGACGCATTTGTTTCACTCCCATTAGTGCCCGTGTCACGTGTGGGAACTAGAGCGAGCGAGAGAAATGAGTGGCTCGATTTTTATTCGGCGGTATCAGCTTTTCTGACATTTCACTAGATTTAGTTTAGTGAAATGACATATCACTAGATATTTTTAGTAAGAAGACGTAACAAACAAGAATATTCGGCATCTACCGGGAGTTCGTGATATCCCTAGGGATATCGTGAAATCCCTGATATTCTTTTTTCCCTGCGACATATACATAATAATTATATATATTTTTTTGTGTATGTTCAACGATTACTCCGCCGTTTGTGAACCGATTTTCAAAATTTTTGTTTTGTTGTATTAGGTTTCACTCCTATTTGGTACCATGTTCACAAAAGTGGTGATCTGATGATGGGATCCATGAGTAATCGAGGGAACTCCTCAAAATTTATATGGAAACATATGGTAATTTTGGTTTTATGGGAAGCATCCTAAGCATATGCTACCAAAACGCAAGATTTTGCACCAAGGTATACTATGGTTCCGAAGATACTAAGAGAACTCCGGATTCCTTATAGATACAAGTTTGGGGATTTAGGCGCTGCACACTGTTCCGAAGACCCTTCGGATCGGAAATTTTTAACTGACCCCATAGATAGTTAGTTATACTGTACTGTGAGCAATCGTCTAAAAGAAACCCCTATTCAAATATGGACAGTTTCCGAGAAAAAAATACTTAATGTTCGCTATTTCGAAGGTACTGAAAAATGAAAAATATTAGATATTATTCAATTCGTTATATTATATTGTTTTTTTTAATATTTTTTCTAGTATCATGTGCCATTAAATTTTGAATTCTTATGGCATTTTATAAAATAAAAATTAATAACAGTTTAGAAGATATCTTAAAAAAACAATTTTTGATTTCGTTTATTTTTTTCGGAGAGTATGCAGTTTTATTTATTTATTTATTTATTGGACTCACCAACAGAAAAGCATTTGTTACAATTTAAATTTATACATAAAATTTGTTTACAGATAAAATGACTTCTAATGACAGGTGAAGTACAGCGTGCGTATGCGACAAAAATTAGACGAGATGAAATGAAGTGAATATGGTGATAATAATTATGATAATGATAAAAATATGTGTAACAAAAAAAAAGTCTTATTTTTTTAAACAAATTAAAAATTAAAATACTTTTAAGATAAAACTAATACTAATATAACAAAAATGAAAATTATAACAGCTGTGACAGACAGTAATTAATTATAATATTATTATTATTTATAGCTTCAACTTTACTAACTGACCGTGGGAAATTTATTAAAATAGCGTTTAAGATTAATTGTCTTAAAATAACTAAGCTTTCGTTTTCGCACGAAATGTTTTATGCTGATAATACTTCAGCTTTATAACTATCTATGAAAAAAAAACCAGCTTATAAATTATATTTTAATAATAGGAACCAAAACACGATTAATTTTATTGATTTATTATTAAAATACAATGAAAAAACCAATGGAAATCCATTTCGGTGTAAAAACTATATTGTAGGTACCTATATGAAAAATTAAATTTAGTGACGCGGACCGTTGGTCATGCTGGGGTCCATAATTATTATAATAACTTAATTATAGAGGGTACTGTGGTCTATAAAGACCCCAGCGTGAATAAAGTATAAACGCATCTGATAACACAATATGCACGCGAGTTCAGACGAGTGGCGATCATATCGAAATATTTTAATTTCTTTTAGGAAGCTACAGTTGCTACATGCTACGAATAATTTAATTAAATAAGTACCTACTTACATTTTTTTCACATTTTCGTAAACTCTGGGCGTTTAAACCCCATGTGACCAACCAAGGGTTAATACCTCTAATCTAAAAATACTTAAAATGAGTAAAATAAACTTAATTTACATCGTTAATTTACTAATACAAAACACTACTTACATATTCGAGAAATAGGTACAGCGAAAACTTCGAACAAAGCACAAATCACGGCAGGTCGAGCACCACAGCAGCACACAGACGATTCACGAATGACGCATAAGCACTTAGCACACACACAATCCCTTTTTTCGCACAACTCACAAGTGCGCACAATTTTCGAAAATCTTTGGCTTCTACCACTGATCTCACGCTGGATCGCTGATAGCCTTTGAAATGACAGATATTTTTTGTGCCTATTTGAAGCGGAATCAGCGCCCTCATTATTCGGGTAGAGAACTAAATCTGACGTAAAAATGACGTTTGAAAGCCGCCATATTGGCGCTGATAGCAGTAGTGAGAGTATTTGGAACTAATACTAGTAGGGATATTACTATACTGTGATACTAGTGATGACAACTGTTGTTATTGGTTGTGGTTACGTCAAATTTAGTTCTTTACCCGAATAATGGGGGCGCTGATTCCGCTTCGAATAGGCACAAAAAGCAGGTGTGTACAGTGTATCAGCTATCCAGCGTACTTGTATTATAGAATATAGAGATCAGTGATGCAAATGTGTTCTATGCCTCCGGTAGTGCACAGAAAAAATTTACTCCTGAGTAGTGACACTAGTGACAGATTCACCAGATTCATCGTTCATTCATCATTGATGATTTCTTCCGAGTTTTTGTAAAAACGCCCCTCAAATAGCAAAACCGATGAAGAACCATAAATTATTATAAAAATTAATATATTTCAAGGTAAATGTGCGCTTACTCTGTACGATCCAGATTAAAATTGCTCTTCTATAGTTTGGAAGCTTTCAAAGCCGATGTCCGTGTTAAAACGTCCATTTGTGTTATTGATTTTGCAGGGTATTATTAAATCCTAAAAGATAATAGTGTGAAACAATCTAGAAAACTTTAAAAGCATCCAAAATGACCGATTCAAAGTACTTCACAACTACCAAAAAGGGAGAAATCTTCGAGTTGAAGTCCGAGTTGAACAGTGACAAAAAGGAAAAGAAAAAAGAGGCAGTTAAAAAGGTACGTTTTTTGCCTACTACATAATCTTTCTGCAGTACTGTTGTCTTATTAATACGTGTTAGAGTATTCTCATGTTACCTAACAAGCAATGAATGTTTTAGGTGATAGCTTCTATGACTGTGGGAAAAGATGTATCAGCACTCTTTCCCGATGTTGTGAACTGCATGCAAACAGACAACCTGGAGCTGAAGAAACTGGTTTACCTGTATCTGATGAACTATGCCAAGTCTCAGCCTGACATGGCCATAATGGCTGTCAACACATTTGTCAAGGTATGTACTTGCTTTTTATTCAATTAAGTTAACTAACTTTTTGTTTTGTACCGATATTAGTTTCCTGCTTTTTACTAGCCATATGCATGTCAAAATTGATTTTTGTTAGGCAGGGGGAGGTTCGTTTCTTAGAAATACTGTAATAAAATATGTATTCTGTTATGAAATACAACTATAATATTATCATGAAATATATGACTGTGTTTAGAATTTACAATGTATAACATTAAAATGAAGAATACATAGGAATATTTATTTGAAAGCTAGGAACTGTTGCTAACAACTGTCCATTAAATTCTACTTCTAAAAGTCTATAGTAAATCCAAATGAAACAACTTAGGGTTTCTTAAGAGTAGATTAGCTATGTGTGTGTGACTTGTCTTTTTTATGGTTTTAATGTCTTCTGTACCATATTATGATGAGGAAGGATCTACCAACATACCAGCTTGTTAAGGTAAAATATGATCCAAACCGACTCATCCTGTAGATTTACACATTTACACAAAAATGCACTTTAACCACAAGCTATTTCTTTAGTAGTTATACAAATTTGCATGCATCTTCTTAAACGTCAACATGTAGCCGCCAAGGGTTTTAAAATGTGTAAATCTACATAATAATAATATATAGAAATGTATGAATATTGTATACTCATGGCTCATATAGAAGCACATTGGCTATTGATTTAATTTTAAGCTGTAGGACCTTGCTAATCTCAAATGTGAAATGTTTAACATTCAGTAGTTTTTGCATGTTTTGATTATGTAATCAATCTGTTCAGGATGTAAGAAGTATTTTTGGCAAATAATTAATTATGTACCACATGTAATGAGTCATTTAAATATTTTAAATGCAGGATTTTTTCTGAAATCTAGAAAAAAATATCAAAAAGAATTGAAACTAAATTAATACATCCCTCTTTTCTATTTCATATTATCATCTATATTCTATAGGCTATGTGTAAAATACATCTATTTTGTGCTTACTTGTCCCATATTTTTTTGTTTCTTTAAATAGTAGCAGCATCATTTCATGTCATATTTCACAGTGAGTAGCAAGATTCTACTGTATGCTTATAGTCCAATTGCTTCAGTATTTTATGTATTGCTATGTGTGACTTGGGCGTTACAAATCCACATGACCATTAATTATGCAGGATTGCGAAGACTCAAACCCCTTGATAAGGGCTCTGGCTGTACGTACAATGGGTTGCATCCGAGTCGACAAAATCACGGAATATCTATGTGAGCCCCTACGCAAATGTCTGAAAGATGAAGATCCTTATGTACGAAAAACTGCCGCTGTCTGCGTCGCCAAATTGTATGATATATCGCCTAGTATGGTGGAGGATCAGGTAATTTAAAACTGTTTAATGTTTATAAATTCAAATTAACCCATCGGTCGTGGAAAAACGAGACAATAGCTTATCTTTTGCTATCGCGGTTGCATGCGACCGCTTAGGGCTTGATGAATTAAAATAATAACATTTTATATGTATTCTATGTCGAAATTATGGATAAGATTTTTCCACAAAATTGAAAAGGCAATGCAATCAAGAAGGATAGTGTGATTTGCTAATTGATCGTAAAATTTGACAGAAGTATAAAATAACTTACAATTGAAACTTGCGTCATTAGTTCCTTAATATAAGTGTTATAATTTCTTGTTTATTTACAGGGTTTTTTGGACCAGCTCAAGGATTTGTTGAGTGACTCTAACCCAATGGTGGTAGCTAATGCTGTCGCCGCTTTATCAGAGATTAATGAAGCCAGTGTTTCTGGACATCCTCTTGTTGGTATGTTAAAATTGATTTCTGTTAGTTATAAATTCTAGTAGATTTCCTATCTATAAAAACGCATACAAAGTGTCTGTCGTGTTGTGATCAGTGATAATAATGATCAGTATTTTATAGGACGGTGAAACAAGCTTTTAGGGCCTTATCAACAGTAAGGGTGATCCGCTGCGATCAAACTCCTATGTTTTAGTGGCAGTGAAAAATAGGTCAATTAAAATAAATAATGCTTGAATTCTCTCTCTCCTCCATACAGAGATGAATGGCCCAACAATCAACAAGCTGCTGACGGCCCTGAACGAGTGCACGGAGTGGGGCCAGGTGTTCATACTGGACGCGCTGTCCAACTACACGCCGCTCAACTCGCGCGAGGCTCACTCCGTCTGTGAGCGCATCACGCCGCGCCTCGCGCACGCCAACGCCGCCGTCGTGCTCTCCGCCGTCAAGGTATACGCTCGTGCGCACGCTCGCACGCACGCATGCACGCATATACACCCACACACCCGCACGGCGCACGGCGCACACACATCCACACACCCACTCCCAATACACACACAAACACTCAAAAAATCAGTTACAAAAAACACATACAATATAATAATAATCATACAGCCTCCATTTATGCAAAAAAAATTGTTACTTACCCACTTCATCAACACATCTCTTCAATGCATAACAGACAATACTGAACTTTACGTGTCCAAGAATCTGTAAACCATTATGAATGCGTATGTTAACTTTTTCATACTCAGACAAGAATTACTATACACTATGCAGTATACCCACATAATTTAGTTTGACGTGTTTGCTGTGTACCTGTATGTCCATGAGTCAGAAGAAAAGAGCGTATTCCCTCTTAAAAGGCCGGCAACGCACCTGCAGCTCTTCAGATGTTGCGAGTGTCCATGGGCGACGGTAGTTGCTTACCATCAGGTGACCCGTTTGCTCGTTTGCCCCCTTATTTAATAAAAAAAAAAAAAAGTCATGACAAACATATTAATCTACTATGGGTATGTCTGTGGTCTACCGTCTAGGATAACTAACATGTTAAAAACATGTTAGTTATCCTAGACGGTAGACAGCAACAAAACACAAACTAACGGACGAATGGGCGCGAGTACCGCTGTAAGCATGCCATAAACGGCCGAGCAACGCAGTGCTGCGGCGCGCGGCCCAATATACAAAGTCAAACGTATCGTGATATCTTCTAAGTCGGCCTACCTGGTTTGTTCTGACTGTTATAATACAAGATGTTCCCAGCTATAATTTACCATCAAGTAGTTTCCGGCATCTAGAACTGCCCCTGGGCCGAAGTTTAAATTACTACGTAAACTACGTATTACTAGTTCTAGGTCTAAGTGCTTCGTAGATCACCGGTTTTGTTTGGCTATTTCCGTATTCATTCGGCCTGTTCTGCCTGCAATGCCCCGGGGCAGTTCTAGATGCCGAAAACGCTATTGCTTATTATATTATTATATTTTTGATATTTAAAAACTCGTATCCCAATCCAGGTGCTGATGAAACTGATGGAGTATATGTCTGAGGAAGAGGATTTAGTGTCGACCCTGTCCCGCAAGCTGGCCCCGCCCCTCGTGACGCTGCTCAGCGCGGAGCCCGAGGTGCAGTACGTGGCGCTCCGGAACATCAACCTGGTGGTGCAGAAACGACCCGATATACTGAAGCATGAGATGAAGGTGCGTATTCTAATACATAGGTTGACACGATCAATCTGTCATAAAAAGTACATATTAAAAAAAATTATCAGTCCTTCAATCCGTGGGTTAGACGATCAGTTTTCCGTCAATCTTTACCAGATTGATGGATCAGATTGATGAGAAACTGATCGTGTAATCTACGTCTTATATTCTGTTGCAATCAATTTCAATTGTATATGTATATCAAGGTCACCCAACTTTTCCATGTCAGCGTCCACTCGCATCATAATAATTTAAGGACCGATATTTACGTGTTTCCATGCCAAAGGAATGAAATTATCAATAAAACACTTGCAATTTCGGTGTCAGTTGGTCGATCATGTTTGGTAATTTAGGTTGCCGTATTTCGGCTTCACACGATGATTCTTCCCTGATATGACAGGAATTGAATCAAAATTCAATTATTCCCGATTTGTTTTTATTACATATTATTTAGATGCCCTCATAGAATTATAACTAAAAGTATTTATATATTGTTGGATGCCCTTCTCTTTTGATGCTTACTAAAATATTCATTAGATAAATTACTGATATATTATTTTAAACTTACTCGTATTTTCACTCTCAATTAATTTATTGGAACGAAGTTCCTTATCATGCGTTGCGGAAGGGGACTAGACGGAAAAAGTGGAGTGGCGGTACTCTTCATTATTATTTTTATTTTTATAACTTCGTTCCATTCAGGTGTCCCTTGACACCTTTCAAGTTTTTTTATTTTATTTTTCCAGGTGTTCTTCGTGAAGTACAACGACCCGATCTACGTGAAGCTGGAGAAGCTGGATATCATGATCCGGCTGGCGTCGCAGGCGAACATCGCGCAGGTGCTGGGCGAGCTGAAGGAGTACGCGACGGAGGTGGACGTGGACTTCGTGAGGAAGGCGGTTCGCGCGATCGGCAGATGCGCCATCAAGGTAGTGAGTTGTTTTTTTTTTATTTTTTTATTTTTGCTGACTTCAAAAAAAGTGTGGAGGTGCCTGGGCCCGTACCACGAAACCGTTTTGAGACTCAAACAATCGAACGAGAATGCCTCGTGACTCGTCCTACTTTACAAACGTGAAACGACGTTGTTAGAGCAGGACGCAAAATTCTCGTTCGATTGTTTAAGTCTCAAAACCGTTTCGTGGTACGGGCCCTGAATTCGACCGTATACAAGGTGCAACAAAACAAAGTGATTATACTTTAGGGTTTGTATGTCTCCCTGATATAGAGTTCACTGCGAAAATAGCAGCACTGAAGGGGCAATTTTTTTTAGATTTGTATGGACAAGCGCCTCAGAGTCATGAATTTTCCCATACAAAAGTAAAAATGAGTTACTCTTTCAGCGCTGCTTTTAGAGCGAACTCTATAGTATATGCCCTTTATTATAAGACAGTGGACACCCATACACACCCTAAAATATTATCACTTAGTTTTGTTCCACCTGTGGGAACAATGCGTGGAGGCCCAAAGGAAGATCTTCCGACCGAGCGAGGTGTTATGCTCGGTCAGGCCGGAGCCCACGTGATTGATTTCAGATGTCGTATATATACTGACGCGCTCAGAAAACTTCGATAGCGCGATGCAGGAATGTTAGGCGAATATGGGTACCGCCACACACAGGGCGTGTATATTATATTTCTTCGCGGATAACTTCGCAGTTCGCCGTTTGTGAAACGATTTTGATGGTTTTTTTTTGGAAAGAGTATAATTCACATGTAGTCCATGATAAGTAAAAACTGTTTGAATTTGGTACTAAAATTATAGTGATAGTGATCGATATGACTCTTACATGTATCTAATAAACCTAGCATTAATGAGTTTATTTTTTTGTATTAATTTGATAATTTTTACTAATTTCCGAACGTTTATAATGTTAATTAAATGCTGTTTCACCACTTTCTGATATGTGCTGAATAGGCTCTATCCACCAATTAACTTGACAGATCGAGTATGGAGAATCTGTCAAAAAGTTGTGAATAGCCTATTCGGCACTTTATCAGGAAGTGGTGAAACAGGTCCTTAGTATTTTTATTTATCAGGTGGAGCCATCGGCAGAGCGTTGTGTGTCGACTCTACTAGAACTGATCCAGACTAAAGTGAACTACGTGGTGCAGGAAGCCATTGTCGTGATCAAGGACATATTCCGGAAATATCCCAATAAGTACGAGAGCATTATCAGCACGCTGTGTGAGAATCTTGATACTCTGGATGAGCCCGAAGCCAGGGCGTCTATGGTGGGTATTGTTGAATATGTGAGAGGTATAAGAACTTGTTGACATAGTTTGTATAAAGGTCCGTATGATATTGTCTCATTAAGTTATCACTATATTACTGTTTGTTGACGTTATCAACAAATTATACTAATTTTATGTTATACACAATGCTTTTCGTCCATTGGAAAAGCTATTTAGACAAACACAGATGCATAACTTATACAGAGCCAATATTGGGTTCTGAAATTAATCACGTTATTAGAATGTCTGACTTTTATTATAGTCCCTACAATTTTATTCAGGTATGGATAGTGGGCGAGTACGCGGAGCGCATCGACAACGCTGATGAGCTGCTCGACTCGTTCCTTGAAGGATTCCACGACGAGAACGCACAGGTACGTCAAAATAAGAAACAGTCCACACGGCACGTTCCGTCAGCGTTGCGTCTACGCACGGAATATATAACACTAGAGGAAAGGGCATGTGGGCGTGGCGCGCGTGCCATAGTTAGGTCCAGCTGGACGTAACCAAAAGAAAGTGCGCGAGTACGAATTTAAACCTTACTTGAGTTGACGTAAGGTGTAAAATTGCGTACAACTTCAAGTCTTATCATATTTAGCTGTCAAGCGCCATCTAGCGTTGAATAACTGAACTCGGTAGTCAGAGCCGGTATTGCTAAATTTAAATTCTTCTTTATTTCAAATGGGTTAGGGTTGTTTTTAGGACATTATATTTAAAAAAGAAATCTCTTCGTGATTGGTTATTTCTTTTGTGTGCGTAAAATGTTTATGTGTGAGTTTGGCGACAGCAGTTTCAATGAAACTTACTTGCTATGCCCTTTCCTTTAGTGCTATATATTCCGTGCGTCTACGCAGCGCTGCCGTTGCGTTGTCTAAGGTGTTCACATGGCGCGCTTCGTCGTCGCAACGCACTCATGACGGATAGCAGCCCCCGAGACGAAGCGGGAGGGGGTGTTGACGTTAAGACTGCTTCGTAATAACGCTGTCTAGACGCAGCGCCCGTGTGGCCGGCTATGCGTCAAACGGCAGCGCTGCGTGGATTGGCTCTAAGACTAATATTTCATTTAGTTTAATTCACGAGGACTTTTTAGAGGACTCTTTTAATATCCCTTAGTTTTGTAGGATGATGGGCGATCGGACAAACAATATAATATTTAAACTCGCAAATGAGACGCAAATAGTAACATATTATATTTTATTTAATGAACTAGATGATGCCCGCAACTCCGTTGCGCCAAAAGTCGTTTATCGCGCGGAAACCGTACATTTTTTCGGAATAAAAAGTATCCTATGTTCTTTCCCGGGACTCAAAGTATCTGCATACCAAATTTCAGCAAAATCGGTTCAGTGGTTTGGGCGTGTAGAGGTAACAGACAGACACACTTTCGCATTTATAATATTAGTATGGATATACACAATACAATTTTATAATCCATGTCCGCTGGTGTCCAGGTGCAACTACAGCTGCTGACGGCGGTGGTGAAGCTGTTCCTGAAGCGGCCGGCGGACACGCAGGAGCTGGTGCAGCAGGTGCTCGGCCTCGCCACGCAGGACTCCGACAACCCCGACCTCAGGTAAACCAGACCTCAACTACACAAGTCATAACCCCATCCACAGGTGGCCTTCGGACTACGAGAACCCTGACCTCAAGTAACACAACAGCTATGACTGAAGGACACAACCCTGAATAAAGTTAACCTCTGACAACCCCGACCTCAAGTCAACCTTGAAATAAATAGGTTCATAGGTCCGTAGAATATCTGCACACTAGCACATGCCTTAACCCATCAAGCCCCAAGCGGCCGCTGGCGGTCGCGTTACAATGGACTATCTATATCTATTGTGTCCGTGATTTCACGACCGAGGTATAACGCGCAAGACAGGGCGTTTGCATGGTTGCGTGAGAATAGGAATATTGCATGAAATAGGGCCCAGCCCGCACGTGCGTATTCAAACAGTATGTTTGTTTGTTTGAACTTAACAGTGTTTGTTTGAACTTGTTCTACTGTTCTAAGTTGCGCCTAGGGTACTCGTGTTCCACTGGTGAAACTCCCGTTTTAATCCGTCGATCGCGGATTCTTGGAATTTGGAAGTCTTTTGTTATTGTATTGTTATCGCGGCCCACTTGGGCCGTTCGGGGATTGATACTTGATAGGATGAAGCTGATAAGTCACTGATAACCATGAGACTATTGTAGCTCTAAAGCGGACTAATAGATAAGTCCGTATTAGTGGTGTCTACTTTCTTCTTCGGTTTTGATTTTGTATAAGTTGAAAGTAAGTATCTAAGCCATAAAACGACTGCTTTTATTTTTATTTAATAGGGATCGCGGCTTCATCTACTGGCGTCTGCTGTCGACGGACCCGGCGGCTGCCAAGGAGGTGGTTTTAGCCGACAAGCCCCTCATCTCGGAAGAGACGGATCTTCTGGAGCCGACCCTGCTCGACGAGCTCATCTGCCACATCAGCTCCCTAGCGTCAGTGTATCACAAGCCGCCGACAGCGTTCGTTGAAGGTGCGTTCTGTGAAAAGTTTCAAGGTAAATTATTGTGTTGTGTTGGCGCGTATGCAATATTTTATTTAATCCATACTTCCATACTAATAGGTGCTTTGAGCCCCGGGAAAGGACATAGAATACTTTTTATCGCAAAAACTGTACGGTTCCCGCGCGATGAACGAATTTTGGCGCGCAGACACAGAGAACAGAGTTGCGGGCGTCGACTAGTGTTTTATAAGTATACAATAGCTCGTATACTTATAAAACACTAGTCGACGCCCGCAGCTTCGCTCGCGTTAAGAAGTATTATTATATACAGATTTTCATCCCCTATTTTAACCCCTCGGGGGTGGAATTGATCAAATTCCTTTCTTAGCGGATGCCTACGTCATAACATCTACCTGCATGCCAAATTTCAGCCCGATCCGTCCAGTGGTTTGGGCTGTGCGTTGATAGATCACCATGTCAGTCAGTCACCTTTGAGTTTTATATATTTAGATAGATGTTAGTGTAATATTGTAAATACCGTATAATATTACTTTACATATTTTTTGACCGAGAGTACATTGTTCTATCGATATAAAAATAATATTATTGATTTCTTTTTCTTGTTTTGTAACTTGACTGGCACCTATACAATTTTCTTCCTTTATCGCCCAAAAGTTGACTGGTAGATAATGCCATAAGAAATTAAGTACACCTTTGTAACTTTATGTGTATAAAGTTTTTAAATAAAATAAATATGAATTGTGTCACAGTTTCTATATCTATTATGATGTGTCAGGTTATTTTTATTTACTTATACTATTTGCGTAATAGTTGTTTGGTTTATGCTGTATTTCCTTTATAATTAAATCTAACCTAATAAGAACTTAAATAATAATTTCAGGTCGCTGCGCCGGCGTACGCAAGTCTCTGCCGGCGCGCACGTCGGAGGACGCGGCGCCGCAACCCACTGTCATACCCAACCAGGTTCGTTTGAAACTAAAACGAGAACTTAATTATATCCATAACAATATGAAAGTTGCGACTTGCGATATGACTTTTTACAACAACTTAGCTAAGCTAACGATGTGTGCCGCTCTGTTCTAAACGTCGTATCTTGATTATAATATGTCAACATCTGCTGTATGTGTATTTTGTAGTGTTTACGCATAGCAACTAACCAGTCTTCACTTACAGGAGTCCCTGATCGGTGATCTGCTGTCGATGGACATCAGTGGTCCGCCGGCGCCCGCCGCGCCCACATCCAACCTCGACCTGCTCGCCGGCGGACTTGACGTGCTCGTGAGTGAACCGGGTTTCCCTGAGACCCGAGTATCGGATACTATGTTCCTGTAAAACAGATATTGACTGGTTAATAATGAAGTAATAATATAAATTAATAATGAAGTTCCAAACATTTCTCTTTTTATATTTTGATTCGTGTAAAATATTATTGTGTAATGTAATTCTTAGACAATTTAATTGTTAAGTTCCAATTGTATTCATTAAAAACAAAGTTCAGTAAGTAGGGCTGTAACGCTTATAATATATTGAAACTCGACGACTCACGAACTAATCAACCGCTCAGTAATGTAACATAATGGCACATAATTCTCATTTAAAAATAATTAATCGGAAAATTTTGAATTTTGTTGTTACGTTCTTCAACCACAATAATTCTTCATCCCCAAGGGTCGCAGTGACGTCAGGGCTACTATGATCTGTGTTCAGGACAAAAAAAAATATTTTTGTGTATTTCAGTTGGGTGGTTCCGCAGTAGGCGGCGTGGCCGCGGCGCCGGCGGAGGGCACGTCGTCGCTGCTGGGCGACATATTCGGCACCCCCGCCCCCGCCGCGCACACCCCGCCCCGCGCCTGCTGGCTGCCCGCTGACAAGGGCAAGGGTGAGTTAGGCTGCGTTTCCACTAGAGATGTGTTGCGAGGAATGTGTTTTTAATAATGGATCAGGTCAAATTCAGCAATTGGATATTTAGTTACTCTAAAAACTAGGTACAGTTATTTAGATATTTAAATAATAATAATATGTAATCGAGTTACCTGCTACCGTTTTTCTATTTTATTCGTCCAATTACTGGTTGTCGACCCAAATAGAAATGGAAATCCAAATAGAATAATTTCTAAACGGTATTTTTAGGTTTGGAAGTATGGGGGACGTTCAGCCGGGCAGGCGGGCAGCCGAAGATGGAGTTGACGTTCACGAACAAGGCCATGCAGGCCATGAGCGGGTTCGCCATACAGCTCAACAAGAACAGGTATAAGATAGGAAAGGATAAGATACAAAATTACATAATATTCTTTATTGTGCTCACATATTTACAATTTAAAAATCAAAAACAACACAAGTATAGCACAATGGCGGCCTTATTACTAATTAGTAATATAAGAAATAATATGTTTCCTCTATTATAGTAGGTATACTTGTCTTCCTTAACACTAACGGCACAGTGTCCATACATAACTACAGTGGTCCAACGAACACGTCTAGACAGAGCAATCGTGCGGGGCGTGCGGGGTGAGAGAGGCGCGGTAGCGATACCAGACTGCCATACACTCGTCTGGTACACGTCAGCCGGGGTTGACGCTTTTTAATTTGATTGTTTTAAGTGGGTTGCGACCGATAGTGTTTCGTTTGAGTTGTATGTATGTACTTATACATATTATATACATATTATATCCAACATTTTTAGGGTTCCGTAGTCAACAAGGAACCCTTATTGAGTTTTTTTTTTTAATTTTTGATATTTTCACAATTTCATACGTTATGTTTTTTTCTTAATAGTTGAATCGAAATAATTTGTATGTCTGATAATAATTTGAAGATAGGGAAGTAAAATTAAACTCATTTATTTATTATTGATATCATTTGATATTCAAAGTTTTATAATAAAGTAAAAATTAACGATAGATATTTTTGAGTATCAATTTTTCTTAAATGAAATAAGGGGGCAAACATAAAATATATCAATTGATTTGCGCGGCTCTTGACTCGGAGGTCGTGGGTTCGATTCCCGCGTTGGAAACATGTTATTTCCAAGTTTGGTTAGGACAATGCAGGCTGATCACCTGATTGTCTGACAAGTAAGATGATCCATGCGTCGGATGGGCATGTAAAAAGTCGGTCCTGCGCCTGATCTCTCGCCGGTCGTGTCGGTCTGCCGTCCCACCGGGTTATGAGAGTAAAGGAATAGAGAGTGCTCTTGTGTACTGCGCACACACTTGGGCACTATAAAAATACTCCTGCGTAGCTGGCCTGGTTTCAATGAAACCGGCCACCGTCACCGAAACCGGTGTGGGAGCTATTATTATTATCAATTGATATTATATCATGATATAATATAGCCGATATATGTATATCAATTGATATATATCATGCGAACCCTGAGCTTTTGTAAACGCATTTGTATTTTTATAATAAAACTCCTTAATAATACTTCTATATTTATTTTTTGTTTTATTCACAGTATTCTACATACACATACTACGAATACACAAAATGTAGAACAGATTATAATAAAACACATTTTTGTGACAACCCTGAAGCAATGACGCATATCTACTCAAAGAAGGCATTTCGCGCGACTTCAAAGGCGTTGGACCACTGTATATTTTTACACTGTGCTAACGGTGTCACGGGGTAGGTCCCTGTGCCCTTAAAGTTACAAATGAAAAGTACTGTACTACGAGACGATAATTTAATACTTTTACATTATTGAAAATTTCGGCAGATAATGTGTTGAGTTTTGAAGATTTTGACATACAGAATTTTCATTAATTTAAAGTTGAGTAATCATTAAATGTCTCTGAGTGCGACCATAACAATGTTAGGGTGAATTGCACCAGAAGCGTAAGTTAAGGTTAAGGTTATCGTCAAATATGGCGACTTTTGTTAGGGATTTGACAGTTCATTTCACATTTTGTTATGGTTAAAGTTATAGTTAAAGTATGTTGGTGCAACTCACTCTTACTAATGGAAATATTAATACGTAGTTATTAATACGTAAATATTAATTTTGAATGAAGTTTTATTTTACATTATGTTCTCAATTATGTAGAACTAACGTTTCTCGTCATTAGATAAAATGTTAATACTTAATACCCCATTTCAATTAAAATAAATAACTGGGTATATAATTTAAATTGAAATTGAGGATTTATTTATAAATTTCAACTATCCTGTTGTAATTTTTATTTGTATTATTTTTCAGTTTCGGTGTGTACCCGGCGGGCGCGCTCGCAGTGGGCGCGCTGGCGGCGGGCGCGAGCGCCACGGCGACGCTGCCGCTCGCGGTCGGCGGGCCCGTGCAGCGCATGGAGCCGCTCAACAACTTGCAGGCGAGTACTACTTCATTTACTCCTTGTTACCGGCCGCATAGACGAGCAATTTTATTATCAATGTCACGCTTCATATTGAACAGTTTATTTGACAATAAGATTGAAAGCGCGCGATGTTCAATATCAACCCTAGACGGTGAATAATATTACGCAATACGTGATATTGACAATAAAATTACTCGGATAGGCGCCGGTAGGAGCTCCATAGAAGAAACTTTGCGGGGGAGGAGTAAGTCGCGAAGCTTACCGGACCTCGAGCTATTCTCAATACTGTTATTTATATTAACAAAAGTCATTTGGGTTAAGGAGGGCGTGTGCGGGTCTGAACTAGGTTACCGGAAATACACACATATTTACACTCTGGCAAAATTTTGACATTCCTCGCAGTAATTACTGACTGATAGATATGTTTCGTGTGCAGGTGGCTATCAAGAACAACATCGACGTGTTCTACTTCGCGTGTCTGATCCCGGCGCACGTGCTGTTCACCGAGGACGGACAGCTCGACAAGCGAGTCTTCCTCACCACGTGGAAAGAGATCCCAGCCGCCAACGAGGTGCAGCACACCATTTCCAACGTCCTCGGCACGGCCGACACAATCGCGCAGAAGATGACCCTCAACAACGTCTTCACCATCGCCAAACGGAACGTTGAAGGCCAGGACATGCTGTACCAGTCCCTCAAGCTGACTAACAACATCTGGGTACTATTGGAGCTGAAGCTGCAGCCCGGGAACCCCGAGGCCACGCTCAGCCTCAAATCCCGCACGGTAGAGGTCGCCACCTGTATATTCCAAGCGTACGAATCGATCATCAAGTCGTAATCTCACGTATATCCATGTTGAAATTGTTAAGATTATATCTAAAGTATTATATAAGTTATTATAGACTTTGTATGACTCGTAATTCCACTAGTTGTATATTTATCGTTACGAGGATGGCGCTGAATGCTTCGTAAATATTATTTAAAATGTATGAACTGTGGGCGGAGTGTACGTTATGTAGCATTTCGTTTAGACTAGTAAATCTATATGTTACGTATATTTTGCTTTAATACTATTAACCATAACGATCATTGGAGGGCGCCTTATATTTTGAGAGTTGATAATGTTACTCTTTCACCGCGAATGTGTAAGCTCCACTGATCTCTATTATACAAGTAAGCTAGATAGCTGATTCCCTTTGAAATGACAGCTATTTCTTGTTCCTATTTGAAGCGGAATCAGCGCCCCTATTATTCGGGTAGGGAACTAAATCTGACGTAGATCAGTGGTAAGCTCGCACGAGAGCGTAACGTATGAAGAGGTGTTTGCGTTCAATTATTTTCGTCCTAGTTCCTACCCAGTACCCACTAATTCTAAGATTTTTCTTGTGACTACCCCCTATATTTTCTTACGATTCTTGTGAATTGAAAAATTAATGGGGGTAGCCCATTTGTTTTAAACCATGGAACACGCTGTATAATAGGATAGTTTTCTTTTTTCGTGCAATAAATAATAACAGAAAGTACTAAAATATTAAATTTATTGCATCAAATACATTCTCATATCAATAAACAAATCATTTATAAAATATTTCATATTATACAAAATTCATGTCAATCTTATAAAAGATCAATCAATTTGGACTAAGAACTCTTGTATTTCCAATTTCTGTCGCATTATTGCGGACAGCACAACTTCGGTGTTGCACACAACATTGAGAGTCTTTTCGGACTGCAGGAGATAGTATACTAGATGGAGATCGTTGGGGACTGTAAGAACGAGATAGCTGTAGGGGCGCCGCGCGTGCATCTCCTGTATGGACACGTACGAGCGGCGATTCTTTTCGACGCGGCCGCCGCAGAGCTCGATCATCTCGCTGAGAGCGGCTCGGCCGGGCTTCACGCAGGGGGTCAGATAGAAAGTTATTCCCTCGAACAGCCGGCGTCGCTGTTCGCCGCACAGCAGCACCTCAGTGACGTCACATTTGAACGATGTATTGAAGGTCTCGTCTCTGAGACCGTACTGCGCCTCGTCCGCGAACTTATTCTGCCGCTGGCTCTCCAACACCCACTCGGGTGAAAGTAAGTGTTTGACGGTGATGAGGCAGCTGATCAGCTTGGTCGTCCGCACCAGCTTCTCCATTATCAGATGCGTCGCCTCAGCAGCTGACGTCACCACAAGCCCACCGAGTTGTCTGAAACAAAAATATGATAATTTACATTTCTATTAACAACGCGTACCCTTACTATACTACCAATTATATCAATTTAACGATATATATATTTAAATATGTAATTAAATTGATATACAAAATATATCAATTTAATTACATATATTATTATATTATGGTGTATTAGTCTCAATTCGCCGTTTGGATTTTAATAAAATCATTTAGGGTGAAGCCAAACGAGCGTAATTTGTGAGTTGTGAGTCGCAGAATTTCTGCCGCGTAAATATCTTTTTATACAAATCAAGACTCGCAAAATTACGCTCGTGTGAATCAAACAGGACTTTTGTATGAAACCGAATGCAGTAGAATCCTGCCGAACCGAAATTCTGCGGCTCACAACTCACAAATTACGCTCGTTTGGCTTCGCCCTTACATGGTCTACTTGTCTTTATGTATAATGTAACATAAAAGGCACACAAAAAGATATCGAATCTTTTTAGGCGTCTCCCAGACAGACGCGGGCAGCGGTGGCGGTCAGTTGTTTGTACTGCCACCGCCACCGCGTGTGTCTGTGTCGTTCCTAGAACTTTCAAGTCATCCAACTGACCGCCACCGCGACCGCCACCGCAGTTCGCGTCTGTCTGGGAGACGCCTTATTTACACTAGATGGGTAGGATATTACCTGACGATGGCAGCAAGTCGTTGCTGTTCGTGCGCACTGACAGCAGAGAACAGCACTCGGGGCGCGAGTTGCAGCGGCGGCGGTGCGGGCGGCGCGGTGGGCGGCGGCGGCGGCGCGGGCGGCGACAGTCGCGGTCGCTTGGCGCGCCGACCCGCCGCCGACGCCGCCGCACGCTTCGCCCGCTCGTGGGACTCCTGAGTTATGTTGATCGGCATCTTCCATGCATCTGAAGATTAACACGGTATTTAATGTTGCTTGATTTTACCTTCTCCATTTTTGTATTGTAAAATATTCTTACGGTGGTATAATTATATAATATACTACACAGAATACGTTACAATATTTTTTTAAATGTTGGTATAAAAAATAATGAAGTTCTTGCTGCGTTACTTACTCATCAAATGTGACACCAAACTGTAGTCCATGCGGAAGGGACTTGGAAGGTTAAACTGCTGGTATTTTGCGTTTTCGATCTGTAATTTTGAAAATATTACGTTAAATTTCTAACACACAGAAATAAGACAACTAAATAGTAAATAGTAAACTAAAATTAAAAGTACGGCATTGATGATAGTATCATGATAAAGAATGCACAAGATATGCAATGATTTATTCTTGCTTACATTGGCAAAGTCACTTGAAGCACAAGCACCACAAAATATTCACCCAATAAGTTACCTTTTTGTAAGGAAGATTGTATTTAGTACTTGTAGATACTAGTACCGACAATGCCTTAGACTCAGAGTCTACTGTACCTGCGATAGCGCGCTCATGTTGCCGACGAGCAGGTCTGTGAGCCAGACGGCGCTGACGACGGGCACGCCCCACTCGCGCGCGCGCCTGTACTTGTTGCCCTCCGCCCGCTTCGCTATCAGCACCGTATTGTCGCGACTCATGTACGGCGTCATCTGTAAACGAATGCAAAATCATGAAAAACTTGTACTTACTGATAAAAATATTTAAATATCGAATCATTATACAAGGTCATTATTTTAGCAAATAAGAAAAGTTGCGTGAGTGACTTTAGAAACCGGAATTTAAATACCTAGTCATACACAGTGTTTATATATATCTTTAGTAACAAAATACATACATTACATATTTATATCAACATTATTTGCATGCAAACACGAATAGATTCGGATATCTAAAGCGTAAGCGTTGTCAGATACATTTAAACCGGCAAATTACTACATTTTCCGGTTTTGATTCTATAAATTTGCCTGTATTTGTTGCTCCAAAATTAGTTTATCTCGCGGAAACCGTAAATTTTTTGGGATAAAATGTATTCTATATCCATTCCCGGGACTCAAAGTATCTCCATACCAAATTCCAGCAAAATCAGTTCAGCCGTTTGGGCGTGAAGAGGTAACAGACAGACAGACAGGCAGACGCACTTTCGCATTTATAATATTAGTATGGATTACCTTAGCGCCCAACTGCCGCAGCGCACACGCCAGCCGTCGCCGCTCGTCGCGCCGCCAGCCGGACAGCGCGGCGCGGTGGTGTCTCGCGGGCCGCTCGTGTGCGGCATGCAGCGCGGGCAGGTGCAGCGCCTGCCACGGCGGCGCCACGCTGCGACGCTCCATCGTGTCAGACACCCAGTACGCGGTCACGCAACGTTTGGCGTCGCGTAAAGCCTGCAACGCATATTAAATAATGATAAATGATTAAAAGTCAAAACCCCAAAAAATACCTGTCTAAATTTTTTTTTAAATTTATTTAATCATCCTTAAATAAACATAGTTTTACAAATATAACAAGTGCGCCACAAACCGACAGTGAAAATACTATTTGCCGTTAAGCAAAACAGGTAATACATTAATATCGCCATATAACTATATGGCGATATTATATTATGAACTAATATTTATTTATTATTTTATAAACCTGCATTACGACGCCGTGCCGCTGCGTCTCGCACAGCACGTGTGTGACGCGCGCGCAGTACCCCGCCTCCACCTCCCCGCCGCGCCGCGCGATCGCCTCCGTCCACCGCGCCACTCGCTCCGCCCCCACAGACTGCTGGTACTCCACCTACAAAATTGTAGATAAGTTTTTTAAATACAATGTGTACAAACGTCATAGACGATAAAAAATGTTTTTTGACTAAAATTTACAGCTTGGCTATAAAAAAAATGAGAGCGCTCGCTTCTTCGTAGCTGACACATTTTCGACGTATATATAATACGTATGGCAAGAATTTTGTATGGCAAATTTTAGTTCCTCTTTAATGAATTTTTACACTTTTTGGTCAGGCTTTATTGTCTGTAATGTAATAATTTACAGAGTTTTTAATGTGATGTATTGCGTGTACTTGAGACACTAAGTTTATGGCGTAATTTTGAACTTGACAAAAAAATAAGAATAAAAAGCTCGCAATTCATCGGATGAGCATTACATTTTCTGTTTATTTAATCAATTATAAAACTGAAACATACGATATGAAACACGCATCCCAGCAGGAAGAGATCCGGTGGCAGTTTGAGGTTGGGATTGTGTCCGTAGAATTGCGCACGCGGCGGCGCGGCACGTACGGCGCCTGCGTACACCTTGTTGCCGACCACGCCCGTCGCACCCGTCTGAGAGATAATTTATTTAAATTGGGCTCTGGGGACTTCAGTAAAGAATAGAAATAGGCTAAACGCCAATATTATGTTTTTAGGATGTATCTGTGTCCCTCGTGTAGAGTATGTCAAAGTAGCAGCGCTCAAAGAGTTAAGTACTTTATTTACGGACGAATTCATGACGTTAGGGCGTCCTCATAGAAACATATAAGTAAAAAAAAAAACTCGTTTATCGTTGTAACTTCCACAGCAAAAACATAATATAAGGGACACATACATAATATGCCAAAGTATAAACAACTTTGTAACACCTTAAATCCTGTATAAAAGTAAAACTTTTAGACCTGTTGCGGCACGGGATGCGTGTGGTGGGCGGGGCCGAGTAGTAGACGCGTCGGCGCGCGCACCGTGCCGCCCGCCGCGTGCGCAGCCGTCATCAATCTGCGGAGAGAAACACACTTTGTAACTACAAATGTTATTTAAAAAAAAATAGATATTATACGAAGTTGATTTTCTTTTATTAAAAGTTATTTACTAACATGACTTCTTATTTCACTGGCGTAACAAAAACAAATAGCACAGTAAAAATAGTAACGTAAATAAGTAAACTTAGTCGAATAACGTGTGTATCAAATTTTATGAGATTGTGTCTCAGATTATAGACACTTTATTTATTTTTAATTTTACTATTTATTGACTTCATCATCTCACTGCTGTTTGGTTATGTAGTCTAAAATGCTAGTTTTTTTTTGTCTAGCTTAAAAACAAAATATAGCCATTTCTATGTTTACGCTGCAATATTCAGACTTCGGGAATTTAATTAAAAGATCTGTTGTTCGCGGTTCGCCTTGTTTGAATGTATCTTACTAGCTACTTAGCCTAACTTATATAGGAGAGAGATGAGACATACACTACAATGCGAATATCGGTAATTATCGACTCGAAATAAAAACAAAATACATTTGTTTCTCTATAACTAATTTTAGCGCTTGAAAATTCTTACAGAGTTGTGTTGTTTTCTAAATGCCACTTTACAATATGGCACCTCTTAAGCATTCTTGTAGATCTGTGTTATTTTTAAAGTGCCACGTTACAATATGGCACCTCCGAACCATCTTTGTAAATCCGAGTTGTTTTTACAGTGCCATTTTATAATATGGCACCTCTTAAACATCCTTGTAGCTGTGTGTTTGTACCTGAGCGTGCCGGCGGCTGAGGGCTCGTGGTCGGACGGCGGCGCGGCGCCCTGCAGCCGGATGGACAGCATGTTGGCTAACGCTGTCTTAGTTTTAGGGTTCACCAGCAACGCGCCTGCACCTGCTGTAGAAATCAAGAAAGTCACATATAAAAAAGGAAGCCAATAACAGAAATAAAGTCACACAATATACAATGTTGTAAAAAGCACTTTTTGGATGCCATCGAAAGAAATGATGTTTTCAAAACTTCCCAACGTTAATAAACATTAACATAATATTACATTATTTCAATATGTACCAAACCATGGTACCACTATAAAATATTAACTTCACGGTTTAGCTTATCCTTGTGGTTGTCCGTATCTGTCGAGTGATTTTCACAATGTCACAGTCTCACAGACAATGAAGAGACATAACGTATACGAGTAGCATAATGTTATAATTACCTTGCTGTTGCTCTGGCGTGGTGGGTGTGAGGAGCGCGTCCACTTGCTGCTCTTGCAACGGCGCTACTACGTGCTGAGTCACTGGCGCCACTTGCTATATTGAACAAACGTGAGACTTTACCTACTAACCGTTACAAATGTGTATGAATATAAAGAATGCTTCAATTATTCCGTGTATCATTACAATATCGAAATTTCCAGTTTAATTTTAAATATTGAAGCTTTAATTAATAACTAAGACGACCTTTACCGAGGTGACATTAAAAAAATAATTAGTCTATGCAAGATATTTTTCACTAACTCATTCTCAATATTATACTTTCTAATATACTGTTATATGTATCATTCTATTATGAGCTCTGTGAAGCTAGTTTTAAGATCGTATCTTAGACCATTACGCATATAGCACACAAAAGCACCAAGTTTCTATATTATATACCTATTTATAAGATACATTTTTCATCTTTCATCTTTTTAGTAAAAGATGGTCGTAAGAGTTTCTTACGCCGGTTCCTCTCGCCGGGTTAGTTCCCGAACCGGTGGTAAGCACCAGTAGTAACGACGTTCAAAGAGTTTGAGTTGAACATTTACCTGTTTGGGTGGTTGGTGGTGGTGAGGCGCGTGTTCCCGCTGCGCCTGCAGCTGCTGCAGCCGCTGGTACTGCTGCTGGCGCTGCAGCTGCTGCATCGGCGACTCCACGCCAGTAGCGCCAGCCACGCCACTCACTAGAAAAAAAAGTGGCTGTGACAATCGGACGGACAGACAGAAATGACAAATTTACTATCGGAGAAGTTAATTCCTAGGCAGATGACGGGCCTTCATAATTTGTTTGCGTTATGTCAAACCCAGCCGTCAGTTTACGAGTCACGAGTCACGAGTCACGACTCATAACAATAATTTGAAATAATTCTACCAAATGACACAGGCCCGCTAACTGCCTATGAATCAATTTATTCGATAGTACAGTAAGTTCACTTTTTTACCATTGGCTACGTATTACAAAACCCTAAAAATTAATTATTAATGTTTAAGGCACTATTATTTAAAAGATGTAAATACTTGCACAAAACGTACGCACTAATGCGTACATGAGCGTATTTTGCGTACGCGTATTTACGTTTGCAAGCATGCACATTGCACATTGCACATACATCACGCACTCGCGCTACTTTGTTTAATATTATGATTTGTAATTTTGAAGAAGTAACGTCACAAAAAAAACGGAATCCATGTACTATCAGAGAAGTTGATTCCTAGGCAGATGGCGGACCTAAGTAATTTGGTCGCGTTAAGTCAAACCCATCCGACTGATCACAGATAACATTGAATTGACATCAGCCGACCAAATGACGTAGGTCCGTCAACTGGCTAGGAATCAACTTCCTCGATGGCACATAAAGAAATCCCAAAAAAAGCAATTAAAAAGTATACAACATGATATTACTGATATTGCGTCATGGATAATGTGTCAATACATTATCCGTGACGAAATTATTGAAATATATCATACATTTTTTACACTTGTCTACTAACATTCAGCAAAATAAATATTTAACGTTTTTAAAGCGAATCTTCATTCAATATTCCCTGAAACTATCAAACACAAGCAAGCGTTTTACAAACGCGCGTTTGACCAGTAAGAGGTGATTGACCTTACCGATTCAAGGAGTTAGAATTTACATATTGTCCAAGGATGGTATATTTTGTAAGCTATTATATCAATAGAGTCCACACAATTCTAATGTAATATTTATACTAAAGTTACCTTATTAAGTTACAGTATTTAAACAAAATTATTCTAAAAACAATAAAAGTAAGAAAATTCAAATATTAATAAAAAATTTAAGTGCTGTACAACATAATTAATATAACACTGTGTATAAAAACATAATAAATAATAAACTAACACATCTTACGTAATTTTACTTTGTAGGTATTATTATCACAGATTCTTTGTAATTAGAATATGAAAATATTTTTATCTCAACATTCAAGAACATTAGATACTGGCACATCATACAAGCACTGTAGCTTCTTAAAAATATAGAATAAAAAAACTTACAGTCAAAATGGTAGTATTCCATTTTCAAATATTGTCTTATACTACATAGCGTTTGTCCGGGAGTTCATCACAAACTAAGTATAAAAGTTGGCGCAAATGACGCCGGATTAGATGTATTTATGCCGTTTTGAAATTATAATATCCGTTTGATACGTCAATCATTCACTATGTATGAGGCCGTATTGAATATCAAAATTTCTAAACGCAAGCACTTGCAAGTAAACGACCTTAAAATTGTTATCTCGTTTTTACTAAGGTTAGTTGGGGTAAGGGGGCCGAAGGGGAAAGGGAAACAGTAGTTTGTAAATCAAAAACTATAGACCGTAGCCCTATTATTTCTTGGTCGATAAAGCAGTAATTTTGTTCTAGTTTCAAAGCAAAAACATATATGGCGCTATGTCGACTTAGTACGAAAGAGTGACAGAAACAAAAAAATCAGTTGACCACTACAATATCACGAGCTCGCCGCGAATTTTTTGGGTGCTGGTTTATTGTGTTAAAAGTGCTGCAATAAGGCTGTCATTTTCAGTGAGTATTGTTAAATACCCTTAATTTGATTATTTACATACAAATGTCTATAAACTATGCTATAAATATCAAATTTTAGTATGATTAGAAACACAACCTACAAATTCAAATTCGGGAAAGGGGAACTACCATGGCCAGGGAAAGGGGAACATATGTTTCCCTTTCCCGATGTCAGAGGTCTTGAACATTTTAATAGTTGCTAATTTTAAGAATACGCACTAGAATTCAGGGTGCCTGTACAAGTGGCGATCACATTTACACCCGGTTTCTGAAAGGCTGATCAACGCTAAAATTAACTAATCGCCTGTTAAATCTCTTGTCAAATACCAATTGGGCTGCTTGAAGCATGGTTAGTTAGTTTAATTTGATCAGCGTGTCAGTTGACACAGCTGTTTTTAACTCGAGAATGATATTATATCAAAAATGTTTTAATTAGTAACTTGTAATGCCAAAGTAAAGTTCCTAGTAGATAGTACTAGTAGATATAGAGATACTAGTAGATAGATTTCAAGTGATTTTACTTTAAGTAGGTAATTTAAATAACACGTTTTTTAATATAACGGAATCTTACTGCAACAAAAATTACTATTGAGACTGATTCATATGAGCTGTATGTTTAGTATGAATAAATATTTAAAAATTTGCATTTCGTTTTTAGTTGACTACCCCTGTTTCGACTCGTATGTTTCCCTTACCCCGAATTCCGATTTTAATCAAAATTTCCTATTTTAGTTCGTATTTCAATAAGTATTGAGTTCAAATTTGATAAACGAAATATTAAAAAATAATATCGTGTAGGTGTATAATCTATACTACTATTTATACATAAGATATTCAGACTGTTCCCCTTACCCCAAAAACAGGGAAAGGGGAACAAAAAAAGTAGCCTAACGATTTAGCATTTTCTGGTTAAAAGCATTATAACTAGCTTAAAAAGTCGTTCAATCATGGAAAGCTGACATACATAGGTATGTTTTGCGTTAATCAAAATTATTAAAAGACATACGTATTAGTAGCTAGAACTCAAAATAACATTTGAAAAATAAAGTATGTTTCCCTTACCCCAACTAACCTTAAATCTTTTTTTTAAAGTAACGCGGCAAAGAATCTTTACCGACTCATCGTACATATTACATAATGTAAAGTCATGTACTTACAAATATGCATCAAATGGTATGGAAAATGATACATATACTAAATCTTTTTAGGTCATCAGCCATGTATTAAAGTCATTAAAACCAACAATGCGGGCTTAAGGTAATCATGTAAAATAGTTTTTCTGACATGTAACTAGCGTATTATTTAACTATTTATAAAGATTTTTTTCATTTTATATTTTGTTCTGAAAAAGAATACGAGTCGCTTATCGTTACGTTGTATTTCGACGTTTAATAAGTAATTAATAATTTAAGACATTGTGTAATAATGGGACTGGCTAAATGATTTCACTTTACAACACTAGATGGCACCGCTACAACTATGACACGAATGAAAATTAGAAAAGTAGACTTGAAAACATAATATGGATTAGATAATAATAATATGTATTATGTTTGTCTAACTCAGGGGTTCCCAAACTGTGAGCCGCGGCGCCCTGGTGCGCCGCGCCGTGGAAAGGCAAGAGGGGCGCCGCGCCGTGAGTCGATCCTCCGTACTTTTCCGTAACCACAAATATTATAAAATAAAATTATATGAATTATACAGAGCAAGCAGATGATTAAATATTGGTTTATTATTATTTACTTGCTTATATATATTATGTATCTTTTTGGCAAAGTAGGGCGCCGTGACAAAACATTAACGGTCTTACCACAAAAGATTTAAACACCTGTTGAACAGTTGTTTTGAGATCATTTTGTACTGAATTTTTCTCTAATCAACTGTTCAACAGGTGTTTAAATCTTTTGTGGTAAGACCGTAAGACTTGTAAGTGCGCCGCAGGCTGAAAAAGATTGGGAACCCCTGGTCTAACTACTCATTTTTACAATAATACAACGTCGTATCGCCTTGCGTTTTGATCATGAATCATGATAATATATGCAGCCATGGAATGGTGTGGGGTCAAGGCTTCTCTCGCGCCTTACATTTTGAAGATCGATATAACTCTAAGGGTCTGCTTCACCACAAGATCCTGATAAGTGCCGAATAGGCTAATCACCACTTAACTTGACAGAACAAGTATGGAGAATCTGTCAAAAAAGTTGTGAATAGCCTATTCTGCACTTCATCAGAAAGTGGTGAGACTGGCCCTTAACAGATTACACAGACTTAGCCTTCACTACAAGGAAGAAAATTGTGGTTATGTTGGGCTCATAATATAACCCTTATGCCCCCAATAGCTGTACTCACCAGGTGACTGGGGCGGTGCAGGCTGCGAGGGAATGGTCGCCGTCCTAGCGCCCTGCTGCTGCAGCCACTGTACCTGCATATTAGCACTCCATACATAAGCAAATTCAATTGTATAAACACTATAAAATAAATAAGAAAAAATATATTACCTTTTGATGTATGATGTATGTAAGGCAAATTAATATTATATTTTATTATTTGTTGTCAAAACAATTTGGTTTTTTACTAAAATGTTTTATATTATGCAATGTCTCTTTTTTTAAATAACTCATTTTTCTATTCCATCTTTAGGTTTTGTTCATTTCTATCATACTCTAGTATTTAGCACAATATGTTGCTCGAGTCATACTCCGAGGTAGATTCAAATAATCTGATAATACCTTACATAAAAAAATAAAACACACACATCACATTTGCTGCAAATTGTGTTAGTAAAGCGTGGGCAATGGAATTAAATTTTCCGGAAATCAGGAAAATATGGAAATGTGTTATTATTACGAATGATATATTTAGTTAGTAAAAAGTGTGAAATGAAAACCAGCATGTTTTAATTCTCCTTTATTGCCAAATGAAAACAAAAACAAATTAAAATAGCAACAAAATATCTAAAAAAACAGAAGCATTTAATTTAACAAAAATAATCATAATGACAACATAACACTTTAAAAAATAACTTGAGCAGAATTTTGAAAGATTAAAAAAGCATTTAGTCTTAGTTTACAAGGAGAGGTGATTGAGTGCTAGCGGTTACATGGTCATTTATCTACCTGTTGCTGCTGGTTGAGGCCGGGGGGCAGCTGGCTGCGGATGAAGGTGACACTCTGGGGAGCTGGAGATGGTGCTCCAGGTGACCCTGACACTACACCGGGCTGCTGAAATGTTAATTTTTTTTTAAATATTTCCTAGACATTTAAAATTAAAATAAATTACAAAAATTAAAATAATTTTGTAACAGAAATAAAAGTGTTTCGTTTTATTTAACCTCTCGAATACCGGGATGTCAAAATTTAATTGAGCCTCTAATGCCCGAGTTCTATGGCGCTATTTAAATTTTTCTAAAAATATTTTTCAAATTTTACGAAATTGCGCCAATCATCAACGAATTTAGTGCATACTTTTTGTAGCCAACTTCATAATCTTAAAAATAATGTATAGAACAAACAAAATTAAATCGTATACGCATTAAAATTTTTAATTTATTAGAATTTTATTATTAATTATTAAAGTATAAATACAGCTGACTATTTTGTGTACATTTCAAGAGCCTACCTGTTGTCATCATTGAGACCGAGCAAAAATTTTTTGAAAAATCACGTTTGTTGTATGGGAGTCCCCCTTAAATATTTAATTTATTTTGTTTATAATATTTGTGTTATAGCGGCAACAGAAATACATAATCTGTGAAAATTCCAACTCTCTAGCTATTACCGTTCTTGAGTTACAGCCTGGAGGCAGACGGACAGATGGACAGACATCGAAGTCTCAGCAATAGGATCCCGTTTTTACTGGTACGGAACCCTAAAACTAAGAAAGAGTAAAAGAGTGTGTCAAAAATTTGTTCCACGAGTCTACAAAATGAGTACCGAATACATGCATACTTTATGCTGTATTCGATACACAATTTTGTGTATTTATAGATGTGACAAATATTACAACGGCTTTATTTCGTAAATTTGAGTAGGGCTTTGTAGCTATTGTCATATTTTAGTGTGCAAAGAGGAACCAAAAACGGTTGAAGTATGGGAGTTACGTTTCCTTAGTCTTTATTACTCGTAGGCAGATAAGCACAGCAGGTACTATGCTATATTATGTTTGTATGAAGGATTATTTTTAAGGACCAACTTCAAGATTATATGAGGTGAAACAAGATGAATACCTGTTGCTGTGCGAGCGCCTGCGCACGCTGTATGCTCAGCTGGCGGCGCTTCTGAAGTTGGGCGACGAAGATGGCGCGCTGCTGGGGGTCCATCTGCTGCAGGTGGGCGTGGGTCTGCGCGTCCAGGTGGATGAGCTGCCGCCCGCCCGCTCCCGCCGACCACGACACCTGCAATACCTTAACAATGAGAGGAGCAGAGGTGATAAATGTGTATTATAAAGTGATCGGTGAAGACTGGTTAATGAGGTGCAACTATTATTTTATGTGCTAGTGAAATACTATGTGATTTTTTATCAAAAGCAATATACTTAGCTTTTGATAAAAAAATATAATAAAATAACAGTCACACCTTGTTAAAATTATTTTAGGAAGATTGAAGTAATATTTTGTGAGAATAAAAATGACTTAAAATTAATTTATTATGATAAAATATATAGGAGTGCAGTTAAATCTTTAGGATTAGCAGAGGCTACAAAAGTTTATTATTAGAATGCATTATTTTGGGTTATAGTACTTAAGTGCAGTTACAAAAGTGTTTTAATGTAATGAATTACGTTTTCATGCAAAAGTGACAGCAAAAGAATCCTCACCCTGGGTCCGACAGATCCCGGTTGGCCAATCTGTTGGCGCTGCTGCAGGTACTGCTGTTGTTGCTGCCAGGAAACATTCTGGCCACTTTGCTGCAGCATGGGCTGGCCACCAGGCGAAACTATTTGTTGGCCACCACTATGCGTTATTATCTGCTGTATATTCTGTGAGCCGGGCTGCGGCGACTGAGGCACTTGGGTGAGAACTTGCTGATTCTGTCCGACAGTCTGGCCGATTATCTGCTGACTGGACTGTGTCACGAGCTGCTGGGAGGACTGGGTTTGTATCACAACTTGGTGCTGCTGGCCCTGCTGCGTGATGACGTGTTGACCGCTCTGAGACAAGACTTGCTGACCTCCTTGTGTGATTATCTGTTGCCCACCCTGATTAACAATCTGCCCACTTTGGTGCACCATTTGATTTTGAGATACCAGCTGCTGGCCACCCTGAAGGGTGACCTGCTGGTTTCCATGAACCAGTATCTGCTGTTGGCCGTGCTGATTGATGAGGACTTGCTGGGGTGCTTGGACAATTTGTTGCTGACCTGAGCCACTAAGAAGCTGCTGCTTTTGCACCAAAATTTGATGATGAGTCTGACCTTGGGAGCCGAGGGATTGTTGTAGAATTTGCTGTTGGCCCTGTTGTATGGGGTGCTGGGGACTCAGCTGAGATTGTTGGTTACTTATAAGCCCCTGCTGCTGAGTTTGCATTATTTGCTGTTGTAGTATAACCTGTGGGCTGCGCTGCATCGGGTTTCGTATGATCTGGTGCTGCCCCTGAACATTCTGGACCATTTGCACCTGCTGTCTCCATGCACCTTGCACAGGAACATTTGAACCCTGCTGTGTTTGTATCTGTTGTCCAATAACTGACTGCTGTGTGGTGTTCCCTACCAGTTGGCCCAATTGTCCACCTTGTACTGTTTGTGCTTGAGAGGATGCAAGATTCTGCTGGTTGAGAACACCCAAATTAACATTCTGTTGATTGGACATTGACTGAACCGTTTGTTGCTGCATCATACCCTGATTTTGGGATGACATTTGTTGTCCTGTACTCAATATTTGCTGATTTAGCACTTGTGACTGTCCTAGGTTCTGATTAAGCTTGGCATTCAAGCTCTGTTGTAGATTTTGTGTAGATTGAGCAAGTTGTTGTGCAATATTTTGAACAGCATTCTGCTGACTTAAGGTCAGGCCCTGTTTCAAGCCCATGCTCTGCTGCCCTAATTGTTGTTGTTGTTGTTGTTGCTGCTGCTGCTGCTGTTGTTGTTGTTGTTGTTGCTGCTGCTGTTGTTGTTGCTGTAAATTATTAGCACTCTGGCTGAGCATTTGACTGATATTTTCAATTTGTTGTTGAGCAGAAGTCATGGAAGATTGTGTTTGATTCTGTTGAATACCATGCTGAGTATTTTGAATGTGTTGTTGAATTTGTCCAGATATATTTTGGTTCATTTGGTTACCAGACTGCACAAACCCTTGTTGATTCTGTTGGGTACCCATTTTTTGCTGTAGCATTTGCATTCTCAGTTGATGTTGTTGAAGCACTTTTTGTTGTTGTATCTGAATTGCAGAGAGTCCATGCGGTTGTTGTTGTTGCTGGTGCTGCTGTTGCTGTTGTTGGTGCTGCTGTTGCTGTTGTTGGTGCTGCTGTTGCTGGTGTTGTTGAAGTTGTTGCTGATGATGTTGTTGTTGTTGTTGATGCTGCTGCTGTTGCTGAAGCTGCTGTTGGTGATGTTGTTGCTGAGAAATCTGTTGGTGCTGCTGATGCCCATAGCCTTGGGACAAGGCAGATTGTTGATTTTGCATACCCGCTTGTGACACAATAGTATTTTGGCCAAATTTCTGCATTAAGTGAGCAGTGTTTGCTTGACTTCCCTGTATCTGTAAGTTTTGAGTGACCATTCCTTGCGGTACAGACTTACTCATTATTCCAGAAGTTGCCATAGACGTAACATATCCCATAGAACTTGGATTAGAAGTAGCTAATGAGGAATTTGCCGTAGAAGGGGGATGATTCCACGGCATTCTCTGCTTCAATCTATCTAAAAGTGCTTGTGTACTGTCATCTTTGTTTTCAGCCATGTTCTGTGTGGGTACCTCATTCTTTGCAATACCTTCCTCAAAATCAAATCCGGTGATAGCGCTTATTCGATCCATTGGCTTAGGAGGTTGAGGTACTACTAATAGTTTGGGATGAAAAACATCCACCGCAGCCTGTATTCTCGCCCTTAAGCTTTCTAAAACCCAGTCCGGAGTCACAACTTTTATTCGGGACTGGCCTAGTGCAGCACTGTACTTCTTGCCAGATGCTTCACCACAGATTAGATGTGTACACTGAGAGTCCAAGTTTAACTTCACTTTCCCACCATTGTATGTGATGAGAGCGAATAATGCCTTGGCGTCCGCGGCACTCACCTTACAAACGCACGCAGTCACATTCGAGAATATCTTATTCTTACTGGGAAAGTACGGGTTAGGGTTGGCGAGCTTCTTCAGACGAGCACACGCGAGAACCCAGTTCTGAGTCACAGCGGGTATCTGGTAGACCTCCTGGGCATCCTCGACGTCCGTGTCCACGGCATTTTGACCGCAAATTACATGCGTAACGTAATCCGTGAAGTACTTTCTGTTCTCGGCCCCGCCGGACTGGAGCAGTAGCATAATCTGCGAGTACAATAAAACGAAATACCAGTTTTACAGCAATTCAATGCATAAATAAAAATAAAAACAAGAATGCACGTCAAAAACATACCTTTTCAGAGACATCGCCAGACAAGTAGTACTTGACATCCTTGAAAACTTGCTCTTGCAAAGTTAAGGAATCCAAGTCGTCAACAATCGTTACCATTTTCTATTTCATGAGAATATATAAACGTCGCTTCAATAAACATTTCACATCTTCCAAGCGATTTGCTAAATAAAAAAATGAAACTCAACAAAATACGTCCCACAGATTAAGTATACATAGATGGATTCTTAGCTCGCCAGCGCGTGGCCATTTTATGCTTGTGTGCAATTGCTGTAGTGTGCGTGTAGGGATGGCGTATATCGATAAAAATATAAAATTAGACTACAGCTATCGACCAAGTCGACCATAATTTTATGTTACAGATTTTTATTAAACGACATCAAAAAAGGAGGTTATCATTTCGACCTGCATGTTCAAATCCATTAAATTAGAAGTCGCTTTCAATTTGGTGAAAAGGTATTTTTTATCTATTTATTAAGTGTATGAAAATACTTAAATACAGGGTGCAATTAAACCTTCCTGCCAAATTTTGATATATTGATCCTTGTTCAAAATAAAATTACACGTATTTTTCTTTTAATATAGTCACTCAGTACTAAAATGTTATCCTAAAAAACACTACAATTAAAATGGACACTACGCGTCGCCGGCGGGTGAGCGCGCGCGCGCCTCCCCCCCACGTCACCCCCGCTCATTCCCACCGCCACGAGTAACCGTTCTGCATCGATTTTAAATGAGATAAAATATGTCATTAAAAAAATAACACCCAATTTTTTTTGCTAAATGACCTCTCCTAATGATACCTAAGCCCTGGAAAAAATTTGGCAGGATGGTTTAATTGCACCCTGTATAAACAAAATATTTAAGTTTATAATAACACAAATAGTTAAAAATATACATAATATGTATACTCCATAAGCCACGAAAGCTTGTCCGGAGTGTAATAGCTAATATCAATAAAATCAACAGTTTTTATAAAACACAACAGAAGAACAAAATATATTATACTTTATTAAACTTAATTACTATTTACTATTAAGCAACTATTTTGTAGAATAACAATTATTATTATCAAAGAAATATAAGAATGAATCTCAGTCCTACTTATTTAAAGTAATTCCAAAAACGCTTAGGTGCATTTCTTTACCTATTAAAATATAATTATGTAATAATATTTATACAGAAAAAAACTTAAAATAGATACTTCGACGCCCCCTGAATAATGATATTATAATAATAATAATTAATAACCTAAGTAGGACTCTAGAGTCTAGACGATCAATTTTATTGTGCAATATCACGGTGTGTGCAATCAAAATCATAGAGCACTAAACCATATAATATTATTCTTCACTTTCAATCTTATTATCAAATTAATAGTTGAAAATAATTATTATCTTCATTATAGGTCTCTCCGTCACCACCATAATATTGAACTCTTCTTTATGAGCATTCCAATAACCTGAAAAAAATAAATGGTTTAGTGTTAATAAATGTACTATACTACTACATACTATAAAATATTATACACATAATTCATAATATTGTATACGGGGCAATATGCTTTATGTAAGTATTCCATGCTTAACCCATCCAGCCCCAAGCGGAACCCAGGTGCCGCATAACAACTAAATATATATTGTGTCTGGAATTCGACGATTGAGGTATTAAATTTATTTTATTAAATGATTATGACTTTAGCCTTATTAAAATTTTACATTTTACTTATTAAAAAAGAGTACCTAATGCCAGGATAAAATTTCAAGAAGTATCTTTAAGTAACGAATTGAGTACTTACAGGGGGGAGATGTGAGAGCTGTTGATCATGCAATTATTTTACTCTCCGTTAGAACTTTCTTTATTTCAATAAAATCATTGTTTCAAACTTACGTTTGAAATGATAATTCCAAATTCCAATATTGTGATGCCTTCATAAGGGAGTAAGGATTAAAAACTTGCATGAAACTTGCGTCTAAAATATATAACTGTTTGTCGTCTATTTTGAAGCATTTTCAACCTGAAAAAAAATCATTTAGTCCATGACATTATTTTTATCGATAAACTATAGTTCAAGTAAGGCGCATCCCTAAAATACACGTAAAAAACTATGCAATATTTATAGCCAAATTATTACTTGATGTGACATTTTTATCACTAATGCCTTATATAGCATGATTAATGGATTAATATACTTATAAATTTTCTTTTTTAGCTTACAAAAATACCGATTGATAAGCCCAAACAACGTTGTTGAAAACTTACGTATGTTATGTTAAATCCACGTGTTTGAGGCATTCCTTGGCCGTTTTTATAGTTTATTATATAGCGGAATCACAAAACGCAATAATATATTGCATTAAACGTTCACTAAACACTTTTATTACCACTTTTTAAACATGAAATATGCAGACCTACGCCTTTGTTATGTTCTACTAAGTGGGACATAACATTACAGGCTTTTGACGTTTACACACCGATATGAGCTTTCTCTTTCACCCAAATCACTACATCGTTAGTTAGAAAGAGTAACATTATCAGCTGTCAAAATATAAGGCGGACTCCTATAGTATTATTACCTCAATGATACGTCCATCATTATATTTTTTTAATTTGGCCATAGATATTTTTTTTTAAATTCGTCCCGGTCAGGACAGGCGTTGCCCATACAGCCAAAGATATTTTACTACAAGATGTAACCATCTTGTTGACCTTCCTCGATAAAGCGAGATCGTTAATTGACAGACCCATGCAAAGAAGCAGGACACAAAATATTTTTTTGTCTTTGTCATCGTGGCCTGTTTTTGTTGTTTGTCACAACTCAGTTGTGACAAACAAACCAGGCATCTTTGGAGTTTTTCATGATTTTGCGAATTTTATGTGATTATTGTATTTTAAAATTAGAAAATAATCAATATTTAGTTTAAGTGCGATGGTGGGTTGCAGTATTTTAGGCTGTAAGAGCCGAAGTGAGCGAAAAATAGAAGGAATAACATTTCACACGTAAATAGGCGAAATTCTCTTTTCTTTCTTAATAAAACAGTAGATGATTATCGATAATAATGTTTTGTAATGAATTCAGTGATGTTAGCCAAAAATATTGAGCTGTGATACGTTTTTTCTATATCTTAAAATAAAATAACCTAAAACTATAAATAGTTCAGGGCTGCCATAATAGCTACCCGAATTTATCCGAATAAATTAATAAATCATTTCTTTTTTGTCTCGTCACAGGAACCCCGTGATTGCACGTCATAGCCCCGTCGTATTTGTTGTTTTTTTTATTTGTCTCGCCAAGCTCTTCACAATATAAATTACGCATAATAAAAGCTTATCTCATAAGTAACATTTGGTAAAAATATTTAAAGAAAAAGGTAGTTCTAGCATTTAAATGTAATAATTCTTTATTCAGACTTTTTAGTGCTTACAGGTATGTATGTTCTTTAATGTCAATAATTTTTACCAAATATGTGGAACTTGTCAACCTATTAGGCAACACCACAAAAAACTATTTCTGTCTCAAGTGCGGTCACGCTATGGTTAAATCTATAGGTACATAATCTAAGCATACAGCCATTGGCCATAGATAAACGATTCGCGCGATTTCAAAAAATGTTGCCGTACCAAAAAACATCCTTAATCTGTGGGCATGACCTTTGGCGGGAAGTCGAAAAGAGCGGGTGCTTAAAATTTTCTCTAACTCAAAGCAGATAATATTATTATGTTACTACCGCGCGCGTTGTGAAGATTCAAATACGGCCCAATTGTGTCCTCTGTTATTTAGTCTGCATCGAACACGAACGTGCCGCGTCTTGTCTTACCCTGATTAGACTATTATAGATTATTAGCAGTCTTACCTAAATCAATTGTTTTTGTCCTGTATGTTAAAGAGTTATTGCTTTGTAATTTAGATATATTAATTAACACTGTTAGATGGTCCGTTATCGACGTATTAACTACAGCAATAGTTGCAGAGTTTTTATGTTTCTTTAGTTTTAAGATAACATGGTCTAGACATGCGTTTTCTCTTGTTGGAAGATTATGACCAGACAAGAGTCCATGCATTGAAAGTACATTTAAGTAGTTTTGTCTGTTATTTATCTCATAAATCATCAAAATAAATGTTTAAATCTACAACTAAATAATATGTTAAATTCAAACAAGTACCTGTTTTATGTAATTTAATGAGAATAGAACAATTTTTTTGCACTTTAAGGCCGTTACAGACTTAGCTATAATATATATTAATATGTTTATAGCTAGGCATATTACTAAGTATATATTTTCTATACAATTTTCGCGTGACCACACACTAAGCTATAATATATATTTCTGGTCTCAGTGTGCTTAGTACGGTATATTAATATATATTATAGCTAAGTCTGTGACGGCCTTAACTGACTCACCCAGGTAATCTGCAGAATACCTTGTTAATCTGCAGTCTAACTGGTTTACGCACATTATCGGTAACACATACATTAATTTAACATCAAAACTAACCATGATTATTATTTAAACAGTCGCAATATAATAAAAAATTAAATTTCAACAACCTGAAATAAAGGTTCTAATTTTAGTGGGAGGGATATACTGCAGCAAATTATATTAATATTTGCCTTGAGTTTAGTTAAGTAGGTATAATATAACCGTAAATCTCCTCGCTTTGTATTTAATCTGGTAATATTTTAAAATTGTCTGCCTATATTCATAGGAGAAGTCAAGTCGGGTCACCTAATTTTTATAGACCCCCGTTAATGACTCGTGGACCCCCATTTTTTTTCCACGCAAGCGTAGACCCCTGTCGGGCTCCCATGGACCCCTGGGGGTACACCTGGACCACTTTGGGAATCAATGGTCTAGGGTTAATATTGAACGCGCCCGCCTCTCAATCCTATTGTCAAATAAATTGTTCAATATTATTGTAGGTCTAGGCGCAGGTGAGCGTAAGAGAAAACATAATATTTTCTCTGAAACCTACTTTAAAATCCGCTGGGAGACACATTACCTTTAGATCACAGTTGGTGAAAACAGGCCCACCAAATTTGCCTTCCCTTTTGGCTTTGCTATTGGGTGTTATAATCGATATATTATGTAGATTTTAAAGGAATAGAAATTTCAAAAATTATTTTATCATATAAGTCGGGCACGTCGTTGGAAAAAGGGGCATTACCTAACGAGACGCGTTAAAAGCCTCGATTGAAGTTCAAAACTCGTTATTGTGTGGGTGAACGGCAGAAAATGCGCACGCGTCGGTGAATCCCGCAAAATGCTCAGACTCGTCGTGGTGGCCATAGGTTTGTCCGTAGTTTACGGACAGTCCTCCCCTTGTCCCGAAATATTTAAGTTTGTGAGTGACCAGAATGGAATGTATGGACGCTTGAAAATACAGCCGTCGGAAAGTGTTATGTCTATAACTGTGAAAATCAACTTGACAGTCGCAGCTAGGCTTGCTACGGTAAGTTTTTATTAAGTATATTTATTGTCTTTTTGATAAATAACGATAAATTTTTCGCACTGAAACTCGAAAACGGCTGAACCGATTTGGAATTTGGTCTTAAAATATTCGTGAAGGGAATGTTTATTTTAACTAGTGTGTAATAAAATATATATTAAATATCAGTGTTAAAGAAAAATAAACATTTTAATATATCAAAAACTTGCGACGTAAACTTTGTATTTGTAGAGTTTCTATATTTAAATTGGATTCAAAGAAAGACTTAAAGATAATAAACCTAAAGAAAGAGAAGTATAATGTACTAGTTACTACCACGATGTAGACGTGCTTTTAACGCGACTAAAGAAATACGTACAATAAATCGATCATAAATTAAATCATAATTAGAGGAATCGCTAAGTTACAATTTAATCATCTAAAAATAATCGATAGCAAAAACTATAATTACGTAGCAAATTCCCATGAAGTACACTCATCGACAAATGTACAGATTTTATACCTTATCAACAGTTATATGATTCATGGTTATACACCAGATAATATGTCGCCGACTGTACACGTGATGTACACAAAAGGTCACTTAATAAAGTTAATGCAGAGGTAGTTAACAAATTGAGTTATAATTCGTATCAACAATGCGAACACACAAAAAGTTTCTTCATCTTTAATCTATAGGTATAAATAAAAATGAATTTTAAATTTAGTTAGTCTTGCTAAGATTCGAGAACGGCTGAACCGATTTGGCTAATTTTAGTCTTGAAATATTTGTGGGAGTCTAGGGAAGGTTTATATTAGGTAAGTGATACAGAGTTCAACGGGTCATCTAGTACCCAATACAATTGAACTTCTGGCTTCTAAGTACAAAAGCTCTTACAAAAACAAGGTTTAATTATTAATATAGAGATTTTTTCCGAGTACAACAAGAGAAAGAGATAATATTTTTACAAAAACTTTCTGCCCTTTCTTTCTCTCTTTCATAAATTAAAAACAAAAGAAGTAAAGCATGATCCACTAACATACTTTTAAATCCCAGATTGTCTAAAAGTCTAACGGCCGTACTTATGCAGAGACCTTTTTACGATGAATAAACTTCAATTTAATGAACAGTTTGACAGGCAATGTATAGGGCTTATCACTTATGTGAAAATCTTCATTTAATTACAGTTACATAATTAATGTTAGTCTCTGAGTGAGTTAATCTCTGTTTACGCAAAGTATGAAACAGCAATCGCGGGACGAGATTTTACGTCTAGGGTGGGATGTGGCCAATCACCTGTGTACAGTTTAATGAACTACAGAAGGGCAGCGAAACATCATTAAACATGTTTTATAACTTTTTTAGAGTAAGTAGTACAGAAAACTAAATAGTCTTAAAATAGTTTTTTTACTTTTCTGTACCTAAAAACCCGACTGTTTCTTTGCATTGTTTTTTTTGGTTTGGTAAAAAAGAATCATGTGGACTCTTATAAAAAATTTTGCCAGTGAAAAAATTATAAAATGTAGCAGTCTGTAGTGTAATCGCTTATTATAAGACGTGGCAGTTACTTTGTTATTTAAAACTGGACATTAATTAATAGCTAAGTTAACTTTTTCCTCCTAAGTCCCATAGCAAAAAGGTTGCATGCAGGACAATTTTTAATGATTCATCGGCATCTATAATTATTATTAGCCATGTATCTTATTTTATCATCACGTTTTCCTTTTCTGCAAAATATAACTGTAAGTTCTTATGCTAAGAAATGAAGGATTTTTTTGCGGTTTTCCCACACCAAAGATATAAAGATAAAACCCAAAAGTTACGAAATAACGGAAAAAATTATATAATAAAATGGTTCCATTCTAATATTTTTTAAATCAATATTTTATTGATAAACCAAAGCGCGTTGATGTCTATTACATGCACGTAGCGTGACGTAGCGAAAGCTACGACAGTGCTACGAACTTTCTATGTAATCTATTGCTTCTACGAGTGTAGTTTTTTAAAAAGAATTAGATGCCTAATACATAATAACATAAGGTCGAGTTTGCTATCTATCCTAAAGAGTCTAAAGACTAGCCCGTGAACAATATTTGGCGTTTGAAGTAGGTAAATCACAGATAATAAGAACTGGAAAACGCACAAAGTCATTAAGAATTCCTAATTACATAATATTTATAATGAATTTTTCAATTACATTATATAAATTCAATATGATTAATTAGGAAAAATCAGAATTTGATGGCAATTAAAAAGTTTGCATTACTTATATTATAATTTTCCTGCTTTATCGCATTAAACTGATATAATCAGTTCACAGGTATTTCCCGCATATTAATTATGTCCCCTCTGAATATCTCGGAAACCGTACATGAAAAAAATAATCTTATTTTTGCCCTTATATGCTAAAATATCCATACTAATATTATAAATGCGAATGTGTCTGTCTCTTACCTATTCACGCACTAACAACTGAACCGATTTGCATGGAGATGCTTTGAGTCCCGGGAAAGGATATAGGATACTTTTTGTCCCGGAAAAATGTACGGTTCCCACGCGATAAACGAGTTTTGGCGCAACGGAGTGGCGGGCATCATCTATAGTTATATCTAAATTAAACCAGAGGTAGCGGCATCCGTCGACAATAATTAGTGTCAAAAAAATCAGTGAAAAAAATCCAGCTATTGCCGTCAACGCGGTCCGTAGACTGTCGTTGACGCGAGCCGTCGCGTCGATTGCCGTCGACAAGTGCCGTTATGCTGTACGAGGCCTTATTCTTGACAGCATCATATAGGTAATCAAAATTATCAATCGATGTAGTAATAAATGTAGTAAATAATGTAGTATGAAACCATATATAAAACGGTCCTTGAAAAGGCTTGAGTTTGTCTAACTTAAAATGACGCGTGCCTCCTAAATGATTTTTTTTTAATTAGACAAGATCTACCAGAATTAGGGACATGAGTGGATGAAGTGGGTATCAATTTGAAAATTATTGCTTTTGCAATAAATGGAGGCTTTAAGACTGGAAAAATGATTTGAAATCAAAAGAAAGTGGATTTTACGTATAGTTAGATATACCTATAATTAGGTAGATAATGAAGGAATATTTGCTCAAATTATAAGGGAAAATCAGAAGAAAGTGGATTTTATGTAAGTATAGAAAGTGGATTTTATATAATATAAAATTAGCTAGTGATAATAGTAGAAGAGTTACAAAATTTTTCAAATTATAAGGAAAAAAATGAGTAGCTTTGCTTTTTATAATGTTGTAATTGTTAGTTATCCACTTCATCCACTCATGTCTTATTTTTTTTCCATATTTTATCATATTAGATGACGTCACATTTTCTCGAAGATACCATTCAACTTTTTCGCACCTTTTTTTAGATTCGGCGATTCTTTGTTCATACAATATGATGCACTGATATTTATTATAGCGGTAAGTAAACAAGAATAGACCTTGAATATTACTGGACATTGAGCAATGGTTGTTTTGTTTACCTATTTACATTAGAATTCTAGGTATATACTATTAAATACAAAAAAATATTTACGAAATAGTACTTCGAACATTTTCTTTATTCTTTATAGGGTTTTAACGTTTTAAGTGTTTTAAATCTGCAATTTCACATCGCTCAGTTTAACATAATTCTTTTTAATTCTATTTATGGTTTAATTAAAATAACTTTTAAAATTAAGTAACTATTAAAGTCGTCACGTATCACAAATGATAGGAACAATCCGAGCTTAAGCTTATCCCTATATTCAACCACTAATAAATATTACTTATGCTTAACATAGTCTCATGTGGTGCATGTCAGTGGCGGGCGGCGGCCCTAGGTGGTGGAGAACAGGGCAACCGCCCGGGGCATCGCTCTTGCAGGGGCATCGCAAAGTGTTTTTTGGAAGACTGAGGGCCTCGCAAAGACCTTCCGCCCGGGGCCTCGAAATGGGTAAGGCCGCCACTGGTGCACGTGTTTACGCCATATTCAGAATTTATACGATTCCATCACGTGCGACTCACTTGCCGATGGCTTCCAAAAACAGTCACGAAAGTTTTCAGTCACCAACGGGTGCCATATTTTCCCACATATAGCATGCCTATAGTAACTGAACATGCATTGATCAACTTTGATTAGATAAGTTTACATAGTGTAAGTGAAATAAATTAATATTACAGATAACATCTTCTGTTCTGGAGGCTTAGCACAAAAATTGATATCAGCGACGCGTAGTTTTATACGATTTATAATAATATTTTTGCTTCCTCATTCTTTTTGGTTCATCATTGCTTTATCGATATTCGGACGAATCCCATTTAAAACGAGCCATCTCAAACAGACTTAATTACATAATATTTACTAACAATTTTGTTTTTCTTATTATGGCACTTCTGCTTATGGCCAGTTTCGAGTATTATATATAATATTATGGCGGGAAAACAATATTTTATAATACAATTTTCAGCATCGTTTTTCAATATTGTCAGGTCTAAAGTCTAGTCAAAGTCTAAGTAAAAGTCATTACAGTCAGAAAGTCAAGTCGGTCGATTCAGTAAAGTGGTAGTCGCTTTACTGAAACTTTTGATGGAGTTTTGGAGGGAACACAAAATAGCACGTTTCTGGATAATGCATCACTTTCCCACACTTGTGCACGATAACGAATATCTAATGGTTAATATTCTACCAATATTACACATTAAAAACCCAATTTAACACAATTTTAGGAAAATAATACAAAATCACAACATCACTCTTTTACATTCCCGACAAAACTCTACTAACAATTTATTACTGACAGCTCATAGCACCCGGATAGAGTGTTCGAATACCAAGGCTTAGGCTGTGTCTACACCAGACTGCGACGGCCGCCGAAAGCGTTTTAAACAGTATCTTAATTGTACTCACATTTTCTGCTGCTTCGATCTTTGATTTACCTAGTAAGTACAAAATGGTATTCTCCTAATATGTCGCAACGGACATAACATATTTTGTTTCACATAATATAGTATCGAATATAATAATATGTATTTTTTTATATTATCGGACTGGATCAAACGAAATACGAAGAGGCATTAGTGTTGCAAAGAATAGTAGAATCTGCTCATGTTCGGCGGCTAACAATAATTGGTTGTGAACAGGACCTTAAAATAATTAATATAATAAGAATTTGCTAAAACATCGTACAGTTTCCTGTTGGCCGCGGTGCGCGAAACATGTTGAGATGATTTTCGACTATCGTGTATTTGTTTATCTCTTGTTTGTGGGACTGAGTGTGAACGGTCAAATATATACAACTACCTGTGATTTCTTCAACTATGTGAACAGTAACGGTTATGTGTATGGTCTGATCACACTGACTCCATACGAGCAAGTTAGTTCTCTGGTGCTGAGAGCTAGCTTCGCTATTACTGCAACGTTGGTGTCTGTAAGTACTCATCGTTTTTTTCCGATTTCAGGTAATATCAGAGAAAATAGAGAAGGGTATATTATTCATAACGAATAGGCTCAAAATCTACTCATTTTGATAGCATTTAGCAGAGTTTATAAGTAGACGATAGGGAAAACCCACAGAAATAAATCAAGATAGAACGGCGATGTGCGTGCGTTGCTAAGGAATCGCTCGTGTCAATTTTTGCTTTGCTTTTAGTTAGAACAAATAACTTACCCATGGAAAGAAATACCTCCTTTTGACCGATTCACAACCAACCGTACATTAATATAAATTCAACCGTACTTCTGCCTTTACAATTAGACACTTCACATTGAGGCATTTTTGCACAACCGCTCCGGTGTAATCAAGTCGAGACGTGTGAGCTGACTGAATGAACGTTCAACGAATCTTGCACGCTTGTGCAAGATTGAATCACGCGTACTGCACCCGCTTAGCCATTCTATCACTACAATAAACGATCATGCGTGCATTACAGCACGTAACGCATGTAATGCTGAATTACCGTCTAGGGAGTGCTTTAGTAGTCACGCCACTGTACTTATATTACATTAAATTTCTTTAAGCAAAGGTTTACAAAAAATGTAGGCACTGCACAAATAGGGCAGTAATAATATACATTAAGGCTCTCCATGAGTCCGTGAATCGTGATTGTAAAAATAAGATCGAAAAATATAAAGACACTCGCAACATCAGAAGAGCTGCATGTGCGTTGCCGGCCCTTTTTAAAGAGGGAATACGCTCTCTTCTCGAAGGTTTGCAGGTCGTATTGGTCCGGAAATACTGTCGGTGACAGTTCGTTCCAGAGTTTTACAGTGCGCGGCAGAAAGATTTGCCTAAATAATGACGAAAGCTAGTTTCTGAGCCTGTAGGTATACGTAATTAAATTAGTCTTGTCTTGTGAAGCTCAAAACCCGTTAGTCCTGTCGAGTTTCCGTCGTTTATTTATATTTCACATTGCAATCTGCGATTGCTGAATCAGGTAATTTTTATGAGAATTAATGAGGGTATAAAAGGAAAAATTGGCTAAGTTCGTGTTAGGCCACGCGAAGGATAGGGTTCCATAATCCATTGACATCAATAATGGCAAATCTGTCCATAATCATTTCTAAGAATCTGACGGTGTAGTGCTTTAGTTATAGGTCTAACCGTTTGAATGGTAGATTGTAGACGGACCGACAGACTGAAGGGTTTCTGTACTACACGAAGAATCCTAAAAGATTCTTCAATCAGAATGTACGATAAAGAGAAAAAATCTTGCATATTAGCAGGCAGCAGGGTACGTGCAGGTAGGATAATGCTTTGTTAAGTCAATAGTTCACATAACATGATAAGACTTATTAAGGGAATCCTGCAGCCTTCTGGAAATCAAAACATCTCTTACGCTGTTCATCTAAGGTCAAACTAAGGTTAAACTTGTGTTTTATTAACATTAAATATTGCATACTATAATCCGAACGCCTCGATAATTTGCAGGGGTGCTTGCGTAGATCTGGGTTAAAGTTAACTCTGATTTAAACATCATGTCATTTCTATCACTCTTTGTTGCGAGCCGGGTTTAACTAAAACTTGATTTTCTACGATTCTAATAACATTTATGTATTATTATATTTTTATTTTTTTTTTGATGCGCAGGGGAAACCCTCATGGGTCCCCCGGGTTGGGTATGTGCCTCAGCACCCCGGGGGTATGTGAGACGAGACTCCTACTCACTAAAACCACCTGCGGTTCGCCTTCAGCCGTATAAAGGATCTATCTAACACGGGACTCCCTCCACGACCGGCCGGTCTACCTCAACAGGGACCGGACTTCCACCAAAGTTAGGGAACGCTTAGGCAAACTAAAGCGTTCCCCTCGGCGCCGGGACTAGCTAAGCCGGGCAGGTTCCCATCCTGACCCGGAGCCCCATAAAATTTATGTATTGCTACAATTACTATTATAATTAGATTAAGCTATTTTTTAACCCAGATCTACGCAAGTGGGCCTAAGGGTCTTGTTTTTGCCTCTCCGGATTAACGAGGCCCTACCTGGTATAAAAAAATAGAAAATAGTAGTGGTTTTCTAAAAAATAGAAAATAGTAGTAGTAGTTAGATATTATGTGCTTCCAAAGTCGACAGCTCTGGTTTCCTCCAAGAGCGGTGCCGTCGTGTAGCGGCCGTGACGCAGCGGTGAATGTCGACGTCACTAGAACGTTATCGATGTGGGCGGTATGGCGCGGTTTCCTTGAGAACGGTGTCGATTATTACCGTTCCTTAGGAAACCGCGCCATATTGCTTACATGGACCGCAATACAGCGCTGAATGACGTTCTAGTGACGTCATTCAGCGCTGTATTGCGGCCGCTGCATGACGGCGCCGCTTTTGGAGGAAACCAGAGCTTACGTAAAATATAAAAAACTTTGATTATCTATTACTTTAAATAAGAACGAAGCTTGTAGCATTACCCAAACCATATTATTTTAGTAACTAACACGAAAAAACCGCAAATATCTACGACCTACCTCCGTTAATGTTGTAAGACATTTGTCAACACAACAATGTGTCCAAACATATTTTTCCTTAATATAACTGATTCATAATACAAAGAAGTAAACTGTAAACATAATATCAGCCATGTTAAGAGGTTAGTGAACGGTATTTTTAAATCAATACTCTCTCACTCACTCACTGCAACCTTTCATGAGAGATCATGCCGAGATTTCTTCCGCTTGCGCCCTGCAGTTTGCACATATAACTGTCCATGTAAGTACTTATCTCGACAAGCAAAAATGTGCAGTTGTCAACCCTAGCCGGGTGTGTGTGTGTGTGTGTGTGTAGCCCGTGTAGGTGTAAGGTATTGTATAGTTGTTGAGTTCAAATAATCGGCCAAGTGCGAGTCGGACTCGCGCACGAAGGGTTCCGTACTGTTATAGAGAAAAAAATGGCAAAAATTGTGTTTTTTTTGTATGGAAGCCCCTTTTTGTATGGAAAATGATTTTGTGAAAATTTCAAGTGCGTTCCTATTGCCATTATTGATTACGAGCAAAAAAGGCCAAAAAAAACAAGTTTGTTGTATGGGAGTCCCCATAAATATTAATTAAAATTTGTTTTTAGTATTTGTTGTTATAGCGGAAACAGATATACACAATCTGTGAAAATTTCAGAACTCTACCTACAGCGGTTCTTGAGATACAGCCTGAAGACAGACAGACGGACAGACAGACGAACAGACAGACATGGAAGTCTCATGAATAGGGTCCCGTTTTCACCCTTTGGGTACGGAACCCTAAAAATGTCCAAACGCTTTATAAAAGTTTGAAATACACATCGCCGCCACCTTACGTGTAAGGTTTAGTTAAAGCATAAAAAATAACAGCTCAGTCGGGTAAAGAAAAAGCACTCTTGCGAATCACATAGAAGAACTATGTGATATTATATTTCATTTAAGAAGTTAGAAGTCTAGAGTAGTTATTATTAAAAATATTGTCTTGATTTATCTAGATAAATCAAGACAATATTGTATAAGTAATAATAAGTGCAGTACAGTAGCTTCTAGAGAACTTTGAGTACGACCTCTAAAACTCCGAATTGACATTATAATTTGACATTTCACCGAGGCAGGAAGGAAGCAGTACATAAAACAATTTTTTTATGGACAAAATAAATTGATCTTATATAAGACAGACTTGCAGTGTAATTTATTTATTATATCTAATTTAGCTCAGCTTTTCTTTACTCCAGCCGATCTTCGCTTTCCGTCCAACGCATATAGGTACTAGATAAAGTAATTTATACTTTAGATTCGAGATTCTAGTGCTCAATGCCAAAGTTTATAGAATAAAATATAATTATAGTAAAAAGGTTTTTTTAGTTCTTGTCTTAGACGTACTACTCTTAGGCAATGTTATGTAGAGGCTTGCATTGATATTATCCAACTAAACAGATGAAATGTATTTTCTATAAAATAAAGGGACAAACGAGCAAACGGGTAACCTGATGGAAAGCAACTATACCGTCGCCCATGGACACTCGTAAGTCGTAAGTCGTAACATCAGAAGAGCTGCAGGTGTGTTGCAGGCCTAAAGAAAGAGTCAAGTGAGCCCCACGCACCTCCGATTCTATAACTAGTTCAAAGAATCTTGATTTGGAATACCCAAATCTGATAATATATTTAACAGGCTAACATACACAGTAGAGCGGCCTTTAGACCACAACAATGAGTCAGCGACAGCAGACACCCGGATCATAACATCACTTGATGTTACACTTTTTATGAATGCTGCGGGCAGTACTTATCATTCACAGAAAATAAGGTCGCTATGACTCGCTATAATAATAACATCTATGGATGCTTCACACCACGTCAGTATGGCACCATGGTACCTGTACCAGACAACGGAAATATATTTAATACTTTTATTTATTTTATACTATCTATACAATATACATACAGGGTGTAACAAAAATAAGTGATAATACTTTAGTGTGTATGTGTTCCTTGTAAAGAATTCACTGTGAAAGTAGCAGCGCTGAAAGACCATATTTTTCACTTTTGTATGGGGAAACTCGTGACGCTGGGACGTTTGCGTTATGTGTTAAAGTTATAAAAGTTATGTTCAACTATAACTTCGCCGTTTGTGGACCGATTTTCATGATTCTTTTGTTGTTGCACAGGGTTGAATCCGAATTTGGTACCATGTTCACAAAAGTGGTGATCTGATGATGGGATCCATGAGGAATCGAGGGGACTCCTTGAAATTTGTATAGAAAGTAGAAAAATTTAGTGATTTCAATTTTTTCTGAAGCATTCGAGGTAAATGCTACCAAAAAGTAAGACTTCGCACCAGGTTATTATACCCTGGATCCGAAGGTACCGAACAGAACTTTTGAATCCTTATAGATACAGGTTCGGGGATTTCGGCGCTGTTTAAATAACTGGAAGCATAAGCTAATGAAAATTGAGTAGGTACTTACAGAATTCATTGAGACTTAGTCGAATTTTGAAAAAGGCACTAATGAAAAATAAGAATGTTGTATTTCATACTTTTTAGGTAATTTTAAGATGTTTATTTTGGAAGTCGGGTTCAATTTTTTCTTAAAAAATAATAATTTGCCATTGTCAATAAATTGATTTAGGTACTTTAAAGTTAACTCACTCTTAATGATGATGTAATTAATAGGTATTAAACCTATTAATTATATCATCATTATGAGTGAGTTGCATCAACCTACTTTAACTATAACTATAACCTTAACAAAAAGTCAAATGAACCCCCACATACCCCCGGGGTGCTTCAGATTTTAACTGAGGCACATCCCCAACCCGGGGCACCCATAAAGGGTTTCCCCTGCGCATCAAAAAAAATTGGTAAGTTTTGCTATAAGAGTAATAACAAGTACTGGGAAAAACTGGATACGAATAGAGCTATATGAATGAATAGAGCTTTGGTAGAGCTAAAAGTAAATGTAAAAATTCAATTTAGGTTACAAAATTTGTATGTAACCAAATTGTAGATAGTCGCAAATCACTATACGGAACCCTCGGTAAGAGGCGTGAGTCCGGAGTCGTGACCGGTGACACACGTGACACGATTGACCGGCTTGGATTTTTGTACTCTGACATGATTTGTTAATTACCTACTGTCATTACATTATCAGCTGTAAACTTGTTTATATTTATCATGGCATTTAAATCGGGTTATTAAAAGGCTTGACGATGACGCTGCTGCCATGCCACGTTTTCATTAGACGATCTATTAATTATAAGATCTTCTTACAGAAATAAGATCAAGATATTATATTATTTCTGTGGATCTTATATTTGCTGATTTAATGTAAAATCTTTATTTTTTATAATATTATCTCCCTAATCAAAGATTATGTAAACAATATGTTTTTTATCATATCCTATAAGTTATGCAGAGCAGCTGACCATGGTTATATTAGTTCAATAAATAATTCTATCTTGAGGAAAGCCCTATCAACAAAATATGCGCAGTTTCTTACCTATACGTGGATTGTATACTGATGCGCAAAATATAAATAAATATTATGTTATAAAGGTTATAAATCTCAAGTCACAATATGATATCATTAGAAACACTATCAAACAAACGCAATAACTATACTTCAGTAAAACAACGAATCTGTTAAAACTTACAAATGCAGACTTGCAATAATTTGACCAAAACGGTGCCAAGGCGTTGCTAACACTGTTCTCTGTTGTCGAAGATTAAGACGATAAATTGTTGTAAAGCCATGTAGCCAGTTTACCGTGGGAGAGCCACGCTTCGGGACGAACGGGCCGGCTCGGCCGGAGAAATACCACGGGCTCACAGAAAACCGGCGTGAAACAGCGCTTGCGCTGTGTTTCGCCGAGTGAGTTTACCGGAGGCCCAATCCCCTACCCTTTTCCCTTCCATACCCTCCCTTATTTATTTCCCTACCCTCCCCTATTCCCGTCCCTACCCTCCCCTACCCTATTACCCTATTCCCTCGTAAAAGGCCGCCGGCCGGCAACGCACCTGCAGCTCTTCTGATGCTGCGAGTGTCCATGGGCGACGGAAATTGCTTAGGTGACCCGTTTGCTCGTTTGCCCCCTTTTTTTATAAAAAAATGTAGCCCAAACACAAAAGAAAAGTTGCTCGATTGGGGAAAATACCTCACACTCACAGAAAACTGTCTTAAAATATCGGCATTATGTTCAGGTAGCCTGATTAGACAGGTAGACAGATCCAATAGAAGACATTAGAAGGCACCTGCGGCCTGACCCATATTCCATAACCATACCGGAGTCAACAACAATGATACTATTTCAGCTATTTTTCCATCTCATCAGTCATCACCTAAAGAAATTGTCACACTTAGGGTCAATTTATACCAGCGCAGAGTAGAAGCGCATCGAAGCGACTTACTATTAAAATTGAACTTAACAAATTCAACCTTAACTCCAGAGTGTAATGCACACAATATATATATATATATATATATATATAATATACTTCTGAAATTTTAAAAAGACGCGCGCGCATTCTTGCGACTTCACGCGCCCAACGTTGATTGGGCTCGCACAATCGCAAAAATTATTAAGTTAAGTTTTTGGTAAGACGCTTCGATGCGCTTCGACTCTGCGCTAGTATAAATCGACCCTTAAAAGTAATTTTCCACTTCCAGAACTACGTGGGTTCCATCGAGCCTCTGGGCGGGGAGATGCAGCTACTGGAGAGCTACAACCGCGGCAGCCCCATCAGCTACCGCGTCAACTTCCCCGTCACCAACCCTCTGCCCAAGCTCACCTCGCTCACCGTCAACAACAAGGTCCTGTGCTATGGCCCGGGAGGTGTGTTGACTAAGACGTTCAGAGCCTGTGGCCGAGACGTTTCCTTTATCGCTTCTTTATAGAATCGCCGATCAAAATGTATGGAATTAACATTAGACGACTGACGAATCGTCATATTAACGAACATAATATTACATAACATCACACTTATTATACATTTTGATGGGAAATTCTATAAAGAAGCCATAAAGAAAATATCTTAGCTAAGGGCGTGTATTCCTAAATCATATTATCTACTCCATTCTAAATTCTAAGAGGCCTTACAGGTGACGTACTATCAGAGAAGTTGATTCCTATGCAGATGGAGGACCTAAGTAATTTGGTCGCGTCAAACCCATCCGACCGATCACAAATCACAGCTAACCATAAAGTTGATATACCTAGCGGAATAGAAAAACAAAGGCCTGAGCAAGCGAGATGTCACTATCAGTAAAACTGCGTGGTAAAAAGAGACGTGTGATACATTACAGCAGAACTCTTTTTTTGACGTCCAGTCGGCACGTGGACAATTTAATCTCATAGAATTCATGTTCAATCATGCTTGTGTAAGTGTATACGTACAGACGTACACATATTTTACACACATATGAAAACCAATTTCGGTTCCGTTTGACAGTTCGAGATTGTTGCTCTATTCCGCTTTATTAACTTTATGCAGCTAACATACTACTATTACTGCCTCGGAATCAATCTCCTCGATGGTATATGGGTGATGGGGTGGCGGAAATAAACTGGCCTACTCTCATAAAAAATATGAATTCAGCATTGCCTAAAGTTAATCTAATATTTCAGATAATATAAGATATCAACTAACGTGTTGCATGATGCGGTGTTAAACCAAAGAAGCAAAGTTTTCATAGGCGAAAGTTTTACACGTAGTACAACCATTGGTGTGTGGTGGTGTCACCTTTTGGCTTTAATCAGGTATAGAATAACAAAACACGCTTTTCCAGATGTAGTAGGGGTCAATCAATACGTGACGATGATAACGCTGGAACACATACTGTACTACCGGGGAGGCGCGGCGCCGAGTGTGATATACACGCAGAATGTACCTGCGAAGCCAGTTGCCCCACAACCAGCGAAGCCAGCTGCAACACAACCCCCACCTACCTTTATTTTAGAGGGATTCCCTGACGATCAAGGTATGATACACTGCTTTAAAGCTTCTTATTAGCTGTTTTTATCGGAATATCAAGAACGTTGAAATAATAGCTATGATATTTACAACGTCCTTGCGGAATATAGCTTAAAATGGCCTCACTTTGCTGTGTACAAAAATTAAAAATACCCATTTCGATTTTACAGATATCGAAATTATAATCGCGGAACCCCTTACGACAACAAAAAAGCCTCCTCCGCCAGAGATAGATTGGGAGGGTCCTTCGAGACCGTATTGGGAGCGGCCCCCACCGGACAGACAGGGACCACCACCCCGCAGGCCTGGAAGGCCACCTCCACCACCACCAGAGGGGGACAGACCTCCACCACCACCACCAGAGAGAGACAGACCTCCCACACCACCACCAAAGGGAGACAAACCTCCCCCCCCGCCACCCGAGTGGAGCCGACCTCCTTCCAGTTGGGATAGGCCCCCACCCCCAAAAGGGGAAGATTACGATAATCCACCACCAAGAGAAAAGCCGTCGTACAAACCACCATCGAGAAAACCAACGCCCAAAGAGCCAGAACCAACTGAGGAGTACCAAGAGGAACCAGAAACGCCTAAACCGTAAGTCAGCCATTTGAAGGTACCTATTGCTACATTTCTTTTATGTTACTTATTCAGATGTGCACATATTTATTATATTTACCAATTAATTATGTATTGTGTTTCAGAAAGCCTACTCGTCCATCGTTGTCAGATAGGACGTCTGATGACGCCTGCGGTAAAAATGGCTTGGATTCCGTTCCCCTGATCTATCGCGGGACGAGCTACGAGAGGGGCAAGTGGCCATGGCTGGTGGCGCTATTCAAAAGGAAATATACGGGGCTGAGTTACATTTGCGCGGGAACTTTAGTCTCTGACCGGCATGTTGTGACAGGTACCTAGTTATCGTGCCGAGCAAACGACCTTGGCCATACATTTGCCGCGTTGTCGAGATCGCACCAAAACCGTATTTTTTTACTTATCTTAGTTCAAAATTGACCTAAAAAAATTTAAAACGGGGAATAGTAGTTTATGATATTGTCGATCTATTGGCGTGTGTTTCAAATAAAAGTAATTTGTAAATACTAAGGAGATGCTGAATGTATGCTTGTATTTTAATAAATTGGCTTTACTTTGGAAGCTGATACCATGAGTATAATAAACGAAAATAGAAAATATAAAACGTGGAAAGGAATGTTGAGATACTGAAGATTATTGTTGTATTTTTATTATAACTCTGTAGCTTTCAAATTATGAGTTTATAAGGCTCTAAATACGGTAAATTACGGATTCTCCGTAGAGAAGGCCCTTAACGTACGTGAAGATTTTGCCAATTCATAAACTTTTTATTTTACAGCGGCCCATTGTATGCATCGGAAGAATTCGTACACTGCATCCAAAGACATCGTGGTTAGAATCGGTGTTTATAATTTGGACGATTGGGCTGATGAGGCTGTAGTCATAAGAAATTTGGAAAACGCTAACATACACGAAGCATACAACTCGACTACACTTGCAAGTAAGAAAATTACTAGATAGTTATTATTATCAAATAAACTGCTATTTAACTCTTTGCTACTTAAGTACGGTACAGGTATTAACAAATTGTTATTTTCAGATGACATCCTGGTGCTAACTCTAGATAGGCCAGTGAAATCAAATAAACTGCTATTTAAATCTTTGCTACATAAGTACGGTACAGGTATTAACAAATTGTTATTTTCAGATGACATCCTGGTGCTAACTCTAGATAGGCCAGTGGAATTCAATCTGTATATAAAAGCGGCTTGTCTTTGGAGTGGAATAACCGACTTAAATGCCATTGTAGAGAGTTCTGGAGTGGTAAGTTTCTTTACACCTTATATCGTAAAGCTGTCTACACACCAAAGCCGCCGGCGCGGCCCGGCGCGACGGCATAACCCGCCGGATTGCGGCCGGCGCGGCGGCCTCATTTTGAAAAAAATTTGACAAAGCTTGTTTCAAAATGAGGCTGCCGGTCTTGCCCGGCGGGTTATGCCGCCGGGCCGACGGCTTTGGTGTGTAGACAGCATTAGATTTTAAGAAATGTAGTAGAAATACATCGAACAAAATGTTACCAAAACGTATGGTATATTGAACCGTACGTTAACCTTACCTAACCATCCGAGGCAATTTGCAAAGGTCAGTTGGGATTTTGACTTGGGTCGTTTAACTATCATCTAAGTATGTTGGTCTTAATTCCTAATCATTAAAAGCACACAGAGGCCTTAAGCATACCTAAAACGTAGATCTGTAATCTGTATTCGGTATGTCGGTCCTGCGCTAGGTCCATCCCACTGGGAATAAAGGAATAGAGTGCTGTACTGCGCACACACTTGGGCACTTTAAAATTACTCCTGCGTAACTGGCTTAGTTTCACTGAAACCGGCCACCGTCACCGAAACCGGTGTGGGAGGATATTATTAGGACTCTATACGGAACCGCGGTCTGATGTAAACTTACATAAAGCTGAACTTGTTGTAGGTTGCCGGTTGGGGTGCGAGTGAGGCTGGACCAGCTGGTAGAGGGGAGCCGCGCATGGTCCGCATGCCCATCGTCAGTACCACCACCTGCCGCGCCAGCAAGCTCGACTTCCACAAGCTTACGTCCTCTAAAACACTTTGTGCTGGTAAGTAACGGATCCTGCTGCTATTATAATACTTGTACACAGACCACAGTGCATCAGTGGACATATAATATTAATACGCACAGCTGCCTTACTAAGCTGAGTAAGCTCCCGACAGAATCAGAATCGAATCGAATCGAGAATCGAATCACTCAGTCTCAAAGCTTTTGCTACTTCCGACATAATAGGTATAAGTATTAAGTACACCTAGTAGCTCCGATATAGCTCAAAATCGTGCTGCGGCACAATTTGGAACTAATTCGATCTCAACGGCTTTTCCCACTCCTGAGTCCTGACTTCTAACAGCTAAACTAACACACGATCTTTCTGGGGCTCAATTTGAAATTAAATCAAAATCGCATCAGTTTCAGGGGTAACTGGTAAGACTGCAGGTTTGTTACTTTTTCACACAAAAAAGTAGGTAGTTTGGATAACCACAAAAGCTACGAAACGAAACAAACGAAATATAACTCTGCAAGTACCTAATATGTATCTCAAAAAAAAAATATTTGTGGAATTTTGTTTTCAGGTGATCGTAACGGAGCTGGGCCTTGTTTGGGAGACTCAGGCGGTGGCCTGTATATCCTAGACAGCAACACAGGTCGCTGGCGACTTCGTGGCATAGTTTCTATATCATTGTGGACTCAAAGCGGTGAAGATACGTGCAATCTCAACGACTACATCGTGTTTACTGATACTGCTCAATATTTACCGTGGATAAGAGCTGCCATAGCTACGTAATATTAGGTAGTTTAATAAATATTTAATATAACCAACGTCTTTTTCTTGTTCTATCTAACGATAAGAAAGCAAAATATAAGGAATCGCATGCAGACCTCAAGGGCGTCACACACGGCGAAGATACTATAATATTTCATGTTATGATAAAATATCGCTCGCCATACAATTTATAATATGAACTATCACACACGACGAAGATAATATTATATATTTCAATGTTACGATATCTTAGGATATCGAGCGATATGAGGTATCTTAAGATGCTATCTATACGAAATATATCGTAATATACTATCGATACAATAATATATCGTAATGCATAAACAGGTTGTTTTATTTTCGGTGTAGAACGCAGGGTGCAGGAGTGTTGAAAGACCACGTGATTGGTTTGCGGGGTGCGAAGCGTGTTTGTCTCCTCTCGCTCATTCAAAACGTGGGAGAGCCATGCTTTAGCACGAATGGGCCGGCTCGACCGGAGAAATACCACGGGCTCATAGAAAACCAGCGTGAAACAGCGCTTGCGTTGTGTTTCGCCGAGTGAGTGAGTTTACCGGAGGCCCAATCCCCTACCCTATTCCCTTCCCTACCCTCCCCTTTTCCCTTCCCTCCCATATTCCCTTTCCTTCCCTAACCTCCCCTACCCTATTACCATATCCCTTCTCAAGACTTTCTTCAGAAGAAATGCTTTCACGCATATTTGTATTTCGCTTTTTTATATCGTCTTTAATCAAATTATGAATGGTGAGAAAAGTGTCATTGACTTCTTGAAGTATATTTGAAACATTTTCGATGAAAGGTCTTCGTAAAGATGAAATTATTCTCCGCGGTCTTTCCTAAACTTTATCTAATATGATTTTCCAGTGCGGCAGAAATGTTCAAGTCATTTTCAAAGTCAGAATTATTATCATCAGATGAGCTATCTATTAATTTTTTTTTATAAAAAAAGGGGGCAAACGAGCAAACGGGTAACCTGATGGAAAGCAACTTCCGTCGCCCATGGACACTCGCAGCACCAGAAGAGCTGCAGGTGCGTTGCCGGCCTTTTAGGAGGGAATAGGGTAAGGTAAGTGGAGGGTAGGGATGGGAAGGGAAGGGAATAGGGTAGGGGATTGGGCCTCCGGTAAACTCACTCAGTCGGCGAAACACAGCGCAAGCGCTGTTTCACGCCGGTTTTCTGTGAGGACGTGGTATTTCTCCGGTCGAGCCGGCCCATTCGTGCCGAAGCATGGCTTTTCCACGTCTAAATAAATAAATCTAAGAGTAAGACCGTATTGTTCATATTAGATCACCCTGTATGTAGATTAAATGTAGAAGTATACGTGTGAACCCCCTTTTTTCCCGGAGGGGGAAATGCATTACGCATACCCCCCGTCTTCCGCCGCGCCGCCTTTTGACGGGGCCACGGGAACGATACACACATCCGCGACCCCGCCAGCGGTCCGAAGACTCCACGATGGGCGCACAGCACGTGCGCCCTCCTCCTCGGCCCCCAACAGGGTTGTAGCAGACGCCCCCCGAGTCTGCTACTTGGAGGCCATGTGGCAGATCAGGTCTGTGGCTCTGCCACCGACCACACCTCGGCCGCAGAGGATAGGGCAAGCGGCGCACCGCAATACCTACTTGCCTCTTCCTCTGCGGCCCCATCAATGCCGTTCAAACGGAACGGCCCCTCCAGCTCGCAGGGGGGGTAGGGAGAGCGGCCACCTACCACAATGCCTCTCCCCCCGCGATCCGTCCTCGGCCGCAGAGGATAGGGCAAGCGGCGCACCGTTATACCTACTTGCCTCTTCCTCTGCGGCCCCACCTCGGTGCGCATCCGCAGCGGACTCCTCCAGTCCGCTGGGAGCGCTAACGACGGCAACGGTAATAGAGTAAGAGCCGGCGACAACCAGACATTCGTCATTTTATAAAAGTTTTTTTTATTTTTTTTTTAATTTATTAATTTTTCCTTGAAAATGTTGAAAGTTTACCTGTTATGACCCCTATTAAAAGAGGTGAGAACGACCAGGAATTTTGGAGTTTCTCTCGCGGTTACTTAGGGCTCGCGGTTAGGAGGTATTCAGTTCTGAAGGGCTACCTGACCTTCGATTATGAATAAAGCTAAATTTTTTACATCATTCCTTTCGGGATAACTAGTCTGGCTGTTGCTGGCCACGGCAAATTATGCAAGGAATTAATGCGTTTTTACACTGGCAATAGTTAAGAGTAAAAAAATATCAATGCTCTATGGACAACAGCTGTCACCAATACGTCAAATAGTCAATGTCATGTAATGTCAAATCACAAATGTCAATTGTGTAAATATTTTTGCCGCTTGCTGCCGCTTGCCTATGATTATTTTGAAAATAAATAAAATTTTATAAATAAAACTATATATTTTTTTTAGTTATTTACAAATCATAATTATGCAATTATCATGTCCTGGAATAAACTATGCAACAAGCAAGATCTGCAATTGCTAGGTACCCTAAGTGGTGGCCAAAGTTTCAGGTATGTTTTTATTTTGAAAATAATGATAATTTATGTAGTATGGTGGTAATAATAATAATACTCCCCACACCGGTTTCAGTGACGGTGGCCGGTTTCATTGAAACCAGGCCAGGTACGCAGGAGTAGTTTTATAGTGCCCAAGTGTGTGCGCAGTACACAAGAGCACTCTCTATTCCTTTACTCTCATAACCCAGTGGGACGGCAGACCGACACGACCGGCGAGAGATCAGGCGCAGGACCGACTTTTTACATGCAAGTATGGTGGTAGTATGTATATGATAATAAAATATTTAAGAATTCAATGTTGCTCTGCGTGTATAACTACAGTTTTCCTAAATAAATAAAATAAAAAACATTGGCATGTCACAGTTTACTGTTGATTATATTTTTTTACATATTTTTTTTAGATGGAAATATAATGAAGAGCTAAAGGAATGGCGAGGTGTATTTTTTAAAACAGCCTGGAAGCTAAGAGAAAATGAGAAATCAATAGAATACAATGTTATTGGATCACTATTAGAAACGGGAAGAAAAAGAAATAACAAAGGTGAAATCACAAATGAAACTTATTTCAAGAAGGTCTTAGATAATTATTTTCGCTTAGACTGTAATTTGATCGAATATTACAAAGAATGGTCAGAGAAGGATGAACTTTTTAAGTCGGCTTGTAAACAGTTTTACGGAATAAGAATGCTTAACCAAGAACCAGTTGAAAATCTGTTCTCCTTTATTTGCAGTCAAAACAATCACATCTCAAGGTAATGCATTATATTATATTTTAAAGTATTTATTTTTAGCAATAAAATACTCTTTATGGTAGTGACGATAACCTATGTTATTATTCTTGTTTCAGAATATCATCAATGGTTGAAAAATTATGTGAAAATTATGGTGACAAAATATGCAACTATGAAGGTACAACTTATTATGCTTTTCCAGATGTTGAAAAGTTAGCTCCTGAAGAGGTATCTCTATCATAAAAAATTAATAGTTAAACTTTTAAAAAATTAAATGCAACAATTTAAGTTTTTTAGGTTGACAAAGCTCTAAGAAATTTAGGCTTTGGATACAGAGCAAAATTCATACAGAAATCTGCAGCACAAATTCTAGAATGGGGAGGTGAAAAATGGTTTGAAAGTTTGAAGGAAATGAAATACAAAGATGCTAAACAGGAATTGATAAAATTGTGTGGTATTGGCCCAAAGGTAAGATTTTTAAACTTTAGTAAAGATAATTTAAGTTTTAAGCCTTTACTACTTATTAAAAATCTTATTTAAATTGTATTTTAGGTTGCCGACTGTATATGCCTAATGTCTTTAAATCATTTAGAATCTTTGCCAGTGGACACTCATGTGTATCAAATAGCAGCACAAAATTACTTGCCACATCTAAGAGGCAAGAAAAGTGTCACAGACAAGATGTACACAGAAATTGGTGACCATTTCCGACAACTCTTTGGAGATAAGGCAGGCTGGGCGCATACGGTATTACTTTTTCTACTTTTTTCCTTTTTCAAAATATTGTAACTGTTGCAGTATTTTTTATTTTTCATTTTGCAGATTCTATTCTGTGCAGATTTAAAAAAGTTTCAAACAAATACAGAAGCTGAAGAGAAACCTAAAAGGAAAAGGAAGAAATGATGTTAAATAATAAGTGTTATTGTTGTGGTCCAATAAAATATGTTTTATTAAATATAAATAAGTGTATAAAATAAAAATTGTATAATTATACAAAAACATGTCCTTACCTTATGTTCTAAACCTACAATTATCAGTCATTTAAAAACATAATAATATCAGTAAATTAATAATACTTTTGCCCTATCTTTACAATACTGCCTAAGCTAGCCTTTATCTACGTATCTGTAAGAAATTATGTATATTGCACTATATTAACAAGTTGTATTTTAATAACAATTTTGAAGAGCTCTATTCTGCCGAGAAACCAGACTTTAATGCCTTAAAAATTTCTGCATCACTTCAATCAATTCATACTACAACTAATGAACTATCCTTTTGTCTTTTATGGAGAAAACGTTCCTCACTTTTTGTAACAATAATGTGGTTCACTTATTGCCATAATAAATTTGAGGGCTAAACTCAATGAGCGCTTGCAGGGCTCTTATTTCAAAGGCCAAGTCTGTGATAGCTGGGGGAGTGGCCACCAGAGTTGGAGCAAACACTGTGCTGAGGTTGTGTGCAGACATTTTGTTTACTTCGGCATACTGGGCAACTCTGAAAATAAAATAGCACTTATACTACCATTAACATAATATTTTAACGATAGACAAAGTATTTTTAAATTCAGGGCAGTCAACTTGCACTGAGGATTATGATATAAGTACACTTTAGGCTTTAGGTTGGAAGTGACGGATTAGGCTTGTATGATTTTTGAGACCACAAAAATTAAGGCCTTCCCAAATGCCAAGGCAAGCTACGCAACTGTACTCTAATATTTACCGGTGTAAATGCTGCACCATGTATTGTAGGCAGTTGAAATGTGCTGGTGGTAACTCATCTAAACACTGACGTAACATTGTTACTTGTAGAGCTGTTGTTTTCGCCTCTGAAAAATAAATAATTTTTTTTTCTTTTTGAACCCTGACAACCAATTACAGCCAAGAGGTTGTGTTACTTGCACTGTGTGTGTGTGATGCACCAATTATTTTCGTTTGTGTATGCCACATTAATTTCAAATAATATAATGTAGTTGTGTAATAGCCAAAGGGTGATAACTGATAACAGCCCTTTTAGTGTGTTATTTGTATACTTTCACCAGTCGGATAAGACTTATACAGATATAAAACTAATGATAATATAACTAACATAAATATAAAACTGCTAGCTCGAAAAAAACTTACGAATAGCATTGACGAGTTTTGGGTGCACTTCGAATGTGATAAGCGGCACGGGCAGCAGTCGTAAGTACAGTTTCAACGTGCCGGCGATTACGTTAATATTACTAAACAAACTGAGATCTGTTGCTTCACCATCTGAAACATGACAAATATTATTGTGAAAGGAATAAATTGCCTCATAAGAACTTTGGTCAGGGAGCCCTAAAACAAATTTTATTTTATTACTAACAAGCAAATTTTTTGTGAGTAACTTTATTTTGATAAGACAAACAACATTTTTATCTGCGAAAAATCTTGAAAGTGGTAGCTAACAGAAATAGAAAGGATTTCATGCTTTGATGGTCCTAAAAATATATGGATTGTTCTATTTGTGTGTAATAATAAAAAATGACATACTCTAATTTATAATTTTAAGTCTGTTTGATAAAACATAACAAATAAACAATATTTTAAGATAGAATGACGGTATGGTGACGGCTTAATGGGATACATAGTGCTATTGTTGACAAGGTAGCTAGAGTTTTTACGTATCATACATTGAACCTCAGGCACCATCTTTTACAATGAGCTGCCTAGATAACATAAAAATATACCTTTATCAAAAGCTATCTTCAAAGCTTCAATTTCGTCCGCAAATCCTGATACTCGGTAAATTCCCTCAGAATCTAATCCCCTCGTCTCTATCTCATTGACACATTTCCTCACCACAAACGGAAGAGTGCTGGAGTGTGCGTTCAACAGTGTTGTCAAGTCTATACCAAACACTCCTCTTATCTTCTTCAGATCAGGTACACAGTGGTTAGGCACACGCTCTGAACATTTGATGTGAGCTATGAACCCGCAATCTACGAGAAGATAACAGAGCATATTGTAAGAAAAATCATTCATAAAAATCTTGATTACTTTGGATCTAGGATCACAATATATTATGTAACTCAATTGGATCACAATACAACTAAAAATTAAAGTTTGAAACAGATAAAAATATTGTCCAATAATAATAATAATAATAATTATTGGATTGTATAACTTTTAAAGGAGCTAAGGCCCACTTGCGCCAATCTGGGTTAAAGTTAACTCTGAGTTAAACATCATGTCATCTCTTCTTCTTCTTCTTTTTAAGTAATGGCTCCTTTGTGAGTCGCCAGTCATGTCATCTCTATCACTGACTTGGTGAGTGACAGATATGACATGATGTTTAACTCAGAGTTAACTTTAACCCAGATTGGCGCAAGTGGGCCTAAGATGCTTAGAAGAAGTCTGAATTCTAATAATACACTGAGGGCCCAAGCTTTTGACTTCAAAATGGCTAAGTAAAAAGTAGGTACATTCACAATGTGTCAACATTTAAAGAAACATTGCAAACAAGTTTATGGGATGACCAAAAAGTTCTTAATTGCATTATAGTCAATAAAATGATGTAAAGCTGAAAATGATACCTTCACACTTGACACCTTGAGCAGTGAAGCCCCACAGAAAATTAGCACAAAGTTCACACCAGTTTAGTCCTTTGAATGTATGAATTTTAAAATTATGAGTTTTTGTATACTTGAATAGCAGTGGGCTATCCTCAATAGTAGGTGTCAGATCTAGTAATGGCTTTTTGGTTACTTCTTCATCTGTGTTATTCACAAGACTTGATTTAATAACTGAACTCCTGAAGAAAATGATTTGATTAGTGATGTAAAATGATATATTATGTAGAGCAAACTTTAATTGCAAGAGGCGCATTGTAGGAGCAAACAAATGACAAAGATACAAGAAGAAAGGCAAATTATAATGTGGTGAATAAATTTGGACAAATTAACACAAGAAAAGTATTTACTACAACACGGTCAAATTAACTTGACGCATCGCTGGAATGCAATAACATGCGAGCTCCATAATGACATCATCAAACCGTGTGTCTAGTTAATGTGACCGTGTTTAAATACTTCCTAATCATTTTTAAAAAATATCAACCTAAGTATAAATAGAAAACTTGAGCAACAAATTATAATATAATTTGTTGCTCAAGTTTTCTATATTATAGAATAAAACTCTCACGGTCTAACTAGAAAAGATTTAAACACCTGTTGAACAGTTGATTTAGTGTTAAGGTTCATCTTTGGTTTACGTAAATACGATCATATTACTGAATACCGTCTCAAGCTTAAGTGGCTTCCAATCCGTCATCGTCGCGATGTTCGCATTCTCTCTCTACTATCCTATTTGACTCCCACTATCCTAGTTATTTAAAAAACCGTTTCGTATTTCATAATTATGATAGACAAGAGCTCCGTTCCTGTACAAACCTTGTCCTTAACATCCCTATCCATCATACCAAATATTTTAATTCCTCCTTCACCGTTACATCCATTTTACTTTGGAATTCTTTACCTGCTCATATTAGGCAGGCGAAAACTTTAAATCATTTTAAGTCATTGCTATTTTGTCACTATATCAACTTATCTGTCGACTGTCAACGATAATTTTTGTCCTTTGTAACATGCGTATATATTTTATAGTATGTATATATTATTATATATTGTATTGTATTTATTATAATATTATTTATCTATTTCATTAAGTATAAGTATAATATTATAACTGTATTTTAACCGAACGTATTGTAAGTATATTTATTTAGTTTAATTTTGTGCTTTTGTTAGATTTATAATTTAAATAACTAGGTATACTTTTGCACATTACCGTTCTCCTGGATTTATCACTTTTAAATTATTAAAAGGTTGCCTGGAAGAAATTGCTTCATAGTAATAAGGCCGCCTTTGTGTACATTTGTCTGATTTATAATTATTGTTTATACTTAAGTTTATTGTAATTTTGTGCACAATAAAGTATATTTGTTTGTTTGTTGATTAGAGAAAAATTCAGTACAAAATGGTCTCAAAACAACTGTTACTGTTCAACAGATGTTTGCATAAATGAGTCTGACAACTAATATACTTACTGAATCTTGGTTAAAGTATTAATTTTGGTCCTGTTTAGAGTAACATAGGGGCTTTCTGTGTAACTTGTGTGTGAGTTTATCATTTCCAGAATGTGATGCGCTCTCAGTTCCATGTGACAAGTTATGAGTCCGTCGGCCACTAGATCGTAAATACAGTCAAATCTCTTGTCTTTTATGTAGTGGGAGCCATCATAGTACAACTTGTAGTGGTGTATTTTGTCATTAAATCTGCAAATTGGTTACAAACTTTAGGTTACCTTTAGGTTGATTCAGTTGATTGTGAAAACGGTTAAGCTTTCAAAACCTACCGCAAGATTTATGGGGAGCGGGGGTGGGGGGGGAGTGGGGGGGAGAGGTTAACACCCCCCCGTACCAAATCCACACTGAGGAACCCCCCACTTTTGGAGCTACTCACCTTTGAAATTTTCGTAATATTGATGCTACATCATATTCTATTCTCGACAATTTATAGTGTTTCTTCGGAAAAATGCCTGTTGCTAGGCTGTTGTGAGTGGAGAACTAAAATTTCAATTTACTTAACAATGTAAATCAAGGTTTTTTGATAAAAATTAAAAGTAAAAATTAATTACAAAATTCACTACTTAAAAACTACTGTCTCCTTCGTCTTCTTTTTCTTATTATGGCACTACTTTGACGTTTTGTTTTTTTTATGACAAGTAAGCCTTCGGCTTAGGAATTGTACTCTAGAAGTTCAACCTCAGATCTTCAGATCCATCATCAGTTATACCTAGAGACCAATGACCCTCAATATGGCACAACTAGCTTCAATTATCAGTTGACGGAGCCCCGCTACGCGGGGCTCCTATTTCTGGGTGTTGTGGTCTAAGTTCTAACATAACCTAACCTACTTATGGACTTTCTGGATTGTGTTTGTTTTTGTTTTAGCGGGGGGCTGCGCCCCCCGAGCCCCCCTTTGGGGGGCTGCGCCCCCCCGTCCCCCCCCTTCGGTATCCGTGGTTAAGTGGGACTTCTGTTATGTCTTTTCATTGATAATGAAATGAAATAAAAATGATGCACTGCGGCGCCGGCAGCGGAGACACTCCCTAGTAAGTAAGTAATGTTTTGTTTTTTTATGACAATTAAGCCTTCGGCTTAGGAATTGTACTCTAGAAGTTCAACCTCAGATCTTCAGATCCATCATCAGTTATACCTAGAGACCAATAACCCTCAATATGGCACAACTAGCTTCAATTATCAGTTGACGGAGCCCCGCTACGCGGGGCTCCTATTTCTGGGTGTTGTGGTCTAAGTTCTAACATAACCTAACCTACTTATGGACTTTCTGGATTGTGTTTGTTTTTGTTTTAGCGGGGGGCTGCGCCCCCCGAGCCCCCCTTTGGGGGGCTGCGCCCCCCCGTCCCCCCCCCTTCGGTATCCGTGGTTAAGTGGGACTTCTGTTATGTCTTTTCATTGATAATGAAATGAAATAAAAATGATGCACTGCGGCGCCGGCAGCGGAGACACTCCCTAGTAAGTAAGTAATGTTTTGTTTTTTTATGACAATTAAGCCTTCGGCTTAGGAATTGTACTCTAGAAGTTCAACCTCAGATCTTCAGATCCATCATCAGTTATACCTAGAGACCAATAACCCTCAATATGGCACAACTAGCTTCAATTATCAGTTGACGGAGCCCCGCTACGCGGGGCTCCTATTTCTGGGTGTTGTGGTCTAAGTTCTAACATAACCTAACCTACTTATGGACTTTCTGGATTGTGTTTGTTTTTGTTTTAGCGGGGGGCTGCGCCCCCCGAGCCCCCCTTTGGGGGGGCTGCGCCCCCCCCGTCCCCCCCCCTTCGGTATCCGTGGTTAAGTGGGCCTTCTGTTATGTCTTTTCAAAAATGTCAAGTGGCAAATAATCCCAGGTAAATAAAAAAAACAAGAAGAAGAAGAAGAAGCGAAATATTTAATAAGCCAAACCTTGAACAAACCCAAAGAGTTACCTAGTAGTGAATTTTGATAATTTTTCCTGATTTTTATCAAGAACCTTGAATGATATAGTTTTGGAATGATAAAATAATCGTCCTCCACTCACCACAGCCTTAGGATGCCTTGAAAACAATAAGTCAGTAAGTAAGTAACACGCAAACACCAGAAAACATGACCTTATCTCAAGATGACGAAAATTTCAAATGTGAATTTCTCCAATGGGGAGGGGGGGTTTTCCGGGGGTGGAAGTGACACGAGGAAGTTTTTCTCATCCAAAACATCCTCTCTCAATCCATGTGACCATCAAAAAATTGGGGTAGGTTTGGAAAGCTTAGCCGTGAAAACGCCTCATGATCTTTTAAAAGGAGGTTTTCTCAAGAATAAACAAATGAGAAATTATTGTATACTATCTTTATATATAACTAAATTTTTCACACAAAGTGACTGAATCCAGTTACTAAAAATATAGAAAAAAACATGTAATACCTCCAAGTCAACGTGAAGAAATCGTTTTGTACGTTTCCTTTTCTAATTAGAAACGCTCCATTCGGCTCATATTCGAGCAGCAATGTCGCTTCTTTGTGACCCATTATCCCGTGATATTCTTTACCGTAGAAGTCGGGTCTGTCCGGACAGTCTTCGCATATTATTGGTTTCGGTATTGGGGCTTCCATTTGAATTTTATACACTGCAATAAAACAATAACCATTTATTAGCGTTTAACTTTTTTGCCTTGTTATATGAAGTTTATAATTCATTGTATTAACGTACGTTCTGGCTTCCATATATTCCGGAGGTTTTCCATATTTTCTTTTAGTGGATTACTCTAAATTCTAAAAGATTATGAGTGAGTATTTTGTATTTTCAAACAAAGTTTTTTTTACTTTCACAAAATTCCAAAACACAACAAAAATGAAGTCAAATGTATGTGTCAAAATTCCACCAAAATTCAATAAATCCGAAAATGTCAAAAGTGAATGTCAACTGTCAAGCTTTTTTTTTAAGTTTTTCTTAAATAGGCATAGACATTTGAATTTTGAAATACCAATTATTAGGTAAAATACGAGTCATTGGAATTTTTCAGTAGAGGGACACTTTACATTTTTGATCGTAAAAATAAAAGTTCGTGGTTTTTATACGACGTAAATAATAATGGAATTAATATTGAGGGGCATTCACGTTACAATAAAAATAGAGTATTTTTATCAAGTGGCGGTGTACCGTGTACGGTGTAACCATAAACCAAGATAAAACATATTATTTTTATCGCCATGGTCATCACGTCGTGCGCCTTGGTTTTGCAAATGAAAAGAAAAAAATAAGAAACAATATGCTAAAATTTTTCATAATATTTTTTATGATACACATATTTTATGAGTATGTTAATAAAAACGTGTTATTGTTTTAAACAACAATCTATTTGTATTTTTTGTACATTCTTAATATTCTTTTAAAGGTTTTTTTGGCCTGTCCTACTATAACAGCTGGTATTGTAAAAGTGCTGAAACAGTTATTGGACGTTATTAGATGAAATAATACTGATCTACTTGTTATATATTCGAAAGATGAGAGTATTATTTATTACAAAAGTTAATTTGCAGCTGACTTGTGTCTTCTGAATACTTCTTAGAACATTAAACCAACCAGGCTGGTTTAATGCTCTATTATGAATACTTCAATAAAGTGTGACTTCTGAATACTTCAAGAACCTACTTGTTACCGTTGCTGTTGTATGGAATGAATAAGGGAACGTAACGCAATTTTGGGGCCTTATAAGATGCTACGGTGCGTTGCACAAGGGCTGATGTTTTACCAACACGTTATTATTTTTTTTCGTTTTTATAGAGGAATTATAGTTTTCAAAATCAGCTAAGTATATCCTTTTTGTTTATGTTTTATAAACGAAATCCCTCGACTTTGTGTATAATAATTTCAATAATTAATCAAATACCATACACTTTTTGCTACCCATCAGTATAATCCAAACTCAAGAACATGACGTGCAAGCTGTGGGATCTATTTCACATCCTAAAAGATACTTAATATTATTGTTAAATGTTATCGCACAATAGTTACGTGCAAGGCATGACAAGCCCAACTCAAAGCTAAACCCAACAACTAAAAGTAGAGTACGGCCACAGCGACAGGCAAATGAACTGCTCTGCATTATACTCCATATTTAAATATTGTCTGAGTATGCCGATTGGCTCGATGAGGACAATCTGAAATCTCTAAATATTTGAGTTACATATAAGGCAATATACAGACATACAGACGATAATGAAACAAACGGACATCCTTTCACATCTATAATAATATAGATGACTGCCGTAACTCCATTGCGTCAAAGTCCGTTTATCGAGTGGATACCGTACATATTCCCGGGATAAAAAGTACTATTTTTCCTTTCCTGGGACTCAAAGTGTCTCCATACCGAATTTTTGCAAAATTCGTTCAGTGGTTCGTGCATGAAGAAGTAATTGACAGACAGACGAACAGACTTTCACACTTATAAAGTTATAATAAGTATGGATATTGTTACAATATCAATAGTACTATGTAATATTGGTAAGAATTTTAATTTTTCATTTTTTGCTTAATATTTCATTAAAATACCTTATTTTGCAATAAATAATAAATATATATGTGAAAACAACATCTATTTATAATATTTCCTACTTACAATACATATTTTAACCAAATTTCAATCAAACTTTTCTTGTCCAACTACTGGTTTTGGGTGTCCAACTATTGAAATTCTGTCCCATGACTCTTTTTTACCTACCATTCAGTTTTTACCGAAAAATAAATAGAAACTGAAAAACCATCGCATTTTTATGTTTGCATACCTTATGTTAGATAATTTATCAACACAAATATAATATCTACTTCTATTTCATGCGAGGTATATAATTTTTTACAGCTATTTCTGTAAAAAATCCTGAGCTCTCCAATGACTCCTACTAGTTTACGGTATGTGAAAAAAACCAGACTGGCAAATATGAATGTTATTAGGGCGTTTTTCAAATAAAATGTCACGTTACTTAAGTGGAAGCAAAAATTACGATACACGAAATCTGCACAATATTGATGATAAACCTGAAGTTAATTAAATATATTAACTGAATTTAATAAGAAAAATATGCAAATATAGTAAAATAAAATGAAAAAATGTATTTATTTTCAAAATTGGTAACTGATTCTTTCCATTAAGTAACTTTTTGACTTGGGTTTTATACAAAGAATACATTGTTTATTTTATAATAATTTATGTTTTTATCAAAGTAATCAAACATATTTAAAAAAAAACAATGCATCGTAAGATAATATCAAAAACATTGTCGATATTTTTTAGGTGAAACATCCATTACGTCACTTTTGTGCGAGTAACAGTACGCAAAATATCTTATTATGATTTTAATAGCCAAGTTAACAAAGTTTTAAGGTATCAAAAAGTAAAAATTTATATAGTTTTAACAATATTGTAGCGCTTAGCCTGCTATAAACTAATATAACTTGAAGAAAACTTACATTTTAAATCAAATTTTTATAGGACAGTTACTTAGGTGGAACACAATGTTACTAATAGGAATATACAAGGCTATGTGTACAATGTACATAATTTTGCATAATTTATTGCAAATAAAATATGTACATTAAAATTGACAATTTAAAAGTATTTTTTTGCAATAAATTGCAGTGTTTAAATTTTCTAATACACTCACAGTCTATTCTACATGAATTTTTTTAAAATAAAAACAAAAATAATAATATTGCATCCACCCCATTAAAAAAAAACTTCCTTACAGACACGTCCTTATCATTCCATTAAGTAACGTCCATGATCCGCTTATATGTAACGTTCCTTAATGGATGTTACGAATCCTGACCTTAAACTATTACAAGTTATTAACGGACAATTAAATAGCAAAATATTCCTACTCACTTATTTAAAATATAATCGAGGATAACTAAACTGCAAGTAAACGATAAGTACACACAACTAAATTCTTTACTTACCAATTAATGGGCAGTTCTTAATGGAACAATTTTTTGGCACTATGTAACCCCAAGAAACAACGTAACGAAATGCGTAAAAACAAGCCGGAACAAGAAGGCGTGATTATTTGAAATAGAATCAATGTTGTTCCGGCTAAAAAATAGCACAGACAGTGCGTTTTTAAGCCACGTCCTTTAATTTTTATAGCCAATTTTTTATCGTTCTTAGCAGGAAATTCCGCCACTCCTGTTTTAGTGGACAAACTTTTAACTCATTTTATATATATTCAATTATTTATTAAAACATAATTAATTAATAATTACTTAAAAGAAGAAACAATTCTGTTTGGACTGAAAATCATAAATTATATTCAAGGGTTTTTGGGACATTATAATTCACTGTAAATATAGCAAAGTGTTAGGGGGACATCTAAATTTGAGTGTACCTTTGATACATTTTTGCCAATATTTTATTCTAACAAGGAACTTTAAAATTTTATGGTATTTAATTATAATAATTAATGCTTTGTCTATTAGAAATATATATGTTATTGGTAAAATGTGAAAAGGTTGCTGAGATATTAACTATCAAAGTTGGTGGACAGCTCATTTTCAACGTGACATTTTTTTTGAAAACCGCCCATTAATTGACGTAAGTTTTTTTAAAAATGCGAAGAAGAAGAAAACCTATGAAAACTGAAGAAGATGAAAGCAAGAAAATTGTTTTTATTATTTTGTTGAAATAATTACAAAAGAAAGAATTAATATAATTAATGGGATTTACAATTAATCTTGTAAACACATTATCTGGGTTCAGGATAACTAACATGTATAATACACGTAACTTGTAATAGATATTGACGACTTGTTGAAATTTGGATAAATCTTAAACTTGTCTAAAACTTGAAAAAAAACTACAAAATGCCTGCAAATACTTTACCATTAATAATAATAAGTGCCAAGGACTCAGAACAAGCTAAATTCCTCGCTACTGGTTCGTGTGCCTTATATTTTTTAGGGAAACTCCTACTTGTATCTATGTCCTTACTCAGATTATATTACGATCATTGTTTATGTATTGCATATTATAATAACGGAATATATTTTCAGAATTAATAAACAACAAAGATGATGACACTGAGGTTAATGGTTCTGCCCAAGAAAATTTCACTTGGCGCTTGCAAAACAAATATTATTCTGCCAACGTCAGGATACTTCCTGTGGGAGATGGTGAGATGGTTGAAAATGATGTGTTGAGCCTGGCTGAAGCACACATCATCTACATCTCTAAAGAAGAGGTGAATATTATGTTAAATATTTGTAGCTTTGTTTTAAGTTACAAACATAATATAGCACATATTATGTTTTTTTTTTTTTTTTTTTTTTTTTATTAAATAAGGGGGCAAACGAGCAAACGGGTCACCTGATGGTAAGCAACTACCGTCGCCCATGGACACTCGCAACATCCGAAGAGCTGCAGGTGCGTTGCCGGCCTTTTAAGAGGGAATACGCTCTTTTCTTGAAGGTTTGCAGGTCATATAGGTCCGGAAATACTGCTGGTGACAGTTCGTTCCAGAGTTTTACAGTGCGCGGCAGAAAGTTACGCGAAAATCGCACTGTGGAAGACTGCCACTCATCAAGGTGATGAGGATGGTATGTTTTTCGCGTGGGACGATGGCGAAAAGTTGCAGGTGGTATGATTCCGAACAATTCCTCAGAGCACTCCCCGTAATACAACCGATAGAGGATGCAGAGTGAGGCTACATCTCGGCGTAATTCCAAGGGGTCCAAGCTGTTCGAAACACTATGGCAGTCAACAATTCGAGCGGCCCTTCGTTGGATACGATCCAGAGGGAGCAGTTGGTATTTTGGCGCCCCTGCCCAGAGATGAGAACAATATTCCATGTGAGGCCGAACCTGCGCCTTGTAGAGTTGTAGGCGTTGGTCCGGACTGAAGTACTGTCTCGCTCTGTTAAGAACACCAAGCTTCTTCGAGGCTAACTTGGCCTTACCCTCTAGATGATATCGGAACTGGACTTCGCTCGATATGTTGACGCCAAGTATCTCAATGCTAGAGGAGATGGTTAAAGATGTGCCCTCGAAACGAGGATATATGACCATTGGTGACTTTTTAGTGGTGAACGCGCAGACTTGTGTCTTGGCGGGGTTAAATTGGACTAAGTTACGTCTACCCCATTCAGAGACTTTCTCCAATGAATTCTCTATTTTAGACACAAGTTCGTTTCGACTCTCAATGACATTTTGCCGAGAAATATTGCGGGAGCCGGTATATACAGCATCACCTGTACTATCATCCGCATAGCAATGAATGCCGTTGGTCTGTAACATGTCATTGATATGCAGTATGAATAGGGTAGGCGATAGCACACAGCCCTGAGGGACACCAGCATCAACAGATTGAGTTTCCGAGCATTCGCCGTCAACTACGACCCTTATGCTTCTATCTGCTAAGAAACTAGTGACCCACTTACATAATTTCTCGGGCAGCCCGTATGATGGAAGCTTTGAAAGCAGCGCTTTATGCCAAACCCGATCAAAGGCCTTCGCAATGTCCAAACTAACAGCCAATGCCTCTCCCTTCGACTCAATTGCCTGAGCCCAACGATGAGTCAGGTACGCCAAGAGATCACCAGCCGAGCGACCCTTACGGAACCCGTATTGTTTGTCGCTTAGTAATCCCTGGCCGTCCAAGTATCGAAGAAGCTGGCTATTGATGATGGATTCCATTATCTTCGAGAAGAGAGAGGTTATAGCGATTGGTCTGTAGTTGGAAGGATTTGAGCGGTCACCTTTTTTAGGGATCGGGTGCACCAAGGCTGTCTTCCAAGAAGCCGGGACGATGCCAGTGGAATAGGAGAGCCGAAAAAGATGCGTCAAGACCGGAGCCAACTCTGGAGCACACTTTTTCAACACAATAGGAGGGACTCCGTCAGGCCCACTCGACTTTTGGATATCAAGGGAAAGGAGGGCTTTTCGCACTGAGCGCTGATGAAACCGAATATCCGACATGATGCTCGTACATCGCGGTATGGTCGGCGGTTTCTGCCCCCCGTCATCCAGGGTCGAGTTTGACGCAAAGAGCTTGCCCAGAAGATCGGCTTTGTCTTTTGCGTCATGGGCCAACGATCCATTTCCTACGTGTAGGGATGGTAGGGTTGGCTTGCAGAAATTTCCTTCAATAGCTTTGGCCAGAGACCAGAATGCACGGGTTCCCGAGGGGAGGCGCTCAAGTCTCTTGCCAATTCTATTGACGTGCTGTTGCTTTGCCCGAGTGATCTCTTTCTTGAGGGACCTAGAGGCAAGGTTGTACTCCTTTTTATATGTGCTGGTATTTAAATCCCGAGCAGACACTGCGTTGGCCCAGGATTGGTAAGCCTCCTGCTTCCGGCGAGAAGCTTTTTTGGAGGATGAACCAAACCAGGGACGAAATCTGCCGCCGGTTGGCACTACAGAGGACGGAATGAAAAGTTCCATCCCCTGCATCACCACATCGGCAACAGAGTTGGCAGTGTTGTCGGGATCATCCGGCGAGAAGCACACGTGCCGCCAAGGATAGGACGCAAAAAACGACCGCATCCCATCCCAGTCTGCTGACTTGTAGTGCCACACACGACGGTATTTGACAGCACGCTGCCTTAACACCGCCGTACATGTACTATGAAACTAGTTATTAGCCATTATTTATCAATAGAAATTAAATACAATGTATGGACATTTACAATATTTCTATAGACTTATTTGTTAAACTGTTTGTGTAGTTTACATACATGACATCATGAAGTAGTCATTTATTGTAAATTTATTCTGAGATGATATTTTCTGTCTATTGAAATGTCTTGATTTTTTAATATGCAAACATCTTTTGTTCTAAATAAATCAAAATTGTATTATGTCCCCTAAAACTTTTCTGTTATCCCCAGGAAGATTTAGCGGAACTGGCTCAAAAACGGGCAGAAACTATGAATAATGCCGAGGTAGAAGTATATTTATTACTGTATGAAGGATCAAATACACCAAGTGTGTTAGCTACTTGGGCATGCAATAACCGCTATGAAGTCATTCCTCTTGAAGAAACGGCATCGTCTCATTCTGATGATGAGGAAGATGATCCGGAAGGACCCTTCAAAGAGACTTACGGAATTGAGAGAGCCAGAGATACTTTACATGCACACACTTGGACGGGCCTAGAAAGAATTGACATTCCATCACAACTTCAGTCTTTAGGTAAAAAAATATTTTAATTACCTATGCATTAAAAACCATAATATACTATCCACACTTATAATATAAATGAAATTAAAGTGTCTATTTGTGTATCATTTTGATAAAATTTTATATTTGAGTCCTGAAAAAGAACACAATAGTTTATAATATTACATAACATGTTCCACTTTCCAAAGTTTATTAATTGCACATGCTCCTGTGCGATACACAAATTTCGTACAAAGTTTCTTCCATGTATGTATCTGTCGTAGTCATCTAGTTCAATCTTCGGTTCCATTGAATGACTAGCGCATTCATAGAATGACACCATTCAATTGAATGACTCGGCCGGACGTTGATTGAACAATCGTCACTCAACGTCCAACTAGTTAGCGATTTGTAACATAGTCCTTTGAAGAGAGTGGACATGAAATCAGTCAGGTAATTGAATGTATTTATTTTTAATGAAATAGGAAATGTATAAAAACATAGTATATAATTTTTAGGTAATTAATAGCAATGTATTACTCCGTGTTGGCCAAATACGACTTGATTTGGTTAGGTTAGATCGTGGTTATATTTTTTTTGTAAACCACCCAGAAGTAGTCGTCGCCTCATAATTGAAGTCAGTTTCTAGATTAACCTATTATTACGCCACCAACAAATACTTTAAAAAAATCATAGCATTCCATTTAACGACTTCACCATGATGACGTTTAGTCAAGACGTTAAATGTTACAGTCAACGTCTTGACTAGTTGTCCTTCAGACATTCAATAAAACGGTGTCATTCAATGTATACGCTAGTTATTCAATCGAATCACATATTGAACCAGATGACTGCGACATATCTATTTTTCAGATGGACTAACTCTATCATCTGAAGACGAATACATTGGTAGAGAGGAGGAAGAAGAGGATTTGAATGAGGAGCAGATGGTAGAGCGGGCGGAGGCATTTGCCATGGCGCTGGAGACGGTACTACACGCGCAGGCTTCGAGGGGAGAAGGAGATGATGAGATGCGCCGGCGCCGCGCCGAGGGGGCAGTGAACGCATTGCGACGAGCCCTCGGACCCGATTTTGATTGGCTGTAAAAAATTTTGTACAAAATTTAATAGGCACATATTGCCAATTAGTTGTTTTAGGACAACCTATTTAACTAGATTCCCTTCCTTGTTATTTATATGTATTGTATGTTAATAATGTAAATAAATGTAATCTATTATGTAGTAGAAATGTAGTTTATTATTTTACTATTATTATTATTTATAATTTATATTATATATTTTGTACATCCTTAGAATTTCATTAACATGGTTTGGAGTGAATGACACTAGCAAACACAGCTATCAACGGAAGTAATTCTGAATAAATAACGTAACATTTGTGATAAAGTCGCCGTAGGATACGTGTTCAGTTAATGCACGTGATACGTACATAACTGGTCTTTGATGTAGCATGAGCAGTTAGTATTGTATTTTTTAAATTTTAGTACCGAAGTTGTTTTTGGATTTATTTCTGGGTGCCCGATAGTCCACCCGCCGAGACGAGTACAACCTTTATAGAAATCTCTCAGAAGTAAAAAAAGTCGCTGTGTTTTGAACGCCCAAAGTTATTTTCATAAGTAGGCACAAAGGAATTAGCAAGCGGGTCGCATTTTAAATTTCATAAAACTTGTATATAAAATAAAATATCCAATCCAGTCCAATAATAACTGAATAAGTGCCTGTCGCGTGTGTATGAATAATTTAGTATTTACTAAGCAGAGGCTTAGCCACAAAACAAATTATTACTATACAGGCACCAAATATTAAATTGTTAATTAATAATTTGTAACTCGTTACACACACCTGCGTTCACAGCCGCCAAGTCGATAACTATGGCTTTTAATTTTATTACTAGCTATTTGACCGAGCTTTGCTCGGTATTCGATAAAACACGAATAAAATGACATAGTAAGTTTATGTTTAAGCTGCAGATTATCGATTATCGATAAAACACGAATAAAATGACATTTTCTAAAAATGATTCCTAGCTAGATCGATTTATCGCCCCCGCAACCCCCTATATTATACTAAATTTCATGAAAATCGTCGCCGATTCCGAGATTCCAAATAAACATTTCGCTTTCAGTTCAATATCCTAACTTCTTATTACTTACCTATTTACCTATTCGTTAATAGTTGTGTACCTGTAGTCCTGTAGCTTAACAACTAGTAACTTACATTAAACACTTAGATATTTGTTGCCACCTGCTGATTTCCCATGAAAAGAATGTACCATGACCAAACTTTAGTAAAAACTGAGACAATTGACAATATGTTTTTACTAAACTAAGGATAATCTTCGATCAATGGCAAATAGGCAGTGTCCATTTAAATACACTTTGAACTTTAAGAACTTGAGTAAGTTGTCAATAATTTAGTACGTATAGTACCTACCTACCTAGTTATCCTCAATTTTACAAAAATCACTAATCTAGGTACATTTTCGAAGTTATCTATTATAATTTATACCTACTACATCTTGACACATCACTAATTAGTGGTTGTTTATTTAACTATCTTATCTTCTCCTAATTAGAATATTATTTAGAACAGATGAGATAGTACCTGTCTACTTGTTAGCATGGAAGTAAGAAACAAACAAATCCAACAGACAGACAGCAGACTTGGAAAAACGGAAACTAAATCTTTGATATTGTGCATTATACAGGGTGTAACAAAACTAAGTGGTAATACTTAGGGTGTGTACCACGTGTTTACTGTGTACGTGTTCCTTGTAGAGAGCTCACTGTGATTTGTGAAAGAAGCCGCGCTGAAAGATCAACATTTTTTCAGTTTTGTATGGGCAAGCGCCCGAGTTTCACAAGTTTCCCCATACAAAAGTGAAAAAAAATGTCTTTTAGCGGTGCTACTTTCACAGTAAACTCTCTACGTGGAACACGTACACACCTCAAGTATTATCATTTATCACTTTTGTTACACCCTGTATTTTATTTCTTGTGTCCTGACTGATATATAGATAAAATAACAAAGAGTTTTTGCTTTCCCGTCAATACGTTAATGGTATTAAATTTATGTAAAATTATTCAGTAATTTCTTCTGTGCTCATCGATTGATGATTAATTGTTCTTTGTATTAGGTGCGGGGTAGTAATTAGTACTTAGGAAGTCATCATGGGTGACATCGAAACTATACAATACTAGATGACGCCCGCAACTCCGTTGCGCAAAAACTGGTTTATCGCGCAGAAAGCGTAAATTTTTTCAGGATATAAAGTATCCTCTCCCGGGACTCGAAGTATCTCCATACCAAATTTTAGCAAAATCAGTTCAGCGGTTTGGGCGTGAAGAGGTAACAGACATACAGACAGACACACTTTCGTATTTATAATATTAGTAAGTACGGATTGATCGTCCTAATTTAGATATAGAATACTTACAAAGCTAATGTTTAGGCTCTATTTGGGTTATTAACTTTAAATCCGCTCACAAAACCCTAAACGGCTGTAGAAAAGCTTTTGCGGACCTTACATTTTGCAGTGAGTCACCTCTACGCTAACCAATAATGCCTTTGATGAAACGCATAATAAAGACTTGGCATTAATATTGAACCTGTATGCTTTAGTCTGCAAACCCCTACAAAAAACCATAGGTTCCTTCTTATACCCTATAGCCCTCTACGACTACGTAAACCGTAGACTTCTCTATATAAATCATCCAGCCCTCTACGGCTTACGTAAACTGTGCGACCACTACGGAAACCGTAAACCTTTTTCCGCAAATCTTAAGCACCTCTACGTAAAACCTAGAGCCCTCCAAAACGTATTTTTAAGGTTCACAAAAACTATATTTCATGTAAAATATATTTAACATCCTCACCCTGTTTCGAAGTATCCGAGTACTATTTCGAAGCGGAAGCACATGTTTAATTTACATACGGTATCATAAGATAATGGAAACTATTCGGTTGCACTGTAGGGGCGTCGTATTTAAGGACAACCTTTTATATATAAGAAACGAACTACATTACTGATATGCGATAGAGCACGCGTCTTTTTACACAATTTAAAATGTATTTATTTTTTGTGGTAGCCTTATTTACCGTATGTCATAGTTATGTGTTGAACGATGTGCACTATAGATCTATAAATGGCTCGGGTTTTGTGTTACTAGACGAAATGGATTTGAGTGAACTTAGTGATGAAGAGATCGCGATGTTACGATTTAGTTTAATTTACCCAGGTCTGTTTTCTTTAATTTTATAATTGGTTTCAGTATTTGTAGTCCCTTATTACATAATATTTTCAACGCAGTACCTTAGTTCTATAATGCGAAATTATTAACTCAAACAATTCTTATGATTATTTCACCATGAACAGTTATTTTTCATGTTAACCATGTTTCAACAATGTAAAGATGAATTAACACACAGTTTATTGGTTAGATTAGATATGGATTAGATTAAATCGGTGTCTTTATTATTATTTCTCAGGAGATAGGAACGTTATCAAGTCGGTCATTCTCACGCTCTTATCTAGCGTTAGTTATTAAATGTCTCAAATAGGTACGCAAAAAAATACCTACGTAATTGCAAAGTGTTACTACAAAAAAATAAATAAAGGAGCAGATAATTAATGTAGACACGAAAAGTACCTACTGTACCAATCAGGGGTCCTTAAAGTTTATTCAGAACTTAATAAATGGTTTACCTGATATCTATTGGCTATTTGCAGTCATGTTTTTGTTTCTTGGTATTTAAAGCAATGTTTTTTCAGATTCGGTAAATAAATCTAATGATTTTCTTGTTAGGGTGAGGACCAACGAGCGTAATTTTGTGAGTCGTGAGTCGCAGAATTTCGGTTGGCAGAAATTCTGCTGCATTCAGTTTCATAGAAAATTCCTATTTCATTCACATGTGTGTAATTTTGTAAGTTATGATTAGTATGGAAAAAAAATTACGCGACCGAAATTCTGCGTTTCACGACTCACAAAATTACGCTCGTTTCGCCTCACTCTTATTCAAGATATTTGTAAGCCTCATTGATTCAGCAGGAACGAAATGGTGCGGTCCAGGGGATACGGCTGATAACTACGAGGACCTGGGTGTAGCGGAGGCCGAGGACCGGTGCTGCCGCCAGCACGACTACTGCCCCGACACCATCGTGTCCGGCGAGACCAAACATAATCTCACCAATGATTCGTCCTACACGAAGTTAGTACAAACTTTAGAAGAAGTTGTATCTTGCGACTTCAATGCAATAGGAGATTGACAGAACAAAATGTGTTATATCTGCTGTCAAACGCCTGTTGCATAGCTGTCACAAGATGAGTAAATCACCCTGTCGGTTAAAACATCTGTAGGGATTTGATGCAATTAGGGCGGTATCTTTTCGTATTTGACTATAAATACCTACCTACAGTTTTTCGTACGTATTGAGACTACATAGACGTGGCGCAAAAAAACGTTACGCTCCTTTTAACGTCGCTTCCCATCGCGCGGGAACCGTACTTTTTTCCGGGATGAAAAGTATCCTATTGTCCTTTCCCGGGACTCAAAGTATTCCCATACCAAATTTCAGCAAAATCGGTTCAGCGGTTTGGGCGTAAAGAGGTAACAGATAGACAGACAGACACACTTTCACATATTTTGTAATATTAGTATGGAAGTATGGGAAACGAACTCTGGGAACGAACGATAGCGAGTACGTCAGAGGGTGTAGTGCGAGTTTTATTCGATCATACGCATCGAACACGTTAACGCGAATTTGTATGGGATCAAAGCAGCGCCATCTACTGGCTAACGTGGATACCGCTTTGATCCCATACAAATTCGCGTTAACGTGCTCGATGCGTATGATCAAAAAACTCGCACTACACCCTCAGGTATCGATTGATGCTTAACTGAGGCACATCCCCGACCCGGGGAACCTATGACGGGTTTCCCCTGCGCATAAAAAAAAGGTATCGATTGATAGTTTTCAGCAACAACATTTAAGGTTGCTGACCTTTAAGCTATGCCTACTCTTCAACACCAACCTCGACCGTTCGTTGCTCTAATCCAGTGGTTCTTAACCGGTGGTCCGCGAACTACTGGTGGTCCCTGGAGGCATTCCAAGTGGTCAGCGAGGCCATCCTAATAATATAATATGAGAATTCAGAAGTTACTAAAGAGTATGGACTATGCAGTCACAAAAATCACATTTAATTAAAATCTGTAACTTTTAGATGTTTGCCAAATAAAAAAAGGAGTGCTAATTATAAAGTTGTCCTTGTTTTCTTTATCAAAAAACCATTAGTTTACGTAAACCAACCGGATGGTCCCCGGCTAGACAAAGATTTGGTAAAATGGTCCCTCATGACTAAAAGGTTAAGAACCACTGCTCGAATCACAACTACGTGTATAATGTATGCGTATGCGGGCTACAAACAATTATTTTCCCGTAAAAAAATAAATCGATTTATGCTCACTAACGATTGTTTAGATAATAATTACACTTAATTAGTAATTAGCGCTTGGTGGAAGTACTCACTCGAAGGTGAATTCCAATACAAGGCAGCGTAGCGCGATAACACGTTTATCTTTTTATGTAATAAGGAAATTTTGAATTCCTAACTTAAGCGTTAACGATTCAAAATATTCCGCACTCAAACACGTATATACAGGGTGTAACAAAAATAAGTGATAATACTTTAGGGTGTGTACGTGTTCCTTGTAGAGAGTTCACTGTGAAAGTAGCAGCGCTGAAAGACCAAACATTTTTTTCACATTTGTATGGGGAAACGCATGACACTCGGGCCCTTGCCCATACAAAAGTAAAAAAAAATATTCAGCGCTGCTACTTTCACAGTGAACTCTATATAATGGACACACACCCTAAAGTATTATCACTTAGTTTTGTTACACCTGTATTTATTTAAGTTTAAAGCCCCTATTCACTGTTCATCATTGTTTAGGCTAAGCTGTGAGTGCGACGAGATATTCCGTCAGTGTCTGCGCCAGGCGGCCAGCGTCAACTCCAAGACGATCGGCACGGTGTACTTTAACGTGATCGGCACTCAGTGCTTCAGGAGGGACTACCCTGTGACGGGGTGTCTGAAGAAGGGCGGGTGAGTTATTTTCTGTAGTCTAAGCTGTGAGAAATGGACATAGAACTTTATTGTTTGTATGCATCAATGTGCACTTTAATGTCTCATGAGTCACATGACATGGGATTTACTAAACCCTTATGGACGTAATAGGAAATCTGGTTCTACTGTTTTGGCAAAAAGTAAATATGCCTACCTCAAAATATTTTCTGTACATGATGGTTCGGGAAAAAGAAGCGCGAGAAGAGTCTCCGTAAGAAACTAACGCGAAGACACTTGAAAGGGATGATAGAAATAAATCTTTTTTAATACCATTAAGGCCGACCATAGACGGAGAGTAACTTGGAGTCGAAACCGACTTCAAAATGTGGTTGCCGCACGGCGATCTGCAGTTTTCATACTAAATTCATATCCGCAATACACGGACCGCTCGAGCAATTCTTGAGCGGCGGTCGGTGAGCAGTCAGTCCGCTCTAGAGCAGTCGGTCCCGACTGCAACTTGCGGTCCGTTTATGGCTGGCCTAAGTAAAGGATAGTTCTAGATCTTTCCATGACAAGAATTATTGTCTAAAAACTTGGGAATAGACGTAAAAAAATTTATGATAATAGAGGCATACATAGGCATAAAAATTTTGCATATTATTTTATTCACGCAGAATGATCTATAACATAAAATACCTCTTTTCAGATGGCTAATGTCCAAGTGCGTGAAATACTCCTACGATAAGAAAGGTAAGAAGTTACATCAATGGTTCGACGTTCCCAACTATTACGACTGATGCTACATACACCATGACATGATATACTTTATTACACTTTTTATAAACAATTAAAATGGCGAGAAAATTGGCTTTGTTTAATTTTTAATCCAAAAAAGTCGGGTGTGCCGGCTAATAGATTTTCTAAAATAACTTAATTATCCGTAGCCGCGTAGACCCGCTACGAGACTGCTACGCGGGCCCTATTTATATCGGTTTTGGACCTTAAAAGCAAAAGTGCCTATTTTTTTTAAATTATTATCTTAATAAAAAAAGAGAAGAATATACTCACTCTTTTTTCAGCTAAAAGAAAAGATAAATGCTCTATTATTTTTGCCCTATAACGATACAATCTTCTCATCTATATAAATAAAAATTAATCCAAATATTCCTTGGTCACCACATCAGGCGTAAACTGCTGGACCAATTTTGCTGTTTGCTATCGAGATACTTTGAGCCCCGGAGAAGGACATAGTACAGTACATTTTATCTCGGCAAAATGTACTGTATATACTCTTATGATTTGCGCGTAAACTATTCAATCGATTTTGAGAAATTTTGGTATGGAGATACTTTGGGTCTCGGGAAAGGACAAGGGATATTTTTGGTCCCGGAAAATGTACGGTTCCCGCACAATAAGCTTTTATGATTTTCGCCTAAACTATTCAATCTATTTTAATGAAATTTGGCATGGAGATACTAATTTTAATCTAATTTTTCTTAATTATACCAATTTGAATTAAACAATCATCGTTAAGACAGGACAACATCTGTTGGGTCATGATGGTACATTTTTATTTATTTTTAGAGAAGTTGATTCCTAGGCAGTTGACGGACCGGATGTGGTCGGCTTATGTCAATTCAATATTAGCTGTTTCGATCCTATGGGTTTGACGTAACGCGACCAAATTACTTAGGTCCGCCATCTGACTAGGAATCAACTTCTCTGATAGTACATTAAGCTAAAACTAAAGATATTCCTCTTGCTAATTAAAAGCTTTACACCGTATCCAGACGTTTTGTCCTTGTCAATTAAGCTATTTTTTTTTTGTTTTCAAGAAAAATACGATGTATATGTATACGATGTATGTAATATGTATATAATAGCGTCTGGATACGCAGAGTGTAGTTTTTATTAGCAGGAGGGTTATTCTGTAAACAGAACGCGTGAAATAAGGAAGCGGCATTTGTATCGTTTATTTTCTCTCAGCATATTGGTACATCGTTAAATATATCGTTACAAGTAGTTCACCGTAATTAATATACAACTTTTTATATTAAATTATGCACACTGCACGAATATACACCACACGTACACGTGAGATATAGAATATAACAATATATAAACTCGTGAACAACTGTGAACCGTGTTATGTAACGCTAATAATCTTTAGTTATAGAAAACCTCCATATTAGGGCCGAGCCAAATTGTCTTGACTATTAAGATGACGAAGTTTGATAAAAAATATGGTTTGGTACAAGCATTGCTTATATGCCGGCTAAAGACGATGATAATAAAACTGCACAGTTCGATCACTGGTCATATTAATTATACAATACTTTATTCAGTTACAGTACGATATATTACACAGTTACAGTACTGTATCAACTTTATCGCCTACATCGTTTCACGCACACATTTTAATAAGTATCTAATTTTAATAAAAAAACTTAATGAGTATCCCTTAAAGTTTTAATATTATGTATCAGCAGACAAAAAAATTACGCTTTTGTGTGGCTGCGCTTGGCTCAGCATATTATACAGCGTGAAATTTTAATGGTTGTTTTCCCGCAGTAGAATGATTCTATCTTAGTAGTACAATATATTTGTGAAGTTTTTTTTGTTCAAATCATAAAAGAAATTCGGCCTGGTCCATAGCCGCTCGCGCCTATCGGCATAAAGTTGCCATAGTACGTAATTATACAAAATATTTTGTATTTTCAAAAAATAACTTGCATGATTCGATAGTACTACTGTAGGTAAATCGTCTTGCTGCGGAAAAACAACCACTAAAATTTCACGTTGTACCTATATATTTTGTTGTTATCAAACTGTGCAGTTCTGTCTCCCGTCCGAACTGTCATTAGCGATTCTTATAACAATCCAATAGATTTTTCGAGCTTCGTCCTCGTAATTAGTGAATGTTGACTCCGGGCCCGGGTTACACGTAAGGTAGATATGTAGCACGAAGTCTAACCAGCTCGGATATTTACAAGCCTTGTGACACGACAGTTCCATTATGTAGACTCGGTTTACATAGCGTAAACTAGAAAATGTACTTTTGATAACTTGTAAATCTAAATTACACAAACTTAACAAACATTATACTATTTTAACAAAATTCTGACAACTTGGATACAATAATTAATGATTATATTTTAAACACATGTTTGCAACATTCAAATGATCAAAAACAATGATTATAGTTAAGTAAAAACCACTAATTGTTTGAACAAGTACTTTAAGTGACGGTTCATAAAATATTTAATGAAATTAAAGCTTATCGGAAGCCAGCTGTTCATTGGAAGTTATAGTAAGTGATACTTACTATGTACAAAACGAATGTTTTTATTTTATTTTCATCGCTATAAAATTAACACAAGATATGTTTACATTTTTAACATAACTTGCCCAATACGCCTCAGACCCAACATAATATTTGCTACAGACCAACCAACAAAAGTGGTGAGTGGTCTCACTGCTGCTCTCAGAGACATAAATTAATTAGATAACTGTTTTAAATAAAGATTTTGACGTAAGCCCCATACATTATCTGTCAAACTCTTAATTATTAAATTAAAGTTTAATCATTAAATGGCTCTGAGTGCGACGGTAATTGTCTACATAATGCAACTGTCCCTAAGCTATTGTCTAAGCACGGCTAAACATGATTATAATAAGGTACACTAGGAATCACAAGCTAATTTCGATTTATGAGGAAAGATTTAACCCGAAATTTAATGAATACAAATATATTAAGGACTTAATCAAAATCCCTTGTATAAAGTGAGCTCCGTGAAATAGTCTATAAGATCAAGCACTCTTACCGAATTATATATACAGTAACAACATTAGAATACATATAAAATGATGTGTCATTCTATTGAGAAAGCGGGTACATTTGTAGCGAATAATTTCAAAATGATATACCTAATTTAACAAGGTATTATAACGATATACGTCATATATAATGTGTAGATCAAAATCAGTATATTCAAAATTAAGTTACATAAAGTATTTTTATAGTTTATGTTACATATTTTTGGGGGACAATGTTGCAACGCAACGGCGCGGCATCCTCGTTAACGCTACGAATACTTCGTAGACTTTTCGGGAGCAGCCTCTACGAACGTGCTACGAAGTACTACGCATAGACTATACGTTTAATTTCAGAAGAATTTTGGTAATTCCTTATGTTATGTTATTTATAACATTTTATTAATACAAATAAATTGATATTAATATAAGTACAAGCTTAAAATGAATCCGCTTTCACAATATAGTTTGAACATTAATTATATAATATTAATAATGTATAATTAATAACATGTAAACTCAATAAGAGACTCAAAGAGATTTTTTAACGTTCATACAGTAGAATGATGGTACAGCTGGATGAGATTATAGGAGAAGATATGTGAGCATCAAATCGTAATAACTTTGTTAGTAAAACATTTATTTTAAATCAAAACTCTTAAATAAAATCGATGTTTGTGCATGCACAAGGTATTTCAATGCAAAAATTAGCCTTCTTTACTTTGAAAGACAAGAAAATAATATATTTTTGTTGAAATTTAAAGATTGTTTTTTTTTGTAGCAGCTATATATCATAGTTCTTTTGCTGTTCTACCTAATCTAACATGAAGTAATGCCATGGAACCTAAAAGATATCACGATTTGATAGTTAACGATAAAATCGTTCCATTGCACGCTATGAATTCGGTTTGCATGGAGATACAAAATTGTATATAGTCAAAATATATGGATATGGAAGTCACCTAGCCTAGCGATGATGCTAAAAATTAACAGGGATCAGATAATATTATTGTCTTTCTCAAAGTTGTTTCCGAAAAATAACAGAGAGTCTATTTTACAAATTTTGGTCTGGTTACTTTATTGAAGTTATATTTTATCGAAGTTTTCGTTGTGCCGCATATAAGCACGATAAGGATGAAAAACACCACGCTACTTGTTGAGTGAACATTTTATATTTCCTCGTGATCACTATCTATCCCCTTACCGAGATTATATTCGACACAATCACAAGTATTTTATTGCGATATTATAAATTATGCTATAAAAGAACATTTAGAAACTTGTAACATATTTTATACTTCAGAGAATCGAACCCACAACATCTCGAGACCACGTATACATGACGACAAGGACAGTTACTTTATTTTTACAATGCTCTTTTAGTGGATATTTTTATAAGTAGTTTATAAGTAGACGTATTAGTGTTCCATGACATAGGCTCCACTGAAAACGTAACATAATTTGATACTTCTTTTTTAGAACTTAAAGTAAAAATCGTATTTCTATCGATATTTAATTGTTCTATTAATCTCACTTAAGTCAGCTTGACCTCGCATTAGTATCGATTTTCGTTTTGTATACCTCTACTTTTCGATGAACCGGTGTCGCCTATGTCACGTATCTCTTAATTTTAATGTGAATAGTAATGAAACGTCTGCCCGCGATGAGGATGGTATCACGACTACTATCACAGAATTTTCGTGTAAGGGAGAACGTAATTACAAGTAACGCTAAGAACTCGTCCTCCATTTCCAGCTCGCTATCTGTCGCAACGTAGAAAATAGTAGTAGAAAACAAACGAACATCGTCGAATATAAAAACCGATCGCGCGAACTCAGACCACTGACGACAAGAGAGTAGCGCTCCGGCTACGTTCGGATCTTAGGCTTAATTTAATGATACCGACCTAACTTAGATACCGTATTCGAACAACAGATTACAACATTTGTTAAATATTTTAGGTACATTTACTGACATCTTTTAACATCATTATAAACATTTGTAACAGTTAATTATGATCACACGCATTCATACATTATTGCCAAGTCGATATAGAAGTTTGGATACGTTCGGCGAGGACGGTCGCGGGAAACCGCGGGAGCCTCCGCGGCTAGGCGTCGGGTCCTCGGTCGTAATATATATTATAGGAGGGGAACATCTATAGGGCCGATACCCGACGACCGCTCGCTCGCGCCCGCTAAATAACATTCGAGGAGATGCAACGGTCACTCATTCTCGATACCAAAAAATAGTCGAGGAGATACAACGAAGCCGAAATTATCTAACGCTATATAAGTTTAATCACATTGATACTCCTCGCTCGTCGTCGATCTCCGCTCGATCGACGACGCCGAGGACGACGACGACGACTTAATTTCGTACCGAGTCTGTAGACTCGGTACGAAATTAAAGGGTAACGAATCCTAGCTAACTCGGGGGTCGGATCTCCGACCGTGCGTACGATCGAGAATTCGCTAATATATATTTAGTATATCCACTAAACTGTGCGTTTATCGATTCATTTAAATTATTTACAACGAATTCGTGGGAAAACGGGTAAGGATAAATAGAACGTAGCCTAAAGTAGAAAAATGTACGCGCCTCCGACGCTATCCCGACGAAGACGCGGCAGCAGAACTCTCCGGGGTCCCGGGGGGCGCGGGCGGGCGGGCGTTATTTCCCACCCAGCCCGAACTTCATGAAGATGAGCTCCTTGCCCTTGCTGAGGATGTCGCCGCCAGGCGCCGTCATCTCCGTGAACTTCTGCATGAGGTTGGGCTGCGAGGTGGCGGGCTGCGGCTGGGAGGCGGCGGGCTGCGGCGCGGGGGCCTGCGCGGTGGGCGCCGGCACCACGGTGGGGCCGCCGCGGCGCGCGGGTGACATGCTCACGGCGGTGGTGGTGCCCACGGGCGGCATGGCCAGCGTCGCGCCGGAGCCGGGCGTCTGCGCGGTCGGCGTGCCCGCGTTACCAGCGCTCGTGCTCGCCGCCGCCGCCGCCGCCGCCGCGCCTCTCCCCCTCGACTGTACGCGCAATACACAGATTAACCCTTTTACCCTCGATCGCGTGCGTCGACTAGCGAAAGAGCTCACTCTTGAAAACTAGCGAATCGCAAATCTTTAAGTATTCATCTAATGGGCGGCTCTTGATATTCTACTGAGCTCTAATAATATGAAATGAGCGTATTCAATTGTTGTACCTATAATCTATATGGAAAGTAATTGGTAGGTAAAGTTGCTTAAAATTCAGTTATGAATTTGCTGATTAAAAAAATTCAGAGGTAGATACTACGGAATTCAAATTTATCTAGCACAACAGCTTCTAAAGACAACATGTAGATAGTTCTAAAAATCGAATGACATTCTTATTTAAAAAATGTGCTATAACGAACGTGCAATGCAATTCTTTCAGCGTGTAGGAATGAATCAGAATGTGACGGTTGTATTCTATAGCATATCATTAAAATATTTCTACGATCAAAATGTGAATTTTTGAAAACAAACGCAAACATGCTCGCAACGAAAAAGCATTCAAGTGAGATAATTTTGCATACCGAACGGTTACGTGACCGAGGGCACAGTGCCTATTTAACTATTCTAGAATATATAGCACCGCTTGGTTCCGTAGCCGTCCAGCGATGGACCACATTTACAGGCCTGGAGATTCTCGACTTTACGGTGAATGCGTATGGTATATCATTGTCGTGAATGGTATTCGATGTACGACAGTGTCACTTGTACTAACTTCGCATGGTGTGGTCCAGTATATGATATATCTAATGTGTTTAAACAATTCATAATGATATCGACGTCGGTGTACCGACGCACTCGTATACGAGACGCCTCTTAGCTATACACTGGGCGTAAGATGAAACGCAAAAAAAAAAAAAACAGTAGACAAATAAAAAAGGAAGGAAAAAACAGTGAAAAATAAGTCTAAAGTAGTGAAGTGATAAACAACTAAAAAGGACTAGCATCGTTGCACAATCCGAAAGATCTCTGTGTATGAGCAACTGGTAAATAGAATTTACCTGAGAATTCGCCTGTTCTGGATTACTGGCGGATGTGTTGTGGTCTAACTGAGAAGGGGGAAGAGGGCAGGCATCTAGCAAACAGACAATACACACAACATATAGTGACCACAGACAATCACTCGTATCTTGGATCACACTTCACGCACATCGATGGCTCTGTGCAATGTATGTTGCGTGTATGGCCTACCGCCTACCCTGCGCCGCCACCGCGCCAGTTTATAGAAAAAAACTTAACAAAACGGACAGACTGAAAGATGCAGACGTAAACAAAATAAAACTCTCAAAGTGTCGCTAAGAAGTCATCACGGTTTGTGTGTTCGCATGTCTCGATTCACGGTCGGGTTAATGTAACGACATTTGTGACTGTGTAATCCAAGATAGTGTTTATCGGCAAGTGTACACCGAGAGTCTTAGTGCTCCGGAGATTGCGACCGGACTCGCACCTTCACCCGTCAATAGCTGCGATAGACGTCCTTTTACCAGAAGGCTATTAAATATCTGGTGATGCGTACCTACTCAGTCATACATTACTCTGTGTCATTACTCATTATGTTTAGTTAAGTTAAAACTAGAAGAATCGTGTTAAAACGCTCAAAGATAAATTCGCTTGGAGAGCACATTGGCGTATTTACTAGGTATTTAAAACTCTTTTATCCCAGACCATCCGTTTCTTTGTCTGGCATATTCTCGCGATCATTACAATCACGATGACCATAGAATCCCTAGAATCATTACCGTCCTGTCTCTAGAAAGATCTAGATACACCAATGGGCGAGTCCCGCAGCAATCGTGAGACCGTGTACAGAGGAGATGATAGATATTACCAGAGCGAAATAGCGAGCGTCTCTCAGAAGTCACACAGCAAGTCCAAGGTGCAAACATGAAACACTCAAAGCTCTCAGTGATTCAACAATCTCGCCCGGAGGTCGGACTTACCCGAGCCTCCAATCGTAATCTAACAGGGAGAGAAACTATGACAGCGAATATCGAATGTCGCGAATTCACGCGGTGGCGTTGTTACCTGTTTTCCGGTGGTGGTTTCTCGGCGCGGGGGCGACGTTGTCCCGCGGGGGCGGGGGCGGGCCCCTCGCCCCTGGCCCAGGGGGCGCGCCCCGCCCTCGCCCCTGCCCGCCTCCCGGGACGCTGCCTCCCGGTATTGCGCCTCGCCCCGCCATTCCTGCTCCTACAAGACCACAAAATCACTTGTAATTACAATCACTTATATTCAGAGTATTGGAAGTTACTTAATTCATGACAAAAATTGTGACACTTTTAGACACAGGTCAGATTAAACTCAATTTTTCGCATACATTACAAAAAGCAATTTTTGTACTGCTGTATTTATGCATTAGAAGAAATGTAAATACGCCAAAAATATGATTTTTCTAAGCATTATACAAGCACATAGAAAAGAAGAGAATTTCAAAAGATAGATGCTGATAGATATTTGAAGCCAAATCAGGAAAAGAAAGAGGTGAGAAGGAATTTAGTGCAGTAAGTTCCAAAGAAACAACAGAGACTTTCATAACATATTCTGTCGTGCTCGAATAGTTTTCAACAATTGCAATTGATCATTTGATGTAAACACATGAGTTATGCGGTTACCTTGACTAGTTTGTCCTGCCGTGTATTGATCGTTAGCCTCCGTTAGGAAGTTGCTAGGGACTAGTCCTCTCAAGCCGTCGATTTCAGCCATATAAAATCCATCATCATCCATATCTCCGTACACGTGAATTATCTGACCCGTCTGGAAGCTTAGCTCCGCCTAGAATTTAAACGTGTGCAAAATATCAAAATCTGTCTTAAATAGAAAGTGATCGACTCTGTGTGATGTTGACTGTGCTTGTGGAAATGCTCAGAGAAGAGAAGATGGCTTACTCTCGATTCCGATTGAGGCCAAATCTGTGTCGAATTATGTCCAATTGAAATTTTTGAAAACTATAGCACTGTTTCGAATAAAAATTTTGTGAAATTTCGGTATTCTGATTTATCGAGTACAAATTTTGTAGGTTTCGCTTCGCCATTCTCGTCCTCGTGGATGGCTGATATTAAATGAACGACTCATATTAAAGAAATAAACTGATGCAACGGGGATCGAGGAGGGGACTAAGGTGCTAAGTTCGTCTTCTCTATAAAAACAAGAATTCTATTGTAATAGATATTTCTTGCAACTTAAAAAATTACCTATAAATAAAACCAGTTTTATTTTGTATGATTTGTTTCGTGTTAGCATGCTATGGACATTTTGGGAGAAATGAAACTCTACATCTACATTTCTAATTTCGAATCGTGTCACGATAAAATGATTGACTCATTGGCATCGGGATGGTGTGTAGTGAACACAAATGGATGTGCCGTATCTAATGGATCGAATGTAAGCAGTTAGTGAAGGTACTTACGTCGGCGTCTACATTGGGACTGAGCTCCTGCGGGTCGTAATCGTACAGAGCGACCATTCTCCGGACGGGCTGGTTGGCGTACGCGTCCGTCCATCTGTCTCTCGGCTTGGCGGCGGCTTGGCCCGTGGCCTCCTGCTCGGAGACCTCCTCCACCATGTTGTGCGGCACGTATCCTCGCCGACCACGACACTCGCCCCAATAGAATCCATCGGCGTCTTTGTCTCCCCAAACCTAAGGAACAGGAAACAGTTTAGAGAAGTGTGACGTAAGTTTAGACTTTAAAGTATGGCTTATTATAGAAACATTTCTATTCTCTATTATATCAATCTGCTAGATTTTTTAATATCTGCAATTTTTTACGCCTATTTAAAAGTTACTTTTACTTCAGGAACAAAAGTAGGTAATTAGCGTGATCGGAAAGTATTGCCAAGTCGCATTGCGGCTGAGTGTAGTCCTTATTCAGTTTCCTTACGTGTTGATAACTTATTAAGTACTACGTTTAGTTAGAATTTGCCTCGAATTTATGAATTTATATCCATAAAAACTATAAAAAGCGGCAAAACTTGGATCGGTATATCATGCAGTTACCTTGATTGTGTCTCCTTCACTGAAGGGCAACTCTTCGTCGCAGCTCTCCGGGTTTGGACTCATCGTGGCTGGGTCGTAGTCGAACAATGCTATGAAGTAGCGGCTTCTTTTTGATTGGGAGTGAGGTTGATGCATTTGCGATCGCTGGCCCGGGTGTGGACCTCTAGGACCTACCGGAGGGCCCCCACGGGGACCGTACTGGGGCATGGGACCTTGTTGACCTTGTGGGTTTTGCTACCGAAAAGGATGTAAGTTAAAATTTTTGTCAATCTATAAAAGTCGAAAGATTTACAACTTTTGAGTCTAAATCATTTTCAAATAACATAGACGAATGATATGTAACTATAAAACTTCAGTTAATTTAATACCAAAATTAATAATATAAGAAAGACATAAAAACCTGATGTGGGTTGGGTGGGCGACCCCTTTCGTTGTGGTTTCTAGGCGGAGGGTTCTGATACTGCTGCGACTGACCGGGATATTGGTGCGGCTGGTTACTTGGAAACTGGCCGCCCGGAGGAAAGGGGGGTTGCTGCGTGCCATGGTAGGCTTGTGTATTCTGGTACTGCTGATTTGAAGGCTGTTGCGACGCTTGTGCAGGTTGGGACGGCTGCTGCTGACGTCCGTACGAACCAATACATTAATAAGGTTAGATTTTCCATTAATAAAGCCAAAAGCAATTCATCAAGCACATAGCTAAATTCTCACGGCGTAATGCGAACGCAAGCTGTATATACTTTACCTTTACGCTTAATCAAAACATTCCGTTGACAATTCTATTCAATCCTCCATGCACAACGAAAGCTAGCGTGCAACGCGGACAGTCGGAACCGCTCGTCCGTAGCATAGACAATCCCCAAAATAGAAATCAGCCAGCGATGCGCTTCATAGTAATCCCAAAATCCCAACTCGTAAGTCCTAGTATAAATACATAAAATAACGGTAACGGAGGGAAAGAAAGGTCGGGAGGACTCGGAACAAACTGAAGCCAAGACATCATGCAGAAAATCGTACAACACGCTGCTCATGCTGGATGGTATGCTGTTTAGAGTGCTCTGTGAGGAATTTGTCGTCTACCTATCTGTCGATCGTTCATGAACGTGTCGAGACCTGGGTGGTGTCGGACGTGAACCCGGTAGTGTATCGAACATCGTGGAGATAACAAACAACACAGAACAACGAAAAGTGGAAACTTGTGATTGAGATCCGAAGTAGAGAGAACAGAGCAAAGTGAGTGGTGCGAGCACATGAAGAGCACATCGAACAGCTAGGAGAGATCGCAGACCTGCGGGCGTCGGCGCGCGTCCTCCTCCTCAACCACCTCCGCCGCACCCTCTCTAGTGATTTCGATGGCCGGTATTCCCGATTGCTGATACGTACGACACGGTCATTGAGAATGTTAACAGTGAGCTTACAGATATGAACATGGGTATGATAAGACTGTGATCAAGCGACGTTTTTGAAAGCATGAGATAGATTATATAGATAAGCTGTCTTTGGCGGATACGATCGATGACGATATCACGACAAAAGGCATTGAGAGCGAATGCTTTGCGTTAGAGAAAGCTGCGATAGAAAAGATAGCTCCTAAGCGTTGCTCGTTAATTTTTTTAACGCTCGGTGACTACCATTAGATTATTATGATGTCGATAGATAAAGATTCTTTTCTTGATCGTATGAATGTTTTGTATGAGTCAATAGCGAATGGTAATGAGTAATCAGAGTATAATAAATAATAATAGGTAACAAACTATCACATGTTCTAATTACAAGTTAAAAAGTTGTCTCGTAATGTGATAATTTATGTATAAAATATCTTTAGCTTTAATATAAATAATTTTCTAATAAATTTAAAGATAATAATCATACTTTTGTATGCAATACAATATGCTAGACATTCTAAAACGTATGCTTAGTCCTCTACTGATATATCAGAATAACTCTACTTCCTTTTTACATAAGCATACTCAAAATTATCGTAATATATTTTAATTATGAAGTATCAAACGTCTACTTTAGTAAAACATATGTATATAACTATTATAATTAGCACACTGTGTAGAGAAACTAAAAAAACTAAAGACATAACCGAACACTCCAAAACTCAAACTAAACTAAAACAAAGTGGTGAAAAAAATGTAAATAAAACAAAATTATTTATAAGACGTGTTAAATTCCTTACCGAAGGGGTTATTTTGTCGAATATACTCTTTAGGAGACCTGTGCCGAATCCGCTCGTAGGCTATGGAAAGGTGTATAATAGTTATGTGAGCGAGAGAGGCAAGTTACATTTCAGGTGGAGATTATAATATCATGAGGTCGATGAGAGGTACTGTCTGTGTCACAAAGTACAAGCTCTTTATCTGTTCTAGAAAAAAAGTATTTGTAGGGTGTCGTGCGTAGTTAGATCGGCCAATAGCTCTAGAGACTACTGATCTAGTCGCAAGCGTTATGCATTTAATTTGGACGGTCGAGCCGAGTGCATAGCATCAAATTCCGCGCGTGATGTGTCAATACCGGTCGGCAGGAAACTACTCGACATTTAGAAGATATCAGCGACAGAGTCACAGGAGATAGTATAAAGAGTGCAATTTGCAACACCGAGGACACGCGACAAGCAATTTGTTTATTTCTGAATCAAGAATTCGATGTTACAGAATCTACAAGCGAAGGTTTGAAAGGCTCAAGAAGAGAATAGACAAAAAATTAACTTCATCAACAAATTGCCATACGCGTGTGAGCATTAAGACATAATGAATATTAAGACACTGATTGTAATAAGGACAACTAATAAGACACAGAAATAAATACATTGTTGTTATCTTTCAAAAAAACATAAAAAGCACTTGATGCACTTTCAAATAAAATGAAAGTCTATGAATATGAATAATTCACACACTTAATATACAACACAGATTTGCAAACTAAACTTGACAATAGTGCTAACAACGATAGACATTAATTTAATAGTATTTATTCAAATAATTTTATAATTCAACGGAAAGTATAGTTACATTTTATAAAGCGAGTAATTTGGGTACTCAATAATAGTATGTAGGGGTTGTTGAAAAAAAATTAGATTAAGTACTTGAGTAAGCTGGTGATGTTTTGCCAATAGATGTAACAATTTGTAGGAATTGAAATGGATTTTTAAAAGAAAATAAAGTTCACCTGAGCTGCCGCCTGCTGGTCGTGACGATTGGTGGGGAAGATTTCCTTATCGGACAGGTTTTCGTCGTGCTCTATTACTTGCTGCTGCTGCTGATAAGGTTGGGGGCGTTGCATTCGATAGCCTTGCGCCTGTTGATTTTGTCCCGGAATTTGCCCCGGGCCAGGTCCCCGGGGGCCTCGCGATGCCACACCACGGAGCACGGCTGGTGGAATAGGGGTCGGAGCGCTATCACTGGATTGGCTGTCTCGAGACTTAGTTCGCACCTGCAATCGAATCGTGGTCAATGCGAAATCATTTCAATTACCATTGCATACGATGCTTTCGAAATTCGACGTATTCAAGCGATAGAAAAACAAAGAGCCAAAATAGCCAGTTCAAGCGATACAATACTTACAGTGACACATTTGGGATTGAGGCCAATCAGTTTGCCAATATCGATGAGTGCGTGATCGCCCGTCGGCGAATCTACGTCGGTCACCTTCTTGCCGTCGGCGTATACTGCGTATCCGGTAACGGGGCCGGACGCGGGCGGCCGGAGCACCGGCTGCCATGTCACTAGCAGAGTGCCGTCCTGGGGTCCAGCTTCCACCTGCGACACCGCACCAATCACCACCAACAATCCAGCAAATATTTAAGGCCAATTGGTTCAACACAATCGTGTCCACACATACTATTAAGCCACATCGAGGGAGGATTCGACATAACAGAGGGAGTTCTAAGCTACCAACAATGTGAGCGGATTTTGTCAAATTTCTCCTGGCGCTGGATTTATGGTTGCGATTGACGCGACTTCCTCGAAATATTCCACAGTGCCGCGTGCTTTGAGGTCGTGTCGTTACTCAAGGGGAAAGGGTCGTGTATGATGTGAGAGTATTATCGAGGACTTTAATCACACACTTGTGAGCGTTGGAAAGCTATCTTTAAGTGCGTGTGCTAATTAACGTTCGCTTTAACTGTCAATAAGCGCAACTGTAGATCATTATTTACATAAATATTCGGACAAACCAAACGGTATTGTTAGGAAAGAAAACAATAATTTACTTTAAGTAGGTATAGAAGTTTTCGGGTTATGTATCTGCGAGCAGGATTTTAGTGTATCGTGTTAAAATCGACAAGGCATGCTTGGATTCCATGCTACAACGGACAGGCTAAATTTAAATACCATGATTTCGTTCGGTGGGTCCGGAAGTCCTTTGGGCAGTGTTCGGAAGTCGGTGTAAGCGCCGGGTGCTTCTTCTATGGGCATACCAGGGGGGCCAGCTCGTAAATGTTTTGCCCGTACGGTAACTCGATACTGCGTGCTCGGTGATAGCCCGGTGATTGTATGACGGTACACACCCGGTTTCACAGTTCGCACCTAAAATCGACGAGTGAGTTAATTTTGAATGTTTCTGTTAGGAAATTAATATAACCATGTAAAAGCAAATATAATGTAATGGATGAAACATAATTATATGACGCATTAATTTGAAATTGTAGCGGAGCACGACAAGCCTAGCTAAACGAAAGAATCAGTAAAAACAATATTTTAGAAGGAAAAAAAGCAGGAAAACAGGAAATAATTACATGGCACAAAATTTTAATCAAATGAAAACTAATTAACAAAACTAAGGAAATAATTTACCAAACATTAATGAGTTTGTGAACTCTACACTAAATGATGAAGCACGTTTTAAAAGGCTAATTTCTTACTTCGACATTGTTAACGCAAACGACGTGTTGATGATTAGAATTAGCCGGTAGCCATGATATGATAGCTTGGGAGCAGGTGACGCCGCTCGCTCTAACGCACGTCGGGCCCATGTTACCAGTGTCTCTACCAATGACCATCGTACAGGCGGCGTCGCGGGAGGTACGTCGCGTCACCGTCACGGACCGCACGCTGATGCGATGAGGCTAAAACATTTCTTACATAAGATGTTTTCTTAAACTAAGCAATTTACAGGCCAGAGCCATCTGACGACTAAGTAACCAATAAATCCCGACAAATCGCTCTGACTAGTATACGGATAAAGTTTTGAGGCACGCTCATTAGACTGCAAGAAAAAAATCAGAAGAAAAATATACAAGAATCCATTAAGATGATAAGCCTTAGAACCTCTTGGACAAAATTTACTATTTATGAAGCATAGATTATATACTTTCTTATATTAATATACTTAATTTGAAATAGATGATCTACTGCAGCACAATGGATGGATGTCATTAAATCACCCATGCAATGTTCTAACTTCTAACTAAACATTTATTATTAATTTTAATGAATATTTTAATGTTTTTACACTATGTGATTAAGATAATATAATTATTTGATCATGAAGATTTAATATAGAAATAATACCTACTCTACATACTTCTATCAACAATAATTACAAAAAAATTAAATGTGGTGTGTATTCGCTCTCGTTGTGTTTGCTTATGTATATTTTTCAACAAAAACACTTTCTCCCTTAAAGCGATCTGTCAAATAGAACTCACTCTGTTAGCGTCCACACCCTCGACCAGTGCTCGTGTGCGCTCCGTCGCTTTTACCGTCGTCTTCAGGACCCCGTCGACGTAGACGTGGTAGCTCTCGATGTTGGCCTGCTGAACCCCCTCGGGCGCCGTCCAGCCGATCAGCACCGACTTGTTCAGCTGTCTCTCCAAGCTCAGCTGCCGTGGCGCCGGCACTAGCGACGAGAAAAACAGCTCGGCTGTTCAGGTCCGAGGGTATATCGCGGAGTGGAAAGTAGCCAAGCAGGCGAAGTGCGAGTGATATGCGAAGCGTGCGGTGAAATTCAGTTAGGGAGGGTAAGTGGGATGGGATTATCGTTCAACTATAATAGATCTATCGCTATATTAATGGTGTATGCATGTTTTTGTCAAAAATGTTAAGAAAATCTAAAACCTAAGGTTCTCGTTTATGTTAGGAGCATGCGTTTTAAAGCATTTCATTGAATTTACTTTTACCTTTTTATCTCTTTTGCTACGACACTAATTATTGTAATCGCTCTAGAAAGCATCTACAGCGAATTTTATTTTATCTTTATTTTTATTAAAAAGGAGAATATCAAAGATGAGAAATGTTATGAGAAGTTATGTGTGTAATTACCATTATCGTCGTCTTCTGGCCCTTCACTGATATCGGCCATTTCACTAAGTCTAGCCACGTCTCGGCTGAGTGATAAGTCGCTAATAGCAGTAGTTGCTGTTTCATCCACGTCTCTTAATGTAGCAACAACAGCCTGTCAATAATCGATTTCGTTAGAATCATCATTAACCTTTAACTTAGTGCAAGCAATTGTGATCTCACTAATTTGATCTAAATACCTGATGGAATTCTAAAAGGTCGTCTCCAACTAGTCTTTGTACGAAGTTAGCTGGCACAAGGCCGCGTCTTCCGTCAAGTAATTCTGCGTCAAGCATTGTCGCATTGGGATCAGCTTGACCCCATACAAGCAGATAGTCCCCAGCACATATTGACAGCTCTCCCTCTGCTGTCTCGACGCTACAAATAGCACAAAAGGATAAAAAGTTAATACGTTCTTAAAGACAGTTGTCTAATTTAACGCAAATTTTTTATGAGTAACTTACTCTGGTGGGTCGTATGAAAATCTTGCAATATACACACAACATCTGCCCTTTCCAGGTATATCCAACATATCAACTTGAGGCTCTGCTGAGCCGCCTCCATTCATATAATGCGTATTACGTACTAAAATTTTAAAGAAACATTTGTAATTTTCTCCTTAAGATAAACAAATATAGGTATCAAAAATGTGCAACATACCGTCCATATCCAACATATTATTCGGTAAAAGTCTTATAGCTCTCGTACCCCGGTCGTGGCAGAACGTCGAATCTAAGGTTCCTAGTCTATCAGTTCCAAATTGGTTATCTAAACCTAAGTTCCAGCTCGGTTGATGCGGGGTTACGGGTGTGGTTGCTCTAACTAATGGCGGATTACTCGTTCCGAACCTAGATAATCCGAGATCAATTTCGTCCATCGGTTTAAGTTTAATATTCATAGCGTTAGTTCCCAGACCGCTCGATAGCAGAGGATTCGTGTACGTCCCGGCGCCCGTTCCGAATGCATTCGTCCCAGTTAAACTCGTATTTAATGCACCGAGTTGAGTACCACTTGTTAGATTCGTGAGCGTGTTCCCGAGAGCTCCCGTTAATGATGATTGTATTCCCGCCAATGTACTCGTTAATCCCGTCGACAAACTTACAGGTGGATTATTCAAACAGCTCGTCAGGCCGGTTCCTGGGAGCGTGCCAGTGATAGACGGTCCGGTAATATTCGTGCCGAGATTCATTCCCGATACGTTTCCGGTGATGTTTTGTAAATTTGACTGCAAACCTGCCAGGGTGCTTGAAATTTGACCTATATTGTTAACTAGAGGAGCCGTAACTGGGTTGGTGAACGTGACTTGATGAGTGTTGGTCATTCCGTAGTTCGAGGCTACGGGGTTCGAATATGAGGTCGGGTTGTGGACGCCCATGGAGTAGGCGACGGAGTTGGAGCTGGGGGCCGTGAACTGCGACTGCGTGGCGTGCAGCGCCGACAGTGTGGGCATGGTGCTGCTCTGACACAGCGCCACGTGCCCCGCCGTGCTCGTGTACGAGTGGGGGAGAGGTGATGGTGTCGGTGAATGGAATTCTCCCAGGGCCTGATTAGATCCACTTTGTTGCATGCCTGCAAAGTATTTAGAAATTAAATTGCTTTGCTTCTGGGATTCATAGTAAGTACATAATATTCTGTTTTATTTACATTCACTGTAAACAAGTTCATTAATTGTTGAGGGTGACCATAAAACCTTCTAGCAATACAAAATATATACTATAATTATATGCATGTCTTTTACCTATGGAGAACCTACCATGAGTGGTAGATCTAGTATGTTCCAATTCAGCCAAGATTCGATTGTCCTGCTCGATCTTCGCCATGATTCGTTCAATTTCCGAGGCAGGTTGTGCGATTGGAGTCGTCCACGTCGTGGTGGTGGCGCCGCGCCCGCGCATTGCCGATGACATCTCCAACTGAAGTTCTTCGCAACGGACAGTTTCCAATGCAGCCTATAGTTGTTTAGAAAGGTAACGTTTAAAAAATTGTCTTTCGAGTGATCATTCTTGGAAGAAGATCATAGGTATTTAATCTAGTTATCTCTGATGTGTTGAGAGCTTCTCGCCAAAAGGGATAATCACAAAATAGGTAACAATCAAATAATTGTTCTAAAGCGAATGTGGCTGTGTCCTGAATCCGGAATCCCACCTAGGATGAAAATAGATTCGAAACCACCAAACCGTATTTCCTGATTTTTCACGTCCAGAAAATATGCAGTAAATCACATGTTAATTGTTATAACCACATGCACAACAGTTATAACATTACGAACAGAAATATAAAGATGCTTGCACTTCAAAAGAAAATGTTACACACCTTCTTCTCCAACTCCCGGACCCTCGACTGCAGCTGTTCGACGTTGTGCGCGTCGAGCGGCGAACGTTGCGCGTTCCGCAGTTGCGCTAGCGCGTCCGCGTGCGCGCGCTCCGCGTCGGCCCGCGCGCGCTCCGCCTCACGCAGCCGCCGCGACAGCGCGTCCGACTCGCCGCCGCTCGACATGCTGTACCCACTCATTACCTGCAACAACATTAAATGCTTGTTTATCAAGGTGCAACAAAACTAAGTGATAATACTTTAGAGTTTAGGGTGTGCATGTGTTCCATCTACAACGTGAAATTTTAGTGGTTGTTTTCCCGCAGCAGAACGATTTACCTATACTAGTACTATCGAACCATGCATGTTATTTTTTGAAAATAAAAAATATTTTGTATGACGTACTATGGAAACTTTATGCCGATAGGCGCGAGTTACTATGGACCCGACCGATTTTTTTTTGATTTGAACAAAAAAGACTTTACAAATCTATTGTACTACTAAGATATAATCATTTTACTGCGGGAAAACAACCATTAAAATTTCACACTGTATAGAATATGAAAGCAGCAGCGCTGAAAGAGCGACCTTTTTTTTGTGATTTGTATGGGCAAGCGGATGCGCGTCATACATTTTTCCATACAGAGGTGAAATTATAATTTTTTACAAAAAATTAAAACCGACTTCCAAGGTAAAAACAATATTAATATCCATTATACAACCATGTGACATATTTATTTGGTGACCCTGACGTGGTAATGATGATGATGATGAATGTAATTTGCATAGTAGCATATGCTTTCAGTTCTTAAAACAGCTCCTAAACCCCCAAACTTGTATCTATAAGGAATCCGGAGTTCTCTTAGTATCTTCGGAACCATAGTATACCTTGGTGCAAAATCTTGCGTTTTAGTAGCATATGCTTAGGATACTTCTCATAAAACCAAAATCACTATAATATGTTTCTTCATAAATTTTGAGGAGTTCCCTCGATTACTCATGAGTCATGGATCCCATCATCAGGTCACCTTTTGTGAACATGGTACCAAATTGTAGTAAAACCTAATACAACAAAATAAAAATTTCGAAAATCGGTGCACAAACGGTGGAGTAATCGTTGAACATACAAAAAAAATCAACAGCCAAACATGGAAGTCGGTTAAAAATAGTTACTCTTCCAGCGCTAACTCTGTAATAGGGGACACATACACATCCTACAGTATTATCAGTTAGTTTTGTTACATCTTGAAGGTAAACTAAGGTATATGACCCGAATCCCGCGGATCACTACGTTGCGTTTGGAGGAATTCGCCTATTTTGTCTCTTTATTTCACATGCGAAAATTGCAACAGCTTGTGTCAAAATTATAGATTTCTGACTATAAGTACTACCAGTAGGTAAAGTGAATAATTCTCATTGGCTTTGTTACAGTCCAGAGAATAGATAAGTTTGTGTATTTCTATGTCGGTTCGATTAATTGCCCTACGGAAGAGAATAAGAAATATATTGCGATTATAATTATTTATTTCCAAAAAGCGAGTAGTTGTTCGTAAAAAAACAAGCTATTTCTGAAAATTCTCGAGGATGTCTATTTATAATATCAAGAAAGAATATTCAGCTTATGCAAATGGAGACATGGTGGAGTGGCGTGTGAGCTTACATAAGTGACTGCGGTACACGAGGAATTATTGTTTTCGTCGGCATGGAGCTAAGACGACAGACACACTATATTAATACATATGAAATATGAATGTAGCTCAGTAGTTTCAGATAAAACATATCTTATTAACCAAGAAATAAGATTAGATTTTTATAAAAACTCAGAAGGAGATGATTTGATCTGGTGTGGACTGTGGTGCACTCTTACGCATACGAGTGTCTACACCTTGTAGCTAACAGATCTAAATAAGTATATCTCTGAATATCCAAAAAAAGAAATAAGTCTGTCTAGCCGCCAACGCAAGATTTTTATCTAAAGAGTTGACTTCCATCTACTTATAACAAATTATTCATATCCATCAAAAACCTATACCTAAAATATAAAAATATTTATAGGCCCACAACCTTAATACGTCTGCCAAGTGCCGAGTCAGTTATTATGGGGCAATGAGAGATTGTGCCGCCGTCTAGGCGCTCGGCGCCACTGCGTCTGGCATTGTATGGAGGCCTTCTCAAGTATTCAGGACATTTCCATCTGACCTATATATGAAGTGTTACATTGAACTAAAGCGCCTTCATCTGATAGTATTGCCATATTTAGGATAATGCGCTCTTACCTCTGCCGATAGCGAGCGAGCACTAAAACTCTAGAACTTTTTCCACTTAATTGGGCTTAGGCTTTATGCGTCTGGGTAGATTTAAAACTTTAGTTGGTAATTTTGTTATGCAAGTTGACATTAATGTTGCTAGTTTCTTAATTTCCGACCACGACATCATTGACTTATCAATTCCATGCTATCTCTATCCACCAAATATCCGTAACCGCTCCACTTGGTACATCGGATCATTGCCTTGTTAGGAGTTCTGTGCCACTTACGGCGGTGTTAAGACAGCGTGCTGTCAAATACCGTCGTGTGTGGCACTACAAGTCAGCAGACTGGGATGGGATGCGGTCGTTTTTTGCGTCCTATCCTTAGGGGCACGTGTGCTTCTCGCCGGATGATCCCGACAACACTGCCAACTCTGTTGCCGATGTGGTGATGCAGGGGGTGGAACTTTTCATTCCGTCCTCTGTAGTGCCAACCGGCGGCAGATTTCGTCCCTGGTTTGGTTCATCATCCAAAAAAGCTTCTCGCCGGAAGCAGGAGGCTTACCAATCCTGGGCCAACGCAGTGTCTGCTCGGGATTTAAATACCAGCACATATAAAAAGGAGTACAACCTTGCCTCTAGGTCCCTCAAGAAAGAGATCACTCGGGCAAAGCAACAGCACGTCAATAGAATTGGCAAGAGACTTGAGCGCCTCCCCTCGGGAACCCGTGCATTCTGGTCTCTGGCCAAAGCTATTGAAGGAAATTTCTGCAAGCCAACCTTACCATCCTTACACGTAGGAAATGGATCATTGGCCCATGACGCAAAAGACAAAGCCGATCTTCTGGGCAAGCTCTTTGCGTCAAACTCGACCCTGGATGACGGGGGGCAGAAACCACCGACCATACCGCGATGTACGAGCATCATGTCGGATATTCGGTTTCATCAGCGCTCAGTGCGAAAAGCCTTCCTTTCCCTCGATATCCAAAAGTCGAGTGGGCCTGACGGAGTCCCTCCTATTGTGTTGAAAAAGTGTGCTCCAGAGTTGGCTCCGGTCTTGACGCATCTTTTTCGGCTCTCCTATTCCACTGGCATCGTCCCGGCTTCTTGGAAGACAGCCTTGGTGCATCCGATCCCCAAAAAAGGTGACCGCTCAAATCCTTCCAACTACAGACCAATCGCTATAACCTCTCTCTTCTCGAAGATAATGGAATCCATTATCAATAGCCAGCTTCTTCGATACTTGGACGGCCAGGGATTACTAAGCGACAAACAATACGGGTTCCGTAAGGGTCGCTCGGCTGGTGATCTCTTGGCGTACCTGACTCATCGTTGGGCTCAGGCAATTGAGTCGAAAGGAGAGGCATTGGCTGTTAGTTTGGACATTGCGAAGGCCTTTGATCGGGTTTGGCATAAAGCGCTGCTTTCAAAGCTTCCATCATACGGGCTGCCCGAGAAATTATGTAAGTGGGTCACTAGTTTCTTAGCAGATAGAAACATAAGGGTCGTAGTTGACGGCGAATGCTCGGAAACTCAGTCTGTTGATGCTGGTATCCCTCAGAGCTGTGTGCTATCGCCTACCCTATTCATACTGCATATCAATGACATGTTACAGACCAACGACATTCATTGCTATGCGGATGATAGTACAGGTGATGCTGTATATACCGGCTCCCGCAATATTTCTCGGCAAAATGTCATTGAGAGTCGAAACGAACTTATGTGTAAAATAGAGAATTCATTGGAGAAAGTCTCTGAATGGGGTAGACGTAACTTAGTCCAATTTAACCCCGCCAAGACACAAGTCTGCGCGTTCACCACTAAAATGTCACCAATGGTCGTATATCCTCGTTTCGAGGGCACATCTTTAACCATCTCCCCTAGCATTGAGATACTTGGCGTCAACATATCGAGCGAAGTCCAGTTCCGATATCATCTAGAGGGTAAGGCCAAGTTAGCCTCGAAGAAGCTTGGTGTTCTTAACAGAGCGAATCAGTACTTCAGTCCGGACCAACGCCTACAACTCTACAAGGCGCAGGTTCGGCCTCTCATGGAATATTGTTCTCATCTCTGGGCAGGGGCGCCAAAATACCAACTGCTCCCTCTGGATCGTATCCAACGAAGGGCCGCTCGAATTGTTGACTGCCATAGTGTTTCGAACAGCTTGGACCCCTTGGAATTACACCGAGATGTAGCTTCACTCTGCATCCTCTTTCGGTTGTATTACGGGGAGTGCTCTGAGGAATTGTTCGGAATCATACCACCTGCAACTTTTCGCCATCGTCCCACGCGAAAAACATACCATCCTCATCACCTTGATGAGTGGCAGTCTTCCACAGTGCGATTTTCGCGTAACTTTCTGCCGCGCACTGTAAAACTCTGGAACGAACTGTCACCAGCAGTATTTCCGGACCTATATGACCTGCAAACCTTCAAGAAAAGAGCGTATTCCCTCTTAAAAGGCCGGCAACGCACCTGCAGCTCTTCGGATGTTGCGAGTGTCCATGGGCGACGGTAGTTGCTTACCATCAGGTGACCCGTTTGCTCGTTTGCCCCCTTATTTAATAAAAAAAAAACTCTAGTTCTTCATATATATAGACGTACAACCTGCTGTCTTACTCCCGACTGCCGACAGAATCATAATCTAATCGAGCGTCCAGTGCGTACTTCTGACATATTTTCAGATCTCAAGATCTGAAAATATTATGTCATGGTACACGCCTCCAACCGGGATTTGGCCTACACAGTACACCCTCCCGAGTGCGAACCAAAGGTTGCCAACCTACTTGGCCACGGACGCTCAAGTATTAATACCCAACGTACCCAAATACCCAAGTATAATGAACTGTTACTGTTATAGGATATTAATTCACAACTGTGCCAAATAATTTTGATATCGAGAGTTCGAGTAGGCAGCGGCGGTTTTCGGTACGGGAGTCGAGTGCGTCGCGATACGACATATTGATTTTGTGATTATTTTTATAACAAGTTTTACGTAAGTTATAGCGAGATATGCCAGCCTATTGCGTAATATTTTATTACGGTCATCATGTTCTACTCAACTTTTTCTGAAAAGTAGCGTCGATAAAACGAAGTATCTTTAGAGAAAGAATAGACTTAGGACCTGTTTCACCACTATCCGGCACCTGATCCACAACTTTTTTGACAGATCTATCTGTCAAGTTAAATGGTGGATAGCCTATCCGGCACTTATCAAGAAGTGATGAAACAGGCCCTTAGACATCAAAATTGGAAAATCTTCGTTTACTCCTACACTCCGATATACTCTTTTACCCTTACACCTAAAGCTTTACGAGTAATAAAACTGTCAACGTTGCAGATAGTTGAACAAATATCAAGCATTATTACAACGACGTCGCCCGTTTTAAATAAAACCTAAATTAAAAACTCTTTAACAATACATTAAGAAGCCGGTCGGATAATGGCACCACACAAAAACCACTATTAAGTATTATGTGCCTATTAAAAAGTGCACACTCCGGTTTGAATGAAAATAGGTGCACCGTGCTTTTGTGAAAACTCGGACAATTAAGATGGAACTTCACAATACAGCGTGCCGACATTTTTCTTCTTCTAAGCGTAAATCTGATGCTCGAGTTAAAATGCTCGAGTTAAAAAACTGATAAATTTTCGTAGACCATACGATAAGTTTAAAGGTGATATATATGACAAGTATTTTCGTTAAGCACATCGATCATTTTTAAAATTAAAATACAAAATTACATAAAAAGGTTATTTGTATCCAGACTAACGTTTTATCTGATTTCTGATATTATCGCTCATTATTATTCATATTAAGCTCGCTACTGCATAACAGGTTAATCACATTGTTTTAATCAGGTTTGTAACGTTTCAGACATGTCAAAAAACTTAGTCACGATATTCTTCGTAGTAATCGTTAAGCTTATAAATATATAGGTATATTGTTATTATAATTATACGTCAGATGATGCCCGCAACTCTGTTGCGCTAAAGTTCGTGTATCACGCGGGAATCTTACATTTTTTTCGGAATAAAAAGTATCCTAAAGTATCTCCATGCCAGATTTTACCAAAATCGGCTTGGGCGTGAAGAGGAGACAAACACACTTTCGCATTTATTGGACTACATCCAGAAGAAGACGACACTGCGCCTGAGGGTCGAACGTCTGCAGTCTCGCCACAAGGTTAACTTTAGCTCCTTTGTGGTGAGAGTGCCGACGAATCTTCTGTCGACTTTCGAGGCGCCGGAGTTCTGGCCGATGGATGTAGTCTATCGGAGGTTCCGGGGGAGACTCCGGAACGAAGCGAGTCACGTCGCCGGCAAAAAGTGAAAGTGTTAGTTTTTAAGTATAATAAAGAAAATGTATGTATGTTAGTTTTAAGGTATTTATTATAAAATTATATGTATGCTAGGTTTAAGGTATTTGTTATATGGGCCTCTGATGCCTGAAATAAATGTTTTGATTGATTGATTGATTGATAATATTAGTATGGATATTATACGACATGGAAAAAGCACGCATTCTTTAATTCCTTTTCGTGAAAAAAAAGTAATTTGACAGCGTATTCAAACGTGTCATTAGCGGCAGAATAATCGCTGGGTTTGTCCCGCGTAGCGCTGAAAGCTTCGTTACCCTCAATTATAAGACTGAAGAATATATTTCAAGCAGTTCAAGTTTAATAGTGGGAACGTAAAAGCTGTGTTATTTTATTCCAGCCGAAATTAGTGTTAAAGTATTCATGCATTTACTGTTATTTAGGGCTCCGCACTTTAAATCACACATTTTTACTCTCTATCAGAAATTGTGTGTTTATTTAAAATATCTTCAGAACGACAAAGTTTTTTAATTTTAAAATAAAATGGCAATATAAAACAAGCAATAAAGAAGCAAGTTTGACAATATGGAAGTTCGTACATGTGTTGCAACTCGACTTGCTACACTTAATTATTGGTTCCAATAACACGTCTTCACTTAGTATAAAAAATTTACAACTACCCTCCAAAAATTTAAGCATCGCTTGAGCTATGCATAAATTTAAGCGTTTTTCTATTTGTTAAATGTTAGCATTTAGAAAGCTGAAATTTTAAGTTGGAGCGTAGCAATTTTTTTTAGTTTTGAATATTCGGAAGTTTTGAGTGTCCAGATGAGTGCCGTAAATAGGACAGTGCCACCGGTGCCCAGGCAAGGGGGCGCAAGAATGTCCAGGCCAGGCAGACTCTTATTTTTTCGGTTTGCTCCTGATAAGTTCCCGCTGCGCCCCTAGTGCTCGATTTGAGCAAGGATGTTTCCCAATGTAGTAAAAAATACCCACAGACGAACATAATATAAGCTCCTCCTTTTTGGGAGTCAGTAAAAAACAAGGGTGCAATTATAGAAGCTCGCACAGGGCGCAAAAAAGTATATTTACGGCACTGGTCCAGATTACCCCACTTTTAATAAGGTAAGGTTCTTCGGGAAAATATACGATTTCAGTTAAATTGCAAGTAGAATATTTGCTTTTAAGGGTCTTGTAGCACTAAGATAGCCATTACTAATAAGAAAAGTAAAATCGTTCTGCAGCTCTACAAGATGCAGTATGATTTTTATGGGTGCAGGTCACTTTGGATTGTTAACATCATACTCCAATCTAATGACTAAAACATGGACAGAATGGTCGACTAGTCACTAAGTATAAAAATCAAAATCAAAATTGTTTTATTTCTGAATTTTAAAATAAATGTTTTCAGAATGTCCTACATGGTGCCTACCACCGGTTCGGGAACTAACCCGGCGAGAAGAACCGGCGTAAGATACTCGCACGGGGCCGACTTTTTTACCAAAAAATTGAGAAAAAAATTAATCTTTTAAAATAAAGTTTACAATATATATTACTATAGTCTATACCAGTCTATATACTAACGGTCGTATGAATAAAAACTTAGCGAAGGTTTACAACAGCTTTATGAGCCTGTTGTGAAATTTAATATGAACTAGCTGTCCCGGCAAACGTTGTTTTGCCATTTAAAGTATATTTTCTACATCATCAGTTGATACATGTTTTACCCCCTCTTTTGTCCCCTAAGAGGGTGTGGGGGGGAAGGTCATACACCAGATGTTAAGTTGAAAAACACAGTTAATACCTAATATGAAGTAAGTCCACTAAAGAAAAAAGTTGTATACAAAATCTGACCCCTCTTTGGTCCCCAGAGAGGGTTGAGAGGGGAGGGGGGGGGGAGGATTTTTATACACCAGATGTTGAGTTGGAAGAAGACAAATATAATATATCTGTGAAAACCGTATGCAAATCGGATAAGTAGTTTTCGTGTTAAAGAAAAAAGTTTGATACAAAATCTGACCCCCTCTTTTGTCCCCTTAGAGGGGTGGGGGGAAAAAATTTTATACACCATATGTTAAGTTGGAAGAAGATAAATATATCTGCGAAAACCACATTCAAATCGGATCAATATTTTTCGTGTGATGCTGGAACAAACATACAGACAGACAGAAAGAGTGACAGACAGACAGACAAAAACTAACCACATTTTTGGCTTCTATAGCGATGTAGTGACAAAGGTGTAATTTCGGGTGTCATTTCATATCTTCTAAGTACAGAATTTTCATTTCTACAACAGAATATTGTCTTCCCCGCACGCGCTTTGGTGACGCCCACTATCGTAATATTTTAATTTCGCCATAATTTCAAAACCAAACGTCCAATTTTAATCATTCAAAGACCAAATATTATCTACATAAACTGTACTTAGTGATAAAAGAATTTATTTTGATAAGGATTAATAGCGTGAGTAAAATATATCCGTTTTAATGTAGTCCAAAAAAAAATTCAGGATTTTTAAATAAATAAATGGTTATTGTGCCTCACTCGACATAGATAGGTATAGTGTGTCGCGGACTTTTTTGTAGATATTTATAAGATCTACAATTACTTAGAACATTTTATGGTTCTATCTTTTATAGTTTAGGCAGCGTACGCAAAATAAGTAACTTTTCTAGCTGATTTTTTACACCTTGCGTCCGAAAAACTCAAATATCTTACGGAACCCTACTTTTTTCCAAAATAAAATGTAGCCTATGTTCAGCAGAAATAATGTGAGATTTCAATAGCAAAAGAATTTTTCAAATCGGTCCAGTAGTTTCGGAGCCTATTCGACTCAAACAAACAAACAAACAAACAAATCTTTCCTCTTTATAATAGTAGTGTAGATAAACGTTCTCTAACAGTGCTCTAACACCTTTTTAAGGTGACAGCTGTCAAAAATTAGCGCATGTATAATAAGCCTGATATAAACCTATTTTAAGCATAATCGTTATGAATAAACGTTTGCTAACAGTTGTTTAGGCTCGAAACGTCAAATCGGAGTTCGCTAACTTTAGTGAAGCCTCGGACCTACTTTAAGACCATTTTAAGAGATTGAAATGGACGAAATATCGAGTATTATCGCGATTTCTGACATTATTGCAATTTTTGAAGGAATTTCTAGCCGCCCTCGTCGACAAAAAGTATACATATAATAAGATAATAATAAATCCATTTGACGACTTAAAAATATTTTTATTAGTACCTGCATGTTAGGGGCTGAGGGCGCTGCGCGTTGATAGTATTCCTGTTTGTCAATAGATGGTGTTTTTTTAATATTTTTTTTGAGTAGATTTTTTTAACTCATGAAATAACTCTATTCCTTTCGGGTGTCCTTTGACACCTCTCAAGTTTTTTTTACTACAAAATACTCATTGAATTTCATTGAATTTGACACAATATTGATGATTGAACACAATAAATTGGCACACTACCAACATTACCAAAAAAAGAATACTATAAAACGTCATCTAACAGTATTCAAGCTAGCGAAGGCTTAGCAAGCGTTTATTCATATGGAGTGTTTTATGACGGTTTTTAGCTTTAGCGAACATTTTAGTTTGAAAACTGTTAAAACCTTCACTAAGATTTTTTTATTCATACCACCGTAACGGTCGTATGAATAAAAACTTAGCGAAGGTTTACAACAGCTTTATGAGCCTGTTGTGAAATTTAATATGAATAAACGTTCTCTAACAGTGCTCTAACACCTTTTTAAGGTGACAGCTGTCAAAAATTAGCGCATGTATAATAAGCCTGATATAAACCTATTTTAAGCATAATCGTTATGAATAAACGTTTGCTAACAGTTGTTTAGGCTCGAAACGTCAAATCGGAGTTCGCTAACTTTAGTGAAGCCTCGGACCTACTTTAAGACCATTTTAAGAGATTGAAATGGACGAAATATCGAGTATTATCGCGATTTCTGACATTATTGCAATTTTTGAAGGAATTTCTAGCCGCCCTCGTCGACAAAAAGTATACATATAATAAGATAATAATAAATCCATTAAACTTAAAAATTTTTTTATTAGTACCTGCATGTTAGGGGCAGAGGGCGCCGCGCGTTGATAGTATTCCTGTTTGTCAATAGATGGTGTTTTTTTAATATTTTTTTTGAGTAGATTTTTTTAACTCATGATATAACTCTATTCCTTTCGGGTGTCCTTTGACACCTCTCAAGTTTTTTTTACTACAAAATACTCATTGAATTTCATTGAATTTGACACAATATTGATGATTGAACACAATAAATTGGCACACTACCAACATTACCAAAAAAAGAATACTATAAAACGTCATCTAACAGTATTCAAGCTAGCGAAGGCTTAGCAAGCGTTTATTCATATGGAGTGTTTTATGACGGTTTTTAGCTTTAGCGAACATTTTAGTTTGAAAACTGTTAAAACCTTCACTAAGATTTTTTTATTCATACCACCGTAACTGTAGACTGTCTAATCGTTCATGCTATAAACATCTGTTATCACTCATTCGATGTGTAATTGAGTGGAAATGTGTTTGAAGCCGATCGGCCGGCCGTAAAGGTCAAAGGTCAGAGCCGGCCGAGCCCGAGACTCGCAAATAACCCTCTCATATTATATACTATGTTATATGTTGGAGTTCACGTTCAGATACGTTTAAATGTAAAGCAAGAAATACTGATAGCTGGGCACCGTTAATCAAATAGTTAACTTCGTTAATCGTTAATCCGTTAAAAAAAAGTTAGCTTCGTTAAACGTTAAAGCGTTACATTTCGGACGCATTAACGCAAGTTAACGTTAATCGTTAATCCGTTAATATGTGTAATATGACCTTGTTATAACTTATATGATTGTGTTAGTGTACATACAAAACATATCGGTTTAGGTTCTGGGAGTTAACAGGTTAGGAACAAAACAAAATACTTGTATAATTATTGTATTCTACCTAACTAAATTACTCTTCTTTATTAACATGCAAACGAACACTGACAGTAATTTATAATAAAAATAACACTCTATGCACTGGCGCTGAGTAATGAAATGATAAAACCTCAGGATAAAACGAAACAAATCTCTTCGCAGTTTTCTCACTTGCACGCGCCTGAAAATGTATCTCGTTATTATCTAAGTAGTATTGTTTTTGTTTCACTCGCTGCTGCCGTGCCGCGCGTAATTGTCTGAACCTGTTTTTCGCTCCGCGCCGCGGTACCGCGCGGTAAATAGTAGGCATTGGATTAACGATTAACGGATTTCTGCATATTAACGGAAGTTAACGAGTCCGTTAACATTTTTAAAAGTTAACTTAAAAGTTAATCCGTTAATCAAATTGTTAACTTCGTTAATTAACGATTAACACACGGTAAATACACGCAAAATCTATAATGAAAAACTGGTTGGCAACACGTTGGCAACCGTGTGGCCGGCAACGCGCATACTATTTTTTGCTGTTGACGACCGCCTTTGGCGACCGTGTATTTCATACTTTAATGTTAACAAAGTTATATTTTGTACTAGCTATCAGAGAAGTTGATTCATGGGTAAATGGCGGACCTTATAAGTTGGTCGTGTTATGGCAAACCCAATCATGAGTAACCAAACATGCATTGAATTGTCATAACGTAATTCGCCATCTACCTTAGATATGAATTCTGTCTTAGATGCATTTATAGTCGTCAAGCGAACGTAGCAGTTATTTATTTTAATTGACTTCTAAAAAAGGAAGATATTTTATGTTCGGCTGTGTTTTTTTATAAGGGTTAATGACAAAGTTACCTGCTAGTGGTTTTCCACTAATTTAACTATTCTATAACGATTCTTGCGATTAGCAGATTATTTATTGAGATACTGAAGCTAAAATGAAATAACCGTTTAGACTAGAAGCGTCCTGGCATTGTTGGTTAAATATGAAATCTTGTTTCAAATATAAAAAATATAATAAAAGCACGAAGTTACCGCTAAAGGAAAAGTTTAGAATTGAAATACTTTAATATCGTAAATTCTATATAAAAATGCTTACTTTATTATGTTTGAGATACAAAAAGATACCGTAGAATCTACAAAGCATACTTCTTAGTTCTTACGGTTTTCGCTCCAGATAGACTTGTTTAAGACCTAACATTGAGAACACAAAAGTTTTGTAGCAATAAGAAACAGGAACTATTGAAGCTACTTATCGTTTACTCATGAAACAGAAATATTAATTAATGGAACAAGACGGTACATCCATGCTAATATTATAATATGAGAACTGTCACCCATATCATAACTATAGTTTACTATCTATTTTTAATTTGTATGCTTAAGAATGCTCCAACCGGAGAATTAGCAGGTCGGATGTCTGTCAGTACGAATATCGACGTTAATGACATTAAAATAAGATTCATATTAGCGCGCCTTGTACAATGTACAGTGGCGGTTACGACGCTCGCCGCGTTCTTGATATGGCGAAAATGTATGAAAAAATTTGAGAAATTTTCTTATTTTTCTTATAACTGGAAAAGTTGTTTATTTTTATATAAAATTTTTAGCGGACTTTATAGAGGACTAAATAAGCAACAATTTTTTTGTATATTTATTTTCCTCAGTTCAGTGTATTTAGATATTAAGGTACCTAATCAGACCCCATTTTTTTCATATTTTGCGATTATTGTGATGGTTAAAACGTATTTTATATGAAAATTTTGTATGTGGCTATAGAATTTTTATGGTACAGTCGTGGAGATGAATATATTATCTTTCATTTGAAACCAAAATATCCTCACAGTTTGACTCCTAATTCTTTAATAGGGTACCGGAAAATCGCTGATATATTTTGTAATAGCGTCCTTAATGTTCATGATTCCAAGGCACTGCTTAACGATTTTCTTCATATGCCTAGTCAAACGACAGTATGACTTTTCGATGTATAAACATTTTTCAAAATTATGATTATGATATTATCTGCAAAATGCATCAAACGCCAAGAAAAATATGTCAAGGAATGAAATATGTTCCAAAAATACATTTTCTTACATTTAAATGCTGAATGAAATCCTTTAAAGCTTCGAAACTCTAGAACATCATTATCAGAATGTCTGAAATGCAGTAATAAGAAAGATCGCCATTTATCACATTCGATCAATCATGGCCGACACGAAAGAGCTTGCCGCTTCATTCAATCTTACCGCTAATGTGTATATCGAGCGTTTGCCGCATCACGACTCATTCATTCATAGTACATACGTATTAGATTACTATCAGAGCCAGTCCACATGGCGCGTTGCGTCAGCATTGCGTCAACGCAGCGCTGCCGTTGCGATGTTTTACATACACACAATGTTTTACATACGCGCAACGCACACATGACGGACAGCTGCAGCCCCCTAGACGAAGCGTTGACCTTAAGACTGCTTTGTAATAACGCTGCGGTGGCGCAGCGCCCGTGTGGCCGGCTAAGCGTGAAAATGTTTGCGTTGCAACGACGCAACGCAAACATAATCCGTGAAAATTTCACGGATTATGTATTTCTCTCTAGCTATTACCGTTCTTGAGATACAGCCTGGAGACAAACAGACGGACAGACAGACGGACCGACAGACATCAAAGTCTCAGTAATAGGGTCCCGTTTTTACCCTTTGGGTACAGAACCCTAAAAATCAGATAGCTAGCTTCTAATTAGCACCGACGTAGCATCGTCGTAGCAGGTCTACGCTATCGTAGCACTGCTACGGTAAGTGGTAACCCCTTATTGCAGAGGAATCGCTCAGTGCTCATTGCTTTGCCAATTAGAAACATCTTGACGGCATCTTAACATTCTAACACCTCCGTGGTGCAGTAGTTAAGAGCATGGCTCTTGACTCGGAGGTCGTGGGTATGATTCCCACGTTGGAAACATGTTATTTCCAAGTTTGGATAGGACAATGCCGGCTGATCACCTGATTGTCCGACAAGTAAGATGATCCATGCTTCGGATGGGCATGTGAAAAGTCGGTCCTGCACCTGATCTCTCGCCAGTCGTGTCGGTCGTTCGTCCCACTGGATTATGAGAGTAAAAGGAATAGAGAGTCCACTTTTGTACTGCGCACTTTGGCACTATAAGATTACTCCTGCATAACTGACCTGGTTCCAATGAAACCGGCCACCGTCACCGAAACCGGTGTGGGAGTTGTTATTATTATTATTATTGCAGAGTGTAAAATGTAAGTTACTTACTGTCTACACGCATGTTACTTAGACTACGGTTACACGGTCAGTCTGGCATCAGAGGGGTTAGTGCGAGTTTTATTCGATCATACGCATCGAGCGCGTAAAGGCGAATTAATATGGGATCAAAGCAGCGCCATCTACTGGCTAACGTGGATACCGCTTTGATCCCATACAAATTCGCGTTAACGCGCTCGATGCGTATGATCGAATAAAACTCGCACTAACCCCTCTACGGTGATCGTCTAAACTCTAACCGGTTGATTGACAATCTGATAATTTCTTTATTATTTATAACGATAAACGAATTTTGGCGCAACGAAATTGCGGGCGTCATCTAGTTATACAATAATAATCTAGATCCTAAGCTATTAAATTGACAATCGAATGTGGACGAACTATAAGTCGTATACAAAAACTGTAATTGGAAGTTTCCCATTCACAGCCTTACGTGAGGCGTGCTATTATGTCGGAGTACGAGGATTGCAGTTTTAGCTCGGAGCTTTGAGGCTGAATTTTTCATTCCGCCTCACTGTGAAATCTGTCGCACTATTTAGTATTTCCCTTTCAGAAAAACGTATTGTTGAATACTTTTTTGGCTCAAATCAAACTAATCTTGAGCATGATTCATGAATGACCTCACTCAGAGAGGTTTTATAATTCCTAAACCTTACTTTAATTTTGGCAGAAAATTTATGGAGATTATGTTAAAACCTTCATCGAATTCAAATTAAGTAATCCTTAAATATGAGTGCGGCTGTAAGTGTTCATTTGATAGATAGAAATATAATATAACTTAAAGTTATGATGCTTAGCAGAAAAATAAGGAAATGAAAATAGTACCGCGCTTTAGCTTAACTTACATTGATACCTTTAATAATTATACATTTTTCTTATACATAGTATCTATCTTAATATTATGAAGAGTTAATGTTTTGTTTGCAACAAACAGGTTTTACTATGACTGGACCGATTTCGATAAAATTATAGACATAGAGTGAACCACGTACAAGGACATACACTACTTATTTTTGCGAAAAAATCAACGATCACCACGAGATTGTTATAGCACGTAGTGAGGAGCGGAAATCGTCTAAACATAAATATAACACTTGGTAAATTAAACAGAAAATGTTAGACTGAAGTAAAGTTTGTGGAGGCTAGTGAAGTAAAGAGTTATTAGAAATTGTAAAGAAACTCCGTAGACATGAGTCTCACGAGACAGAAGTTAACAAAGAATTATTTAGTTTTCTGGCCGGGGGCCAACGTCTTTCAGACTCCACCGAACACCTACTAATTACAGAATACAATGTATAAAGAAAGTTAATGGGCCATTAAATTATTAGACACTGTATAGTGCAGCGGTTGTGTCCAATTCCAGTACCTTAAGCCAAGACGTATTTTCGACATGTATCTAATTGATATCGATATTTCACACAAGTCACCACAATGTGTGTGTCGCCAACGCACACCAACGCCATCTCCTATTATTATAGACCATACAAAACTTTAAGATCTCTGGGCAAAATAGCACAGTGTTCAATTTTAGGCATCTTATGACTGGAAGATCAGTGATAGGGCTGACCATTTAGTCAAAACTCTTTCATTATCGCTTCATTATAGAATCGCCAACCAAAATGTATGGAATTGAAATATTAAGCGTTCGTTAATATGACGTTGACTTTCGACTCGTCTTATGTCAATTCCATACATTTTGATCGGCGATTCTATAACGAAGCGTTAAAGAAATAGATCTCGGCTCACCCCTCTGGTCGTTATTAGCAGATCGCGTTGATATGACAATATGGTGTACGTTATTGGTAGATATTCTGGAGACAGATTTCTGATTAGATATCTGGAGAGGGCAATCGATGAAGTATAATTATTTCGCCGATTGCTCCCCCCACTCTAGCCTTATAGTTTTGAGCGGCCTATAGTTACATAACTCCACTGTGTCCTTTCTGGGGCACAGCAGCTCCGGCCCACTTTGGCTCGCGTGCGGCTCGAAGTACCCTGAATATTTACTGAGCGCCCAGAGCCAAACGATCTCCGATTTAAGTACGGCACGAACTTGTATCGGATAATTATTGCGATACGACATAATAAAGCCAGATTGTCAATTCTTTCGTTTCTGAATCAACGTCATTGTGGATGTAAGTAGCATTTTTTCAGATATTGCAATAACATTCGAAATCTGAAAATATAAAAACATTAATGAACAACTAATTTTACAGTACTCTTTACAATATCTATTAAGTTGTTAGTGATGTGTGTACCTGTAGTTACGAATAACTAACATTTCAGTCGTTTTCATTATAAAACCTACCCTGAAATTAGTCTAGTATAACAACAATTAAGCTTAAAGAACTGAACCAATTAAGAAACTTCCACCAATTAAATAGGTTCATATCTGTATTTAATGGGTTTCTAACTCGACGATAATTGATTCGATTTCTAGAGATTACGGCGGAAAGATAAATTCTGAAGCAGATTTAATGGAGCGCTACTGACCTGTTTACCCGACTGCCAAGAAAGTGTTATATTTTAACTATCCCTAGTTTGCTATTATTATTATTATTATAAGAGTTTTACTCAAATCAAGATCTTTGAATCGAATCAACAATTTTTTAAAGCGATCCACAAACGGCGTAATTATCCTCGAACAATCATACAAAAGATCATAAATACGGTCGAATTGAGTACCCTTTACCTTTTTTGAAAGTCGGTTAAAATGTTTTGTTAATTAAAAGATAAAGTTGTTAATCTTGTAGGAAAACATCGCATCTTTCCATCTCCAACTGTGTTTGACTATAAGACAAGGACAAAATAATATATAGTCATAATTTTGACCCCTTTTAACCCCTTCGTCAAAAACTAATGCGAGCGAGCGAGTATTGAGAATATGCGTGCTCGATACGACGCAAATGAACAGAGACCGGGGCACTCAGCGTAACTAGAGCTCATGGTTTAGTGTTTACGTCTAGACTCTGGAGTCTAGAGTGACTAGACTATATAAGTCCTTGAAAAACCCTACTACTATTTTTACTACGATCTAAACTGTATTTTTTTTGTACTTTAAAAAAAGTCCTGAGGTGAATTTAAAAAGTTGAGACTTAAAGTAGATTGATGTAAAGTGTAAACTATAAACCTTGTAAGCGAACAAGTAGTTATTACAAAAGCGAAAAAATAAGAATATGCACGAAAAGGCGACAAAACTATTGTAAAAAGACAAGAAAGTGGCTTATGACGGCTATGAGTTAATGTTGATTGTAGAGCCAAAATCACTACGATGACTCATGACACACAGAACCATGACGGTAGCTTCAAGTGCGTGAAGAAGTAACAATTAAACATCATCCTGAAAACCCTCAGTGACAAGCTGGACAGCCCGCTCCTGAAGCACTGGGTCCGTGCACACGTGCATGTATCCGGTGCGCCAGAGGGTGGCAAATATTTAAATTAATTAAGAATTTTTCTATGGGTTATTACCTGAAATAAACGTATTTTATTTATTTATTTATTTAAACTTTCGCCTTTATAATATTAGTATGACTCGATAATATGATAAGAGGGTAACGGTTAAATGAATAGTGATTTTGATGAATATAAGTAGGTTTATACTAACACACGTAGGTAACTGCATGTTCATTGCCCAATGCCCATCCATTGTTAACTTTCATCCTTTTTAAGTGCATCTTAATCGGCGTAATATGTAGCATGCCTATTAACTAAAACGAAATTTCTAGGAATTGTCAAAAATGTATGTAAATCATAAAGTTAATATACCTAGCGGAATAGAGAAACAAAGGCCTGAGCAAGCGAGATGTCACTATCAGTAACACTGCGTGGTAAAAAGAGACGTGTGATGACACGACAGCTCTTTCTTTGACGACATGATGACATGATCACTCTTTTTTTGACGACCATCAGCCCGGATCAGCCCCGTTGACAATTTAATCTCATAGAATTCATGTTCAATCATGCTTGTGTACCTAAGTGCATACGTAGTACACATATTTTTCACACAGACGAAAACCAATTTCGGTTACGTTTGACAGTTCGAGTTTGTTGCTCTATTCCGCTAGGTATATTAACTTTATGATGTAAATATGTAATTTTTCCGTACATAAATTATTATTTGTGTTCGTTAAATACAAAGAAAATTACATATTTTTGACAATAACAACTGAGTTCATATTTTAATATCGCGAATCGGGCCGGAATCGATTCTTCGCTTGGATTACATACCAAATATGTAACAAAAAGTTAGGATTTCATATTGGCATTTGTCCAAGCAAGAACACGCCAGATGGGATAAATTTCGAGAAGATACGCAAAGGCAATGAGGAAATAAAACATTTTAAAATGTTCCCACTTTTTAAGAAGTTAAGTACTGTTAAACAACTAGCTTATTATAAACTAGTTGACCCGGCAAACGTTGTTTTGCCATTTAAAGTATTTCTACTTCATCAGTTGATACAAAATCTTACCCCCTCTTTTTTCCCCTAAGAGGGGTGGGGGGGGGGTTTATCAACAGATGTCAAGTTGGAAAACACAGTTAATAATAATATGAAGTAAGTCCAAGAAAAAAGTTTGATACAAAATCTGACCCCCTCTTTGGTCCCCTTAGAGGGGTGGGAGGGGGGATTTTTATACACCAGATGTTGAGTTAGAAGAAGACAAATATATCTGTGAAAACCGTATGCAAATCGGATCAGTAGTTTTCGTGTTAAAGAAAAAAGTTTGATACAAAATCTGACCCCTCTTTCGTCCCCTTAGAGGGGTGGGGGGAAAAAATTATAAGTATACACCAGATGTTAAGTTGGAAGAAGACAAATATATCTGTGAAAACCGCATTCAAATCGGATCAGTATTCAGTAGTTTTCGTGTGATAGTGGAACAAACATACAGACAGACAAACAGACAGACAGACAGACAGACAAAAAACTAACAACATTTTTGGCTTTTATAGCGATGTGGTGACACCCCCCGCTTATTATTTTTTAAATATCTTTAATGTACAGAATTTTCATTTCTACAGTTTTAATGTATAGATTAGATGACGCTATTGCGCAAAAATTCGTTAGTCGCGCGGGAACCATACATTTTTCTGGGATAAAAAGTATCATATTATTATGTCCTTTCCCGGGACTCAAAAGTCAAGGTACCATACCAAATTTCAGAAAAATCGGTTCAGCGGTTTGGGCGTGAAGAGGTAACAGACAGACAGACATACTTTCGCAATTATAATACAGTATTAGTATTTAAATATCAATAAACTATATCATTTTGTTGTTCTTGAATTTCATGAAAACCCCGTCATCTTCCATCTAGAACGACGTGTACATACTTAGAAAATTTTGATAGCGCGATCCAGAATTATGGCACTAGTTGGTCTGCCACCTTCTGCCACAGTCTTTAAGTTAAAAAAACCGGCCAAGTGCGTGTCGGGCCACGCGCAATGTAGGGTTCCGTAGCACCGCTAGTTTTTGAAAATTTCTGTATGGTCAACGAATGTACATTTATCTAGACACGCGGTAGCGTGTCCAGCCAAGTTCCAGCATAACAGAATGGCGAGCAGCACCGTGTGTAATATTACACGAACCATTTGCAGCTACTTTTGACCCCCTCATAATTCAGAAACTATTTCACATAAACGTTTCAAATTTGGCTCATATAATGAGATTTGCGAGATAAATATATGCTCTAAATTTCATGAGCATAGCTCAAACAGTTATTAAGATATTAACGCCCGAAAATCTTTTTATCACTGACTGACTGACTGACTGACCTATAGATCAAAATTCTAACCCACTTCCAGATGACCTAGAAGGCTGAAATTTGGAATCCAGCTCGATAATTGTGTGTAGGCCTAGGGAAAAATCAGAAAACAAAAAAAAAATCGGTCAAATGCGAGTTGGACAGAGCGAAACTAGGCAAAAATTGTGTTTTTTTTGTATGGAGAACCCCCTTAAATATTTATTTTATTTTACTTTTATTATATATTATGAAAGGACAAATATAATTAAAGATTTTGTGAATATTTCATTGAATATCTATAACAATTGATGTTATATAAATAATGTGAGATCTTAAACTAGATTAGATTTGACTTGGCTAGTTTTCATCAGAATTAAAATATTTAATAACTTTATGAAATGACTGATGTAATGAAAACTGGCCAACATCAATTGTTTTAGATATTCAATAAAGCAAAGAAATAGACTCTATTATTTGTTCATAATGTTATTTGGTTCCTATACATACATATATTTCGATTTTCCATGAAACTTGGCACTTATTTAGATCTCCATCCTTTTTACGGCGAAGACCATAGACAAGAATAATGTTTGTATGGAACTTGGCTCTCCATTTACATTTATGTTTTTGGTGGGATAACATGTTTTACACTACTAACAACATCATCTCAAAGGAATTTGAACGAAAAGTTCCTTTATACTTCGCCGAATACATTTTTTTTAGTTGATCGACTATTACTCAATAACTTATGAAGTCAACTTAGCCGTGATAGTTTTCCTTTTAAATTCAGCATTTTTCCTACTCCCGTGAATTTTTTCACATTTTCGGAAGCAACCGTTTAGCTGGTAGAAGGGGGGACACTTGACTCTAACGATTTTTTCCACTTTAAAACTTAATATTTCACAAATGGATCCCTAAACCGGAAAATGATCTATGAATACTCATAATATTTTTAAAAAACCTATCCAACGACACCCCACACGATGGGGTGGGCGCGAAAAAAAAATTTCAACCCCGCTTGATGTGTAGGGGAGGTACCATAAAAAAAATATATTTTTTTTAATATTTTATGTACCATTTTGTCGGCTTTATTAATATGTATATTCATGCCAAATTACAGCTTTGTAGGTCCTATAGTCTCTGAGCAAAACCGCGGACGGACAGACGGACAGACGGACAGACGGACAGACGAACAGACGGACAGACGGACAGACGGACGGACAGACTGAAACTATAAGGGTTCCTTGTTGACTACGGAACCCTAAAAAGAACGTATAAAACGATCTATCGATATCAATCAATAAGCAAGCGCATCCACAACAGAAACCATATTATATGTCTGTTTTTAACCGACTTCAAAAAAGGAGGTTATCAGTTCGACGCGTATGTATGTAATATTTCCAGAACTGCCCAGTTTTTAGCGTTCCGTAGCCAAAATGGCAAAAACGGAACACTTATTGTATAGTATGTTAATCTATAACAGCTTCTGAACAAATGTGCCAAATTTCAAAAGTGTATGTATGTATGTTTTTATGTTTGTGCACGCATACCTCCGGAACTACAAGTTTGAAGTCGGTTTTATCTTTTTAAAACACAGTTTATTTCAATCATAAAAAATATAATTATGATTTATAGGGCTTAAAAAAGCACATAAAATTGTTAGATTTTGTTTTATGGTTAACTCAACTAAACAATAGATTAATAAGAACTTTGAGCTTTAGCATCCTTCGACCCTCGTAATAGAATTGAGGTAACGTTGAAGCTCACCGCAAGGTAACGGTCAAGGAGCGAATTCCAAGTTCGCTACGGAATGCGTTGCCTTAATATTATAATGGCACACTACTGTATCTACACTAAGTACTAATAAAGAGATCTACAGTGAGTACATAGTTATGATAAAGAAGACTGTTAAGACAATGTATTTTCACCTTTTTAGGGTTCCGTACCCAAAGGGTAAAAACGGGACCCTATTACTAAGACTTCGATGTCTGTCCGTCTGTCCGTCTGTCTGTCTCCAGGCTGTAACTCAAGAACGGTAATAGCTAAAGAGTTGAAATTTTCACAGATTGTGTATATCAGTTGCCGCTATAACAACAAATACTAAACGCAAAATAAAATAAATATTTAAGGGGGGCTCCCATACAACACACGTGATTTTTTTAGCCTTTTCTGCTCTATATCAATAATGGCAACAGGTAGGTACTTGAATTTTCCACAAAATCCTTAGTTATACTTGTACTTTAATATGTAATAATTATATTAAAATAAAATAAAAAATTAAGGGGGGCTCCCATACAAAAAACACAATTTTTGGTCTAATTTTGCTCTATAATGGTACAGAACCCTTCGTGCGCGAGTCCAACTCGCACTTGGCCGATTATTGTAATACCGGACATGTGAGAATAGCAATATTCGTAATCATAATAATTATTTAAATACTTATGCATATTGAATTAAATATAAAACAAGTTTTAATGTATAGCCATCTCTCCTCTTCATAGTTTTACTCACAGCTTATAATACATCGGTTAGTTGGTAGATTCTGCAACCTTTTAAAGCACAGGAACAAATACATAAATGCAAATAGATGACGTGATAGCAAATTAAAGCTTATTACATTAATTTAAAAGAAAGTAATCACTGATCTTTTAAATTGTGAACACTAAATTGCTGATAAAGGATATGAATCGCCACAGAACACTTGACAGTTTATTTAATATGGCAACATTTTGCGATATTAACGAGCACATATAATTTTTCATAAAAAGTGCAATCGTTAAATATGACAAACAATTACATTTATAATGATTGAGAACCTGTGACATGCAGATTGATTTATACAACTAGGTGTAGGTGGAGTATCAAGTTATTCTAGGTCTACTAAAGTAACTCATCTATGAAATCGCCAACTAAATTGGGAAATGAGCACATATTTATACAAAATAGGTCATGTAACCTACAGTCATTATCAAGTTAATCGATACTGTTACAGTCGGCGATCTGATATCACTCGTGAACATAATATTCTTTGTCGTAGACAAAAATTAAGTGTGTAACCCGTACTCGTATCACAGGTAGTAGGTAGGTAGTGGTCCGAAAGGCTTAATTTCTATATAACCGATCGATAAAATATGAAACATGGTCATGAGGTACTCACAGTAGCCGGGTTACATGGGCAGCCGTCGCTCGCGCCCACCGTCCCAGGACTCGCGTAACATTTATACACACATAACCACCAGCTGTCATAGCACACTAGCCGCGCCAGCCATCTTGTATTACGGTCTCGTGAAGCTACTGGTACGGAGGGAAAATGTGTCGGGCAGAGCGGTCGGCGGCGAGTGAGCCGCTCGATACGGGGGCGCGTGCGCGGCGCGGCCGTGACGTCACCGCCCTGCCCAGCCGCCTCAATGGACCGGGGTTGCCAGGAACCCTGACAAACTAGACACCCACGTACTGACGTATGCCCAGGAGGGCTTGGAACTCTGAACACCCACGCATTGTAACACTGGAAAGCAAAGGACTATTTTCAAAATTCGAATGATCATCACGATGTCAGCTCACACGTATCATTCATATGCGTATGTTATTTTAAATGATAATTTACACTACAAAGAATTAAAATCTCATTAAAAATATAGATCTTTTCCAGTTATTCTGGTATAATTTAATGGTAATAAAAATCTCTTAAATCTAAATTATCTCTCTGTTGAGGCTTGGTTTAAAAAAAAAAACCTCAATTAATGTAAGTGGCAACATCAGTAATCGTACGTGAACTGTCGAGAGTCGTCAGTCATCAGCTCGCTGCCAGTTCGCTATATCTGCCTAATTAATTGCCCCTAACAACGGCACTCGACGATCGTCAATTTTATTACCGCAGGCTGCAACGAGCGACAAATTATTATTTACTCAGTTAAAGCATACGGGGCTTATTTTGGAATAATTGTGATTTAGGTAATATTTCTTTGCCGTTAGTAATTTTAATGACAATTTATGAAAACTAATAATTTGAAATATTTAACATAATTTATTTTAATTTTCTTTTAACTTTAACATGGCTTTAAATTTCGAGTTAAAGTTACTGCTTAAAAAATCATATAATCGACCGAGATCTACGGGTTACAACAACAATGATAAAATCCAACATAGCGACGCCATGCGACGTTGTGCCGTTACATATGAATTACATAATACCCAGCGGCGTAGCACTCATAATCCAATGTTACGCGACGAGGCGTAGTACGACACAGCGATGCGCTACGCGGCGTACCACAGCGTATACAGCATGACTGGTGGGACAATACCGATACTTAAGGAGAGTATTCAGTACTCGATTCTCATCATAAATATGTAATAAAATTAGGTACTTAATTTTTTACCAAATTTCCCTTTAAATAAATGAATCACGGACACTTAGTAAATTACTATGCGGCTGCGCGGCGCGGGCGTTATGCGCCCCCCGCGCCGGCGCGCTACCCCTCCTGCGCGCGGTGTCCATGCGTTGGGTAAATAATTATTTAACTTTAAGCTACATTTACTCAGTGATCAATTGATATTATTTCTCTATACTATTTTTTAAACTACTATGATAGCCAAATATCACGTCCTTGAGTATTGAACATGTCTCACGTCATGCTGTATAGAATCGGTGAAACTCATCGCAGTGCATGCGCTACGCGTCGTAGCTTATCGTAACGTTGCGCTACGCGGCGTAGCAGAGCGTACACAATCAGTGAAGCTCTTCGTAGTGGTGTGCTACGCGGCGTAGCAGAGCGTACACAATCAGTGAAGCTCTTCGTAGTGGTGTGCTACGCGGCGTAGCAGAGCGTACACAATCAGTGAAGCTCTTCGTAGTGGTGTGCTACGCGGCGTAGCAGAGCGTACACAATCAGTGAAGCTCTTCGTAGTGGTGTGCTACGCGGCGTAGCAGAGCGTACACAATCAGTGAAGCTCTTCGTAGTGGTGTGCTACGCGGCGTAGCTCATCGTTGCGTTGCGCTACGCAGCATAGCACGTCCTATAGAAGTGGCGAAGCTCAACGTGGTGGTGCGCTCCGTGGCGTAGTTCATCGTAGCGATGTGTATACGCACTACGACCTTTTACTGCATAGCAGCGCACTCTTGAGTAGTATTTAAACTTACTTTCATATTATTTTTAACCGACTTCAAAAAAAGGAGGTTATCAATTCGACGCGTATGTATGTAATATTTCCAGAACTGCCCAGTTTTTGTATATGGTAGTCTATTGCAGTGTCTGAACAAATGTGCCAAATTTCAGAAGTGTATGTATGTATGTATGTACTATGTATGTATGTATGTATGTATGTATGTATGTATGTATGTATGTATGTATGTTTGTGCACGCATATCTCCGGAACTACAAGTCCGATTGAGGTACTTAATTCTTTTTTTGTTGTACTAGGTATTGTTCAACTTAGGGAACACTACAAGTTTTATCAAAATTGGTTCTGTAGTTTTTGAGATAAGGCAATTTCAATTCTCAATTACGTACAATTTTGAAGTCGGTTTTATCTTTTCAAAATACTATTATTAATACTTACTTCATCATCCGTATTAATTGATCTGGTGATAATCATTGTTACAAATTTTTTCTCACTTTTTAGTTCTATAGTCCCGTCAATTTTCGGTTGGTCCTGAACTTTTCGAAAACAACAAAGTTTCTTGAGCGGTAGTAAACAACAGTTAAGCATATTATTAATAATATCAGTATCGAAATTCATCTTGCATTTTTAATTAAATTTTAATTTACATAATTAAATATTAAGCTATACTGAATGCTCGGCGCTAACTAAGCTCTTGAAATGAAGCCAAATCACATAGATAATATTACATCCTCTGCCTGTATTAATTAAATTAGTTATTGATAACCCGAATAGATAACTTCAATATACATTGATAAGAGTATATTATTCAAGTATTTTCTTTTTCATAACGTCAGGGTAGGTATGAAAATATATGTACTGCTTATGGCGAATCCTGATTCAACATTTAAATTGTTAATATAATTAAAATTTTCACATAAATATATAAGCTTCAATTTGCTTACGTAGTCGCAAAGAATTTTAACTTTCTCGTTTCATTTTTAATAGCCTCCTATAAGGTATAACGGCAGACGAAAATCAGTGTTTAGTTTCTATAAAATATTTTAAAACAATAAATATTAAATATACATGTAATGTGGTTTCACAGTGGCTGGTTCCAACACGGTTGAATGAGCAATGCCTACGCGCCATTATGCCAATGAAAGCTTTAAATATTCCGGTATACCGTATATGGACAACAGTTACTTTTTGTATGAATATTTTTATATATACCGCTAATTATGTCTACTTATAAAACCTAGTTTGATCTTTGAAAATCAAATACGTTTTCTTCCACAGGTGCAAATTAATTCAAACTTCGAATATATTAAGAATTGAGAATATTGCTCTTAAAATTTCTGTAGGAGAAAACAATTTATTGAGCAAACATATTATATTAAGCGCCTATTTAAGTGAAATAGCTACGCCGATGTACTTAACGAGTCAAATTGTAATGCTGATACAATATTTTGTATGTTACTATAATACTATATTATATTTCTCAAGACTTCGTGCATACCTACAAAATAAAACGTTTCTATGAAAAATACCCTGTGAATTTGCCTGAAAAAAATAAAAAAGTAACTCTTTAAGCGCTGCGATTTTTACAGTTTTATATTTTATAAGGGATACACATTACACACACACCCGAAAGTATTATCACTCGGTTTTTGTACATCCTGTATTTGAAGTAGTTTCTACACTTTATCATTATAAAAGAAAAAAACACAAATACACAGAATGAACATTTATTATTATTTACAAAATTTTAAATTACAATTTGGTATAATGTAATAATATAGAAAATAGTTTATACAAAAAACACTTCTAAAGTAATTTTTTATTAACTTATTGCTTATCGCCGATAACTGATATATTTTATGTGTGATTCTTTTAATTCTAAAATTATAATATGAATTAAGAAACTTTAATATTTTTTACATTTTTCAAATTTATACGATTTTCACTAAAAATATAAAATAGAGCATTTAGAAGGTTATTAATTTTCAACAAATTCTAGTAACATCGATTATAAGATAGGGATAGCACCAAAAATATGTCCTTAGACCTTACACTATTTTATACAAAGAATTATATCTTGGTAACTTTTTACAAAATCACATTTTGCTAAAACGAGTACCTATAAAAATATGAACGCCCGAATAATATGAACCCTGCACACCATAAAAGATTAAATAACAATTTATACGCATTTTTGAGTCCTAAAGAAAGTCAAAACAATTAACATTGGACCTTCTTCAACACTTGAATAAAACCAAAATAAAAATTTGAATTATTTTGAAAAAATACAATAAAAATAAATTATCGTATATTTACAACAAAAATTTTCGGGTTTCTCTTAACTGTAATGTAAAATATAGCGTTAGGTATATATAAAAGTATAAAAATACAATATTTTTAATAAAGACACCAAAAATATCTTTGCCAGTCATAGGATGGATTGTGGAAAATAAAAACTTTGACTGGCGAAGAAACCAATTCGCTTATACGTTTCACTATAATAATATTATGTACATTATACAGGTAAGAAAGGCTCGGCCAAAGTTAGAATATAAAAAAGCATAAAATAAAATAAAATTAAGAAATTTAAGAAAACCCCCGCCAAAAAACTTTAAAAAGTAATGAAATAACATTTCCTGACTTTAAGTTTAAATCATTCCTAAGAGTAAAGTAATATTTTAGTCCATAATTGTTGTCAAGGTGTGTCGGGGGACCGCTAAGTAAACTACCACAACAGCGACTTTTGCATTTTGTATCGCCATAATAGTCGCTGATTTTCTCGATTCGGGTCGCTGTGAACAGACCCTTAATTTATATTGTTATGTGAAATCAAACATCTACATTAGCGGTCCCCCGACACACCTTGACAACAATTATGGACTAAAATATTACTTTACTCTTAGGAATGATTTAAACTTAAAGTCAGGAAATGTTATTTCATTACTTTTTAAAGTTTTTTGGCGGGGGTTTTCTTAAATTTCTTAATTTTATTTTATTTTATGCTTTTTAAACTTGTGCAGAATAATTGCTATCAACTGGATCATATCCCAATGAATACCATCTATAAAATATGTCCTCTTGGATGAGGCCATCAATATGAGCCCAAACATGAAACCTCCACTTTAAGTTCATACGGAGCTTGGCTCCTATAGAATCCAGGTGATGCTGCAGCAGTAGCATGCAAATATTTACTGTTTATCTACGTCTTACTGGTTGTCGCAATTAAAATGAGCCCAAACACGAAACCTCTGCTCTAAGTTGGTGAGGAGTTGGGTATCCTATTGATTACCAGGTGATGCTGCACCACCAGGTCAACTTTCCAATAATGTGTATATATTCATAAGTGTCTCGAACCAGGATGCAAAATATAAAACCCATCAAACGACTGCAAGTTGCTAATCGTCCTATCACGAACCAGATATACCGTGATATTTCAGCAATGAGCAGGCTGATGATGATGAACTATAGCTAAGAACACTCACCGTCATGTCAGCTTTCAAACAAAAAAAACTAGATCAAAATCGGTCCACCCGTTTGGATGCTACGATGCCACAGACAGACAGACAGACAGACAGACAGACAGACAGACAGACACGTCAAACTTATAACACCCCTCTTTTTGGTCGGGGGTTAAAAATGATAAAGAAGTAAAAAAAAACAATAAGATTGTAAATATCATATAGAGTCAACCAACGACAAAACGTTCTAACGTAATGTTTAAATTTTGAACGGTCGCACTCAGAGACTCTTTGTGTATACCAAAAAATGTGTGTAACTTCAAACATAATATTCATTAATTTATAGTTAAGTAATTAATTATTAAATTTTTCTGAGTGCGGCTGTAAACCAACAAAATTTTATTGTTTTCTTACTTCCTTACCGTTTTGACGCTGTACTTTCTGTGAGCCCCTTTAATTCCTTAACATATCAGTCGATATCTAAACTCTTAAAGCTACTGGTGAAGCTGGCGAACATGCCTTTGCTGGGCTTCTTCACTCTCTTCTTTTCATCCACCTTGAACATTTCGGACTCTGTCAACCACTCCCGGTAGTTGTTCTCCATGTTCCTCCTCTGCTCCTCATGGAGCTGTTTGACCGAGGGTTGGGGGCCGCCGTAGTCTTCCGGCAGAAGCTCTAGATCGACCACGGAGGCTGGACCCTCGGAGGAGAAGTTGAGGAGGTTGATGAGGTTGGAGTAGATGAGCGGCTTGACGATGCACATCACCTGGTTTATGAAGGAAACCGTGTTCACCACGTGGATTTTCCGAAGACGGCATGGGTGAGCGTTCTGAAATAGAGATAGAGTTTGTTTAGTCACCTGTGTTGATTATATTATACTATGAACGGTGTATGTGATGCATCATGCAGCATTGCATAAGATAGAAGTTTTGATGCTCTAGATGTTGTCCCTGGCTGATTGCTTTACATTTAGAAAAGCAATCCAACCCAAATGAAAACCAATTTAAGTTTTTCTCTGGTTTAACCCCCGTACAACACATAATTAGTCCCTTTATCCTCTTCGGGGTTGAATCTTGAAGATTTTTTGGTGAATGTATATAAACATAGATAGATGTCACAAACCTGGATATAGTGCATGAAAGCGCGCAAAGCGGGCAGCGTGAGGCGCGTCAGATGGCCGAGACTGCAGCCCTTCATGTCGAAGATGACCACATAGCCGTCCGACAGGCCGTCCTCAGACAACTTCACGTCATTAAACATGCAGAACACTCGCACGGCGTCCGCGAAGTTCAGCTTGGAGTAGTCGGTGTCGGCGAGCCGGTACAGCAGCAGGTTATAGTTCTCTGCAGTCGGCTTAGGCAGCGCCACCATGTGACTGTAAGGATAAATAAGTCATAAACAGTGGCGGCCCTAGGGGGTGGCCAACAGGGCAATCACCTGGGGCCCCGCTCTTGCAAGGGCTTCTCAAGACGTCCTTGAGTACAGACATGTCTCAACTCATGCTGTATATTTTGCACAAACACTCACGTTATATCCAAAATAGTCTTATTCTTCGGCAGTAGTGGATCTCTATTCGTGAACAAGTCGGGTGTGTTTCCGCGAAGAGTGAAGTAGCTCTCGATGGTGTCTTTGGTTTCCTTCACCTTGAAGAAGTTGGAGTGCATGAAGAGATAGAGGTACTCGTCGGATATGTACGGCAGGTGCGGCTGGGTTTTCATCCTGGAAGAAGGAAATAACTGTCTATTTCTTATAAACAAAAATAAATAATTTTTATTTTGGTTTTAGTATTTGTTGATATAGTGGTAGTAGTTTCTGTTAATAAACAATGATTTATAATATATGTTTAATATTGTATGACAACACTGTGTCGGGTATAATTATAGGTCTGTGGTTATCTTTGTGGTTAATGTCAAGTTCAATATATCAAGTGTCAATATGACAACTGTCACTTTAGACGTCTCCCTACTGCTAGCGATAGGCCCTCCATGTTGTTGATTTGAGATGTAATAAAAAGCAAGTTTATATTCAAAGTGTTATCTTTAATTATCCCCATAATCCTTAACAGGGTTATGGGCCCAGTACGGCCATCGGTTTTATCGAAGATAATTACGTGTAAAAAGACAAAAAATGTCGAAAGAAAAATACCAAATTGTTCCTTTCGCGGGGGACAATTATGGCGCATGGGAATTTCGTCTGAAAAGTATCCTGCGGGATAATGGAGCAATAGAGGCGATCGAAAAGGAAGATTTCAGTAAATCTAAGGATAACAAGCAATTGGAAGCTAAGGCCCAGGCTATCATAATAGCGGCAACCGCCGATAGTCACCTCGAGTACTTGAAGGACAGATCTGCTTACCAAATGATTAGAAGCATGGAGGACAGCTTTAAGAAGAAAGGTACACGATCTAAATTATTTATAAGAAGGGAGTTATCCGATATGAAGTTCAATGAACGAAAACCTTTATTAGAACATTTTATTGATATGGAAAAACTATTTGCACAACTCGGGGATGCTGGCAGTGAGCTCTCGGAGGAAGAAAAGGTTAACTATTTACTCCTATCCATGCCGAAATCCTATGAAGGCATTATCACGGCTTTGGAAACTGTGGAGGAATTGAAAATGGACTTTGTGAAAAACAGACTACTTGGGGAAGAGGAAAAACGGAACAGAGGAGCGACCAAATCCCTTGACTCTTCAATCTTCTTGTGTTATGGATGTGGACGCCCCGGACACAAGAAATTCCAGTGTAGGAGCATTCAGCAGGCACGATACAGGACTGGTGACTGGAAACATCACGGCCGTGGACGTAGCGACTGGAAGTACAACGGAGGCCGAGACGACAGTAAGGCAACTCGTCATCAGACCCAGGGCAGAGGTAGAGGAAAGTCATTTCTTACAGACACAGAAAATACTGAAGGTAACAAATTTGTAAGTTTTATGTCATTTAGCTCTGACACCGAACAGCAGAATAAAAATATTTTTAAATGGGTTGTTGACTCAGGTAGTTCATTTCATCTTGTAAATGACATTAGTTTATTCTTTAATTATTGTAAATTAGATAAGCCGATTAAAATTTCAGCTGCTAAAAATGGTGTTGATTTAGAGGCTGTTGGTGTAGGAAAAATAAAATGTTATATAAGTGACTTTAGAGTTGATATTATATTAAATGATGTGTATTATGTACCGCAATTAAGAAAAAATTTATTATCTGTATCAAAAATGGAAAAGCATGGTTTAAAGATCATCTTCAATAAAGGGGAAATTAAAGTTTTCTCACAAACCAATGAATTGCTTATGGTTGGGCATAGACTAGGGTCCCTTTATTTTGTAGAATTAAAAGTAATATTTAATGATTGTTATTATGGTGCAAAATCAGACACCAATGATAATTCAGTAGAAATTTGGCATAAACGATTTTCTCATTTAAGCTATAGTAGTTTGAAAACTTTAGTAAATAAAAATATGGTTGATGGTTTAACTGATTTGAAAGAAAAAAATTTAGAAAATAGGCATTGTGAACCATGCATACTTGCTAAGATTACACGCCTTCCTTTTAATGGGAAAATGTATAAGGCTAGGAAACCATTAGAACTAGTACATACCGATGTTTGTTCTGTTAGCCCTTCTACATGGGACGGGTATAAATACTTTGTTACTTTCATAGACGATTTTACCCACTTCACCGCAGTTTACTTATTAAGAGACAAGTCTGAGGTTTTTGAATATTTTAAGACTTATTATAATTATGCTACTAATCATTTTGGTCATGGTATATTGAAGTTAAAATCAGATAATGGTGGTGAGTACATTTCTAGAAATTTTAAATCCTTTTGTGATGAAAAAGGCATAGTATTGCAATATACGGCTGCATATAATCCCGAAATGAACGGAGTAGCTGAAAGAATGAATCGTACTCTGACTGAAAAGGCACGTGCATTATTGTTAGATTCACAGCTTACTAAAGAGCTTTGGGGCGAGGCCCTGCGTTATGCAGTATATGTCACTAATCGTAGTCCCACTGCTTCCCTTAATGTTACACCTTTTGAAATGTGGGAGGGAAGACGTCCTAACGTGTCTAATTTTAGAATATTTGGGTCATCTGCATATGCCCATATTCCCCAAAAATTCCGTATGAAGTTGGACCCTCGTGGTGTGAAATTGAAAATGGTTGGGTATGCTCCGGGGGGATACAGATTATGGGATGCTAATGAAAGGAGGATACGCATAGAACGGAATGTAATGTTTAGGGAGGAAACATGTTCAGAGTCCCCTGAAACAGTTAGTATTGAAGTTGAGTCTATCTCGGATGGGAACGAGAAGGATGGTGGTAGTAGTCCTGAGAAAGCCAAAACTCCTTTAATTTCTGATAAAACTCAAACCTATGGTACTGAGAAAGTGTTAACTTCTGATAATAATTTAGAATCATTACAACCTGAGGGAACGGATACAGATTATGTTAATTCTAGGGAGAAAAGAAAGAAAAATAAACCAAAATATTTACAAGATTTTGTCACTGATGATTCAGATTTAGGTGATATATTAATGGCATCATTTTTATCTTGTTCTAATGATAATGTCCCAGAAAAATTTAATGATATAGATTCTTATGACGATAAAGATAGATGGTATGAAGCGGTTAACGAAGAAATTAAATCTTTGGAGGACAATAAGACTTGGGAAGTTGTAGAAAGACCAAACGATGTTAGGTTAATTGATTGTAGATGGATTTTTACAAAAAAGGCGGGTAACATATATAAAGCTAGGTTAGTTGCAAGGGGATTTCAACAGGAAGGTAGTTTTACCGAAATTTATTCTCCTGTTTTGAAATTACAAACTCTCAGAGTTCTTTTATCATTAGCTGTTCAAAGGAACTATTTAATTCATCAAATGGATGTTAAAGGTGCTTTTCTCCATGGTGAAATTAATGATGTTGTGTACTTAAAGCCCCCACCTGGTGTAAATATAAATAAAAATTATGTCTTGAAATTGAAAAAATCACTTTACGGTCTTAAAAAATCTTCAAAGAATTGGTACAATAAATTTTATGATTTTATGAAAAGTAAAGGGTTTCAAAGAGCAGAAAGTGATTATTGTTTATATTTTAAGGATGGTATTTACATTTTATTGTATGTGGACGATTTGCTAATTTTAGGTGAGGACAATTCAAGGATAAACAATGTTAAAGAAATTTTAAGCACAGAATTTAAAATGAAAGATCTAGGATGTAAAAATTTAAAATATCTGGGTATTAATATTATTCAAGATAGTGACTGTTTGTATATTAACCAGAAAGAGTATTTAGAATCTATATTAACAAAGTTTGGTATGTCCGAAGCAAATGTTAGTGAATCACCCATGGAAGTAAATATTAATCTTGATGATTGTATAGTTGATTACTCTTTAGAGCATAAATGCAGAGCTTGTATAGGTTCTTTAATGTATGCTGTAGTAGGTTCTAGACCTGATTTGTGTGCTGCTGTTTCTTATTTAGCAAGATATCAATCTAGACCATCAGAAAGATTATGGCAATGCTTGAAAAGGGTTTTAAGATACGTTAAGGGTACCATTAATTATAATTTAAAATATAATAAGAATTGTAATTCTGAACCACTAGTTGGATATGCTGATTCTAGTTTTGCTGTAGATAAAGATAGGAAATCTATAACTGGTTATGTATTTAAAGTATTCGATAACAGTGTTATTTGGCGTTGCAAAAAGCAGAGCACTGTAGCTTTAAGCACTACTGAGGCAGAGTTATACTCCCTCAATGAAGCCACTCTAGAGGCTTGTTGGATTAGGAAATTGTTAAATGAGTTAGACGTTACTTGTAATACCACTACCATATATGAAGACAATAAAAGTACAATATTTTCTGTATGTAATCCTGATCAAAAAAGAATGAAACATGTTGATGTAAAATACCACTTTATTAAACATAAAATAGAATGTAAGGAAATTTGTGTTATGTATATACCTACAAAGCAACAAATAGCTGATATTTTTACGAAACCGTTAAATAAAACCTCTCATAATTATTTTGTGCAAAAATTAGGATTAGAATAGAGTTTAGTTTGCATTGTGTATTTTTAGTTTGTTAGTTCTGCTAAATACAAACCATTGTATTGTTAGTTCTTACTTATTGTAAAGTTTGAAATTATTGTAATGTTAGTCGAGTTTAGTTCTGATATAAATCATTGGGGGGAGGTGTTAATAAACAATGATTTATAATATATGTTTAATATTGTATGACAACACTGTGTCGGGTATAATTATAGGTCTGTGGTTATCTTTGTGGTTAATGTCAAGTTCAATATATCAAGTGTCAATATGACAACTGTCACTTTAGACGTCTCCCTACTGCTAGCGATAGGCCCTCCATGTTGTTGATTTGAGATGTAATAAAAAGCAAGTTTATATTCAAAGTGTTATCTTTAATTATCCCCATAATCCTTAACAGTTTCTCGGTTATTTAAATACAGAATGTTGACAGACAGACAGCGAAGTATCGATATTACGGTTTTCACCCTTCAAGTACGGAAACCTAAAAAATAGGACACATCAATGAACATATTATTAGTGACTGAAATATTATTTTCGAAGCATGATTCAGGATACGCATTTGGTTCCCCACACCAAATCGAAGTTGCCAAGCGAAATAGTATTATAATAAATAATAAATATTATAAAAAAAAATATAATAGAGATAAAAATATTTCAACGCCGCTATTAAAATCGCGTGAAATCTAATGTTTTGCAAATTGATTGCATCTGCACAAAGTGTATGGTTAACACCTTCAAATTATAGGTATTGTTCAAATACCATGCGTCAAAATTATCATCGTGATAGATATTATAATAGTTTTGTAGTAAATTGAAGTTAATATGTCTAGTAATTTGTATCTACAATCATTAAACTTGGGGCTCATTGAGGTGCTCATAGCTATTGATGATATTTTAAAACCAGCTTCTACAGTACCGTTAAGAAGATATTATTTTATTCTTGTGACAGACTGACAGCAAAGTCGCCACTTTGCTGTCCGTTACCGCCGTAACCCAGTCCCATTTTCCCGTTTGAGTACGGGTATAGATAATAATTTTGTGGTATGAACAGAAAAATGGCGAGACGGATTAAACATTGTCAACGAAGTCCTACTGTGATTAAACATGTTTTCTCTCTGTTGCTGTTATGAAAGAGAAGGCATGAATATAATAATTATGTCAAGAAAATAGCAGTTTAACATAACGTCCATTAAGTTCCAACACCGCGTCAGTAAAAAATAACAACTTTTCAGGAGAGAATAACTATTATTGCATAATTTTGTATAGATACCTTACTAAAGCAGGTTTACTATTTAATTATTTTAGGTATTTTCTGAGTCCACACTTGCTTTCTCCTGATTACTAATCACCTGCACTTATCACGTCTAATCGAAATGAATACAGGCCTTTACGCAGTGTCAGAACTTAAATGACGATAATTAAGTAAGATTGATTGCTAATTACCATTCTCTAATCTCCTGTAACTCGCTCTCGTAGCCCTCAGGTACAGGCTTGAGGCCCCTCAGGAAAGGGTGAGAGTACTTGGTCGCCGCCATGTCAGCCAGCGCGCCTGAAAAAATATAAAAAAAAATTGATCATCTTCAAATCGAGTAGACCGATTATGATAAATGATGATAATTTCGCTGGAAAATGAGGAGTTTTACAAGCCTTGAAATTTGGTTACCTACTAATAACTTTCCAATTCACAGTACTTAAAAATAGAACGGTCAACGTCAGTCGTAATAAATTAGTGTTTTAAAGTTACGATGCAGTATAATGTTCTACTGCATTTTCCTTAACACGCGAATATTGTTCATATTTTAGAAACGCGGATTTTTCGCAAAGCACTTTTCTTATTCTGCGTTTCGGTAGCTTTCCAGCGACCGTAGTGACTGGTAGATCGTAACCGAAAAATCGGGAACAAGAGAAGTACTTTGCCGATAAATACCGTGTAATTAGTATCAGAAAATTATTATCATTTTTAACAACAGAGATATACCTATATGTGTATAATATTTTATTCTTTTAACGTAAACCTCGTTTCAAAAGCAAGTGTAAACTAAAGCAGGATGCTCATTGCTCTGTAAATCCACCCAAAGTTACGTGGAACAACTTTCTCCATCATACCCATTGCATGTTCACAGTTCAAAGGGAGTTTTATTATTATACAATGTATTGTCCTCTTCACCTACAGTTTACATGTCAAGAAATTTTAAATACGAAAAAATTGAAATCATTTATTAGAAGAAAAAAATCTACTTATTTTCTTTCAATCTTAGCGGTACATAGTTTACATCCATAATTTTAAGATCACTTGGCAAAAATAGACGGGAAAGACCTAGCTTTTGATTTTTGGCTTTTTAATGGGGAGAGAAATGAGCACTGTTTCGCTCAGGCACCTCAAAGTTGTGCGCGGTCTGAACACCTGTTTTCTCTGATTGAGAAATTGTGACTCATCGATGGATGAAGTATCTTTATTAGGCTCAATTCCACCAACGTCTGTTAATGTCAATGTCATATTATCTCCTTTTTCATTCATATGAAAAATTAACGAGGTAACACGATAATTATTCAAGCATTAACTTTAACAGTAGTTGATGAAATTGGGCCTAAATCGCATATCCACCAGCTAAATCAAATAAAATCATTTAAGAACGTCAACGTCAAGCTTGTTTATATTTCATAGAGGACTGCGAGTACGCAACATTATAGACATGACACATATAGTTTACTTTCACTAAAATTTTACCGTAAAGATATAACGTACTCGTTAAAATCACGTACACAGTAAGTACGACGTATGTAACGGTATAAAAACCTGTTTTTGATGCGCGAATTCAGTTGTGAAACGACTAGCCATGCGGGGAGAACCAATTGAAAACGCAATTGTTTATTAATGTATTAACAAATAATTACCAGTTACATGAAATTAGGATACCTGCTATTTGCCGAAACACACCGAATGCCGAGTGAAAAGGTTAATAATAATAGTTTAAAAACTAAAAAACACGCTTTAGCCAATCCGCCATCTTGGATGTCTGTCCTGTTTGATTTAAGTCACGTGACTATTTTTATCGTATTCCTGACAGCAAACCCTTTCATTTGATATCCATACCATGGGGGTGCATTTCAAATAGCCTGTCCGCCAACTTGAGGAGGCCTTCATATTGAATTTGTAATAACGTTTCTTAGCTAGTCATGTATTGTCATGAGAACTCAGAGCGTGTGCAAAATTTCATCCAAATCGAAGACCGGGATGTGGGTCAAATTAAAATTCTAAGATTTTCTTACTACACATTTAGTTACAACTGAAGCTATGTAAAAAGAAAATATGTTTGAAAAGATAGACCATAAGGACAATACTCCAGAGTATATTATCACTGGGAAACTGGGAATTCACTGAGAATTATCACCGCGAAGCCCGAAGGCATATTATATGCACCGCAGTGCACTGTGCAACTAGATGTTGCACAGTGCATATATGCCTTAACGGAAAAGGCAAAATCAACGGAAGCCGTACATTTTATCGCAATAAAAGTAGCCTTCTCTGTGCCTGCTTTGCATCTTGCCCGTCGAAATTGCTTTAGTATTCCCTTTCAATGCAAGAAAACTGATATCCTTCTTTATTATAATATATTAGCATTATTAGTAGGTTGCATAAAAAATAAAAATAGTTTGAAATCTCATTTACAAATAATAATCATTACACCTTTACAATTTGCTCAGCATCTCTACATTACAGCCGCAATGCGAATGATATAGTCAGCTGTTCAATTATATTTCCCAATGAATTTCATTGATGAAAACATTACAAAACTCGAGTGAGGGCTTCACTCAAGTACGTATGTATATTATGTAGAGTATTACGTTTTATGTTTACTCAAATCAAACACTCATATCTCAATTTAAACTAAAACAGCCTGTAAATTGTAAGAGAGAATGTAAGCAGAACGAGATGCAACTTAACTCTATGATGAGTTTAACGGTTTAATAATTTTTAAAGTTAATCTTACATCAACTACTAATAGATTTGACATATTATATAATTTTAAACTCATTATTATTTCGTACAGTGTTATCGAGTACATACAGAATAAATTCTGCATAAAATTAATTTTCACTGTGTTAATTTACGATGTTATTATTTCTTATAACTGCTCAAAGAAGGATAATTAATAAAGATTTATAAATATAATTTATATTATTTCGTTATATTTAGATTATTCATAAAACAACTATTATATAGTGTTTTTTTCTCCTTTATCCTTGTTTTTAGGGGGTCGCTAAATTTTTCATAATTACCGCATCCATGGGAATTGTTTTAAATAAAATTCAAACAACTATTGTACATGTTAATAATAATGAGAGGAGTGTTTAAACAATGCATGGGTACTAATTTTTTGTGTATTTATACACCAGTTTTTTTTTTTCAATAATGTTATTGTAAACAACGGATTTATCTGATCATAGCTTTACATAATAACATTTCCTTATAATTTAAGCCAAGGTACTAATTACTGATAATAAAAAGTTACAATCCGTACTAATGTAATAAATGCGAAAGTTTGTCTCTGCTACCTTATCCATAAACCTGCACGGATGGGATGTTTATTGTTTAGTATAGACATATAATAAATAAAAGGTTATTTATTTAGCTTAAAACATACAAACTTTCATCTAGAGTCTAGACACACAATTTAAAGATAAGTATTATTTACTTTTACAATAATTTTTTTTATGAAATAAGGGGGCAAACGAGCAAACGGGTCACCTGATGGAAAGCAACTACCGTCGCCCATGGACATTCGCAGCATCAGAAGAGCTGCAGGTGCGTTGCCGGCCTTTTAAGAGGGAATAGGGTAGGGGAGGGTAGGGAATAGAAAAGGGTAGGGGATTGAGCCTCCGGTAAACTCACTCACTCGGCGAAACACAGTGCACGGGCTATTAGACGCCGGTTTTCTGTGAGCCCGTGGTATTTCTCCGGTCGAGCCGGCCCATTCGTGCCGAAGCATGGCTCTCCCACGGTATATGTTTTTGTACAATGATCACGGTACAATGGTCTTATATTACATAGTATGTTAAGATCGCAACCGGCAGCTTAGCTAGGTTAATTTATATCAGGTAAGTATTACTTATTAAAATTAAGTAAAAAATTACATAGAATCAAATGTTTAAAATTAATTAAACTTGATACAATAAATTATAAAACATAGTATAAAAATTCAATTAAAATAATTTAACTATATTATTATAGTAATTACAATACCTTACATTTAGTAACATTCATAAAGACGTATACTATCATTATAATTTATAACAAAGTTGTTTTATGTAACTACAGGTCAGTTGCGTAAATTCTGAAACATTGACGAAAATTATTATTGGGCATTGGCCGTGACCATGCCATGGACACAGGTCATGGACATTTCCGAATAAAAAAATGAAGAAGATGTTAGAACTTACATGTTTCGATTGTTTTGTTTTACTTAACAGAGAATTTAACATTACCTATGTATTAATTTGTTATATATTTTGTGTTTAAGCGAATATTCTAATAATATAATCTTATAGTAATATAATATTATAATAATATAATATTATAGTACTCACTAATTTGTTGCCTACTTTTAGAAACACGTTAACAAAAAATACCAACAGTTTTGTTAGATAACTTATATTTTTACACAGCTAAGGCCCACTTGCGCAGACCTGAGTTAAAGTTAACTCTGACTTCTGTGTTAAACATCATAATATCATATCTGTCACTCACTTTAATATAGAAATGACATGATGTTTAACTCAGAAGTCAGAGTTAACTTTAACTCAGGTCTGCGCAAGTGGGCCTAAGTTAACTTGCATAATTGCACACAGTTTTACTAGAATTAAAGTTTTACAACAGGAGCACCAAAATTAGGTGTTTCTACTTCTGGCAGTCATGGTTCTAAATCTGATGATACCAAAAATGTGCTAAAGTTTGGCATCATCAGATTTTCGAGAAATATATTTTTCATAAAAATTTTTCGACTTTGTAATAAAATCACTGCGTATAAAAATAAATGTTGTACAGCTATTAATAAATAACACTTCAAGAATGAAAACGAACAAACTATAAACCTCTGTAATTAAACATGTTTTAATTGAGTGCGAAGTCAATAAGTAGGTTACACAAAGTTCGAGGTTATCAACGCAATACAATGACAATTTTTTTTCTTTTGCAATGTAAAAATATACTTTTCCATATGTATAAATGGGGTCAAAAGTCATTGTTAGAATAACAATGCCTGTATGTAACGGACGCAGTGTCAAGTTTTTAACGCAGTTTCCCACGTTATCGATAACAAATAATTTGACCAATTGTGACCCAAAAGTGTCATGAATCAAAAAACAATACATGTGACAAACAAGAATAATATTAGTATTATCATCGAACTTTCTTTTCGTTTCTGCACTCTGCAACATGGTGATTATTCTAGAAGTTGCAGTTTGAAATCTTCTATATTATATAAAAATATAAGCCCTTTGTTAATTTAATATCATCAACTTTTTATCTTGTTTCGTATGACTTAATGGCAGGCACGCAGGTATTTAACAAAACATTAACGCTAACAAGCGCTGGTGAAATACGGCTTTGGGTAAAAATCTGAAAGCCCCAAACTTGGGTAACATTTTGAAAATGTTTCTGAATTGGGAATTAATAATAATAATCACTAATCCACCACATCAGAAAAGTGTAAATCAATTGAATAAAAGCTATCTTTTTTCCTATTCATTGTAATGCGCCATATTAGCATTATTATATTTTATTATCCACATTATTATATTATAACATTATTATATTTTATTATCCACTACTTAGAATATTAGAGAAATATTTGAAAATCAAGATACACTACGACTCTACATAATTATAATAATATTTTGTAGAGTTAATTTTAAGGTTATTCCACTTAGTCGGTTCGCAATTTGCAAGTTCATAGGTAGGTCAACAACCGACCGACCGAATTATATCTAATTGTAGGAATTAAAATATATTGTCTTTTCCCCCACTTAGAATTGATATGTATTTTATATTTCATATATAATTATTATTTTAATTCAAATTTTTAGAACGTTTAGAATTAGTATTCAAAGTTTTAGAACGTTTATATTGCATTAACGATTGTGGAGGCAGGTATTAAATGTTATAAATGTCTTCAATCCACATAATATTATTATTATTATTATTATAAAACTAGCTTTCCCGGTGAACTTCTTGTCACCTTCCCAGGACTTCTACGAATATTTTAAGGCTAAAATCAGCCCAATCCGTTCAGCAGTTTTCGAGTTTTAGCGCGATAAATACATTTGAAAAACCGTTTTTATATAATATAAGAAGAAGAAGATATAATGTAATAAGTACCATAATTATCTTTATGCCTATGGACATTGGACCATAATTTTGTGCCTTTACCAGAACACTTATATAATTCTAATTCAACTCAAACTCAAATCTACTTATATAAATAAAAATTAATTTAAAATGTTGTTAGTCTCGCTAAAACTCGAGAACAGCTGAACTAACTTTGCTAATTTTAGTCTTAAATTAAGGCCGTCACAGACTTAGCTATAATATATATTAATATACCGTACTAGACACACTGAGACCAGAAATATATTAATATATAGCTGAGTGAGTGGTCACGCGAAAATTGTATAGAAAATATATAGTAATAAGCCTAGCTATAAACATATTAATATATATTATAGCTAAGTCTGTGACGGCCTTTATGCGTGTCATCGCCCGCGCGCGAATAGATCAACTCATAAGGTCAATTCAAACCGCAACACGACGCGTAGATGCATTTCTAAAATTGTATGGATTTGACAGTTTTGCACATCTCACACAACAAGTCTTTCAAATCCATACAAATTAAGAAATGCATCTACGCCTCGCGTTGCGGTCTGAATTGACCCTAAGAGAATTCAAGTAGGTTTTTAATTATTTATCTTTATTCCTCAGTGTTAATTATCTGATAGAGTAATTTTAATTAATATGTCAACATTATCACAACCTCGTAGACAATATGCTTTTGTTAGCTCAACAATACGTGTCCATATACCCTGAGAAAAAAAAAACTCTGCGAATGACTTCCTAATATTGTTATGCTACTGTAATAAACTTTTAAGATTTATCATTTATACTAAATGACCCAATGAACTTTGTATCACTTCCCACCTTAAATATGCATAATATAATACCTTTCCTGAACTTCTACGAATAATATATTGTAACAGATAAAAATTTCTGCATTAGGCTGCGTTCCCACCAAAGCTGAGCGGAGCTGTGTTGCTAGGAATGTATTTTTGAGAACCAATAGCATCGCCGCGCTGAGCGATGTTATGGCAAAGTCATGTCAATGAAGCGATTCTATTGGTTTTCGAAAACATATTCCTCGCAACACCGCGCCGCTCAGCCCTGGTGGAATGGCAACCTAAGGCTGTTAGCTTAGTAAGCTTGTTAATACTTGATCTATACATATAATAAAACTGTAGAAATGTGAATTCTGTACTTATACGAAAACTACTGATCCGATTTGAAAGCGGTTTTCGCAGATATATTTGTCTTCTTCCAACTTAACATCTGGTGTATAAAAAAAATTCCCCCCTCCCCTCTAAGGGGAGAAAAGAGGGGTCAGATTTTGTATCAAACTTTTTTCTTTAACACGAAAACTACTGATCCGATTTGCATAAGGTTTTCGCAGATATATTTGCCTTCTTCCGACTCAACATCTGGTGTATAAACTCCCCCCCCCCTCTAAGGGGACCAAAAAGGAGGTCAGATTTTGTATCAAATTTTTTATTTAATGGACTTACGTCATATTATTATTAACTGTATTTCCCAACTTAACATCAGGTGTACATAATTTTTTCCCCCACCCCTCTTAGGGGACAAAAGGGGGGGGGGTAATATTTTGTATCAATTACTGATGAAGTAGAAATACTTTAAATGGCAAAACAACGTTTGCCAGGTCAACTAGTAATATATAATATCAACATAAAAATCCATACATCGAACCTTACAGGAAAGTTTCGATGCAAAGAAGTTCTGAAGGTGTTAGTAATTTTGCACTATCTCCATGTAGCTTGTGGCTCATTGAGAAAACGAGAAGAAACGAGTTCAACGTCAGGGCTGTCAAATTAACTTTCTTCTGACCTGAATTACGCGGTCTTCTCATAGAACATAACTCTTTGGTGGTAGCCCTGGTCGCCATTTTGAAAACCCGTTTGATTACCATGTGAGTTGCGACTCTACAACTATTTACTATGGTCTACCGTCTAATGGACCGCTCACGACTCAAGGTCGCAATCGATACAACCTGTTTTGGGGACATAAATTATAGATATACGCAAAAATAACTTGTATTTTGTCATTTGTTTTTGCTTTAAGGACGTCCTTGGCCGTCAAGGGTTTTCCCTAGTAGGTTTTCCCATTGAAAAAGTTGAAATTCAATATGGATTTTGGTGCGTCAACAATTCTTAAGGTCCATCTTTACTTTTCGGACTACGTTAACTCTATGATTTTTACAATGATCACAATCTACGTTGATCATAAGGCAATCATATCCTCTCTGCATATTCGTAATCGCTTAAACTGGTCATCGGAAGACCATATAAAAAGGCTGCATATAAAAACCTGACTGAGAAAACACTTCTACCGAAAAAACTCTAACCTACATGAAAAATTTGAAATTCGTTGGCAGCACGCGATCAAAACAGGATTAGACATGGCCTGATAACAGAAGTATTGGAGCAATTAAAAACTAGAAAGCCTGGAGTGGCGTGCACGTAAATTCACGTTGGGTAAGACTGACGTAACCGCCTCGTAACCAAATATGAGCATATACCTGTCGTTTCATCGCATTCCTTCACATTCGCTGACCTGGGAAATCTAGCTTCGTTTTACAGTGCATAGTTATAGCTACCTCTGACGGGACCTTATACGACAAAGGGTGAGCCCTCACACTTGGTGCCTGGAATAGATGGACGTAGAATGAGCCCTAGTCACTCGGTGCCGGGAAAATATATGCTCGTTTTACAATTTACTGTGTATATGTCAGTTGCTTTACCTGTTACGGGGCTTTTCACAAACACATACACACTGTCACAAAATTTCCAAGGTCATAGAACTTTGCTCGCTCGCTACACAACTGTTAAGGGCGCTTAGCTGTAAGTTAACGTGTTACCGTTTTCTTTATCGCTTCTTAAATTTATAGAATCGCCAATCAAAATGTATGTAATTTACATGACAAAGGTCGAATATCGAGTTGAGAGTTCATATTTCTATCGAGAGCTAAGTGAAGTCCATACATTTTTAATCAGTGATTCTACATAGAGAAGATAAAGAAAACGTGTTGGCTAAGTCCCCTGTACTCCACGACTAATAAAAATACCAATAATAAACGATGACGAGGTTTAAATAAATCCGGATACGTAAGTCGCTAAACGGTAGTAAACTGAAGAATCAAACGTTATTAAAACGAGTAAAAGTAAAGTGACGTAACCGACAATTAATTACAATTATAAGAGAAATTTGGAACATGCGCGTTCGCTATAAACGGTATTTTTTAAACATTTGACAAAATTCATAAAATTCTTATAGAAACCTATTTTAACTAATTTGCAGAGAATTCGAGATTAATTAAAAACAAGTTAGCATAGGCTTCTAATTAATTAATTTTTTTTAAAGTTTTTTTTTCTGTTTATCTATTTATGGACTTTTAAATAAAGTAGTCGTTGGATGCCGGATTATGTCACATTGTTGTGTGAACTACTTTAATATTTTATATTCAGAGTGAAGATTTACGACTATTAATAATAATTGTTCACTAGCGCTAATGATCTCAGCAATTTTGTCATTATCATAATCGACATTATGTTTCTCCGCTACCTACCTTAGTAAAAAATCTAAGTATAAGTTACATATTAATCATATTATAGCTAACGCCTAACTCATTAACTATAATAATATGTAACATGATAAACGACGGTATAATAAAGAGCCGCTTTAATTGAATGTAAACTGAGTACTTGAATGTAACTGAGATTAAGGGTGATCAACATAAAATTCTTGCCTTTTCTACTAACGAATTTACCTGAATATGTTTAAATTTTTTATGTAAAATCAAATTTTACATAATATAGTAAAAGATCTACATAAAGTTAAAGTCTTCTGGACTGTTCTCAAATTGCATAAGTAGTGTTTCCCAGCCTGATTGCTCTACATAAGTTTGGCGCAACGGATACGGAAATATTGCAACTCAGCAAAAAGTATGTACATACCTAGATTGCCTACTATATTTAGCAACTATGAAAAGTGCTGGCGGTATATAATAGTATTAATTATTACAGATCACTGACTGTATGGGCCTGTATTCACTTTGATTAGTGCGAGTGCAGGTGATTAGTGCAACTGATTAGGGTGAATTGCACCAGAAGCGTAGTTAAAGTTAAGGTTAAGGTCATCGTCAAATATGGCGACTTTTGCTAGGGATTTGACAGTTCATTTCACATTTTGTTATGGTTAAAGTTAAAGTTATAGTTAAAGTAGGTTGATGCAACTCACTCTTAGTGAATAGGAGAATTTAAAGGACTTGCACTAATCAGTCGCTGTCCACACCTGCTTTTTCCTGATTACTAATCACCTGCACTAATCACTAGCACTTATTACTAATCAAAGTGTTGTTCCTCTTGTGATTATTGAATCCACTGCGAAAGTGTTTTTCATTATTATACCATAAGGGGCTAGATAGGGGATCAAAATTTCCATGCCAGAAATATTTTATTTTACGCGGGCGAAGCTGCAGGAAAAGGCTACTTTTGTTATAATTAAAAACCGTCAATCAGATATTCCTGTCGATGTAGAAAGAGAAACGTTACGCTTATTAAGTTGTTTAATTAACCACCTTAGATTTAATAACTACTCCGAGACATATGATTTTATGCTCACAACATTTCATGCTAAGGTCATGTAAAAGGGAGCTAAAAATTGAGCGTTGTAAAACGATACAATAAGCCCGGCCGCACATTGTACGACATTTCTGATCAGAAACAGTTGAACGTCCGCGCAGTCTCTTAGGTACATGTTGTACTGAGCCGAGTGAGCTCGAACTCGCCGGAAGAATATTTCGGATAATGTGCGGGGTGGCGATCCGGCGGTCGAATTCAAATGTTTCTGATCAGAATTCGGACAATGTGCGGCCGGGCTAAAGTTGAAATACATAAATATGTAAATGACCTCAATATCTTAATTGCATATTTGACACATATTTATTGATTGAACAATTTGAATTAATATATTTTACGATAATATCGATTAATTAAACACTCGAATATTACAATAACATATAATAATAATAGCGTAGATCAGCTGTTTTCATTGCAAATAATAATAAATACCTATGAGACTCCGTCTCATCGTCTCGTCTTTACTCAGATTTCAGAGTTAAAAAACATAAATAACTGGAAATGCGCAATTTCCTAGCCATAAAACTGAGCTAGATGGTATTTTCTACCTACAAAACGACTTCTAGACGTTCCAGAGAAATATATATATAACTAGCTGTCCCGGCAAACGTTGTTTTGCCATTTAAAGTATATTTTCTACATCATCAGTTGATACATGTTTTACCCCCTCTTTTGTCCCCTAAGAGGGTGTGGGGGGGAAGGTCATACACCAGATGTTAAGTTGAAAAACACAGTTAATACCTAATATGAAGTAAGTCCACTAAAGAAAAAAGTTGTATACAAAATCTGACCCCTCTTTGGTCCCCAGAGAGGGTTGAGAGGGGAGGGGGGGAGGATTTTTATACACCAGATGTTGAGTTGGAAGAAGACAAACATAATATATCTGTGAAAACCGTATGCAAATCGGATCAGTAGTTTTCGTGTTAAAGAAAAAAGTTTGATACAAAATCTGACCCCCTCTTTTGTCCCCTTAGAGGGGTGGGGGAAAAAAATTTTATACACCAGATGTTAAGTTGGAAGAAGATAAATATATCTGCGAAAACCACATTCAAATCGGATCAGTATTTTTCGTGTGATGCTGGAACAAACATACAGACAGACAGAAAGAGTGACAGACAGACAGACAAAAAACTAACCACATTTTTGGCTTCTCTAGCGATGTAGTGACAAAGGTGTAATTTCGGGTGTCATTTCATATCTTTTATGTACAGAATTTTCATTTCTACAACAGAATATTGTATTCCTCCCGCACGCGCTTTGGTGACGCCCACTATCGTAATATTTTAATTTCGCCATAATTTCAAAACCAAACGTCCAATTTTAATCATTCAAAGACCAAATATTATCTACATAAACTGTACTTAGTGATAAAATAATTTATTTTGATAAGGATTAATAGCGTGAGTAAAATATATCCGTTTCAATTTAGTCAAAAAAAAAACAGGATTTTTAAATAAATAAATGGTTATTGTGCCTCACTCGACATAGATAGGTATAGTGTGTCGCGGACTTTTTTGTAGATATTTATAAGATCTACAATTACTTAGAACATTTTATGGTTCTATCTTTTATAGTTTAGGCAGCGTACGCAAAATAAGTAACTTTTCTAGCTGATTTTTTACACCTTGCGTCCGAAAAACTCAAATATCTTACGGAACCCTACTTTTTTCCAAAATAAAATGTAGCCTATGTTCAGCAGAAATAATGTAAGATTCCAATAGCAAAAGAATTTTTCAAATCGGTCCAGTAGTTTCGGAGCCTATTCGACTCAAACAAACAAACAAACAAACAAACAAACAAACAAACAAAAAATCAAATCTTTCCTCTTTATAATAGTAGTATAGATAATAAATACTATACAAGACTGTCTCATTGAAAATATAAGGCTTAGGACCTGTTTCACCACTTCCTGATAAGTGCTGGATAGGCTATCCACCACTTAACTTGACAGTTAGTATGAAGAATCTGTCAAATATGTTGTGGATAGCCTATCCAGCATTTTATCAGGAGGTGGTGAAACAGGCCCTTATTATAATTTATGACGGTACTTAATGATGGTTATTATACTCGTAGTTCGCAAATAGTAATTTGCAGAGATAAAAAATTAATGACTAATTTTATGAGTATATTTTAATAATAGTACCGTACTCTATGTAGAGTTCTAAGAAGTTAGGTCAAATCCGGCTGAACAGTGTTATTTACTATTTGATTAACGGTTTTGCTATGTTGTAAATTTTACTAACACTTACATATTTCGTACTTTTAGCTGATGATGCTATAATGATATAACTAACTGAACATATACCTACTTCTGGTAATACACAAGTAGGTTCATTAGAATACCTTGTATCAAGTAGCTTAACGTTATGCAGTGTCCTATCTAAACTTATACTTCTGCAGATAATACACAAGTAGAACATTTAGAATACATTATGTCAACTAACTTTATGTTATGCAGAGTCGAAAAATGTAAATCATGCAACTTATTAAACTTTCTTCATTCATAAAACTCAAATTTCCGAATAAGTTAATTATATAAATCTAGACCTTGGGGCAAAGCTTGAAGACGCTAAGTCATACACAAAGTCAATTATTATTAATGAATAATCTATTATGAAGTAACTTACTGTAATAACAATCCTAAAGTATGGGACACAACGCGAGCGGACAACCGCGGTTTGGGACACACGCGGCGCGACTGCAGACCACTTCGGCCGGTCGCGGAAAGAAAAGTTAACTTTCTTCACGTCACACAGGTGCCACCGGCCGCGTCGGCCGATACAGTGATATTCAGGTCACAAGTTCATATATCTGCGTTCGCATTGTCACTGATAATGCACTGGGATGAGTGCTGACCCAGATGTTTTTGTACTTCCAAGTGATATGGACCTAGTGTAAAAGAGCTCTACTTTACGAATAATCATTTTATGCTCCTATAAATGTGTCTACAAAATAGTCTATATCTACATAATAATATTAATAGTCTACAAAAGCACAATAGGGATAATGACAAGGTCAAAGATTAGCAAATTTCGTTATTAAAATAAAGAAATAACGGATAAAAATAAGTGTTTCCAAAATTTCAGCTCGATAGCTTTTGTATTTTCATACGCTTTTTATTAGCTTCACCTGTATATTTGTTTGTAATATGTTTGTAACCGACTTCTTTGGGCGCGATTTTGACCCACTTTAAACGGCCAGATTTCGTTCAAACTTTGTAGATTTATCGAGGACCGATGACAATACACTAAATTGATATAATTATTCCATTTTTCAATTTGTATGTTTGTATGTTTGTTTGTAACCCTTTATATAAAAAGCGTGTTTTTAGTTTTTTTAACTATTACTTATTAAATATCGAAGTAGACATAAAATAAGGTTTATTTTTGTTATGCGCCTTCAAAGTTGGATATTCAAGTCCAATTTTTTTTCGATTAAATTTCATAATATTTGTATACCATTCGATAACATATGTAATTTAAAGCAACTTTTGTTATGAAACCACTTTCATAAACGCAATAATTAATATAGCTATCGAACAAAAATTTCCCGCGATGCCTACAAAGAACTCTAATGTGACGTCATAATCGAGTAGCATTTTCTATGGAGCGTTTCGGGCAAGTCTATTATATGAAATGTTTGAATTGTCATATCTTGGTGAATTTTAAAGCTACCAGAGTCATTCTTTCACCGATGTTTCTATTTTTAAGGGTCTTTCAATTACCAATAAGAAAAAAAATTTGTCATCATGCCTATTACGGTACTATAACACACATGTATATTGTATATGGCGGTACTTATCCTTACTTCCTAACTACTACTACTACTACAGTCTACTACACTACACTACACGTAGTTGGCCCATGACGGAGCAATGCAATGCTGTGACGAATGTTCGTCTATAATTGCCCATAATCGAGTGGTAAGTGGCCCTAGTAGGTAGTTATCCATGAAGAGGTCTCTAGATTGGCCTGTCAAATATTACAACTGCATTCTCGTCAATAGGCAAATGGTCAATTTCTCAGTCGAAGGTCAAGTGCGTCCTCGACCCACAAATTAAATCTATGATTCGATTATTTCGGAATATAAATCAAAACAACAGGTTTCTAGTTTATGACCACTGGAATATAAATCTAATAAGTATGATAACATGGTATTTAAATAAAGGCCTACTCGAAAGAGCATAGAAATAGCGCATATATTTCTCAAGAAAATGCGCGTGCGGCGTACGCACTCAGTAATCAAACAAAAAAAAATTGAAGAAAAGCGTAGTTCGACGTAGTATAGGAAGGTACTTATAATGTATTTTTTTCTAGATAATATGTTATTAGAAACTATCAAGTAAGTAAAATCCAACACCGAATTTAGAAATTAGTAGAGTCATAGTCGGCTGTGCTTATAATTCTCACAATTTTGCACATTAAAGTTTTTATAGTCGCAAGTTGAATTTGGAAATTATTTTATTGCCTAAATCGCAATAAACTGGTCACAATATCCGAACAATTTTACAAAGCAATAATATGCGATCGTAAAAAATTATATTACAATTTTAGATTTAAAATTTTCATACATTTTAAACAAGTTCCTAGTTATAATGTGTAGGATAATACAAATATATGTATTATTTGTGCAATATTTTATGCTAGGAACATGTGAAATACCGTCGTTGACTGTTAGAAAAGGTAGGTATTAGCTTAATATTAAGTAATGTCATACATCATCAACTATTGCACCTTTAAGTATTCTGCCATCCATTTTTTCCCGGCATTCTTTTAACCCCTAAGAAAACAAATGGTTTTACTTATAGTTTGCTCTTCTTTCCTCATTTGAAATTAATCGTTTTCGATTAGTCATAATAATTTATCTTCATCAGCTTACAAAACACTTTACATCATTAGCTCCTCATCGTCATTATTAGCTCGCTTAATTTTTTTTTTATTAGCGATATTAAAGGAGTGCATATTATATATAATTACTAAGCAAGTGGCGATACCACAATTCATATTACCCAACAGCTTGACCCATAGTAGTTTTAATTCAAACAAATTACAATACAACTGGTAAATCGAAGTGTTGTAACTATTGCGTTTGTAATAGTTCATTCGCTTGGTCGGAGCTATAACCAAATATTAATCAGGCGTCGGCAAAGGAAGTGCGATCATCGATAGACACCTAGAATTTAGGACTTAGGTGTATACACACAGATATTATGATGCTAAGAACTATCGTGAAATCGAGAGTGGACTGTCAATTTTAATAAGAGTCTTTTATTACATTTTCATGCATTGTATGTTTGTAAATTAAACATATGACTTTAACTACAAAAGTATCAATTCTAATAAAGCTCTGTAAAAAGTTGCATTTTTATAAAATATTTATACTTCAAATATTATGTGGATTTGCAAATTTTTATTATAATAATTAAAAACCCTTGTATACTGGGTGTCTTAGTGTTACAAAAACAAAAAGGTTGGAAATAGAGTTTATTATTTTAGGAAGCGTAGTTAAATTTATATTTTATGCATTTTAATTTTAGTCGACAGTAGAACAATCGAAAGAAAACGCCAGGATACTTTGGAAATGTGTCGCATCTTTACCGAAGAGAACGCTTTCCCACATACCACAGAAGACATACCGTATGCATTAAATGAACATAATAACAGAAGGGTTAAAAGACACGTGAGACCAACTCCGGCTAAACCTTTGTTAAGTAATAAACATAACAAAGTTAAGGCTGTGACTGATAAGCTACACAGTACTGTACAGGAAAAGAAAAAGGCCACAAAGCGTTTTAGAAATGTTACATCCACAAAGGTAAGTAAGGGAAATTGGCAAACCTAAGTAACTGTAGGCTGTATATAGCACGTAGAAGAGTATAGAATATAAAATATTATCTATGTTTAGGCAAGAATAATAATTGGAAGAAATGAATTACTGCACTACACACAAACGTTTCCTGAGCCGTGCTTAAAATAGGCCTGTGAAAATTTGCTTTTTTTTTAATAATCGTAGTCAATATCCAGCCTCGTTATGTCTACTCTACATCTAACTTTTCAGAGTAGGTATATCAAGATCGCACAAACCTCTTTCAAGATTAAACATTTTTATTAGCCACGATTCTGCTTAGTCCAAGTTTAATTTGAGCATAAATTTTTATGCTCACTTTATATGTTACACTGTTCAATATTTTGTAGGCAATTCCTGACGGTAAGGTTAGACGATTTGATTTCGCACCCGCAACGCTACTGCCTCCATATGATGTTATGTCAAAGGTGGGCCTTGCTCAGCACATTGATGATGCAGTGTCAGGCCATGATGATGATGCCACCGACGCCGGCAGCATACCCTGGATTAAGAAATGGAAGCATGGCTTGATCCCTTACTTCATAAATCCGAAAAGTTATGGTAAGTTTTATCAATATGAAAAGAATTTTTCTGTCATTTCCATCAGGCATAGAGGAACGAAGAAGATCAAACATCATTACTCTTTGAAATGGCCCCTCTCCATGTTGGACCATTAAAACCATAAACATAGGCAAATAGTGACAAATATTTCTCTATCTAAATTTTTGTAACCAACTCTATTTAGGTGGAACGTAACGTGGAAAGGCTGTTTCATTTTCAAACGTAGTTTAATTTCAAGTTCCGTCTTTACAGATGTGGATGTTTTTGATCATAATTTTTGTTCCTAGACTCTTACCTGGCTGATACGATCATAAGCGCCTTCGACTACATAGAGAAGGCGACTTGTATCCGAATGCAGCGGCTACGAGAGAGACCTGTCGACAAGAAGTCCCTAAACGAGGCAGATTGGTTGTTCATCACCAACCCAGCCGGCATTCGACAGTGTGTGCACAGCAATGAACGAAACCCTAATCTGGGAGTGCAGGTAACATTAAACCATAGCCTTGGTAACATACAGTGGACAGAATGTTATAAATAATCAAAACACATCTATAAGTTATGAATGTAAGCTTAAATTATAAAATTATAATTAAAATCTACCGAGCAGAGACTCAATTCCAAGTTCCAATAAATACTAATAAGTACCTTGAAAAAAAAGAAAAAAACTATGATTCAATAGAAGTATTAGGTACTTCAAAAAATAGGCAGATACCAGATATGTAGATCTCAAATAAATTTACTCTATTTTGACACAATTGCGATTAATGATTTTGCTAATATAATTGCTAAAGGTTTGTCGACCCCACTAACTGTGCATGATTATCTAGAATTTTCATAATCATTAAGACTAAAATCAGCCCAATCCGTTCAGCCGTTTTCGAGTTTTAGCGCAACTAACACTGATCGAACTGATTGAAAATCCATTTTTAGGGTTCCGTACCCAAAGGGTAAAAACGGGACCCTATTACTAAGACTTCGTTGTCTGTCCGTCTGTCAGTCCGTCTCCGTCAGCCTTTTTTGCTCGATATCAATAATGGCAACATGTAGGCACTTGAAATTTTTACCAAGGCCTTAAATAAATGAAGACATGAGTGCATGAATGAGGTAAGTAACATTTTTGAAAATTTACGTTTTATTGCATAAATGTAGCTTTTAGGACTTGGAAAATGATTTGCAATCAAAAAATTTAGAATTTTACGTATACTTACAAAGTTAGCCAGATGATGAAGCAGGTAAGTTACAAGGTTCGTCCAAATGATTATGCAAGAAGCGGGTAATTACATCCCATACAAATCCCATATGCGTTTTTAAATAAGGAATATTATGTCGACTTTTTTATTGTTCTATTATTCAAAGGCATAGATAATTTAGTATATATTTTTTTTTGTTAGCGTTTGGCTCTGACACCGGGGGTGTACTTTGCCACATACAAAGGTATAGTCAGTCTTCTTCATAATAATAATTTTCATCAACGTTTTTGTTTTTACTATATTATCGTCATTTATGATCATATCTAAAGTCTAGTCAAAGTCTAAGTAAAAGTCAAGTCAAGCAGTCAAGGAGTCAAGTCGGTTGATACTCTATACTGAAACTTTTGACGGAGTTTTGGAGGGACACAAAAAGCACGTTCCTGGAAGTTGCAGCACGTGCATGATAACGAATATGTAATAATGGTTAATATTCTGCCAATTTTACACATTAAAATAAAACACAGTTAACAAAATAATTTAAGGAAAATAATACAAAAAAAATACAACAGTACTCTTTCACATTCTAGGCAAAACTCTAGTAGGTATATTAATAATGACACATTATTAAGAAAATAATAATAATATCTATGGACGCTTCACATCACGTTAGTCTGGCCCCGTGCTAAGTACCTGAAGGACTTGTGTTACATTACAGGTACCAGACAACGTTGTATATTTAAGATTTTTTACTATATCATACACAATACATATTTATACATATAATAATCAAAGCATATTTCATACACATCCATACTCTTTTATACCTACTACGATAGTTATTTTATTAAAGACTAGGCGCTTTTCGTTGTTTCCAAACAAATTAAAATTTTGGAAAAACCTATCGTAACTTAAATGGTACCTACGTATAAAATATTTTGTTTTTGTTTTTATTATAATATTAAATTGTTGGAAATATAAAAAAATATTTAGGCATCAGTTTGGCTGTTTGCATTTATCCTGTGCTAATACTTTATAGCGTCGCGTCGCGTACATTGAGATACTATAGTAGGAGAGAGCCTTATATCAGTGTATAAGCGTCAAAAGCGTGTAATGTTATGTCCTACTTACTAGGACATAACAAAGGAGTCGGTTTGCATATTTCATGTAATAAAAGTGTTAATAAAGGTTTTATTGAACATTTTATGCTAGATATTATGGAGTTTTGTGGTTCCGCTAAATAATAAACCATAAAAGTGGCCAAATAATGCCACAAACACGTGAATTTAACATGAAATACGTTAGTTTTGAACAACGTTTTTTGGGCTTTTCAATCGGTATTTTTGTAAGCTAAAAAGACAATTTATAAGTTTAATAATCCCTTATTCGTGCTATGTAAGACATTAGTGCTAAAAATGTCATATCAATTGATAATTTGGCTACAAAAATTGCATAGCTTTTTACGTGTGTTTAAGGATTCTCATTACTTGAACTACAGTTTATCGATATCATGAACTAAATGACTTTCTTTTCTGGATTTTAACGTGCTTCGAAATGATCGCCAAATAGAAATATTCAAGAAAATAAACGCACACTACTTGTATGAAAATAAGCACAAAATGGCCACGCTATGACGGGCTAAAACTACATCTACCTATATATCCTTAATCTGTGGTCGCGTACCTAGTGTATTTATTCTTTGGTCGCGTCGATACTTCATTCCAAATTCAAATGAGCGAGCGGGCCAAATTTGAAAATCGAACTAGCTATGCTCGACAAAGAATTTTTTATTGTAAGTACTTGACTGTTTTTTTTTTACTAGGTATTATGACGTACAAGCCATAGTCGTGAAAACGCAGTTAAAAGTAAGTATAATAAAACACAATAAAAACTTGAATTAGTATATTGTTCTTTTAATTGTAACATTTGAATAGTGCATAATTTAAGTTATTATTATTAATATACTTAAATTTATTTATTAAGTAAGGGTTCATTTTAAACAATCTATAATATATCAACTTTGAGAAACCCAAGATATTTTAAAAAATTAATTGATCTTACTAGTAAACTATAAATTGGGAAATCGTGTTTGTATGATCTTAAATGCTTCTTAACACTTAAACGGCTGAACTGATTTCGACGAAATTTGCTTTGGAGATTATTACTTTCATCATCTCGTTTTCTCTACTTAATTCCTACTAGATGACGCCTACAACTCAGTTTTGTTTACATTTAGTTTTCTAATGCGGAATTCCCTTATAATCTTTCCCGTCTTTCAAAAGTATAATCCATTTTTGTTTAAATCTGTTTGGCCGTGAATTTATTGTCTTTTAAATTGAGTCTTGTTTCATCTCAATAAAAAAAAGTGATTTATGTGTACTTCATGCATTGACAGTCTTTACAGATTTTGTTGCATTTAAAAGTGAAGAACCGAGTAACTTCACATTTTTCCTAATTTATCCTAGAATGGAGATTTTTTTATATAATTTTTAACATAACAATAAAAACGGAAGATATTTACACCTCCTGATACAATTAACAAAAGCCATTACTTGATTTGTGATGAAAAATCATAAAAAGTTTTTTCAAAACTTTAAACGCGATTTACTCGAAATTCGAAATGTGTTACATACCTCATTCATGCACTCACGTCTTTAAATGATGTGTACTTTAATAATTAATAATAATATTTAAATAAAATAAAAATTTAAGGGGGGCTCCTATACAAAAAACACAATTTTTGGCCTATTTTTGCTCTATAACGGTACGGAACCCTTTGTGCGCGAGTCCGACTCGCACTTGGCCGATTTTTATATATAAGAAGATATGTAATTGTATACTATGTACTTAGAAGTTAATGTTACATTGGAAACAACGCATTAGGGTTTCCTGTAGATAGCAAACAGGATATAGTAGACTATTCTGCAATCTCTATGAACATTAACAAAACAGGGGCCTGAGTCAAGACGAATTCGTAATCGCTTCGTTATAGAATCGCCGCTCAAAATGTATGGAATTGACATAAGACGAGTCGAACGTCAACGTCATATTAACGAACGCTTATGTCAATTCCATACATTTTGATCGGCGATTCTATAACGAAGCGATTACGAATTCGTCTTGACTTAGGCCCCAGGGGCTCTAGACAATGTAACATCGCTTCGTAGCGAAACGATATCTAAATACGTCATCGTCTTTGAGATAACGACAAACCTTTCGTAGCCGTTGTAACATTATGGTCGCGATCGTTGTGTCGAATTTTTTGGCCGCTAAAAAACAAAAATATTGGTTATGGTTACGAAAATTTAGCTGTCAGTGTCAACTGTCACTTGTCATACACTCTGACATTGGCAACCCACGAGACTGCCATTAAAGAAGAAGAAGAAGACAAGTCACAAGAAGCTGAAAAACCCGCGAGTGTTTTATACAAAATTGTATTACCTAATAAGAATCGTTTTTAAGTTAACAAAAACTATATTTTTACAGTGGTAAGTGAATAGTGTGTCATTACTTTTAGTTCAAAACTTATTGATAATCAAAATAGACTCATTTTTAGAAACTGGTGTTCAAACGAGTGGAGTAATCTATTTTTCTTTTTAGTTATTTAGTAAAACCATGGAATCAAGAGTACGAGCAAGTCCAGATCAATTGTTGACGCTGCTTGAGTTTATGGAAACGTAAGTATATCCAAGTTCTATTCATGAGTATGCAATGTAAACTATGACGCGATCTTAACAATGAAGTACTAGATGACGCCCGCAACTCCGTTGCGCCAAAATTAGTTTATCGCGTAAGAACCGTAGGTACATTTTTCCGAGATAAAAAATACCTATGTCCTTTCCCGGGACTTCAAAGTATATCTATGTCAAATTTCAGAAAAATTGGTTCAGCGGTTTTGGCGTGAAGAGATAACAGACAGAATACAGATACACTTTCGGATTTATAATATTAGTATGGATCTTTGTTTATGTTACAGTCATGGTGACCTGGCGAGGCCTCTTGATGAGATGCTACTCAAGTTAGAAGGAACAACAACTAACAACATTATGCACCTTGTTGCCTGCAATACCTGTAATTATATTGTTTTACTACATAGATGTAAAATTTCTTACCTTTATTTCCAGAGAAATTTCTGAGGAACCTTTTAAATGTGCATGTGCTTTTAGGTCCTTGCATAACCTAATAAATGTTCTTTTATCAAGCCTGAAATGTTGCATAAACAACAATTCAGGCATTTCATCAATTGATTCCAATTGCCGTCGCTGTCTGAATCGCTTTTGGCGCCTCTCCCAGGCGTTCTCATTATGTGCAGTCCAAAATAAACGGAGAGAATGCATGGCAAAGAATATGGAACCACTTAAATTAAAAGAATATGAAACCAAAAAATATGGAACAACCACTGCTCTGTCTACGATCTGCAGTACCTAATGCCTCTAACCACAAACTACTTACGGAGAACAATGTCAAAAATCAGCTGTCGATTGAAATCCGGCCATATTGTTACGATAACTACAGCGTTTTAACATTCGTTTTCGACATCTTTTTTGGCGATCACGATCGAGGCGAAGGCGAACATGAAAGCGCTGCTTGTCTACGCATTTGTATGGGACAAACACGATAACGATTCGTTACTTTATGGTTTCGTTACGAATTATAACATTGTCTACGAACTTGCGATAACGATGTCGATTGACCACGTGACTTAACGCGACTTATGTCAATCCCATACATTTTTGTCTTTTCGAACTTCGTTATCGTTTTTAAATTGTTACATTGTCTAAGGCACCAGGGCCTATAGCCGAAACTTTTTCGTTTTCGCTTCGTTATAGAATCGCCGATCAAAATGTATGGAATTGACATAAGACGAGTCGAACGTCAACGTCATATTAACGAACGCTTATGTCAATTCCATACATTTTCATCGGCGATTCTATAACGAAGCGAAAACGAAAACATTTTGGCTCATCCCCCGTACTTGCTAGCAACATTCTTTCACCACGTTCCTTCTTTAAAACATTAAATGACATTGATATAAAATAATACAGTACGAATATTAACCTTCCTTTTAGGTTTCCGTAGCTAAATGGCAAAAATCGGAACCCTTATCGATTCGTCATAATATCTGTCCGCCTGTATATCACAGCCATATTATAGAATTTATTAACTTAAAAAAATAGACCAAAATACAAATTTTCAGGTAGTCGTCATCGGCTACAACTGTATGTCACTAGGCGAGATTGCACATGAAATTATGCACGTCCTGGGATTCTCACACGAGCACACGAGACCAGACCGCGACCGGTACATCACCGTCGACTGGAACAACATCAAACCCGGTAACCGTGATGTCTAATGACTACCCAGAAAAAAAAGGTTAAAACCCTGGGAGTGCCGGTCGAGTATAAAATATAGCACACATTTCCGCCGCGGTAGAAATAAAGGCAGATATTACCTCCTCGCATACGCCGCTTACAAATCTTTAATATTCAGGTCACGTGTCCTTGTCATAATGAGATTGTGTCTAAAGTTATAAATACCGAAACTATAAATTATTACTATATTTCAGGTTACAGGAAGTATTTTGATTTACAATCGGAAAATCCTTTATCGTTTCTTCCGTACGATTATGCCAGCGTATTACATTATCCCGCTAGAGCATTCTCTAAGAACGGTAAACTAACCATAGAGGTGCCGGTAAGTTTTCTCAGATAATAATATGTCGTCATCTTCAAATATAAAAAAAAAACTTCTTCTTGTTTGAAATTCGGTTAAAAACTAGCAAACATAAGACGCCCGACAAATCAACTTTACAAACACATTGGAATAGTTATTAAAAGCATTTAAACGTCTGCTATTTTTGTTGTAGAGACTATTTTAATAGTAAGGAATAACATTACATAGCTTATAGTAATGTTAATATTGAATTATATGATTCACCTATTTTGTAATATTACACAAATTCTGATTTTTATACCATTTTATAGGCTGGAATAGCAATAGGCCAGCGAGAGAGTCTAAGCCAAATCGACATCGAAAAGGTGTCGACTATTTACGGATTGGAATGCGTGAAACGAAACAAGGATTATCTCCTAAAAACGTGTCCGAGCGTAGTCACACAAAATCGTGAAAAAGACAAAAGAAATGTGAAAGCTACTCCTGAAGAAATCAGAAACTATTTTGAGGATAGACTGTGGCCTTTTGGGGTCGTCAATTACAAATTTAAGGACAACGTAGAGTTCTGTAAGCACTTAAAGTAATAGGTACTTAGGTAGGACTTGTACTATCAGAGAAGTTGATTCCTAGGCAGATGGCGGACCTAAGTAATTTGGTCGCGTTCCGACCGATCATAGCTTGCATTGAATTGACATAAGCCGACCAAATAACATGGGTCTGTCAACTGCCTAGGAATAAATTTCCTCGATGGCACATCTTATTTACTTACTTAAAATAAATAAATAACCGTTTTGCTTAAAAAATCCTATATTAATTTAAATGATGACTGATGAGTCATGAGGCATAACATAGGGTTGGACCTCATCTGGCAGCACGGAATCGCCTTTTTCCGTCGCCCTTTCTCTTTCTGTCGCTTAGAACTGCCATTTGCTAGACCGAGACAGAAAGCATAATGCGATAGCACGCGGCGGAATCCTCGAGGCAATCGGCGAGAAAGGGTGACGGAAAAAGGCGATTCCGTGCTGCCAGACGAGGTCCAACCCTTACCTATAACTTATAAGTAATATTGTGATCTACGACTTATAAGTATAATAAACTTTCAGCGACAGAAGAAATAGAAAACATTAAAACAGTTTTCGATCATATACAAAAAGAAACGTGTATCGAATTCAGAGATGTAACTGATATCGAAGCGGACGAGTACATAGATGACCCAGCACCCTTGATGATATACGCCAACCCAGAATTCAACACCTCACTTGGCGACCAACCGAGTGATAAGCAACGTCTTGAACTAGACATTGACTTCCGTGAAGAAAAAAACGCAACAGATGCTAAATCGAACAAACAGTATTTTCAAATGAGTGTCAATGCACAGGAGGAACCGTTAAGCATTGCAGAAAATATGATAGCCGATTATGAAGCTGGTGAACCCAAAAAAGTGAAAAGGAGGCACCTAGGTAAAGCATAAAGCATTTTATTTAAGTATTTAATGAGTTAGAACTTTAGAAGATACAGCAACTAATAGTTGATTTAATTAAATAGTTGTAGCAATAATAATAGTTGGAGTATAAATTAATTGTGCTAATAATATAATGACCTGTTTCACCACTTCGTGATATTAAGCGCCGGATAGGCTAACCAACACTTAACTTGACAGATATATATTAGTATGGAGAATCTGTCAAAAAAGTTGTGGATAGCCTATAATATATTATATAATATTATAGGCTATCCATAACTTTTATATAATATACTTTATGAAGTGGTGAAACAGGCCCAAATCGTGCAAATATATCTAATGACTTCAAACTTGTGTGTAAGAAATATTATTTAAAGACCTTAGATTGCCTGGCTAACAAGTATCGTATGTTTTACGTAGCTCCTGTAGTTAATAAGAGTACGATGAAACAACGTGAACCAACTGAAAAACGTAGACATTCTGGCAGCATTTTGGTACTAAGAAGATCTTCAGAGCACAGATGCCAATGTCCTACTCCTGGTAGACCTACAGGAAGTAAGGTACTAATAATACTTACTAATATTATGAATGCGAATGTGGGTGTCTGTCTGTTCACGCTTAAGCAGATGAACCGATTTAAATGAAACCGTACCTATGGAGACACCATAAGAATGTGGTCAATGAATCGTTAGTAAAAAATATGTTGTTATGAAACTTCATATTATACTTAGGTAATATTTTTAATGGTACTTCTTTCATATTTTTCAGCAATTAGAAATCGGTCAAGATTGTTTCACGTCTGTGAACGATCTCCTTCACTTCTTCATCCACGTGCTCGGTCTGGACCATCAGCACAACACGCACGATCGAGACGCCTTCATACATATTGTTTGGGATCAATTGACACCAGGTATTAATAATATACTAGCTGTAAGCTGTCCCAGCAAACGTTGTTGTTGAGTTGGAAGAAGACAAATATAATATCTGCGAAAACCGTATGCAAATTGGATTGGCAGTTTTCGTGTTAAAGAAAAAGTTTGATACAAAATCTGACCCCCTCTTTTGTCCCCTTAGAGGGGTGGGGTGAAAAATTTTTATACAATGTTTTAAGTTGGAAGAAGACAAAATAAGTATAATATATCTGTGAAAACCGCATTCAAATCGGATCAGTAGTTTTCGTGTGATAGTGAAACAAACATACAGACAGACAGACAGACAAAAAACTAACCACAGTTTTGGCTTCTATAGCGATGTAGTGACAACCCCCACTTATTATTTTTTGCAGAATTTTCATTTCTACAGTTTTATTATATTATGTACCTCTACCTACCTATAGATTGTATAGAGTATAGGCAGGGGGAGACTCCGAAATGAAGCGCGCGTCACGTCGCCGTCAACTCGTGATAAAGTGTAGTTATTAAGTGTATAATATTTTAATTTATATGTATGTTAGTCATTAAGGTATATATTGTATGGGCCTATGTAGCCCGATATATATAAATAAATAAAAAAAAAATTATAATAACAACATCTTACTTATGTTAAGTACCTAAGGGCTAAGGGGTTGTTTCACCACAGGTTCCTGATAAGTGCCGGATAGGCTATCCACCACTTAAATTGACAGATAAAGTATGGAGAATCTGTCAAATAAGTTGTGGATAGCCTATCCGGCACTTTATCAGGAAGTGGGGAAATAGGGCCTCAGTCTTATTCCGAAAGAGTAATTCGTAAACATCTATACATATAATAAAACTGTAGAAATGAAAATTCTGTACATTAAAGATATTCAAAAAATAATAAGCAGGGGGTGTTACTACATCGCTATAGAAGCCAAAACCGTGGTTAGTTTTTTGTCTGTCTGTCTGTCTGTATGCTTGTTCCAGCATCACACGAAAACTACTGATCCGATTTGAATGCGGTTTTCGCAGATATATTTGTCCTCATCCAACTTAACATCTGGTGTATAAAAAAATTTCCCCCCACCCCTCTAAAGGGAAAAAAGAGGGGTTAGATTTTGTATCAAACTTTTTTATATAACACGAAAACTACTGATCTAATTTGCAGACGGACGGTCACTCGAAAAAAACTTGTCAATCTCACATAACTTTAGCAGGAAAGGCTCTCAAACTTTTGCTTATAATTTCATTTTAAGATCTAAAGGCCGAAATGGAGAAAAAGCATCCCCCTGCAGCATCCGCCGGATTCGCTTATGACTACCAAAGCGTTATGCACTTCCCCTGGCTACAAATTAAAGATGGCGTAACCAGCCTTATGTATCCAATTTGGGTAAGATTATATTATTTTGCTTTGAATAGCGTTAACAATTAACATACTTCACGTTTGAGAGACTGCATCAGCAGAGCTTTGTTTTCAGAACAATAAAGATTTTTATGGTACCTACTTAAAGTTAAAAATATTGTTTGATTTTTTTATTTAATAATATAACAGCCGTTGGTGTCTTGCAGCTGGGCAAAGGCCACCCACTTTCCTAACACGTCGATCTTTCGCTGTATTCGGCCATTCTGTATCTACAGCGTCTAGTAACTAGTTCATCGCGCCACATTTTCTTGGATGTGCCCCTGATTTTTTTTTTTTTTTTATATTTTGGAAAAATGTGATTGAATTATTGTTTTCAGAATGACGGTTGGGCAATGGGACACTGGCAAGGACTTAGTGCGACTGATGTGAAGAAAATAAACAAAATATACGAACGAGAGTGTTTAGAGAGAAGCCAACAAGACAAGTTCACTATTTAACAAATGCAGATCAGTGATTGTTCGTCCTAAATATCCTTAATATTTGCCGATGTACCTTAACACGATAACAGTTTTAATAAATTAATAGTAACAAATGACATAATAATATTAGCTGTGCTAAATAGGTACCTATATTTTTATTTGTTTACTAATACCACGTCATATTTTGCATTATTAAAATGCAAATAAAATGTATCTAAGTAATAGGGCTCAACAACAATTTATTATATATTTTTTTGGAGGTAAGTATATGTACCCATGGACATTAATGGCCAATAGGGCGCTTGTCAAGATTCGTTGCTTATTTTGAGTACAACTCGGTCGAGTTAACAGCGTCATTGGCGGCCATACTATACCTATTATATTATATTATGGCCGCCAGGTACGGAGTTAACTCGACAAAATCCACGTTAAAACTTAAAAGTGACATCAGCGCTTGTATATTTCATGATGGTAACAATTATACATCATGTTACCTACACTACAGCGTGATTATTCGTTAACGCCTCCGTGGTCTAGTGGTACAGAGCGCGGCTCTTGACTCGGAGGTCGTGGGTTCGATTCCCGTGTTGGAAACATGTTATTTCCAAGTTTGGTTAGGACAATGCAGGCTGATCACCTGATTGTCTGACAAGTAAGATGATCCATGCGTCGGATGGGCATGTAAAAAGTCGGTCCTGCGCCTGATCTCTCGCCGGTCGTGTCGGTCTGCCGTCCCACTGGGTTATGAGAGTAAAGGAATAGAGAGTGCTCTTGTGTACTGCGCACATACTTGGGCACTATAAAATTACTCCTGCGTAGCTGGCCTGGTTTCAATGAAACCGGCCACCGTCACCGAAACCGGTGTGGGAGCTATTATTATTATTATTATTCGTTACCTTTGTTACCTTACTACCTAAGCTCAAAAAAACCTTACCACATAGACGATAAAATCTACGTCGGTATAACGCAGGCCTTGTACGTTGACTGTACCTATTATTTAAAAAAGTACAAAATATGTTAGGGGTTTACCCAACGATATCTAAATACTTAGATACGACGTGTGCCGTCAATTAAACTATAGCAATGTTTTTGCATGTGTGCGTAAAGGGCCCCCGAGACGATCAAACGGTTTGATTCAAACCTTACGTGTTTGATGCAACCGTTTGATGTCGGTTGGAACGGTTTGTCAAACGACACTGCGTAGTTTATTTCAATACGCGCTGTCGAGTACACGTCTTGTGATGCAGACAAGATGCTCTAGAGTCTAGAATCTAGATTCTAGAACGAGGACCGCGATTTTCTTATGTTTATAACGTCAATGTCCTCTGTCGAAAAATAAAAAAAATAAAAAGACTGGTCCAAATAATGGTAATGAACTAAGATATCGTTTTACCCACGAACATCTACAGAAAGTGCTAGAAACTACAGCTTCTTTCTTTTTTTTCTTTTTTCTTCTTCAAAATCCAGTACTAAACTAAGCCAAGTTTGATCAAACGCGTCGGAACACGATCAAACGGCGCGTCAAACAAAACAAAAATATGAAATTTCATCAAACAAGCTTCAAACACGTAAATGTTTGACAAACCGTTCAAACAAGCTTTGTAAACGATCAAAATGGTTTGAGTCAAACCAAAATTTACGTGTTTGAATCAAACCGTTTGATCGTCTCGGGGGCCCTTAATGCTGTATTGTTGAGACCATAGACTTATAATATACGCATTATAACTTATTTCATATTATTGATATCAAAGAATTGGCTTCGGCCTGATGAAAACTCTATTTCAGATGGTTAAGAATGCTCCAACTTTTTAATTAGCAGGTCAGATGTCTGTCAGTACGAATATCGACGTTAATAACATTAAAATAAGATTCATATTAGCGCGCCTTGTACAGTGGCGGTTACGACGCTCGCCGCGTTTTTGATATGGCGAAAATGTATGAAAAAATTTGAGAAATTTTCTTATTTTTCTTATAACTGGAAAAGTTGTTTATTTTTATATAAAATTTTTAGCGGACTTTATAGAGGACTAAATAAGCAACTTTTTTTTTGTATATTTATTTTCCTCAGTTCAGTGTATTTAGATATTAAGGTACCTAATCAGACCCCATTTTTTTCATATATTGCTATTATTGTGTTGGATAAAACGTATTTTATGTGAAAATTTTGTATGCGGCTATAGAATTTTTATGGTACAGTCGTGGAGATGAATATATTATCTTTCATTTGAAACCAAAATATCCTCGCAGTTTGACTCCTAATTCTTTAATAGGGTACCGGAAAATCGCTGATATTTGTAATAGCGTCCTTAATATAAAAGAATTGGCTTCGGCCTTCACTTACCATTCATTGAATGGAGAAAGCATAGAAATGGCTGTATGGGCAACGCTCCCTTTGCCTGTCCCGACGGACGAATTATAAAAAAAAAACAGCTACGCACCAATTTGACAGCTGTCAATGTCATCTACGCCTACCAATGCCTAACTTCTGCATGGACCGGGTTCCTCCGTCTGTAGAAGCTATAAAAAGTGGATTTCGTGTAAAAATACCTACTAAATTGCGATTTTGGCTATATTAATCTAGCCTGAGAATTATAGTGATATCAATATTTTTAGATAACAACCTGCACATGAAAATGCAAACAATAATACTTGTGAATTTAATTACTTTTGCTACTTTGGCACACAAAGTGTACGCTGCGGGCGGTTCAGTGGAGTTGGATGAGTATTCTTTTGATAAAGTTATCGGTAAATTTAAAGCCTCGTTGGTAAAATTCGATGTGGCGTTTCCGTACGGAGACAAGCACGATGCTTTCGTGGCACTCGCAAAGGAATCCAGAGATGTGGGAGATTTGTTATTCGCCGAAGTAGGCGTTAAAGACTACGGTGAAAAAGATAATGAGGCCCTGGCTAAAAAATACGGGGCTACTAAAGACAATTTCCCCGTAGTAAAGTTGTTTTTAAAGGACCAAACTAAACCTATTGCATTTGATGAAACGAAAGGCTTCACGAGTGATGAACTGCGAAGATTTGTACGCGAAAAGAGCGGTATATTTTTAAGCCTCCCGGGATGTGTAAAGGAGTTGGATTTGCAGGCAATCAAGTTTATAAAATCTAATTCAGAAGATAGAAAATTAGTATTGAAAGAGACTGAAGATATTGTCAAGAAGCTAAATGACAAAGTGAGTATTTTTGCATTTTATATTTTAACTAGCCACCCGCCCCGGCTTCGCACGGGTATAAAATATATAGCCACAAAAAAATGATTAAAATCGATTCAGCAGTTTTGATTTATAACCGTGACCCGATGAATACTCATGGCCTGTATTGGTCAGTACCTCCGCAAAAGCTGTCTCTCAATTTTTAAATAATAAATGTAATATCTAAGACTGAAAATATTCATTTAAATTATATGCTGTAAAGGGCCATAGAGATCTATATTAAATCAACAATTATTTGTCGTTAAAAGTATATGACAAAAAACTGTTATTGTGGGATATCCATAAGAGATAGACATATGCCATCGTGGAGTTTTCTGTAGACCTTTTCATTGTGTACAATACTTAGTACATTATTTTGATAAATCTCGTAGGGTTCAGCCTGCATTTGCAATGTAAGTGAAATAAAATTGTAAGTATTTACGACATCATATTAGAAACCCCAAGCACAGTACTTCTCCACTATTTAATGAATGTGTATTATACTTATTAACCTCCTTCTTAAATCACTATCTAATAAAGAAAACCACATCAAAATCCGTTGCGTAGTTTTAAAGATTAAAGGGAACAAAGGGACATGAGGGAAAAAAGCGACATTGTTTTATAATTATGTAGTGACTAGTAATACTATAGTCATTTTCTTTAACTTATTAATAATTTGTTCTTAATTATTTTTAGGGAGCATCATCTGGTAAAATCTACAAAATGATAATGGAAAAAATTATAGAAAAAGGAAATGACTTTATCAAGACTGAAAATGAAAGGGTGCAAAAGTTACTTAATACCAAAATTTCTGACACCAAGAAGAAGGAATTAGAAAACAGAATAAACATCTTACAGTCATTCCAATTTAGTGGTAAAAAGAAAGGAAATGAAGAGCTATGAACTAAGCTAGGCTCGATATATTTTTTTAGGATTTGTTTTGACACTGCACTGATTTGTTGAAGAAGCAATACAATGACATTGTTTATCATATTACTACATAACTTGATAAGATTTTTGTAGTTCTAAAACTGGCAGGACTATTAGATTTTCGGTTTGCTTCCGATAAGTTCCCGCTGCACCACTAGTGCTCGATTCCAAATATAATATGTTATTAATTAGTGAATAAGACAAAGCATTTAAAAAAAGTTTTTTCCAAAATATTAATATAACATCATAATAGTTACTAATTTATTATTAATTGGTCCACAGCTAACACTAAGTTTTATTTAATAACCCTAAACGAAATTAAATAGGCCTATACATAGCATTGCCCTGGGTACCTATAATAAGTGCGCAATTATAAAGCTCGCACAGGGCGCCAAAAAGGCTATTTACAGCACTCTAAAAACAAGATTATGTGTAAAAATAAAAAGCTATTTTGAGTGTTGATCTTTTAAGCAATCCAGACAAATAATTCACAAGTCATTATGTCTGCATTTTTACAATATTTACACAATTTATATTGTACAACTTATTTTTTTAAGAGTCTTTTAATAAACAAGTAAGAATGTGTTAAACACTATATTTTATGATTTTAAGACCATAAAGAGTAAAAACTGAGAAGGTAAAATGATGGTACTTATATTTAAAACATTCCTCATAACACATAAGTTTGCATAACACATGTTTGATACACTAGTTTTAAGAACTCTGAATACCTATGTGCACAAACAAGCAATAAAGTGTGTTTAAGTAAATGACTGCATATTTATTTTATGTTTTGTCCAAACTTACTATGTAATTTAAAATGTTTATTTAATTTCCTAATCTGCTGAATAATTTGAATTTTTGTAGTGACAAATTAATTCCACTACAAAACCGTTGTTATATAAAATGAAACAAAACTTTTATCAAATGATATGTCATTTATTAAAAATCTTAAGCTTCTAAGTTTTCAAAGTTCATAATCAACTTTGTAAAGATCAAAGAACAATAAAATAATATATTTAAATGGCGTTTATAGAAAATAGTGCCTTCACTAACTATTCCGACTTGTCATTGTCTACTTTAAGCTCTTTCAGTTTTATGACGACACCTTCAGAGTCTTTGTCGATATTGAGTTCTTTCTTTGTACTGTCATCTTTATCAACAGACTTAGGTTCAGGGGTGTCAGTGTCCTCACTTCGTGTGATACTGCTCTCGTCTTCATCAGATGATGGATCTTGTGTGTAAAGACTGCACTTAGTTCTGACAATTTCTTGAGCTTCAGCAAACTTTGTCTTCCACAGCTGAGCATCTGTAAATTGATAATGTAACGATTACTTTAATGATATTTTAGAAATGTAGTTACATTTTATCACATATTTTAATAAAAAGAATTATTGTTCATTTTTAAGCCCCCACAGAGAAGAGCCTGCACAGCAGCAGGCGCTCGCCTGGCGGAGTCGTGGTGTAAGCTCACGCGATCCCGCGGCCCGCCCAAGGCGCATAGTGGAGTACCGCCGAGTTTTTAGTGGGTAGGGGCTGCGACGCAGCAGAGACCCACATACTTGCGGAGGACCCCATCCCCCGCAAGATGCTTAACAACATTTTCTCGGTGCAAAAAAAAAGGTGTTATTCAGTAAAAAATATATATTGAATAATTATTTATTAGTAAGCTCTTATTAAAAAATTTTACTTACTTTGTGGATTGCCAAATTTAATAGCGAGTAATTCCTGTTTGCACTGCTCATCGGCAAAGTCAGCAAAAACTGACCAATTGAATGCCTTGTCTGATCCACAGTGTACATTCATACGTATATCAGGGGTGATGAAGTGATTGGCGCACACTTTGAGAGTTTTGTCACGTCTCATCACCACCCTGACTGAGTTGTTTATCTTGTGGCGCAGTAGTTTTATGTCTCCAGTACCACGCTCCTGTAATGATAATGTCCACAATTCCATCACATTGATTTTAACATACCAATTGTATTTAGACAAAAACTCTTTGTTTATCCTTCGGTCACAGATTCTTGGAAATGTATTGTTATTTTATTGTTTATTAATCTATTGTCGCGATCACCAGTGATCTTATGGGGCTTGATAGGTTAAGATCCATTTTAATAGATATTATTATAAATGTAGAAGGTACTGTTTATTTCAAGTGCGAATCTAATAAACAAAATTAATATAGAGCTCCCACTATAACTTTATAATGAGCTATATATATTTTACTGTATTTACCTTCCACTCATGATCACTTGTGTCGTATCTGTAAAGTCTTGCTCTGATCTTCACCAATTCCTCTTCCTCCTCTTCATTAGTGGGGACCTCCACTAATGGCAACGAGACAATAGGGTCGTAGTGAGGATCGTGATCCGGAGTCCCGGCATCAACACTCTCGCTCTCACTATTACGTCTTACGCTCTCCTCGGTCTGAACAATACACAAAGGTAAATAACACAAAAATCACATGGGCAAAAAGATTTTATGGCAAAAAAACAATAGAAACTTACCGGTGAAGACATTTTTTCATAAACACGCTAACACCAATTTTTTTCTAATATGAAAAATTTGAGTCTTTTTAAAGTTTTTGGAATGTTGTAAGTAATTTTTAATAAGTATCGATTTATTTTACAATGTTGTACGGATTTTCAAAAGAAATAAACGAAACAGCGTTTGACTTTCGTTAGTTTTGACCACAGATTAGGGTATTAGTTTTGACATTTACTTTTTTCTCAAATTCGGATAATGTGTGGCCGGGGTTGAATGTGTCAATGTAGAATGAAGAAATATTTGCTAAATATTGAAAAAGATGTCAAAATGTTAAAATCGCCGCATTTTCCCCACATAATGCCAATCCCCAATGAATCCCCAATCACTGGGCTGGTCTCACTCCCGTGAGCGTCGCTTAGTAAACGCCAAACCAAGTTTTAAGCTTCTTGCGCCAAACACGTTCACGATCGAATATGTGAAACAAAAACTCACAAGTTCATGACTCAGCACACAGAGCTTGTCTCGCGGCTCGCAGGGCTCGCGTCGGGAGCTTTGAGCTTGAGCTATTCCGATAGAGTTTTGGGGGGAACACAAAATGGCACGTTTCTTGAAGTTGTATCACGTCTTGCCCACGCTTGTGCACGACATCGAATACTTAATGGACCAACATAACACATTAAAAACCGAAATAACACAATTTTAGGTAAATAATACAAAAACACAACGTCACTCTTTGGGACTTTCGGAGCGAACTCACGGCGCGGTTTTTTCCCGCGCCCGCTGTGGTTGCGGGCCCGCAGCCTTCGTAGAATCCAGTTTTGTATGTAAAAACGAAAGCAAAACTCACGGCGCGGCGCGTATTTCGCTCGCGGCGGACGCGGTTGTTTGCGGCTCCCACTGCACCGGCGGGCGGCGGCGCGCGGCGGTCGCCTGCAGTCTCGGGCTTCGGCGATTGGCGCCTTGGTTGGCGCCCGCGCGCTCTGCGATAGTTTAGCGAGCGATCGCAGTAGCCGTAGTAGGCGATCGTACATAAACCGCCCGTCTTGCGATCGTCGCTCGCAGAGTTTTGCGGGCGATGATCGCGACCACGGTGGCTGCAGGCCCGCACAAATCAACGGTCTCGTGAGTTCTGAAATAAAACCGCTCATTTGCGCGGGCTCGCAACCGCGGCGGGCGCGGGAAAAACCGGGCCGTGAGTTCGCTCCCTTTCGTATTCCCGCCAAAAACTCCTGGAATTTGGCAGTCAGCTAAAAATTAGCTGCCATACTGCATTTGTCTATGGTTACCGTCAATGTCATATTAGCATTGTCAGTTGTCACTTGTCAGCACTCCTCAGCACAGTTGTCAGCAAGTTGTCAGATTCATGCAAATCGATGCAATATTTTTGAACATAAAACAATACCTAACTTATCAAAATAATAAAAGTATAGCAACTAAAATAAGTTGCAAGCTTATTCTTCCGCCTTCGTCTAACCCCCGGTATGTATGTTTTTATACTAACTGTACTAAGGTCTAAGTGTAATGTAAACTTTTTTGCCACCTACTGCTTCCATCTGAAACTGTATTCACCGACCTATTTTTTAGAAAGTTTATTTTAGGATTCCTATAATTTGGTTTTTGGGTCAAATTAGATATTTTTCCTTCATTCTAAAGCATTTTCCTTATTCTATTTCAGTGTGTTCAGCAAATGTATTAAAATAACACTAATCTTAAATTTCTGTTTATCACCCAGCTTCCTGTATGCAAAACATAGAGAAAATGATCACAGAACAACTGAGGAATCCAAACGAACTAGATATAAATTTAAGAATGGAATTTGGTCCATTTGAAACGATACACAAATGGAAAAGAATGTCTGAATGTTACGAGTTTGTGGGGGCAAAGTAAGTGCAAAATACACGTCTTGATGTATGAGCATCCTTTGTTATAATAAAAATTTAATTCTTTTTCTCTTTCTGCCAACTAGGTTGTCTATAATTTGGAAGTGTTTGTCAGATAAGAGTCTCAAAGTGGGACTAATAATTTTACTATTAATTAAAACATTATTGTTTCCAGGAGGAGTAAACACACAGCTGTGGCATACAAAGATGCTATTTACGTGTTTGGTGGGGACAATGGCAAGTCTATGCTGAATGATCTCATCAGGTTTGACATTAAGGAGAAGTCCTGGACAAAAGTGGGAGGCATGGGGGCCCCACCAGCACCACGATATCACCACTCTGCTGTGGTAACCTTATTTTTTCCTTTCTAATGAGTTCCAAAAATGTTTATCTATTTACATCATGTCCAATGTAGATTTGGCAGGTAGAGTGCTTCCGCCACCGTGGACAGCTTACTCAATATTCATATTAAGGGACATTAAAAAATGTCCTTCCTTTTCAGGTGTTTATAAGTATAATTTCGACTAGACAGATATTGTACCTTGTAATTAAGTTTGTATTTAAATAATAACAGTATGCGGTTTCCTACATTATTCTGACAAAACTTAGACCAATACCAGAGTTGACTTTTACTTACTGTTGCTCAAGCTAAAGTTTTTACCAATTATTGTTCTTGTAAACTCATACTCAAAGTGCGGGTTTAAAAAAATACCTTTTGGTTCATAGTCTTTTTTTACGTGATTCATATTGTTACGTGCTAGGGTTCAAGGATTTGGAGAGAAAAGACCTGCTGACTCTCTTGAAGACTTTATTCACACTACACTTAGGTCTCACAAATCACTAGGTCCAAACACTAAGCTCTAAGTCCAAACACTAGATCCCAAATCACTGAGCACTATATCACTGTCCTAGGTCATAGCCAAGTCGTAGGTTCACTCACTGTTGATCACTTGTTTCTCATTCCGAAGTCGCCTTGATGATCGCTTGTATCGAACTGAATTGCCGGCTGACGGCCCGGCTATTTATATGGGCCAAGGCGAATAAAAGAATGTTCGGAAACTTCCGGGAACAATTCCGGTTCGCGTAAACAAGTCTACAAAATTCGAGCATGTACCACCTAACGCCATCTAGTATCGAAGAGGGGACTTATGTTGTCTGTGTTTCCACGATAGTTTCGCTGAGTTGCCGCTAGATGGCACTACGTGTCCGCATCCGCAACAATATTATGTTATCAAAAGACTAGCAGACAGCACAGTTACTCAAATACATAATATTATATTTTTTAAGATAGATTGCATAACAGACTAAAGAAGCAAGTCCTATAACTCTGGTTGCAGATCCATCGCTCTTCAATGTTTGTGTTTGGTGGATACACCGGAGACATTCTGGCCAACTCCAACTTGACAAACAAGAATGATTTGTTCGAGTACAAGTTTCAAAGTGCACAGTGGGTGCAGTGGAAGTTTACTGGGAAGTAAGTGTAATACTGCATGTTTTGTCATTACTCATTATTAATAAAAGTCTAGATTTTTTTAATGTAAAACTTACAAAACAACATCTAGATTATTAATTTAAAGCATGATGCTGTACAAAAAATTAAGGCACCTGTTAATTAGAATTAAAATAACTTTCCTGTAATTTTTGTAGACAATTTTTTTTAAACTCTTATAAACGTTTGTCTCTTATTATTATGAGCCTTTATTTTTATGTTGTAATGCATCATACTTTGAATTATGTCTATTGGGTAAAGAGTCAATCATACTAAATGTCCTCGTAATTTCTAGATTGCCAGTAGCAAGATCTGCCCATGGTGCAGCAGTGTATGATGACAAGTTGTGGATCTTTGCCGGGTATGATGGAAATGCGCGGTTGAATGACATGTGGACTACGAGCCTAGTGGTAGGTTGCTTTTTTTTCTCAAAGTAGAATAAAAATAAAAAAAATATATATTTATTTCATAGAAAAAACTTGCACACTAATCTCACAAACACTGGTCTCCACACTAGGATTCCCTGTGTCGTGGAGCCTAGAGTCCTAGAGCCTAGTCCACTCGTCCTAGAATAAACCTATTCTAGGACGAGTAGACCTGAGAATATAGTGCAGTGATTTTTTGTGTTAATTTAAAAATTATTTAGCCAATAGGCTAATTACTTAATAAGGAAAAAAACATCTAAATAATACAAATAATTAATAATGTGATAGGTTTGTTACGCAGTCGCGCGTGCCTGCATTCAAGTTAACTTGGTGACTTTATTGTTTTATTCACCAGAGGTTCTAAAGTAATCGGCGACAGTTTAACCTAGCGATCCTGTCGGCGGCACAGGCTTCCCGGCAACCGTTGCTGAGAGATATTACAATCATAACATATTAACTTAATGTTTACTTATTTGTCCGCCATATAATTGTTCTCTTCTTGATGTGATGCTCTCTTAAACGTTTCAATAGTTGCATGGAAGACATCGCTTTTAGCGATAATGCCGCCAAAATTGTACTTTTATTTAACTGTTGTATGGATTTGTGGTGTACAATAAAGATTATTATTATTATTTCCCAGGGTGAGGTGCACCAGTGGGAAGAGGTGGAGCAAAAGGGAGAATGTCCACCGACATGCTGCAACTTCCCCGTGGCCGTAGCCCGTGGCAAAATGTACGTGTTCAGCGGACAGAGCGGCGCCAAGATCACCAACGCGCTGTTCCAGTTCGACTTTGAGACTAGAACGTAAGTATTTTAGGTTCTTAGTTTTATAGTATAATCTTTATACTATAAAATTCTCATGTCACAATCTTAGTTACCGTACTCCTACAAAACGGCTTTACTGATTTTTATCAAATTTTCTGCCTGAGAATCGGCTACTGGCTACTTTTTATATTGATAAGTGCATTTGTTGAATAAATAATAGTAAATTATTACAACTCGAGACTGACGGCGACCATTGTTTGTGCGACGGGATAGAGATGGACATTGCCATGGTGCTATACTTATTTAGTCACTTCAATAAAATAATATGGGCGAAATACTTTATATGGGAAAACAATGTTTGCCGGGACAGCTAGTAAAATATAATATGAAAAAAGTGTGCCTGTCTATTTGTTACCTCTTCACACTGAAATATCTCAATTGATTTCAATGAAGTTTGATATACAAGTATTTTAGGTCCCAATAAATAACAAAATGTTTATTTCATTCATCAATCATCGGAACTAAGTATGGCTTTAAATTTGGTATCCAAGTATTTTGAGCCCTGGTAAAGGACCAAGGATTGTTTCATCCCATGACTAAGTACGGCCTCCGCAAACGAAATTCAGTGCACAAATGATGCGTGTAGTTTATATTTTAGTAGGCATTATTTTGAATGTGACAGCATCAGTTTTTAGCATGTAACGGAATATTGTATCAGGTGGAGCCGCGTGTGCACGGAGCACCTGCTGCGCAGCGGGGGCGGGGCGCCGGCGCGGCGCTACGGTCACGTGATGGCGCACCACGCCCGCCACCTGTACGTGTTCGGCGGTGCCGCCGACAGCACGCTGCCCTCCGACCTGCACTGCTACGATCTCGACACACAGATGTGGTACGTGTTGCCGTCTCGCTCGCACTCTCGCTGAAAGTGTGGTATTGTGTTGCCGTCTCACTGGTACTTACTTAGGTTCCGGGGGAGACTCCGGAACGAAGCGAGTCACGTCGCCGGCAAAAAGTGAAAGTGTTAGTTTTTAAGTAAAATATAGAAAATGTATGTATGTTAGTTTTAAGGTATTTATTATAAAATTATATGTATGCTAGGTTTAAGGTATTTGTTTTATGGGCCTCTGATGCCTGAAATAAATGTTTTGATTTGATTTGATTTGATTACGCGGACAGATGTGGTATAATATGTTGCTATCCCTTTCGCATATTGTCATGAATGTCAAAAACCAAAGCTAAAATCAAAACTGATCCTTTTGTGTAAAAATCCTATCAGAGATAAAATTACATAGGCCACATTGTAAAGTTTCACTTGAGAGATTTTCACTCAACACGCATCAATGTCATCCAAGTAACATTTGCATTGTGATTTCTACTTTGCGGCGTTATTAGTTTCTTTATCTAGTTACCATAAAAGAAATTTAGGAACTATCGCTATCTCACTCCCACGTTTGTACGCAGGTCGCTGGTCCACCCGGCACCGGAGTCGGCAGTGCCGTCGGGGCGGCTGTTCCACGCGGGCGCGGTGGTCGGCGACGCGCTGTACATATTCGGCGGTACTGTCGACAACAACGTGCGCAGCGGAGACCTGTATAGATTCCAGGTACAGTCGTCAGAAAGATTAGGCTTTTTTTTGACGACCGCCCGCCAAAGGCAAACAAGCGCCCCTTTCTTTGGCACTACGTCGTTTACTACGTCATGGTGTACGTACAAATCTGTGTGACGGACAAAACGGATCCACATGACGAAACAGTAACTTTCAGTCAAGTACCAAAATCAAGTATTCGTGCGCGAGTAAAAGAGATAAATGGCGATAGATATGTTCCAACTTCTACTTGTGTCGTGACCCGACTCTATCAGTTTCTAATGTAAAATAATTTTACTTATTTTACTTCCCCAGCTATCGAACTACCCTCGCTGCACGCTGCACGATGACTTCGGTCGCATCCTGAAGTCGCAGCAGTTCTGCGACGTCACGATCGTGGTCGGCGACGAGCGGAGTGAAGTTCACGCGCACCAGGCTATGCTGGCGGCGCGGTCACCGTTTCTACGGACTAAGATAAAGTGAGGCTTGTCCATATAATATTATAAATGCGAAAGTTTGTCTGGCTGTCCGTCTGTCTGTCTGTCTGTTACCTCTTCACGCCCAAACCGCTGAATCCATTTTGCTGAATGTAGATAGTAGATACATCGAGTCCTGGGAAAGGACATAGGATACTTACTTAATTTTATCCCGGAAAAATGTACGATCCCCGTGCGACAGATGAATTTTGGCACAACGGAGTTGCGGACATCATCTAGTATTTTAAAATATATCCTAGTATTTTAAAAAGTATCCTATGTCCTTTCCCGGGATTAAAAATATCTCCATACCAAATTTCAGAAAAATCGGTTCAGTCTGAAGAGCCTGTTACCTATTCAGAAGAGGTAACAGACAGACAGACACACTTTAGCATATTGTTATTGATGTAAATGCAATTTTGCGCAGTCCAAATCGTAGTACCGGCTCTTCGGATTTATTTCAAGAGTCTGCTTTAAACAATTTAAAATTTTGCTTTAATTTAATGAATGTTTGGCATAATCTATGCCAAATTTGTTCGTTGCGGAGCTGCCTGTGACATTTATTTTTAAACTGACTACTTAAGGGCCCGGGTTACCCTCGAAATTTTCATACATTCTTAATACCAAAACCATTTTCTCATACGAAAATATTTAACATGTTTGAGTTATTTTTCAGCTTAAGATAGTAATTACCTAGGGTCCTGAGCAAATTTTTTTTACAAAATATTTAAATACAAAAAAAAATATTTTTGTGTTTAAATATTTTTTAGTAAATTTACTACTAAATATTTAAACACCAAAAAATAGACAAAACCACTAAAAAATATATAAATAAATAGTAAATTTACTACAAAATATTTAAATAATAAAAAATATTTTTTAAAGTTTAAATATTTTGTAGTAAATTTACTATTTATTTATATATTTTTTAGGGTTTTGTCTATTTTTTGGTGTTAAAATATTTAGTAGTAAATTTACGAAAAAATATTTAAACACAAAAATTTTTTTTTAGTATTTAAATATTTTGTAAAAAAAATTTGCTCAGGACCCTAGGTAATTACTATCTTAAGCTGAAAAATAACTCAAACATGTTAAATATTTTCGTAAATGGAGAAAATGGTTTTGGTATTAAGAATGTATGAAAATTTCGAGGGTAACCCGGGCCCTTAAGCATGAGGCTCGACATTCGAAATAATCGTTGTCGAATGTCGAATTCGTTTTTTACTTATAGTCGAAATTCGAAAAAGACTGTATGAAATTTCGTATAAAGACCGACAAGGTTTTAAATGAATGTGGGCGGGGGCGCTGTTGGTAAAGGGGAACTGTCAAAAATGGGGTATGCCGTATGACGGCGGCGTTAGTTCCTTTTTTCACCGCGTTCATTTAAAGCCTTGTTGGTCTTTAAACGTGTGTGATTATAATTTTTTCTCTATCGTCTTAGTTTTAAAATATTCACGTTATCATTATTATGACATCAGGGAAGCCCGCGAGGAGCTGTCGGCGCGGATCGCGGCGGGCGAGGTGACCGCAGACCCGGCCAAGCCGCCGTGCGTCTCGCTCGCGCTGCCCGAGGCCGCGCCCGACGCCTTCCGCATGGTGCTCGACTACATATACACCGACCGCATAGACCCCACAGAGAAAAGTAATTTAGTCATTACTAATTACACGCTGAAACCTAAAACGTACAAAAGTGCAGTGACAACAAACACTTAGGCCGGTATAAATAGTCAGTACTCAAGATGCATCTCGGTCTCAAGACACGGTTCAGGCTCTGTGATTGGTTGGCTGTCAAAATTTGGACCAATCACAGAGCCGAACCGCGTCTTGAGACTGGGTCGCATCTTAAGTACTGACTATTTATACCGGCCTTAAACTAACTCCGCTGGCTCAGCAGCTCGAAGTGGATCTTGGCCTCCGAAACGAGCTTCCGCCATTGAGCCCACAAATAACATGATAACAAACACTATTGCACCTATTTTACCACTTACCATTGAAGCACCAGAATGACATACCTACCCAACTATTGTATCAGCAAATGAGTAAATAAATAAATAAATATTTACTATTAGGCTCGATTTGTATGCGTTTGCGCGACCGTCACTATTTTAATAGCGACGCGACGTTATCAAAATAAATCGTTATACACAATTGCTTGTGATGTCGGTGGTGTAGCGACCAGCGGCCGGGTGTTCAGTCAAGCCAACGCATATAATTTAAGCCTACACTGCATGTAATGTTTTAGGGCATCATAAAAAAAATTGAAACCATCATCATCTGATCGTCAGATACGCATGAACGGCAATTTCGCCGCGAAAACAATAGAAGTCGATAGTGTAATAAATGTTTTCATTACGCATTAAGTACTGTTGGCCTTTCGTGCAAGTTGAATCATTGCAAGTTCCGTTTCATTCCTTGAGCTTGAAGAACCCCAAATTTACCATAAGACGAAAGTAGTATAAATGGTTCAAACCACAGATTTTGACATTAGAACTACCCTCGTGAATTACAATAAAGATGAACCTGTTCAACCACTAATACCAAACAACTGTTACAGACGAGGACCCATCTTCCCCCGCCACGATGCTGCTAGTAATGGAAGTGCTCAAGCTGGCCCTGCGTCTACACATACCGCGGCTACGTGGGCTCTGCGCGCGGTTCCTACGTGCTAACCTCTGTTACGGCAATGTACTGCCGGCTCTGCACGCCGCACATCGCGCCAATCTCGCCTGTATCAAGGAGTACTGTCTAAGGTAATTGGGTTGAATATCGCTTGCACTGTTTAGTCTGTGCTTTAGCAACTTCTGTGCTTTTTGGAGAACAATCGAACAACAAACAATTCCCAACAGACGGTCGTTTTTACTCGATCTGATTTGACAGTTTATTTGGTTTTCGTTGTTGATGAACCGATGGCCGTTGTTGTTTCTTTCTTTTTAGGGTTCCGTACCCAAAGGGTGAAAACGGGACCCTATTCATGAGACTTTGTTGTCTGTCCGTCCGTCCCACAGGTCCGTCCTTCTCAAGAACCGCTATAGCTAGAGTTCTGAAATTTTCACAGATTGTATATATTGGTTGCCGCTATAACAACAAATACTAAAACAAAATAAAATTAATATTTAAAGGGGGCTCCCATACAACAAACGTGATTTTTTTGGCCTTTTTTGCTCGATATCAATAATAGCAACAGGTAGGCACTTGATATTTTCACAAAGGCCTTAATTATAATATGTCTACTTCAATATTTAAGAATAATAATAAAATAAAAATTTAAGGGGAGCTCCCATACAAAAAACACAATTTTTGGCCTATTTTTGCTCTATAACGGTACGGAACCTTTCGTGCGCGAGTCCGACTCGCACTTGGCCGATTATTATTTCATTTTACATTCAAATTATTAACATGCGAAGTAACTACAGAAGCCTGAATGTTTCCGCGGGCTTATATTTCAAATCTACTAAGTCCTCATTCATTCAAATCGGATGACTGCCAGAACCGTTAGGGCCTGTTTCACCACTTCCTGATAAGTGCCGGATAAGCTATTCACAACTTTTTTGACAGATTCTCCATACTTTATCTGTCAAGTTAAGTTGTGGATAGACTATCCGGCACTTATCAGGAAGTGGTGAAACAGGCCCTTATTCTTTCTAGTGTAGAGATTACTACTACAAATTCCTTTCAGGTTCCTGGTGAAGGACTACAACTTCACTCAGATCGTGATGTCGTCGGAGTTCGAGGAGATGGAGCGGAACCTCATGGTGGAGCTGATCCGCCGCCGCCAGCTGCCGCAGAAGGCGCCCGCGCCGCCCGACACTGATGATATTGCTGGTAATATATTATTTATTGTAGAAGTCGCAATAGTGATAAAAAAACTTCAATAAACATGATACAAGTCGTGATGAATCGTTTATTTTATATTTTACGTTGTTCTACAATGAACCGTTATTGCAGTGTGAACCATATGCAAAAATAAAATTCCTCCTCCGTCTCTGTCGCATCTTCCCGTCGCCCGTGTAAACATTGTGTCTCATCTGTGCGGGATGCTTATTTGTCTGTAGTAGACTAGTCCATACTAATATTAAAATGCAAAAGTGTGTCTGTCTGTCTGTTAACTCTTCACGCCCAAACCGCTGAACCGATTTTGCTGAAATTTGGTATGGAGATACTTTGAGTCCCGGGAAAGGACATAGCCCATAGGCTTCTTTTTATCCCGGAAAATGTACGGTTCCCGCGCGATAAACGAGTTTTGGCGCAACGGAGTTGCATTCATCATCTAGTGGTAAATAATATGTATATTCATGCTCACGACAGGGTTGTAAGCAAATAGCAATATCTATCAATAATAATTTTTAACACCGCACAGGAAGAAACATTTATAATTCATAGCTAAATTGAGTGCTTACGTGAACAGTACGTGAGTGACAAACATAATTCACATACCTGAGGGGTTAGTGCGAGTTTTATTCGATCATACGCATCGAGCACGTTAACGCAAATTTGTATGGGATCAAAGCGGTATCCACGTTAGCCAGTAGATGGCGCTGCTTTGATCCCATACAAATTCGCGTTAACGTGCTCGATGCGTATGATCGAATAAAACTCGCACTAACCCCTCTGTTCATACCTCTTTTATGTCCATCATTAGTGTTTGAGAAAAACGATGAGTTCTACGTTACATTATGACTTCCACAGGCACAACCCTGGAGCAGGACATGTGCGTGCTAGTGTCGGGGGCGGGGGGCGCGGCGCTGGCGGACGTGAAGCTGCGTGTGGGCGGGGCGATGCGGCCCGCACACCGCTCCGTGCTGGCGGCGCGCGCGGCGTACTTCGAGGCCATGTTCCGCTCCTTCTCGCCGCAGGACAACGTCGTCAACGTGAGTATTTAGGCTGGTTGATGTACGACTATCACAGGCACAGTCCTGGAACAGGACATGTGCGTGCTAGTGTCGGGGCGGGAGGCGCGGCGCTGGCGGACGTGAAGCTGCGTGTGGGCGGGGCGATGCGGCCCGCACACCGCTCCGTGCTGGCGGCGCGCGCGGCGTGCTTCGAGGCCATGTTCCGCTCCTTCTCGCCGCAGAACAACGTCGTCAACGTGAGTATTTAGGCTGGTTGATGTACGACTATCACAGGCACAGTCCTGGAACAGGACATGTGCGTGCTAGTGTCGGGGGCGGGGGGTGCGGCGCTGGCGGACGTGAAGCGGCGTGTGGGCGGGGCGATGCGGCCCGCACACCGCTCCGTGCTGGCGGCGCGCGCGGCGTGCTTCGAGGCCATGTTCCGCTCCTTCTCGCCGCAGGACAACGTCGTCAACGTGAGTATTTAGGCTGGTTGATGTACGACTATCACAGGCACAGTCCTGGAACAGGACATGTGCGTGCTAGTGTCGGGGGCGGGGGGTGCGGCGCTGGCGGACGTGAAGCGGCGTGTGGGCCCGCAAAGTATCTCAGTAGGATAAGGTTTTTATGATAGATTTTATGTAGAATTTATAAATACTTACGTATCTTCTTGACATTTTTTCTAATAAATATTGGTGCTTATTTAAATCTAATAAACGTTAATTATTTTTCTTATCCACAGATACAAATATGTGACACGGTGCCGTCAGAGGAGGCGTTCGACTCGCTCCTGAGATACATCTACTACGGGGACACCAACATGCCTACAGAGGATTCCCTGTACTTGTTCCAAGCTCCTATATACTACGGTCAGTATTCCCTGGTATTATGTTAACTTCGTAGCACTATAGCTGCTTATGTTTTGCTTATAGGCTGTTGGAAACAGAGTATAAAGTTAAAAATATGTGAAATATTTTTAACTTACGCAATACACATACTCTGTTTCCGATAAAAAGATCCACACACTTTAAGTGACGCCAAAGTACATGTACATACGTACATATATACGGTATGTCCTTGCCTGACGAACAAAACTATAATATAAGATTTTGTATACGCAGTGTAGACCTTTTAAAAGTAAATAAAAATATCCACAGCCGAACATATAACCTCCTCCTTTTTGGGAGTCGGTTAAAAAGTGTGGAACTTTTAAAAATATTAATTCAACTATCACGATAACTAATAAATGCTTATTGTTTAATTAGCTGTCATTATTTTTCTACTACTATGATTAATTTAATATCAATAATAATTATTATAGGCTTTACCAACAACAGACTACAAGTGTTCTGTAAGCACAATCTTCAAAGCAACGTGAATCCGGATAATGTCCTGGCTATACTACAAGCGGCGGACCGTATGAGAGCTGCAGATATTAAGGAGTATGCACTGAAGATGATCGTACATAATTTCACTCAGGTATGTTATTAATAGGACCTTGAGAATCTGTATTTACATTATAGTATTTATAAAAATTGGAAACTAGAAAAATTGTTGTTCTGTAAGTTGTAATCAGGGCGATCGAAGCGAGCCCTAGTATGTCCCACAATCTTTACATTTTGTGGTAAGTACACATTACGGAATAACTATCACGTCTACTGATTTGTGCTTTAACATAGTAATTTTTATTTATATTATGTAGATGTGTTATTATGAGACAGCCAATGTGTGACGACGCGAGCCTTGACAAAGCTCGGCTTTTAGCTAATTAAATTATTATTACTCACTTAGATTTAAAGTTGCATTGTTTGAGACACAGGCATATTACATGCACTCGGTATTATGAGTTATAAGTTATAAGTAACACACATAAAATTATTAAAATCTCTCTTGCTAAGAGATATTTAGGCAGCTTTCAAGATCTACTGCCTTTATCCGACATGTGACTTTTCCAATGTGCCAGGCAAGTAGACCTAGTACTGTTAATCACTGTGTAACTCTACACTTTTGGCACAATTAATTTACATTTTACATGATTGCTAACTATATTTGTAATTCAACTACAACCTTTATCACCAGGTGGCGCGTCAAGACGCAGTCAGATTGCTGGCTCAACCGCTATTGGTGGATATAATCTGGGCGTTGGCGGACGAGCCCGCCCCCGACGCGCCCCTCCCCCGCCTCGCCGCGTCCGCCTCCGCGGACACCCTGCCCGATGACCACCGCCCCAAATAGAAGTACGCCGTCGCCCACATACTAGCCGCACGTCACGAAGTTTAAGTAAGCCCCTAGACCAGTGGCCCCCAATCTTTTTTTCATGCGAGCCACAAACATCTGTTTTGTTCTTGGTGTCGCGGGCCGCAACAAAATTTTTTAGGGTTAAAAAAACGTTCTTTAAATATTTAAAAGTGGAAAACATTTCACGGAGTACGACTACATTATTTTGCCGGTGGGCGTGAATTTCAAAATGTTTAACATCACGCGGGCCAAATTATACAGTCCGGCGGTCTACATGCGACCTGAGGGCTGCAGGTTGGGTATAGCTGCCCTAGACAATCAATTTTATGGTGCAATATCATTGAACAATTTATTTGACATTTAGATTGAAAATATTATGCGGGCGCGTTTAATATTAACCTTAGACGGTCAATAATATTCCACAATACATATTATATAATAATGATAGGTATTGTTCAACATTATTGTAAGTCTAGGGGCCCGCTTAGTAGGCGTGGCCCCAGGCGTTTTTCGAAGTCTAAGAAGGCGTAGCCACGCCTCTTTAGTGTGTGTGGGCTAGATAGGCGACTCGTTTCTTGTATCCTTGTAGGCATTGATCTAAGGCCCGTATTAATAAGCCGCACTCATACTGCTACTCAATAGCAATCTTGGCTAATACGCTCTCAACGTCTTGAGATAGTCCTTGATTATTATTATTAGTTTGATAAGAAAAGAGTGACCTCACTTTATTAGTCTCACAATATTTATAGTTATAAACCATAGTTGAATATCGAGTTTAATGTATTAATAAGTTTAAAGACTTTAAACTCGGTTGATACGCCAACTACAGTACTGAGGTAATATTATGTTATATTAATAAGAACAGCATCCCAACAATGAGCTGCTTATTAACACGGACCTAGCACTTAGCAGTCCTGGCTGTGGGCTAGATAGGCAAAACAATATTTAAATAAGTTTGTTTCTTGTGGTACTTGTGTATCAAGCCAAAGTGGACGGAACCTCAGGGGCCGTCCATTAAGAGGATACACCAATGGCGAGAGAAATCGAAAATAGGTATTTGAAAATGTATTGCTGTCTCACCAATCTCAAGTCTCCCACCGCAGAGCGCGATAGAGACAACACGACAAAAGTTCTAATAAAAAAAGAACAGAAAATCGATTTGTTGTCCTCTAATTCCTTCTCCAAAACTTAACCGATTTAAGTACTTTTTTCATTAAAGATTAAAGAAAGGCTTAAGCTGTGTTCCTATGTTTTATTTATTTTTTTGTTATGTTTTAACACAGCGGAAAATCTGGCCATTTTTTTTTGGTTTTTGAACGTTCATATCTTTTTTAATAACTAAATTATGAAAAAAATCGGTCAAGTGCGAGTCACGAGGATCATACAAAAACAGTGTCAAATATCGAACAAAACTTTTGTTGTACACTGGTGCTGTATTCAAAATATTGCAGTAGTATAGAATAATATATAACTGCAATATTTGGTAATAAAAATGCAGACCAAATAAAAGTTGCACTAATGTTGAATGATATTTTAACAGTATTAGGCTGTAGTCCTTAGTCTAAATTTTAAATGTCAGTACATTGCTTTAAACCAAATGGTTTTCTGAAAAAAATATAGAAATAACTTTATAAACCAGGGGTGGCCAACCGGTCGATCGCGACTGTTAGTCCCGTCGATCGTGGCCAGGCAAAAAATATAAATAATTAGACCAGTCTGCGCAATGACTAATAAGCTACACTATGCTGTTTCATTTAACACTTCAATAAGTATGTAATTAGGGTAGATCGCACAGGGTTTCGTTAGAAAACAGTAGATCTTAGGTCTAGTCAAGTTGGCCACCCCTGTTATAAACAATGAAAAAGAAACTAGTACTTACTACTATTTTGTACCAAAAAAGTATTATCCTTATAATATAAATATAAGTGTTTCCGACTTAGATGAAATTTTGTATGGAGAATGGATATACAATTATACATATTACATAGACTGGAAAAGATGTGGAATAGTTTGTTGCCTAAAAAGTTACGGTTTCCGCACTATAAACTAGTAAATACATAATTTACATCGGAAATCCAGATCTATTTAATATACATACTCAATTTTCTAATTTTGAAACCTACAAAAGGTTTGCAACTTCTGAATAAAAAAAACGCTTACCTGCCATTTTCAGGTAAGGTATTTCAAACTACTCGAAACCAACTCAAAACAATGTAGCCTTCCGTTAACATCAATGGTTTGGGCTCAACTAAATAAATCAAGTTAATACACGCGTATAACAATAAACTTTTTTGAAAGTGGCGAGTGACACGGTAGCCGTGTCATCTACTTCTATGGCGTATGACACGGCTCATGTGTCATAAGAAAATTGTATGCCGCCACTACTGAAAGTTTTCAAAAATGTGCGCCGCAGCCCGCACTGAATCAGTTAATATCTGTTAATAGTATAGAATATAATGTTTTTAGTTATTTGTCAACTATTTAAATAATATTATAATCTTGTTATAATCTAGTCATAGTAAAATATTGGAATAAAACTATGTAGATGTTTATGATATTTTAATCATGTTAACAATAAATTAAACTAATAATATGATTCACATTCCTAAGTTGTTTTACTGTTCATACTTGTGTTTGATGTCCTTCCACAGTTTCTGAAATAAAAATACAATAATTATTACTTTGTATCAAAGTAATTATTATCAGAATGAATGGTACACAAATACCAATTTGTGCACTTTCAATCTTGGTTAGTAATTTAACCCGTTGATCATGGAAAAATGAGACACAATAGCTTATCTATTGTTATCGCGGTTGCATGCGACCGTTTGGGGCTTGATAATTAAGGAAGTTCTTCTTAATAAATGAGGAACTGGCAAACAAAACTGGAAAGTCCACCAGAGGGTGAAAATATTTTTCTTTCGAATAATTGTCTTCTCTTGACCCATCTGGGTCACCCATCAAAACCAGTTAAAAAGGCTTATTTAAAGTCAATTTTCAAACAAAACTAGTTCAGTAGTAGTAACTGTAGTTGATACTAGTTTTTTAGCCACTGTGTAAATTTTTTTCTCGAGGACTAATCCAGTTCTGTTCGCCAGCTCCTCAAGTTTATTTTCAAGAAATTGTACAAGTAATGTAATGTTATTTCTACATGCTACTATACAGAAATTAACCTTATATCTTCCTACTGGGACACTAAATACCCTTGAAACATTCGTTTGGTACTACTTGGAGAAATGTAAGTAAAGTTATTTAAAAAACTTGTTTGTTTCATAACCACGTATTATTGTAATTATTTATTTTAGAGGCCTTTTGAATGTTTCAAATAATGAAATAAGTCTGATAAATTAACGCAGACGCACAGAAAGAAAAATTATATAACCAAATACTCACTCCCTTGTTTATGCTCTCAAATATAGAGACAGAAACTAAATCGAATGTTCTTTCGAAGAAGAATGCTCCACCTGCTACAACAACCGCAAAAGTAGATGTACGTTTGAATACATTGCGATTTAATGTTGACCACAGAGACATTTTGGAATTTTGCAGGAAAACTCGTCCCGTAGAAATAGAATTTAGAAAATTCAGCGAGGTCAGCCTGGGTCAGCCCGAATTTGACGCAATTTTACAAATGACATTGACACTTGACAGTGACACCGACCGTAATGTCAACACGGTGCTTCTTTGTCGTCTTTAGCAATAAATTACCATGGGCTTGAAGCAACATGAGCGATTGCAAGTCACCACTCACCACTTACCAGTTCACCACTTCACTTCACCAGTCACCTCTGAACAAAAAGCACAAATTCACAAAACATGTGTTTTGTGTAACTAGACACTAGTCAGTAGTCACTACATCAAATCAAAGTTTTGCTCGATAAAAGTCATTCATGATTCAGGCTTCAGCAGTCAGCACAAAGAAGCCTTTCTTGACGCCGATTTATCGGCCCACCCGCCCGCCAGCCGTGACTCCCGCAGCCCGCTTACTATTTTAGCTTTGGTCGAAAATTTACTGGCGGTTTATATAGTTTCTTCATTATTTTTATAAATTAAGGGGGCCAACGAGCAAAGTCACCTGATGGAAAGTATCTTCCGTCGCCCATGGACACTCGCAACATCAGAAGAGGTAGGTGCGTTGCCGGCCTTTTTAGAGGGAATAGGGTAGGGGATTGGACATCCGGTAAACTCACTCGCTCGGCGAAACACAGCGCAAGCGCTGTTTCACGCCGATTTTCCGTGAGCCCGTGGTATTTCTCCGGTCGACAAGCCCATTCATGCCGAAGCATGGCTCTTTCACGGTATATAATAATATTATATTTCTTTATAATATTATTAATGCCCATCGGTAACGAGTTAACGACCTCTGTGGCTCAGTGGATAGCACGTTGGTAGCTTAAGCCGGGGGTCGCGGGTTCGAATCCCGCCGACGGAACAAAAAGTTTTCAAAGTTCCTGGGTCATGGATGTGTATTAAATATATTTATCATATAATAAAAATCTTAAATATATATTGTATAGTATAAAAGTATTAAATATATTTTCGTTGCCTGGTACCCGTAACACAAGTCCTTCAGGTACTAACCACGGGGCCAGATTGACGTGGTGTGAAGCGTCCGTAGATATTATTATTATTATTATTGGCCATTCGACGCATCGTCTTTCTTGTCAATCAGGGTGATCAGCCAGCAGCTTACATTGTCCCAACTTCTTACTATAATTGCTGTAAGCTTCAGGTCTAGTTTTAACTTTTAACGGAAATATCATTTTTTCCAAAAGAGGAATTGCACTCATGAGTCATGACCTCTGGGCTCGTAAAAAGTCAGAAGTGAGTTTAAAGACTCAAGAGTCAAGAGCCACGCTCTAATCCCAAAGAGACTCTAATCCACTGGACCATGAAATGACCATGAAGATGTTTTATTGCATGTTTCTTTACCAACAAAAATTTATACACAGCAAATAGTTTCACAAGGTCTTAGGTCTCGTGTCTTTGTCTGGCATTATATAAGTATCATGATTCATGACAGACAAATAAAAGATTTTGAATAGTTATAATTATGGTTAATACTTATATTATGTTGCGTTAATATTAGTGAAAGGGAGAAAGGGATCTAAATATAATTATATTATGTAACTCAAAGATGACTGACTGACTGACTGACAGTGATCTATCAATGCACAGCCCAAACCACTGGACGGACCGAGCTGAAATTTGGCATGCAGGTAGATGTTATAATGATGTAGACATCCACTAAGAAAGGATTTTGATCAATTCTACCCCCAAGGGGATAAGTAGGGGATGAAAGTTTGTATGAAACTTTGTCAATTTTAAGCCGATCGGGCAGAGAATTTGATACCTAATTAATAATAATACTTCTTAACGCGAGCGAAGCCGCGGGCAAAAGCTAGTTATTCACTATACTTACTAGATACTAGATAAGTTTATTAATGAAACACTTTATTAATTATGGGCAAAATATATCTATTTACATTTTAAAATGCTGCTATGAACAATAATTTCTTAAAAGTAATACTTAGTACCTGACCAAGTATTACATTACGCTGAAGCGTTAGACCAGCAGTTACAGAAATACAATAAAAGAAAGTTTTAGATACTCAAAAACTGCTAACTTTAGTTTTTTTGTGCCCTTTAACTTTAAGATGATATGTTGATATGGAATATTGTTACAAAAATGCTCAAGACTTATGCAATGTAACACACAATAATCGAAAAAATATGTATCAAAACCATTATAAAATAAATGCAATGCAAAGTAGGTATACTAACTATTCTTTAAATCGAAGTTGGATGTTTTCAACAGTTGACTCTTTTATTTACTATTTAGGTATATCATTATGTTTATTGGTCAAGTTAATAATATCATCAATAGTAAATTCCCAAATGCCATTCCTATTTGAATGGCCACTGGTATTAACTTAGAAATATGAAAGCTTTTGAAAATGTTTATATTTTAGGGCACTTACGAACAAATTTTTTTTCATTTCTCCCTATCCATACTTTTGAAATCAAATACAATGAAATCTAAATAATGTCTACATATCGGTTTTTTTATTGTGTAGTTTGTTTTAGCTGTTGCTATGTTTGAAAAATAAATTACGAAGAATTAATGACCATTTTCCCATTTACTTCAAATATGTATAAAATTTATAAATATTCAAGAAATCTAATATATTTAAAATCTAATTTACATTACACAAATTTGGTATGTTACAAATATTATAATACTAAAATTAAATATGTATAATAATATGATAATGTCATGAAATCTAGCTAAATGATTATATCCTTTACTATTATTATCCTCAATTATTTTATGATCCCAAGTGTTAATAATTTCGCTTAAAACTGATTATTACAGATTGTGTCAACACTAATATTGGCAGAGTTTTTAAAAAAACAAAAGAAGAATCAAAATAATATGCACCCTTGTATAATTTTTATTAAATTAATTTCAACCCTTGTTCATTTACAATATGACCAACCGATGATTCTGTAGTTACGGTGACTTATACCCAAATAAAGTCTACCCAGCCATTTTAGGCTTCTAATAAAATAGATATTATACTGTTTAAAGACTAAAGTATTATTACTGAAAAAAGTAAAGTTGATATGACAAAAAGAAGCATTTCTTTTAACACTGGCATTAAAAGCAATAAAGATTATTAAACAAGTACATCACAGATTTCTCGAATCTGGCAACCCTAAAGTTATATTAAATAATAATATTGGTTATTACATCGTAAAATATAATACTTTTAGTTCATACCTACAGACACAAAACCACCACTGACGTGCGTGATGATTTTGTTTAGATTTGATGACTAATTCTGAAATTTACTACTTCTAATAATGACTACACTGTATTGATATTGGTACATTGTAATAATATGATGAAATAAATTAACCTATCCTGAAGAACCAGTTTACTATAAAAGTATCGAACTACTTGTCAAAACAGAAACTAAAATCAGAACTTGCCATCAAAACATTGCCATTTCATACACATCCAATACATTTGTAAAAATAAAGTTACATTTAAGTGGTATGCATTCCTAATAAGAATATACAATTCAACACACATCACATAAATTTTGATATTGAGTATACAATCATACGCATTTACTATGCATTCCTATAACCTAATTAATTTTTGGAGTCAAAAGAACCACATAAAATGCTCAAAGGTGAGACTAACCCAGCACAACACATAAAATATGTGAAAATTATTGAAATGGAAGCTTTAGTGGCAAAATTATGATATCTGTTATAGTACAAAAATCAACTAGAATTTTATTACTTGATGCTATGCTGTGAAAATACACTGTAACTATAAAACACTATATAGAGTTATAGTCTATTTTATTGGTAATTTTAAAGGCCATAGTGCCAGTGTTCCTGCTAGGGTTGTGCAAGATCTTGTAGTGTTTGAGCATTGTAGCGACATCCCTGGCCGAGAGCCACCATAATATGTGTTCACTAGCAACACTTCTTAACTTTCGACTTGTGGCTTTTCTTAAGGTGTACGGTATCATTTGAAGCAACATTCTGTCTCTCTTTCATTTCCAACTTTGACCGTAGTACCTGAAATTTGAAAAATTGTCAGAACATATTATAATATAGTAAATTTGCCCAAAACTTAGGTAAGAATTAAAATTCTTAAGTCCTTTATCAGGGCTTAAAGTAATGTTACACCCGTATTTTATAAATTTAATATTTCTTCTGTAATATTTTTTAAAGTGGTTTGAGTGTGAAAAGGCAGCAGATAAGACACTTTTGCATTCATAATATTAGTATATAATATATTGTAACTAATATCCATAATATTGGATTATGGATATTAGATATTATGGATTATTTGACAAAATACTTTTTAAACTAAATAGAAAAACATAAATTACTCTTTGAAAATAATTTTTTGTTATCTATATTTTCTCTTAGTCGGTTTCTGAACTTGTGGTTTTTCCGTGGGCGGGGTGTTAACCCGCCGCACAACCCCCAAAATGCTGGAGGACCGCATCCTACGTTGGTCGGCGAGTCAATATGACTTAGCCGGGTAGCTAGCTAGGCTGTGCTACCGACCTCCCCCCATCCGCCACCCGGGGGACGCCCCCCTACGCTGTGTAGGCCCAGCGCGGGTTATTGGCGTAACAAAAGCCCAGCGACTCCGATGGCTCGGTCATGTTGCAAGAATGGGAGAGGATCGTGCCACTAAAAAGGCGTTCCTTGGGCGTCCGATTGGGCGACGACCTGTCGGCCGTCCACGGTACCGATGGGTAGACGTCGTGGAGTCGGACCTGTGCGATCTTCAAGTCACAGAGTGGCAAGAAACTGCGCAAGACCGCGACAAGTGGCGCAAACTCGTGTCGGAGGCCAAGATCCACTTTGGGTCGCTGAGCCATCGTAGTAAGTAAGTAGTAAGTAAGTAAGTTATCTATATATAAAATTCTCATGTCACAAATCACAATATTAGTTAGTGTACCCCTCCAAAACGGCTTTACTGATTTTAACCAAATTTTTGGTTAAAATCAGTAACACAACAACAAAAATGCATATTCAGTGGGTCTGAGAATCGGCTACTGGGCGAAATACTTTATATGGCGAAACAATGTTTGCCGGGACAGTTAGTATCAATATATAATTTTTATCTGAAAATAAAATAAGAATATACAAACCATCTTTGTGATAGTGAGAAACATTTCTTCAACATTGATATTTTCTTTAGCGCTTGTTTCAAACAATGGTATATTCATTTGTGTGGCAAATCTCTGGGCATCTTCGGTTACAACGACCTTCCTCGATGGACAATCATTCTTGTTACCAACTGAAATTATTGTACAAAAACATGAGTTATGTTATGTAATAACTAATCTGAAAAAATAGATGAGGAATACTTCCTACAAAATTACTATTTCTATTCTGTTAACCCGTTGATCGCGGATTCTTGGAAATCTATTGTTATCGCGGCCCACTGGGCCGTCTGGGGGTTAATAGATTAAACAGTGTTACAAACATTTTGTAGTAATTAACTCTAATGGGGGTTTACTTTCTAGAATCTAGAGCAGGGGTCACCAATTAGTTTTGCTCGGGGTCCATAATAAGAAATTAAATGACCTTTGCGGTCCACACTTTAAAAAAAAAAAAAGATAATTTACGAAGGTATTTATTTACATATCAATGAGAAAAGTGACAATTTTTGTAGCTAATTATTATTATCTCTCTGATATTTGTAGTGAAATTGGTGCAAGCTATTGACATTAAATCCTGGAGATGTTCAACAGTAAGTTGAAACCAAAATTAATTTTTGACGGAGATCATTTTCAAAAATACTTGGTCCGCACAATGTTTCGGCGGTCTGGATGCGGACTGCGGTCCGCCATTTGGTGACCCCTGATCTAGAGTATCTTAGATGTGTAATTCAAAAATTGATTTTCATATTCTAGGAAGTAAACTTTTATGTACAATGTTTTTATTATTAATATTGTACATAAAAGTTTATTTTATGTACAATTATATTTTTTCTATACATTTTTTATAGAAAAAATGATTATTCTATACATTAGTTACATTAAATAGTTGCACCCAAAATTAATTTATTGAGCTGGAACCATACATTTTTCAGGGATAAAAAGTATCCTGTGTCCTTTCCCGGTACTCAAAGTATCCCCATACAAAATTTCAGAAAAGTCAGTTCAACAGTTTGGGCGTGAAGAGGTAACACACACACAGACACAATTTTGTATTAACAATATTAATATGGATGTAATACTAATAAGAGATTGATCTAATAAATAGAAAAACATATGTAATAATTTAATAAACAAAAAGCACTGATAATTAAGGTATCACATCATATTTTGTTTTTAGTTAATTCTGTCTATTGTGGCTAAAGGTTTTGGCATTTTATTTTATGAATAGAATGCAAAATTGCTTAAAATACTATATCAGTAGGACTTACCTAAAACCTTATTGACGACATCACAATTCTGCTCAATCTCATGTAACCATCTCTTGACGTTAGCAAAAGACTCCCCATTAGTGACATCGTAAACAACGATGACTCCGTGAGTTCCTCTGTAATAAGTGCTGGTGATGGTCCTGAACCGCTCCTGCCCAGCCGTATCCCATATCTGTAACTTCACTCGCTCACCGTTTATTTCTAAAGTCCTTATTTTGAAATCGACACCGATCGTTGTAATATAACTGCCCGAAAAAGTATTGTCGGCGAACCGTAGGAGAAGGCAACTTTTACCGACACCTGAAAAACATGGACCACATATATACACGGAAAATATTTTGCACATCATATTATCATCACTCGCGAACCGAGGCCTCGCCCACTCACCACTGTCACCGATAATCAGAAGTTTGAAGAGGTGGTCAAACTCGCGAGACATATTTATAAGTATTGTACTACTTTACAGATGGGTCATGTGAGCGAAGACAACAACAATAACCGAGCAAAACCTACGCTTGTTAAATTATTTAACAAACGCATGCCGTAAAACGCTAACTTGCGTCACATTATCGTACGCCATTAATTTCAATTTCCCGTCAAAACTCAAAAGCTGTCATTATCAATAGTGATGTTCTTGTCGATAATCGTTTAGGAGTTGGCGATTAGCAAGAGATATCAATAAATAGAAGAAATAGTAATCGATTCCCAATGAACCAAGGTCAACCAACTACCAAGAAGAGGCCAACGATATGAACAAAGAAAGTGCTTAAAAAGGTCTAATGCTGTCAACTCTACACTATAAAGTTAATATAATAATAATAATAATAGTCGTGTTCGTTTGGTTTTTAATGCACATTGCGCATGCGCAAAGTTAAAAATTAGTGTCAGTGTGAGTGTCTGGTCATGCAAGTGTCATGTTTGATGTTCTAAGATCTGACAGAAATTGTATGAACATGACACTGACAGTCAGTTGCCAAACTGCGAAAAAAGCCGCGCATGCGTACTTGTGTCTTGTGTAATAGAGATGTGGTCAAATAGTATCGGCTTTAGTTAGCGCGAAACACCACGCATATGCGGCCGCGGCATAAGAAAAAAGGGATGACACTACACTTTTCAATTTTTGACTCCGCTAGGTACACTGTACTATTAACGGCCGTTCCCAATATTTGATCTATCTCTTACTTGAGATAGGAATAGCTCACATTAGACATTAGCTCCATATATTATTTTATGTCAATTCTATGTCAGCTGCGATCGGTTGTATGTCAAACTAGAGATAGATTGAATATAGGGAACGGCCATAAGTAACAAGTACGCTGGATAGCTGATACCCTTTGAAATGACAGCCATTTCTTGTGCCTATTTGAAACGGAATCAGCGCCCCCATTATTCGGGTAGAGAACTAAATCTGACGTAAAAATGACGTTTGAAAGCCGCCATATTGGCGCTGACTGATAGAGGCAGTGAGAGTACTTGGAACTAATACCTCAATGGAACTAATACTAGTGATGACAACTGTTGTTATTGGTTGTGGTTACGTCAAATTTAGGTCTCTACTCGAATAATGAGGGCGCTGATTTCGCTTCAAATAGGCACAAAAAGCAGGTGGGTATCAGCCATCCAGCGTACAGTTTGTATAATAGAGATCAGTGGCTCTCAGAGGTGGCTCTAGCTCGTCAGTATATTATAAGTCTATGCTCTAGCTCTACACATAATGCTCTACACCACTGATCTCTATTATTATCATAGACTTATAATACATAGAGATCAGTGTTCTACACTCTCAAATCTCAAGGCCTTTTCTCTCACTCAAGAAAAAATAAACATGTCAACTGTCATGATTCATCTGTCCACCACCTGTCAAATGATTAGAGTCGCCATGTTGCTTTGAAGTTTGAGAAATTCTCAGTTTTTGATGAAAATAATCTTTAGGTGTGGCATATTTATGTGATTGCGTGTTGTAAACCAAACTAAAACCATGTCTGCTACATTAAAGCCTTATTTAACGGCTGTGAGACACACATTAACTTCAGCAATGTGCTTGGAACACTTTTCCTCCCAAGTTGTGGAGCGATACAACAAACCAGAAGTTGAAGTCGGAACCAGCACCGAATTATTGTTAAATCCTGTAATTATATCCCGCAATGCCAACGAAAAAGTGCTAATCGAATCCTCCGTCAACTCAATAAGAATTAGTATCATGATAAAGCAAGCAGATGAAATCGAAAAGATACTGTGTAAAAAGTTTATGAGATTCATGATGATGAGGGCGGAAAACTTTATAGTCCTGAGGAGGAAACCGGTCGACGGCTACCACATAAGCTTTCTTATCACCAATTTTCACACAGAACAAATGTATAAGCACAAGTTAGTTGACTTCGTCATATATTTTATGGAAGAGATTGACAAAGAAATTAGTGAAATGAAACTAGCTGTAAACGCTCGAGCTAGAATTTGCTCAGAGGAGTTTTTGAAACGATTTTAACTTTTTTACTTTATATGTATTCATAATATTCAAAATTTACTATGCATTTAGTTTTTGTACATTTCTAAAATTATTTGATATAAGTGATTTGACTTTTCATTGTATTTTCTTTTAAAATATAAAAACAAATAAATTTTTGATTCCATTTATGTTAAGTAAAACAGTATTCTTTATTTAATTTCTAAGTAATCAATAAATTGTTTAAACTAATCAATAATCATTGTGTTTGGTCTATCTTCTGAGAAGTTAATATTAAGTACATATAGCATACAAGTGAAAATAAATAATTTGAAGGTTACAATAAATATAATAAGGTCACAATTGGGAGACAAATGAGTAATATCACATTCTAAATAGTTTATATTTTATGAAAAAGTTATCACCCATGACTCAAGTAAACAACTCAACTCAACAATATGAATCACTGAGTTCTTATCTCTTTAACCTCCCTGTCTATTTGGTTGGATGTACAATATTAAGTTAAATTATAATTATCATAAACTGTGTATAATTAATAACAACATAACTAATTTTTAGATTTGGCAGTGCGCAGAGTAAATCCTTCGCCCTTAAAGGCTTGGAATGGTTCTGATGGGGTCTCTTCTTTTGCATTAGCAGTTTTATAGTTCCTTATAAACCTCAGTGTTCCAACAACATAATCATAGTCTGGGACACCACGTACATAGGGCTGAAAAATCAATAATGAGTTAGTATCCATACCAATATCATAAATGCAAAAGTGTATCATGATAATGGTATTAACGGTCCCTGTGAGATATGTACCATCAAAGAAATTGATTCATAGGCAGATGACGGACCTACATCACTTGGTCGAGTCATGTCAATTCAATTTCGTGATCTGTTGACTGGGTTTGTCATAAAAGCAACCAAATTACTAATGAGTCATAATATTACTATGACTCATTAGTAATTGCTGGTTGGCTTGAGGTTGCTACTAGGGAATAGGGTAGGGGAGGGTAGGGACGGGAATAGGGGAGGGTAGGGAAGGAAATAAGGGAGCGTATGGAAGGGAAAAGGGAAGGGGATTGGACCTCCGGTAAACTCACTCACTTGGTGATACACAGCGCAAGCGCTGTTTCACACCGGTTTTCTGTGAGCCTGTGGTATTTCTCCGGTCGAGCCGGCCCATTCGTGCCGAACCATGGCTCTCCCACGGTAAAAACTTACTATAAAGTTTAAACAACAATCAAATCGGAAATAGATATCAGAGTGAAATTTTTACCTGTCTTGAATTAGATGCTTGAGGTTCAGAATCACTTTCACTAGTTAATTTTTTCTTTTTCCCATCTAGTCTGTTACCTTCACCTTTGAATGCCACGAAGCCGGCTGGCTCGGGCATCATAGATGCTGGATCCTCATCCATTGCAACATCATCATCACCATCAGCTCTAGACATATGATCTTCCTCTTTATACCCTACTGGAGCTGCAAATTCCACCTACAAGAAATATTACAAATTAATACAGTATAAAAAAAATTACTTGTAAGTAATATTTTGATCATAAAAGGGTAACAATTATGTAGCCAATATCTTATATTCATAGTCGGTAACTCCGTCTAATACACAATACTTGACTGACTAGGACAGCAACTATATTCATAGTTATTACTTATTAGTTACTAATTCATAGTTACCTAGTACTTGCTACATAAAGATTTTTATTGGTACAAAATATGGGTATGGATGATCTATTTTATAATAATTCTGTTTTTTCATAATTTTAAAACCTAAACAAGTCCTTTTTTAAATAATATATTGGAATTATCTAGGTTTACACAAATAATTTAACTTACATTCATATCACACTCAATGATAATAACTGCATTTCCTGGTTTTGTCTCCAACACACATAACTCATATACTTTAGAATTGTATTTGATAGCAATAACATCACCAGTAGTCAGGCATGAAAAATTCCTCAGACAATTTTCTAATACTGAAAACAGACATAATATAATATTTATAAATTGGCTAGGAAACATTATTTTATTGAATGGGGTTTGTATGTTTTTTTTATTTTTATTTTATTTTATTTTATTAAGACAACTACAACCTTAAAACTTAAATATTATAAATACAAAGTAGGTATAGGTAACTAAAAGGTCAATTACAGTTATCTACTTAAATACAGCTAAAATGGACTTAAAATCTAGATAGACTTAATAAACTATATACTAATAGACCTAATAAAATGGCCTTAAAATCTAGATAGACTTAAGTAATAACATTATAATCTAAGTAACAGCTAAAGTTTAATTTCTAGCTTACATTTCAACAAATAAATAAAAAATTATGATATAAAGATGATATTCCCTAAACACCACTTAATTGTTTCTTAAATCTAAACCAATTTCACACTTTATACAGATACTAGCTGTCCCGGCAAACGTTGTTTTGCCATTTAAAGTATATTTTCTACATCATCACTTGATACATGTTTTACCCCCTCTTTTGTCCCCTAAGAGGGTGTGGGGGGGGGAAGGTCATACACCAGATGTTAAGTTGAGAAACACAGTTAATACCTAATATGAAGTAAGTCCACTAAAGAAAAAAGTTGTATACAAATTCGACCCCTCTTTGGTCCCCAGAGAGGGTTGAGAGGGGAGGGGGGGGAGGATTTTTATACACCAGATGTTGAGTTGGAAGAAGACAAATATAATATATCTGTGAAAACCGTATGCAAATCTGTGAAAACCGTATGCAAATCGGATCAGTAGTTTTCGTGTTAAAGAAAAAAGTTTGATACAAAATCTGACCCTCTCTTTTGTCTCCTTAGAGGGGTGGGGGGAAAAAATTTTATACACCAGATGTTAAGTTGGAAGAAGTAAAATATATCTGCGAAAACCACATTCAAATCGGATCAGTATTTTTCGTGTGATGCTGGAACAAACATACAGACAGACAGAAAGAGTGACAGACAGACAGACAGACAAAAAACTAACCACATTTTTGGCTTCTATAGCGATGTAGTGACAAAGGTGTATTTTCGGGTGTCATTTCATATCTTTTATGTACAGAATTTTCATTTCTACAACAGAATATTTTCTTCCTCCCGCACGCGCTTTGGTGACGCCCACTATCGTAATATTTTAATTTCGCTATAATTTCAAAACCAAACGTCCAATTTTAATCATTCAAAGACCAAATATTATCTACATAAACTGTACTTAGTGATAAAATAATTTATTTTGATAAGGATTAATAGCGTGAATAAAATATATCCGTTCAAATTTAGTCCAAAAAAAATTCAGGATTTTTAAATAAATAAATGGTTATTGTGCCTCACTCGACATAGATAGGTATAGTGTGTCGCGGACTTTTTTGTAGATATTTATAAGATCTACAATTACTTAGAACATTTTATGGTTCTATCTTTTATAGTTTAGGCAGCGTACGCAAAATAAGTAACTTTTCTAGCTGATTTTTTACACCTTGCGTCCGAAAAACTCAAATATCTTACGGAACCCTACTTTTTTCCAAAATAAAATGTAGCCTATGTTCAGCAGAAATAATGTAAGATTCCAATAGCAAAAGAATTTTTCAAATCGGTCCAGTAGTTTCGGAGCCTATTCGACTCAAACAAACAAACAAACAAACAAACAAACAAAAAATCAAATCTTTCCTCTTTATAATAGTAGTGTAGATAATTATATTTAGGTATACATACTACACTTTCACACCGCATTCACATGGTGTACCATGCTAATATAATGTAAAAATATAGTATGTATTTATAGTAAGTATAGTATGTATTTTTATGTATGTTTTATGTACTTAGCTCGAATATTACTTTTATGTAACGCAATCGCGTTACATAAAAATAATATGGGTTTTACTTATTTACTCCCACTAGATGCAATGTTTTTTTTAATTTTATTCATAAAAGATTTTTTATTACCAAGAAAAATATCAACCTCAGAAAAGAATTTATTATAATTTTTTGTTATTCTTGTAAGAACAGCATTTTGCCCGTAAGATGTACGATGCGAAGACACAGCAAGCAGAGGGGTGTTCCTCGTGCGGTAAGCAGGAGTATTAAATGTCATCTGTGCCAGCAAATCAGGGCTGTTTATGCGCCCTCGCAGAATATCAAAGAGCAGGCTCATATTCATAAGGGATCGTCTATCCTCAAGAGAATGTAAGCCATATGTGCGGCAGTTGTTGATGTAATTAGCAGGTTTATTTTTACTTTTAAAGTTTAGGAATGACACAAACTTCTTTTGAATTCTTTCGATTCTGTTGATGTGTACAGCGTAATACGGTTGCCACACTTGGCAGGCATACTCTAGTATACTCCTAACGTATGCATAGTAAAGAACTTTAAGACTATGAATATCATTAAATGGCTTACAAGTTCTTAAAATAAATCCTAAATTTTTATAAGATTTACTTGTTATCTCATCTATGTGTTTAATCATATTCATTTTTGTGTCAAACAAACCTCCCAAATCCTTCACTTCGCAAACTCGTTTAATAGGAATATCATTAAATTTATAATTGTAAGATATAGGGTTTTTTTTACGACTAAAAGATATGCACTGACATTTATTTACGTTAATGGAAATTTTATTTAGTTGGTAGTAATTGTATAATCTATTTAAATCATTTTGTAATCTTTCACAATCACTAATGGATGTTATGCTTAAGAAAATTTTCTTGTCGTCAGCGTATGACAAATGATACGCATGTAGTAAATATATTGGGATATCGAAAATATACGCATTATAAAAAAGTTTATACACTGTGCAACAAATCAAAACTTGAAGTACCTGCTTTTGGATTTGTAATATCAAGAAAATCTTCTGATAATGGTTGGAACTTGGAAAATGTAGCAACAGGCAATGACACACTCTCTATTTGGATTATAGCTCCTTCTTCTAGAACTAAGTTGGCCATCATCTGCATAGAGTACAATTTGTTACAAATTAAGAAAAACAACTTATCAATTTAAATAGTTTGTCATGGAGAAATTGAGGAGCTGGCGAACAGAACCAGATTAGTCCGCGAGAAAAAATTTACACAGTGGCTAAAAAACTAGTACTTCTAACTACTATTACTACTGAACTAATCCAGTATTAATTGAAAATAGACTTTTTGAAGCCCTGTTAACCGGTTTTGATTGAAAATCGGTTAACAAAGCTTCAATAAGTAGAAGTTCTAAAAAAAATTACTTTCACACTCTAGTGGACTTGACCGGTTTTGTTTGCCAGCCCCTCAGCTATGCTTTGCGTTTAGAGATGAAAAGCATAGTTCTTATACAAATACTTTCTTACCCAATGAGGCAAATAAACTTTCCCCTCATCTGCGACAAACTCAAGAACACCACAGTGTGTAATTCTTTTGGTTTTCTTATTTGTTAACTTAAATATCATTGGGTATTCAATGTTTAATCTCGTCAATGACTCCAGAGCTGACGGTGGCATAATAACTGTAACAATTTTGTAATATTAAATTCCTAGCAGAAACTTGTCTTTGTTTGAATGTATGGAAATTGACTTACTTTTTCCTCCCCTTTCAACGTCTTGTCTCTCATTACCAGGTAACATAGATACCGAATAACATCGGTAGGTCATATTAAAAGGCCTGGAGATCTCGTGAAACATGTTAAATCCAAACTGAAACTTTAAATTATTGAATTATTCGTATTGATGTTTTAATAATTGTTCACAAGTTTATTTCAATATAAGTCTCACCATCTTGAACAAAGTTTTATGATTTATCGAGCGAAATAATTAATTTTTTCTTTGAACTACAATCTTATTTTGTTCTATTTTTTATTATATTATTTGCAAATCATCCACAAGGCACAAAATTATTAGGTACCAAAATAAAAACACGAAAATTTTTGAAAATTTTCGACAAATTGACAACTCATGACATTGACAATATCGGTTTTCGAACGAGTGTGTTCCTCTAATGTACCTGTGTACGTAGCCGTCGGTACTATTTGGATTTGACGAGATTGGGTACTGTGATGTCAGATGTCATCTATTAGCATACTGGCACGAGTAACGAAAGACCCCAATAATAGTGTTGTCCGTGTTATGATTTTTAATCAATGTCGATTAAATACGATTTTATTGATAGATCATAAAATAAAGAGAAATATAATATTTTGAGGGCATAAAGGGGGTAAATAATTGTTTCTAGCTTTATTTTAAATCATTTATGTATAAATAAGACCTTTTATATATTTTATAATATTATACAAGGTAGGTATGGCAAAATAGTACTTAATTTTAATAGTGTGTTTAAAACTGTAATTCTTCACTTTCTTTATATTTTAAGTCTGTCAAAAAAATGAAGATATTAAAAAGTGGCAACATCGTAGTGACTAGTGTCATCCCTTTTATATGATTGATTTGAAAGAGATGACACTACGATGTTGCCACTTTTTAATTCCTTCACTTTTTTGACAGACTTATATAAATGATTTCTTATCCAGGTACGGACCACAGTGCCGGTGTTATTAAATATTAATCAAATTTAACAGAAAATATCGTGTTAGGTATTTCTATAAATTTTTGCTGTAATATTTTATTTTCTGCTGCCAAATCTGCTGGACTAGGAGATGACTGATGAGAGATCCGAAAAATCGATTCCACATTCCACGATTTATAGTTCTATCTCTTTCTATTCCACCTTTCAATTTTCACGATTTCTCATTTCTTCACTGTTTCTTCACTTCATTCATTTGTGTATGTGGCAGCTGTGGGTGCATTGTTCATAATATTTATTACAAAAAAAATAGAATTGATTTATCATAAAAAGCTTCATGTAGAATCAAAATTAAATAGTGAGTTAAATTAATTGAGTTACAATGTATTTATTGTGATTCGGTCAATAAAATAATTGGTTTCCGTTGAAACATGAATGTGCGCCATGTTGATTGTCAAAAATGTTATTCGTATCAATCAAACGGTAGTGAATTAAAATTGTGATATATTTTCAGGCTTCGCAGTTTTTAAAGAACGCTGCTTAGGTGATATCGTTTAATTTGTGTTAAATAAAGCCGCAGCCATGGCGCAAGTTTTGCCGATACGTTTTCAGGAGCATTTACAGGTGAGTACGCCCATCGAGTTTTGTCGGATGCGCTGATAGCGAATCCTCTTATTAGCCAACTGGGCTGCGACGGTCAGTAGATTCTTTAGCATTTACCTTCCTCCGAGTTGAAATTTAGCAGGATTCACGAATGACATTGCGCAATTGTAGGCTGACATACACCTCCCCCTTTCCGATAGGACCGAGTGCCGGTATTGATTTGTTCTATTTTTTCATTATACATTAGCTTTTTACTATTTCTTACTAATATCTAACACATATATTCTAATCTGAACGCATTATCGTTGCTAAACAGCTTTACAGAAAAGCTGTTTCATGACCCAATGTCAAAGATTACCATCACCAAGATTAACAATTACCCCGTATTTCTTGAAAGAAATTACAATATCCTTTATTATATTTAGCAAAATCCATACAGTAACATTTTTAAGGGACACTATACTTTACCTTGGTTTGTACTTTGATGCTCCTTGACAAAGAAAATAATCCTGGAGTCATGAAAATATCACAGTACTTGGCTACATTGTATTCCTAATTTTTATTGATGAAGATAATTTTAGAAAATGAAAAACTTTTGTTAAAAAGTAAGGAAGTTAGTTGCAGTTTTAACCCATTCAATGCCACCAATCCACCTGTAACATCACCGGTGGTGCCACTTGATTTTTTTGTTTTTTCTAACTTAAAATACATTGATTAACGTATTTTATATATTAAATAATGCAATAAATAACGAAAACCTGTCTAAATATGATAAACGCACCAATTGCGTTGGTGGCACTGGTGAGACAAATCCAATCAAAAGTGCCATTCAACGCACCACATGCGTTGACGCTTTTGTTTTAATTGAACTGTGTTATGCAACATAGTGGGTAGCTGAATAATTTTTAAATACAGGTAGGTTTTTTTCGATATACAGTTAACCGCTTATCAAGCTATCCACGGTAATTCAAGGTCCTTTCTCCCCTTCATTCTTAGAAAAAAAAAGAAAACTAAAATAAAATCCTTATAATTAAATAAAATCCTTACTTATTCTAAATATTTTTTTTCTTAAATATTGAAAAATACAACTGGTCAGCTAGTAAAAGATTTTGTATCAATTTAATCATAAATACAACAAATGGTTGTTAAAATTTACTAATTTGAACATAGTAGTGTTGCGTCATGCATGTAACCATCCAACAAAATTCGCCGTTGAAATGCCGTTGAATGCACCATTTGCGTTATGGTAATTTTATCCATAAAATATACCTACAATCGAAGAAAAATTGTAATGTACCTAAATATATTGCCTACTTTTATGTTCTTAGTCAAAAATTTCTCACTCTAATTCAATAAAACTGAAAATATCTTGAATTGAAATCTTGAAATGAAAAAAGGTAGTATTTGGGCTAACGGTTTTTTCGCTGTCAAAAAAAAAACCGAAGGTCCAGACCGAAAACCGACAGTGTCACCACATGTAACATATATCTCCAGTAGCTAATGAGGCCAAAGATTCAAATTATTAAATATTGTCATTATAAAGAAAAACCGGGAAAAAAATCAAAGATACCTCAACGCATATGGTGCGTTTGTGGTATGAGAAAGTAAACTTCGCAAAACGCAAATAGTGTGTTGGTGGCATTGAATGGGTTAATACAGTTATTTATAATAGTGTTAGCATTTAGAGTCTACATATTATTATACTCAACAATTTCAATAGCAAAGTTCAATTGCATCTCAAGAGCCATATCTCAATGTCCCATCCCATATTTTTTTATTTCCCGTTGAAATTTTCAAATGTATGTAGGCTAAAGGTTATGTATCATGTTAGCCTTTGAACAATAAAAAGTAGGATAAAATAATGATATTATTATATATGTCGGAGCAGCTCAAGAACGACATCAGAATATGAATATGACATAATATACAATATTATGTCTGTAATTAAATTATCTACTACTATGCTATATTTTTGCTGTTACTATGCTTATTCAAATTCTGTATCTAGCATACAATAATATACAATAGTATTTAAAACTAAGAAGTAAGAACATCACATTGTCTAATCCCATGCTAAGTAAAACTTGTGTTATGGCAATTAGAAAATGGATGCACGCCAAACGATTGTATCGTAATGGTGGCACTTCACATTGCTATTGGCTATTTATTGCATTTGGCAAAATTATTGACGTATACACAAACAAGCAAATAAATGCAAAATATACAACCTTCCACACATGGTACGTCAAATACAAAACTTTTACTTGTTTTTGTTTACTTGCCTAATTGACTCTTTTGATGTGCATCAAAAACCGACAATGGTACAGTACATGTATTTGGTATTGGTCATATTTGTCAAATCTACACTATCTACACTACTATTATAAAGAGGAAAGATTTGATTTTTTGTTTGTTTGTTTGTTTGTTTGTTTGTTTGTTTGAGTCGAATAGGCTCCGAAACTACTGGACCGATTTGAAAAATTCTTTTGCTATTGGAATCTTACATTATTTCTGCTGAACATAGGCTACATTTTATTTTGGAAAAAGGTAGGGTTCCGTAAGATATTTGAGTTTTTCGGACGCAAGGTGTAAAAAATCAGCTAGAAAAGTTACTTATTTTGCGTACGCTGCCTAAACTATAAAAGATAGAACCATAAAATGTTGTAAGTAATTGTAGATCTTATAAATATCTACAAAAAAGTCCGCGACACACTATACCTATCTATGTCGAGTGAGGCACAATAACCATTTATTTATTTCAAAATCCTGAATTTTTTTTGGACTACATTAAAACGGATATATTTTACTCACGCTATTAATCCTTATCAAAATAAATTATTTTATCACTAAGTACAGTTTATGTAGATAATATTTGGTCTTTGAATGATTAAAATTGGTCGTTTGGTTTTGAAATTATGGCGAAATTAAAATATTACGATAGTGGGCGTCACCAAAGCGCGTGCGGGGAAGACAATATTCTGTTGTAGAAATGAAAATTCTGTACTTAGAAGATATGAAATGACACCCGAAATTACACCTTTGTCACTACATCGCTATAGAAGCCAAAAATGTGGTTAGTTTTTTGTCTGTCTGTCTGTCTGTCACTCTTTCTGTCTGTCTGTATGTTTGTTCCAGCATCACACGAAAAATACTGATCCGATTTGAATGTGGTTTTCGCAGATATATTTATCTTCTTCTAACTTAACATATGGTGTATAAAATTTTTTCCCCCCACCCCTCTAAGGGGACAAAAGAGGGGGACAGATTTTGTATCAAACTTTTTTCTTTAACACGAAAACTACTGATCCGATTTGCATACGGTTTTCACAGATATATTATATTTGTCTTCTTCCAACTCAACATCTGGTGTATAAAAATCCTCCCCCCCCTCCCCTCTCAACCCTCTCTGGGGACCAAAGAGGGGTCAGATTTTGTATACAACTTTTTTCTTTAGTGGACTTACTTCATATTAGGTATTAACTGTGTTTTTCAACTTAACATCTGGTGTATGACCTTCCCCCCCCGCACCCTCTTAGGGGACAAAAGAGGGGGTAAAACATGTATCAACTGATGATGTAGAAAATATACTTTAAATGGCAAAACAACGTTTGCCGGGACAGCTAGTAGGTAAATAAGGCCAATACTTTGTAAAACATTGTATTTCACTCTCACACACACAATCACACTACAGTTTGTCATGTAAAGTCTCTTTTAGCAACGTGATGTACGCTTTTATAGTTAATATTATGAGAGTAAGCAGTTTTATCTAAATAAATATTCTGAGTTTTCTGACCAAATTTAAAGTTTTAAATAAACAATATATTATATTTTATTAAAAAATTCTATCTTGTTTCATAAATCTTTTTAAAGATATAGAAACACTTGATCACTCTCACTTTTAATACTTTACTCAGCTCCTCTCATTTCAGTCCAATATAAAAAAAATCAAATTGATCCTTTTTTCTGCATAATACAATAAAAATGTTTCTTTCAGCTCACAAGCATAGGGATCAACCCAGCTTCAATATCATTCAACACGCTGACAATGGAGTCTGACAAGTTCATCTGCGTCAGAGAGAAGGTCGGAGACACATCAGAAGTTGTGATCATCGATATGGCAGATCCCACTAACCCCATACGTAGACCCATCAGCGCCGACTCAGCCATCATGAATCCCGCCAGCAAGGTTATCGCTCTAAAGGGAAAAGCTGGAGTGGAAGGTACCTATTTATGATGTTTAATCCATATTCATTCACATAATATTATGTCTTTCTCTCTATTTGTCTGTCTGTATGATACCTCTTTACTGTTGACTTTATGACATTTTGTATGGAAATACTTTGAGGTCATGGAAAGGAAATAGAATACAAGTTGTTGCACAACAAAGTTGCCAGCGACATTTAGTACTGCTAACTTGAAGATCCCTAACTTAAAAATCTTTAGGAGGCAAATGCTGAAATGCCCCTAATGAAAAAAATCATACAGTGCCAGTAATCACCCTGTGTTGTATATTTAGGAATCAGGATCTAGCTTAAAAAATAATTACAGGTAACAAAAGCTGATTCCTTTTATAATTAACTTTAAAAAGTGTGTTTAAATTTGGAATATTCTTAAAAGATGCAAGTAATTATATTATGCCAATGGGCAAGAAGCCAAGTTAGGAGGGCCTAAGTGGCGTCAGTGCGGTAGGATCGCCATTGATTGACATAAATTTTCGCAGAATATGGGATAAAGGGGGCGTCCATAAATTACGTAAGCCGTTTTTTTTGTCTTCTCCCTTTTAATTCCCTTACGTCATCTATAGATTTTGAATCACATTATTTTGATATTACATTTTAATTTTCTCTCTACAATTATATGGGCTTCATGATATTAACGGTGATTGGAAGTAGTTGTATGTCTTTGTTTTTAATGCAAAAAGTTGATTGTTAAAAATGATAGAAAAATCCTATCTTGTATTCCATGGTAGATTTACACGGGTCGATTTTAGCCGTGCGGCAAGTCACTAGTCGGATCGCCTGTCCAAGCCGAATCGCTACCCCATTTATACAGTTCTACAAAAATCGCTTGTGACTAGTTTTCTTCAACTTGTTGTTTCTTGAATGACCCAGTTGTCGAGAAAATCCCCGGCCTGCCCGGCACAAAATCGAAAATCAATTCGTTCGAGTGACACCTGCGCAGGCATATTAGACTATTTCTCCAAAAAGACTATCATTGGGCGGAATCATCCCATCAACACAAATGAAATGTAGCTCAATTGATAGATCTTGTCAAGATGATATTTTTATACTATGGCGACTTTGCCCAAATGCATGGGTTTCTCATGGTATCTTATGTCGGCTGTACACTCTCGCCGAGAGCTCTCGGGCGAGAGTCTCGTGCGAGAGCCCCTTGTCCGAGTGTGATCATGTACATTCTCGCTTAGTTCAATCGCAGTTATGAACTCAGAGAAGATGGACCATTATTTTTCTCTATGAGATGGACGAAAACACTTCTCTTGCAGCTGCCATAGCTCTTTGTGCTATGAGCTATTATAAATAACTAGTAATTATCAAATATTCACACATTAAAAATAAAAAAATAAAAAAATGGCGAAAACGTATCTACGATCAATGATCACCATTCACCATGCATCGAAAGATATCATTGTAATCCAAAGACCTATAATCATATTTAATTTTATTTCTCACAGATAATGACTGATAATGACGTTTATTATTATTATTTTTCGGTTCTGCATTGTCTAGCGGCGCGACTAGTAGTGAAAAACGCGAGGGTGTACAGTAATGCGCTCGCTTTCCTCGCGAGACCCTTTGACTCGGGCGCAAAATACCGACACCGGACCGAGAGGGTCCGAGACGGGCGAGACGAAGCGAGCGCACCCATTTACACTCTCGCACTCGGGCCGCCTCGCTGTGTCTCGACGAGAGTGTACGGCCGACATTACGTTTAAACAAATATACAGGATTATTTTTTCACCAGTACAATTTACCACGTCATTGGTATCGATAATAGAGTATATTTCACAAATAAAAACAATTTTTTTTTCATTTCAATTAATAATTTATCCTTTATCCAATCTAATACCGCATGGGCGCACTAATTACAAGGCGACAACGGGTGCGAAATGAGGTAAGGGGCGGCGGGGTGAGGTAAGCCATCGGTCGCGCCATAGGCCGCGCGCGCACGAGTTGCCTCAAATACGTAATGCATCCACATTTTTTTGTAGTTTAGCGGATAAGTCCGGGGCTTGATAGTTTTGTTTTTTTTGTTCCAAAGGGGTAGTAACAAAAATCGCTAGTATTTTTTATTTTTGACAACAATTACGTATGTTGATTTATTGTACTGGTGAAAAAATAATCCTGTATTGTTAACGTATCACTGACGACTAATTTCAAAATACATGCTCATTTATGTATTCATTAGTGCACAGCACCGTGGGATAAAGGATTTTAATTAAATAGGGGGTACTTTAGGACCACTTTGGTATCAGTTTTATGACTGTTGGTTGGTGGGGACGGAGCCCATACCTTTTTACCCATAGCCTTTTGTTCAAAATAAGTTAGTTCTAAAAATTCATAATAGATGGCGCTGTGCGTCACCTACATCGCACAAGCGCTAACTCAAACGTGTTTCTATAACAGGTGGTAAGGATGAACTATGAAGAATCCTGTCACTTGTTTTTTTTAAGTTTTAAGAAGAGCTGATGTTCGACCCCAGTTAATTTAAAAATGTGTAAAATCTGTGAAAATTTTAAAAGTCTAGCTATAGCGGTTCTTGAGATACAGCCTGGAGATACACAGACGGACAGACAACGAAGTCTTAGTAATAGCACAGAATAGTATATTAGTTTAGCAAGTAATAGGGTCCCGTTTTTACCCTTTGGGTACGGAACCCCAAAAAATAAAACTACGATATTAGATTCTTTTTAACAATGGTAAACATTTGAACCAGTTTGAACCAGCGCAACTAGTAAAAATTATAATAATGTAATGTGTTGGAGAGCTTTCACCGACCGCGACATAGAAGTGCACAGCCCCTGGTCTGCGCTCGCTACAGTGCAGACAAATATATATTGTGTTGGCAGCAAGCAATAGCTTGCGAGTTGCTGCGACTGAGCGTTTGCACGGTCGATTTTAGTCACCAGCCGCATCTGGCCTGGCCGCGCGGCAAAAGTCGGTTGGCAGTCTACTTTTGGGGCATGCGACTTGAGCCGCAAGTAGCATGTCTCTGGCCGCATGCGCCGTAGCCGAATTGCCATTTAGACAGTCGATCTTCGCCGTGCGGCGTAAATCATGCGGCTATAGTCACCCGCGTAAGCCCCGCAAAGTTGGGGCATGCGGCTTGAGCCGCATGCGGCGTAGCCGAATTGCCATTTATACAGTCGATTTTCGCCGTGCGGCGTAAATCGTGCGGCTATAGTCACCCATGTAAACCCCGCTTAAAGAGCATAACATCTTTGGTGGTTTGATGTTGAGGGCTTAGGTCAACGCATGCAAGAAATTTCATACAGACATGAGACAGTATTGTGGTTGACAATGATTTCTTAATTACTCTGATAAGGTGTGGGATGTTACTTGATATGAATATGAAGTAAGTAATGTTTTAAGTTATAAAATGATGTAGAAACAAAAGATTTTAAAAGTGAAAGTAAAATTTCCTGTACATGCTGATTGCAGCCACATACTATAATAATGTTATGATAGTATGATGAACTAAGCTAGAGTGTGGTGGCCAGATAGATAAAAAATTGTACTATCAGAGAAGTTGATTCCTAGGCAGATGGCGGACCTAAGTAATTTGGTCGTATTAAGTCAAACCCATCCGACTGATCACAGCTAACATTGAATTGAAGTAAGACCAGGACAAACCAACGTAGGTCCGTCAGCTGCCTAGGAAGCAATTTCCTCGGGTATATAATAATACATAGGGTTGCGACATCTCTTTCGTATGGCAATCCATACGAATAATTATATTGGTATCTGGCTTCCACGCGTATGTTATTTAAGGCTGATACTATTATTTTTGGGCATGTGTGAAAGAGACAAGCAACTACTGTCTCTTTCATACAGCAACTACTGATTAGTCTTAAGACATACTTTCTTTTCTATACTTTTCATAGCACAAAAAATAAGTGTGGCACTAGGGGACTGCATGCCGTGGTAAAGCTACTTATTAGTTATTGCATAGCTCAACTTATGCAATTATAATTATTCGCAGTCTAGTCGCACTCACACAATACCGTGCTGAAGTGTGCCGAACTGAAACGACGCCGCACTGCTGTGCCGGTCGGAGTTGGTGTGCGTTAGGTTTATTTTCGTTACGGAATTCTTGATTCGATCGCCGTGCTCAAAGCCCACGATAAAAGATGTACAATAGCTCAAAACTTTATTCCTAAAGACCAACATAGCACAATGTTAAGAATTAACTACACCTTTACATCATCAAAAACAGGTTGGGCTACTTTTCCGTACGACAGATGACTTACTACATGGGCATTGTTTACACATGACTACGTCACGCCTCCCCGCGACCTATGACTCACACACAGCAGGCAGGCAGCGCCCGACTGTACAGTTGATACGTAGGGTTCCGTACCGTCATTGAGCTAACGTATGGTACCTGTAAAATATCTTCTGTTGTTGTCAGTGCGACAGGTGACAGGTCCCATAATATGCCAAGGAAATAATCGCATCGTGAAACGACGCGGCGTCGTGGTACGACCATAAAGTTAATATACCTAGCGGAATAGAGCAACAAACTCGAGCTGTCAAACGAAACCGAAATTGGTTTTCATCTGTGTGAAAAATATGACTTACGTATACACTTACACAAGTAACACAAACATGATTGAACATGAATTCTATGAGATTAAATCCGGGCTGACTGGACGTCAAAAAAAGAGTGCTGCTGTCATGTATCACACGTCTCTTTTTACCACGCAGTGTTACTGATAGTGACATCTCGCTTACTCAGGCCTTTGTTTCTCTATTCCGCTAGGTATATTAACTTTATTTACGACACGACGTCGTATCGTGTTTTTGTGTCCCGGCCGTAACTCTCAAAAACTCAAAGGCAATATAACTCTGAACGCATTGGACTTACCAAAGAAAGGGATAATCGCTACGACACGATGATATTACGCCTCCCATATTATTATGTATAAAGTACTATCGTTTTGTACTAATTAGTGAAATTTCGCCTGAATCATTTCTGTGTTCTTACGTTGTTTATGATTGTTCGTTCGGAAAATTCGTACTAGACGTTGGCCTTTTTTAAGCAGTAGTTTTCTTGTCCCAAGGTCAATCACCATCCATATTATATGACATAAAAATGTACAAATTTATTGTTTTTAATTCAGAAGTATTAGAGCCAATATGGCGAAAAGCCAAGCTGAAACTTGGATGCGGGCGTTACGTAACACAGTATGCCTAAGGTATGAGCCTCGAACATCTAATAACTTGTCGCAATCGTCACAATGCGAGCCGGAATGTTTGACCTCTGTATTAATAGATGATACTTTAACGTAGATGCTTCTATTTTTAGATTTTATCTCTCGATTTTAGCTAAGGGAAAAGTGTTCTTTTCGTTGCTCTGAACTTTTTAGTACGCTTAGGGCGTTTGTGCACTACACGGAATTTTACCATCCGGCGCGGCGGGCGGCGTGGTATCCCGATTTCTTATGCTACGTTTCCATCTCGGCAAGCGTCCACAAGTCACAAGCCTCCACAAATCTCGAACGTGTGAACGCGTCACAAACGTTTGCTGCAAACGCCCTTTGATCTGTATCCAAAACCGACACTACTCCCGATCTTACATACAAGCGTCCGCAAGCTAACGCAAGCCAAGCCAAATACTCTCTTTCCACGCTCGTGCTTGTGGACGCTTGCCGAGGCTTAGCAAGCGTAGAAATGTAGCTTTACGTTTGCCATAATATGGCAAACGTGAAAGTTATGAACGCCGGACTGTAAAATTCCGTGTAGTGCATAAAGTACGCCCTTATCAACATAGAAAGGATCTCTTTCCATAGTAGAACCACAGTGTAAATAACTACAGTGGTCTCACGAACACGTCTAGACAGAGCAATCGTGCGGGGCGTGCGGGGTGAGAGAGGCGCGGTAGCGATGCCAGACTGCCATACACTCGTCTGGTACACGTCAGCCGGGGTTGACGCTTTTTAATTTGAATGTTTTAAGTGGGTTGCGACCCACTTAAAACATTCAAATTAAAAAGAAAATTAAAAAGATAGACGAAGTGACATAAAGCCGCCAACCCACCGCGACGCACGGAGAGACTACGCACGTGCGTCAAGCTTCGCTTTGTAAGAAAATGTAAGTGACTGTGTCCACTGCAACCCACGGACACGCTACCCACGAATTGTGTCAAGTCAAAGAAGTAAATCCGTGCACGTCCACGCGTGCGCGTGGCCGTGCACAGCGTGCGCCGCGGTGGGTTGGCGGCTTAATGACATAAAGTCTGTCAATTTGTCCCTAGAATACGGGCCAAATAGGAATTACATTTATATTATTATCATACTCGAATGTATGCGCAATACACAAGAGCATCCAGGGGGGCTATTACGACCTCTTATATCCAGCCAGTTTCCAGCCAGTTTACAAGCCATGTCTATGCAACGGCCTGTAAACTGGCCTGTAAACTGGCTGGATATAAGAGCTCATAATAGCCCCCCTGTACTGATTTGACATGCCGATCCGGATGATCGCATAGATCATCTTACTTGTCAAGAGCTAAGACGATCAGGTGATCAGCCAGCATTGCGCTTACTTGAAACAGTTTGTTTATTTCAACGCGGGAATCAAACCCACTAATTCTGCGACTAAAACCAAGCTCTAAGCCACTGGACCACGGAGACACACCAGCACCCGTAGCATGGCTACAGTAGAAATAAGAAAGTATAGACAAACAGCGGAGATAAACTGAAGGTTCCGTTCCGATCTTTACCGCGGCTAGCCGTGATCGACAAGAAATCAAATATAATTCTACTTTATGACATAGACTATAATCCTAAAAATTCTAATAAAATCCTACTTTATGACGTAGATCAGCCTTTCCCAAAGTGGGCAATAACGCCCCCTTGTGGGCGCTAAAGGTCCAAAGGGGGGCGTTGTGGGACCCAGAAAAAAAATGGGGGTGTTGTGTAGAGGCTTGGGGGGTGATTTATTTCATCTGGATGCATTTTAAATTGAAGGGCGCTAAAACATAATCTTTTCTCAAAGTGGGCAGTGGACAAAATAAGTTTGGGAACCCCTGACATAGACTACAAGTGCGTTGCGGACATGTAACAAGGAAGCACATTTTCTCGTTATTCAGGGCGTCAAGTCCACGATTGCATCACTATCAATACTCACCATCAACGGCATCAACCATTGTTGGATTAGTCACAACTTACTATTGCTTTTTAAATTGGGGCAGGCACAGTGTTTTAGAAACCCCCAAAATCGGACATAAGTTAATGCAATGAGTCGATGGCGTCTTATATTTCAAATGCAAGAGTAGGACTCCCGTGTGCGCATTTTACTTAGTTTTTGAGAAATTTAATTTTTAAATTGGTCATTTTTTAACTTCCTAAAAACGAATTTATTTTATTTAAATTAATTACGAGGGTTTGTAAACTTTCTATCTTTATTTCATTCCTACAACTCAAGTAGTTCCTGAGAATTTAAGTTTTTTAAATATTTAGACTTTTTTTTTGCTTCCCTTTAAGATTTCCGCAATTCTTTTCCGTACTGAAGAATAAGGAGTGGAGGTTACGATGCTCGCCGCGTTCTTGATATGGCGAAAATGTATGAAAAAATTTGAGAAATTTTCTTATTTTTCTTATAACTGGAAAAGGTGTTTATTTTTATATAAAATTTTTAGCGGACTTTATAGAGGACTAAATAAGCAACAATTTTTTTGTATATTTATTTTCCTCAGTTCAGTGTATTTAGATATTAAAGGTACCTAATCAGACCCCATTTTTTTCATATTTTGCGATTATTGTGATGGTTAAAACGTATTTTATGTGAAAATTTTGTATGCGGCTATAGAATTTTTATGGTACAGTCGTGGAGATGAATATATTATCTTTCATTTGAAACCAAAATATCCTCGCAGTTTGACTCCTAATTCTTTAATAGGGTACCGAAAAATCGCTGATATTTGTAATAGCGTCCTTAACTTAGTCATGTCCGATTTTGGGGGTTTCTAAAACACTGTGGCAGGGCAAAGGTTCGATTCCGTGAACACATTACTATCTAAATAAAGTTCAGAAAAGTTGTTTTCCCATGACTAGAAATTCTGTAGCTATTTATCGCATGCCGTAATAAAATTTGGGGGCACTTTGGGAAAGGCTGTACTAGAAGATACGTGCAGATTTTTTAAAAGTTTCGGAACTTATTACAAAGAAACAAACAAACTTTTGGTTCAACAAAAATGTCCTTCATAGGTCACTGTTTGCAATAAATTTCGCTTTCCATTGACATTGTAACTTGTGAGGCTAAAGAACGATAACGTATTTATATCGGACATACACTCTTTTATATGCTAAATATTATAAATCATTGCGATTTGCGAGACAGTTATATGTTTCTATTAATCTTAATAGTTATTTCCTATTTTATTGTTATATTGTTAATATTAATAATTAATAAAGGATAAGTTTTAATATTTTAACTAACCACCAAACGCAGAGACATTTAATGATTACTTAAGTTTAATAATAAGTTTCGTAGATATCTAATATTGTATGGGATCTTCGAGTGTTGTCCTAAGCAAGTTAGATACTTTCGTTCACAGAATTTACGGTTACAGTGAAAACGTCGCGTTTTCAAGTTTGCGAATAAAAATGACGTCATCACGAATTACGCCATCACAGTTCCGTAGCCGTCCGACACACAAATTATTTGTTACTAGCTGTCCCGGCAAACGTTGTTTTGCCATATAAAGTATTTCTACTTCATCAGTTGATACAAAATCTTACCCCCTCTTTTGACCCTAAGAGGGGGGGGGATTTTATACACCAGATGTTAAGTTGGAAGACACAGTAAATAATATGAAGTAAGTCCAAGAAAAATGTTTGATACAAAATCTGACCCCCTTTTTGGTCCCATTAGAGGGGTGGGGGAGGGGAATTTTATACACCGGGGGGTGTAGTGCGAGTTTTATTCGATCATACGCATCGAACACGTTAACGCGAATTTGTATGGGATGAAAGCAGCGCCACCTACTGGCTTACGTGGATACCGCTTTGATCCCATACAAATTCGCGTTAACGTTCTCGATGAGTATGATCGAATAAAACTCGCACTACGCACTCAGATGTTAAGTTGGAAGCAGACAAATATATCTGCGAAAACCGTATGCAAATCGGAAAAGTAGTTTTCGTGTTATATACAAAAGTTTGATACAAATTCTGACCCCTCTTTTGTCCCCTTAGAGGGGTGGGGGGAAATTTTTTTATACACCAGATGTTAAGTTGGAAGAAGACAAATATATCTGCGAAAACCGCATTCAAATCGGATCAGTAGTTTTCGTGTGATGCTGGAACAAACATACAGACAGACAGACAAAAAACTAACCACAGTTTTGGCTTCTATAGCGATGTAGTAACACCCCCTGCCTATTATTTTTTGAATATCTTTAATGTACAGAATTTTCATTTCTACAGTTTTATTATATGTATAGATTGAAACCAGATTTGATAAGAAGACTAACCGGGTAAATCCCTAAAAAATATCCCCAAATAAATAAATCATAGAAAAGTAAGCATTGTTATGCTGTATAAAGCAACTTACTTTTTTTATTCAGAATAAAAAAGTTTCCTTTCTTGAAATATCTACATACCAAAATATTATAATATATGTTATTGATTGTTGTTGATTGATTAACGGCCGTTCCCAATATTTGATCTATCTCTGGTTTTGCCCTACTAGAGATAGGAATAGCTCTCATTAGACATTAGAGACATATTTTATGTCAATTCAATATCAATTGCGATCGGTCGATGTCAAACCAGAGATAGATTGAATATTGGGAATGGCCGTTAGAAGATAAAGAAAAGATAACAGACAGATACTTTCAAATTTTTATTAGTGTGAAAACTGACCTACACTTGTCTATTTAATCGACTTGTAAATGAGGTTCAACAATGATTCTGACTTTGTTTCCTTTTCCAGCAGCGCAAAAGACCCTTCAGATATTCAACATTGAGATGAAGTCCAAGATGAAGGCTCACACCATGACCGAGGACGTGGTCTTCTGGAAGTGGATCTCACCCAATACCCTGGCTCTCGTCACCAAGATGTCCGTCTACCATTGGTCCATGGAGGGGGATTCCACTCCGGTGAAGATGTTCGACAGACATTCGTCGCTGGCTGAGTGCCAGATCATCAACTATAGGACGGACCCCAAGCAACAGTGGCTGCTGCTAGTCGGTGAGTAATGTTGTAATGTTGACATTCTGATAAGATAAGGCTGAATATTATGTAGATGTTTCTAAGTATTTGTGTTGGAGTTTTTTATGATGATAAATGATAATATTGTAAACAAATGTTTTATTTTGTTTGGTTTTTGTTCTTCTGATAATGATTACTTGAAGTTTCAAACTTACGATTTGGAAATAAGAGTAGAGTTTTTAGAATCTGTGAATAGAAAAATGTCTCTCTTTCTCTCTCTGTCATAGCGACTACTGCGATCAATATATCTACTTGCGTTTCTCATCTCCGTTTATCGGCGTTTAATATCTAAAACCATATTGGTATCTATCTTCCTATCAACTCGTAAATTATTCCAAACCAATAAATTAAAGTATTTTAATAACACTACATAAAGTATGTTAGGGGTTTTGAAACTTTTTATGAAATCGAACGCCAAACCTACAAAGCACATAACTGTTTGGGTAATCCAGGGTATTCTATCTATAGTCTATTAACTAATATATCCCCTATCTTCCAGGTATATCCGCCCAGCAGAACCGCGTAGTGGGAGCGATGCAGCTCTACTCGGTGGAGCGCAAGTGTTCCCAGCCCATAGAGGGTCACGCGGCGTCCTTCGCGACCTTCAAGGCGGAGGGCAACGCGGAGCCCTCCACCCTTTTCTGTTTCGCCGTCCGCACCGCGCAGGGGGGGAAGCTGCATATTATTGGTATGTTCTATTATCCATACTAATATAAACGCGAAAGCGTGTCTGCCTGTCTGTCCGTCTTTCTGTTACCTCTTAACGCTCAAACTGATTTTGCTGTTTGGTTTGGAGATGCTTTGAGACCTGGGAAAGGACACAGCATATTAATACTTTATATCCCGGAAAAATTTCGGTTCCTGCGCGATAAACGAATTTTGGCTAAACGGTAAATAATCCTGTGGCCGCGTGAACGTGGCCCAAAAATATCTTAAGACAAACTTGGAAACAAACCCTACAGAGTAAAAAAAAATTAAAATCAATTTACAGACGGCGGAGTAGTCAAAATAAAAATAAAAACTACAAAAAAAAAAAACTACTTACTTGTTTTATACCAGGTTCCCAAACTAATTTTATCTACTGCCCACTTTGAGAAATAATTATTTCAAGTGCTCCCATTAATTTTTCACTTAGGTACTTAAAAGCACTATAACTTTATTTAAAATTAATTAATACTAAAGCCGCGTCCCCATCAGACACGGCGCGGCGTCGCGCCGTCACCGTGCTACGGTACGGTGCCGCGTACGGTGCACCGTCCGCACCTATTCTGGGTTGATTCTGGGTGAATCTTCCGAACAAAAATTGTGTCCGAACTTAAACGAGGCACTTATTTGGTGGAACAGATAAAAATCGGCCAAGACGAGTTAGGCTTGCGCACGAAGGGTTCCGTACCATTATTATAGAGAAAAATAACAAAAAAATTATGTTTTTTATGGGAGCCCCCTTAATTATTAAGTTTGTAAGTAATTTCATAATTTGTAAGTACAAATATAAGGATTTACCCAAAATTTCCTCTGTTTCAACTGTTTCTTTTTTATTATCCGCGCATAATTTAATTCGCAAGAATTAACTTTGAAAAATGAAACCTATGCGTATTAGGTAGCTAAAATTGCGGGATCGGTTTTTGTTGCCAAAATTCTTGGTAACGATTTTGAACTTGATGTTCATTTCATCGTTTGTTGTGTATTCCAATTCAAAATATTACATTAAGTAATACAGTTCACAAGTTGTAGTTCAGAGTCAAGTGCTCAATGCTCATGCAGTCTGTATCTAAGAGGCCTCCTAGCTAAATGAAATTATAAATCACCCTGAAGCCTCTATACAACGCCCCCATTTTTTTGGGTGTCCGCTCTTTAGCCCTGCAGCGCCCACAAGGGGTCGTTATCGCCCACTTTGAGAAAGCTCGTTTTATACTATGTATGTATTGATATTGATTATGTGGGCGGACAATCTACAAGGGATATAAGGGTGTCCACCCACTTCATACGTCGGACCGATATTAGGTCATAATTGGTATTTTACATAATTCCCAAACTACTTTTTGCGGTACATCCATACTAATATTATAAATGCGAAAGTGTGTCTGTCTGTCTATCTGTTGAGGTAACAGACACGCCCAATTGCCCAAACCGTTGAACCGATTTTGCTGAATGTCGCTAAAAAGCGATTGTTTAATGTTTGCCATTAATAAAAGAAGAAGATTTTGCTGAAATATGGCATGGAGATACTTTGAGTCCCGGGAAAGGACATAGGATTAAAATTTTGTCCCGGAAAAATGTACGGTTCCCGCGCGATAAACGAGTTTTGGCGCAACGGAGTTGCGGGTGTCATCCAGTATTTATTACAATATTAAGTATGTAATAATATGTATGTATTGTTATTCTACAAAATGTCGACTACCGATTTATTATTAATGAACGTGGGCGGGCCTTTATTGATATCGAACGTGAATTCGCATTTCATTAAGTATAACAGTCTAAATGAAAACTCGAAATTATGGTGTTCTTTTTGTGATGTGAAATATTATGCCTCATTTTTAGGGTTTCGTACCCAGAGGGTAAAAACGGGACCCTATTACTTAGACTTCGATGTCTGTCCGTTTGTCTCCAGGGTGTAACTCAAGAACCGCTATAGCTAGACTTCTGAAATTTTTAAAGATCGTGTATTTTTGTTGCCGCTATTTAAACAACAAATACTAAAAACGCAATAAAATTAATATTTAGGGGGGGGGGGGGCTCCCATACAACAAACTTTTTTAGGGTTTTTTGCTCGTAATTAAATATTAATGGTAAAATCCTTAGGGCCTTATCACACTGGCGATTAGCGAGCGATTTGAAAGCGACGCGACTGCGAAGCGTCGTCGCGGCGTGGCGTGGACGCCATTTTGTACACTCGTCTAGAGATGTGACATTGTAGATAGTGTCTGAGCAGTTGTGTTTCCTCGTCAGAATCCATTTTGCTACTGAGTGTCCAAAACGCGGAAGGCAAGCTGCGTGCACGCCGCGCAATCGCGGCGTCATCGCGGCGTGTGCGCTGCGCAGTCACGTCGCTTTCAAATCGCTCACTAATCGCCAGTGTGATGAGGCCCTTATATTTGTACTTTAATAATTAATAGTAAAATACGGAACCCTTCGTACGCGAGTCCGACTCGCACTTGACCGATTTTGTCATTATGTTTAAATATTATTTAATCCATGTTTTAATTGTAGAGGTGGGCCAGACACCAGCCGGCAACCAGCCCTTCCCCAAGAAAGCGGTCGACGTGTTCTTCCCCGCCGAAGCCCAGAACGACTTCCCGGTGGCCATGCAGGTGTCACCCAAGTACGACGTGATCTACCTCATCACGAAGTACGGGTACATTCACATGTACGACATCGAGACGGGGACGTGCATATACATGAACCGGATCTCGTCGGACACCATCTTTGTGACTGCACCACATGAGGCGATTGGCGGCATCATTGGTGAGTTAGAGCCATTACAGATGAACGGCACTTGTCGATGGCAGTCGGCGGCACGCGTCGACATATTGTGTCAAAAAAATCAATGGAAAAAAATCCAGCAACTGCCGACAATTGACAACATTTCAAAATTTTAACATGGCTTTTTTATTATTTTATATGAAAGTAGACTTAAGATAAGGCGATACGTGTTTTTTGCTTTTTCAAAATTATGTTTTTATGATACCTAAAAAATAGATTTTAATCCTTCGTATTCTAAAGAGACGTAAGCGCCAAGTGACGTCACACTTACGCCTGAACGGTTTTTAATCCAATAAAGTTTACAAAAGAAAAAATATGACAGTTATCAATGTAAGTTTGTTACGTTTATTAGGACGTCTGTCAATGTCATCGTGGTACTTTCGTATGTAGAAATGTCATTGTTGACAGTGACTGTTTTTTTTTATGCTTCATGATGTTTTTTTAAAACGCTTTTACACCAGGCAAAGAAAAAATGTCTGATATGCCGTAAGTATGACGTCACAGCGTATTTTTCAGTTTTTCTTTATTTTCTCAGTAAATAAGCAATATAAAAAATTTTTGAATATTTTTTTGATATCAGGAAAAGAAACTAAAGAAACGGTATTTTTTATTTTAAGGCTTAAAATTTTTGAAATGTTGTCAATTGCCGTTCGTCTGTAAGGAGCCTTAGCTTTTTGCTGTTAGGTTATTCGGTTTGCTTATTAGAAGATCCCTGAGAATATTTTGAAGTCAGTATTAAAAACCAGTATTAGCAGAGGACCGACGATACAAGAAAAATATGCTAAAAGTTAAAACATCATTAACTCTTCTAAGGGCCTGTTTATCCACTTCCTGTTTTAGTGCCGGATAGGCTATCCACAACTTTTTTGACAGATTCTCCATACTCTATCTGTCAAGTTAAGTGGTGGATAGTCTATCCAGCACTTATCAGGAAGTGGTGAAACAGGTCCTAACTCTTTTATTTTTCTTCTAACTTTTTAACACCACATTACAACAAGACTTATATACTCAGGTGTGAACCGCAAGGGACAGGTCCTCTCGGTGACCGTGGAAGAAGAGTCCATAGTGCCGTACATCAACACGGTACTACAGAACCCTGAGCTGGCTCTACGTCTGGCTGTGAGGAACAACCTGGCCGGTGCAGAGGAGCTGTTTGTGAGGAAGTTCAACATGCTCTTCACTAATGGACAATATGCTGAAGCTGCTAAGGTATGTTTAAATTTAAAGATTTTGGTGTTGTATAAGACATAAGACGTGTGTGAGGTTTCATGTTGAAACTTGTTGGATTTATATAACTTTGTTAGCCATAGAGGAAATAATTAGTTTTCCTTTAATAATATGTTTCAATAATTCATAATATTATTGCAATTTAATAATTCATGTGTATATGACATAATATGAATAAGTTGACTAGATGTTGCCATCAAGTTTCAAAGACAACATCGTTCATCATCGTTCATCGAATTTTCTTTGTTGCTTACTTTCGTATTTAAAATATTAGAATGCATCAAAAGTGTCTTAACTAATAACCTAAAAGCTGATATAAAATTCATTTCAGGAAGGTGCTCCCTCACAACATCCACGTGTACTGTAACATTATAGATTCGTTTTTGAGCAAAACATTACAAAAATTCGTTTACATTACAAATATACCTCCCTGACTACAAATGTAACATTCGACTTTGAGCGTTCCATAGCTAGTTGATTTCATAATGTCAAACCCCCCCTCCCTTTGATAGCTATATATTATACATTATACGCCCGTGCTAAGACCGATAATGGTTACGCGTCTAGTAGGATGACGATGTTAATCACTACTCATTCAATTCCAGGTGGCAGCCATGGCGCCGCGCGGGATCCTCCGCACGCCGCAGACGATCCAGCGGTTCCAGCAGGTGCCGACTCAGCCGGGCCAGACGTCGCCGCTGCTGCAATACTTCGGCATACTGCTGGACCAGGCCCAGCTTAACAAGTTCGAGTCGCTCGAGCTCTGCCGCCCCGTGCTGCTGCAAGGTACGGAGTGTTCTAAATATATTTTTGAGAACTCAAAAATTTTATTTTACAATCCATATTTGTTTATACTCGTAATATTAAAAATGCGTAAGGGTGAAGCCAAACGATACGCTCGTTTTTGTATTTTAATGAAATTTGGTATGGAGAAAGTGTCTCCAGTCGAGTGATGGGAAGGGATATATCACAGTTTTTTTTAACCAAAAACGTGTATGGATTCTGCGTGGCGCGACGAAGCTGCAAGCAACATCTAGTTCAAATTTAAATGCCATTTTATTAGCTTCCTTTAGCAAGATAATATTATAAGGGAAGCCAATAGGAATGGTGTTTTAAGGACATTTTGCTTTCGATGACTCTGGTTTGATAAGGATGCCAGGACTAAAACTTGTTATTGTATGTGTATTGTCTCTAAAGACTTTGCAACTGAAAATAGGAACGAAGTTCCCTATCGCGCGTTGCGAAATGCTATAGTGGTAAGCCGTGTGGTAGCGCGTGTTTCTCTCTCTCTCTTTTTTTGTTTGAGATACAGGTTTTTTGAACATAATAAATAACTTCGTTCCATCCGGGTGTCCCTTGACACCTCTCATTCTTTATTTTCTAACTTTGTATGTTATTCTACAGGTCGCAAGCAGCTCCTCGAGAAGTGGCTTAAGGAAGAGAAGTTGGAGTGCTCTGAGGAGCTGGGTGACCTGGTCAAGCAGGTGGACCCCACCCTGGCGCTGTCGGTGTACCTGCGCGCCAACGTCGCTAGCAAGGTCATACAGTGCTTCGCCGAAACTGGACAGTTCCAGAAAATTGTGTTATACGCTAAGAAGGTAATTATTAGATAGTATTTGGTATTAATCGGTCAGATGACGGAAATTTTAAGTCCCCTTCACGTTTGGACATAATAGTAGTATTGGCTCTATGATTGTGAGCTGAGCTGTCTAAAGCATGCACCAAAGCCACACGTTCGTAATCGCTCGTTTTGGGCCATCATGTGCCAATTTAAAGGGGCCACATTTTTTTCTTTACATTACATCGAAGTGTTTCAAATAAGAGTTGTAATTGTAAGTATACAATATTTATGCAATCCAAGAGTCCAGACTATACACTATACAGTATACCTGTTTTAACAAAACGTTTTAAAATACCAATATTTTATACTAATTATTCCTAGGTCGGATACACACCTGACTACATCTATCTGCTGCGTTCCGTGATGCGCACGAACCCCGAGCAAGGCGCCGGGTTCGCTGGTATGTTGGTCGCTGAAGATCCGCCCCTGGCCGACATCCAGCAGATAGTGGATGTCTTCATGGAACAGAACATGGTGCAGCAGTGCACCGCCTTCCTGCTAGATGCCCTGAAGAATAACAGGCCTGAGGAAGGACCGTTACAGACTAGGTGAGAAATCTGTTAAAAAATGGTGTCATTATTAGCCTTTCTGTGATACCTATTTAATACTAATAAATCTAATTGTGTGTGCTTGTAATGAAAATTATCTGAAATATTTCTAGAAAATCGCGTATTTGTCGTGTAATTTTTCACAGTGTATGAGCGATTTTAATAATTTTTTTATTTCATAGACTGCTGGAAATGAACTTGATGTCGGCGCCTCAAGTGGCCGACGCGATCCTCGGCAACGGCATGTTCACGCACTACGACCGCGCGCACGTCGCTCAGCTGTGCGAGAAGGCGGGGCTGCTGCAGCGCGCGCTGGAGCACTACACCGACTTGTACGACATCAAACGTGCTGTGGTGAGTGGTGCTATACATAAGTAAATTAAAAATCTTCGATCCGGCTCGAAGGATCGAGAAAATCCGGCTCGAAGGACCAAAGAGAAGAAAAGTTTAAATTACTCACAACATTTTGTTTTCTCGTCTAATTTCAATGTAAAGGTCCTGTAAACTGATTTAAGTTTATTAACTAAATTATGAATGAAGTAATTTTTTGTTAGTTATTAATAAAAAATGAAGAGTTTAGTACATTTTCTCGATTATTTCGCAGGTACACACTCACCTTTTGTCAGCGGACTGGCTCGTTAGCTACTTTGGAACACTCTCCGTGGAGGACTCCTTGGAATGTTTGAAAGCCATGCTGACGGCGAACATTCGGCAGAACCTGCAGATCTGTGTGCAGATTGCGACCAAATATCACGAGCAGTTGACGACCAAGGCTCTCATTGAGTTGTTTGAGAGCTTCAAAACCTACGAGGGCCTGTTCTATTTCCTCGGATCTATTGTCAATTTCAGCCAAGATCCCGAGGTTCACTTCAAATACATTCAGGTGAGTAACTTTTTAAATATCCCGTTCTAATGACAAACTGTGGTGTAATAGCTTATGCCTGCGAGACACAATATCTTAGAGTCAGAAATCAGAATAATAGACAAACTGTTGTATTAAATGCTAAAAATAAATTCTAAAAGTACATGCATTTTCAGCATGTGTTGGCCCATTTGCGTTGGCTTGTTTAACCTACTTCTTTTTGTGAACATTATATGAAATGACATGTCTTTTTTTCTCTCTAGGCCGCTTGCAAGACGGGACAGATAAAGGAGGTGGAGAGAATCTGTCGCGAGTCCAATTGCTATAACGCTGAGCGCGTTAAGAATTTCCTAAAGGAGGCCAAGCTCCCCGACCAGTTGCCGCTGATCATCGTGTGCGACAGATTCGACTTCGTACACGATCTAGTACTGTACCTGTATAGAAACAGCCTGCAGAAATACATTGAGATCTATGTGCAGAAGGTGAGCTATGTTTACTCATTGATAAGTGATAACTTAATTTGAATGCTAAGGCCTGCTTGCGCCAGTCTGGATAACAGTTAAGTCTTGATTATCATCATGCTATTTATCTTTTTTTTCGTATTCATGAAAGAGAAAGCATGCTAAGTGCTAACACATCTTCAATATTGAAAGGCAATGGTGATTTGAAATTCAAACTGGTTTAAGTTGGCCTGTGTCTTGATTAACTGTTAAAATACTGAGGATGAAAAATTATAATAATATGAAACTGTTTCTAACATGAATAAATTGAAATTAAATATGTATTTGTAATTTTTAGGGTTCCGTAGCCAAAAATGGCAAAAAAGGAACCCTTATAGATTCGTCATGTCTGTCTGTCTGTCTGTCTGTCCGTCCGTATCTCACAGCCACTTTTCTCCGAAACTATTAGAGCTATACTATTGAAACTTGGTAAGTAGATGTAATCTGTGAACCGCATTAAGATTTTGATGCAAAAATTTAAAAAATATAAAAAATTTTAGGGGTCCCCATAGGTACAACTGAAACAAAAAAAAATTTTTTTTCATCTAACCTATGCGTATGGGGTATCTATGGATAAGTCTCCAAAAATCATATTGAGGTTTCTCATATCATTTTTTTCTAACCTGAATAGTTTGCGAGTGAGACTCTTCCAAAGTAGTAAAATGTGTGTCCCCCCTCCCCCTTATATTTTTATTTTTTGATTACTATAAAAACTACCAACGAAAATTGGTTTGAACGATATCTAGCCAGTAGTTTTTTTTATACGTCATAAATGGTAAACCTTAATCTAAATTTCATTAAATCGACTGAAATATAAAAATAAATAAAAAAACCTTTTAATTTCATAAAAATAAACCTTATTGCTGCTGCGGAACCCTTCATGGGCGAGTCCAACTCGCACTTGGCCGGTTTTTGCAAAAATGATTAAATAACTTTTTCATTATAGGTAAACCCATCACGCTTACCAGTCGTTATTGGTGGGCTTCTTGATGTAGACTGCGCAGAAGACATAATCAAGAACTTGATCTTGGTGGTGCGTGGACAATTCTCCACTGACGAGCTAGTAGCCGAGGTCGAAAAGAGAAATAGGTAATCTATTTTACTTTTAATTTTTAACACGATTTTTTATTACATGCCTCTGATGATGCAAAACATTTGTCAGTCATGCCGCGGCCGCATTTGCGTAGTGTTTCGCGCTAAAACCGATACTATTGGACGATCTGCGTGTATCGTCCAATAGTATCGTCTCATAGCACGAAGCTTCGGATAGTTCAGCTGCATAGGTGCAATACCGGAATGACTGGTCGGCGTTAGGTTCGTTTAAAACAGCTGCCTTCCAAGTGACATTTTAGAGTAGGGGCATTTGTTCTAGTTTTTGCCATGTGCTAAAACATCCTTGTAAGTTGTAAGTCTGTGACTATCCGCACGGAACTGTGACTTTTTAATTTGGCTTTTTTATAAAAGGTTGAAGCTGCTTCTGCCATGGCTCGAAACACGAGTCCACGAAGGTTGCAACGAGCCGGCTACTCACAACGCGCTCGCCAAGATCTACATCGACTCCAACAACAACCCCGAGAGATTCCTCAAGGAGAACCAATGGTATGTTTTCATTTACAACATTAATTGTATACTTTTGTAACATGTATTCTTATAAGAAAAAATAAAAGAATTTTTTGTTTTACGTATGTCCTAATGTGATCGCCCAGTTTACAAAGACTAGTATAACTTGCTATTTGGCTTGAACTTATGAACTTTTGTCTATTCAAATGTACCAGCAATTAATATTTACGTAATTAACAATACATATAATTGGTATTTAGTTTTAAAACACTTCTAATAACTTGGCTTTCCAATTTAACTAGATGATTGTAATCATTTTTTAAATTGGCTCGCTAATTCAACTAGATGACTGCAAGATACACTTATACACGTTTTACTCGCCTCAATTCTAATCAACCCATCATGTAACACGGCAGGTACGACTCGCGCGTCGTGGGCCGCTACTGCGAGAAGCGCGACCCGCACCTGGCGTGCGTGGCGTACGAGCGCGGGCAGTGCGACCGCGAGCTGATCGCCGTGTGCAACGACAACTCGCTGTTCAAGACGCAGGCGCGGTACCTCGTCCGCCGCCGCGACCAGGACCTCTGGCTGGAGGTGCTGTCGGAAGACAACCCCTACAAGAGGCAGCTGATCGACCAGGTATGAAGAAGTCCGGCTGTCAGATAGAGAGATTACATTGACTTATCAGCTATAAGTCAATGGAACCACTCTATAAACACCTTGTCTCTAAAGTAACTGTCGTTATTACATAAACTATAAAGTGTGCATAGAACCAAGATAGCAATATTTTTGCATGCGTATGAAAGAAGTAAGCAGCCGTAAGTCAATGGTCAAATTTGACTATCCTGCTACTGGACTTTAGGAACGATAAACACTTTATTTTACATATTTAAAATTAAGATGTAAAGCAATCAATTGAATAAAACTAAACTTAAACATATTACATACTTGCATCGTTTTAATAAGTGCTGTTAACATAGTCAAAAAGAGAGGAGCCCAATTAAAAAGACATAAAAATCCCGATGTGGCAAGATAAGGTAATTAGGCCTGCAGTTTCTAGCGCAAAGAGTCTTAATTGGCTGTATTGACTCTAGTTTAACCAACAAACTAAAATATTATGTAACTCTTCTCAGGTCGTCCAAACCGCTCTCTCGGAGACCCAAGACCCAGAAGACATCTCGGTGACGGTGAAGGCGTTTATGACGGCGGACCTGCCCAACGAGCTCATTGAGCTGCTAGAGAAGATTGTGCTCGATAACTCCGTCTTCTCCGACCATAGGAACCTTCAGAACTTGCTTATACTCACAGGTAAGATTTGTAGATTTGTAGTTAGATGTACAGATATGAATAAAGTCCTTGAAATAATATTATAGTCTATTCGTAATACGAAGTTAGCGACGTTCTAAGCGATATTTCAAAGTTATGGTGCAGTCGTATGATTGGTTATGTTTATTGATAACATAAACCTGGCTTATAGCTTGATATATTAGCCAGGTGATGAAGTAGATAAGTTACAAGGTTTGTTCAAATTTTATGGACAAAATGAGTAAATGTCTGTATATTGTTACAAAATGTTAGTTATTGTGTTCATTCACTCACGTCTTTATTTATTATAATTTTAAAATCATCATTATAACCACTTCACCATCAAATGCTAGACGTATAATTATTTATTGTACCAAAATGTCTTTTTAAATTTTTTTGTTGATATTTTTACATTGTTCCTTGGATCATTCGTTTAAATGATAGCTTGCTAAGCCTGCAACACGTATCACTAATGATGTCACCCCTCCAGCAATCAAGGCAGACCGTACGCGCGTGATGGAGTACATCAACCGGCTGGACAACTACGACGCGCCCGACATCGCCAACATCGCCATCAACAACGAACTCTACGAGGAGGCATTCGCCATATTCAAGAAGTTCGACGTCAATACTTCCGCTATACAAGTTAGTAATTTATGTCAGGCTCTTTAGTCAAGAATAATAAGTGAGCGAACTCAGGGAGCGGTTTTTTCCCGCGCCCGTGAGTTTCGCTTTCGTTTTTTACATACAAAACGTCATTCTACGAAGGCTGCGGGCCCGCGACCACGCGCGGGCGCGGGAGAAAACCGCGCCGTGAGTTCTTAGCCTAATTGTTCATTATTAGATTCTTTATAGCATCGCCAACTAAAATGTATGCAACATTTTATCGTTAAAAAAAGCGTTACAATTATTATTGTATGGAAATTCTTATGGGTCGTTTACATTCAGCTCTTTCGGGCAGGGGAGTGGGCAACGCGTTAATGTAAATAGTCACTCGCGCTGCCACTCGTCATGCCGCTGCTGCTGCTTGACGCGGCAAGTATGTAGAGGTCTAAGTGGCTGAAATAAACGTCCCAATAAGAAGTGTAATTAGAAACTCGCACATTACATTATCGTTCCATTCAAAAGTATAATCTATTTCTAAATTTAAATTCTTCTCCTTCAGGTACTGATTGAGCAAGTGAAAGACCTGAAGCGCGCGTACGAATTCGCCGAGCGATGCAACGAGCCGGGCGTGTGGTCTCAACTGGCCAAGGCGCAGCTGCAACAGGGTCTGGTTAAAGAGGCCATCGACTCCTACATCAAGGCCGATGACCCGTCGGCGTATATGGATGTGGTCGCCACCGCGTCTAAAGAACAGTCTTGGGAGGATCTTGTCCGTTACCTACAGGTGCGTAGATCATTGAGTCCATTCTTATTGTTTTTTTTAAAGAGAGGCAAATATTAGCAAAGATCTAGAATTAGTTGTCAGCAGTATAAATATTTATATTAGTGAAAGATTTTGTTGCAAAGTCAGATAGTAAGTGTCGCAACGATATGTCGCTGCGATATTGGTATTTTAGGACATAATAACTTTTGTATCCTCTGTTACTTCCATCCAACCATCTTGACCACATATTATATGTAAATAAATAATCTTGATTCTTGACAACGCTGGTGTGTATTCATTATAATCATCAGTAGGAGATGCACCACAGTCATAAATATTTTCATAATGCTATCCAATTGTTTTAATGCTCGCATTTTTAAGTGTGGATACACCAGCGCCCCCTGCGCCTGGGTGGTATGCGTAATGCATTTCCTCCTCCGGGAAAAAAAAAGCGTATTCATTATAATCATGAATAGGAGACACACTAAAGTCATAAACATTTTCCTAATGCTATCCGAATTACAGATGGCGCGCAAGAAGGCGCGCGAGTCGTACATAGAGTCGGAGCTGATATACGCGTACGCTCGCACCGGCCGCCTCGCCGATCTCGAGGAGTTCGTGTCGGGGCCCAACCACGCCGACATACAGAAGATCGGAGACAGGTGCTTCGACGACAAAATGTACGACGCTGCCAAGTTGCTGTACAACAATGTCAGCAACTTCGCAAGACTTGCCATCACACTGGTGCACCTTAAGGAGTTCCAAGGTATGCTAAATATCATATCCGCTTTAAGTATTTTTACTAAGAAAAATTTGCCCACAAATGTGTACTTTTTTAATAGTAAGGGGAAAATGTTTTTCCGTTTAGTGTAACTTGTAATGACACATCTGCCGAACGTACGGCGCCGAAAAATCAGCGGCTGAAGTGTTATGGGTTTATGAAAAACCAACCGCCTATCGCCTGCTATACAAAATACATCAAATGCGTTAGCTGGAAGAATCGCCCGACGAAAGGTTACACACTACGCCGAACGAGGCGTAATTTACGCTGATGTGTCATAGAGAACTTGGAATACACTGCGAGCGTATTGAGTCGAACGTTCGGCGCCGTAACTTTCGCAGATGTGTCACGACACTTAAATTTAAATGAATTGATTATTTCTACCGTCCCGTTTACGCGGCACGAAGCCCGACGAATTATAATAGCTGTAACCCAGTTTTAATCATTAAAATATTGAATATAACCAGGTGCCGTGGACAGCGCCCGCAAGGCGAACTCGACGCGCACGTGGAAGGAGGTGTGCTTCGCGTGCGTCGACGCGGGCGAGTTCCGGCTCGCGCAAATGTGCGGCTTACACATCGTCGTGCACGCTGACGAGTTGGAGGACCTTATTAACTACTACCAGGTATGAAGCTAGTGGCTTAGGTGAAGATTTTTTTATGTGTTGGTCCCTGTAGCCTAGGGGCACTTTAGCCTGGAGGTCACAGTAGCCTGGGAGATACAGCTTATACAGCACTGATGTGTATGTATATGTCATCTAAAAATGTGACATCCTAAGTCATTGTCTTCACTTGCGCACGAATACTTGCTATCTCTAATAAAGCCAGTACTTTTATATAAAAAAAAACAAGAACTGACCGTCTGTCCGTCGAATAAGTCCAATAGCGCACTAGCGGCGGTCGCGGCGGCCATCAAAAGTATGATGTGGCCGCTGGCCGCGTGGTCTATAGCGGTTTCATACACCTTAGTATCAAACCGCTATAGACCACGCGGCCAGCCATATTATCTCGATGGCCGCCGCGGCCTGGCCGCCGCGGCCTGGCCGCTGCGGCTTAGCCGCTAGTGCGCGCCCGACTTAATTCCTACTCCGGCTTTTATTTCTATAGAATTCTCTATAGAAATAAAAGCATCATAGAATATATTAAAAACGACAATTTCTGAAGGAAATTGATGTCTTAGTCTTAACATTTATATGCAAATGTCTATACATCAAATTGGTATTCTAGGACCGCGGCCACATTGATGTTTTGGTCTAACTGTGCAAATATATAAACCTACGTCAAATTGGTATTCTAGGACCGCGGCCACTTCGATGAGCTGATCAGCCTGCTGGAGGCGGCCCTGGGGTTGGAGCGCGCGCACATGGGCATGTTCACCGAGCTCGCCATCCTCTACTCCAAGTTCAAGCCGGCCAAGATGCGCGAACATCTCGAGCTGTTCTGGTCCCGTGTTAATATACCCAAGGTGAGTTGATCTATATTGTGGTATAAATGTCGCAGCCAACTGGGTAAAATTGCCGTTCAATCAAACAGCTCTTTGACTGAACGCCATTCAATCACACAACTATATGTCGTTTAGCTGACTTGTTGACTGCAACGTTCTACAGTACAGGTAGATGGCGCGACGCTTAGCCAACTGGTTAAATAGAAAATTTACTAAGGTGACCATTAGTTTAGTATGTAATTTGAGAGAATAGGAAATCTTTGAATTATATTTTATAGAATTGCAATAAATACCTTGGTGATGCATGTAACTTCTCGAATATTAATTGTTTAAATTTTGATACACTCGTATCACGCGTATGTTGCCCCATAATTTCTGTCTCTTTTATAACGCTTGTAACGTATATTTACTACTTTCTTTCCGAAAAATATCTTGAAACAACCACAAACACCGGCTAGTTGACGCTATATTTTAATCAAAACGCACCTAGCGCCGCAGTGGTGAGCGCTGAACTAATTCAACTAAACGGCGGCTTTTGAATCAGCTGTAGTGTAGAACGTTTTGAACGACTTCAATATTCAATTAAAAAGCTAGACGTGCGATGGCCTTGTTCAGTAAAAGGGTTAGCCGTTTGATTGAACGGCTATTTTAACAAGTTGGCTGCGACAGTCTCAAATGGCGGCGCTAGTTTTCGCTACACGCCCCATTGTAGCACATTACCTGTTCTCACTAACATGTATTTCCTCACAGGTGCTACGCGCAGCGGAACAGGCGCATTTGTGGTCGGAGCTGGTGTTCCTGTACGACAAATACGAGGAGTACGACAACGCCGCGCTCACCATGATGCAGCACCCGACGGAGGCGTGGCGCGAGGGACACTTCAAGGACATCATCACTAAGGTAACAGAGATATGATTTTTGATATTGATTTGATAAAATGGCGCTGTTATTGATTGCTTATATTATGATATTTATGCCTCAATAGCGGTGTTTCTTCTTGTCACCGCTCGAGGTAATAGTACCTCGACGCCGCCTTCACTTCAATCCGTGACAAATTGCTTTACAACATTAACAAATGCTATCAAGTTTTTTAACTTGGGCCGCGTTCCTTTAATAGTTGATTTGTCTAATTTCGCTAAAAACGTCTCCTTCTGCCAACTACTACTACTACTACTACTAACTAACGTATACATGTGAACCATTACAATAAATACTTCTTGTTTATGCCAGGTGGCGAACATGGAACTGTACTACAAAGCGATCCAGTTCTACGTGGACTACAAACCTCTGTTGCTGAACGACCTGCTATTGGTGCTCGCGCCCCGCATGGACCACACGCGCGCCGTCGCCTTCTTCACCAAGGCCAAACACCTGCAGCTGGTGAAGGCCTACCTCCGCTCCGTGCAGAGTCTCAACAACAAGGCCGTGAACGAGGCCCTCAACTCGTTGCTCATCGATGAGGAGGATTACCAGGTAATTTTTACTGATCATTTTTAGGACCTGTTTCACCACTCCCTGATAATGTGCCGAATAGGCTATCCACAACTTTTTTGACAGATTCTTCATACTCGATCTGTCAAGCTAATTGGTGGATAGCCTATTCGGCTCTTATCAGGGTGTTGGTACAATTAAACTGTGAAAGCTTCTTTGTCACCATCCACTGACAAAGAAGCCAAGACTACATTTGGGAAAAGTAAATAGAAGTGTCATTTTCTGACTAATATACAAAAGTCTTTAAAAATAGTTTTAAAGATTTCATCATATCTATTCTAATCTAGTTAAAGGATTTTTTTATGCTCAAGGGTTGCAGTAACTTCAGTTCTCTAATAACCTGCCTTCGAAGGAAAAAATAGGAATTGTAAGCCCCTATTCTCATCGTAGCCAGAAAGGCAGCTAGGCTTAACTTAAGTGTATCTGGGCAGGGCACGTCTCCCGTATGCACCCGGACAAGTGGGCGCGTCTAGTTTCGGAGTCGCTACCGACTGGTCGGCGTAACAGAGGCCCACCCAAGAAAAGGTGGCGCGACGAACTAGATGCGTTCGATAAAGAGTGGCCAGTAACATCATAGGATCGTGAACTTTGGAAAGAAAACCCCGCAGTGGGACACTGTAGTCTGTAGGCTGATAATAATTGAAAAGGACAACTACCATAAACCATTACTTCTTTTAATATTACAATATTGTTTATAGGCAGAAACATAAAAGCAACAATGTTACAGGGTCTGAGGACATCTATCGACGCGTTCGACAACTTCGACACGATCGCGCTCGCCCAGCAGCTGGAGAAACACGAACTCACAGAGTTCAGACGGATCGCCGCGTACCTGTACAAAGGTGAGATTATTTGAGATAGGACTAAGATACTATTACTAGACTCATGTTTTGATTCTGAATTTTTATTATAATGCAGGTCATCATGTTCGCAATTTTGACATTTGGATTTTTGATATCTGTTTTAATAAGTCTTAAAATATAATGCAGACGAAATTTATAACGCAGGGTTCTGATTCACAATGCGTAATTCGACTCGAATTGGGAAACTTCATCGCGCGACATCCATATTCCAATAAACCAAATTCCAATTGACCAAAGACCACACGGTAAAGTTTCACATCCGTGTTAAACGGAAATCGTGAATCGCCCGGCAGGACAGCCTGCTGGTTGAAATTCATGTTTGTTTGAATCTCATTATTTATTTGTTTGAAGATGATGTAAGATTGAATTTTCTTGGCAAATATGTTTTGTAACATAGTGCAATTTATGTAAAATGAAATATTATGTACTCTAAATATTTATTTGCTATGAACGCGAACGGGTCTTTGAGGTATTTTATCATGTTCATGTATTACATGCATGTATTGCAACTGTATCGAAGGTTCGTGCTTCAAGAGCCTTCCTTCAAGAAGAGTTGAGTAGATCTCATCAGGTGTTGGTTCATTGGCGGCAACGACAGTCTCTTACCACACGGTTTATCGTCTGCAGTCAGAGACTGTCGTTGCCCTCCGTGAACCAATAACGTCGGGAGAAGACAGAAAAAAGAAGATTAGCCTTGGATAGCTGTGTAACTTTGTATGACTGTCACTTCTTTGGGATCAAACGTGAAAATAGTATAACTTGGTTTCTCACAAACAAAATATAAGTTGCCCCAATAGATATCAATAACCGAATAGTTGGCCGCCTCTCACTTGATGAAGAATTTTGTTTGCATCTCATTGAATTATTCTTTTAATTAACGATAGTGATTTCTTGTAGAGTGATAGTACATTTTCGTCTTGTAATATTGTGTGTCACCGTCAAAGAAATATTTGTAGAGACTCGCACAGATCTCGCACATCGACGCCGCAAACTTTAAATGTGTTATGTTGTTTCTCGCTTTTCTGTTTTTTCGCAATTTGCGTTGCTGTGCAAACAACGTCAACGTAGAAATTTTCAGACGTGCAGACATTTCAAAATGTAGTGATGACCTGTCCTTACGCCAATATCACACAATGTTTTATAGGCAACAACAGATGGAAGCAGAGCGTGGAGCTGTGCAAGAAGGACGCGCTATACGCGGACGCGATGGAGTACGCGGCGGAGTCGCGCCAGCCCGAAGTCGCTGAGGAGCTGCTGGACTGGTTCCTGCAGAGAGATAACTACGAGTGCTTCTCCGCCTGCCTCTACCAGGTATGGAATCAGTCATTTGAAACAATGGGGCAATATTGCTAAAGTTTATATCATAATAATTTAACACAGAACGATAGTATACTTACATGCAAACTTGTCGCAATAGGCGTCCGGCGAGTAGTCATACGATCAAAGCTTCTGTGCGGCGCTTGTCTGAATATTTTCTGTTTTATACTGGATAATGTCATCAATTATCATGTTAGTATTAAAGCAGTCTGTTTTTTTACCGTTTAGTTAGGCTACTGCGCTTTTATCATAAGACGAATCACGACGACACTCTGGTTATGCGTACCAGCTACCTACATTTTACAATCAATTTGAATTATTGATGATTAAGTATAGTCGATTAATAAATGTACATAATATTTCTTCTAGTGTTATGACCTACTGAAACCGGATGTTGTAATTGAACTGGCATGGAGGCACAACATCATGGACTTCGCTATGCCGTACCTTATCCAGGTAAGACATAGAGTATTTAAAACTTAATTTTCTTAGTTCTAACGTTTAACCTTATTATTATCTAATATTAAATATCTATATTCTGAGCTATTTTTTAATTATATTGCTCTTTGTAGACCGTACGTGAACTAACAACTAAGGTGGAGAAATTAGAAGAGGCGGACGCCAAACGAAGCACGGAGAGCGCCGAACAGGAGGCCAAGCCCGCCATGATCATGGAACCCCAGCTAATGTTGACAGCAGGTTAGTTTCTTTTACAGTTTGTAGTTTGTAAATTGTACCCCACGTTGAATTATCACCTGTCACCTTCACTCCCTCCTCTTGTTGAACGCACTTATGTTGTATATCCCATGAAATAATGTCACATTGTTCAGTAGTTCCAAGATTTCCAATCATTCATTTATGGGCGAGTGAAAGAGTTTTGTTTTGGACTTTAAGGCTGCGTTTCCACCAGAGATGTGTTGCGAGGAATGTGTTTTTAAGATCCAATAGAATCGCTGCGCTGAGCGATGTCACGGCAAGCTCACGTCAATGAAGCGATTCTTTGGTTCTCAAAAACACATTCCTCGCAACTCGCAACACATTTCTGGTGGAAACGCAGCCTAATCGTGGTATGTTTACGAATAGTAAAATACCTCTTTTATCACAGGCCCATCAATGCAATACCCGGGAGTGGTCCCGCCGCAGGCGTCGCCGTACGCGTACGCCGCGCAGGCGCCGTCGCCCGCCCCCTACCACGGCTACGGCATGTAGGGAACCGCCGCCCCCAAGTGGGGTTACGCTCACTTCTGAGCGACCGGCGACTGACGCCGCAACCGGCAACCGCCGCTACCGCAACCTAACGCGACACACCGCTCGTTTTTAATCTCAGTTAGTATCGACCTCTGGTTTTTTGAAGTTAAACTTCTTTAGACGAGTTGATATTGAAGTTTAAGGTTTCATTAGACGATTACGGATAAAATGATGATCTAAAATGTGTACACTTTACATGGTTTTTTTAGTAGAGTGCTGTTTGTCACTGACTGAGATTAACAATTAGAGTAATGTGCGTGGAGAGTTTTTGTTTTTAACAATATCTTGTTCGGATAGAGAAGCATGTGTAAGCAGGAAAGCATGACTTTTGCTGCTATTATTGTGTCTTTGTCTAAGTCACTGCTCTTTGTGTACTAAGCCACTTAATAAGACCTAACACATTTCATGTTCCTTAAAGGAGTAAATTCTGTTAGTTAGAATAATAGATACAGTTTCATGTATTGAACTTTCAGAGTTTTGTAATATGGCCGATAAAAAAAGTGATTGATTTGTTAACAACAAAAACATTCTACCTAATGTCCAGTATAAACGTTAAATTAAATAGTACGATGTAGATAATCAATGTTTCTGTAACTTATTTAGAGCGCAGTCAAACTATACAATATACATGACTGAAAAGTTATGGTTCTACTCATCGTCAAACAGACTTCATGCATTTTCCCATATGACAAAATTTAATAATAGATAAGAATTTGTATTCCAAACGGGTTTATTGTTTAAGCACAAGGGCCTAAGAAACTCTGTTAGAAGTCTCAGTAGAAATACCCCTATCGAAATTGCATGAAGATAATAATAACATTTTATGAGGACATTTAAGACACTCAGCTTAAAAATGTATAACAAATCTTATAAATTAATTAAAATATATCTGATCACTTGTTAAAATTGGTAGATAGTTGCAACATTTTTATATACAGTATAATAAAATGTTTGTTATTTGTTATAATCATTCATTTCAAATTTGTTTATTGACATCTTGTTCGTATAGGTCTCGTAAAACTCTAGTCTAGTAGCAGGGGCTAGGATACATAAATTACGAGAAGTATACGTGACAAATGTTTACGAATTTATAATATAAATAATAAATATCGTAATAAAAATTATTTCACGCTATGATTAATTCCATAACTCGATAGTTTATAATTAAAATTTATTTTAATTTATGAGAGTTGAATGAAATGTATGTAGTTTATTACCTTATATCAGTCGCATGTATGTTTATTCGTAAGCGAGCTTTAACCAAAATACGTCGAAGCTTACTATCAAATCGCAGGTATCGTAAACAGTCTTAAGCCAACGTCCTCCTCGATAATATTAATTTAATGTTTGAGATTCAAAAGACTTATGCATGAGAATAGTATTAAAATTATACATAGATAATGGTATTTTCGGTTCGTTGATAAAGTATTTAATATATTCGTTGAACAAGTGAACCTTCTTGACGGTGGTGCAATAGATATTTTCGGAAATTAAATCATCAACAATATTTATTGTACAAAAGCTAAAACTCGAAGTTATTTGTATATAGTGCTTTCATAGTAGAACATCGATATGCGGGAGTTATTATCGGAGCTACTTCAAAAGAAAATATAGATCGATAGATATAGAGTAGGCGGAACTAGTAGTACGATGTTAACGTAACATAGTGTCAGTGCGTACTGCGTGTGCGCAGGGGCGTCCCACACGCGTATGAGTTGCGTCTTAATCACACCTTGATATGCCTTCATAGATATAATATTTTTAAGGTTATTATTAATTATTAAATCATCTCTCATAGAACATCGTTATTTTTGTTTTTTTATTTATAATACAGCAGAACGCTTTGTTTTATTTTATACTGTAACATTCGTCGACTTTTGTGGATTGAGTAGGAGACAGGAGTACATATTATAAAATGATTAAACCAGTTTAGAGAATATAACAACTGCGGTTATGCTAACTTTATTCGTGTATAATACTGTTTCCCCTAAATTTTATTATTATAAGAATATATTATTATATGAATAAAGTAATTTGTTTTATTTGATCAAACTTAGCACCTCTATTCTGATTTTTAACATACAAGTTTTAGTCTCAATTTGAACTGTTGGGGTAGTAGTCGGTGGTAAAAGTCGGTTCCAGGACATGGTCGATAAAACCAGAGGTAGACAGTTCTGTTTTACTCTGGTAAAACTATAATAATCGGCCAAGTGCGAGTTGGACTCGCTCACGAAGGGTTCCGTACCGTTATTATAGAGCAAAAATAGGCCAAAAATTGTTTTTTCTATGGGAGCCCCCTTTATTTTTTTTTTAATAATATTCGTTATTGTGCACAAGTGTAGGAAAGTGATGCAATATCCAAAAACGTGCTATTTTGTGTTCCCTCCAAAACTCCATCGAAAGTTTCAGTAAAGCGTCTACCAGTTTACTGAATCGACCGACTAGACTTGACTCTTTGACTTGTTGACTTTTACTTAGACTTTGGACCTGACGATATAGAAAAACGATGCCGAAAATCATCAGTATATTATAAGTCTATGCCGAAAATTGTAATATACAAGAATATTGTTTTCCCGCCATTACTTGACACTGGCCGTGGTTTTATAGCCGAAGTGTCATAATAAGAAAAAAAATATATTTTGACAGTTTGTCATAAAGACAGCTGACATCAGACATTTGACATTTGCATGTGGTGTTTTGGGTGCGTACGTTTTGGCTAAAAAACTTATCATGCCAGGTGGATATAAACGAAAGAAGTATCATGTTGGTGATACTCATTTGAAAAAACGCTGGCGTGTTCGCAATAGGAAAAAGGATCTTGACGAAATAGACGTAGATTTAAAAGAAGGTAAGACGCGGCAACAACTTTTCCGCAGATGAATTCCACTGTCCACATTGCTTGTATTTGATAGGTTATATTAAAGTTTATCTTTTCAGAAAATGCTGAAAAACTATTGAATCAGCAGGTGGACCTAGATCTTCCCGGTGCTGCGCAACATTATTGCTTGCACTGTGCGCGATACTTCATCGACGAACACTCCTTGAAGGAGCATTTCAAAACAAAGGTTCATAAAAGAAGATTAAAGGCCCTGGAGCTAGAACCCTACAGTTTAGAGGAGTCAGAGAGAGCCGCAGGTCACGGTAGCTTCAAATTACCTAATAAACGGAAAATTGTTACTCAAAATACGGAAGTAAATGACATAACTGATAAAGATAGCGAAGCAGATGTAAGCAGTAGTAAAAAGCAAAAAATCTCTGAAGATGCTTCGTAAAATTATACCTTGTAAAATTCTAGCTGATTTAAGTGCTATCAAAATTCAGCCTAAAAGAAGTTCCACATTATTTATGAACGGGCCCAAAGCAACAGACAACTTTGTGTATGTTACTCCACATGTAGACTACTCCGAGTATTTGAGTAGGAAAAATGTTCTACAGGAAGAATTAATTAAACGTCAAGCTAAAAATAACCTGATCCAGTTAGAAAACTTGTGGGGTTTTTATGAGGAATTGAATAATAAAAAGACAGAACTGACGAATAGCAAGAATAGAATATCCAAAGAGCTCGGTCAAAACCTAAACACTGATAACCCTGACATAGAAAAATTGAGATTACACCATACATTACTAAAAGAAAACATAAATAAATTAAAAGTCCCACTTTGGTCTGCAGAGGAGGCAGCCATTATTGAATATTTAAAGTTACCAAATAGACTGCATCCCTTAACACCTACAGACAAAAATAAAGTAATATTTGAGCATGGTTCACCTCCACCCAATCAGAAAAACCACATGCACATTGGAGAAGAACTTGATTTGGTATGCTACAACAACAACACAAATTATTACCTAAAAAGTGATGCAGCTATATTTGAGCTAGGGTCAAAATTTTATTTCAGCAACATATTGAGGAACAATAATTTTGATCAGTTTTCAAATCCAGATTTCTGCAAAAGTTTTATAGTGGAAGGTTGTGGTGGAGATCCCTCTGACGCTAATTCCACTTACACCCTGGATCACCATGTGGAAAGTGGTGCGGACATGGAAAATCGCTTACATTTAACCGGTTCTGGTGCAATGACCTCCTTCTTCGCGTATCACACAAAAAATGTTGTGCAAAGTCAAAAACTGCCTTTAAAATATTTCTCTATGGGCAGACAATACACGCCTACGTCTAATAAGGAAAACAGTCTATTTAATGTTTGTCAGAGTTCAGTGATACAAGCATTTATGGTGGCTAAAAATCTGGAAGAAATTGAGAAATTGATGCAGGAGTTAATTAATATATTGAAAGTTGCATACACAGATTTGGGTTACCATTTTAGACTGAGTTTTGTACCTGCCAACAAATTGAAAAGCTGGGAGTCTCTGAGAATAGCCATAGAAATGTATTCATCTTCCTTAAAAAGTTACATTGAAATTGGCAATCTGTCAATGAGTGAAGACTTCATAAGTAAGAGACTAATGTTTACGTATCTTGAGGGTAAGGAGCATAAATTTCCATTTGTGATGTCAGGTACCCTACTGAATGTACCTAAAATTTTCGCCTGTATACTGGAACAAGATGGTACATTTTCTGTACTACCACAATTTACAGTGGATAAGTGGAGCATTTAAAGTAAAACATAGTATTTTTAAGTTTTAATTTAAAATCTTCAAAGAAAGTAGAAATCATATCACAACAGCTTTCTATTTTTATTTTATTAGAGTGCGTAACATAACAACTATTATGTAATTTATGTTGACCAAGACAAAACACTAAACAGGTAGGTATAATGTATAATATATACATATTTCAATAAAAGAAATAATAACAATAAGTATATTTTTTTATTCAACAATTAACCTTAACAAAATATGTAAATACTTTGTATACTGGAGTAATATAATTATTACTCTTTAAATATTAAATTGATATTCACTTCTCTTCCATGTGGGGTTCTCCAAGTTAATCGGCGATTCCAAACTTACTTCTGTGAGGTGTATGTGGCCAGACTTAGTTAAAATAAATATTGTGTGTGTTCTGAAAATGGCTTTTTATAAATCATCTCGGTTTTTGCCCTTGGTTGTTGTAAGAAAAGTCTATTTAGAGGCAAGGACAAAAAATATTACTAAAACATGTGGATCTTTTTGCAAATAAAGGTTAGGTTAGTATTTATAATCCTCTTTTTAAATACAACCAAATTAAGCTCTCACTTACAGCTTGTTTTGTACAAAGTTGAAAAACGTGACCCTCGTAATACCTCAATCATGGGAATCGCATTTTCAATTGTTATGCGAAGCCAGGTGCCGCTTGGGGATAGATGGGTTAAAATAACAAGCTATGTAGTTGGAATGTGAAGGTATTAAAATACAATAATTTTCATATTACCTACCTTGTCCCATAATGTTCTTGAATTCTTACATAAATGGAACTTAACTCTTTGAACATCTTTGGTTTTCTTTTTTCAAGTTGAGGATCTGGAAGTTGGCTGAAAACCATTAAGTATTTGATTATATAGAACATTATTATATTTATTATTTAACATAAAATTATTAGGTTAAAGTTTTAATAAGGTATGGCTCTAGTATTTCATGTTATTTTTCTAATATACCTTTCTTTATTTTGTAAAAGATTCAATAATTCCTCAATTAAATCTTTCTTTGTGTTTTCTTTTTTATGCTTCTGACATATTTGTTGCAGTAAAGATTTGCCGTAGTCAACCTTTTTCAATGGATTTACAGGTACACTATTACTGAAGCCCATAATTTCATCAGTCCATTCATTCAATTCATTTGTTTCATTGTTATAAGTTTGAATAACAGGACAAGAATTTCTGTAAATAAATAAAAATTGAAATTTTGCAGCCTTTTCTGGGATATGTTTAATTTTTTAAAGTAAATACAATGCTTGTGCGAACTCACCCAAACTCAGCAGTAACGAAAACAAATCCATTATATTTATTACTAGTTTGTAAAGTTTCAATATACTTTGAGGCTGGAGTTACATTCATTAAATACTCACTAACAATGTTTCCTCTACCTGTAATTTTTCCTAGTCAATAAGTATGTACTTAGTTCTAATTAAAGTAGGTAACAAAAATTTACGATACTTAATAAATTATTAAGTTACCTGTATAAAAGAGACTGAAGAAAATTTTAGTTTTTTGTAAATGCAAAAAAAATTTAAAAATGAACATACTTATAACATTATCTCCAGTGGTGGTTTCGGGTAGATTTAGAAGTACTCCAATTTTCTTTAGTTCAATGTTTACTCCAAACCAAGTTCCTTCTTCCTTACCAGATTGGAAATCTCTCCCTATAGGTATAATAAATCATTAACTTTACAGACGATATATTTAAATATACTTATGCAAATTACTTAACTGAAAGAATTATTGATTACCTCCGTAAATATTTGAATTCTCTTTCCATGCACTTAGGCAGTGCGCTGCGCGGGAAAAATATTCATCCCTGTTTGAAGCTACTATAAGTCTATAATCACTTTCCTTGTCGTTTTCTCCATTATATAGAAAAATAATACACATTTTGTTTTTCTTTTAGTGCATTCACCACTATATTTCAGGGATATGAGTGGAAACGCTCAATAAATTAATATTATACAAAACAGCGGTATCTTATCGCATTACTTTATTAAAGTCCCAAATCCAGACACAGTGATAGTTATTTAGATACCTAATGAATAATGATAATATTGCACAACGTACACATTTTAACAAAGAATGCTTTTTAAAAAAACAACTTCAAAACACACACGAAACAGCTGTAAATGACATTATAAAAGTGTCAAATGGTGTCAAAGGTCAAAAATCAGCTGTTCGGTGTTCCTGCCACAGATTAAGTATACAGTTCCTGCATAGATATTTTTGTTAAGGTACTCCACACAGCAGTTATATGTGTGGGAATAAAGTAGTTATTCCATTACACTAAATTTAGAAGTTCTAAATAGGATTCTAAAAAGAAGACAAATTAGAAGCTACTTATTCCACTTGTCCTAATTTAGTAACTAAATCAGTTGCACAGATTAAAAATCTGTTGTGACGACGCGGCGATTTTGGCCAGACGTCTTCATAATGGCTCCAGTTCTGTCAAACCAACAAAAAATTGGTCTTCTCATAGGCTTAGCTGTTGGCTCAATGAAAATCAAAATAAATAAAAGGCGAAAAAGATGGTTGAAAGAATTTTTGCTCCACGAAAAATTATGAATCATGAACTTTCTGAACTACTTGGAACCAGCAGACTTTAGGAATTAATTATGAATGGATTCCAGATCGTATAACATAAAATATATTGACTTTAATACAATAAAAGGTTGAAACCATCTGGCAACACTGATTTAGTCAGCTAGAGAAGCCACATTTTTGCCGATTTAGTACACTAATTAGGATCCTAGCTTTCTAAATGTTATTCCACTTCACTAAATTTAGTGACTAAATCATTTAGATTTCTAAATTTAGTGTAATGGAATAACTACTTAAGCGTGGAGGCCCAAAGGATAGAAATAATCACATACATAAACCACTGATCTCTGCGCACTTGTATTAATAGAGATCAGTGACATAAACACACACTCACACAAGCACACACGTCACACACACACACACACACACACACACACACAAACACACACACACACACATACACATACCTACTCACATACACACAAACACACACAGAACACAGCGCGGTAATGAACTAATGATATTTAAAATTTTATAAATTTTAGTAACTTTAATCACTCACTTATAACTTTGTTTTTATTTTTAATTAAGATACTATTTTGGTGATCTGCAGGACAGGCTCAGCCTAGTGCAGACATTAAAGAAACTCCTCAGTAAAACGTCTGTAATGTACTTACCTGTAAAATATTTTGTAGCAGATATTGTATGTATTGTTGTTTACAATAAATTATTATTATTATTATTATTGTTATTATATAATATTATTATTATTATTGTTATTATATAATGCGGCCACGGCATAAAGGTATAAAACATTGGTGTAACATGATAATAATTGATAACATAATATTGTTATAAAGCAGCGTGTAACATACGCTATAATGTCAAGAAATATAAGTTACGTATCTTTTGTTAAAATTTGTGATAAAAAGTTAGACGGCAAATAAGCAAATGTTAGGCTAAGCTTTCCAAACCTACCCCAATTTTTTGGTGGTCACATGGATTGAGAGAGGATGTTTTGGGTGAGAAAAACCTCCTCGTGCCACTTCCACCACTGGAAACCCCCCCCCCACCCCCCATTTAGTAGAAATTTACAGTTGAAATTTTCGTAATCTTGAGATAATGTCATCTGTTTTCTGGTGTTTATGTATTACTTACTAAGGAGTGCCTCCGTACCTACCAAAGCCGGGGGGCGGGGGGGCGCAGCCCCCCGAAAGGCGGGTTCGGGGGGCGCAGCCCCCCGCCAAAACAAAAACAAACATAATCCAGAAATGCCAAAAGTGGGTTAGGTTAGGTTAGAACGTAGACCACAACACAGAGGGAGCCGAGCGAGCGCAGCGAGCCAGCGACCGTCACAAAATAAAAGGGGGGCTCTGGGGGCGCTGCAACCCATCCAAAATAACAACAAACACAATCCAGAAAGTCCAAAAGTAGTTTAGGTTATAACTGTGACTGTGCTGCGGCAGCAGTCGGCAACTGTCACAATACATTCCTCAAGATTCCGAAAATTTCAAAGGTGAGTAGCTCCAAAACAGGGGGGTTCCTCAGTGTGGATTTGGTACGGGGGAGTGTTAACCTCTCCTCTGCACTCTCCCCCCCACCCCCGCTCCCCATAAATCTTGGGGTAGGTTTGGAAAGCTTTACCAAATGTTATATTTTATCGTTATTAACCTGTGGTTTTAACTGCTTTATAGGAGCACCTTTACTAAAGTATATTTACATTTAACTTACTTACCTAGCACGGTGCTGATGGACTCGACGAGGGTGCTGGTGGTCTGCGTCACGCTGACCATCTCATAGAACACATTTACTGGACCATCTGCTGCAGGCCCTCGCGCAGGATCTTGATGATTATCTCCCACTGATCTCTATTATGTAACAAGTACGTTTAATAGAGATCAGTGATATCTCCGCATCGTGTTGATGTTGGAATTCTACAAAAAAAAAAACAGTAAATTCAAAAAACATCACTATATTTATAATAATTATTATAGTCAAGCTTCCTAGATATTTTATAAAAATGCTGTCCTTAAAATTATACAGTTTTGGTTTAGGTTTTACTCTACTATAGTATCTCAATGGTTTTACTATTCAAATAATAACTTGGCTTAAAGGTCTCGTTACCAGGCCATTAAATCTTTAAAAAAAAAAAAAAAAATCAAATAATAACTCTAAAATAGATAAACAACTCTATAACGTTAAAAAATATTTTTGGGTAGGGTAAATGACTAGTAGATTGGACAGTACCAGTCATTGGACAAAGCACAAAAACACAACATTTATTGATGTTGCCTGTTTTTAAAGTAAAAAAACGCTTAATTTTAAAGACAAACAGGTAGTTTTTAAAGCAACCTCAATAAATATAGTGTTTTTGTGCTCTGTCCAATGACTAGTACTGTCCAATTACTAGTCATGTTCATCCTAGTAGACAAAAGAATCAGGTTTCTAGGAGCAATGGCTCGCATTACACGTATCAATATTATCACGATTCCGTGATAATATTGATGGTGTAATAGGCCGAATCGCAGTATCGCAGTAGCCAGTAGTACTTGTGATACGCGTGATAGGTACTAGAATCATGATTATTTATATTGACGGTGTAATACGCCCCTATGCGGACACTGATCTCTAATAGGGACCGTGCAGAGCGACGACACTGCCACAAGTGGCGAATAGCCGAAACTTTTACGAAAATTTTACTGTCAAGCTCTAGTGAAGCTACGGAAAATTATAAGATTTCTTATCAAATTCTGAGTATTTTCAAGAATTGAAATGTATTGTTGTATTCCCGGATGTAAAAGAAATATAAAGGCAAATCGAACGATGTAAAATTTTACTATTTTTCTGCCAAAATATTCACATGGCTTTGCTTATTGAAAAACGAAAGAAATGGATAAAAGGCGGTAAAAATATACGTAAGTATTTAAAAAGTTCCATGAGTGTTAAGTGTAGATTAATAAAAACACTAAATTTTGTAGATTATAACCGTAAATTCATTTTTTATGAACACAATATGAACATAACCTATAACCATTGCTTTCTTTCAGTAAACATCCAAACTGGCTTCCATCTTAATTGATATACATACATAGGCACCGCTCATTTAATTGGCATAAAGTTGCATCAAAAGTAAGGATAATTTGGAGAAGTCCTGCCAGGAATTCAACACTGAAGATAGTATTGAACTTGAACCATCTTGTCAAAGTGTTGGTTCTCAAAAGGATGATTCTTCAAGTAAGAAAAAGATTAGTAGTGCAGTCTTTGTGTGTTATTTAAAGAATACATACCTAAATGGTGTTTACACTTATGAGATCCAGACTGAAATTAGTTAAAAATAGTGACAGACAAAAGTTGTGAAGATGGTATCGATCGAATCGCAGAAGGTTGAAATAAAAGCATTTATTTTAGTGAACTTGTTTTATTTTATTAATCCACAAGCATTTTCAGTAATTAATATAAGTATTTTTGCATAGCTTCATTATTTTATTACAATATTTATCAAGTTTTTACTTTCTATGCTGACGGATGCTATTAATTACTTTTTCAGATATTTTCTTAGTTAACTAGATAAGCTTTATACATTTTTATTCACTCTTCCATTCTTTGTTTACGGGTAGAAAGTAGAAACCCTTAATATTATATTTAATATTATAAAAATATACTTAATATTATAAATGCGAAAGTGTGTCTGTCTGTTAGTACTTCACGCTCAAACCGCTAAACCAATTTTGCTGAAATTTGGTATGGATTTACTTTGAGCCCCGGGAAAGGACATAGGATACTTTTTATCCCGGGAAAATGTACGGTTCTTGCGCGATAAATGATTTTTGGCGCAACGGAGTTGCGGGCGTCATCTAGTCTTTAACTTTAATATTTCGATCGCGGATTCTTGGAAATCTGTCGTTGTTCTCGCGGCCGCATGTGGCCACTTGGGAGTGTAAGTATTATATCATTTTATATTGTAAAACATAAAAAAAACACTCATAAACTAGCCAGGGTCAAGGAGAATGCGAAGTCAAAGTCACTCACAAGTTACGTCTTTTACTCGCATCGCGGCGCTGCTGTCGAATTACGACGCCCTCTATAGTTTCTGCACGGTCCCTATAGCTATGTCCACATTGTGCCCTTTCATCTTCAATTTTCATAATCTTTTGACATTTCGAATGTCAAAAGTTTTGACATTCGATTTCGAACAATGAAAAACATTATGAAAAACCTTGTGAGTATAGTATTCGTTGATGAAAAATCCACGAGAAATCTGTGCGGAAAATCATGATATAAATTTTGTTGTGGTTTCCATTGTATTTTGTTGATATTTAATATTTATCATTATAAATAAACACTTGATAATGATGCACGTTTATAAATAATGAATAAAACAGTTGATCGTTAAATTTTAACGGCGCGGGGCCCAGCATCATGGAGTCAAGCTTGACATACTTTAGTTTGTCTGTAAGTTATCTTTTATTCCTCCTGTTTTTCTTGTATTGTAAATGATCAACGCTTTAACATTGAATAATAGTTTGTAGATGCTGAACTTCCTGATCTACTGCAGAAGAAACCATTGGATTGCGATTATGATCTTCACAACTCCCTTTCATCCCAAGGCCATCTTTTGGGCGGTGATGATGTCCTGGCCCAGTTTTTGACTGCCGATGGACCTCTCGAGGAGCCAGATTTGAACGGTCCAACTACTTTGCACTGTGAGATATGTAGCAAGAAGTTTGACAACGCAAAGAAGTACTACGGCCACCTGCGTATTCACTCCAAACAGAATGTTTGGATCTGTGGTTAGTTATAATTAGTGTTGGTAAAAATAGCATTAGCAATAATATATTTTTTTTTAATAATAATTAATTGTTAAATGCCCATTAGCAATAATTAAATTAATCGTACTTGCTAAAAAGTATGATTGCTAATATTATAGTGCGTAGTATTAGTCTGCAATCACGATAAAAATCACGTCCGCGCTATTTCGCGCCACGGTGCTAACTGTTAATGAATTGCTATTTTGCCGTTGATGCGAAATAATATTCTATGTGAGCGGTGCAATGCGTTATGCGAACAAATAATTCACGAGGCCGCGTTTTTAGCAAACAGCAAAGCAATAATACTTAGTATCCTGTACAATCTAAATTAGCATGTCAATGAAATCAATTAAAAATAGCATTAATTCCCATTACTATTAGTTATATGTGTTAAATAAAGATTAGTAGCTATGGTTATCGAATATATTTCGCTTTTCTATTTTATTAACTAAATGATTAAATTATTTGTAGACAAATGCCCAAATGAAAGGTTTCCGAATAAGCAGGACTTGATGAAACACAGCTTGACTCACAAGCCCCTGGCCAAGGTGTGGAAGTGTCCCCAGTGCACACTGGCTTTTGAAGCACTTTGGAGGCTCCAACAACATTTATTTGCCAAACACTTGAACAACAGGTAAAAATGGAATACCTATGTAGTATTTACTACTACGATGAAATATTATTAATAGGCCGGGTTACCCTCGAAATTCTTATACATGTAATGTAATACCAAAATCATTTTCTCATACGAAAATATATAACATGTTTGTTTGCTATTTATATGTATATTTTTTAGTGTTTTTCTCTATTTTTTGGTGTTTTTTTAATTATAAAATAAAAAAATTACTACAAAATATTTAAACACTAATTTTTTTTTTATTATTTAAATATTTTGTAAAAAAATTTGTGCAGGAACCTAGGTAATTACTATTTTAAGCTGAAAAATAACTCGAACATGTAAAATATTTTCGTATGAGAAAATGATTTTGGTATTAAGTATGCATGAGAATTTCGAGGGTACCCCGGCCCCTAAGCAGTTCTGATGTACATATTATATGATTTTTGTTTTATGATTTTCATTAAAGTTGGAATAAAGTAATCATAATAGAAGTCATACTTAATCCGTTTATGAAATATTTAGAGATTTAGAGAAAACTAGCTGACCAGGCAAACATTGTTTTGCCATATAAATTATTATTTCTAGTATCCATAAAATAAGTGGATAAAAACCAATTACCAGGCCTAACAAATGTACTATCAGGCAGATGGTGGACCTAAAGGTACGCTGATGACGTCACGACTACATCAAGCCATTTGCGGCAACAGGCAGCAACAAGCAGCAATATTGGAACAAATGACGTAGGTCCATCAACTGCCTAGGAATCAATTTCCTCGATACAAAATTTCATTAAAATCGGTTGAGCCGATTTGGAGGAGTTCATGCACAAACACTGTGACACGAGAATTTTATATATTAAATTTGTGCTGTTTTTTTTTTGTGAGCAAAATTCTATCAAGTAATAAAACTTATTCTAAAATATTTACATCTATTACTATTACAAAACAAGAACCAACTAACAAAGCAATAACTAGTAGGTACTAATGCTTCATTACACATTAATTTTTAATTAAGTTATGGGGATCTTAAAAAGATTAATATTTAAATGTTAATTTTCAGACCTCATAAATGTGAGCTATGTGATAAAGCATTTCAAAAACCATCTGACTTGAAGAAACACATGGATGTTCACAATGGTAAATGATAACAAGTTTTGTTGTGATAGCATAAAGCAGATTTTGTTTATTTTGACTGGTGACCACAAGTGTATCCTTTAACAGTACATACTTAATAATAAGGCGCTTTGCAGACGACGAGGCGGGGCGGGCCGGTCAATTTCGCCGCGTACACAAAGCAAGCGCCGCCAGTGCCCGCCGGGCACCTGCGGCGTGGTCTGTTTGGCCTCTGTGTTTGTTGGTAATATAGGATTCCCTTTGTGCTATCGTTCGCGGCGAAATTGACCGGCCCGCCCCGCCCCGTCGTCTGCAAAGCGCCTAAATGTATAACTATGGTGGTAAATTGAATATTTAATTTTTATTTCCTAATATCCTAGGAGTTATTTAAATTGCAACTTAATTTAGAATATTTATGTGACTCATTTCAATGGTTTGGTGTGGGTTATCTAAGTAGACAGTATAAGAAATGCTGCATAATTTATAAATATTATTTGTATTTATCGTTTTATAAAATTCTTCACAGATATTAAAAAATACAGGTGCAGCCAATGCAAGAAAAATTTTTCAGACCGATCAAACTTAAAAAGACACATGATGACACATACCGGTGAAAAACCTTTCAAATGCCAAGGATGTAGGACCTCTTTCAAGCAGGTACGGTAAAACCAATATGCTAATGTTTTATAACATCTATATATTTTTTCTCTGGAACGGACAGACTAACCATAAAAACAATAACTTAATATTATTGTTTAAACTACACACAACTTTAAGATTTCGCACGCACTCGAATGCGTTAGTTTTAGCTATTGCCTATTGGTAAAAAACTTATAGCTACCTCTGCTTTCATCAAAAGAAATTGAAGTAGCGTGTGGCTTAAGCTGCAGATAAAACTTAACATTATTATGTTACTTGCAACTTGCAACTGCAATTCTTTTGCAAATAAGATAACTTCCCTTCTAATATAAGTCACATCTTATTCACACATACATTTACTTGTATTTGTGCAGACTCAGCTATTTGATAAGAAATAAGAAAGAAATAAGAAAGTAAAAAAGAGATAAGAAATAAGAAATAATAGTAGGTAATGAGTAAATATGTGCATAATATTATTATGTACTGACTTAATACAACTGCATTTCTTGCATGTGAATAATAATATGAAGTAATTAATAATATTTATTATTAAACTACGTAACTAGAAAATGCCTTATTTTTTCTTAGAAAACACATATAATTAATTAATAATGATTTCAGCTAGCTTCACTGAATCGCCACCAAAAGAACTGTGCAATGTATAACCAACTGGCTATCAATCAAGAAAAAGGTGTCAAGAAGAATCACTGCCGAGTGTGTGGAGCTACATTTCAATACAAAAGTGCTTTGTTAGAACACTGTGTGAGGTACCGCTTTGCCGATAATAGTTTATCTATGAAAATTGTACTTGTTGTTTTGAAGAATTATTATTTGTAATTTTCTAGAACTTAAACAATTTTCATCAAAACTGGTTTAACGCAAACGGAGAAAATGATACACTTTTGCATTATGATTTATGATAGAATGGATTACAATATATATTTTTTTCAGGGCACATGTAAATAATAATGCTGAACCAGAAAAGGATAATAAAGTGAACGAAACTAACATAGATACGAATAAAACTGTTGATAACATTGTTGATGATATTCTGTCAGCTGAAGATGACTACTGCATTGCAGCACCATCTCAAAACACTATGTTGAGTAGTTACAACTACACCAATCATGACGACAATCTCAATCAAATCGAATTTTTAAAGGAAATGAACACTCTACACATATTGGATGATGAATTACTCTGTAACGATCTAGACTTGGACACACTTCAGAATAATCACTTCCTCAATATGAATGATGATTATATTGATAAACAATTCCTATTGGACTTCAACGATGGCGATAGAAGTGTTGATCAAGATTTAATGAACGCACTATATCAGGTGAAGTCGGAACATCTGCCGGAAGAATTCTTGAATATCCCTGAACCAACCCAGAGTGTTCCAATCACTGACAAACACCCCGATATAGATGCTGCAGTCTCTGTGAACGATTGTTCCACTATATTCGAAAGTGACGTTGACTTAGAAGCCAGTACCAATTTAGCAGCTAACCTAAATCAGCTTATAGGCGAAAATAATGTTCAATATATATCTACAGAGGATGATGACATGTTTATAATTAGTTTAAATAGCGAAATAGATGCCAAGCAACTTACTGATATGTTGAACATTGGAGTTGCAGACACAAATACAAAAGCAGTAAATGAACAAGAGAATGATGATGATTATCATGTTTTAGAAGATAAACATAAGAAAATGCTAGACAACATCCAACCAATTGTTATGAAACTAAATGAACCCACTAAACATAAAGCTGATGAAGTTACAAATGCTAAAAACGACAAAGCGGACACTACAACAGACACAAAATCAAAAGTTAAGAAACAAAAAATTTTCACCTGCAGTAAATGTGGAAAAATGTTCAAGAGGAAAGACAATTTTAAATCACATCTTGGTAAGTGACATGTAATGGTTTTAAAGGTGTAGTGACAGCAATATTGTCTAAAACACATCCGTTTATTAACACTGACAACTCCTATGAATAACCACTTGTTAAAACAGTAGCATACAATATCGGCCAATAAGAGCACAGCTTTTCAGCATTTTGGGGGAATTACCACTCCTACTGCCATACTACTGAGAGTGTAACATTAATTGGTACTTAAAAATTTGACATAAGCCTCATACATTATGTCAAACTCATTATTAATTGAATGTTAATCATAATTAATTGTCTCTGAGTGCGGCAATTATGATCTTAATTTTGCTGTCGAGTGTAGAACATTTTAACATAGGTATTCAAAAATATGATGATAATTTAAAAGCCATGTATGTAACCATTCATCTAAAATTTTGAATGGTATGTATGTAACATGGCTTGGACCAAAATCAACGAAGGCTTAGAATTTATAACCTATATTATTATGTTTAGCCGACCTCCAAAACCTTACAAAATCTCTTCCAGCGACTCACGAGCCGTCTCTACGCCGTCACTCGTGTAGTATCTGCGGCGCACGTTTCGGGTACCGCTCCACTCTCAACAAGCACCGCGTCGCCGCGCACGAGCCGCGCGTCCGCACGCCGCACCGCTGCGATTTGTGCGACAGGGTGTACCGCGCTGCTTGGATGGTGAGTTTGATTTTGCTAGGAATATTATAATTAAAACTCGTATACTAACATACAATAGCACAAAATAGACAGTGTACCATCGAGACAGACTAGACAGTTGACAGACCAACGTCATTTGGTCGGATCATGTCAATTCAATGTTTATTGTGATATAACGCGACTAAACTACGTAGGTCCCCCATCTGCCTAGGAATCAACTTCTCCGATAGTACATCACGTCGTCTAATCCCATGCTAAGTTGCAATTTTGTTATGGCAATCAGACAACGGATGCACATTGAACAATCTTATCCTACTGTATTATATTCTGTCAACACACACACCATACACTATTTATCAAGCACTTCTGGAATGGAAAACTGACGATGCTCTATTTAATATCTTATTTATAGATTGCCATTTGCAAACAACATAATTTTATTCATTGATGCCTAATATAATGTTTCAGCTGAGGAACCACATAGAGCGCGAGCACGTGGGCCTCAGGCCGCACGCGTGCGCGCACGCCGGCTGCGGCAAGCGCTTCTACAAGAAGTGCGATCTCACGATACATCAGAGGTAAATGTATTTCAGCTGAGGAACCACATAGAGCGCGAGCACGTGGGCCTCAGGCCGCACGCGTGCGCGCACGCCGGCTGTGGCAAGCGCTTCTACAAGAAGTGCGATCTCACGATACATCAGAGGTAAATGTATTTCAGCTGAGGAACCACATAGAGCGCGAGCACGTGGGCCTCAGGCCGCACGCGTGCGCGCACGCCGGCTGCGGCAAGCGCTTCTACAAGAAGTGCGATCTCACGATACATCAGAGGTAAATGTATTTCAGCTGAGGAACCACATAGATCGCGAGCACGTGGGCCTCAGGCCGCACGCGTGCGCGCACGCCGGCTGCGGCAAGCGCTTCTACAAGAAGTGCGATCTCACGATACATCAGAGGTAAATGTATTTTCTTTATGAACTAGAATCTTGTTGTTGCTCGCATTTTACACAATATTTAACATTTAACTTGTGTATCTTCTACATAACTAAGCCGCGGGAATATCTCACAGGCACCGTACATTTATACCGTAGGTACACAAAAATATTGACGTGTGCGTGGAAACGAGATATGCGACTAAAATTGAATTAGTCATTTCAAAAACCTAATGAAATTTTTTAGGAATCATTAAAAAATGTTTCATGCTCAAATAAACGAGTTTTAAATTGTCAGGTTCCCTAGAAATTTTTTTTTATTACTATCAAGCAAATTTTTCGTGAGTAACTTCATTTTGATACGACGAACAACAATTTCCTTTGCGAAAATTATCGAAAGTGGTAGCTAACACAGATAGAAAGGATTTAATATTTTGATTTGATGGTTCTAAAATAATATGGATTGTTCTATTTGTAGGACAATGTTACTCTTAAATTATTTAACTATTAAGCTATCAATATACAAAAAAATCAGCTGGTTATCGTTCCGGTTTTGGGTTCCCTGACTATAATATAGGGAAAAAATATAAAATACGGAACCCTGACTATAATATATTCGCAGGTACCACACCGGCGAGCGGCCATTCGTGTGTGACATCTGCGGGCGCGGCTTCCCGCACGTGTCGCACCTCATCCGACACACCGCGTACGTCGACTGTACACGACGGTTAGTATATTACCGCTTGTTACTTTTTAGAACGAAGTTCCTTATCGCGCGTTGCGAAAGGGGGCTAGACGGAAAAACTTGTAACGACACTTTTTTCCGCAGACATACATAAATATAGATACCGCATGTACTTTGCGGGCCATGCGATATCTATCTTGATCTATGTCTGTGCTTTTTGCTATACAATAAAATTAGGTTCTTAATTTTTTTCCGAATTTTCCAAAAATAAATGAATCATGGATACTAAGTAAATTACGCGGCTAGCTAAGTAGGCATACTATGCGGCCGGTGCAGAGGCGTGCGCTCCCAAAGAAACACCACACAACTACCCCTCCCGCTCGCGGTGTCCATGCGTTGGGTAAATAATTATTTAACTTTAAGCTACATTTACTCAGTGATCAATTGATATTATTTTTTTATATTATTTTTTTCCAACTAATGTAATAGCCAAATATTACGTCCTCGAGTATTGAACATGTCTCACCAGTCACGCAGTATAAAGCCCGTCACAGACTTAGCTATAATATATATTAATATACCGTACTATAAAATATATTATAGTAGCTATCACACACTGATGTCCTTTTCACCTCACACCTCTCAAGTCTTTTTATATAAAACTAGCTGTCCCGGCAAACATTGTTTTGCCATATAAAGTATTTCTACTTCATCTATTGATACAAAATCTTACCCCCTCTGTTGTCCCCTTGGGAATTTTATACACCAGATGTTAAGTTGGAAGAAGACAAAATATATATCTGTGAAAACCGCATTCAAATCGGATCAGTACATCGTGTGATGCTGGAACAAACATACAGACAGACAGACAGACAGACAAAAAACTAACTACATTTTTGGCTTCTATTGCGATGTAGTGACACCCCCCGCTTATTATTTTTTTGAATATCTTCAATGTTCAGAATTTTCATTTCTACAGTTTTATTATAATTATGTATAGATAAGGGGGCACATGAGCAAACGGGTCACCTGATGGAAAGCAACTACCGTCGCCTCCGGACACTGGTAAGTGGTAACATTAGAAGAGCTGCAGGTGCGTTGCCGGCCTTTAACAGGGAATACACTCTCTTCTTGAAGGCCTGCAGATCGTATTGGTTCGGAAATACTGCTAGTGACAGTTCGTTCCAAAGTTTAACAGTGCGCGGTACTTTATATCAGGATTCAGGGCCAACCCACACGTACCATAACCACAGTCCACACCACGTTGCAACGACAAAATGCCGTCAAGCAGTGGTTACGTGTGAATGGTGTCTCTGCAGCTTTTTGTAGTTGCGTGTGGTACCGACAAAATAAATAATAATAATAATAATAATAATATCTATGGACGCTTCACACCACGTCTGTCTGGCCCCATGCTAAGTACCTGAAGGACTTGTGTTACAGGTACCAGACAACGGAAATATATTTAATACTTTTATACTATACATATATTTAAGATTTTTATTATATGATAAATATATTTAATACACATCCATGACCCAGGAACTTTGAAAACTTTTTGTTCCGTCGGCGGGATTCGAACCCGCGACCTCCGGCTTAAGCTACCAACGTGCTATCCACTGAGCCACAGAGGTCGTCGAAAATGTCGACGTGGTTGCGTTGTCCCCAGTAGTTGCTATGTGATTACGTCGTGTGCAGACATAGTTCGACTCCGGCTTTTATAGCGGAAACGCGTGTTGAAATAAACTCATGAAATTCGAAGAGGAAACTTTATTATTGCTATCCTTGCGAGAGCGCGGGAGGCGTGCGCGCACTGTCGTTGCATCGACGCAACGTTGTGGTTGCGATGTGGTCGGTATCACGCGGTCGACATCAACTGCAAAATGTGGTACGAATGAAGTCTTATTCATTTACAATACGAAATATACGCCCGACTACGTGGTGTGGTACGTGTGGGTTGGCCGAAAGGCCGTTTCATAGTTGAACGCGTCGTTCGAGATTAGCGCGCCATCGCCAGCGCTGCCGAAACGAGCGATCTTTTGGGTTACTTACTTGTATGCTATTTAAAAATATTTAAGCTAAAACTTTCATAAATTATTCTTTTTTGTTACAGGAAGGCGAAAAATCTGAAAAGTGAAAACTGAATACTTACATTATAAAATATTTAACAAATGAAATAAACAACTTAAAGTGACATATTTTTTTATTTAAAAAATAATTATACTACAATCATGATTATAAAAATACCTTGAAATGATACCGGAACTCAAAATCGTCTTATCTACTAAACTCTTGTCCCCTCCAAAATATTTGCAACACGCTTACGTTAATCTTATATTCCCGTCTTTATCTGATACGTTTAAAAAGTAACTTGACAGACAAAGGCAACAACATACATATTGTATTAGCGTAAGTTTGGAGTAAATATTTTTATGAAGGGCAAATTGACTATTAAGGGTTGATTCAGACCGCAACGCGACGCGTAGATGCATTTTTAAATTTGTACTGAATTGACAGATTGGTCGCCTCGCGCAATTGAAATCTGTCAAATCCATGCAAATTTATGCCGCGCCTCGCCTCGCCTCGTCGCGTCGCGGTCTGAATCGACCCTAAGTCGAAAGACATTGTGGCGTTTTGTCATTATTTAAAGAAATCATACAAAAAACAAATATATATTTACTAAGATTAGAAAATCATCATCATACTTGATTATAATGCAATACTTATTTAATATACTAAGGGGCAAGGGCCTGTTTCACCACTTCCTGATAAAGTGGCGAATAGGCTATTCACAACTTTTATGACAGGTTCTCCATACTTCATACTTCATCTGTCAAGGTAAGTGGTGGATAGCCTATTCGGCACTTATCAGGAAGTGGTGAATCAGGCCCTTAGAATATTAATATGATCAAGTACTATACGAGAATACTGTACTTAAAACAAAGATAAACATAATATTATTATACATCTAGCATTTTGGCCTAAAGACAACAAAAAACAACAAAATAGACCTTTAAATGTTTATAGTTGGTCTTAATTTTACCCGACTTAGTCAAACATAAAGATATCCGATTTAAGTATAATTTATAACCTAAAACAATAAAATATCACATAATAATTATTATTTAGAGCGGCTAACATCATATCCCATATGCAATACCAGGTGCGTTATGCAAGTGCGTTACGTTTTCTGGTTCTCTTTCTGCTCCAAAGACATTCTCTTCATGAAGGCTTCAAGGCTGTTGGGTCCGTCGACTAGACTCGCGTGAGTATGATGGTTGTTGCCGAGCTGAAAGTTATGTGAATTATAATGAATGTTGGTTATGAGTTATGACATCTTGAACGCAAAATTGAATCCTGCAGAAACCGTCAAAAGCGATGGCCTTTTATTTTATACGATAATATCGTTTAATTGTTCAAAGATTAACGAAAACGAAAGCGATGGTCATAAATATTAAAATTTAATAGTAACGTATTTTTTATGTATGTACTTAAATGGAACGCATACGCTACTTTTTGCTTAATTATGTCTTTCCCGTTGTCTGTATTTGTGATTTTATGATCAATAAAAACTTGTTTAAATAAAATGGACCCAGTCTCTATACTACTATCATATGAATGAAGCTAATTGAAGCAGGTTATTTATTAAATATAACTTTCCTCCCCGCTGAGCCTAATATTTTTGAGATACAAAAATATTTCAGGACAGTAAGAAAAGGCACGGTAGGCTACGAGCTTTCTACCGCACTTAATACTTCAAGAGACAAAAAAGTTTTATGACAGTAAGACGCGGGTCGGCACTGTGATTGGTCCTTTTGACAGCCAACCAATCACAGAGCCGAACCGCGTCTTGAGATCGTGTCTCATCTTAAGTACCGACTATTTATCCGTATAAATAGGCCCGTGCCTAAGTAGACATGGTACAAGCTACGGTATGCGCTTACCATGTTTTTGACCCAGCCGGACAGGTGGTGCGTGTTGTAGGGCTCCCTGTAGCGCGCGTCCACCAGCAGCACGGCGCCCCAGTCTCCGCGGTGACGCACGCACCGACCGACAGCTTGGTTCAGAGCTCTGTGGATTAAACATTAGCCCTCTTAGAGTGGATTGCACCGGCTTACTTTAACTATAACTTTAACTTTAACCATAACAAAATGTGAAATTAACTGTCAAATCCCTAGCAAAAGTCGCCATATTTCACGATAACCTTAACCTTAAAGTCAACCGATCAGCATGTTGAATAGACGAACTTCTGTTAAAAACCTCAGAAACCGGGCATTAGTGTAGTATAACTTCTAGAACACTTGTTTTAATAACTTTTTGTTAATAAAGTTTATGTTAAGATATATAAAAGATTAAAATAAGGAAGTGATTTATCAAATACCTATAAGCCTGCACTCTCAGCCATTCGCTGCCCGTCAGTAAACTCCGCTCTTTGGCGTGTCGGTCGTTGAACAGCATCTTCTGTTTCACCGCGATGTCGAACGTGTTGGGGTAAGGTATACCCACCTGGGAAAAGAAAAGAGAACTTGAACAACAAAACTTGGTTGACTAATAACTGTACCCTAAAACGGAACCCTAACCATCTGATTTTTTGAATATTGGTTAATAGTTATATAATATAAGAGTAACCTTGTCCTACAAATAAAACAATCCATATTTTAGGACCATCAAGTCAAAGTATGAAATTCTTCTATTTCTGTTAGCTAGCACATTCGAGATTTTTCGAAACTAAAAAAGTGTTTCGTCTTATCAAATTTATGTAGCTACTCACAAAAAATTAGCTTGTTAGTAATCACATAAAAATTTGTTCTAGGGCTCCCTCACTATTATTCAATTACAAAGAATATTATTATTTTGTTCTTACAAAACAACTTTCTTTCTAATTAAAACATGCGGCAGCGGGTCAAAGCCAAGTTCAATTAAAGGAAATGGCTGGCCAGCGCCGAGTTATTACTCACAGCGACGACGGCCCGCGCCTGATTGTCCTTAAAGTCCATGCCCTCGGACACCTTCCCGCGGTACACCGCGAACAGCACCGCGCCCTTAGCGCCCTCCACGTACTTGTAGTAGTCCTGAAACAACAATCATATCCATACTAACATTATAAATGCGAAAGTGTGTCTGTCTGTATGTTACCTCTACACACAAAAACCACTGACCCGATTTTTCTGAAATTTGGTATGGAGGTACCTTGAGTCCCGGGAAAGGACATAGAATACTTTTCATCCCGGAAAAATGTACGGTTCCCGCGCGATATACGAATTTTGGCGCAACGGAGTTGCGGGCGACACCTAGTAATAAGATTTTCGTGACTGAAATAGTACTAAATATTGTGCAAAAATACTATTTTAAAAATGTCCCAGTCAATGTAGCATTCCTAAAACACACTAAAGTGCTCCAAGGCTTTGAATGAATATGTCAATGGGCGCTGCTGGTAAAGGAGAACTGTCAAAATGACATTTTTATATGAAAACAGCGTTAGTTCCTTTTCTCGCCAGTGGCCACGTTCATTTAACGCCTTGTCGAGCTGTATGTAATAAATTTATTATGTTTAAGTATAAGCTGCTATGCTGTTGTAACATCAGATAATTTGATTCAAAGTTTACATCGAACCCAGACGTCAGAGCATGACTTATTTTATACAAACAGACCAAAATAAAACAAAAAGCTTCGCCCACCTGTTGATAAGGATTTTTTTGACCCTCGAGAGATTTTACTTAGTTTTTTATTTACCTCCATTATATCATCATGGTCCTTTGCGTTTTTATTCTCCATGAACACGTGCTTCAACTCTTCTAACTGCCGCCATACACCGGTATCCTGCCATCTGTAATGGTGCAATGAAAGTTTAACGACGATATGTTTTTTTTATTCCCTAACGAATCGCTGAGTGCGTCTGCGCTCTTGTGAGCTTAATGGCATACTTTGTGTACGTTTGTCAGACATTTTCGTAATAAGTTTCACACTGTGTACACAGACAATGTGTAATCCTTGTCGTATATGTTAGAGAAGACAACGAATTACTATAATATCTGTGACAGTAAAAGTTAGCAGGGGTAAGTTTTCTAACTTGTTCATGAGTATATTCATTAGGGTACGCACACACACGCAATATGGTGTATCCTATACGCTCTTGCGTGTTATATTGATCATGTCTATTGAATAGATGTATGATGTCTATTAAAAACTTTAAATGGAGGCCCACTTCTTCATAAGTATATTCATAAGGCGGTAGGACGGTAGGAAGCACAGCACGTCGTGGGGCGTGTGTTGATCATGTCTATTAAATAGCAATAACTTTAACTGGATGCCCACCTATTCATGAGTATATTCATGAGACGGTAGGACGGTAGGAAGCACAGTACGCCGTGCGGCGTGAGCGCACACACACGCAGTATGGCGTCGCCGAGTGCGTCCTGCACGCTGGGGCGCGCCGTGTCGCCGCTCGCGCACCGCAGCGAACCGCCGTCTGCGCCCGTGCTTAGCGTACCTATCCACAGCTGAAAAATTATTAATTATTAGATACTTGTAACTCGTATACCTGCTCGTCTGCCATATGACACGTTGGTCGACATAATTATCTCATAATATGAATGTATACAGGGTGCAATTAAACCTTCCTGCCAAATTTTTTCAAGGGCTTAGGTATCATTAGGAGAATCTATTTAACCAAAAAAATTGGGTGTTATTTTTTTTAATGACATATTTTACCCCATTTAAAATCGTTGCAGAATGCTCACTCGCGGCGGTGGGTGTGATCGGGGGTGACGCGGGGCGAGGCGTAGTGTCCATTAATTGTAGTGATTTTTAGGATAACTTCGGAAGCTATTTCTCAACATTTTAGTACTGAGTTTATAAAAGATTATAAAAGAAAAAATACGCGTATTTTTATATTTAACAAGGATCAAAATATCAAAATTTGGCAAGAAGGTTTAATTGCACCTTGTATTTTTATTTAAACCAACTCTTACAGGCGTTAAATTTTTAAAGGACCCAAACGGTACTTTTACGAGGATATACCAAGGGCTAGAGAAATGAAAAAAAGTACTTGTAATATCTATTGCTGTCGGGATTACCTCAAGCCTCCCCCCGCAGAGCAGTAAGCACACTGCAGAAAATCAATGATTCGTTGTCCCCAGATTTCTTCTCCAAAACTTAACCGATTTAAGTACTTTTTTCATTTAAAAATTAAAGCAATGCTTGAGCAGCTGTGTTCTTATGTTTTTTTTGTATAATCTAGCCAAATTTGTTTTCTGTATGTTTGAACACAGCGAAAAATCTGGCCATTTTTTTTTAAGTTTTTGAACGTTCATATCTTTTTTAATAATTATTAAATTATGAAAAAAAAAAACAGAAAACATAGGGACATGCTAATAGTGGCCATAGATATTCAGGAAAAAAATTATAACTCTACCGGCATTATCCAGGGAGGAAACAGGGCACAACTTTTGTATGGAAAAACGGCTCTAGTGTATCCTCTCAAGACTAGAATTATTTCGGTCAATTCATATTTGGATTGGAATGTACGTTCATCAATTAGGGTCATTACTATGTACTTTTGGTTTTAACTCATTTTGCATAAAAAGGATAGCAAGATGTTACATCTTTGGTTATCATTAAAAATATGCGGGTCTGTATTTTGGTGATTGTTTACTATTTTTGTCTGTTATGTGTTACTATAATTATCTGGTGGTCAGATCAGTTAATTATAATTTATAAGCCTTTTTAAACCTCGACGAAAAACGAGGGACAAGGGTGTTAAAAGTTTGCCGTGTCTGACGTCTGTCTATTGTGATTTGTGTCGATGACAATCGACATTGTAGCGATTAAACGGGTGGACCAATTTTGACCTACTTTTTCATATTACAACTCAGAGAAAGCTATTAAAGTATTACCGTGGGAGAGCCATGCTTCGGCACGAATGGGCCGGCTCGACCAGAGAAATACCACGGGCTCACAGAAAACCGGCGTGAAACAGCGCCTGCGCTGTGTTTCGCCGAGTGAGTGAGTTTACCGGAGACCCAATCCCGTACCCTTTTCCCTTCCCTACCCTCCCTTAGTTCCTTCCCTACCCTCCCCTATTCCCTTCCCTACCCTCCCCTACCCTATTACCTTATTCCCTGGTAAAAGGCCAGCAACGCACCTGCAGCTTTTCTGATGCTGCGAGTGTCCATAGGCGACGGAAGTTGCTTTCCATCAGGTGACCCGTTTGCTCGTTTGCCGCCTTTTTTCATAAAAAATTAAAAGTACATATTATGTAAACAACGTACTCTCTCTTTAGGTATAACGTGGTTACGGCTGATCTGCTGCGGGAATTTCGTCCCCAACTCTGAGTGTAGACTGATGAGCGGCGCGAGCGTACCCGATGCTAGTATGATGCAGCGCGCCGCACTCAGCGGCTCGAACACCACGGCCGGGTTGAGGCAGATGAGGCGGAGCGACAGGCTGTCCCGCTCTATCGACTGAACAATTGAAGTTTTGAATTAGTGGCACGACAACCATGAGTCGTATGCGGCGGCCCGAATACAAGCTATATTGTATTTGAGCCAACGCACTATGGAAAATGGTAGAACTAGAGCATATCATAAATGGTTTTTAAAAATATCACAATTTGAATGAAATATTTATTGCATTCGATACTCTAATAACCAAATAATCCTAATCAGACATTTTTTTGTACTAAAACTGCATAAATATTTTTTTTTCATAGGTTGAAATAAGTTAAAGTAGCGGATGGCTCATTCAAATGTTTGCGTACACATCATTCAAATGAATATTGTGAAAAAAGTATTTAGCACATGCATGCGGTTTTGTACATTTTTAAAAAGGATATTTTATGTTCTTATTAATGAGCTATTAACTTTTTTTAATATGCTTTTTATTTTTGAGTAAGTACTTAAAAATTGACATACCCTATTTTTCACTTTTCTTTTTTTTCGTCGAAGGTTTTCACATTTACCGACGTCTCCCGACGCGCAACTTTATATGTTATTTGATAGCCTAACTATTCATAAATGAAAAATAAAAAAAAATCAGCTGCGGAAGTTTGCGACCCTGGAAGTTATGGGAAAAAATGTGAAAGAGGTCGGAATAGAAAATTCGGTATCTTTTGCGATTACTGCTGACATAGTTTACAAAAACTATATTAACCACAATATTTTGATAGCAATAGCTTATCATCTATTTTGCACTCGTCGTGCGTGAGTAAATATGCATAACATTGATATTAATACGTATTTCATATCTAAAAAACCGGTATATAAGGGGAAGCAAATATCTTCAAATTGCACACTTCTTGCTACAAATGAAGACGTATTTAAAACGCTTCTATATACTTCAGATCCATACATTTCAAGTTTAAGAAAACGTTATGTGAGAAATGTGAAGGATCTTGACGAAGAGGCATGTCTTTTGAAGGTGGTACCAGAAGGTGATCCTACATTTACACCGGAAATAATTTTAGTTAGGAATATCGAGGATAATAACAATTAGATATAACATTATAAGTAACTAAAACCTAGTTATACAGTGTGTAACAAAATAAGTGATAAATGATAATACTTTAGAGTGTGTACGTGTTCCTTGTATAGAGTTCACTGTGAAAGTAGCAGCGCTGAAAGACGATTTTTTTTCACTTTTGTATGGGCAAGAGCCCGAGCGTCACGAGTTTCCCCATACAAAAGTGAAAAAAAATTTTGGTCTTTCAGCACTGCTACTTTTACAGTGAACTCTGTACAAGGAACACGTACACACCCTAAAGTATTATCACTTATTTTTGTTACACCCTGTATAAAACCAATAATGTTATAAGATTTGTCTAATCTGATTATTAGAATTAGTTTGGTGTGAGGCATAGATAGGTACTATACGATTTTATAATTTTATGTATTTTATTATGCTTGTGTGATAACTGATAAGTAACTGTTTAAGTTTTCTTAATTTTACTCGTATTAGTACTTATTTATAAAAAATAAACATATAACTACCTACTCGTATTACTTTTTTTCTCTTTTCTTTTTTTTTAACCTAAAATAAATATGTTTACCTTGAAAAAAAATACAAAAATTGATTATTTTTAAACATACCTTACATGTGCCAAATCTCAATACAATACGAAGAAAAACCTTGAAGTTACAGATTTTTGATCCGATACGGACCCAAATTTTCCACTGTGCAACGGTTGATGCAAATAAGACAGATTTCACTATCATACGTACAGTTAAAAACACGGGAAAACAAAAAAAAAATCTTTTAGTCAGATTTTTATGTTATTATTTATCCATTTGCTAAATATGTGGTACAATTGACTTACCTCATTTTTATCCTTTTCAGGTTGCTAAACAAGATTTTGTTTTTACATAACATTTTTAGGCTCGTACACTTTGATGTAAAATCCAGAAAATACGCTAGATAAAATAATTTTTTTTTTCTTCTAAACTGAACAAATGATGTATCAAAAAAACCTTGTCAAATGACGCAGATCGCCACGAGGTATTTCCACCTCTCGTGGCAACTTCACGCTGCAGCACCGGCTTGAAGTTGTCAGCGAACGCACCGGAGTCACGGAACAGGTATTCTGGAAACGATTATTATTATTTACTCCTATCACATACGGTTATATAAAACTGTAAACTGAAGATTGTTGCGACCCAAAGAATTCGAAAAATAATATACTTAGCATAATGTTTAAGTACGTATAGATAAACATCAAATGTTAATAAAATGGTTTCCAAATTACTAAAATATATGTTTACAAGACAGATGAGTACATAAGTATGTATTGGTTTTTTACTGAAGTTTTTTTTTACTATAGCAGACTTTACTTGTACCTAATAATTATTAGAATAACTTACCTAGCACGGTGCTGATGGACTCGACGAGGGTGCCGGTGGCCTGCGTCACGCCGACCATCTGCTGCGGGTCCTCGCGCAGGATCTTGATGAATATATCCGCATCGTGTTGGAATTCTACAAAAAAAGTCTACTGGTACAGTGAAAAAACAGCACTAAGCAGTGAGCGTGTTTGTAAAGCTGTATGGCTATTGGAAAACACCACAATCCTTCGCAACATTTTGACTTTTGTTTATCTTCAGCATTCAGCGCATCAGGCACCCTGGGTGGTCGCCCAGCGTCGCCCCCCCCCCCTCCCCCTCATGCGTACAAGTAACATAATATAATACACCTCGTGCGTAAACTCACGCGGGTACTGCTGCTGTCCGATGTTGTGGTTGTGCAGCGTCTGCAGGAAGTGTTGCTGGTCCCACACGTAGCTCGCCTCGCCGTTGCTCACAACGCACTGCTTTATCAGGGGCGTTTGGTTCACAAACCTGACAATTACATGGTATAATAAGTAAGGGTAACGCCTACACCCAGTAATAATTTTTAATTTAACATTAACTTTAATTAAATGAAGATTTTTACATAAACTACATACATTTAAGTTAGTCTTCATTAGATTAAACTTAAGTGATCAATAAAATAATTACATTGGTGCCTTTCAGTCATGGACTGAAACTCGACCATACTTTCTAATGTTAGGCCTGTAGGCTGTATAAATAGTCAGTACTCAAGATACATCTCGGTTTCAAGACGCGGTTCGGCTCTGTGATTGGTCCAAATTTTGACAGCCAACCAATCACAGAGCCTGAACCGTGTCTTGAGAGTTGAGACCGAGATGCATCTTGAGTACTGAGTACTATTTACATCGGCCTTAGTATGGAGATATTTTGAGCCCCAGTAATGGACAAAGGATAATTTAAACTTTAAATGAATGGATTAAATTAAAGGTGATCGCACATTTGTCCACAACGTACGCGCCGTTCGCGCCACATACCAGAATTCGTTGTATGGAATGACGTCACGAAATGCGGCGCGCACGATGCGGATGAATGTGCGATCAGCTTAATGGAGCCGCTGTATACATATACAGCAAATTTTATTCCAAAGTTAATAAATGACACTTAGGGCCAGGCCACAACACTGCGTTGCGGCGTCGTATCGCAAAAACAAGATCGCACATAAATGCGATGCGATGTCGCAACGCAAAAATGTCATATAGCATAGCACTCTTTACATCGGAAATTTTCACGATGCGTTCTGCGGCGTCGTAGATATACAGCATGACTGGTGAGTCAATACCGATATTTAAGGTGACGCCTTGATAATTTGGATGTAGCGATGTCCATTTTTCTCAGCAATGACTAAAGCTAAGAAATTAAAGTTCACTGTCAGTATTCATCATGTCTTTGTCTTTGAATTACCCATAGCATAACACGATTGGTCAACTTTTATAACACAGAATAATCAATCAAAAAGACCTCTGTAAAAAAAGGGATTCCTATTTTGCCAACAGAGCAGAGTGATATAAGCTTCCAAAAGGACAATGGCGAACTCTCATACATGATTTTATTTGAGATAAAATGGAGGCGTCTATAAATAAAAAAATGCTTAAATGATTAGGAACTCATCCTACAACTAACTTCTAAAAATAAATATTCCCAAGAAGGCCTAGGTTATTAGATATTAGATCATAAAAATCATAAATATTTTAGGTTATGTTTCATTGGTAAGTAGGTATTACTTACTTATTATTATTGGTATTATTTTATTATTGTTTGTTTTGTATTAAAATATACACACCGGCAAAATTAGCGGAACATAACAAAATTTTCATTTTTTTTTTAATTATTTGCTGTTTTTTTATATATTTCCATATAAATTCAATAATTGATGATTAAAAAATAAAACTTATATAAATTTAGGGCATGAAATCGTGTAAAAAGGAAAAAAATCAGCAAAAATCAAAAATTAAGAAAATATTTGAAATTTCAGTAGTAATTTTTTAAGTTAAATTCTCTATTTTTACTTAAGAAATGCCATGTTAAAAGCGTTTAATGCCTTCTATGGATCTCAAGAGGGCCTGGATACGCCATTCCATGCTTGCATTTTGATTGTCAATCATTTCCTGTGGGATATTCTCCTACTCCTCCAGTAGCGCCAACTCGAGCTCCTGAACAGATTTTGGAGCTGGAGGTTTAACTCGTACCGTTCACCCATTGATGTGCCACACGTCCTCAATCGGATCCATATCCGTAGACCGTGCTGGCCTCTCCACCTAGGCTACGCCAGCATAATTTAGGTAATAATGCCCGATTTTTTACTCTATGGACGCACATAAAATTGAAGCTACTGCCTAAAATTGTGTAAAAGGCACAACATGCAGTTCTAGGATATCTGTGCTTTAGCCGTGTACTGTCAAAGTACCATCATTAACAATCATCAGCTCCGTGCGGGCTCCAAGTCATATGCCACCCCAAACCATTTCGAAGCCTGCATGATAGGCCACTGTTTCCGTTAAGTTTGATGGTCTATAGCGTTCCTTACGATTTATCCACATTCTTTATCGCCTGTCAACAAAATTTACACAGAATTTGCTCCCATCACTGTACAGCATACGATTTCATACACTTGTCAAATTTTGATGTTCACGCGCATATCTTAGCCTGGCTCTTTGGTGTCCTGTCTCAAGTTCTGGTGCCCTTGCTGGCACTTTTGAGTTTAATTTAACTTCTTTAAGTCTTCTTCTTACTGTACAATCGCTCACACGTACATCTCGGATCTGTTCCGACAGGTTTCGTGTATGCAATGCTGTTTGAGGTCGATTTCTTAAGGCTTGTACCCTAACAAAACGGTCATCCTGAACCAATGTCACCCGATATCTGCCTTGTTCTCGTCTCCAGACGTAAGATCCAGTCTCTCTGTAGCGTTGAAAGTTATGATGGACCACGGAAGCTGACCCACCTAAGGCCTGACTGACCGAACGGTAGGTGTGACCTTTCTCTATCATGGTTACAGCTCTAGCTGTCGTAGATGCTGGGAAATCACTAATTTTATATCTAAGCAATGTGTTCTTCCAAAAACCAAACAATCAAATGAGCTGGTATACCTTGAACCCCGCTAAAAACGCCATTCTTATCAGAAACATTTACAACGTCAATCATCGAAAAACATTTATTATGGCATAATTGCAATAAAAATCTCTCAAATTGCCAGTTTTGTTCAATATTTTATTTCTTAAATGAGCTTAGAAACTATATAAAAGAATTTCAGACAGCCCGACCCACTTGAGTTCAAGTTGTGCCCCTTTTTAACTATGTTCCGCTAATTTTGCCAGTGTGTGTATAATTGAAAATTCTCCGCGAGCTACATTCCCGTAGGACTGAGTAACAAAGTGTCAGAGATCAATAGAGAAATGGCCAACTATGTACTTACTTGGAGGCAGGGCCGGTTTTAGCACTACCAGCGCCCTGGGCGAGATTTCTTCGGCGCCCAGGGTGCTGATAGTGCTGAAAAAATTGGCGCCCCTTTTATTTGCCTTCAGCGCCCCTTTTACCCGGCGCCCTGGGCGGCCGCCCAGCGTCTCCCCCCCTAACACCGCTACTGTTTGGAGGAATAGATAAGTATGTACGTGTAATATTTTGAACCTTGTCATAATATAGTAACTTTAAATGCACTTGTCTACTTAATACTTTGTTTTGAAAATGTAAAGTGTTGCTAGTTATTTTAGGAACTACCTCATCCATTCTTTTTTACCTAACTACTTTGAAAAAATAAACATCGATTTATTTATTAAAAGTGTTGAATTAACTAAAATAATTATTGTAGATCTATTCATAACTTAAACGGTAGGATGAAACATTGTTATTTATGCCGTTCGCCGGCTGAACCGCCCACGCCGCGCGGTGCGCGCCTTCGCTTTGGCAAAAAATATAAAATGGCAATATTAACGGTAGCTGAGTGGAAAATATGAAATTCGCTTGAAATTCGTACCTATTAAGTAGTCAATTGATTTACAAAAAATAATTGTTTTTTTTGGTGGCCTTTACTAAACCCTAGAATATATTGGTAAAATATAAAATAATAAAATATTTGTTTTTTTTCACATGGCATTTTTAGACGCTAAAAAAAATATCAAATAATATTTCGCCTTTGTCCTTTGTACATAAATTGGTTCTAGTATACACTTTAATTTGTCCATAGCTTATATGAAATGTATTTATGGTTTTTAAATTACGCGACAAAAACCATTTTGTCGCTACGCCCTTTCAATTTTTTGCTGTTCTATTGCTAGTTTTCTATGAGAGGCCGGGCCAGCCTCGCATAGAAAACAAGCAATCTCAAACACATCCAACACGGTTTTTTACTTTAACATGGCGTCACCTTAAGGAGAGTATTCAGTACTCGATCCTCATTATAAATATGTAATAAAATTAGGTTCTTAATTTTTTTTTTAATTTCCCAAAAATTTATGAATCATGGATACCAAGTAAATTACGCGGCTAGGCAAGTAGGCATACTATGCGGCCGGTGCAGAGGCGTGCGCTACCAAAGAAACACCACACAACTACCCCTCCCGCTCGGGGTGTCCATGCGTTGGGTAAATAATTATTTAACTTTTAGCTACATTTACTCAGTGATCAATTGATATTATTTTTTTATATTATTTTTTCCAACTAATATAATAGCCAAATATCACGTTCAAGTATTGAACATGTCTCACCAGTCACGCAGTATACGATGCGATATATGATGTTGTGGCCTGACCCTTGGGGCCTGTTTCACCACTTCCTGATAAGTGCCGGATCCACCACTTAAATTGACAGAGCGAGTAGGGAGAATCTCTCAAAAAAGTTGTGGATAGCCTATGCGGCACTTTATCAGGAAGTGGTGAAAAAGACCCTTAAATTAATAGAAATTATATCAAAATGAATCGGAATGGACAATACCATTGATCCCAGTTGCTCAAAACCTTCAGTAGACTGTCCGCGACTCCGTACTGGTTGGAGTAACGGTAGCCCGCCGCGATCTCCAGCTCCTACAAATTATTGATTAACATTTAAATATAAGTACTTTAACTTAGTTTACTTAGTAATTGAAAAAAAGTAATTTCGGTGGAATCACGGTTAAACAAACAAACAACACAATATGTATTAAAATCCAAATGTCATTACATCGTTAGTAGTATACTTAAGAATGCTCCAACTTTTTAATTAGCAGGTCAGATGTCTGTCAGTACGAATATCGACGTTAATGACATTAAAATAAGATTCATATTAGCGCGCCTTGTACAGTGGCGGTTACGACGCTCGCCGCGTTTTTGATATGGCGAAAATGTATGAAAAAATTTGAGAAATTTTCTTATTTTTCTTATAACTGGAAAAGTTGTTGATTTTTATATAAAATTTTTAGCGGACTTTATAGAGGACTAAATAAGCAACAATTTTTTTGTATATTTATTTTCCTCAGTTCAGTGTATTTAGATATTAAGGTACCTAATCAGACCCCATTTTTTTCATATTTTGCGATTATTGTGATGGTTAAAACGTATTTTATATGAAAATTTTGTATGCGTCTATAGAATTTTTATGGTACAGTCGTGGAGATGAATATATTATCTTTCATTTGAAACCAAAATATCCTCGCAGTTTGACTCCTAATTCTTTAATAGGGTACCGGAAAATCGCTGATATTTGTAATAGCGTCCTTAAGTCCCGAGAAAAGACACATAAAGCTGCGCGTCCACTGGATCGGAATCGGAGCGTGCGCAGCGTACGGAGCGTCGTCATTTTCGAAATGCCGATGGGATTGCGTCCACTGCATTCGAATTCATCATCGGCAATTTAGTTATTTTTATTCATTGCATTATGGAGGATAGTGACGAGATGAAAACGATTGTTGTAAATTGTAATTAGCTGTATTTTATCAGAAGAGAAAAGAGAAACAAGAACGAAATTCATTATTTGCCCAATTTCATCCCAAATATTGTCTCTCCTCAGTTGGTTATGATAATGTTGATGTTTTAGATTGTAAAGTTCTTCACATTTTTCCACTAAAGTAATTAAAATAACGTCATTCATCGTGAATGAGTCGTCAGAACTTGAAACCTCCGGAATCCGAATGACGCGTTCACTGCGGATGACGTCATCGGCATAAATACCGGTCTAAAGCCTAGTTCGCATTAGGCGAGTATTTTAGTCAAGTACCGATTATTTTAGTGAAGAAGAACTAGGCTTCAGGCGCAGAAATGCCGATCCAGTGGACGCAGTACCATAGAAATCAATACAAAGCAACAAATCCGTACGCTGCGTACGCTCCGATTCCGATCCCGTGGACGCGCAACTTAATAGTCTACATCCAAACTAGAAATAATTTCCTTAGAAATAATCTGTGATCATCATCATCACCTTCATAGCCGCTTGTATCTGGTCCCTGGTGATGGAGAAGCTGGCGGCGTCGCGACAGATGTCCTCTATGTTGTGCGCCTCGTCCACCACCAATATGTTGCCCGGCAGCTTGATTTGCAACTGGAAATTGGGACTTTATTGTCATGGGTATAACGTTTAAATTCCTGATATTGAAGGTTTTGTACTTCGAAAGCAGATGGCGCTATAATGCAACGTTTTTAGAACTGTTATTACATAATATTGCATATTACGATATACATTTTTATGGCTACAAATCATGTTCTTAAATATTGCATGTCGAGTCATCTTATAAGATGCCAATTATTAGTACTATGACATAATTCAACGAATTCACTTTGCAATCAAAAATCCACAATAATATTATACATGCGTTAATGTGTCTGTCTGTCTGTCCGGAGATACTATGAGTCCCGGGAATTAGGACATAGGATACTTTTGTCCGGAAAAATCCCTTCCGTTCCTGCGCAACAAACTATTTTTGGCGCAACGGAGTTAACATCCTTTATACTCACATTCCTCCTAATAGCGGGGTCTATTAAGTAGTTATACGGGCAGAACACTATATTGGCCTTCCCGGCCATATCCCTGGCGGCGTAGTACGGGCAGGCCTGCAGCTCCTCACCCACGGTAACCAGGTCTCGCAGGTCGAAGGCGTCCGGCAGACACTCGAAGCTCAAACACTTGCGGTTGTCGAAGTATTTACAGTTGGTCGTCTGTCCATCGCCGCCTTTGCTTTGTTCGATTTTCTGAAACGTTATAAATGTTGCGATGGGTATAATGTTATTGGAGTGAAATAAATAGATATATGCGGAGGAGAGTTGCCGCCAGGGAAAACATAAGAATTGTAACTGTAAAAATCGTAGGATGATAATTATTAAAATAAAACTTTATTTTTAATTTCATAGTCTTTTCTACACTACTATTATAAAGAGGAAAGATTTGATTTTTTGTTTGTTTGTTTGTTTGAGTCGAATAGGCTCCGAAACTACTGGACCGATTTGAAAAATTCTTATGCTATTGGAATCTTACATTGTTTCTGCTGAACATAGGCTACATTTTATTTTGGAAAAAAGTAGGGTTCCGTACGCAAGAGTTGAGTTTGAGTTTTTCGGACGCAAGGTGTAAAAAATCAGCTAGAAAAGTTACTTATTTTGCGTACGCTGCCTAAACTATAAAAGATAGAACCATAAAATGTTCTAAGTAATTGTAGATCTTATAAATATCTACAAAAAAGTCCCTGACACACTATACCTATCTATGTCGAGTGAGGCACAATAATTTTATTTATTTAAAAATCCTGAATGTTTTTTGGACTACATTTAAACGGATATATTTTACTCACGCTATTAATCCTTATCATAGTAAATTATTTTATCACTAAGTACAGTTTATGTAGATAATATTTGGTCTTTGAGTGATTAAAATTGGACGTTTGGTTTTGAAATTATGGCGAAATTAAAATATTACGATAGTGGGCGTCACCAAAGCGCGTGCGGGAGGAAGACAATATTCTGTTGTAGAAATGAAAATTCTGTACATAAAAAAATATATGAAATGACACCCGAAATTACACCTTTGTCACTATATCGCTATAGAAGCCAAAAATGTGGTTAGTTTTTTGTCTGTCTGTCTGTCTGTCACTCTTTCTGTCTGTCTGATGTCTGATGTTCCAGCATCACACGAAAAATACTGATCCGATTTGAATGTGGTTTTCGCAGATATATTTATCTTCTTCCAACTTAACATCTGGTGTATAAAATTTTTTCCCCCCACCCCTCTAAGGGGACAAAAGAGGGGGTCAGATTTTGTATCAAACTTTTTTCTTTAACACGAAAACTACTGATCCGATTTGCATACGGTTTTCACAGATATATTATATTTGTCTTCTTCCAACTCAACATCTGGTGTATAAAAATCCTCCCCTCCCCTCTCAACCCTCTCTGGGGACCAAAGATGGGTCAGATTTTGTATACAACTTTTTTCTTTAGTGGACTTACTTCATATTAGGTATTAACTATGTTTTTCAACTTAACATCTGGTGTATGACCTTCCCCCGCCACACCCTCTTAGGGGACAAAAGAGGGGGTAAAACATGTATCAACTGATGATGTAGAAAATATATTTTAAATGGCAAAACAACGTTTGCCGGGACAGCTAGTCTACAATATTTTTAACGATCACAACAACTGGCCCTTATCATAGCCGGCAACCGGAAGTTGTGAAAAGGCTCTAATTCTAGTATGAATTCTAATAAGCCTTGTGGTTAGTTTATTGTAAGAAATATAATATAAAGGAACTGAGAAGATTCCTATAAGAATTTCCACCTTTATAAGAATTACCTGCCGCTTTTTATAGGCATGTACGCAACAATCTAGTTAGCATCTATAAGAAGTAATAAGATTATTCTACATTATGTTTCTTCTACAGTATGCTATCAAGTCAACGCACCTTAATACAAGCTCTGCACATATCATTTTTGGAGCTCCATTGACTCCTATCATACTCTCTTATGCAGCTATTATCTCGGCTGGACAGCACAGACATTCTGGCCTCCACGCAGTAGCCCGTTCTTCCGTACTCTTTTATGACCTGCTGCAGCTGCTTGTGGGTCCGGGCGCCGTAGTAGATGGTGGGGAGGCTGCAATCAACCAGGTCAGCTCGCACACGCAGGTTCTCCACTAGTGCGTAGAGCTTCCTACGCAACCGACACCAACTACATGCATGCTACTGGAATACTTGTAAGAAATTAAGGCATATAATATGTTATAGATAATAGTAATATACATAGACTAGTCGCGAAACGCGTAAAATTCGGTGTAACACTCGCTTACATAGGTGTCATCTAAAAGACGGAAGCGCGATGATAATGTTTTTGTGCGTAAACGAGACAAAAAGCGATATGTACGAAATTTACGCGATTCGCTTCCTAGCTTCTAACTACGGAACTCTTAAAAATTATATAATAACTAATAGACATTAAAGGCATGCTTTTAACGGTAGAATAAAACCCCCCTCTTCATACGCGTGTGGCAGTCAAATCTTCGCGAAATGATAAGTACAGGATGTTACTTATGTGCCACTTAAATAACTTAACGTCTATTTAGATATTCTGCCGTTAATTTGGCAAAAAGAGGCTAAAAACTAAATTACACCAAAGTATTAAGAGCCAGGTCCAAAAGAAACTAAAATACATCTCAAATTCTATGCAAATTAAAAATTAGTAATTTACATGCTCCTTACATTTCAAACAAGACAAAAAATGTTATACCTACTTAACAGATAAAGAAAACATAAAATAGTAAACTCAGGAAATATCCAATATTTGACATGCAAATTGCAATAGTAGACAGAAGAAGATAAAATCATTTTAAAAACAACGATTTTAAAAATCAAAGATCAAACAACTCAAGGTTTTTTTTTGCATGCTTGCATTAGAGTGGGTTGCACCCACTTACTTTAACTATAACAAAATGTTAAATGAACTGCCAAATCTCTAGTTAAAATCAATAATGGACGCCATATTTGACGATAACCTTAACTGTAACAACGCCTCTGGTGCAACCCACCCGTAAGTTTAGTCTAACTCCACCAACCTCTCACTGACATGCAACTTAGGATAGCGAGGCATAAGTGTGGCCGTTCTTATTTCAAGTAAATGTTTAGTTTGGGCTTGACATAACCTCTCCGCCATTTATCTATCGGATCGGATTCGGATTTCGGATTCGGACGAGTCGGATTACTCACCTAACTTTTTCTGGAGTTTCTGCAGTCTCCATCATTTTATCTGGTGATTGCGGTGGAGTTCCGTCTTCAGTTATCTCGCTGTCATTCAGTTTCCGCTTCTTGTGTATAGCTACCAGACTGCTTTCACCTGGATATTAAGGTGACGCCATGTTAAAGTAAAAAACCGTGTTGGATGTGTTAAATTGTATTTGTCGCGTAATTTAAAAACCATAAATACATTTCATATAGGCTATGGGCAAATTAAAGTGTATACTAGAACCAATTTATGTACAAATTTTGGAAGCTTATATCAATCTTTTCCCTTTTTTTACAGAGGTCTTTTTGATTGATTATTCTGTGTTATAAAAGTTGACCAATCGTGTTATGCTATGGGTAATTCAAAGACAAAGACTTGATGAATACTGACAGTAAACTTTAATTTCTTAGCTTTAGTCATTGCTGAGAAAAATGGACATCGCTACAGCCAAATTATCAAGGCGTCACCTTAAGGGCCTGTTTCACCACTTCCTGATAAAATGCCGGATAGGCTATCCACAACTTTTTTGGCAGATTCCCCAAACTTCAAATATCAAGTTAAGTGGTGGATAGTCTATTCAGCAGTTGTCAGGAAGTGGTGAAACAAGCCCTAAATATTATAATCCACTTACTAAAAAAAGGAGATGTTGAAAATTTACACGGGGTGTACGGATGTTATGGTTACAAAATGTTTAGTTAGTCTTAAGTCCGATACGTTTAACAAGGTGCTTGACAAGTAAGTTTACTAAACATAGTTTCTCTTTAGATACCTATCTAATTGCGACATTTTTTAACAAACGAAATTATGTACATCTTACAATGTGTAACAAAACAAGTGACAATAGTTTAGGGTGTGTTGTGTCTCTTGTATAGGGTTTACTGTGAAAAAACGCCTCCGTGGTCTAGTGGTACAGAGCGCGACTCTTGACTCGGAGGTCGTGGGTTCGATTCCCGCGTTGGAAACATGTTATTTCCAAGTTTGGTTAGGACAATGCAGGCTGATCACCTGATTGTCTGACAAGTAAGATGATCCATCAGTCGGATGGGCATGTAAAAGTCGGTCCTGCGCCTGATCTCTCGCCAGTCGTGTCGGTCTGCCGTCCCACTGGGTTATGAGAGTAAAGGAATAGAGAGTGCTCTTGTGTACTGCGCACACACTTGGGCACTATAAAATTACTCCTGCGTAGCTAGCCTGGTTTCAATGAAACCGGCCACCGTCACCGAAACCGGTGTGGGAGCTATTATTATATTACTGTGAAAGTAGCAGTGCTGAAAGAGTTAGATACTTTAGACTTCTGTTTCTGTGAGAAATGTCCTAATGTCATGAATTTTCAAAAAAGTTACTTTTTTATCGCTCTATAAGTTGTTACACCTTCCATTAACAGTAACGCATTCAATTACTCAGGACTAGCACAACAGCATTATCCACTTCGGCTATACCAAAACAGCCAAACTTCTTTTCAACAAAACATAACAGCCGTCGGCATCCGCCGTATGCCAGCCGCGCCGTTATTACGGGCAGACATCTCAGCAATGTGCGCGATGTACCGGGTATTGGTCAGCTATTGGTTTGTACAGTCAGCATGGTAAAAAACTACTATAAAGATAGTCTAAGCCTCTAAGGTCCAATTTCACCAATGTTTGTTAACAGCTTGTTAAACAAGTATAAATTATGTTCCGACTTGGCTTATACGTTATTCACTAGACAGACATGAGCCAAGGTTGAAAATTTTATACGTCTGTATAGTATATACAAAGTGTAAATAAAGTAGCAGCTTAGACGTTAAGTAGAACTAGAGTTTTAACGTCTAAAATTCTTGAAGTTACAAATTACTTATTTCAAAACTCATACCAACATCAATATAGGTACCTACAATAATGAAGATTGAAGACTCATTTCAACAATACCTACAGAGTACAGGCTACATTAGGCATACACAAATACACATCGGGGGCGGAAAATGCAAAATTAAAGGATAAAAAGTTTTTGTATGAGGAAAGTTGTCAACGCTGAAAGAACGAATGACGGGATGACTGGGCTCGAGGAGCGAAGAGCGGGGAAAAGCGGGGAGAGGCGGAGAAGCGGGGAATAACGGGGAGCGAAGTGGGAGCGGGGATTTCAATACTTTCATTAGGGGAGGACGGTAATCCCGGTAATGGCCTCATTGTCATCTCCGCCATTTTACAAATAGTGGCGTAAGTCTTACATTTACGGTTTACCTTCATTTATGTAAATAAGAATTGTAATCTGCGCCGTGATCATGGCGGGGAGATTTTGCTCGGGATATTTCACAGGCTATTGTCATCGAAGTATTATATAGGGAGCAGTTCTAAGCTGGGTTATTTTGCATTGCGATTGTTGAAGAAAAAAAAGCGGCCAAGTGCGAGTTGGACTCGCCCAAGAAGGGTTCCGCAGCAGCAATAAGGTTTATTTTTGTGAAATTAAAAGGTTCAATATGATTTTTGGAGACTTATCCATAGATACCCCACACGCATAGGTTAGATAAAAAAATTTTTTTGTTTCAGTTGTACCTATGGGGACCCCTAAAATTTTTAATAATTTTTCCATTTTTGCATCAAAATCTTAATGCGGTTCATAGACTACATCTACTTACCAAGTTTCAATAGTATAGCTCTAATAGTTTCGGAGAAAAGTGGCTGTGACATACGGACGGACAGACAGACAGACATGACGAATCTATAAGGGTTCCGTTTTTTGCCATTTTGGCTACGGAACCCTAAAAATCCATCTTATTAATACACGTTAGTCGTTACGCGTACGGCCGCAGTCTGATATTTTACTTTAATTGAAAGTGTAAGAGCGTACCTTCACTGAATTAAAGTTAACTAATTAATTATATCCTTCAGTGCACCATTAGTATTTCAGTATCTACTTAAAGTATTAACCGATATAAGACTCATCACTACAGAGAAACGTTTAAGTTTTTAATATCAATGAAAATATCTTCTAAAATGTATAATAATATTATTTTTATGGCGAAAGTTTGTTATCTCTTTACAATAAGATTGCTTTACAGGATTCGGCTTAAATATGGCTAATTTTACCCTACAAAAGTACACTATCCCCGTAGGATATTAGAGAGCCGTGAAAAGGATAGTATAGTAGAAAGAACACAATATTTTCATAGGCAAATAGCCAAATAATCGCTCTACAAAACACATATTACCTTACCATTAAAAGGTAAATAGTCAGCAACTCTTTTAAGGTAATCACAAAAATGTACCTTCAGGGCTCTCCTTAATATGCTTCTGTCGTATCGCTGAACCGCTGCTCCCATCATCTTCCACAGTATCATATATACTTTTCTGCCCTGGAATAAACAAAAATATATGTTAGAAATATGAATAGGACGTTTTTGAGATACATAATATTACATTGTTGCCTTATCAACAAGAGCAACATCAAAGATCATCAATGCGTTATCAACTTGCATAGGTGCTTAATAGATTGTCATTCATAAGAGGTATGCTCATACATTAAAGTGGACTCATAGTATAAAAACCGGCCAAGTGCGTGTCGGGCCACGCGCAATGTAGGGTTCCGTAGCACCGCTAGTTTTTGAAAATTTTTGTATGGTCAATGAATGTACATTTATAACATGTTTTACACTACTAACAACATCATCTCAAAGGAATTTGAACGAAAAGTTTCTTTATACTTCGCCGAATACATTTTTTTTAGTTGATCGACTATTACTCAATAACTTATGAAGTCAACTTAGTCGTGATAGTTTTTCTTTTAAATTCAGCATATTTCCTACTCCCGTGAGTTTTTTCACATTTCCAGAAGCAACCGTTTAGCTGGTAGAAGGGGGGGACACTGGTCTCTAACGATTTTTTCCACTTTAAAACTTAATATTTCACAAATGGATCCCTAAACCGGAAAATGATCTATGAATACTCATAATATTTTTAAAAAACCTATCCAACGACACCCCGCACGATGGGCGGCGAAAAAAAAAATTCAACCCCGCTTGATGCGTAGGGGAGGTACCAGAAAAAAATATTTTTTAAATATTTTATATACCATTTTGTAGACAATATTGATATGTATATTCATGCCAAATTGCAGCTTTGTAGGTCCTATAGTCTCTGAGCAAAACCGCGGACAGACATACAGACGGACAGACGGACAGACGGACGGACACACCGAAACTATAAGGGTTCCTTGTTGACTACGGAACCCTAAAAATGGTAATTGTACTAAATACTAATACGTACGCCAATCATATTTACGTTTCATAGTTTCAAGTTACATAAATTAAAAAAAAATGTAAATGCATTCGCAAATTGATTCTTTTAAATGATCTAAAAACAATAAATTTTCGGAGTAGTGTCGAAATAATTCAATGAACTACAAAATGGTATTTTCTTAAAAATTAAAATCAATATCAAATGCGTTCTGATTTCTGATTGGACAAAAGTCTAAAAACCAACTCATCATAATATTATCATTTATCAATACAAATATTAAGACAACCTCATAACAATGCAAAAATCAACCATGCAACTAGGGACTGTCGTTAAATAAATTCGAAATTTGAAAAATCCTCATCACTGATAACGTTATCAGACTGATAAGGCGCGATTACCGCGACAGCGACAGTTTACGCTGAGCCCTATCGCCAACACATCGTTAGGGCAATAGTACTATTGGTGTAGTGGTGGTAGGCCCTTATGTCAGTGAATATGGAGCAGTTCCTTGGTACAGAGTACGTGCAGGTGTCTTCGGAGAACTTTGAGGAGTATCTCGCGTTTACTGGTAAGCATCACCAACTAATAAAGATATAAGTACATAATATTTACACGTTCAAATATCTGACATCAAGATTTGTTAGTTTAAATCAACTTGGCTGCGAAACAGGCACTGATGTAGCTATGTAAGTATATAGTCTACCACAGGAAACATAGGCTACTTTTTATTGCGGTAAAAGAAAGCTTTTTGGGACTGTTTAGCTGTTACTAAATCATAAGCAACGTCTCTAAAATAAGTTTACATTAAGTTTATTATATTTGTCAAGATATTATGATCTAGGTCTCTATGAGTAAAACCACATAAGACCTAAGAACCAGTGACGGATTAAGACTACTTGATGCCCTAAGCAATCCATGCCTGTATGCCCCCCCCCCCCCCCCCCATCCGTATGTCAACTAGAGTCGGTCTTTAGGGGGCGTCCACAAATTACGTGAGGTGTTTAGGGGGGGGGGGGGGGAGGGGGTCGAGTCAAATCTCATCTAATCTCACGTTGGGGAGAGGGAGGGTTTCAGCAAATCTCACGTAATTTGTTTCTCAACAAAATAATACTATTTTGGCCCATGTCATCCAGATTATAGGTACGTATGCTTAAGATTTAATCGTAAGCGTAATCGTTATACGATTAAGATGATCATTCACAAATTCGTTCGAAATAAAATCTACTGACTGTCAAACCAAACGTTTACGTAAGAAACCCACATTTTGAAAAATCTCACGTTAGATTTTTGGGGGGGAGGGGGGTTGAATAAAATCTCACGAAATCTCACCAGGGGGGGAGGGGGGGTCAAAAATTCAAAAAAACACCTCACGTAATTTGTGGACGCCCCCTTAAACTTTTAAGTTTTACCACCTAAAAACATAACATTACTTTTATCCTTGAAACTGTGTTTGGTGTGGTTTTTGGTGACGTGAGAGTGAGACGTGATGCACCAAGGACGGATGTTTTTGTCCTTTTGTCCTTCTTCTGGTGCCCCCTCAGACGTGATGCCCTAGGCAATTGCTTAAGTTGATTAAGGGTTAATCCGTCACTGCTAAGAACTAAGTCTACCCTAAGCATTGCTCAGTATTACAGGCGTGGGCTATATCGCGCGTAAGGCAGCGTCCACACTGACTCCCACCAACTGTCTGACGAAGAATGAAGATGGCTCCTACACCTTCAGCTTCAAGTCGAGGCTGGTGAACGCTGATATTACTTTCAGGCTGGATGAGGAGTTTGAGGAGAGGAAACCTGATGGTACAACGGTGAGAGGATCTTAAAGAGTACATTAGAAATCTTTCTAATAAAAGGATTAATTTTTTTATCTTAAAACAACTTTTCGGGGACTAATAAAAAACGCAATTTCAGCAAATAAAAATACTAGACCAAAAAACTAACTCAAACTCATCCATTTGGAAATTGTTTGGAAGATACGACGCCACGAGTATAGAAAAAATACGCAGACCTACACGTCAATCTTATAATATTAAACACTTTAAATTTTTTCTTTACTAAAAATCTATTTGTGCTTATAAACTTACCTATGCTCTTACAGGTAACATCTGTGGTACACTTTGAGGACAACAAAATGATACACTATCAAACGGACGCGAAAGGCAGAACTTCCAAGCATGTCAGAGAGTTTTATCCCGACAAGATGATTGTGGTAAGCCGTAAGATATATTTCTACTAATTTAATATCGATCGCAAACCGGATAAAGATTATAGACAAAGTTCTATAAGGAAATAAGTGAGGCCAGTAATTGTTTACTTATGTTTTAACTACGCTATTGTACAAGCAGTCAAGACGAAAGATAACACCAAGTAGTGAAGTTTTATGCAAGTGTGATGTGTGTACTGTGTAAGCGTGTCTAAATAAGGTAGCCTCAAGACCCTCAGTAACGACCACCGTACGACGTACAACAGCCTACTGCTTAAATATTTTTCAATAACTATAAATTAACCATGGTTACCATAACCATGGTATATATTATTATAAAGAGGACAGAACATCAGAATATAGACACCTTTTTTCTTTTGACCAGACATTGCAATTTGCAACTGTTATCCATCGTTTGAAATCTCAACGCATTGCGAATTGCGATCTTGGTCCTTCGAAGCGGAACTCAAAACTCATAGTGTTTGATTGCGTGTTCTCTCGACTCCAATTGATTGGAGTCGAGAGAACACGCCTCTGAAATATTCTTTTCGGCAGGCTTTTTAACCTACTTCAAAAAAGGAGGTACCAATTTCACCCGTAGGTACATAATAAGTTATGTTCGAAACTGCCCAGTTTTCATATAAATGTTACTATAATCTGTGTGCCTTTCAAAGGTGTATGTAATTTATGTTTGTGTTGGCATAATATCTCCGGGTTACAAGTCCGATTTAAGTAATTCTTTTTTGTTGTACTAGGTATTGTTCAATAAGTTCATTAAGTTGGGAATATTGCAAGACTCAACAAAATCGGTAAAGTAATTTTTGAGATAGGGAAGTAAAATTTTGAAGTCTGTTTTATTTTTTTAATATACCTATAACTTGTTGTTTCAGACGACCACCGCGGTGGGATTCGATAAAACCGCGACGAGGCAGTTCCAGTTGGCTCAGTAAATATTGCCGATACGAGGATCTATTTCTTTGTGCCAAATTGCTGTTTGTGTTGCGTACGAGGGGTTTGTAATTGCTCAAAGTAGGAAGATAAAAAAAAATTAGACAAAATTACTATTAAAAGTAATACTCAAGTGTAAAATATTTTTTATCAAAATTACGTACTATTTGATAACGAATTTTTGTAGTAAGTAATTTTAACAAGTGTTTAAAATCGTGCTTCTTTATCGTATTGTCTCGAGTACTCTCTAAGTTGTCAATAAACGATTAAAAACATTGTTATTGTTATTTACTGGTTGTAATTATACTTTTTAAGCACTACAGTTAATTTTCGTATAGCTAAAAGTTAACAGACTTTTTTTTACGACGGAGTCTGATTGCCGCACACAGAGAGATTTAATGCTTTCTTAATTTTAAATTCAATAAAGGTTTTGACACAAATTCTAAAACATTTTCCGTCAAACTCTTCATTAAATTGAATCTAAATATAATAATTAACTGCCGCACTCCGAGTGGAACATTAAAATTATATTTAAATGTAAATTTAAATATAATTTTTGACTTTCGCCTCATACATTATCTGTCAAACTCGTCATGAAATTGATGGTTAATCATAATTAAATGTCGCTGAGTACGGCAGTTAATGTCTCAGAGACCTTAATATGTGTCTCTTTTAGTATCTACAAGACGTACAACTTTACTAAATAATGTACAGGTTAGTTCCGGAGCAATTTGTACAAATTACACGAGCTCGTAATCAAATTCCCAAATCCCGTATCGACTTTCACTCAACAACCGCGCATTCTCCGGGGCACTTTCCAAAACACGATTCCCTATTCCATTAGACCCTCTCCAAGTTATCTCGCGTTATTTACAGCGCCTGACCGTGCCGTCTTATGTAGTGGGGGCCGACCCCTATGTCGGTATATAAGTGAGCAGCCGTGTGTCGCAGGGGGGCGGGCGAGCTGGGGCAGGGGGCGGCGAGGGGGGGTGAGGGGGGGGGCGGCGGTGTCGCGGTGTCGTCGCCATGGCAACCCGACGCCGGCGGTGTTGGCCGCGCCGCCCGCGCCCCGCCGCACAAGTGACACGCGCTACGAAAAAGCACAACCGCCCTGCGTGTAGGGCGGATATGATTTCGGATTGATTAGGACAAAGCAGTTTTATATGACTTATAACAAGTATATAAACTGGCTAAAGCATATTGATGATTTATGTTCATTCAATATGCAGGTTGTGTCTACTGTCAACCTACTAACCAATTAAGATCAGAAGATAGGATTGAAACAGTATGAATGTGTACCCGTGGTAAGCGGTAGCACTTACACCTAAACGGGAATTAAAAATATAAAAAAAGATGAGTCATTTAAAAACTCTACATATTATAATATTTCCATACCGAGAGAGACTTTTGGGAACGCTATACAGGTCCTTTGCATACGGTGATTGTATACTAACAGAAAATGCACGTACTTTTGTCCTTGCCTGAATCGTTAGAAAATTTAAACCATGAAGCGAAAAGGCCAAAATATTGTTAACTATATCGTTCGTTTATATCTTTCAGTGTCCATCTTTTGACAGTGGGTAAGTATTTCAACCCAATCTATAAAATTGTCAGACTATACTCTAAAAACAACACCGAACCAAACAATAAAACTCCCACACTGACCACTGCCCGATTTTCACCCGCCTGGTCACCCTACTTTTCACCCCCGGGCGGGTCGATGTGGGGGGCTTTTGTTTAGGACCCCACCTCTCATTTACTCTGCCCCCTGTTTGCGAACGGTTTAGGTGCCCAAATGCACAGGAAAATGTCATGGTTTCACTTTCTCGACCCTTTGTAATGAAAAATTGCGTACACTCGACTTTAAAAGCCAACGTCACCAGCTCTTGAAATGTTTACTTGAGGCTTTGATTAGAACTTTTTTCTCTAATTGTCAGCAATTTTTTGCGATTTTTTCCAGACTGATATTGATATTGGCTGACGTTCAAAAAGTATTATAATGCTTAATATGCAGTAGCAGAAGGTTGTTTCAATTAACATTATGAATAAAACCATGACTAATTGATTTTTTATATTTCTCATTTTCGTCGAATCGAATAGGTAGGTACTGAAGGGCCCTTTAAAATTGCTATATTGTGGTATACTTTGTGTGAAATATGTTTATTTTACCGGCTTTAACAAGCCTTTAACATTTTACTATCGTGATTTGTTTCAAAGAATAAAATTATGTGCAACTACAAAATCTTAATCTCTTTTTTCGTCAAAATATAGAGAGAAATTAATCTCTACTCTACATTATCCATTTAGGCATAATTAAACTACTCTTTTCGACATTTAAGTAGAGAAAAAAATCTACTCAGTAAAACGCCATTATTTATATAATTAAAATTCTTTTTTCGACAGTCAATCTCTACTTTTCATAATCCATTTAGGCATAATCAAACTATCCTGATTCCTGATCAATATCCATACATATTACAATGCCGTAACAGGCTTAGCCACTCCATTACAGTCCATTATAATTCATAACACAATTTACAAAATACTCTATCGCGAAGCCGCGTCAAATATTAATACCCTATCTGTTCCACGCTTCTTTCCCGTACAATATCTGCCCCACGGGAAATGTTCATAAAGGGGACCCTCTTTGTATTTATTAATTGAAGTTTTATCTAAATCGACTGGATATTTGGTTTTGAAATTCGCCCTTCCTAAGGTTTCTGTTTGATAGACGGGAAGAAAGGATAATATTTTTGATACTGAATAATGTCCTGCTATAATAATTAATAATGTCACAACACATGTCACAACAAATAATTAATAATGTCACATGAAATGGACACTTACATATAACACAATTCGCATTTAATAATATTCGCTAGAATACTCAGCTCTCTATTTAACATTTGCGACGGAAAACTTAGAATTTTTTTAAAACTAAATATTTTTCAGGAATTAAGTAAGTAAAATAACTGTTTAAAAGAAACTTCTTCAAACAGTCATTTTACTTACTTAATTCCTGGTAAGGGTAGAGAATAGAGATTAGTAGAAAATTATATAGGTACATTTTAATATTACATAATAGATACCGACCCTACTATGTTTCTTAGGTAGACTTGCGTAGATATGGGTTAAAGTTAAGTCTGAGTTAAACACCATGTCATCTGTATAACTTACTTGGTGAGTGACAGATATGACATGATGTTTAACGAGTTAACTTTAACTCAGATCTGCGCAAGTGGGCCTAACAGAGCTACGTCTACGCTAGACCCCTCTACGCAACTCTACGTAGCGCTACGAGTACACAATAATAATATATCTACGGCAAATACATATTACATATTATATCCATAGTCTTCTATGACAAAAGGAGATCTTTATCAGGGGGGTATTAGGATGTTTTTGAGGTGAAAATATCGAAAGGTGCGTTTTATATATTACCTACAGTACAGAATTCCACTGGCAGCTAGAATGTTCCCTAATGTAATGAATTCCTAAATTACCTATCAGTCCGTCCATTCATTCGGCTTTTTCAGGATTATGTTAATTATCCTTCTTTTATTCGTTCGTATTAGCTTAAGTCACACTTAACATGTTTTATTAAAAACAATAAGTTTACGTAAAAATGATTCATTTTTACGCGTCATAAGTCTATCGAAAATCGTTTTTAAACACGGTAAAAAACCAGTCCCGTACCGTCGGGTGTAGTGAGCTCGCTATCGGTGATATTATGTTACAACAGACAGCTGGAGTCAAGTTCTGCGAGTAATACTCGTGCAGCTTTTAGTTTTTACGAGGATGCAACGTATGAAAATTGGTACGATGAAAGGCAATTTAATGGCGAATAATATAAAGCCTAAAGCTTCCAGACACAGAACACATATTAGTGCAAGTAGTAAGCTAAGCACTTTGCTCTAAACAGCAAAGTGCAAACTGTAAATACACAAGATCCATACTATAATATTGTAAATGCGAAAGTGTGTCTGTCTGTCTGTCTGCCTGTCTGTCTGTTACCTCTTCACGCTCAAACCGCTGAACCGATTTTGATGAAATTTGGCATGGAGATACTTTGAGTCCCTGGAAAGGACATAGGATACTTTTTGTACCGGAAAAATGTACGGTTCCCGCGCGATAAACGAGTTTTGGCGCAACGGAGTTGTTTATATTCGTCATTCACGTATCTACGTGTTTTCGTTCGAATAATTATGAGTTACGAACTGGGACTCCATTGGGAAAATCACTAAAACCTAAAGGCATATTATCCATACTAAACTAAATACTAATATTCTGTTTAAACCTTTTTACGCCCAAGCCGCTTAACCGATTTTGCTGTTTGGAATGGAGATACTTTGAGTCGCGAGAAAGTATTTTAATAAAACATTCATATTATCAAATCCGTACCTATACCTACTCAGAGATTAGCCCTTAGCCGTTACTCTCTCTCTCTCTATACCAATTTAATCTAAATCTGTTTAGAGGTTTAAGTAAATAGAGCTAACAGACAGTTATTCAGACAGTTGCACAGTGCAACTTGCACTTTCACATTTATAATATTATACAGATCACATATGGATCAACATTTGTTAAAAAATATATATTTTTAAATACTTTGTTAACAACAAAAGCCTGATAAGTCCAATTTTAAACATATATTATTATTGGCAATTCTTTCCCAAGTTCTTAGTGGTAAAATCACAAACCGCTATAGTCCAAGAGATATTTCCTCGGAGATCCTAATACTAAAATGGTAAAACGCAAACAAGGCACAGTCCAAACGATATCACCTAGCACCCTTAACCCCCCCACATAAGGGTTATACCACGGGCAGTATAACCGCGAACAAGACGGTATATACGTCGGATCGATGGCCGGCGACACCCCGCCCACATTTCACGCCGGAGGTGACGATTGGCCGACTTCGGCGAGCACCTTGCCAGCGACCCGTCGTGTATTATGAAAATTGTTAACCGACTTATAAAAGGAGGTCGGTTCGGCTATATACAGGGTGTAAAAAACTAATAATTTAGGGTGTGTATATAGAGTTTGCTGTGACTTTCACAGCGCCGAAAGAGAAACTTTTTTCACCTTTGTCACAGAATACTTTGCCTTTGTAGGGAAAAACTCATGACGCGGGGTCGCTTGCCCATACAAATCACAAAAAATGCTCTTTCAGCGCTGCTACTTTCACACTTTTACAGTGAACTCTGTATTATAAGGGACATAATATATAAAATATACACCCTAAAGTATTATCACTTAGTTTTGTTACACCCTGTATATGATCTGATTTTTTAACTCGATAAAAAACTCCTCGCTTAAAATGAGTAGGCCCATTTACGCAGATTTGGTAAAGGTAAGCTTGGGTTATCATATTATTTCTATCATAAATACGAAGAAAGAATACGGTAACATGATGTGAAATCGGCAATTAACTTTTATCTCGACTGGCGTAGGGCACGTGGACTGGCATATTTGTATATGTGTGTGATATTTTTTTATTTCTATATCAGTATCCAATTTTAAGTAGGGTTTAATACCCAAACAGTTTAATTTTTACAGTTCTGCAACAATTATGCAACCAACTACACAAACTAGTAGACACAACAGTCACCGACAGCACAAGTTATAAGATAAATGTCTGTTCACCCGTCAATGATAGAAAAATGTGCGTAACATATCCAAATTCACAACTACAATCCAAAATCTTGTTATACCATTTCATTCACAATGACGAACACGGATATCTACCATCAAAGGTGGAATCTCATAAATGCTCATATTCCGTTGCCTGTCTGCGCAAACAAAAAAAAAAACACTTGAAATACGTTCATAATGGGGCAGATGCGCAGGCGCACAATACTGAGCGCCCTGATCGACAGTTGTGATAATTTGAATATGGAACGGTAGCGGAGCGTGGTGAGATGACCGGATTATGTTCGAAGTTATGATGTTTTGTTACGCAATTAAATCGCATAATGCAACAAATCTACGGGTCTACAGCCATCTTTTTAGGGTTCCGTAGCCAAAATGGCAAAAAACGGAACCCTTATAGACTTTTGGATATCGGTAAGAAGTCAGATGCTGCTACGCGGCTAGTCGGTGAAATACTTCGCAGTTGTGTACAGTATATTACATTTTATTACTAGTGACAGCATTTCTGTTTGTATATGACCTGTTCACGGTTAAACTGCTGAAAGTTGCAAAGATAGATAGAGAACCGGTAAAGGTCATGTTACTATAGTTTAAGCCTGAAAAAGGCATGTGAATATCGCACGTTAAAGAATTATCGGCCTAACGAATTTGCGAGCAACATTTTTGCTACTAGGCTAGCTAGGCTATCTAACTCTTAACTTGACAGATAGAGAATGGAGAATCTGTCAAAAAAATTGTGAATAGCCTATCCGGCACTTTATCAGAAAGATGTGGTGAAACAGGCCCTTAGTGTTTAGAATGACTACATAATATAAGTTCCTGATTAAAGTAAGGTACTTTTATCTGGGGGCACGGGAGTGCCCCCGCCAAGATGAGCCAAGCGAAGCGCGCAAGGGCACTACCTACCTTTTGAAGATAGACTAGTGTACCTTTAATTAAACATGTTTGTTACTTACCATGAACTGTTTTGGAGAAGAAGTTTTCTGGTGATTCAATGTTCTTCTTGGGCGTCGCCAACAACTCAGCCCCTGCGATTTCGTTGTCCGGATGCAGGAATAGATCTTTTGTATTCTCCTTGAACATCACACCTGAAAAGAAGATATAAATGATTGATGAATGATTGTTATTCACTTAAATTTTATATATGTGCGTTATGCTTTGATGTGTGAGCTTCAATTCAAAAGCTATAGTGTGTATGACAGTGACGTGGCTCTATGTATGGGTAAAATATTACACACATAGCGACAAGTGCACTAAATAAGTAGGACTGTGGCAACACTTTGTCAAAATTTAATACAGCTGTCTGAATAAGCCAGCTTAGCGGAACATAAGCGGGAAATTAAGAACTCAGAATTTTAACCCTTAGGTCATATTATTTTATAGATTCGACATCGCGCTTACAAATTTTCTGCCTAATAAAATATTTAACACTAGTAGGATTTCCATATCAAGTTGTTGAAAAACTCTACAATGGCAGGCTCGAGGACTCCCTTTAATATCGTCTGGATACGCCATCCAAAAACCTGAGTCTGGCTTTATCCGGACGCCTGGCAACTTTAAGCACAAATGTCTACAACATCTTTGGTCTATAAGGGAATTCTTGGAACTCTCAGGTTTCATCGAAACTCAAAAGTCTTATGGGCAAAAAACAAAAGCATTAATTATTGTAGAAACGAAACAAAGAACACTTGCGGCATTTTCTAAATGATTGGTTTTCCATTCATTGAAACAAGTTTACGAGGCTTTTTTAGTAGTGTTAATGCGAATTACGAATGGTCCCTTATAGGTGTGGTAATGAGGGTTTTAAGTTCGACATTGATTATAATATGTAGAGCTTGACTAGATGGCATTAGGAAAGTGTCGAAAATTTTAATCAGTTTCCAAAACCACGCACACATCAGATGGCGCAGCGCTTCGTGTCAGTTAGGTATGCCTATGCAGCCTATGTCCCTATAGCGGCAAAAGAAAACCCTCTTTTAAACAATTTTTATTAACATAAAAACTGCGAGTCGCATTCGAGCTAGAGTTATCTAGGCTTCTATTGCTGAAGTACATATTTCCTATTTTTAGACATGGCGCATTGCATTATCCAATAAAAAGATACGATGTCAACAGCTCATCTCAATAAGGAGAGATAATGTTTATAATTAAGTCGCTAAAGGGTTATTCAGAAATAAAACTGCAAAATGTTGCCGAGAACCTGCGAAACGCGTGTCTACGTGGAGCGAGTATTTATATAATTACTAATTCAATTAGAGAGCCCTCCACCGCTATTTAAATAGCTGCAGCTCCGAGGGCACTCACGAGACATTCTCCGGCCAAACGCCATTACTCCGGCGGAAATCGCCGACCTCCTCGACACAAAGAACTGTAAAATCCGAGCAATTTGTACCCTCCGCTGGCGCGGACTATATACTTATCGATTTATCGCAAACACACTTGGCGCTTTAAAAAGTCAAGCGGGGCCCCGTCGAGCGGATGTCGACCCTCGGGGTAGGGAGGTAGAACTTAAAGTTGCGAGGGCTAGGCGGGTGCATAATACTGTTTGTCCCCCCGGAGCGTGTAAAAATGCCGTCTTGTAGGCGCGGGGAGGGGCCCGGGCGACATTTTCCCGGCGGGGAGGGGGGGCCACCCGCGCTCTCGTCATTTCGTTGTCATCCGGGCCGTCTTTATACGCGACGCGGCGCGAGCCCCGGCACCGACAATACCGCTCACAATTTTTATTCTTTTCGAGAAGAAAATGCGAAAAAAAGGACTCGCAGAAAATCATGAACAATGCCGCCCTTAGGCGGTATTACCGCCGCGAAATGAATGCTTTGTTAGATCGGGGACGTTCGAGTTACATTAGACTCGTCATTACGAGCCCGCCACATTATTTCGTTTTCAATTACCGAGAGTAGGCGCCCGCTTTTTTTTGTTTACTTGGAATTATTATATCTCCAAATGGAGGCTGTTTCGAATTACGCCGCCTCCTATTTTACTCGTTGAACGTAGACCCGTAGACCTAAATAAAATAAAAACAGCGCACCCGAGTAATTAAGTACTAATGATAACATTTGTCACGAATAAAATACAAACTTTTATTCGTGAAGATGTGTACAATACGTATGAGTTATGAAACTCTGGATACACTGCAGTTATACACCTACACGTTATACATAATTGCTCTACTTCACAGCCTGACTGTACGTAAAGCTCTAAACTTTGAAAATATACCTATTCGTTGACAATTCTAGACTCATATCAGGTATAATATCCATTGTACGTAATCAAGGATAAAGGAACTAGTAAATTGTAAACTAAGCTTAAAAGAACGAAAAGTAAAGCCAAGTAGCACAATATAACCAGTTTAAAGATTAACCCTCTTGCTAATAAAAACTTCTTAAACATGTGTTCAACGTGTGAATAGTTATACAGGAGTTTTTAAGTTACACACACGTTACACAGAGTCTATACATGGTCTATACAGAGAAAGTATGGAAATGACAGCATCGTTATACAGGCCTTATGCCAAAAAATGATTATTAGTAGAAAAAATCTTATGCACCCTCTATACACGCTGTGTAACTTTTTATTAGTAAGAGGGTATGAAGCTAAGTACAACGTAGAAAGTACTAAGTTGTCAGATTAAGTGCGGATGCGACTTGGCTGAACTTCCTAAGTGCACATCGCACCTACGTATTTGCTTCAATCAACTGTAGAGTTAGACAATGATTACTAAATAGTTACTAGGTAGCTTTCGCCCTTGTTCATGCCAGTTAGTATTTAGTAAAGCAACATTATTACGATTTAGTTAGTGTTAATTAAATAACACATCTTGGTATGGCACGGCCTTTTTAGGGTTCCGTACCCAAAGAGTAAAAACGGGACCCTATTACTGAGACTTCGATGTCTGTCCGTCTGTCTGTCTCCAGGCTGTATATAAAGAACCGCTATAGCTAGACTTCTGAAATTTTCACAGATTATGTATTTCTGGTGCCGCTATAACAACAAATACTAAAAACAAAATAAAATTAATATTTAAGGGGGGCTCCTATACAACAAACGTTATTTTTTTTGTCTTTTTGGCTCGTAATCCATAATGGCAACATATAGGTACTTGAAATTTTCACAAAATCCTCAATTATATATGTACTTTAATATTCAATAATAAAATTAAAATAAAATACAAAAAACACAATTTTTTCCCTATTTTCGCTCGGTAACGATAACGGTACGGAATCCTTCGTGCGCGAGTCCGACTCGCACTTGGCCGATTTTATTTTTTACTAATTACTATTACTATTACCTACTGCATATTGTAATCGAACTTTGTTTTAGTAAATAAACCATTCATTTAATATATATTTTATCCGTTCCAATAGTAACAAAGTCAGGCACATGACAAGTTGGAACTATGGAGTTTAGTGGCAATAGATGTTTCTTGTAACCTGGTTCCGCCGAAACAAGTATACTAGTACTCTTTAAGTTACTTGTATATATTGTTTTACATTATTTTTAGAAAACTGTCCTATACAACGTGAAATTTAAAATTTTAGTGGTTGTTTTCCCGCAGCAGGACGATTTACCTAGAGTAGTACTATCGAATCATGTAACTTGTAAGTTATTTTTTGAAAATAACTTACAAGTTATTTTGTATGACGTACTATGGCAACTTTATGCCGATAGGCGCGAACGGCTATGGACCCGGCCGAATTTTTTTTATGAATTGAACAAAAAAAACTTCACAAATCTATTGCACTACTGAGATAGAATCATTTTACTGCGGGAAAACAACCATTAAAATTTCACGCAGTATATTCTTTTGCTCAAAATATTGTATAACTCAAAGTAGTTTCACGCCAAATTACGTCAAAACAAAAGACAGTAGCAAAAGACACACACATTCGCATACATAATTAATTCTGTTAAAAACGAACTTCATAAAGTTTATACAGATTGCCCTTAGCCGCAATCTCTACAAATTCTATGAAGCTCTATAAAAAGCTCTAATCAAAGAGCTTTACCACACCTCTCATCTTTTGATATGATTGGTAGTGATGCGCGGCGGAAGACAATGCTTTGCGCGCTGCCGATTTGTAAAAGCGTCACGTTACATCGAGCTTTTATTTTTGAGCATTCAAAAGCCCCTGAACTTTGAGACTCGCCGCCGCGATCACTTTTTTATAACATTCGAATGTACGAAAAATAATACACGACTTACGGTGAGGTCACTTGGAGCTTTTGAAAGCTTCGCGGCATCTTTGTGGCCATTATTGAAAAACGAAATAAGCTACGACATCTGTCTCACTTGTAGATAATATACCCTTTACTAACAAAAAGATCTAACACTGTCGGCTATCTGTATTTGTGCGCCGTTTCACTTTAAATATTATCATTCAAAAGTCAGATGCGGTAAGATTTAAAATTTAGACTTTTTGGTCTCTCCTGCAGATCAGACCTTATTCTACGGTTGAGTCGAATTATTCATGGACCACCATCGAAAATGGATCGCCATCAGGCGATCCGCTCGTTGCAAGCCCAAACATTTGTCAGAGCCCATCGCATTAAGAATGCAGTTTACGACTTCCAAAACCCATAACCCTTCAAAACCGTTTCCTTATTACGAAAGGGTTATTGCGATAATGAGATTCGGCGACATTCCGAGCGATCTCGATCTGATAACGCTTATCGTTTTCGTGTTCGATAACGTTCAACCCTTAAATTAGAGTAAAAAATATATTCGCGTGCGGAGCGGCGCGGGGTCGCGCACGACACGGTTTGTCACCGGTGATATTGGTGACTATCGTAAATGGAAATTGTGGAGCCGAAATAGATCATCATCAGAATCTTTACTGGTGTCTGGTAGGTACTCTGCTGGTAATAGTTGGATTACTTTAACAAAAAAATTGAGTTCCAAAATTCCACCGCAACATACATACATACATACAGAGCAAATTAAATAAAAGCTTTTAAAAATAATCATGATGTAATTGGTTAGTTTCAAAACTTTAAGAAAATGTGCTAACTGCCACGGTGCTGGTCTGTTTAATGTTAATCGCAAATAAAAATTTCCAAGCGAAAATACATCATCCTCAAAATCCTTAGATACCTTTACGGAATTTGGATAGTTTTAAAACATTGTTGATTGGTGTTAAGATTAAAAAACTTGTGATCATGATGATTACGAAAATAAGTTATATCTAATGGGAACAATGTTCTATTGTAATGGTGTAAATTAATTTCAAAATAGCTTCAGTAGTTTGAACGTTATGGTCTCATCGATTTTATTCTTTTGCATATTATTATTATATTGAAAGCATAATATGTCTCTTTTCGTTGAAGTCGGATTTGATTTTCATACCTTTCCTACCAGCGGAATCGGCATTTGAGATGAGACGGAATAAAGATTAGAAAATATTTCTAAAGCCGGGAAAAACGGACTGGTAGTAAGAATTCAGCGTCAAGTTTGAGTGAAATCCAACTGCCCGTATGGGCTAACTTAGGTTTTATTAAATTTTAATTAAACAACATTTTAATATTCAGTTACGGTTTTTTTCGTAATGAATTCAAAGATTTTCCGTTACATAACCTCTCATTAGACCATATCACTATTCAGTACATACCGAGAAGGCGGTACAAACTTTGAATAGGCCAAGCAAAATATGATAACCCGTAATTTAAAACAAATGGAGACGCCCAGTCGAGCCAACAAAAGTAAGGAAATAGCCAGTTTTGCGTACAAAAGAAATATCACCACAATGAATTTAGCCTGGTAGTGTGGGGTGAATTTAGCCCCGTGGGGTAAAAAACGGATGTGTCAATAATTAACCGTGTGATCCGGGAGCTCTCGCCGGCGGCCATCGATTGCAGCGTTTTTGAGTTTCGGCCCATTGTACCCCGAACAATGAGGTGAGCTCGTCTTGTTTTCGCAGCGCACGCCCGAAAAATATTGCACCCGCCCGGGGCCAGTGTTCACTTGTTTTGGGAATCAACATATTGTAATTAGCATTGTTATTGTACATAGTGCATACTTTCCGAGCTGTGTTGCGTGTTTTTGATTTAGCGGATAAACTTGTAGCTTGCTGCTTACGTTAGTTTTACAGTGTTAAGAATAAATAACTATATAGTTGTTTGGTGGGTTTTAAATTTTAGAATTAGCTTGTAGAAACGCTTGGGTATAACTCAAATTAAGGTTCCAGTGGCGAAAGTTGGCTTTTCTTCAGAGGGAAGCCCTGTATAATTTGTAAGGATTAGTACGTCGCGTCGGAATGCTGGAGGTGGCTGGAAAAAATCCTATTATGTTAGATAGTTCATTTATCGTGCATGGCTTTATAAGGTTACGTAACAGCGACCAATTGAAGCCAAGAATCAGTGAAAAATGCGTATTTGAAAAATTATTGATCTTTGTTAATATATTGTGTTGACGCAGACGAAATCGTGGGCAGCAGCTAGCAAAATATACCTACTACTAAATATAATGAGAGAAACTAAGATCATTCTAAGAGCAATAGGTACACTTACAGAAATCGAAACACAATCATCACATCAATCTGGTGGTTATAAAATGTGAATATAGTAGTTCTATATTCACGTTTTATAACCACCAAATTAGTCAAAACCGAAGCCATCAAAACACCCCAATACATAGGTCCCCAACATAGTCAGCGTAATCGTCGCAGCGTACATAAAGCAATCACGAACAATTGCGTCGCAATCGCGGCGAAATCCGCACCGGCCCTCCCCTCGGGAGAGAACTCATCAGGGTAATCCCCGGCCCCCGTGAATAGTAAAAGTGATGGGTCTATTCATCCCCCTCCTCCAGGGGGGCGCTAAAATTTAATAAAGCCGGGATAGCCGGCCCTATTAATTACGCACAAGAGGCCAGTAATGATACGGAGGGTAGTTGGCGTATATTATTCATGCGTTAGCCGCATCTGAGTCAAGGTTTTAATTATTTATTAATTATTCAGGCTGTCTGATCCTTTCATCTAATTGGGCATTGATTTCGGGTACTATTCATAGGAGTTTACTAAGCGTTAAAGCTTGACCGCTGTAAAGTCGACCCTCGTAGCATACTAAATGTATGCTACGAGTATGCTACGAGGGTCGACTTTACAGCGGTCAAGCTATAGTTATCTATCAGCATATTATATTACAAGTAAATCTGCTTGACGGACAGATTAGTGCAAAGGCCAAAAGAAGCTGAAAACTTACATTTTCGCACATTTATGCTGTAAATGTTATACCAAGAATGAAATTCCATATCAGATATGGACGGCTAAGTAGGGTACCGAATAATACTTATTTCACGCGGGCGAAGCCGTTGAAAAAATCTAGTCTCTACGATCTGCATAGTTTCGAGTTTTACAGTTTTAAATTTTTTTGAGGCATATCTGAATAGAAAGCAAATGAACAATCTTCAATGGCTATACAAGGTCTCACATAACCCCTCGTTAGCTATTCACGTATATTTTGTCAACTGCTATTTATATAAAAAATATGCATATGGGAGCAAAATGGCGAAGAGGGGGAGTAAGTAAGCGAGTGTTAAGGAGGCTTTCAGGCGAACAAAGTTTTCGAGAGTTTTAAATGCCGGGGAAGTGGCCTGACATTGTAATTAGAAGGTTTTGTTGTGGCAAGATGTCGCTACCATCAGCAGCGCGAGAAAAAAAAATGGGAGTACCAAAAAATACTTTGTTGTGGTTTTGCTGTGGCACTTTGCTGACGTAGCAAGTTTGAAAGTCGTTAGACAGCATTCAAATATGCTTTGGATGGTAGACTGGTGTTGGACGAAAATACAAATGGATACACAACACGACGACACTAGGGTTCCGAGATTGAACTACAGAATCCAGAATCCTATAAATTATTTTCAAGTTTGTAGGATAAGAGTGCCAGGCATAATGCCGCAGGCGATCGCAGTCATGTTTAATACTGATGAATAGGTACTTATCCATACTAATATTATAAATGCGAAAGTGACTCAAAGTGTTTCTGTCTGTCTGTCTGTTACCTCTTCACGCCTAAACAGCTGAACCGATTTTGCTGAAAGGTGTGGGTATACTTTAAGTCCCGGGAAAGGACATAGGATACTTTTTATTCCGGCAAAATGTACGGTTCCCGCGCGATAAACTTCTTTTAGCGTAACGGAGTTGCGGACATCATCTAGTATTAATATAAAAATACGAAGATGAATCTGTCTGTGTTTTTCTGTGACCTTAAAGTTTGGGCGCCGGGAAAGAAGATAGGATAGATTTTATAGGTACTAAAAATATTGGGTTCTGGTGCGATAAAGAAATTTCTACTCAACGAAGTCGCAAGCATCACCTAGTTACGCAATACGCGTACTTGCGTTGTACATAAACTGTAGGTACATAGCCCGTCGAGTACAACTCATTAAGATGCAAAAATACTCGTACGGTACGGATGCGTGCACTCCCTATGTTTGGAGTCTTCGAGTGTGGGGTGAGTACAGTAGGAATAGGTAAGGACGCGTGTGGGGTGGATAGGTAACGGTTACTGGTTAGGCTCATGTCACACAGCCATGCGACGAGATTATTAAGTTTATTAAGGCCTACTTGCGCCAATCTGGGTTAAAGTTAACTCTGAGTTAAACATCATGTCATATCTGTCACTCACCAAGTCAGTGATAGAGAAGTTAACCCAGATTGGCGCAAGTGGGCCTAAAAGTGTCAGGTTGTTAGGCTTTCGTCACCATCACAAAAAAGTTTATTACGGTTTCATCATCCATGTGGTCGCTTCAGTGTAGTCTAAGCCTAAGAGCACGCTGTTTCTACGCATTATCCAATGCGAAAATGTGTCTGTCTGTACCAACTACCAAGCTTAAACCACTCAACATATTTCGATGTAAGTATGAAGATTTGATAGTTTTGTATGCGATAAAATGTATGGTTATTTTAAAACTGGTTCACTCGCGATAGTTCATTGTAATGAATACTTTTTTCACCGAAAGAAACTGCTTGAAGATGTAGATACTATAGTAACTAGACCGTGTATCCGCGTAGTATGGATAGAGCTTTAGGTAGAGCGTGTAGGTGTACCTACAGTAGAGTAGGCAAGACCTTTTGTCAGAGCGGGGCCTCTCGTCTGGAGGGCCGCGTCACGGAAACCCCGTCACACTCCAGACTTAACAGCCTCGTACCGGCTTATTACGTGACGAAGTTATCTACACTACTATAATAAAGAGATAAAGTTGGTTTTTTGTTTGTAGGAGGTAAGCTATGAAACTACTGGTCCGATTGCAAAGATTTTAACACCGATATAGGCTATATTTCAGGTGTGAAAAAAATATGTTTTTTTCCTGAAATTATGTCTTTCTCAGAGTTCTACGCGGGCGAAGCCGCGGGTAAAAGCTTGTTACATAATACTAGATGATCCGGCAAACGTTATATTGCCATACCTACGGTATGTGCATGCTTGAGCTCACTGTTATTATTGCGTTGTCATGGAAACGTTGATTATGCTACGCCTGTATCAGAAAAATGTTAATAGCGCGATTCAAGACTGTGCGCCGTATAGTATGCTATAACTTTGCTTAAGAATGAAAAATAGATGTTGGCAAAGTGCGAGTGAAAAGTGTAAGGCGTTTGTTCATTGTTCCTGTGAATCGTTCGCACTTTGTCGGCTATGAAAATTATTGTAAAGATGACAATATATTGTAAATAATAAAGACTACATAATAATATTTTATTTATTTATTTTTATTTATTTAATAAACCTTCTTACAACTACCATTACAGACTATAATGTCCAATACGATAGCGTAGTAAATAGATTAATTACATATTTCTTTTTTTTTAAATAATTTTTATAGCAAGCATTCGTGCAATCGTTTCAGAGCACTAAATCAAATGGTATGTATTGGCCACTTAATATTATGACATCATTTCAAAGCAGAGAACCAATCTTTTATCATTTATCATCCACGTAATAGGCCTACGCGCTACGGATACATCACTTGAGGGCGAAATGTATGTCGACAATAACATAATAACCACTACGGCAATCGAAAATAATACGACGCGATGGCTCGACCGACGACGTCCAGCACTTCAACAAAATATAGCAATAATATTTTGAAAATAAATAGGTCGAATATTCTACAACACAATATAGACGTCTTAAAAAATGTAGAAATTAAAAGTTCGGCAGCAATGAACAGAGGGTTTTGGTTAGTTTGGTTGGAGACTTACGCCATTTGTTTTCTCTCTGAAAATGACTACAGAGAGACTTACTGGCAATGTCTGTTTTCTACAGTGATTATATTACAGCTTATAATATAGTTTCAGCAACGCCTCCGTGGTCCAGTGGTTTAGAGCGTCGCTCTTGACTCGGAGATCATGGGTTCGGTTCCTGCGTTGGAAACATGTTATTTCCAAGTTTGGTTAGGACAATGCAGGCTGATCACCTGATTGTCTGACAAGTAAGATGATCCATGCGTCGGATGGGCATGTAAAAAGTCGGTCCTGCGCCCGATCTCTCGCCAGTCGTGTCGGTCGTCCGTCCCACAATGAGTAAAGGAATAGAGAGTGCTCTTGTGTACTGCACACACACTTGGACACTATAAAATTACTCCTGCGTCCATTGAGACCAGGCCAGGTGGCCTGGTTTCAATGAAACCAGCCACCGTCACCGAAACCGGTGTGGGGAGTATTATTATTATAGTTTTAGCATGGTGATTGTGTAGGTAATGTGTATCTTGCAAAATTGTGTTCCGTATACGTAAATACTGTACAATTTTCATCTGCTACACAGTACACTGCTGTTGCGAAGTATAAAATCACGTCGGCAGTCGGCACCAATACCTGCCAACCACGTCATCAAACCATCTTACGACAGCCATGCAATCCATACTTATGTACTATTATAAATGCGAAAGTGTGTCTGTCTGTCTGACTTCTGTCTGTTACCTCTTCACGCCCGAACCACTGAACCGATTTTGCTGAAATTTGGTATGAAGATACTTTAAGTCCCCGAAAAGGACATAGGATACTTTTATCCCGGGAAAAATGTACGGTTACTCCGCGATAAACACATATTGGTGCAACGGAGTTGTGGGCGTCATTTAGTAGATTACATATGAAAGCAGATTGCACAACATCTGCTAAATTTCGTATACAGAATTTCTGACAGTCGATAGACAGAAGATATTGTAGAGTCGCATGTAACGCCTGTTTTATTTATAGCTTTCGCAAGACACGTAACCACCCCGTCGGGCCCGTCGTTACCTAAATAAAATACGATAGTCCCTATGGTAAAGAGAGAAAAGAATAGACCCAACCCAATACAGTGGACCAACAAAGCGCTAAAGTGCCTCAAACCCACGCCTTAGTACCGCCAAATTGGAACATGGCGGAAGGTCGTAGTGTATGCCATTCAAAAGCATACTTTGTCGGTTGTCCGCCGCCAGACTCGTAATTGGCGCTGGAGTGCCAATTAAAGGCCACTTGCCTCTGTCACCGACTACGGAGGGCACAATAAGCGTTGTCCGTTCGCGAATATACTACCTCCGACGTAGCCTTTATGACGACTATGTAAGGACCACTTATGTATGCTCCGAGGTAGTATAATTGTGGTATACCTCGCATATTATGCCAATTTTAATTGCTATAATAAGATTTGTGCGCTTGTAAGTTTTTAAAAGTGCGGAGGTAGTTATAAGTTATAACTCGTATTAGTCACAGGCTAGGTTTTCGAATCCACACACATTATCATTGTTGATAGTTTATTTGAACAGTTAAGTCCATGTTTTACCAGTAATAAACGTACCCCCACAATAAAGAAAGATAAGCACTGTGTAAACATTATATTAATCCATATTCCATACTAATTACTAATAATATTATAAATGAGAAAGAGTGTCTGTCTGTCTGTCCATCTGTCAGTCTGTTTGTCCGTCTATCTGTCTGTCTGTTACCTCATCACGCCTAAACCGCTGAACCGGATTAAGATGAAATTTGGTAAAGTAGATACTTTTTATCAAGGTGAAATTATAATCACTTTGTGATCAAACCCCCTTCAAAAATTAAGATTAAAAAAAAAAAGGTGAAATTAGTACCTATTTTGTCATTATCTGTCAAGAAAGTTTCGTATAGTATCAGACAAGGATAGTTATATTATCTAACATACTTTTTATGTAATGGGTTAAATAGAAGCCATAATATTATTATTATTACGTAGGCCCTCATACATTTTCACACTTTCCCCACAACATAAGTATTAGCTGATACTCATTTCAAATACGCACTGAAATACTCAGTTTATGTAAATACTCTAGAACTTTCGATGTTCGCATCAATTATGTATAGTTTAATATGTACAGAACCTTTCGTCAAATTGCTTTCGATAGTTTCACCAGTGAAGTTGGAAATCAAAAATGTATACGAATTGAGAAAACGTTCCTCTGATTGACATATCAGTCCATTAGTTTGGCATCTCCGAATGGCGGCAGAATTTTTATTACGTACCTACTTTACAGCCATATCATTCTGACGTCAGTCCCAAACTGATGGACAGAACCGATAGCAGACTGAGTGGAGTAACCCTGGTCTTAGAATTTATCTCAGACGATCAGCGCTCGTGATCATGCTATTATCACTCAAATTAGCCTAAGTCGCTGTCGAAATTATCGCATACAATTTGGGTAAATGCCCCGTTGTATGTGACGTAGGCGAGTCGTTATCCCAGTCGGTAATTGAGTTTCGGGATCACCGCCGCGCGCCGCCCGCGCCGCGTCGCCGCCGGTGCCGGCCCCAAATCCACACTTAATTGCAAGAATTAATTTGTCCCCTCTTCAAATGAGGGACTGAACACATTATATTGTATATTTAATAAGAATAAAATTGAGAAAAATATGCACATTGAATTTTCGGGACAGCATTTGTCCATAACATTTGCAGCCCAAGGAGTTTTAACCAGAACTTGTTTGCCGTTGCTTGGTTTAACATTTCATAAGAATACCATGTTGTAGTTTATCTTACTTAGGTAGAGATTATGTTGAAACCACAACGAAACCTTATTAATCTATAGTCTATACTACTCTTTGAGTCGCCCACCTAGGAATATGTTCATTGTTTGTCACTGTATTTTCGTGTGATCACTTATTTGCGCTTCACATAAAAACTTATATATTATGTTACTAATGGAATCCCATCTCATATTATCTTTCTAAGCCTCTAAGGAACTATAAGTTAAACACCAGTTCGTATACGACGTTTTGAAACGATAGGTACATCGCAATGGCCGTTTACATCGCTAACAGAATTCCTTACGTGAAATCTATCCTATATGAAACCTCTTAACAACAAGCAAGTAGAGTACCACATTTAGAATTCCCTTTCTCATCGCTTACTTAAGCTCAAAACAAATACTAGTGTTTCTAGCGTATAGTGTGCGAGGACCTCACCTCTGACCCTCGGGGGGAGGGATCGATACAGTCCCCGATGACGCTGACTATAACTACCTAATACCAGTTTCGGTTACAGATGTCACATCATCTCTATGTTACATGCTAAGAAATCTTTTCGAGTAAATGTCATTTTCTGCATTTATTTAGGCTTTGCCGGGAAAAAGATTTTCTCTGCATTTATTATTTCGTTTACATTATTTTATAATGAAGTTAGGTTACTGCTTAACAAAAATAATGATAAAATGTCCGAATGTTACATATTATCATAATTATTTTTATAGCATAAACTTTAAAAACAATTACGATATGTTAGTTTATTTACAGTTTTTGTTGTGTGTACTGTTTAATTTTATTATTTATTATTATTATTTATTTATTTATTTATTACAAAATCTTACATCTAATTACAATTTTATATTTAGATATGCCCAAAAACTCTTATCGAGTTTGTCGAGTTATTGAGAGGCAATTTCGGAAATAAGCAAGGTAGGCGAATGTAGAAAATACATAGTTGGCTAAATATAAATATAAAAATGCATTATAAAATTGTGTTGCACGTATGGGTTCATGGAGGTTCATGAAACTTAACATCGGTTGTGAAATACAAAGGACAAAAGGTTTTTCAGAACGTCTAACACGTCCACAGGATTTAGTTAAATCCAAAATCATTTCGCAAAACCCCACAACTCGCTCAAATAAAATATCAAATCCTATAATGAACCGGTGTTTATTTACCGTATCACTTTCATCGACCATATCTATTTCACATGGCAGCGTCATTGCGACACCCCTGGCCCACACCCCTATGTCAGCTACACATGTTTGCCAGCCCTATTTTGCTGTCAAAATCCCAAGCTCTACCTGAATTTGAATTCTAATCTTATGTAATTAAGGTTCACGTTTCCGTGGGTGATGTATTGCACAATCTGGTCATTGTGTACATAGAGGGCGCGCCCCTCGCTGTCGCCGCTCAAACATGGCGGCTAACGATGTTTTTGCGAGCGCCCCGGTGAACGATTTCGCGCCTAATTTTTATGCAAGTGTTTTGAATTTTCAACCGACTCGGCAAAAGGAGGATAAACATGTTGGAATTTTCGGTACGTAAATGAAAATTCCAACATGTTTGTATAATTACGTAACTGAAGGCGATTGTAACACGTTCAATAAAAGTTATTTAATTTTCAAATCGCATCACATTTCCTGAGTTTTAGGGACTTTCTTCAAGTATACAGTAAACTGTAAAACATATTATTTCATTGCCTATAAATTATAATGCCAATTGCCATATAAAGCATTCAACTCTACTCGTCTATCTGTTACCTCACTTCACTTTGAATCCCGGAAAAGGACATTGGATACTTTTAATCCTGGAATAAGGTACGATTATTGCACGATTAAATACGAATTTTGGCCCAACGTAGATGCGGGCGTTATATACTATACTATACAACAAAGCATTCGTTCCAATTATTAATTATTAACACTTGATTATCAAAAGTAGGTACTTATTATAAATCATTAAAATCCTTAAAATTACTTTTGTAATGACCAAAATAAATTCAGCTATACATTAGATGATTGCTGTTATTGCAACATGGAGTTCTCTTGCTAGAGCAGCCACTATAGTTTAGTCCAGTTTGCCACAGCAATCAGTACAGTATTTATTTTACAAGTTTAACACAAAATAAACGCAATCAAAAGTCAAACTAAACGCACTCAATGTCTAATCCTATCCAACTCGTTCAGGTACAATCGAAAACCTTAACAAACATATCACCAGTTTACCAAGACCTCCTACCACTCGAGCATTGAGTACAGAACTGTACATACTTATTGAGTATTTAAGGAGGCTGGGGTCAGCGTATTCTGGTGTTTAACAAAGACACGTCAAAAGAGCACAAACGTTATTAAAGCAGGTATTGAGTTTTTGCTGCGGGTGCGCGCTCCTTGCGATATGTTATGACTTATGAAGTTTGTTAATCCTGCATTGTAAACAGTTTGCTTTTATTAACCGACTTGTTAAAATTGAGGTTCTATGTGTTTTTATAACTGTACATGTTGTTAAGTGTTGTTTCCATTTAAGCGAAAGCTAGCAAAATATGTTTTTATCTAGACACGCGGTAGCGTGTCAAGCCAAGTTCAAGTAAAACATAAGTGGCGAGCAGCACCGTGTGTAATATTACACGAACCATTTCGAGCCACTTTTGAGCCCCTCATAATTCAAAAACTATTTAACATAAACGTTTCAGAGGCTCATATAATGAGACTTGCGAGGTAATTATACGCTCTAAATTTCATAAACCAACTTAAAATGTTCAATAACTTTATGAAATGACTGATCTAATGAAAACTGGCCAAGTTAAATTTAAATAACAGCAATTGTTATAGATATTCAATAAAGCAAAGAAATAGTTAATAGACTTTATTGTTTGTTCATATTGTTATTTGGTTCCTATAAATACATTATTTAAATTTTCCATAGAACTTGGCACTCATTTAGATCTCCATTCTTTTTACGGCGAAGTCCATAGACAAGCATAATAATTGTATTGAACTTGGCTCTCTTTTTTACATTTATGTTTTTGGTGGGATTATCTTTGTTCGTTAACTCTCGGTAATGGGTTAGCAAGATCATATGAATTTTTCCATACCAACGTTGTAACTTGTAGGTAAATATTATAAAAATTTTGATGGAATTATATAGGGAGATGTTTGGAATCTCGGGAATGGACCTAGTTTTTATCATATAGAAATATACCTACATACTAAATTTTGGCGCAATCAATTAAAACGAGTCACAAACCTGAAACGTGTTGTTTTAGAATTTAAGGAATGAAAGATCATCATTTGAAAAAACCTTGCAAATTGTACAAAATACAGATCAACAAAAGTACAAAACGATATGGTGAAAAACGATACCCTTTAGCGAAACCTATTGAGAGGCGATCATGCCTCATTTTGTGGCATTCTCGTATTTTTTGTCTGTGATTGTCCAAACGTAACATTGTCAAATGTCAATGTAATCTCGTAATCTATACAATTGTCATTGTCAAAGCTACAAGCGATTAGCTCGCGGCTAAATAGCTGAATAGGATAGAAATGTCAAAATACAATCTATGGTGACAATCTACGAACATGGCATATTAAGCCTTATGGCGTACTACATAAGGGTGATAGAAAAATGATTGATTGAATAGATTTTGAACAAGTGATACAAGATATTGTTGGTTTTTGTGCAATTGGGCTTAATCGCGTATTTGTCGTTTTTTAACCCAACGGAAGTTTCAAACATTGCCTACAAAGAACCAAAACTGCTACAAAAAATTGATCTAATAAATGATTAAAATAAATATAAGTAGGTATATTTGATGTGGTACTGAGTTCACTAATTATAATGAAATAATTCACGCACAAAAAAGAGTTAATTACATAATACCTAAATAATGTGCTCCTTAAAGATTTATACACATAACAGACAACAATAATTATTGCACTCATTCAATTAACAAAAATGTTTCGGCATAAATCAATACAATTTTACGAAGCTGTACCTGATGCAGATTGTAGATGTTAGCTCTTTAGGGCCTGTTTTACCACTTTCTGATAAAGTGCCGAATAGGCTGTTCACAACTTTTTTGACAGATTGTCCACACTTCATCTGTCAAGTTAAGTGGTGGATAGCCTATCCGGCACTTATCAGAAAGTAGTGAAACAAGCCCTAAAGTCTTATTAAAACATCAAGCAACTTATGTTTTGCTGGCCATGCAGTGCTATGCCTGAAAGTTTCTATAGAATAATGTAGCCAACAATATACAACTTAAAAATTGGATCTCTCATCTCACGCAAAGAACACGTCTTGTTTTCGTTGTTAAGAACTTGATAGCTTCAATTCAGGAAAAGCAAAATTAGATATTATTATAATCGTTGATGTAATTTAAGTTCGATTTTTAGAGTTCCATAGCCAAATGGCAAAAAACGGAACCCTTATAGATTCGTCATGTCTATCTGTCTGTCCGTCTGTCCGTCTGTCCGTCCGTATGTCACAGCCACTTTTCTCCGAAACTATAACAGCTATATTATTTTCATTTCATATATAATTTTTTCATTTTGATAAGACGAACAACAATTCCCTCTGTGAAAATTCCCGAAAGTGGTAGCTAATTAATTCTCGATAGTGTACTTTCGAGGATTTTCGCAAAGGAAATTGTTGTTGGTCTTATCAAAATGAAGCGAGTCACGGAAAATTACCTTGATAGACATCAAATTAAAATATTATGTTCTATGGAAGTATACTATAATACGTTTCGTTCATGTTTATAAAATAGAAGATGTAATGAAATTACATCAAACGATTACCAGATTGCTCCCTGGAAGTGGGCCTAAAGTATAAATTTATTAAAACACGTCATCGACAGCACTCCAAACTTTTTCCAAAGTGGAATAATGTACCTACCGTTGGACAAAGTGTTCTCATTACAAAGGCTGTCAGTGGCGGTGACAGGGGCACGCCCGGGGCCCCGGGGCCCTCGCCGGGGCACAGCGTGGCCCTCCGCCGTCGGGGCACACCCCCGTGCTACGTCTCACACAACCACCGAACAAAACATCAAAGGCAGTTGACACTAAGCGCTTGTGTGACATACCCTTTATTATATCTTAATTCACACCCCTGGCGATGTTTTATTTTTTTATTTTGAACCTTATATTAACGGTGATAAAACACATTTTTTTGTGAACGCAATCATCATTCATGTGTTAATTTTTTGAGCATTGCTGCAATGTATTTTCAACTCTAACCCTTTGTGTTTAGGTATGTTTTACAGTGGTCCGGTGTATCAGGATCGAGCCCATGGCCGCCGGCAGCATACATAAGGGCTATTGATATGGTAATTCGTCTTTGTGCCGGCGTTGACAACTCCTGATATTGGCAATTACGGTATTTGTTTACACACTTTGGGCTTAGCCGAGTGGGTCGCTTACAAAAGTACTTTTAGGTACATAAAATAAAGGAAGATAAGTATACATTGTTATAACGATCAAAGTTGAATAGAATGTTTTAGATGTGAAAAAATATGAGATAAATTTTATAGCAATATAAAAAAACACTTTTTATAGATTACTTATGCCTAAAGATAAGCAGTATATAAATAATACTTATTTTATCTAAACCTCATTAGAAATACTAATTTTTGTACGTAAACGTTAAGTTAATATGTCTAAAGTTACCACGTGCATACCTACGCCCGTAGGCTCACGTAGCACGTGGCTACGAACTACGTAGAACGAACGTAGCGCGTAGCGCGTAGCCCGTAGACGTCATAGAGGACAGTCACGTACACGGTATATAAGTATGGTGCCTTCAGAAATAAGGCTAAAAACTTACTAAAATATCTAGGTTGTAATTAAAGCTCTATCGTTTGGAGCTATTTGTGTTAAAAACACCAACGTTAAAAGAGTGAAAGAAAAATCTTTGCCACTTCGATTATTGCTACCAGTTTGAATGGTGCCTTATCTTAGTTATCTATAATGCAATAAAGTCGTAAAATAGAATTTCAAGTCGTTACAACTTATAACTAAGGTCACTACTAGACTGTTGAAATAAGTAGAGATTTAACAGCTTCCAAATGTAAGAGGTTAGTAAAGGAATTTCAAAGCAATCAAAGCTTCCATCATACGGGCTGCCCGAGAAATTCTGTGAGTCACAAGTTTCTTAGCAGACATAAGCATAAAGGTCGTAAGTTGACGGTGAATGCTCGGAAACTCAGTCTGTTGATGCTGGTGTCCCTCAGGGCTGTGTGCTATCGCCTACCCTATTCATACTGCATATCAATGACAGACCAACAGAAATACAGACCAACGGCATTATCATTGCTATGAGGATGATAGTACAGGTGATACTGTATATACCGGCTCCCCCAATATTTCTCGGCTAAATGTCATTGAGAGTCGAAACGAACTTGTGTCTAAAATTGAGAATTCATTGGAGAAAGTCTCTGAATGGGGTGGACGTAACTTAGTCCAATTCAACCCCGCCAAGACACAAGTCTGCGCGTTCACTATTAAAAACTCACCAATGGTCGTATATCCTCGTTTGCGGGCACATCTTTAACCATCTCCCCTAGCATTGAGATACTTGGCGTTAACATATCGAGCAAAGTCCAGTTCCGATATAATCTAGAGTTTGATTTTAATTTTGGTAAGGCCAAGTTAGCCTCGAAGAAGCTTGGTGTTCTAAACAAAGCGAGACAGTACTTCAGTCCGGACCAACATCTACAACTCTACAAGGCGCAGGTTCGGCCTCAAAAGGAATATTGTTCTCATCTCTGGGCAGGGGCGCCAAAATACCAACTGCTCCCTTTGGATCGTAATTCGTATCCAACGAAGGGCCGCTCGAATTGTTGACTGCCATAGTGTTTCAAACAGCTTGGACCCCTTGGAATTACGCCGAGATGTAGCTTTACTCTGCATCCTCTATCGGTTGTACACGGGGAGTGCTCTGAGGAATTGTTCGGAATCATACCACCTGTAACTTTTCGCCATCGTTATAAAAAAAAGTTATAGGAAACCCATAACGTCGCTGGTAAACAAGAAAACAGCGTAGAGCTCTGAAGTCTGTACTGATTTAGATGAAAATTTGTAAATGTATACTTTGAGTTAACGAGTGATAATTTGACGGTTCTCTCTAGATAAACAAATAAGTAAACGAAGTTGTGAGCAATATACCTACATAGTAATAACTAGTAACCATTACAAACTAAAAGAAACATTACATAAGAGATAAGTAGGAATAGCAACAGATTTGGGCCAGCAACTCAATTAATGCAGGCAGCAGGGTATCCGGGGGTGAGACAGGCGGCAGGCCTCATGGGATGTCAGTATTTAAATAACAAATTGAGTGCACACGATGAATAGGGAGAGTACGCCATGAATTAATTTTATGAAGCCGACACTAGTGCAAATAGGCTCGAATTATATGCGTCCGCGAATACGGGCGGTTTGGCCGCTGCACCGCTGGATCACGAGCAATTTTATGTAATTAAATAGTTATAGTGAAACCAAACGAGCGTAATTTGTGAGTTCTGAGTCGCAGAATTTCGACCCTCAGAAATTCTGCTGCATTCAGTTTCATACAAAAGTCCTGTTTGATCCACACGAGAGTAATTTTGTGAGTCATGATTTGTATGAAAAAGATATTTACGCGACCGAAATTCTGCGACACATAACTCACAAATTACGCTCGTTTGGGTTCACCCTTAAGGTGCCTCTTTCACCGGGAGCATGCAATCATTGTAATGTAACGTTACAGAGTTACATTACAGCATTACATCAGTGAGGGAGGAGAGCCGAGCATTACAATGCGTACCTTGTTATGATACAGTGTGTAATATCTTGATACAACTTGGAACATCGATCTGACATTATGGAATCATTACTAGCTATGGAATGTTCAAAGTCGAATGTTACATTACACGTGAATGCTCCCGGTGAGGGAGCATCTTTAGAACTCTCTACTTTTTTTTGACATAACGCATCGCAAACACCATGACAGAGTAGATAGAATTATAGAGTATGCCGACTTAGAACTAATGTTGAAATTTGACGCCTCCGTGGTCTAGTGGTACAGAGCGCAGCTCTTGACTCGGAGGTCGTGGGTTCGATTCCCGCGTTGGAAACATGTTATTTCCAAGTTTGGTTAGGACAATGCAGGCTGATCACCTGATTGTCTGACAAGTAAGATGATCCATGCGTCGGATGGGCATGTAAAAAGTCGGTCCTGCGCCTGATCTCTCGCCGGTCGTGTCGGTCTGCCGTCCCACTGGGTTATGAGAGTAAAGGAATAGAGAGTGCTCTTGTGTATTGCGCACACACTTGGGCACTATAAAAATACTCCTGCGTAGCTGGCCTGGTTTCAATGAAACCGGCCACCGTCACCGAAACCGGTGTGGGAGCTATTATTATTATTAATGTTGAAATTTTTAAATTTGACGTTTTATGACGAAAATCGTCGCTAGGGTTGTTAACTTGTTACCTACGTAGCCTACGAATTTAAAACTGCGACATATTCGCTGGACGTGTTCCTCTTTGGTCGTATTGTTGTTTGTGTTTTGGCACATGCGATTAAAATTGTCAGAATCCAATTTTGAAATCTTTATTTTAAATATTTAAAAATAAATTATATCAGCTAGCGCGAGGCACATCCCGTTCATAATCCTAGTGAAACCCGACGAATTTGATAGATATTGAAACCCGTCCGTTTCTTTGCAGTCGAACTACTGGTAGTTATGTCTATTGTGACCATGACACTTGGCGATGAGTTATGTCAAATCCCATACATTTTTGACGTATAACTAGCGAATGCAATTTGATTATAATATGTAATGCGAGCTTTTGCCCGCGGCTTCGCTCGCGTTAAGAAGTATTATTATATACAAACTTTCATCCCCTATTTGAACCCCTTGGGGTGGGAATTTATCAAAATCCTTTCTTAGCGGATGCCTAAGTCATAACATCTACCTGCATGCCAAATTTCAGCCCGATCCGTCCAGTGGTTTGGGCTGTGCGTTGATAGATCACCATGTCAGTCAGTCACCTTTGAGTTTTATATATATAGATATAGAAGATATAGATGACTAAGCACTCTGGACTCTGAACGTCTAAAATGGTGACATTGAGACTGTTAGACTAATGCGAGGCGCATATAGTTTACCAATAGATGATCCGTCTGCTGGTTTTACGTGTCACTCTTGTGTTGCGGTTTCCGAGCCGCAAATATCATAATAATCTACTTTCAGGTTAATAATTACAAAACGGTACTAATACCTACTCTTCTAAAATGACCAATGAAAACCCGATTTTGATTGTTCAAAACTCAATAAATCAGTCGTTTAGCGTTTTTTCACATAATATAATATTCTTTTATAATATACATTTAAGAATACCTTCTGTTTGTACTTTGCAAGGAACCGGACTGACTCAAAGCTAAATTAATATAAAGCAAAATCGGGTACAACATCCATATTTTAATAACATTTTAAAAAGATTACGGAACAAAAAATTACGGAACCCAAGAACTATAACTGTAAGTTTCCCCTTGAGTAGGTACAAGCTTTGTAGAGCTTTTGTAGAGAACGTAGTTTCTTAAATCGAAAGTAGATGGCGTTGTCCGATGTTAGCCTGACAACTGTCACAGCTAGCACTTACACAACTTAGTTCGCTAGAATGGAAACAGATGGCGCTAAATCAAAAAAGAGAATGAAGCTAAATTTTTAGAAAAGCGATCTGATTAAAATATTTTGTACGGCATTTAATTTAATTTACTTTAGTAGTTAAATAATACGTTCTTTCATTAATACAAGAAAATAAATAAAACAACAACAAGTGTTAAAATAGACTAGCAGATGGCGCTAGCAGTAACGATTTGAAACCAGAAGTAGTCTAAAAAAATTCACAGCAAAACAAATTCATTTTCATGGACCCCTGCTTACGATCGTGGACCCGACTGTGGACATTTTTTGACAGGCCCAACGTGGTCTACGGAAAGGAAAAGACTAATTGACAGGCCCAAGTCAAGTCTTTTCCTTTCCTTTCCTTTCAAGTCTTGCGTGGACTCCTGGTCCACTTTGGGAATTACTGGCTTAGACTATCGCACCATAAGAGACATAAATCAAACTAAAACCACGGATTACTAAATAGTTACCAAAACGGTGTAACGCATTAAATTTATGACTATCGATAACATTAAAAAAAAAACAAGAGACAAAAGCTAATTCGTAAAAAGTCACGAAACCCACAAACGCGAGCCCATTGCATTAACAAATTGACGTGCTCAAAACTGTAAAATTACCATTCCGAATGTGATTGGAGAAGTTTTTTTTAAAACGCAAACGGCCAAGGTAGCGAGGGCTCACGAACTATTAACATAAGTTTAATGGTTTGTAAAATATTATGATAACACAAAAAATAGAAGGGGTAGAAACGGGAGACATGTTTAATTCATTATCGATTTTTATATCGATATGTACATATTAAAGAGAACAACATCGCGTTTCACACGTTCGAAGTGGATAAAAATTAAAAAATACAAGCGCACCTACAGCTGGATATTATTAGAATAATAGATCAAGATTATGAACGTGTTAAAGAGGTAATAAAAAAAAAAACAACAAACTGCAGAGATTAACATTATTTTTTTACTTGACGAAAAATTAAAACTTAGACAATGGTTTACAGTGTATCTTTACTTTGACGACTAATACTCGGTTTTTAAGGTTTTTTTTTTCAGGAGTTTATCAGCTATTCAACAGGATAGTTGATTGGTTAATGTTTTGATGCTCATGTCAATAAAACTTAGAAACCAGACATGAAAGTGGTAAATATATTGTGTCTTGTTTGACAGAAAAGAGTCAACGTCAGTTGAGTAGAGAGGATCTAAGACTTGAGACTCTAAAATAGGGATCTGAGAAAAAAAAAATATTCAACCAATAATTAACTTTAAGACCACGACGGCTTGATAATTTGACTGTAGCGATATCGATTTTTCTCAGCAATGACTTAAGCTAAGAAATTAAAGTTCATTGTCAGTATTCATCATGTCTTTGTCTTTGAATTACCCATAGCATAACACGATTGGTCAACTTTTATGACACAGAATAATCAATCAAAAATACCTCTGTAAAAAAAGGGATTTTAATTTTGCCAACAGAGGAGAGTGATTTAAGCTTTCTTTGTACATAGATTGGTTCAAGCATACACTTTAATTTGTGTAACAAAGCTATGGAAAAATGCTGCATAATATAGCCATTGTAACTAGTATACTACTGTCTACTTGCAATCTTAGGTCCAATTCTCCCAAAACTCGAAAGAAAACTAAACGAAAAAATATACCTATGATTTATATCCGATGACAGGATAATGGTATGCACAGTTTAAAAACTTAGGAATTTGATCACGGCACTATTAATCCAAATGTACAATTACCGAGGGCGGTCACGCGATTATCGCATTTACAGATAGTGTCATTCGGAATATATTCCCGTGGAAATTGCCCCCGCCAAATTCCAACAAAGCGTTCATCTGATAGCGATCGAACTGCGCTTTCTAAGTTTTCTGGTACGTTTTTCTTTTTATGCAAAGAAATGGTGAATAGCAAAACTTACTAAGCTACTAATTTTGTAGATATTATGTTCTTAAAATGTTTGCTCTTAAATTTGTTTGAAACCATATTCACTAAATAAGTAAATAGTAAATGAGCGACGCCTTTTTGGCGAGAATAAGATTTTACACTGAAAAATCCACTTTTTAATGTCTCTAAAAATTAGGTAACATAATGTAAGTTTTGCCGCCGTGGACGGCATCCAAAGAGATGGCGAGATGAACTGGATGCCTACAAGCCAGGCTGGCCTGCGGTGGCGTTGGAGCGAGACAGATGGAAGACCTCGGGGGAGGCCTTTGCCCAGCAGTGGGATAGTATAGGCTCATTAAAAAATGTAAGTTTTTAATGATTTGATGAGATGAGAGACTAGTCCAGCCCCCTTAGACAAAGTATCAATCGTTAAAAACGATGACGAAATTCGTTATCAAATTGTATGCGGTTTGACATAAGTCATCGCTAAATGACATTTCGCTTGCGAAATCCCATACATTTTGATAACGAATATCGTCATCGTTTTTAATGAAAGGGACTTTTGTCTACAGCCTCAGCTCTTTAATAATAAAGGTTCTGTGGTTAAAAAAGGTTGATTCACCAAACCAATATTATCTATCAACATAATAACTTCACCTTAGAAATAGATCTACTCTTGTTTCTTGTTCTAGGTCCCACAAACAAATCGATGTCGGAAGCTCGGGGTATGATCACAGCATAAATTTGTATGCAGATGAGTGGAGTAATCGCCGGGGTCATAAATAACGTTTACGATTGGGACGACAACGCAACCCTAGGGCATTAGCGCCGCGGGAGGCAGGAAACTGACAAAATGCGGTGACACGGGAGAAAATATAATGCATGTTCCTATAAAGAAGTTATTTCGCAAATGCAGGAAATATTGTAATTATTCAGGAAGGAAATATTGATATCAAAACCTTAGATGCGAGAAAAGAAGTCTCAAGGGATGGAAAATTACTTAGATATTTGTAAGAAGATCCTCATATTTTTTAAAGACAAAAAAAATAGCAGGCTTTGGGTATGGATTTTCTCCATCATTAAAGTATATCATCTTCTAAGGGTACGTTTTGCTAAATAAAACAACGGTTTTAACACTTTACAATTTTCATCTCCATCGTTAGAATTTGACCCCCATTTAACCACCATCGGATTTAATTTGTCTCCACGTGTAACGGAAGACATGGGGGTGGGGGGCGGTGCAGGACGATTGATGCGATCCCAACGAGGGATCGTGTTCAAATCCAGGGTAGATTTCAACCTTTAACCTTACTTTAACAACTACCCTACCTTAGAAGATTAAAGTTTCTTAATTTGAAATTTATTTAATTTTTATTCGGGTAAAGATAAGTATATTTTACATCCCCTTATCAATAAAAAACATTACAGTGTGTAAAGTTTTTTTGCCCTTTTTTAAGTTTATGTGCAGAGACGCTACACAATTTTGTCCTTGTATTATACGTTACAACTGGTTGGGCCGTAAAGTAAGCTTATATTGTGTGAATCCTTTAATATTGGTAAGGAAGTATAAGCCTATATTAGGCATAATGCAGGCGAGTATACCAAAACGAGACGTACGAAAATTATATATGTTACGCTCAAAGACCGAAAACGCTCAGTGAGCGAAAAAATGGCTCACAACGCGTTGTGGTAATAGTGAAACGGCCACGACGCGAAATTCGCGTCGTGGTCCTAGTGAAAACGGCCACGACGCGTTCTGGTAATCACAGAAATACCACAAAGCGAAATTCGTGTCGTGGCTGACGTGCTATTCGACTACAACGCGTTGTGGTAATCGAGTAAAGTCATGACGCGTTCTGAGCATTAATTATAAACAGCCACGACGCGAATTCGTGTTGTGGCCCTAATGAAAACGGCCACGACGCGTTCTGAAACCAGGCCGTGTTACGCAGGAGTAATTATATAGCGCCCAAGTGTGTGCGCAATACACAAGAGCACTCTGGTTTCAATGAAACTAGGCCAGTTACGCAGTGGTAATTTTATAGTGCCCAAGTGTGTGCGCAATACACAAGAGCACGTTACGCAGGAGTAGTTTTATAGTGCCCAAGTGTATGCGCAATATACAAGAGCACTCTGGTTTCAACGAAACAAGGACAGTTACGCAGGAGTAATTTTATAGTGCCCAAGTGTGTGCGCAATACACAAGAGCACTCTGGTTCCAATGAAACCAGGCCAGTTACGCAGGAGTAATTTTACAGTGCCCAAGTGTGTGCGCAATACACAAGAGCACTCTGGTGCTCTTGTGTATTGCGCACACACTTGGGCACTTTAAAATTACTTCTGCGTAACGTGCTCTTGTGTATTGCGCACACACTTGGGCACTATAAAACTACTCCTGCGTAACGTGCTCTTGTGTATTGCGCACACACTTGGGCGCTATAAAATTACTCCTGCGTAACACGGCCTGGTTTCAGAACACGTCGTGGCCGTTTTCATTAGGGCCACAACACGAATTCGCGTCGTGGCTGTTTATAAATGCTCAGAACGCGTCATGGCTTTACTCGATTACCACAACGCGTTGTGGTCGAATAGCACGTCAGCCACGACACTGAGCGTTTTCGGTCTTTGAGCGTAACATATACACCCATGCAGACTCCATTTTGCTAATAGTGATAGAGATAATAATTGTTTTTAAGCTCCTTCGAAAAAACTTTTTCAGTTTAATCAGTAGGTTTCTATGGAACGACAGTAGGGACCTTCTTTCTTTTTTGTCAATAATGTTAATAGTGCAACATCATTTGACAGCATTTCAAAATATTGTGCTGATGAGCTGGATTGTGATGCAAAAATGCTCTAAAGCACGACAATTATCAAGCACTACGTTATAGTAGAAAGCTACGCTTGCTACGCCATAAAGCTGTCTTCTGTGATCTGTCTTTACTTATTCTGTGTTAGTCCAGGAGCCGGACAATTAAAGAGCCAGTGTCGGCTAGTTGGTTTTTTTGGCGTATCAGTTGCAAGAAGTGGCGAACGTGACGCGCCTCCGAACTCCCCACTTGAACTAAACAATACCGTATAATATATTAATTCGAGACTCCCTTTAACGTTTCGCCATAATTAATGAATTAATGGCGAGGAATTTGTTTGCTTTCCCGCCGAAGGCACGAGCTTTATTCGCTTGAATTTTCCCGACGACTCTGTAATTGGATGACGATTTATTTCGGCATACATAATTTTATGGGAAGAAACTGTATTGTGGTACCATTTACAGTATAACCTACGGGACCCGTGAGTCCGTGACCATTGCTGTTTATCACCACTTTTTTTATAAATCTTTAGGAAAATTTAAAAAAAAGATAGAGAACATGAATGGTGTCTCGCGTTAATGCTGCCTATTTCGCGCCAAATTCCAAGAGACATAATAATATGACTTGCCGTGGATTACATACTATATAATAATTATTATAGAGTAGGAACTGACTAACTGAGACTTTCTGACCCTCTCAATACACAAACCAGCTAACGAATAAAAAGATTCACGCTCTATACTATGTTTGGTAGATACACGATATGGTATGTGACTGATGTAATGAAAACTGGCCAAGTTAAATCTAATGTAGGTACTTTAAGATCTCACATTATTTAAATAACAGCAATTATTGTTATAGATATTCAATAAAGCAAAGAAATAGACTTTATTGTTTGTTCATAATGTTATTTGGTTCATATAAATACATATTTAAATTTTCCATAGAACTTGGCACTCATTTAGATCTCCATGCTTTTTACGGCGAAGTCCATAGACAAGCATAATGTTTGTATTGAACTTGGCTCTCCTTTTTACATTTATGTTTTTGGAGGGATTATATCTTCGTTAAAGTGTTAATACTTTCAACAAAGACTATTTTGATGAAGCCAAAACTTCCTTTCGTGATTCATATCAAAGCGCAAACTTTTTTGACAATGACGAGGTGATTTTTCCGTAAAAATGCACATTAGGGAGCCGGAATTGAGTCGTCAGAACTGACGAAAACAAAATTAGGAATCGTGAGCGACACGACACACGCCAAAATCAGATGCCTCGTGACGAACTTTCTCACGTGTTTCAGGCTAGAGTCTCGACTCTAGAGTCTAGACTCTAGACCATGATAGGTAGTCAATAGTCATATTGTCAAAAGTAGATTTAAAAAATACGACGTCGTGTGCCACTCGGGGACTGTTGCGGTAAAGCTAATTAGCAGCTAGTCTGCGGAACTTAAACGACGTTCGACGAGTGTTAGGTTTATTTTTGTTACGGAATTTTTTGATTCGGTCGCCGCGCTCTAAGCAAGCGGTAAAAGGTGGCACGTGGCATGCTATAATAGCTCTGAGACCTCAGACCTACGGCCTACCACAATGACAGAACTCAACCTAAAGCACAGAACAGAATATACAATAGTACTTTGTTCCTAAAGTAATGGCTATAGTATTAATAGCGGTGCCTAGGCAATAGGCATAGACCCTATAGTCCAGGGGTGGCCAACTTGACTAGACCTAAGATCTACTGTGTAGGTACTATTATCTATTCTGTGCTACTGTTTACTAACGAAACCCTGTGCGATCTACCAAGTACCCTAATTACATACTTATTGAAATCTTAAATGAAACAGCATAGTGTAGCTTATTGGTCATTGCACAGTCTGGTCTAATTATTCATATTTTTTATATTTTTTGCCTGGCCGCGATCGACTGGACTAACGTCGCGATCGACCGGTTGGCCACCCCTGCTATACTATAGTATAGCATAGTTACTCTACAGTACAGAGTAACTTTAAGAATAAAAATAGATATTTGATGCTACGATTACGTAGCTGTTTGGAGCTCATGCTCACTCCCCGGCCCCAGTAGTACTGAATTACTGATATGTCCATTAGGGTGGGTCGATGAAGTATGAAAAAAATTTTTTTTTCGAATTTACTTACCCAAGAGGTGGCAAAAGTTGCTGTTTTGCATGGAGATTCTAATAATATAATCAGATCTAAAAAAATATACTGGCCTGAGCCCTCTACCAGCCGTCAAAAATGCAACTATACAAGAATATTCACTTATCCGTCTAATAGCTATTACAACTAATTCCCATGACTTACCATCATCTTTATTATGTAGGATTAATAATGAAACAACACTCTAATGCAATATAATCAAAAAAATATTGTAATTTTTATAGAAAAATATAGTTTCAGGACATAACACAAACAATATTTTTTCATTTTTTGGGGATTTTAAACTGATTTCCACTTTCGAACTCTGGTATATCTGCGCGAGACTTTAAAGACATGTTTCTTATTAAACTGTCCCTCGCCGATTCACCTATGACCCTCTGAAAAGCCTCTGTAACTAACTTCACACATCTCTCTACATTTTGAGTATGGCAAGGGTAGTCAAACCATGGCACTTGGTTTTTTGTACCCATTTCTTGAATTTCCTCATTACAGTGTCTTGAAAGAATCGGCGGAGGACTAACGGTTACATTTTGCCACGACAAAAAGTCGATATAATCATCAGCAAAGAAGTTTATAGGTAGAGGTTTAAAAGTCCGGATTTGACTGGTTGAAACCGAAAGACTCGCGTTTTTGATTCGCTCTACAGCAAGTTGTTGCTCGTGGTCTCTCTCGTCGTATATAACATTGCTAACAGCACGTTTTCAGGATGGCCAAAGAATGTGTTTCTTTATATAACAGGGTCAATAATAGCTCTCACATTTTCCGGCAAATCTCTTGAGTATTTAACTAATTTATAGACATGGTGTGGTCCGTCTTGTAAATAACTACGGGATGCGCTTTTATTAAAAACCACACTGATGCATAAACTTTTATTATGTACTCAACAATACTCTGAAGTCTTTCTGAAGGCTTTCTTGTTCAGCACAAGTAAGTTGTGCTGATGTAGAGTCTCAGGATGCGACTAGAATGAGCTCGAATGAGCCATTTTTCCAGGTTGACGATTTTCTGATTTTGGGGAGCAAATGCTGTTAGAAGTTGTTTTATTTATAACTAATACAACACTAAGAAATATATTTAGCTCTAGAAACAATTTATATCTAACCTTCCAAACACGAATCTCAGAACCTGACTACGAGTTCTAAAGGGCGGTTTTTCTCCGGGAACCGTGACAAAACGCGTTTTGTTTTACATTGTAATCAGGTCTGAACATGTTGTAATGCGTTTGATACATAAATACAAGATAATATAAAACAGAAAATGCAATAAAAAAGTTAAATCTGAATAGGAAAGTATATGAAACACGTTACAGCAAAATAGGTATTTTTTTTAAATAACATCGCAGGTAGAGGTCTTAAGGTAGTATGCTAGATTTAAATTACTATTTTTCCTGTGATCTATGTACTCATATGCAACTTTTAAGGGGTCTTGTCAGATCAAATTCCTAAATAAGTAAAATCGGCCCACCCTAATGTCCATAGCAGCTCTTATTATAGAGAAGTTATTTAAAACTAATAACCTAAACCTAAATGAAATAGGTTTTCATTTATTAGTCTACAGTTGATCCCGAGTTGAAATAGTAGAACTTTGTCAATACTTTATTGTTTCACGGTGTAGACGGCTCAATATTGCTGGATGTCAACAATACCCGAATTTTTCGATACCGACCAACTTGTATCAATGATGTGATTTCACTACATTATTTATTAACTCCGCAAAAGTGACATAAGAAGGGAATTATATTACTTTTGTGGACGTAAATGCGACAATATTTGGTTTAGAAGTGCGTGAACGCAAGTGAAATTTTCTTTAGCGAAAATTACTTCTTTGACTAGACAGATTTTAGGTACTTAATTTAAACCTGGGATAAGAGGGTGGTAGGAACGATACCTATTATACATCATAATATTGCAATACTATATAACTCAACTTAATAATAACAAGGTCTGCTTGTTAACTTTGAGATAAAGGCATTTAATAAAATATAATACCAATTGGATAATTATTTCGCATTATTTACATCCTTACTAATATAAATCCTAAAGTCTGTTTGTTACAATCAACCTGCTGAACTTTTGATAAGCCCTATTTATTCCCCCGGGAAAAAGGTTAGTTTTTATCCGGGAGAATTCTTGCTATAAACGAATTTGCGTAACGAATTTGCGTACGAAGTTGGGGGGGTACATCTAATCTACTATCTAGTAGTATTATGATTACCTGGTAGGAATCCAAAAAATTGTGTACTTCTTGTATTATGAGTCTAAACCACGATAACATTTTATCGTTACGAGTATTGCATGTGCATTAGCGAAGCACATAAAACTAACATTAGCATTCGAAAGTTATTGGCAAAATTGGCGAAATTGGGTAACAATAAAAAATATGGGAAATGTCAGATACGCTCTTATGCAAATGTTGCATGCGATGCAATTGTCGTGTTAGGCCGTTGGTTGGTCGACAGTGGGCGATTTATGTGTGTCTGTCTGACACGCGAGCACTTATGATCAATTGACTTTACTTGTAAACTTCGAGTACTTTTGGTAACTTTAACTACAGTTTGTACTACGAAGTGGTAACTGCCACAGTAATGGTGGTAGTGACTACTGACTAGTGAGTACCCTACAATAGTTGCGTAAACGAGGTTGAAGCACAATATCATGTTAAGAAGTTGGTGATCTGGCAAACTTTTGCCTAGATGCGTGTTATATCGGATATTATGAAAAGTTGTAAGTATATTTAAAAAAATTAAACTTCAAAATTGTACTTGAAATTCCCTATTTCAAAAACTAATGAACCGATTTTGATGAAACTTGCAGTATTCCCTAAGTTGAACAATAACTGCTACAAAAAAAAAAGAATTACTTTTTTTTTGCTTAGCCTTGTATAACATGGTCATATTGACTTGACACATCGCTGCCCACTGGAATGCATTTAACATAATGACGTCACCAAACCATGCGTCAAGTTAATGTGCCCATGTTATAGTTCTGGACATATGCAAACACCAACATGAAAACTTACATACATTACACTATTGAAATTCAGCACATTTGTTCAGATGCTGATATTATAGATTAACATATAAATTATATAATACATAAACTGGGCATTTCAGAAAATGTTACAAACATATTACAATATAATACCAAATTGATAACCTCCTTTTTTGAAGTCAGTTAAAATAGATATTAGTCGCTTCTCAGATCTAGCAAAGCATTACACCCTAGTAAGACTAGTCTTACAGCATGTGTAAATTATTATAATCAGCCAGTGCTAACTTTATAAACTATGTTTTAACCTACGAATAATAAAAACTATAAGGAAATGTAACTCCCATACTTCAACCGTTTTGAATTTGGTTCCTTTTCTCACACTAAAATATGACAATAGCTACGAAACACTAACACTTAAATTTACGAAAGAAAGCCGTTGACAATAATTTGTTACTTCTATAAATACACAAAATTGTGTAACGAATACATTCATAAAGTATACATGTATTTAGGTCTCATTTTGTAGACTCGCGGACCAAATTTTTGACACAGTTACTCGTCCTTAGCTATTATAATCCGTAGTTTTTAACACATGAGGCCCAAATATAGCAAATATAGCTATATTATAGCAATGGCTGATATAAATATAACCGTCTATTTTCACCGAGGCTGGTACGCCATCTTTTTGTAAGCCGGCCCCAGCAGCGGCGTCCATCTTCAGGTGCCTACTAACCCAGAGGTCAGAATGCATGCAGCCAATCCCACTTTATGTAAATACAGTAGCCGTAGAATATTTTTGTGATGAAGGGACAAATTGACTTACCTCTTTCATGTTTTTGCCAAGCCAATGCAGCACAGAGCAAAGCAAGTGTTTTTCCGGAGCCTGTCGGAGACTCCAGTAAACAATTCTGACCTTTCTTGATTGCTGTTATCACCTGAAGAACAAAGAAATTATGATTTTGATTAATAAACAAAAAAATGTAATGGAATTAATTAAACTTTACAAAAAATGTTATATAATTTACATCCTTTTCTTACATTCAATGACTCACAATAGTACATGAGTTATAAATGTAAGAAAAGGATTATAAAGAGAAACTATGAGGAAGAACTGACACTTATAGGTTAGTTTGACAATAAGCAGCGGTCTGCCTGCTTTGCATTTACAGTGTAAACTGTAAAGTAAAGCAAATAACTTTTACCTGGGACATCAATGCTACTTGACTTCCATAAGGATCTACAGGTAACTTCACTTCTATTCCTCCAATCATCCTCTTGAATACAGGTTTTGGGGGCTCATTTACTACCACTGAAGTATCTTTAGGAGTAGCAGTAAAAACTTTTGGTTTTGGTTTTGCATTTGGAAACAAATTAGTGATTACAGCCTGTCGACTGGTCTTCATTGAAACCTTCGGAAGCTCGTCAGTACCATCTTCATCACTGGTTACCACACTTTCCTCGCTGGGAATCGTTGCTTGATCAAAACTTTCATCATCTGATATTTCTATAACCTTAGACATTATTGCTTCTGTAACGGCTCACCTCACCAAATATTTTATCACAAAAATTAATTTTAATTCGTTTGTTTAAATAAATACTTAAAATCAATTTAAACTACTTAGTTGTTTCATTAAAATAAGCAACGTTAGGTTTGTTTTGAAATTTTGCCTCTTGTTTAGTTTACATGCTTCATGTTTGACACCTTTGACAGTGACAGTGGACGGCTGACATAGTGTTTTTTTAATAAGATCGAAACAGTATGTTAAAACTGTACAATGTAGAGCCCACGACTCACGTCCTTGCTACTTGGGCAATACCGGAACCCCTTGACCTCGCTGTCTGCCCGTTTGTCTGTTCGTAACTTGGCTGCATCTCTGGAACCTTTTCAGTATTGAGTTTCAACTAAGATGTTAGGAGAGAGTCATTGAATGAAGCTAGAGAAATTTAATTTTTCTAGCTTCATTCAATGAACTTCATTAAATAACATCAATTCTTATCTAAGATATTCAATAAAGCAAAGAAATAGACTCTATTATTTGTTAATAATATTATTTGGTACCTATACATACATATTTCGATTTTCCATGAAACTTGGCACTTATTTAGATCTCCATCCTTTTTACGGCGAAGACCATAGACAATAATAATGTTTGTATGGAACTTGGCTCTCCATTTACATTTATGTTTTTGGTGGGATATCATTACTTTTTCTCAAGAAAACTTTCCGAGCAAGGGTAGACACCTTAATCTTCCCAGTTCAAACATATAATAATTATAATATTCGACTATATTCAATCGCAACCTTAAGGGGCTAATTCACCACTTCCCGACAAGTGTCGGATATGCTATCCGCAAGTTATATGGCAGATACTTATTCTGTCAGATAAGTTGTGGATAGCCTATCTGAAACTTATCAGGAAGTGGGGAAACAGCCCCCAAGCCTTATTGAGTATCAGACGAATAAAACAAAGAAAATCCAAGCGAATGGAAAAAGCAGCTACCATCAGGACTCAGGAGGCATTGGAATATTACGGAATAATACAAGTGTGTTTCCAACCTTTAACTATAGGGTACAACTTATTGTGCGGAAGTGTAGCTATTATTATAGCTATCTAACAGAGATACAGACAGATGGACGGATTAACGGACAGACGGACAGACAAACGGACAGACGTATTAAAAGAATTCTATGTCTATTCCCAGGACTCAAACTATATCTCCATACCAAATTTAAGAACAATCGGTACAAGCAGTTTGGGTGTGAAAAGGTAACAGACAGACAGACAGACACACTTCATAAAGTCACCTTCTATTAATTTCCTTAAGTTTTTCACTTCACAAATAAATATTTACGGGGAGCTCCCATATGTACAATAAACGTGATTTTTTGGCCTCTTTTGCTCAAAATCAATAATGGCAGCCGGTAGGTACTTGAAATATTCACAAAATCTTTAATTATATTTTTACTTTCAAAATATGTAATAAAAGTAAAATAAATTAAATATTTAAGGGGGGTGTCCATACAAAAAACACCATTTTTGCCTAGTTTCGCTCTGTCCAACTCGCACTTGACCGATTTTTTTGTTTTCTGATTTTTCCCTACGCTTACACACAATTACCGAGCTGGATTCCAAATTTCAGCCTTCTAGGTCATCTCGAAGTGGGTTAGAATTTTGATCTATAGGTCAGTCAGTCATGTCAGTCAGTGATAAAAATGTAGATTTTTGGGTGTTAACATCTTAATAACCGTTTGAGCTGTGCTCATGAAATTTAGAGCATATATTTATCTCGCAAGTTTCATTATATGAGCCAAATTTGAAACGTTTATGTGAAATAGTTTCTGAATTATGAGGGGGTCAATAGTAGCTGCAAATGGTTCGTGTAATATTACACACGGTGCTGCTCGCCATTCTGTTATGCTGGAATTTGGCTTGACACGCTACCGCGTGTCTAGATAATTTCATCATGTTTTGTGCAAATAAAGAATTTTGAATTTGAATGTTAAATTTGAATTTTTTAAGAAAAATTCATAATAATAATTATAACTTCAATCTTAGTATTTCTTTGATACTCATTACTTTTTCACCAGTATCAGCACTTGAGTGCCAGGGGTATTTTTTATTACAACTTGTTATATTGATTTGTATGGCCTAGCAGTAATTGCATTAAACGTGGTGTCGCCTGTCGTGTTGTATATCAAATTACAACGCGCCATATCTCCGATGACAACTCACTCGTGTAATGGCGCCGAATTTCGGCGGGAACGCAGTACTCTAACTAAACAGCCGGGATTTTTGACTAATATCTACGCGTTAACGGAGGGTGAAGTAATAAAATACATTTATTACACTCCTATCACTTCACGGCAGTATAAAACTACGTCGCTGTCTGTCCCTACTCCCTATAGAAGAATTTTTAACAAACTTTTAGGAGCTGTTGATATCTGAAATTCTCGAGGAACAACAGATTTTCATGAGAATATTTTACTTAAAAGATCTAAGAATGATTATAGAGGAAGCTTCATTAAATTATAAGCCTACTGTCAAACCATAGGCAAAAGTTTACATATTTTTAACCGACTTAAAAAAAAAGGAGGTTATGTTGGGTCAGTTTAGTAAGTTTTGCACAGACATAATAATATTTTAATATTCTCAATATACTTAATTGGAAAGTTTTGGGCGCTTATGAAGTTGTATGACTTGTAGGTGTGTCGTCTTAATATTTTAACGCCCGTAAAGCTATTAAGTGTCAATATTAGCGTGCCCCTAATACAAGTAACTTTAGAACGTGAATGTCATTATAGCGTTGTGATACCAACCGTGAGAGGTCAAACCCTATTAAGGGAATATTCTTGGCTTCCGTTTTATTAACATAACGATAGTTATTGGTGGTCGTGAGTAACGTGACTCGTGAGTTTACAGAGTGTCACAAAACTAAGTGATATAGGTACTTAGGGTGTGTTTGTGTCCCTTGTATAGAGCTCACTATGAAAGTGGCAGCGCTGAAAGAGTTTTTTTTGTAATTTGTATGGACAAGAGCCTCATCATGAGTTTGCCCGTACCACAGAATATACAGGGTGCAATTAAACCTTCCTGCCAAATTTTTTCCAGGGCTTAGGTATCATTAGGAGAGTCCAACCAAAAAAAATTGGGTGTTATTTTTTTTACTTACATTTTTTATCCCATTTAAAATCGTTGCAGAATGGTCACTCGCGGCGGTGGATGTGAGAGGGGCGGGGCGAAGCGCGCGCGGGGGCACATCACGCGCGGGCGACGCGTCATGTCCATTAATTGTAGTGTTATATTTTAGGATAACTTTCGGAAGCTTTTTCTCAAAATTTTAGTACTTAGTGATTATAAAAGAAAAATTTCGTGTATTTTTATTTTTAACAAGGATCAATGTATCAAAATTTGGTAGGAAGGTTTAATTGCACCCTGTATACTCCGTACCCGTACTAACATTAAAAGAGTTAAGTACTCATTTAGGCGCTGCTATTTTCACAGTGAACTCTATACAAGGAACACATACACAATTACACACTCTAAAGTATTATTACATAGTTTGGTTATCCCTAGTAAATTAATTAGATTCACTACGGAGTTATTAGTAAGTACCAAGAATTACAAAAAATTTTATTAATCCAAAATAATAATAATAATAAAGTATAATAATAATAATAAATATAATAATTAATAAAGAATTTGAATTTGAATTTGAAAATAAAATCTAGATGGTTTAATTTTTACGTGCAAATAAGAATCTCACAGAGATCGTACAAGAAAAGCACGCTTCTGAGATAAAAAGTATACTATGTTCTTCCCTATAAATTAAACTACAGCTGTGCCAAATTCCATTAAAATCAGCCCAATACATTCAGAACCTATTCAATCCAAACAAACATAAAAACCTTTCCTCTCTATAATTAGTACGTGAGGTACGTTACAGTACAAAGTTATTTCAGTACGATATTTCATGTGTTTTAACATCTTCTACTAAAAATAATCATTTTTATTATTAATTTAATAAATTGCAACAGTATGTCGAAAGGGCACACATCCCATTCTAAATTATATTATCCAAGTTTTATTATAGTAATCCTTATGGCGCTATATTGATAATAAAGTTCTTTTTGAAGTAATACTATAGGACCCTCAGAAATGTAACAAATCTGGTAATGAGATATACATAATATCTTCATAGCCTAGGTATATCTAAACCTAGATGTATCTTCATATATCTAGGTTTGAGAAGAACCAGAAACACGATGAATGTATTTTGCCTCGATAAAAATATGAAATTTGATGATTATTTTTAAACGAGAATAGATATATTGTAGGAAATTATTCTTATTGATAGACACCTTTGCAACCCAAAATCGTATAGAAGCATTTTGCTTAAATGCTCCCAGTTATTTTTTAAATAAACAGAATTACGTTTTTTCGCATGTTTTCCGAGCGAGCCGATAGCTTCTGGCCGCAGCGTATTCACGACTTTATAGTCATACAAATTAAGTATAAAATTGCCCTTGCGGTAAAATTACTTTCAATATTATAGCGCCTTAACTCTTTGGCATAAGGGCTGTCTGAGCTTGCAGAATTAAAATAACTTTGGACACTCGGTGTGAACACAATATAAACAATATATAGTATATCATCTTTACTTACACTAAACCTAAATCGTAAGGCGTACGGTCTACACAATCATGAGCATGATTTCCAATAAATTGTAGTAGAAACACACAGTTTTTATGTCTCTACGTCCATTCGAATGTCGCTAAGGTTGATGGGATATGGATGGCGACCACAACGGAAGATCTTCCAATTGAGCGAGGTGGTATTCTCTGTCAGGCCGAGACACACGTCATTGATTTCAACTGTCTTAGGTATAATCTACCAAGTACCAACGCACTTATGGCCGTTCCCAATATTTGATCTATCTCTGATTTTGCCCTACTAGAGATAGGAATAGCTCTCATTAGAAGTTAGACAATAGAGACATGTATTTTATGTCAATTGTCAGCTGCGATCGGTCGTATGTCAAACCAGAGATAGATTGGATATTGGGAACGGCCGTTAGACAACTTCGATAGCGCGTTGCAGGATTGTGGCACTATATTTCTGCTCGCGCATAAAACTGGTCTCTGTGTTTGGCAAGCTTGTTTTCAAGCGAACGGCTTACTCTACTGTGTATTCTCTCTGTACTGTGTGATAAGGATGACACCCTAATTTTCGGTCCATTCGTTGCATTATGCACCGCTACCAAATTGCTTGTTCCCCGCTACACCCTCTCTGTTACTATTACTGAATATTAAGCTTACGTCGCCAATTGAATTATGGCTTATTAAATTATTTGGATTTTTGGGACTTTTTATATAGGATTTGGGAAGTAAACTTTAGCAATTAAGAGTGAGTTGCATCAACCTACTCTAACTATAACCTTAACTTTAACCATAACAAATTGTGAAATGAACTGTCAAATCCCTAGACCCTAGCAAATTCACCATATTTGACGTTAACCTTAACCTTAACTTTAACTACGGTGCAATTCATCCTTAGTCACTGCTTAAAAAATGTATTTGGCCTTGCCGCAGTCGGGTGCAAAATAGAATTTTCACTCTCTCGTGTACATTTGCAAATAATAATTATTTAAAGCCCGTGTTGCCCGTGGGCGACGGTATAGTTGCCAGGTATAGTTATCAGCCATGAGTCAAGACTCATGACTTATGAGTCTTGACTCATGGCTGATAGCCAAGATTCGGTAGTGGAGTACCTAATGTTGGATGCATATGACAATGGGTGGTCCAAGTTCCGACATTCCTAGGTGTTCTGGCAACCTTAAATAGGCTTCAGCTGACACTAAGCCACTAGCAGGAGCGGCTAACTATAAAGAATCATCTCGCCTTTTTACCGCCCAAAAAGGGCACTCTTCGAGTGTCGGGACTATTAAAATTAAGCGATAATGAACATACAAGTAGGGCTTAGGTACTTTTCCGTGAAAAGTTTTCTACGAACCGATAGGGCCTTCTGCGCGCATTGACGTGCAATACATAGGGATGTCACATACAAATTGACTGAAATCATAACATTAGCTTACATACTGAACATAACTTATGTTATGTTTAATAATATGTAACCTTTTATGTTAGCAATCAAGTTACGGTTCAGCAATTGTATTTCTTGCTGGATTCGGTGTTGCAAACTAAGTAGACTTACAACTATATAAATTAGTAGCTTGTTTACCTAAAAGAGTTCAATTCTGGGTATTCCAGAGAAGCTAACCGTTTCAGGTATATCTAACGAAAAAGGACGATACCTAAAAGTCTCCAATCTAAATCACTGACGGCTGACGCTGAGATTTCTGAATCTTGAGTTGAGGTGCTTAAACTGCAAACACCAGTGCGACGTCCCTATATTTTACATCGATGTCCTCAAATAATTCCGAGGAGCTTGTATCGGCTTATTTACAGCTCGATTATAACATAGCCAAGTAATTACAGCTGACATTTCATAAATGTATTGTGGTAAATTGCACCACCTTGTAAAGTTAATTGGTGACTATGTTTAGACACTTATTAATTTGCCAATAATTAATAATAATTGCTCGTATTATGTCGCCGTAGTGGCCATTGAGAATTATCATAATTTAATAGGCAAGTTTTTCCGACTTCTTTTACTTAAATGTCGAGTACAAAAGTCCTATTTACACAAGTTATAATCACTTAGGTATAATGTAAAAAGTTCAAACTCAAGATGGTTTGGTATATAGATACATTTACTAGAAAGAATCTGGGAAACTTCAAAACAAGTAAAAACAATATAACAACAAAAACACATGATTTCTTAGATAATAAAGTTTTATGTTTATAAAACCTAGGAGGATATTTTTTCCAAAACTCTCTTCGTACCTACTTAGTACTTTTTATCACGGCCCGGCCGCATCTGCGTGTATCGTTTGGTACTACTAATATATTATATTCTGTGATATCGTCCGAAGCTTCGTGCAATGAGACGATACTATTGGACGATACACACAGATCGTCCATTAGTATCGGTTTTAGCGCGAAGCACAACGCATATGAGGCCGCGGCATCATGGAAATACTTGCAAGTTGCAGCCATTGCTTGCAACTTTTACACACAATTTTCTAGTATTTAAAGTACCAGCTAAGGGATTGTCTATTATATAGATTATAGTAGTATAGTAGGTAAGTCTAAGTACATTATACTTACTTTTTTATATTTTTCAGTCTGGAGCTTGTCCGACTTCTACTGGACCCCAGACGGTAGACCGGAAGTGACGTCATGATCTATTAAGACCACACCACACGCCGCACGCGTAAGATCTAGCTGATAATTAAAAAAACTTAATGAATTAGTGAACCCGCTTATTAAAGACCTACAGGACTGCAGGTGCGTGTTCCACAGATATGTCTACAGCATATTTCGAGCCTCTACCGGGAACTATTGCTGGGTCTTTCTTGCGATAGTGGTGGCCATTTGACGCGGTTTTGCAGGATATGTGGGAATTCTTAGTTATTATATTATTGACACTGTATTGTATTTTATGGTTAGCTTGCGGCCGAGGTCACCAATGTATAATAAATGTTCGGCCAATTCTTGCGCTTTGATGTAAAATAGTGGTAGAAATTGACTGAAATTGGTATTTGTGTTTCGTTCGTTTTGTTCCAAAGTTTAATTTTTTTTAATTTAAACTGTTTACCATCCAAACAATATTTCTAAGAGACTTAGAGTGGGTTGCACCGGCTTACTTTAACTATAACTTTAACGTTGACCATAACAAAATGTGAATAGAACTGTCTAATCCCTAGCAAAAGTCGCCGTATTTGACGATAACCTTCGGGCCTTCGGCTGTGACTATGTACATCAGAGAAGTTGATTCCTAGGCAGATGGTGGACCTAAGTAATTTGATCAGTGGTCACGTTAAGTCAAACCTGTCAAACTTATTCAACCGATCACAACTAACATTGAATAATTGACATATTTAGGCCCACTTGCGCCAATCTGGGTTAAAGTTTAACTCAGAGTTAACTTTAACCCAGATTGGCGCAAGTGGGCCTAAGCCGACCAAATGACGTGGGTCTATCAACTGCCCAGGAATTAATTTCCTCGATGGTACATCATCGAAAACTAACATTATCTGGAATAGTTAGTTAAGGCTAAATAGTAAATAGTAAAAATATAATATTAAGTATATTTTTTTAAGAAAGGAAATAGGTTTCATTTTAACGTATTCGTTTTATTGGTAATTCATATTGTGTGAAAACAAATTACCGGAAATATTCTGTAAGTAAAGCATGATAAATTGCGACTCTCATGATTTTATAAAAACGACTACTTACCGGAAGTTGCAAGCTAATACGAAGCCGCTGTCCGTTAAGCGCCTCGATAAATGGTCACACTAAGCGGGACTGCTTTTTATGTGACATGTAGCACGTCGTTATTTTAAAAATTAAAAGTGATACCATTTATAAGAATTATGTTCTTGCGTCGCTTTCTTGGCCCTATAATGTTGTTCTACGAATTATTATTAGGTATTTATTTTAGCGCTCGTTAACTATAATTGTAGGAATTAAGCGATAATCTTCTAAGAGGTGTTTAGCGAAAATCCCGAACTGGAGGGTCTATAGGTATGCGACGTCAATAATAATAATAATAATAATAATAATAATAATAATTTATTGAATCATCAAAATTAATTACATAATATGTTGCACATTGAAAACACTTACAAGTTAAAATTTGACATTATAATAATTTTGATATTTAAATGTACACTTAAAAGGTAAGTCATCTGTGTCCGAACTAGATCAAGTCTGTATTTCGGACCACAGTGCTCTTCAGTTTGCAATGACTCTATAATTTGGGATAAACAAGTTGTAAGCTACGATTATTTTGACTCATTTAACAGTAATTAAATTAATTCACTAAAATATTACAGCAATATAATTAAGTATGTTATTATGCATATAACTTAAAATTACTTATGTTTAGAATCCATAGTAGATATTTAAATTTACAAAATAAAGGACTTAAATTAATCATTATAAGTAGATTATCAGAATACAAATTACAAAATTAATACAAACATTGGAGAATAATATAAATTGACAAAAACATGAGCTTAGCTTTAGTTTACAAATATAAAAAACAAAAAGTTATTTCCTACTTAATAGCAGTTGTTCAGTCTCATCATAGGTGAGTTGGTGCAGGAATTTAAATAGTTTTTGTTTACATCTTGATTTGCTTAGAGGGTGTATATTTATTTCTTTATTTATTTTATTATATAGGAATGGACCTAGGAAACAATAGTGTCTATTGACAAAGGCATGTCTATATTTTGGTAGTTCTGCAATAGCCTTGTTTCGTCTTTTAGCTAATTGATCTTTATGAAAATGTTGTTTAGTGTGTTGTCTCAAAATTGTCTGCATGATAAACAACTGGCGGACTGATAGTACTTCGGAGGACTGGTATAGTAAGGAAGTGGAATACAAGAAAGGACGAAAGCTGCTTACCTTTAATAGTGATCTCTGAGCAACTTCAAGTGGCTTCATCTTTGTTTTAAAAGTGCCTCCCCAAATTGTAATGCAATATTGGATTATAGACTGCCCTAGTGCTTGATACACATGCTTCATAAGACTTTTAGTAGCGATGTGTCTTAGATTTTTAAAAACATATGTCAATTTTCTAAGTCTTGACGTGAGCATATCAATATGGGCACTAAAAGACAGTGCACTGTCGATAATGACACCTAAATACTTTAGAGATGATACCTGGTTTAAAGGGGAGCACAAACACTTTTTTTCATTGCAACAAGAGTGGGCGGTTAAATTTATGGTGGTATCAAATTCTTTTTGCTTTCGCATAGAGAATGCTATGAATTGTGTTTTACTTGCGTTTAGTGTAAGAAAGTTGTTCTGTAACCAATGGGTGACAAAGTTGAGGCCACATTGAGCAAGCTTAAATAGCATATTTCTGTTTTCGGCAGAAAAAAGAAGCACAGTATCATCCGCGTAAGATATAATTTTTCCGTCTACTAAACTGAGATTACAAAGGTCGTTTAAGTATATTAAAAATAATGTTGGGCCTAATATACTTCCCTGAGGAACGCCATAGCTCACTGGCAAGTCGTCGCTTAGTTCATTTTCAATTTTCACGCTTTGGGATCGATCCGTGAGATAATCTTTGAAGAGTTCTAATTGTTTACCTCTAACTCCTATAGCTTCCAGCTTATTAACAAGCAGCGTTGTAGAGACCGTGTCAAATGCTTTTGCGAGGTCTAAAAATATACCTAAACTTGGTCTACCCACATCCATATTACTAGTAATAAAGCTTACAACTTCATGAACCGCATCAGTAGTCGATCGGTTAGCTCTAAAACCAAACTGATTTGGAGACAGTATATGATTATATTCTAGATACTTTATTAGTCGTGTATTAATAATACGTTCTAGGATTTTAGAAATCGATGGTAATATAGAAATGGGCCTGTAATTTGTGACACGGTCTCTCTCGCCCGCTTTATATATTGGATGGACAACTGACTTTTTCAAAACCTTAGGAAACTGACCCTGAGACAAACATAAGTTGAAAATGTGTGTGAGCAATGGGGAGAGGATACGTACATTTTCTTTAAGAAGGGCATTCGGAATAGAGTCCCATCCCACAGTGCAAGCATTTTTTAAGTTCCTTATCAGAGTTTCGACCTCATTGATATCCGTTTCAAGCAAAACAAAAGAATTTATGGGTGTACTACAATTATTTTTTATGCGATAATTTATAATATGTTCTTTATTTTTACATTTAGTGGTGTTGCCAGCCAATTTTTCCCCAATTGATACAAAATAGTCGTTAACTTTGTTTACTGATTCCTTAGGATCTCGAGAATTTAGTAGGTAAGATGCATGCTGTTTATATTTACTAGTGTAGGTTAGGTTAGTTAAGTAGTAATGTTTATTGTTTGACGGTAGAAACAAAAGATCATTTCCTACTGATCACGGCTGTTAGCGAGTAGTGGTCTTTTGGGCGTGTATTTAAAAATACTTAAAGATTGTAGAATTGGAAGACTCTTGTTTTTAGATTTCCAATTCAAATTCAGCGAATAACTCTACAATTTCCGTTCGTCTTCTTATGGCACATTGGAAAAGTTGCATGACAGATAAAGACAGCAGACCTAAGTAAGTGAATAACGTGACGTTATTGCTGTGGAAATACGAGGCGAAGAACCACCATTCGACCGTGATTACGTTTAGAAAATTTCGTTTAAGGACGCTATTACAAATATCAGCGATTTTCCGGTACCCTATTAAAGAATTAGGAGTTAAACTGCGAGGATATTTTGGTTTCAAATGAAAGATAATATATTCATCTCCACGACTGTACCATAAAAATTCTATAGCCGCATACAAAATTTTCACATAAAATACGTTTTAACCATCACAATAATCGCAAAATATGAAAAAAATGGGGTCTGATTAGGTACCTTAATATCTAAATACACTGAACTGAGGAAAATAAATATACAAAAAAATTGTTGCTTATTTAGTCCTCTATAAAGTCCGCTAAAAATTTTATATAAAAATAAACAACTTTTCCAGTTATAAGAAAAATAAGAAAATTTCTCAAATTTTTTCATACATTTTCGCCATATCAAGAACGCGGCGAGCATCGTAACCGCCACTGTACAAGGCGCGCTAATATGAATCTTACTTAATGTCATTAACGTCGATATTCGTACTGACAGACATCCGACCCTGCTAATTAAAAAGTTGGAGCATTCTTAAGGTACTCTTACTTGACAGACTGAATAAAACCATACAAATTGTCAATTGATTCGCTAAAGTTAAAATTATAGTTAAAGTAAGCCGGTGCTTAGAAGAGTGGGTTCTAAATGTCTCAGAGTGCGGTCGAAAATCACAGACGTTTCTCGAAGCTTCGGAGCCCTTTATCACAGAGTAGCTGTGTAAGACAGAGGCAGCAGTCCGCACCGCTGGCCGGTGTCGGCGACATAATATGTCGCGCGCACTCGCGACTCACGACTCACGCTCGACTTCACCAGTACGGGGGCCACACTAATTGTGTTTATTGTATTACAGTAGCGCTTGTTTAATCTCCAATAGGATAAAATATCCTTCAATATTTTCACGCTAGACGGCAGCACCAGCACTGACAGTAAACAAACGTTTTGGTCGACGTTTGACAACGTTTCTGTCAATACTCTGATTGAGTATTTTGCTGTCGATACTAGGGAAACTCTAAAAATACTCAGGCTGTATACTTATACTATACAGGGTGCAATTATACCTTCCTGCCAAATTTTAATATATTGATCCTTGTTAAAAATAAAAATACACGTATATTTTCTTTTATAATCACTCAGTACTAAAATGTTGAGAAATAGCTTCCGAAAGTTATCCTAAAAAACACTACAATTAATGGACACAACGCGTCGCGCGTTATGTGACCCGCGCGCGCGCCTCCCCCGCCCCGCGTTACCCCCGGTCATTCCCCCGCGCCGTGAGTGACCATTCTGCAACGATTTTAAATGGGATAAAATATGTTAATAAAAAAAATATACCCTATATGTCAAAGGATGATGAAAATTGAACATGAAAGTGCACAATGTGGACATAGCTAATGTTCCCAATCTATCTGACTGTTTGTCCAGTACCGAATTGAACACGACCCGGGGGCAGACGCTAGTGTAAACCAAATAGTTTACCACGCACGAACGAGCAGACTGAATCACCTCATTGTTGCGGACAGGGTGCAGTCAATATAATGTAATATGAACCTTATGGCCATATAAAGATTGAAATGTCACATCAGTGATTAACACCGGAGGTGAAGTAACTAATGGACCACAAAATGCTAACAATACAAATAATAATAAGAGAGGTAGACCATCTCCTTACTAGCTCAAATCGGCCGTACAAACACAATCGTGATTTGAGAAAAATTGAAGTGGCTCTATTCCATCCTCATCATCATAGGCAGTCTTCCACTGTGCGTTTTTGGCGCTACTCTCTACCACGCATAGCAAAACTCTCGAATGAAAAAGTTCATTCCAGAATTTTACTGTGCGTGGCTTGGTACTACTAATATATATTCTGTGGCGTGGCAGAGAGTTTGAATCAAGATTCATTAAATGACAGAATTTAATGCCAGAAGTTTAGCTCGTAAATACTAGCGTTTTTAAAAATGAAGAAGTTCATTCCAGAGTTTTACTTTGCGTGGCAGAGAGTGCTGGCAAAAGTTTCATTAAATGACAGAATTTAATAACAGAACTCAGAAGTTTATTTTTAAATGGCTAACGTCAACCAATCCACAACACTGTTGAATCTAAGATAAACCGTAAACGCCTATCAAAAACCTTAGAAACCCAGGCACTAGTGAATTAAGATGAATTTGAAGACTTTATCTTGGCAACACTGCTGTCGCCAGCTTCCTTAATTATACTTTTTCTTCTCGTATCTAGTCGTTTCATCTATTTAATTCCCATCAGAGATTGCTAGCGCAATAAAATGTAACCAACAAACACATCCTGATATCAATCTGGCCGATATCGGCGCGAACCCTCACAGTATAAATGACTCCGATACGACAACTTTTCTCATCAAATTAAGTAGAAACTCAAATAGCACCAGGCTAAATCGATTTTGGGGGCCGCCCTTATGTGTGGGCCGTAGGGATGAGATTCGCGTGTAACTGGGCACGCCTCGGATAATAAAGAATGTCGATAATTGGCAGGGACAGAAGTCGCAAACGATTAATGTGGAGCTATGACGTCATAAAATAATTAGAAAATATCGAATACAATATGTCGTGATAATTTCTTTTATAGCAATGAGAAGAAAGTGAAAGCGTCTTTAACGGCTGGACCTAGTACTAGCCGGTATGATTCCAGTTAAATCTAGTTTTGTCCAAAAACAATCGGCTAAATACTAGATTCTAACCGGCTAAGGCATTGTCGTTACTTATTTAAACTCAACCGTATTTTAATTATGTTTCTTGTATGATAGTAATTAATCGCTTTCGTATATATTATAATATAGTAATATGTTACGGCATATAAGTATTTCTCTAGGGAGTAGGGATATAGCTATAATTATTACGGCTATATCAGTAATCTGCGACTGCGACAGATCATAATATAGTATAGAAGTATAGATTCTATACTTATAAATGTACACCAGGGTGTCTGTCTGTTTGTCTGCCATTTGGATGACTTAGTTGTGGGGAACGTTGTCCCCAATTTCCACCACACATTTTTCTCTATCTCAGAGCTCAGTATCCGATTACTAAACATCAAAATCCGTTCAGTGCTTTATGCGTGAAGAGGTAACAAATAGACACTGTTTCGCATTTACAATATTAGCAGTAATGATAGTAAAATGTAATATATTAGCCCTCCAAGAAATCGGGCGAATTTTCAAAAACTCGACATCAAGTGAGAACAAAGTGAATATTTGCCGAAATTAGTGTGAAACAAACAGAAGTGCATACAAACACTGATCCCCGTCCGCCGTCCGCCGTCCGCCCGTATGGCCATGTTTGGACACTTTCCCTCCTAGCGTCCGATAGAACTTTGGAATCAATTTAGGGCATTCACTTTGATTATATTCACTTTGATTAGTGCGAGTGTAGGTGATTAGTGATCAGGAGAAGTTAAAGGACTTGCACTAATCAGTCGCTGTCCACACGTACTTTTACCTGATTACTAATCACCTATTTTTTTCACCTGATTCCTAGGCAGTTGACGGACCTACGTCGTTTAGTCGGCTTATACATATCAATTCAATGTTAGCTATGATCGGTGGGATAAGTTTAACGCGACTAAATTACTCAGGTCCGTCATCTGCCTAGGAATCAACTTTTCTGATAGTACATATTAATATATACGTTTTTGGAGTGTTAACCGACCATTAATTGTTTAAATAGACGGTCAATGCCCAAAATACAAAGAAAATCGTAAAAAGGCCACCGGTGAAGTGAAATAATAAATTGCGCGCCACATGTGCTACAGCAATCAGACAGCAGGCAGCAGGACACGGGACAGTCCGGAGGTTGGCGGGAAATAAAGTTAATGGCTGACCTCTGTCGCACGCCCTTTGTCACAGGCGGACTATAGATGTAGGGAGAACAGATAAGGATGCCCAATGCCCAATGCCCAATGCCCATTGCTCATCTATTAAATCTTAATAATTACGTGTGAAATGTTACACCTTTGGCTTTATTTGTATTCCACGTGTTGTTACTGCACTGTCGGAAGGCACACGACAGCATTAGAGCAAAATGTAGCGAAAAACAACGCGGTAATCAATGAATTAAACACGTCTGACTGTCACCGCGTCCTATAAGGCACACAGAGTGCTCTCAGATGAGTGAGCTCACTTATTTCGAGGGTGACACATTTTCGCGCTAACGATTGTATGGAATGCCTCTTCTAAAGGTTATAACTCTATGTATGAGTCAGTTTCTGTAGTAAGTATAAGCCGTATCTACTAGCCCCTTGTCTGTGGGTTCCGTGTGTGGGGGTCATAACGCGCTGATCCGGCCTGTCCGGCTTACGGCTTTCCGATTACCGGCGTGATGTATGGACCATCGAGGTGTTCACGGTAATTATTTTAAGTGCCCGTTTCCATGAGTTTACTTAGAGTGAAATTTAGGAGCTTCTGTCTAGACTCTAGTGTATAAGAAACCACTACACCTCTCCCACTCAAAATTTCTATTGAGTGAGAGCTAACTTTGAACTACTATGAAATTTAAATAAAAATAAAATAATAGCAATGAGGCAAATTGGCATATCTACGCCCTACGCTCTGTCTCTACGTAGAGTTTACGTAGTTTATAATATATAAATATATTATATACTCTTTGCGTACAGTTTCAAATCCAAACTTTAGTCTGCGTGTTTATAAATGACATCTAGTTTTTTTTACAAATCGACTCACAAAAATGAAAAACTTCGTCAATCAGTATAACAAATGTACACCTTTGGGAACATCATAGAATCGTGAAATTGTGAGCGATCGCGTGCTCTACCACGTTTAGTATAACGTGATTGTGATTGTTTTTTTTTGTTTTTTTTTTTCGTGGGAAAAATGACGGCTATCATTCAAGGGGTAAGTTGTGAAAAATCGACGCGTAATTCGTGTCAGGCCGCTTTGTTCCAAATGAAGTGAAAATTATGAAAACACCCGGTTTATTTTTATTTCGCGCTTAACGCCGACTTCCGTGTGAAATGGTTTTCATTAAAACAACAGTGTGGTGAAAATCACAATAATTCATATTATGTCGACGCGTGTACACTTTATAACTTATGAAACTGTGCATAAAAACACGTAATTATTTTATCCGTACGTTATTATTCTAAGCACGAATTAAGTATTTTCGAAAGGTCTATACTTGAAGTCCAGATTTTGTGATAGTTAAAACATTGAGATCTGAACTTAACTTAAAATAAGAATCGTATACTTAAATTACTTAACTAACTTTTTTTATAAAACAAATAATTTAATAATTACGAAAATTGGTCAAGCAGCCAATAAATTTCTGTTAGCACAAACTGCTTAGCACGGAATCAAACCCTAACCCTAACCCTGCCTAACCCAGGTTTAAGCAAAAATACCCCCCGATGGTTGCTCGCCTTGTCGTGGCGGTGGGGCTCTAGTAACCGCGGCTTGGACAACCGCGGTGAAGCGAAGAGGCAACCAGGGCCGGCCGGTGTCGCCGCCTGGCCCGAGGAGGGCGCTCCCAGCGGACTGGAGGAGTCCGCTGCGGATGCGCACCGAGGTGGGGCCGCAGAGGAAGAGGCAAGTAGGTATTGCGGTGCGCCGCTTGCCCTATCCTCTGCGGCCGAGGTGTGGTCGGTGGCAGAGCCACAGACCTGATCTGCCACATGGCCTCCAAGTAGCAGACTCGGGGGGCGTCTGCTACAGCCCTGGTGGGGGCCGAGGAGGAGGGCGCACGTGTTGTGCGCCCATCGTGGAGTCTTCGGACCGCTGGTGGGGTCGCGGATGTGTGTATCGTTCCCGTGGCCCCCTCAAAAGGCGGCGTGGCGGAAGATGGGGGGGGGGGTTAGTGGGTGGGGTTTAGTGGTGGTCTCATTAGCTACGGGAGTCCCACATCACCGCTCAGGTCGCCCCCTGCGCCTGGGTGGTATGCGTAATGCATTTCCCCCTCCGGAAAAAAAAGGTTTAAGCAAAAATAAATAAATAAAAGTGTCGAAATAGAGTAATCGCTTAGTTTTTACACTCCGCATCAGGTGTTGATGGTGTTAAGGCGATGGGATGTTCATACAAATTTAATCTCTTTACATAAAGCTTGGCTCACAAAAAGCTCGCTTGAAATACCTTTAAAGTTGCTTCAATCCTATTGTTTAGTTGAGAACGTGGTTGTCTGGCAACTTTCAGGTAACCTTGGAACGTTCTTAGATATATACACAGGTGAATTTTTAAGAGGGACATGGAAGACAAAATTTTAAGCAACAGGTTACAGGAGATAGCCAAAAATATAAATGAAAATTCGAGCTTTATTTTGATGAAAACTAAAATATCACCATTAGAAATGAGGATAAGTATTATTATCAAAAATTTATTATTGCAATCGACCCTTATTTATTTTGGAAATTGTTATTATAACACCACAACACTCAATTGTTGATACAACTTATTAAGTTGTGGCCTTTGTTAACAATGATAAAAACTACATTGTAAAGCGTCATGTGAGCCCATCCACAGCACCCGATGACCAGGTGTCGTGGAGCCATTAATATCAATCGAAGCGTCTGCCAACACCCCTCCACCCCTCTACCCCTGGACATCGGACAGTGTAGACTCAGCGTTATTGCTTTAATAGCATATTAAAGTTGATCTTTTATAGATCAATTTTAATGTACTCTATTTGGCTGTATGTTTGAATGAACAACTGTTACAACATTTGTTTTATTTGTTACTAGCTGTTGCCCGCGACTTCGTCCGCGTCCACGTAATTTTTTTCTGATGAACTTCTGATACCTCCAAAAGTATGTGTACAAAGTTTCATGATGATTCGTCAAGTAGTTTTTGCGTGAAAGCATAACAAACATCCACGCTTTCACATTTATAATATACGAGCTTTTGCCCGCGGCTTCGCTCGCGTTAGGAAGTATTTATACTATTATTATAGAAACTTTCATCCCCTATTTGAACCCCTTGGGGTGGGAATTTATCAAAATCCTTTCTTAGCGGATACCTACGACATAACATCCACCTGCAATCTGCATGCCAAATTTCAGCCCGATCCGTCCAGTGGTTTGGGCTGTGCGTTGATAGATCACCATGTCAGTCAGTCACCTTTGAGTTTTATAATACATATAGATAGATTAGCAAGGGTTTATACTTTATTGATTTTATTATTTTAATTATAATATTATTACCATTATGTTATATAGTGCTTATCTAAAATTTCACCTCAAAAGACAAATGTATTTTGTGGTGAGACACATTCGATTACCTACAACAGCTCTAGGTAGAGTACACAGATGCATTTTCTTTAAACTACGGCTTTTATCTTTTAACATCTTCTTGTTTCTGTTTTCTTAAAGAAATAATACGAATTTTGTTGTCTTTATCACGTTCCATTTGCCCACTATACTCCAGGCCCACGCACTTTTCATCCACTGCCACTGTACATTATTCTGCTCACTTTAGTCCCAATGTTATTGTTCTTCAGTTATGGCTACTGTTACTATTGGCCACTGTAGCTCAGTTAAAACCATTGCACTCAGTCAGTCAGTCAGTCCATATTGTAAGCTATGTAGTTTATGTTTAGTTCCTAATATAATAATTTACGTTAAACCTCATTTATGTATTCAATTATCTCGGTATTACTAAATATTTCGTGATTACAAAATGTAAAATGTAATGGTAAATGTTTTGATTTCCGGGAGATTGATTCTAGTGTACAATTGTATAGAATACATCCGGTCGTGGAAAATTAAGGCAGAAGGTTACTTATAATTGGCCACTAAACCATAGTTCTGGCCACTGTTCCCTTGGCCCTCTATCCATATATGACCACTGTATTTCAGTTATGGTCACTTGACTATACGCACTATACCCTTGGCCACTAAACCTTCAATTGTGGCCACCGTACCTCAGTTATGGCCACATTACTTCAGTTGTGGACACTGTACTATCCAGGTTTAAATGCGCAAGCGTAATATTTTATGATATACCGGCACAAAACATTTCATTATGGTGTTTCCGGGGACGGACACATATTTATTGTGTTCAACATCAGGTGATTAATTTAAATAATGTTAAATTTGCTCACAAATTGTATTAAATTTAAGCCTGTTACGTATTATAATTTATAGTTATACACTTTTCGGTTGGGACAACAAAACTTTTTTTTTTGGTCAGAGTGTAAGGGACAGATTAATGGTAATTTTCGTGCCCCATTTATTGATTTTGTTAGTTCTTCACTACTAGTTAACTTCAGAATTCAGATAGCACTTGACTTTAAAATCTTCGTTATTTTTATTTAAGTTTAAATTGTTCTAAATTCGAATAAACATTTGAAAATAAAAAAACAATGGCTTCACATGCCTAATTACCACTGTGAATGATCGATCTGTCAGTGGCAATCTCATTCGTTCAGTTGCAGTCATTCGTTCGACGGCGGCCGTGGCCGGGGGTGAACGGAGACCGATCGGCGAAACACAATTATATCGAGATTACATATTTATCTAGAACGGACACGTCTTGGGGATGGATGGGAATGTAGAGAGCTGCTACTACAAGCAGGGGCGCCGAGTTTTTAAAATTGTTGTTGCTCCAGTTTTTTAGTGTTCCGTACCCAGTGGCGCTCCGCACCCACTAACTTATCTCTCGTGGGTGCAGGAGCACCCGAGAACCCACAGAGTCGGCGCCCCTGACTACAAGACGGTTTAAATCTAACTGCTGCACTCAAAGACGAGTATTGTTATTAAATGTAGAGTTTGATAGATAATAATATGTATGGGGCTTATGTCAAAATCTTTATTTAATAATTACAGCTAAGCAATTAATATTCACCTTTGAGTGCGGCAGTAAGAATAAGAAGTCTCCAAGATCTAGCTCTCGGTATCATATTACTGTATTGTTTGGAAAAAGAGGTCTTCAGTTAGATATTTTGTTGCAAATGAAAAACCTTTTCTAAATACCAATTTGTAGAAATATTCAAAGAACTCAAAATAGTCAGTCAGATTTTTTTATTTAGCACTTTCTGTATTATGAAGTTTTAAAGTGAAGTGCCAAATATTGGGTCTAAAATCTAAGTACCTAATGAATTTTTGACAAAGGTCCATTTTCTGTAGAAGCCTTCCCTTCGGGATTTTTGTGTACTTGAATAGAAATCTCACGTGCCGTACTTTTTAAATATAAATTAACAGCCCTATACATATTATCCATCTGGTCTTCGTTTGATCCCTAATATTGATTCGGGGATCACTAGCTGTCTCGCCCGGCTCCACAGATCTTATCGCCCTTTAAATGCTACTCTATAACTTCCGATGCGGTTTTGTTTGTTTGTCAATTTGTTACACAGATACAATACAACAGATAGTTGTGTTCTTGATCCTTTTTTTGGGGATTTTATATCGTTCATATCTCTGTTGCGAGCAGCGAATGGTTTGTTAGAGCTGGTACAATAATAAAATAAATTTTACATGATTTTTAACCGACTTCAAAAACAGGAGGTTATCAATTCGACGCGTACATAATATTTCCAGAACTGCCCAAATTTCGTATATTATGAGTCTATATCAACGTCTGAACAAATGTGCCAAATTTCAATAGTGTATGTATGTATGTATGTTTTATGTTTGTGTTTACATAATATCTCTGGAACTACCATACCAATTTCAGTAGGTAATTCTTTTTTTTTTTGTACTAGGTATTGTTCAACTTAGGGAATAGTGCAAGTTTCATCAAAATCGGTTCAGTAGTTTTGAAGATAGGGAGTTTTAATTCTCAATTACTATACAATTTTGAATTCAGTTTTATCTTTTCAATTAAAATACAGTTATTGTAATTAATATTATGTATTCAGAATAAGGTATAAGGATAAAAGAAGTCTGTCATGGCCAGGCTATGATGTATATTTGACAGGCTTCATACAAAAAGTTACGCCATCACCATCAATTTCTAGGGTTCCGTACCCAAAGGGTAAAAACGGGACCCCATTACTAAGACTTCACTGTCAGTCCGCCTGTCTGTCTCCAGGCTGTATTTGCTTAAAATTGACACTAAACAACTCAAGTTAGGTCGGTCGCTTTATGCTTTTGCCTTGACTACTTGGTCTAGTTACTTAAAAATTGTTTGTAGTGATAGAGGCAAAGACAAAGGCTAAGTTCCATTGGCGGCAATCGGCTTAGGTTCATCTTTTTACTATTCCAATATCAATGAGCGTATCATTCTCACAAATATAACATTCTTTCCTCCACATTATCATAATTGGTGCAATAAACAACAGTTTTGATCCGTTGCGCATTGGCGGGAAGCGAGGGAAGCGCCATGTTTTTTTGACAGATAGTTTTCTTTACAATGTCACATGGCATGGGAATCGATTTTTTACAACGCTCGGCGGAGCAAACGAATTCATTTTTATGCCAATTACCTTTACAACTCTAAATTAGGGTAGTTTCGTTGTTTTTCGGAGACCGTACTTTTCGGTGCCAGTTTTATACGAAGCTCATTTTTATTCGTGTTCAGTGAGTAGGTGTTTAATTTTCGAAGGTGAATGTAACAACGCTTTTTTGTATTCATTTTCTTAATGGCAATGAGATATTTGTATACATAGAGAGTAGAACTAGAAGCCATTTTAACAAAACATTACCTAGAATTTTGATTATCACCTATATTTTATTCTATACTATATTATTTTATTCTACTATTCTACATAATATCGTAATATAATAAGTAATAACCCAACTCCTACTCTACAATCTACATTTACGGTAGTCGGTATCCTACACCCAAAATTAGGCCTTCATTATACCTTCACAATACCAAGCCACAATTACTTGCCACTTACATCGAGCAACAAAGCCATACATTTAATTAGCGATGCATTGTCGCGGTCAAATGACAGAGCGGGGTAACCACCGGGTTGTTGGCCCGCTGGTGTCACCGAGGTGTTACGGTGTAAGTACAGGTGTGTGATATGTGATTTGGCGTAATTACATCATCGTTTATCGGTGGAAACTGGGGCCGTTGAACTGCCGTTGTTGAGAAAACAAAACACAAAACATTCGATTTTAATCAGGTGTCTTTGATTGTAGGAAAATTACTTTGAAATGGTTTTGTTGATAATAAAAAGCCAAACCTTTTGTAGTTGCGTTTTCTAGAAATTTTCTACAACACAACACAAGTTTCAAAATAAAATGAAAATTAATGTACCAGTGAAGAAATTGATTCATTGGCAGTTGACGGACCTACGCGACTAAATTAAGTAGGTCCGCATTCTGCTTATGAATCAACATCTCTAATATTACATACATATCCAACGGCTACCCCATCTATCCTAGGGCTATCTTACAAGTTACAAAAACAAAGCAATAAGTTTTTCCGAGGCCGAGATGATTGCTCATAAGTTTAGTTTCGCGTCTTATCTTAACGCATCTGTAGACGCAGACAAAGGCGGGCATCGTGCGCGGTTACTCTACAAGCCTCATTTGACAACAAATAAATTCTACTAATTAAAGTAGATTTGACCGTGAAAAAGTCTGTCTTTAGGGATAAAAGAGTATCATATTATGTCTAAAAGTAGAGATGGGGATGATTATAGGAGTACTACATTGACTGGCGATTTTGGCTGCTTCGGGCTTGGCCAACTTTCGGTTATAGCTTCGGCTTCAGAAAGTAAATGCCGAAACCTGTCAAAGGTTCGTTTCGTGAAAAAGGGAGGTCGCGACAAAATTAGAAGAACAGATTTGTTGGATTGCCTACTCAGCTAAAAAAAAAACTTAAGACACTTCTCGCAATTTCAAAGTGCTGCAACTTTGTATCTTTTTACAAGCCATCAGTAGTCATCAGAGAAAGTACCATAAAGCTATCATGTTATAATATTTTATTGGAAGTGTAAAACCGTGTGAGAGGTGGCACAATCGTCGGGTAATTTGCCATGCCATGCCATGTTCTACACATTCATTGTTACAAGTTTAACACGTTACAGCCCGCGATATGTTATGCATAGATATATGGCAATGTTGGCCAAAATGCAGTGTTGAACGTACTAATGGCGTGATTATGTGATATGATGTATTTTGTAGAGTTCTGTGGCTTTCTACCTTAAAGGGTAATAAAAAGATTTATGGACTACCACATGATGTTTTCTTCACGCAGTTTCTGAGTTTTTTGACAGTTTTATATTTTTGATAGCGATAACACTATATCAAGTTTTACTTCCACCCTTGATTGCATTTGTTTCTTTGAACAAGTGAAGAAGTGATTTTAGTAAAATATTGTTTTTAAATACTTACCTAATTATTTAGCAGCATTATTAGTTTGAAATATGGTCAATGATTCATCATCAGACTGTTTACGACAACAATTCGTGAATTATACAATGGAAAATAATCAACAACAAAGTAAAATGCTAAACTGTCGTGAGCAGCGTAATTATTTATCATTATCACTTCATTACTGCAAATTGTTGTAAAAACTGGCTAATCAGGCGATCATTGTGTTCCAAATCCTGATCTAAAAATAACGAGACATTAATGCAATCGAGAACAAATTAATCACTAATTAATTCCTTGCATTTTATATTAAATCAACGTTAATTAAGGACTATAATATTCATTACTTATTAATTATTTGTATTTTTCCTATCTTTCTCGAAAGATCTATCGTCTAAGAAAACAAAAAGAATTGGAGTACCTTTTGTAAGTTCTGCTATTTTAAGGGCAATAATTATTATGTAAAAACGTCTTATTGATTTTGTTAAAACATTATGACTAACTATAAAATTCTGTATTGTTAATACCTTAATACTACTCAGATATATCACAAGAAATAAAAAATATTTAGGGACATTCAATTTAAAATTAACTTACATAAAATATGTTAGTTATTATTCAGTATCTAGTGTAATATACATCATTGTATTCGTAAAAACGTGTCTAGATGTTCTCTATCAATAGAGAATAGGTAAGTAATTAATTAATACTAATTATGTGAAAACAGCGGCTATTAAATAACTATTTGTCTCACTGTTCGTATCTCTTGTATTATGTGGTTGGAGATTTTCAGAAATAAGCATAATGAGAATATAGGTAATGATTATAAACGAATTGTTGGATTTTAAACATTTAAGATTATGATAATTAATCGAATACCAATTATAAAAAATCAATTCACTTTTTATACCTTTTTTTTAACTTATACCTAAAAGGCTTAAAATGCAGATTTTTTATAAAATCACCAACATTTCCTTATTTTTCTTTTGTTTACAATTTTGGTTTTAGTTCACAAAAAAAATTATAGTGGCACGTTCACACTGGACCGTGGCGACCGCGCGACCGGAGCGGCGCGACCGTGGCGCGGCCGGCGACAGATCGCACCAATTTGAATATTAATAGCTGCAGCCACGCGTGAAAACTGACGCTGTCACACGACTAGTGTAACTGGATATGACCAAACGAAATTTATTGAGGACTGGATTGAACTGAAGCGTAAAGCATAATATTTCCACTCAACTCCTATAACTCTACACTTCTACAGTCATGTTTCTACATTTTAATCAAACAAGGGTGTTATCGTATTTTGTAGACCTGTGTTCCAGCTGTTACGTTTACGGTTACAATATACTCGTACTATACATAGTAAGTACTAAGTGTAGTAACAAAACAGCTAAACATAACCTAACTTAAACCTTAGTTTAGATGTTTAGGGTCCACTTATAGACCCTCAATTTGTGCCCTCAATGTACCTTAAAATCCTTTAAAGTGTAAACTTAAAAACCAACAATTCGATAATATAAGCGTCGTTGTTCGTAGTAGCGTTGCAGTTTTTCCTTTATGGTTGTCGTGTCGAACATTGATATAAAAATATAATATACCTACTATATTATTCCATGTTTTACCTCAACTAATTAAGAACGATTCGTTACAAGTTTACAACTCACAGCTTACATTTTCAAATTGATTCAAAATAGGATTACCAATTTTTTGTATTTAAAATTCCAGTATAGTATGGCTCATCCAGCAAGTTTGTCTCTACGTAGAGGCAGCGGCGGCGATGCGCGTCGCGGCCATATGACCGCGCCCTTACATTGACAGCCGATGCATAAATCAGCTAATAAATATCACCAAATCGCTTCCTGCCCGAGCTGTTTGTACAGTGTAATGTCGACCAAGTTGTGTCCGTTCAAAATCGCTTAGCTGTGCCGTTGAACGTTGTGCGTACGAACGCACGTACACATAATTGCGTATAATATTTAGTTGTATGATCTCCTCATCCTCCATGACCTTCCTTCATTTTCACGAGGAAAAATGAAGGTCATGGTTATTCATAATGATGGTATGCCAGCTGTCATATTATCTTCGGTCACTGGAAGGAGAGACAAGAATAGGAAAAAACTGGGGGTTGGTAGTCAATGTTTCCTAAACAATAGCACCGACTATCAATACATTTATTTGTACAATAAAAACGAACGTGTTTATGGAATGTCTGATAAGCACGAACTGCGATGGGCGATACAAAAACCGTGACCATCCGCGACTACACTATCTAATTCCATCTCGTACTATCACCGCAAAATATTAGCCGTTGCGAATCTAGCAAAGCTCTTACACTATCCCATTGAAAAACAAACGAAATGGAACCCTAACACGCTGATGTAGAGTTGAAAAGAGAGTATACAGGATGTAGAGTCTATAAATTACGCTTATGAAAAACGGCTCGTAAGACATTGTGGTTAAACATCAAATTCGACTGCACATTCCTGATGTCTTAAGTATGAATTATATTTCGATTCCCTCCAATGGAAACTCTACTTTATTTTGTTGAAGCTAGGATCTGAAATTGAGTAACCAGAGGGTGCGGTCAAGCTAGATCCTTAGGGATCCAGGGTTTAGTCACGGTTTTATTTGAATTCACATATAAATATTTGGACATTTATTGGTAGTGGGTCTGGTGTCGCATATTAAATGGTAGCGCGATTCGACGCGGCCGTCTCGACCGACAAATTGTTCAAGTAAGGGAGATTCGGTATTTGATTTGCCCGATTACTGGGATTTGGGTAGAAAATATTTAATAATGTGGCTTTTCATGGATTTGTGTCATGCTCATGCTCATAACTTTGATTTGTACAAGTACAAGCCAGGATAGTTATGGCGTTTTTCAATTTTAGGGCACAATCGTGGATTACTTTTTTAGGGTTCCGTACCCAAAGTGTAAAAACGGGACCCTATTACTAAGACTTCGTTGTCTGTCTGTCTGTCTGTTTGTATGTCTCCAGGCTGTAACTCAAGAACGCGGGTAATAGCTAGACAGTTAAAATTTTCACAGATTATATTGTATATTTGTCGCCGCTATAACAACAAATACTAAAAACAAAATAAAAGTACGCCAGCTGTGTATTTACACACTTACGCCCACATACGCAAAACGAAAGTACGCCATTTTTCGTCAGTATAATAAATATCGCGACTCGTGACATCAGCACGCGCTTAGAAAATAATTTGTAAAACAACGCGATTTTTTGGCCTTTTTTGCTCTATATCCATAATGGCAACAGGTAGGTACTTGAATTTTTCACAAAATCTTTAGTTATATATGTAATTTAATATTTATTAATAATATTAAAATAAAATAAAAAATTAAGGGGGGCTCCTATACAAAAAACTCAATTTTTAGCTTAATTTGGCTCTATAATGGTACGGAAACCTTCGTGCGCGAGTCCAACTCGCACTTGGCCAATTATTTTCTACTACCCTATTATCATTTCTTGCTTTCACTGTCCTTTTTTCTTTTTAATCATTACTAACCTAGCGTCTGTTCTAACTTCTAAGTTCCAAGTGCAATCTCTACAATTTGCTTTCTGGCCAAGCAATAGCTCGTTAGTACCTTGGGACCTTAGTTATTCACTGCCTTGCCTTAATGTTATACGTAATGCAATCATCCAGATCATTATCTATATTGCCAATTAATCGCTACACTCCAAATTCGGTGAGAAAATTAAGACTGACGTGGTGCGGCGTCACCTTTCCTTTTGGGAGTCCAAAATCGACCAAAACGGTGACAATTGGTGCATATCGCCGAATTACCTTCGGCGCCTTTGTCCAATTGATCTTTTTTGGCTTTTTTCCATTCATTTGGTTATTTATTTTGCTTTCTGTGGGGACGTGGCCGCTCATTATATGGTCGGACTTTAGTACGCGTCGTCGTACTAAATCTCTCGAGGAATGCTAGCGGGTTACCGGACGTTTTTTCTGGTGATTGATTGAAGTAAATGCTTTCTTTTCGTCTGGTGTTTATTGTGGGGTGAGCAGGGAGCTTCAGACGTGCTGCGTTTGCGAATATTGTGATTTTATTGGCATATCAGTATTGTGATCTTGATTTCTAACACTAATTATTTTCTACAAGTTATCAGATAACCAAAAAGTTGTGGGCAAATAAAATTAACTGTGTCTTTCGCTAACCGTGACCTGAATATCTGGCTTTTATATTTTGTGTGTTTGAGTGCTAATCATTTTGAGCTTTTTTAGATGTTATCTGTGTATATGTGTTCTGATTTCTTATGCAAAGAAGTCGGTTAATTAACTAATGCTAGCTTTTTGTCGACCCTCGATTAAAAAATACTATATTATATTTCAAATATCAAATGCCAATTCTACTGCCTTAAGTAAGGAAGCAGAATCGCATCTAGTGTGAAGCGCTTTCATAGACGAGATGGATCGATTGCAGCTGGGGAAGATAAGACGTATTTACATGTGAGCCATTAATTCCTCATATCTGATCCAGCTCAAACTCCTCAGCTGTTCTCAGATATCCAGCACTTAGTTCTTTTAGAGGCTAAATTGGGTAAACGTAGACTAATTTTAAATCGTGATGCGGTTTTCTTGGCAATGGCACTTCTATGTTGCAAAGTTTGAGCCAGTTTTAAATGTATTGCACCTAATAACTACGACTACATGTTGCCCAAAAATTACCACTATTACCACTACCGCTACAAATTACCGGGATAGAAATAAATAAAATAATTCATATACAATGTGTCCCGACATCGGTGTCCGATCCTTTAAGGTAATATAGGGTATATTTTATCGACAAATTTGCTGTCAAATTTTTTCTATCTCTCGCTGTTGTAAAATGGCAGCCATTTTAATTTTTTAGTATCAAAGACCCGGGCCCTCGTACTAATTTGACCAGTACATCTTATGTAAATGTCCTATAAACATAAAAAAGATCTCATTTGATAGTTGAAATTATAGACTATAAGTACACAAAAATTATGTTTTAATTTTCGTGGAATAAAACATAGAAAAACATAGCTAAAGTGAAAAAAGTTTGGATTTTTTTCGTGTCTTTTTTAGTTATTTGCTTTTTGTGAAAAATCTAGCAATTTAAACTAGTTATTTTTTATTTTCAAAAGATAGTGGAGGTTATCAGCTAACATACATCCCTGAACATCTTAGCTCTAGGTCAGATAGGTTAGGAATTATAACAATTTGAATAGGTCCCTTTTCCTTGCATATTAACTGGAGCAGTAGGAAAAAAAATACATTACAAATTTTAAAGTTAATTTTTGACACCAATTTATTAATAAATACTTTATTGAGACATTATTTGTAGATTTTCGAAACATTTCGTTGTTTCTCCCTACTTTTGCATTTTTTTTCCTACTGCCCCGGTTGATTTTTTATATTAAATAGTCGGCTATTTAGTATTTTGTCTTACCATGCGCATTATACAAATTACCATAAATGGAAGTGGTCACACAGACGTACTCCGAAAATGAGTTGTGGGCTGCATAATGCATCGCGACAGGATGGCTCGCCCAAATTGCTGCTCGATTAGTTTCCCAGTAAACGATTTGTATTCGATATGCTCCGATTGGGAAACAATACTCGTAAAAAATAGGATGCGAACAATTGTTACAATGACTGTATGACAATTGACGCTAATATTATATTGTGTCGGTAATGGTGATGATAGTATTGATATTTGAATAGCTGCTATTTTAGAGAAGAGCTTCTAAAATTGAGTGGCTTCTACTACTCCTTGTTGTCACTCTTCACTACTCTTAGATACTAGGAAGCAAATTTACGACATCCCAAAGGAGACGGCCTTATACTTTAGGATTAGCCGATTTTCTTGCTGTTTCCCTTATTGAGAGTCAAAAAAAAAGGAAATAACGAACACACTGCCTATGTCTTTGGACGACATAAAACATTAGCAAGGCCATAAGTTACAGCTGGAATTGACGATCACCCGCACGCCGGGCGCGCCGGAGACGCGCGCCGGTAATACGCGTAGTGTTAGGGTACCAGTTACTTCGGAGTCGGCTCTAATTTTCCGTGTCGTTACCCCGGCCGGGGGCGCCGACGACAAACCGAGGGTCCTCCCTCGTAAATTTGCGGAAAATAATAAAAACCCGACGCCGACAGCGCGAGATGTCGTCGATGAACATTCGTTAAAATTCTGCGGCGCCTGCCCGCGCCACCGGCGGTGGAAACGTCGAAAAATTCATACGTTTTTGTCCGGCGCAATTCGTCCTCGGGAAAACGGCCGAATAAACGTCATTTTTTGTCGGCCGCCAATTGCGCCGACCGCGGCCGAAAAACTGTGACATACGAGGAAGCTCGAATGCGTTCGACGGGTGACTTTTGTTACCTCTCTCCCGAACATTCCGATCGCTTTTTACCTTTTGGCTCTGGCAAATTGATCCCTTCGACGTGGATCCATTTATTGAGGCTGTTCGCAGTCGGCTCGCTGCATAACTGATGGGGTTCACTGCATTATTAATTACCGGACAGTTACATTATATTTTATGTGACAAAACACTAGCCTAATACCAGTAATTGAGCATCGACCACGCATTATAGACCTTAATTATCCGCCCTGACCGTGCATGGGAGGCTGTCAGGTTGAATTACGATCAAATCAGAAGAAACCTCATTGATACCTCAAACAAAAAATAATCCAATCGACGCCTATCTTAGACCAATAAGGGGGTAGAATGTTATTGTTCCTAGCCGGTCGAACCAGCCGGCAACACTGCATATAGGTTCTTCCATCCTGGCTAGACGTATCTTCGTTAATACCACTAATAACTCTGGTCCCAGCGTCTATGAATCAACTTTATCACGCCTTAAATAAAGGCGGCTTTATTTTTAGCCGATGCATCTGTCTCTGTATTGTCTTAGTGATTTGCGGTGAGGATAAATGGAGTGAGATGGCGAATCGGATTCTATGGATGAGACAGAGACGGAGCGATTTCAACAATTAATTATAATGGGAACAGTGTTGTTGGCGGCTTTTTCCCTTGGCCCAAAGAATTCGGATTCCCCAAATATATTTTCACACCGATCGCGAATCGGACATGTAAATTACGAGGGTATTCCAAAAAGACTTTCCAAAGAACGTGGGCTTAGAAAGTATTTTCTGTAGAAGCCTTCACACTATATTCTTCTTCAGATTTGGAATTAGGATAATGACAGATTTTAGGATCAAAATTTCAGATTTTAATCATCGTCAGTCGGTCTATCTATCTCTTTGTGTATTTTTCTGTTAAGAAACACTAAATATGGCTATGATTTATGCTGTAATTCTGCATAATCTGGTGTGCATCACACTGTGCACAATATTCTTGAAGGACATTCACAATTTTACAACCAGCACGTGACACGCTAACATGTAAATTGTCCACATTTAATGTTGTTTACTGTTCTTACTGACGATTTAAAAACCCATTAATTTATGCATGATAAAAAGTTTCATGAAGTGCTTGAGTTTGGTCATAGCAAAGTTGGGTTCTGTGATCTGTCTACCTGATGTAAATTCTGCTTTACGTCTTTGTCTATATCTACGGTAAGGCTGTAAGAGTCCATTATTATTTTTTACGCATATTTTACCTTAAAATGAACAGTAAAATGCTTGACAATAATTGGTAAAACTGTATCTTTGCTTTGCCTTGAGCTGGCCTTTAGCAGTAACATTAATTCTATACCTCAGTTTGTCTTCTTTCCGCGTTTCGAAGCAGAAAGTTGGATTATACCAGTTACCAATATTTAAGGATCTCTATAAATTCACAATCTGTTTTAAGGAGCTACCGAGGCTCACTCGTAGATATAAAATATAATTTTAATAAGTTTTATGGCCAATAACACTTAAGTCATAAAACTTATCGTCACTAACACCAATGCTAATTCCTGATGACCTCAAGATCTGCCCGGGAGGTCCTTATCTAAAACTGGCACCTGTAACCTGTTGGTTTGGCTAAAATGTACCGAATCTGTACTAATAGGTATTATAAATGCGAAAGTGTGTCTGCCTCTCTGTTACATGTTCACGCCCAAACCGATTTTACTTAATTTTGGTATTGCGATAGGTACGTTGAGTTCCGGAAAAGGAGATAGGATACTTTTTATCCCGGTAAAATGTACCATTCCAGCGCGATATACATATATTGACAGAGAAGACAACTACAGAGGGTATTTTTAAGTATATACCGAGTTTGGGTAGAAATTTAAGCAACTATTAAGTGAGGTTCATCTTTGTTTCTTTTAACTTAAATGTTGTCAGTGTGTTGTATATTCCTACGCTTGATTTCGACTCTACCGCCTCTACAGATACGATAAGAACGCTTCGTGCTTTTAATTACACATTTTTACGACTGAAGACTGTGAAGTTGAAGTAGCCCAAGGTGCTGATAACATGGGAATTAACGTGATTAGAACGTGTAGACATGGCATGTGAAGGAAAAAAATCGAAACCCGATTTTCAGGTTGTTTAGGGCATTTCGACATTTTGACATTTCATGTAGAAAGACGACGATAATATTTTCTTAGGCCCACTTGCGCAGATCTGGGTTAAAGTTAACTCTGAGTTAAACATCATGTCATCTCTATCACTGGCTTGGTGAGTGACAGATATGACATGGTGTTTAACTCAGAGTTAACTTTAACCCAGATCTACGCAAGTCCGCCTTACAAGGCTATTTTGCCGTGTGGCCAAATTAGAACTAACGCCGAACTAATCCTTTAAGGGTCGATTCAGACCACAACGCGACACGTAGATGCATTAATACGTCTTTTGTTGATAGATTTCGTGAGCGAAATGTCTTGCAAATCTGTCAAATCCATACAAATTTAGAAATGCATCTACGCGTCGCGCTGCGGTCTGAATTGATTCTTATGTTGCATCCATGCTCCCATGACGATGTCATCCACTCGCAAGTCATCCTTGTAAGTATGTGTGTTTTCTGGCAAAAATAATATTATACGTCGTGCCATATCCTGAATTGAAATATCTTCGGAGTAGATGATTCAGAGTTGATTACGTCAAAAAGTTTATCAATGAAACCGGCAGCATCCTAAAGTACCATTAAATTAGCTATTTTTGTATTTCCTCTGATAAGTTTTTACAATTCTAGGATTTTACACCGGAAAAGGAAAACAGTCATATATTTTTAGTACTTCATTGATAAATGATAAAACAAGTTTTGCAGTTTCTTTTATTCTTTGCTTAGAGAATACTGAATATCACGCCTGGCTTTGAAGCATTTTAGAGTTCCGTAGCTCAGTCTCAAAAGTTTCGTTATTTTCGTCTTTGATCTACCTTATAAATCCCTAACTCAGCTCTAACAGTTGATAAATATGGATTTTTTCTAGATTCAGCCATGGATTATTCCACATGTCGTGCGAAGTACTTAGGCTATTATTCAAGGAGATGCGATCAGCTCATTGCACACCCAAATCTCGTCCGGTATGAATGGGCCCCCACAATCTGCACACTTTATCAACACCACGACACCACACTATCATTCTGACTCCATCTAGTATTGGATGTTGTACAAAAACTAGATATACAAACCACAGTTTAAATTCAGTAGAGTAACTGAAAATCTTTTTTATACTCCATTGTTTTGCTGCAAAATATCTGAAATCACGCTAATGTGTGCGCTTGAATTCGATAGTCTAGAGTAGAAAGTTAGTCTACTCGTAGTGGCTGTAAAACCAAAACTAGATACAAACCACAGTTTTAAATTCAGTAGAGTTATTTAGATGTAATAAATCAAACTTCTTTGTCCTGGTTTTGCATTGGTTTGCTATACTAAATTATTTCAGACGTGCCTGAATTACTCTTGGTTAGATTTTTACATCAATGTGTCCATTCATATCAGGAGACAACTAGTTTAGCATACAAGTGGGCCGAGACCAACAGATAGACGCAATTACAACGTACGTGTCACCAGTAGGGCTGACAGACAGCCACAATCCTGAATCACGCCATCGAAGTTTTTTGAGTTCGCTACTAATTACACCTTATCGGACAACTAAGATAGTGGACGTCAGCCTCACTTAGCTTAGCGTAGACCGTACCTAGCCTGGTTGGGGCTTCTCCTAATCTATACTAATGTTATAAAAGAGTAGGTTGTCTGTCTATTACTTCTGTGAGCTTAAGCCGCTGAACCAATTTTGATGAAATTTAGCGTAGAGATACTTATATTCTTGTGAAATGTCAAATGACGTGCGATTAACGAACATCTAACTAGTATTCCATATGCATATAATTTTCTATGTGCTGCAACCCTAGTAGTTTCACGTGAGCGGCAGCCCTGGAGATGGTATCAGCGCTGGGAGCGTCTCCAATTATGCTGTGTGTTGTTATGACAACGTTTTTATTGCGCACGCACTCACGACTCGGTACTTCCCAAATTAGTCGTGTTATGACATGAGATAAATCTCCAAATCTTATTTTACATCTCAGTACATTTTTGAGTCTGTTGACAAAAGTATTTTCCGTATTATATTTTTAATTGTAGTAGATCTGGTACAATTAAAAATAATATAAAATAGTCTTCAATAATATTTCCTTAATTTCATACGTGTTTCATACTAAAGTAGGCACTAGGCAATGAATGGCAATGTCAAATAATAGAGCGAGAGAGATGTCGAGCTTTTGAGACGAAGCAAAAAGTTACTGGTATAATTAATCAATAAATAATAATAAACCCAAAAGAACATGGACCAGTTTATGCAGGAAGGGTGCAGTCATTAAAAAGAGCAGGTGTTTTCAATAGATTTATCTATATATTTTAATGAAGTTTTCATTACAGCTGTCAAGTACAGTCTCTTCCACCAAGCAACATTTTTTTATTAATTTTTGTAGTAAAATTGCAAATCAACAATATATTATTGCGTCAAATCACTGTTCGTCCTTCATTTACAAAAAACAATTTTATGTTCTCCGTATATCTATTCCGTTAATCTTTTAATGCACTTAAAGTTAATGAATTCCATGGAAAATTATATTCATTTATAATTATATATTTTTTAATTTAAACTAAATATTTATCATCTATATATTACAATTTTAACTTACACTTAGATTTTTCATCAATCGTTATTATTGTGCGTTTAGTTGCTCACAGTGATCATTGAACATTAGATCAGGTGTTTCACCATAAGTATTTTTTCCTCGATCAAAAAAATATTTTGACTTAAAATTATTTAATTCAAGAAAATAAAATTCCGAAATTTCAAAATTTGCAAGAAATATTGAAACTTGCATGAAAATGAAATAAATAAATATTTTTTGTCACCTTACTGAGATTTTATTCTAGTTTTAATTTTGAAATCTTCTTTACAACAAGTAGTTTAATGGGACTAGACTTGCTCTACAACAGTTAACTCACGTGATAGAAGTACAAAGATTCAAAATATTATTCATAGATTTTTTTTGGATTTGTTATAAATAAATAAACATTACTTCCCAATATAATACCAAACAATATAATGAACAACTAAGCGCACTCTTCTCACAGCACAATTGACAAAACATATTTTAAAAATATGTCTATTTAAACATGTAAATAATAATATACCTTATGATTGTATTTACAAAATAAAGCAACGTCGTCAATTTACTCTTAATAAAGTGGGAAATAAAACGAATTCTAACAACGACGTGAGCTTTAGATTAAATGACAAATTAGACAATAATTGTGACTTGCAAAATAATTTTAAAATCACTTAAAGTTTTTTGAATAGTATTATAATGACAATATTTTGGTCTTGTGTGGCTACGCCGGTATTTTGAATCATTTTCTTACAAAAAAACAAATTTAATAAAAGATTAGAGGTACAAACACTTGTTCACAGTAATTATTATAATATAACATTTGTACCAGTTAAAATGCAGTACAGCTGGTGTGTTTTGAAAAATCCAATAACCCAAAAGCTCACGCCGTTACTTGTCTAATCTTATGTCTATTGCAGTGGAGTAGGTAGCTAATGTGAAAACTATTGTGACTCACTACGTGTTAGAACATGACCCCATATGGCGGTGATAATTTCAACAAACAATAATAAAAATTTAACAATTCATACGCCTAAAATATATTCAGGGACTATGAGATGTTAACAAAACATATTTTACAATTTTTATCTTGGTGCTCTATCGTTGACCACCGTCCCTTGAACTTTACAAACTCCTATCGCGACGAAACTACGCCTCGTAATTATAAAATTTTGTACTGTAACATCGTCGAATCTAGCCGAGGGCCGGCCACATGCAGGTCATATAAAAACATCGAAAAAACTTCTAAACGGCCATCTAGGAAGCTTAACTATGTACACGGTACGAAAACCCGAAAGAACGAGAGACGAAAACGAAATAGGAACGATACAAAACGACGCCCCACCGGGACACATAAATACATTCTATGTACACTAGAGTCAGTCCTGCGTCTCAACGTCCAGCCCGTTCACCATGCGCTCGATGCTCTTGAGGTCGGAGGCGGGGGGCGCGGCGGGCGCGGCGGGGGTGACGGGCCCGGCGGGGGTGACGCCGTCGGGCGGCGGGTCGGCGGACGCCGCGCGCGTCGGCGGCGAGCCCGCGCGCACCCGTGCCGGCGACGAGCTGAGACTCCGCGCGCGTGGCGCCACCTGCTCGAACGCCGAACCCAGGCCGGGCAGCGCGTACGGCGCGAACCGGTGCGCCTTGCCGAGCGCGGGAGCTGGCGCGGGGGGCGCGGGCGGCGGCGGCAGCGAGTACTGCTGCAGCAGCGGGTGCAGGTTGAAAAGCAGCCCCGGCGGCATCTGGTGCGGGGGGAAGAACGGCGGGGGGTACAGCGAGGGGGGGTACAGGTAGGGCAGGAGGGGCGGCTGGACGGGGGGGCCGAGGGACACGTCGGGCGCGGGCGAGTGGGGGGACGGCCGCGACGGGCCAGCGGGGGGTGACGGGGCCCGCGCGCCGCCCGAGCACGACGAGTCCGAGCCCGCCTCGTCCGGCCCGGAGTCTCCGCCGCCGCCGCTCGAGCTGAACCATGCTGGAACAAAAGAGCACGGGTCAGGTTTTCCCCAAAATCGCTAGTAATAGCAAAGAATTAAGATATTAATATAGATCACAGATACCCCCAGGGGGTTATCTGTGATATATTATGTTTATCTTGTGAGCTGCGACTATCAGGATAGTTTAAACCTCATTCATCTTTCCAATACTTTTTATAACTACTACGGAAATACATTTTTAAAGAAATTCTGCACAAGTGGTGGGATAAAATGACAGAATTTGTTTAAAATTCAAGTTTGAAATTTTCAAAAAAGGAACTTACTCTATGTGAACCATAAAGTTAATACACCTAGCGGAAGGTATATTAACTTTATGATGTGAACATAATATTATGGCAGCGATATACATTCTAGAACAAAGTAGATTCAGTTACTCACAGCTGGAGTGCGTGGTGGTTGGCGGGGGCGGGCTGGAGGGGCCGCCCACGTCCAGCGGCCGCTCATCATCGTCGTCGCGGTCCGCGCGCGCCGTCAGCAGCGCCTGCCTGCGATACACCGACAGACTGCTCGTGTTATATTGTGTCATAATAGGAGCTCATAGCTGATATTGGCATATACTAGGAGATTCTTTAAGCTGTGATGACGGGGTCATAACATAATATTACTTATACTAGACGATGCCCGCAATTCCGTTGCGCCAAAACTCCTTTATCGCGCGAGAACCGTACATTTTTATGGACAAAAGTATCCGTTGTCCTTTCCCGGGACTCAAAGTATCTCCATGCCAAATTTCAGCAAAATCGGTTCAGCGGTATGAGCGTGAAGAGGTAACAGACAGACAGACAGACTGGCACACTTTCGCATTTATAATATTAGTATGGATATAGATTATACAAGGAGATCTTATTATTATGGTTGAGCTGATACTGGGGTTATACATTAGGAGCTTATAGAACTTTAAGTCTAAGGTGATACTATGGTCTTATACTAGGAGCTCACAGGGCCCAGTACCTAATTATTGATACGAGAGTCATATAAGTACTAGGTATGTCTTATCGGTGACGTAAACAAAGTAATGGGGTGTATAAGTTCAGAAGACTAGAAAATATATCAGGCTATAGTTACTAATTTGCGAATATTAATGAACTAGGTAGTAAGTATTGATTACTTAACTTTACGCGAAGTGTCAAAGATTAAGAAACACTTCTACAACATTTTAAGGCTGCGCTTCCACTGGAGGTTAAAGTTAAAATGCATTGCGAGTAATGCGTCTTCTGTCAAACAATACAATTGCTTCATTTGCTTGATCCATCAAGCGCAGCCTTGCACCAAGCCCAGCCAGCATTGGATGACCAATAAAAAGATTTTTCGAAACGCATTACGCAGCTTATTTCTAAAGTATGGATTTGACAGATTTGCAAGACGTCTCGCGCAATTGAGATCTGTCAATTCTGTACTTTAGAAATGCATTTACGCGTCGCGTTGCGGTCTGAATTGACCCTAAGAGTTAGTTGCACCAACCTACCTACCTACTATACCGTAACTTTAACCATAACAAAAAGTAAAATAAACTGTCAAATCCCTAGTAAAAGTCCATTATGGTTGCCATATTTGACGATAACCTTAACTTTAACTTTAACCACGCCTCTGGTGCAATTCACCCTTAGTCAGTTTTGGACTCTAGTGGAAACGCAGCCTTAAATGAGTTGTGTTGTAGAAGTGTTTGAAATGTCCAATAAAGTAATAAAATTACGACCAATTAACTAAAATGAACATTCTGAATAAAATAAACATGATTTATTTTAACCCTTGTGTGGTATCCCATTTAACATCGCACCAAATTAGATGTCAAACTGAGCGGTCATTTTGGACGTTTATATCTCATAAACTGCCTTCTTATAATGGCGGCGAAGTAAATTATCACGCGGTTCATTATACACGTCGTTTGTCTTTGTAACAAGTTTCATCAAAATTAGTTTAGCGGCTCATAAAAATAGTTGTCAACTCTTGTCACGGCTTTTAACCTAAATTCTAAACTAAACATGTACCTATTTTCGTCGTTATGATAATTTTGCAATTTTAATCAAAGCTTGCTAAAAATGCGACGCTTAAAAAAGTTTTCGAACACTTGAATAGGTAAGTATAGTCTTTTGTTTCGCCATTGCAAAAAATTATAAGCAAAGGGGGCACGGTAGAATTTACGCCAAGACTTCCACTACGAATGTTGCCTTTTCACCAAGAAGATGATCATAAACTTGACACCAAAATACCACTGAACTGATGAATTTGAACTTTTAACCCCACAAATATAATAAAGGTATAGTTATCAAAATAAATATTTGGTGCATTTTCAAATTATTACATTTTGTTTAAATAGTCTCAACAGTTAACTGAAACAATTATAATAATATTGTCTCAAAAATTTTGTCATTCATTGGTAATTTAAATTTGTTTTGTAAATATTTTTATGAATAAACGATTAATAGTATCTCGTGATTTTTAAGATTTTGCAAAACGATCGAACTTTAAAAACGATTTTATAACAAAAATAATGATTTAGTCAGTTTTGTTTATTTTCTCATCCGTAACTCGTAAGCGACATTTTATTATTTCTTCTAATACAATTTATTTAGCTGACTGTCTGGATAATGATATAGTCGGAAAATTGTGAAAATGTCAAGTGTTATTTCACTTGGGGTGTGAAGTTGGCATTTAGGTGACCCTCTAAATGTTAATGGTGAAGTAATGACAGGCCTGGCACCGCAGCCCTTTCATTATACCATCGAAACGCTTTATTTGAGAGAATTTTATAAAATTGTTACGTAAAAGCTTGGCCTGATGACAGGCCAAAAGGTTTTCACGCGACAGACGAAGGGTAAATTTTCTGTGGGTTTTTAGGGCCGTCTTGTTTTATGGCTTTTTTCCAACGTAGGCAAAGTTATTCTTTCTTGTGACAAAATCTGTGACTTGACTTTTCTATAAATTTTAAGATAGGTATACGATGGACAAATCTCAAATCACTCTAATATTATAAAGACAAAAGTTTGTAAGTGTTGTTTATTCACGTAAAGATTTTGATTTTGATTGAAAGATTTTGATCATTAAAAAAGTTACTGTATATCCTGGAAAAGTACAGTGTTCCCTTAAAATGTCGGAATAGTTGCCATCGGCCACGGTTAAGTTTGCCGTAACATATTTCTACCAGAAAAAAACTCTAATTCTATTTTCAAATGCAAAACAATTTAGCCAAATTAGCATAAAAGATTTAAGCTGTAAAAATGATCGCCCCAAACTGTTATTTACCTCTTTACCGCCATTGTCTTACCCCTGGGGCCGCAGATCAGGGGTAATACTAAATTCATTTTATTAACTCGTCTCATCGCCGCCTCATAGAATTTAATTTGTGGCACCCCTTAGACGTAGGGATGACAAAATGTTACTTTTAAAATGTGTTTTTATAAAAAATCTAAGGAAGTAAAACCAAAATCAGCTCAAGAAGACTGTGTGGAGTAAAAAGAGTTTGTAGCGAAAGAATGGGGTAGGTATTTAAGACCGAAATAAACTCAACAAGACTGTATATAAAGTAAGAAGAGCTTATATTTACTTCTGTGCTTCTACGTACAAAGCTTACTTTAAATTTTTACATGCGAAACTACGTAAAATTTTAAAGTAAGCTTTATGATATCCTTAAGGATCTAATAAGGACCGGACGGTCAAAAAAAGGAAGGACAAAAACTGAAACGCGTCAACCCTATATTAAACTGTCCGCATTAGGGGTGTTCAGGTTACAATGTAAACCGGGTGTGGGGTTGCGCGGTTGTAATTTTACCGTATTTTTACCGGCGCCGGATCGGGGTCCCTCAGCACCCCGGTCTCGTCCGCGGACGCCGCCGGGGTATTAAACAGCCCTGATTGTTGCACACTATTGTTGCCAAAATCTATTTTAAAATCTGCCTTTTGTTAGTAGCTCCGATTTTATCAAAGGTTGTTTATCTTTTATGTTTAACTAGATGACGCTCGCAGCTCTGCTGCACCGTAGTTTATGAACCATTTTGCGCACCAAAAACTATCCTTAGATATCCTTTCTAATTTTCGGTTCAACGATTTAGAAAAGACGAAATACCTAAATCGTTAAGCCGATTAAGCGTGAAGACGTTATAGATAGACAGACCTTTGCATTTATAATATTTGTAAGGAATAAGGATACGTATAGATGCCACAAAATTTTGAAAAGGAAAATTCGGAAAAAATCTTTAGACTTGGCGACTTTTATCTCAATAAAAGTCGACGGATTTCCATAACAAGCTCCACCATTTATCTGTCCTTAGAGCTGACCCTTGTCAAGTGGACAATAGACAATGTCTGGCTTTTCACGTTTGTCAAAACGCTCACGTTCCCGCCTTTCCGCCCGGCGGCCATTTTGAAAAGATGAGTTTCCGGCGTCCGGCCGCCATACGCTGTAATTCGGATGCTGCGGTGACTTCCGGTGCAAAATGTTGTGTAAGCGAATTAAAGACGGTTTCCTGGCCCGTTAATGTATTAAAGGGACATTTTAAAACGGTTTTGTGACCCGCTCTCATATTCAAAATGTTAAAAGTTATGATACAGAGGGTGTTTTTACTTTTTCATTTTGTGAAACTCTACTGCAATACGAAACACGACAAAGTTTTCAATGACAATATTTTTTTACCTTTTTTGCAATTTGTTTATATAATAAATAAGTCTTATTTTATGAGTATGTGTGCATTGATTAGCTATTTATAGATAAAGTTTGTCAATATAATATAGGTACTTTAGTAAAAAGCCTATACGCCCTAAACAAAAAAACACTTCGCTCTTTTAGCTTAGTAGAATCGAAAACACAAAAGGCGAAACACTGAACTATAAACTTCTTCCTTCTCTTACTTCAATCCAATAAAATTAGGCAAATCAGGTAAAGGAATTCGTAGAAAAAGTGCCAAACCGAAGCTGATTTTCTCGCGTGATAAAAACAGCCCAGTCCTCCCCAGGAAAGTGGTAAAAAGTGCCAAGTCGAATGACTTCACCGTTCGGTCGTTACCGGGGAACACGGGAAGGGAGGTGCTCTCTAATTTGAATCTACAGCGGTGTATTTAAATCAGATAAAACATTAGACCAAGTGCGGGAGACCTCGGTGTCTGGTGGTGGAAAAATTGTGTACACCTGATGTTAAGTTGGAAAATACAGTTAATAATATGAATTAAGTCCATTAAAGAAAAAATTTTATACAAAATCTGACCCCCTTTTTGGTCCCCTTAGAGGGGTGGGGGAAACGTTTATACACCAGATGTTGAGTTGGAAGAAGACAAATATATCTGCGAAAACTGTATGCAAATCGGATCAGTAGTTTTCGTGTTAAAGAAAAAAGTTTGATACAAAATCTGACCCATCTTTTGTCCACATAGAGGGGTGGGGGGAAATTTTTTTATACACCAGATGTTAAGTTGGAAGAAGACAAATATATCTGCGAAAACCGCATTCAAATCGGATCAGTAGTTTTCGTGTGATAGTGGAACAAACATACAGACAGACAGACAGACAGACAGACAGACAGACAGACAGACAGACAGACAAAAAACTAACCACATTTTTGGCTTCTATAGCGACCTAGTGACACCCCCCGCTTATTATTTTTTTAATATCTTTAATTAATATCTTTAATGTACAGAATTCACATTTCTACAGTTTTATTATATGTATAGATATCATGTTGATAACCAGATTTCGCTGATTAGAACTTCTGTTGCCCAAAAATTCGTTGCGCAGGAAGCAGGAACCGTGCATTAAAACATTATAAAAAGTATACTGTCTATATCTTCAGTCTACTTCCGAAAATTAAAGTATCTGAATATTAATGTTCATCCATTTCGGTTCAGGGATTTTAATGTTAAGGTAAGTAACACATATTTAGTCAAACAATAATTAACTATTATAGATAACTATAAGACACTTTTGCATTCGCGTTTAAGGACAGTAGCGAAATAATTTTAGACTTTTTACCTAAGCAAGTCTACATACCTACTAGGTACTTATAACTTTAATATTATTAAAAATGTTTCAAAAAGTATTTCACCATAATTTAAGAGCGTTTACGTCGAACGCATAATGTCGAGTTTCATGTAATTCAGTGCAACTTTATTCACACAGAAGCAAGTGCGTCTGTGTGTGTGAGTTGGTTCATTATAGTCAAATCAAAAGATTTTGATCCGTGGGGAATGCGGATGCAATGTCGATGCGAGTCGGTTTATTATTATTGATTTACCACTACATTTTAGCATACTATTACTATTAATCCTAAATCCACTAATGCATTATGTTGAATGTTTTATGTTACTTTATAAAACATAAAATGAGTAATATGACATTTTGGGCAAAGTTGTAATTTTATGTAGGTACAATAAGGTGATTGTCATAGTGAGACACAATTATTATTATCAAATGTTTATCATTGTATTAAAATAAAAAAATCGGATTTATATTATTTATTCAAGTGTAACCCTATTAATATTATGTACGCAAAAGCTTGTATGCATGGACATATTTTGTTACTCTTTCACGCAAAAACCACTGAATGGATTTTAATGGAACTTTACAACAATATAGCTTTAAATACATCATAATAACACGCAACAATTTATAAACCACTGATCTCTACTATACAAGTACGCTGGATAGCTGATATCCTTTGAAATGACAGCTATTCCTTGTGCCTATTTGAAGCTGAATCAGCGCCCCCATTATTCGGGTAGAGAACTAAATCTGACGTAAAAATGACATTTGAAAGCCGCCATATTGGCGCTGATAGCAGTAATGAGAGTACTTGGAACTAATACTAGTGATGACAACTGTTGTTATTGGTTGTGGTTACGTCAAATTTAGTTCTCTACCCGAATAATGAGGGCGCTGATTCCGCTTCAAATAGGCACAAAAAGCAGGTGTGTATCAGCTATCCAGCGTACTTGTATAATAGAGATCAGTGTTATAAACACATCGTGAAAATCCAAGATGGCCGCCGCCGTAGCCGGCCGGTAGTTGTAAGAAAAATTGCAGATTACACATATTTCTTATTACTACCTCAATATGGATATCAAATGAAAGGACTTGATTGGTAGAGAGGTAAAAAGCGGCCAAGTGCGAGTTGGACTCGCCCATGAAGGGTTCCGTAGTAGCAATAAGGTTTATTTTTATGAAATTAATAGGTGTTTGATTTATTTTTATATTTCAGTCGATTTTATGGATTTTATTAAATTAAGGTTTACCATTTATGACGTATAAACAAAAGCTACTGGCTAGATCTCGTTCAAACCAATTTTCGTTGGTAGTTTTTATAGTAATCTACATCATATATTTTTTTTTAGAATTATCATGCCCCTGCTTTAGAAATTAGAGGGGGGGGGGGACACACATTTTACCAATTTGGAAGTCTCTCTCGCAAACTATGCAGGTTAGAAAAAAATGATATGAGAAACCTCAATATGATTTTTGGAGACTTATCCATAGATACCCCACACGCATAGGTTAGATGAAAAAAAATTTTTTTTGTTTCAGTAGTACTTATGGGGACCCCTAAAATTTTTAATAATTTTTCCATTTTTGCATCAAAATCTTAATGCGGCTCACAGACTACATCTACTTACCAAGTTTCAATAGTATAGCTCTAATAGTTTCTGAGAAAAGTGGCTGTGACGTACGGACGGACAGACGGACAGACAGACAGACAGACACATGACGAATCTATAATGGTTCCGTTTTTTTGCCATTTTGGCTATGGAACCCTAAAAAAATGATAATATATTTTATTATTTCGCAACATAACTGAACGAAATGCAGGCAGAAATGAGTGTAACTGAAATGGTATAGAATAATTATTTAAAAATCAAAAGCACAACAGCTTTTCAATAGGTAAACTTTTTTATTTATGTTATCAGCTACATATTTATACGGAAATCGGAGGTTTGCATGATTTTTACGCTCTAGGCATTCCACTATAATCCCAATAAAGAATTCTGAAAAAAAGGGAATTTATTTGATATATTTTATTATGATTTATGACGGCATAGCAAAGAAAAACTGCCATTAAAATTTAAAATACGTTCAATTCAAGGTACCTTTTCTTAGTGTTGGTTTTCACATTCATCTAATATTCTTATTGTTTTTACCTTGGAAATCGGTTTAAATTTTTTGTTAAAAAAAATAATTTCACCCTTTTTAGTTTTTTAAATATTAAATAACATAAATGTCAGTTGCAGATAGATATAATTTAGGCATGAAACTAGCACCTATTAACTGTACTTAATTTCGGAAGTCGGAAGTCGGTCAAAAAAAAATACTGCTATTCAAATACAATTCAAGGCACCTTTTCTTCGTGTTGGTTTTCACATTCATCTTTTTCCGTTGTTGTTTCTTCAGTTGATTTACTTTTATATTGCCTGAAATAAAAACACAAATAGAAAGCACACAAAACACGTTATTTCTAAGTAATTAAATGAAAAAATAAGTTGAAGTAAGGATAACAGTGATAATAGCAACCTTTTAGCCATTCTTGCCTTTTCCAAGCTTTCCAAATTTTCTACATTTTTGCGCTTTCTTTTCTTTCTTAAAAATATATTCGTTTTGTTTCCCATTAGTTCTGTAATGTAATGTGTTTTAATAGTAAAATTATTTTCCGCCATAAAAATACATACATAAAATGTATTATATTACTTACTAACAAAATAAAATATTTACTTACCAAACAATCAAGATTTTTCGATCACGTTATAAATGCTCACTACTCTAGTATGCGCGACAAAGGTCAACAGAGTTCATGCGCAGCAGGGAGCGATACGTCCACCCTCCAGCAAGCCTCGCGGCGGTCTGATTTCAATTGCTTTGCGCGCAGCGATTTATAGTAAGTTTTAAAATATTTGTAGAAAAAAAATAACAAAGTATTTGTTGATATTTAAAAAGTATACTTTTAATTAAAGTGTTCTTCTATCATATGAAGCTATTATTATATTGAAATAAGTAAGATAAATAGGTAAAAATAAGGTTTTAAATCCTTGATATTTCTCATTCTTTGAATTTAAATTACTTATAGTTAAATACCTAAATAAAATATTTTTTTCTGATAACTATTTGCTTAAGGATCTTGTCAATAGGTTATTATTTTTTTCTAATTAGATCTGTCGCTGGTTTCGTAAATTTGAGGCTTCGAAACTGATACTATAACGGAATTTAAGAAAACCTCTGTTATGGTATCGAGATTTAATGTACAAATACTCTATAAATCGTATTTTTTTCTCTGATAACTATATAGACAGTGAAATTTCCTATAAAAATAAGTTACCAACATTTTTATAAAGATAAGTGGTTAATGATTTTTTCAAGTTTAAAAAGTACAGTTTTAAGCCAAATTGAGCGTGAAAGGTGTAAACGCTCTTAAATCTACATCTTCTGTTACAGTAATATTGCAATAAAATAATAGTCAAAATACGTAAAATGTTCTACTTAATAGTAATTATCATTTAAATTCATCTAGTGTTTAACATCGCTGGTTTTTAATTGAGTGACGTAGCTGTAGCCAGCGACTAATTTGGTTATATTAATGTGGATGGTAAAGTACTTATGAGTTTTTTGAGACACACTTTATGTAGACGGCGAATATGAACATTGAATATGAACGAATGAATATAAAAATAAAATGAAAATATTACATATAAAACAAAGTCGCTTATTTCCCTCATGTCATGCTGAATCGATTTTAATCGTTTTTTTCAGTAGCTATAAATTTTATAATTTATACCCGTGCAAAACCGGGGCGGGTCGCTAGTATTCTTTATATTTTAAGATTCTTCATCATTATAACCAAGAATATGCTTAGGTTTATTCAAATTACTTACACTTTTTGCATTTTTCATAAACATGGCCGATGAGTGTAGATTCTATAGCCAGATAGGTCATATCCTGTGGTCATATTATTATCTTATTTCTTATCTTCTTAACAAAATAAAGAAACATTACACGCCTCTTTCTTTCATCAGGTTAGAAGTTAACCTCAGACCTAACCTCTACTTGATCCCTAGATCTTTATAATTAAGCCCTGTCAGTAAGTAAAGGGATCGCAGGTCTGGAAAGGGTTAGGTACTTACTTCTTTTCTCTCTTCCCCGCCCCCGTGTCTCTGAACCCTTTCGCGAAGGGATTGTTGTCGATTTTCAGTTGCGTTATCTGAAACAAGGGTAAATATTGGATTACTTAATATTATATTATCGTCAAAACATAAAATGACTTAGTAAGAAACTGAGTAAGCTATTGCCAGGTTAATAAGGGTGTTTGATATTCCATTAGCCATCTGCAGGTGCCTTAGGGTCTACCGTATGTCAAACTGCTGGTATAATATGTTTTTTTTTAAGAAATAAGGGGGCAAACGATCATACGGGTCACCTGATGGAAAGCAACTTCCGTCGCCCATGGATACTCGCAGCATCAGAAGAGCTGCAGGTGCGTTGCCGACCTTTTAAGAGGGAATAGGGAAATAGGGGAGGATAGAGATGGGAAGGGAAGGGAATAGGAAAGGGTAGGGAAGGGAATAGGTTGGTATTTCTCCGGTCGAGCCGGCCCATTCGTGCCGAAGCATGGCTCTCCCACGTCAATGTTACGATATAGGTAGCTGTCATGTGTCACGATAATATGTCTATTTGACACGATAAGCCCTTATGGCTACATAACGGCACCTGGTGGTTAATAGAATATCAAACACCCAAGATCATTTAGCTGCGTGGTGTTCGCTGGTAACAAAGCACAATACCCGACTAAGCCCGGCCGCACATTGTCCGAATTCTGATCAGAAACAGTTGAACTCCGCCGGACCGCCACCCCGCACACTATCCGAAATATCCTTCCGGCGAGTTCTAGCTCACTCGGCTCAGTACAACATGTAAGAGACAGCGCGGACATTCAACTGTTTCTGATCAGAAATGTCGTACAATGTGCGGCCGGCCGGGGTAAAATATCGTCAGAATCATATTTAAATCAGATAAAATATGTCACTTGATTGTCTCCGAATGGCCAGTACAAAAAAAAATGAAATGACCACAGCCAAAATCAATCAAATTAAATAAAAACATTGCCTTCCAAATTTAAAAACAAACTCACCTTCTCATTCTGGTACGCCGTGACCGCAATGAACTCCGTCTCCTTGAAGACGTACGTTCTGAAGGTGGAGTAGGGCAGCTTGAGGATGTCGTTGGCCCGCACCAGGTGGAACCGGGGCTGGTACTTGTGCATGGAGTTCAGGATCGTCTGCGTGACACACTTTAAACAGCTTAGGAACTTGATCGGCTGGCGTATGAGTAGGGGTGATAGGCAATTTCTGTAAGACCTTATGGGGTATGGGATATGGGGGCAGGGTGAATCGTATCTTGCAACAGCATACAGCAGACATTTAGCAGCAGATATTGAAAAATATCTGTCAAAAATTTCGTACCTAAGTATACAAAATATCTTTTTTTTTACAAATTACAGTAAGTATGTTTTATACTATTCTATTTCAGACGCTTTTTGCATTGCTGTCATAAGATACGTAACCCTAACCAGAGTAGACGTAGTTATGTCTATTGTGCCCTAACCCTGCCGATTTCTGTGGCTTTTTCACAAAAGTTTTTAGGGTTCCGTAGCCAAAATGGCAAAAAAGGAACCCTTATAGATTCGTCATGTCTGTCTGTCTGTCCGTCCGTCCGTCCGTATGTCACAGCCACTTTTCTCCGAAACTATTAGAGCTATACTATTGAAACTTGGTAAGTAGATGTAGTCTGTGAACCGCATTAAGATTTTGATGCAAAAATGGAAAAAATATTAAAAATTTTAGGGGTCCCCATAGGTACAACTGAAACAAAAAAATTTTTTTTCATCTAACCTATGCGTGTGAGGTATCTATGGATAGGTCTCCAAAAATCGTATTGAGGTTTCTCATATCATTTTTTTCTAACCTGAATAGTTTGCGAGAGAGACTCTTCCAAAGTGGAAAAATGTGTGTCCCCCCCCCCCTCTAATTTCTAAAGTAGAGGCATGATAATTCTAAAAAAAATATATGATGTAGATTACTATAAAAACTACCAACGAAAATTGGTTTGAAAGAGATCTAGCCAGTAGTTTTTTTATACGTCATAAATAGTAAACCTTAATCTAAATTTCATTAAATCGACTGAAATATAAAAATAAATCAAAAATATTTTAATTTCATAAAAATAAACCTTATTGCTGCTGCGGAACCCTCCATGGGCGAGTCCAACTCGCACTTGGCCGCTTTTTTTATTTTATTTGGCGACGTTGATTGGTAAACGTCAAAACGTTTGCCAATCAAAAGTATTAATACCATAAAGTTAATATATAGGTATATTAACTTTATGATTAATACTGAATAAATTGCTGTCAAAAAGCCACAGACAGCACAGCACCTACCTATCGAGGCGTTAAACGCTTCTAGCTCAAGTTTTAGTTATTGTTAAATGTTAAATAAACTTCTTTATACATGTAGGTACCTACTATTGTTTTAAGAATTTCTACACATTATATTGTAAGTCTAAGTACAGACTACAGACAATCTGTTGTGTAAATAATTACAAAAATTGTAGATATTAATTTTGATTTCAGTAAGTATAATATTTGTGAGACTAATAGATATTCGGCGCGTGTAGTTCGTCCCCTATTCTTTATATTCTTTCAAAGTTGGCTGTGACCTAATTCATAATTGACTACTTTTTTCCACCCCCGTGTCATTAAGTGTCATTATTGCTTGCACGTTTGAATGAAACATGAGGCGAGCGCGTCTCAGCTCGAAGGTGGTCGTTAAAGAAAATCAATCCTTATATAATTGGCCCTAGATTTTTCATACAAGGCAAGTAATAACAGCTATGGAGTTACATTTGCTTGTCTCTATCGATCAGCGCGACCATTACACAAGAATTAAATAAATCATTTCATAAGTTCTATAACTTGAAAAATATAGTATAGCTACTTATAGCTACTGTATTTAAGGGCCTATATTCACTTTGATTAGTGCCAATGCAGGTGATTAGTGATAAGGAGAAAGTAAAGGACTTGCACTAATCAATTGCTGTCCACACGTCTTGCTTTCTCCTAATTAGTAATCACCTACAATAATCACCTGCACTTATCACTAATCAAAGTGAATACAAGCCATTCAATAAATCAATCAGATCAGCCTATATTCGTCCACTCCTGGACATATTAGGCCTCTCTCAATGAACGATTGAATTTATTAATCAAGAAAATTATTCACTATTTTATAACTGTAATAGTGTTACACTACTGGCACTGAAAGAATTTTCCAGATTTTTAAAAATAATTGAATAAATCCTAAAAAATAAAAAATATTGAATAAATCCTGAATTATCCTGATTTAACCCTAAAACTGTAGTAAGTAAATATTACACACATTGTAGTATATCCACATAATATTAAATTATAATAGTATTCTCACTAGATATTTACTAAGTATTAAAAATTCTATTAAAATTTCGTAAACAATTTTTTTTAAACCGTTCCTGTAACTTTGTTAACTCGTTTCTTGTGAAATGTGAGTAGTGAAGTCTAGGTTACTTACTTAGATAAGAGTCTGAAAATAATTGTTTGTGTAATTTTCGGTAACAAAAACCAATTGACGTCATGAACATAAAGATATGACTTTATATTATACTGTTACATTTTCTAACGTTAATACAATACACTCTTTTATCTAAAATTCCTTAGTGCTTTTGTGAAACACGTTTAAAAAATATGTAGGTTAAGGCATCAAACAATAAAAACATGCCAAGATATCAAAAAGGTCACGTTCTAAAATAAAAAAATGACTGTAATCTTTAGTCTGAATTCTCTATTTATTAAAAAAAAATCAAGTATGTTTATCCGTTTTCACGTGTAGAGAAACATGGCACATAACGGTATTACGTATGTGTAATATAAAGCCTTTATTGCCGAAGAATAGCTACATTAAATTATTTTTTAAACGCCATCCATTTGTCATGGCGAAGACTCACGCATTTTGTTTGTAAAATTGAATGATAGTACGTGTCTGTAATTTGTGTAGTTTGTGTGTAATGACAGGTGACGTAATACGCTAAATGACGGTACAATTCGACCCCACGTAATCACATGGTTTGGTTTCTACACGAGCAGGCGCGGTCGCAGCCTGAAATTTTGGAGGGGGTTACTCAATATCCTAAAAATTTATTTGGCCAAAATTTCCTTTTATTATTTGACAAGATTTTGAGATTTTTCAATTTGACCTTAGATTATGGGGGGGAGGGTCGCCCTCCTCCCCTTCGGACCGCGCCATTTTATCTTTTGGCTTGCAGGTTAGGTAAATCGATAATTTTAGTAAATAGTTTTATTCATATGGAGAACATAGAGAATAAAAACCTACAAGTTTTTAAGTTTTTAAAATTAACTAGAAAATTTTACTTTAAAATAATAATAAAAAAATATTGAAACTAGTGATGCGCTCGTACAATACAAGCGATATCGACAAACGCGTCCGCAGGACAGAATGCTTCGAATCGAGATTTAAAATTAAAAATTCCGAACGGCAGTAATCTAGATATGCGCGCCATTGTTCTTAGTTTGTTAATGTGTTTGTATGCAAAACGCACATTAGAATTCCGCTCAAGGCCCGCGGTACATTTTATAGTCTGTAAAAGTTAATAGAACCTATTGAATATATCAATATTCAATAGCCAGTAACTAGCATGCAGCCCGGCCTGTCACGTCTAATTTTCTCCTTTTAAGTGTCTACGCCGACTATGAATACTTAATCTCGGTCTAGCGTTTTCCCAGCATCAGCATGTGCATATTAATGCCGCCAAGTGTCAGTTTTCCTGCCCAGACTTCAAATGGAAAAGCCGTTAGGCCTTCAGCATACGTGCTCACTGTTGATTGCGTTTCTATTGGAGAGACACCATAAACTAATATAGACTACACTTCAACACTCAACAGGCTAAAAACTCTAGACGTACCTAGTTTGATTTTTCTTTGATAATAATTATTATCCAAGAAAAATCCAACTACATCTAGAGTTATACTAGAATAATGCTGTCTTAATTATTAAGACAGTATAATTTGTTAAAACGAGTTGAAAAGGCGCCAATTGAACAAGCAAACATGAGGACATGTAATTAAAATTTACTAACCACAGGGTATTCTGTCATCTGTGATATTATGGTACCTAAACAAGTCGGAAAATGTATTTATGACAGGACGAGTAATTTTAGATGACCAATGAAATAACTAATAGTGTGCACGTTATATTAATAATTAATATCCCATGTTCCAATTACGGTTATCGTCTAGGTTTACTACGCCGGCCGCACGATGGGAGCGCGTACGTCGTTCGCGTTGAAATAAATTTTATTGACTAATTGTCTCTCCCTCGATTCGCGTCGAGTATTATTAGTTTAAATTGCTTTTAATTCGATCAAATCACAGAACGACGTCGACTTCCGCTGGACCGCAGATTTGATGGGATCCTTCTTTTATGCGATCAAAGTACGGGCTTTTAATATTTTATGAGTATCTACGTTTTATAGTTTGATACGACAACTGTGTAAGTTACATCAATCTTTAACTAAGAACACAATTCAAATTCTTTAAGTAATTTGCGGGCTGTGAAAAATCAAAAGTAAATCAAATTTACAATAAAATCGACTTCGGGGACCAGTATCAATATTGTGATGTCAAATTCCGAGCTGTCAGTAAAATGGCGACCACTCACCGTTAATGGATAACTCACTAAAATCTAAAAGGATTTAAGGAACTAACGAAGCGGTCCTCCAAAACAGGTTCATTTCGAAGACGATAACATTAAAATGAAATTATAGTTGGCCGCGAGCCTTAATTGTGCCTCTTTTATTTTTTTCCCTCCAATTTCTATATTTTACGGCTGGTCAACAAATTAATATGTAAATCGGGATGCACGGTGGTCTGTCGATGACTTCATGTCGATTAAAAATAATCGACTTGTCGTTGGTTCCGATAACGATATTGTAGAATTAGTAATGATACGGAGCGTAAATATTAGAACGATTTATGTGATGGAATTGAGTATTCAGAGCTTATGGATATAAAACGTCTTTATTTTAAAATGATTTTAAGTTTACTATTTGTGCTGTTATGATTGGTTTTAACATGTGAATTATCTTAGATACTTTTTTTTCAATATTTTAATAATTATTATGTTGACAATCATACATAATAGTACGGGAGCCCTAGTACATTTTTTTTATTACTATCAAGCTAAATTTTTGTGAGTAGCTTTATTTTGATAATTCGAACAACATTTTTATTTGCGAAAAATCTCAAAAGTGGTAGCTAACAGAGATAGAAAGGATTTCATACTTTGAATAAAATTGATGGTCCTAAAATATGGACTGTTTTATTTGTAGGACAATGTTACTCTTAAATTATATAACTAATAACCTATCAATACACAAAAAAACAACTTGTTAGGGTTCTGTTTTAGGGTTCAGTAGTCAACCAAGTTTTGTTTTAACCCCTACCCTAATGTGTATTAACTGCGTGATAATGAACTCAAGAAAGGTAATTTAAGTAAAACTTTTCGGGCTCTTAAAGTGTAACCATCCAACCAAGTGATGATACAGTATTTTATAAAATAATCGGCCAAGTGCGAGTCGGACTCGCGCACAAAGGGTTCCGTACCGGTATAGAGCGAAAGTAGACAAAAAATTGTGTTTTTTGTAACCCTTAATATTTACTTTATTTTAATTTTATTATTAATTATTAAAGTACAAATACAATTAAGGATTTTGTGAAAATTTCACGTGCGTAGCTGTTACCATTATTGATTACGAGCAAAAAAGGCCAAAAAAATCACGTTTCTTGTATGGGAGCCCCCCTTAAAAATAAACTTTATTTTATTTTTAGTATTTTTTGTTATAGCGGCAACAGATATACACAATCTGTGAAAATTTCAGAAGTCTAGCTATAGCGGTTCTTGAGATACAGCCTGGAGACATACAGACAGACGGACAGACGGACAGATATCGAAGTCTTAGTAATAGGGTCCCGTTTTTACCCTTTGGGTACGGAACCCTAATAAGAAAAACAACTTATCGATAGAAAACACTCTCTTCACTAAATTCTATAATTCTGATAACAATACATAGATGGCGCTAGATGTTTCTTCGAATAATTTTGATAGCTCAGAATTCAGACAAATTCGCATTAAGTTCATGTTTAATTTCATTCTTATTAATGGGTTTGATTAAAAGGAGAAAAGTGTTCTAGCTGTTTAAGTAGACTTTCTGAGTTCTTTCTTAGCTCTTAGATATTATGTTCATATATTTAGATATTATGTCTTATAATTTAGATAATACTTTCTTTAAAAAAAATCCGCAAATATTTTAATGTTTCTAAAAATACTAACAGTTCTACAGTTCGTTTTCCTTTTACACGTCGTATCTATACGTAGGTGGCCGTCTCAAACAGCGAGAGGTGTAGCCCTTACCCTTTGCTCTTATTTGATTTGAGTGGGGCCTGGAACTGAATAAAATACCTCTATAGTACAAATTATTCATACCTTATACCAACAAGATCTTCTGGTAATCATACGTACATTTTCTTAGCTTTTCTTTTGCATAGACTATAACTGCAGAAGATCCAAGATATTTTTAAGTTTTAACGCTTATTAACATAATGTAACATCTGTTTGGAGTAAAGTTTTGTTGTATGTTATGTCATTAAATTGGTAAATAAATACTATCGTAAATTATTGTAGAACCGATTGAAAAAACGTATTTTTAAAATAGAGTAATATGGATGGTCAACGTGCGTGTCTAACTCCACTCGATACTAGATGGCGTTGCGTGACAAATTATTGCGCCGCTGTCAATGATAGTACCGTTGATAGTGAGAATTAAATAATGAATGCCTCTTTGTTATTTTAATTACACTTAATGCGAGTTAATTCGATTAAAAAACGATCGTGTTTCTCCTCAATTGTGACATAATTAGTCTCGAATAGTCGTTGCCTACCGCCGCCCGCCGCCAGAGGGCGCCCCGCGCGTTCGCACCAAACGGCTAATTCGCGCGGTAAACATACGCGCCATAAGTCATATTATTAAATAACCGCCGCGCACGGAGTTCACACGACTATGTCTATCCCGCTCCGACCTAGAGAACGCGCGACCGCTTCTCCTTTTATTTTACTTACATCGAAATCTTATTTTGAATTTTATACTCGGAGGGGCGGGGATGGCGATGTTGCATATTAGTCGTGCGGTCTCCCTCTAGCTTTTTGTGATTTTAATTCGCGGAACGCCGAACGTGATTCGAGTGTATAGAACTTTTTTATTGTAAATATTCGGAATTCGATGTAAGGTAGGGCCGCTTCGGGACATCTATAAGACTATAAATCCTAATACTGATTCTCGTTATCTTAGAACTTGCGGGGTAAGCGAGTCCGAGGAAAAACACTTTTGTTTTTCTGGAGCAGAGATAATCGAGATCGAAACTCCCCAGGTAATCCTTTACGTGGAGTATTCCAGCTCGAGATAGTTTGACGATTGGGACGGTGTTCGCAAAAAAGTTTCAAAAACTTCATCAATAAGTAACATCGCTAGACATAAGATTGTAGAGTCAAGACTCTACAGGATGTAAGAAACCTAAGTGATAATACTTCAGGGTGTGTATGTGTTCCTTGTAGAGAGTTCACTGTGTAAGTAGCAGCGCTAAAATACCATTTTTTTGCCAAGTTTCCCCATACAAAAGTGAAAAAAATATTTGGTCCTTCAGAGCTGCTACTTTCTTAGTGAATTCTCTACGAGGAACACGTACACGCCCTAAAGGATTATCAGTTAGGTAGTTTTGTTACACCCTGTAGAGTAGGTTCACATTACTTATTAATTATTATAGACAATATTGGAGTTTTAGCTAGACGTAGACAAAGCCAACATGCTACTAAAATTGATCCCAGGCAAGCATCAGCTGTTCTCAATTTAATTAGAGGTAGCCGACAAAAGGGCATTTAATGCGTCGTTAAAGCTTCCCATGCAAGGTGATCCGATCGTCAAATGTTTGCTGTGGAGGTACGTTCAAACCAGATTACGGAGGGCAAGAGGAGCCGCCGATGCCTCAATATTTGCGCCCCGTGTTGACGCGCAAACCGTCTTAGTCGTGTGCACACAGAAGGGTTCAGTAATGCCCTTTTTACCACAAAAAGCGTGGACAAACAGACAAATACAGGGACCGCGGCGTTTATGCCGTGATGAATTAAATAGTATCGGATTGCCGATGATGATGGATACGCCAGTGAATAAGAGCATTTGGTTATTTAGCCAGATTTCTGTATTATGTAATGTAGAGAATAATAGAGACATTTAGGTTAAAAAAATAATCTTGAATGACTTTTATTTCCTTTTTACCCGACTTCTATTCTTTTTAAAATAATCAGTATATTATTATAATTAATTAATAATATGCCAATTGCCATCTATGCCATTAATAATTATTAATTTTACCAAACTTATCAGGTGAGCATGAACATAGATTTATGATTAAAATGGTAGCTTATCCTACAACATTATGATTATCGATTATATTATCGATATCGATTTTTCTGGTCATGTTTGGGGCACTCTAAAATCCCCAGTAGGCACTGAAAATGACAGTAACTAACAACATTTAAGCATCACTTAGGGTCAATTCACACCGCAACGCGACGCGTAGATGCATTTCTAAATTAGTATGGATTTGACAGATTCGCAAGACGTCTCACGCTGACGACATCTATCAAATCCATACAAATTTAGGTCGCGTCGCGTCGCGCCTCGCCTCGTCGCGTTGCGGTCTGAATTAACCCTTAAGTCGAGACAAGGAACGACAATATAGAATTTGATGACAATTTCGAAATACTGTAGAGCTCACTCTAACCCTATCTTTCTCTGAAAGTTATAGTTTTCAAAGGTGATTAGGACTCTACCACGCCATGATTGACAGTTAATTCTCGTCGTATGCAGAATAAACAATACTCAGAAGCGATGGAGAGGCAATCCATTAGCAATGCGATCGGCAGTAAATTAAAACAAATATTGTCTGCGCCCGCGCACACAGTGCTTTGAAGGTGCCGACACAGGTACCGCCGAGTGCCGTGCCTCGTCTTTATTGCTATGAATTTAAGGTGCATATTACGTGTGACATCGGCATGTCAGCGAACGTACTGACGCACGATTACCTCGGTAACTGTACTGCCCTTATTTGAATCTAATGCAGCGAATTCGTATGGTATCGATAATACTTTGCGAAGTGATGTGAAAAGATCTCATCTAATCTTTTAAGTGCGTAAGAACTACTTATTTTGTTTCGCATACAAATTTTACCCCAATGATAAAAAAATAATCAGCCAAGTGCGAGTTGGACTCGCGCACGAAGGGTTCCGTACCATTATAGAGTTTAACAAAATTTAGACCAAAAATTGTGTTTTTTGTATGGGAGCCCCTTCATTTTTTATTTTATTTTAATATTATTATTAAATATTAAAGTACAATTATAACTAAGGTTTTTGTGAAAATTTCAAGTACCTATCTGTTGCCATTATTGATATAGAGCAAAAAAGGCTAAAAAATCACGTCTGTTGTATGGGAGCCCCCCTTAAATATTTATTTTATTTTGTTTTTAGTATTTGTTGTTATAGCGGCAACAGATATACACAATGTGTGAAAATTTCAACTCTCTAGCTATTACCGTTCTTGAGTTACAGCCTCGAGACAGACAGACGGACAGACGGACAGACATCGAAGTCTTAGTAATAGGGTCCCGTTTTTACCCTCTGGGTACGGAACCCTAACAAGAGTAGATAATATTGATACATTAAAAAAGTTTTTGAAGTCAAACTATAAAATGCGTAGGTAAGTGTACCCTATCTGTCAACTCTTCACCTGTTTCACCACTTTCTGATAAAGTGCCAAATAGGCTATTCACAACTTTTCTGACAGATTCTCCATACTTCATCTGTCAAGTTAAGTGGTGGATAGCATATTCGGCACTAATCAGGAAGTGGTGAAAGAGGCCTTTAATAGATAGAATTTGGTTCAGGGACACTATTTCGAAAATTTTAATAAGGTTGAGCTATTATCCATAAATTGTAAATTTTTACTTTTTTATGATCAGGGGGGCTATTATATCCAGCCAGTTTACAGGCCGGTATCTATCCAACGGCCTGTAAACTGGCTGGATATAAGAGCTCGTAATAGCCCCCCAGTTACTACTTACAAAGGATTTTTGACAGTAGTTGGTCAATTTCTGAGTTATTAGCTGGTTTAATGTTTAATGTTTGTACAAAAACGCTGTCGGATAGAACACCGACCGGGCATTAGTGATACTTAAAAAGCCATCAACAATTTCAACGATTCTCTACAAAACTGTACCTCATATCACATATGCCACGTTCTAACTTGACATAATAATATATGGATCGATTGACTCTATCTTATTAATGATGTGCGTTACATCTATAAATGATCAGGATATTTTCCATAACTCAACACGTTATTTAACATTAATCTAAGTAGTAAGGTAGTATTAGAATATGATGATTTTGCTTCCATGAAATATTAAGATAGAGTGAATGTTACAATAAAGCTCTACATTAACCATTTAGCCGGACTTGCGTAGATCTGGGTTAAAGTTAGATGTTTAACTCAGAGTTAACTTTAACTCAGAATTCAGATCTGCGCATGTGGGCCTTATGTTTTATAAGGAGGTAAGATTACTAACGCTTCCTTATTGGCACTATTAAATGTGTCATCTAAGCTTTTTTGTAACCACTATGCTCTTAGACAAATATTTATATTGTCCTGTAAAATTAACTTATTTAGTCGATTTTTAATTATTTGGGATTTTGTGGGATAGATTAGTCTAACTATAACTTATCTAAGGGAAACTTAATGTTTCATGTTACTGATTTGTTTTATACTGTTTTTGTCTCATGTTTTATTAAAGTTATAAAGCCATCTTGCCCCAATATGGGTAAAGATAACCCATAACCTTGTGTTTAAACCTTCTATCTCTATATTTTCATATATTTTATTAAATACATTTCAATACAGGCGTTGACATTAAGATTTTCACAAGTAGAACCTACCTAATATCGGTCTCTCAGCTTCTTTTAACTGTCGATTAACATTATCATACTTTTATATTGCACGTATCTATTTTACTGCCTCGTGACTTTACATTACGATTAGGTATTCCCACGACCATCTAAATTCATATCACATACGACTTAAGCGTGACTTACAACACTTAGGCCGGTATAAATAGTCAGTACTCAAGATGCACCTGGATCTCAAGACATGGTTCAGGCTCTGTGATTGGTTGGCTGTCAAAATTTGGACCAATTACAGAGCCGAACTGCGTCTTGAGGCCGGGTCGCATCTTAAGTACTGACTATTTATACGGGCCCTACTTTACATAATACAGTGATATTATCTTCACTGATTGACTTAGTAGGTATTCCGTTACTTGGTTGAATCATAAGGAAACAACAACGAGCAGAATTAGGAGAAGGGAAATGTAGATTGTAGAGTATGAAAATCTAGTTAAATACACACATGAAACGTCATGAATGGGGCTGATAGAAGTTTCCAATACATTTTTTTTAATGAAAAAAGGGGGCAAACGAGCAAACGGGTCACCTGATGGAGAGCAACTTTCGTCGCCCATGGACACTCGCAGCATCAAAAGAGCTGCAGGTGCGTTGCCGGCCTTTTACGAAGGAATAGGGTAATAGGGTAGGGCAGGGTAGGGAAGGGAATAGGGTAGGGTAGGGAAGGAAATAAGGGAGGGTAGGGAAGGGAAAAGGATAGGGGATTGGGCCTCCGGTAAACTCACTCACTCGGCGAAACACAGCGCAAGCGCTGTTTCACGCCGGTTTTCTGTGAGCCCGTGGTATTTCTCCGGTTGAGCCGGCCCAATCGTGCCGAAGCATGGCTCTCCCACGGACAATGTGTACCTAACCGTCCCTTCATAGCATCATCTTATAGAATCTAGATTAGTTAAGATGTAATATGTAGAGTATAATAGAGTACCTACCTATCAAATATTACTGTTCTAAGGGCCTTTATCACCACTTCCTGATAAGTGCCGAATAGGCTATCCACCACATTAAACTTGAGAGATGATAAGTATGGAGAATCTGTCAAAAAGTTGTGAATAGCCTATTCGGCACTTTATCAGGAAACAGGCCCTTAGTCTAATAACCTTTTGATGGAAGCAATGCAAGCATTTAATTCAGATTAAAATTTTTTATCTCCCTTCTGGTGAGGATCATACAGCACCTCTGCGCAATGCCGTCAGTCCAGTTTTCCTTTTTAATTTTATACCTGATTAATTCAAATCGTCTTATGGTGTAAAGTACGCACAGGTGGCGCTGAATATTTTATGCGGGAAAAAATCGCTTAAACCTGCCCATCGCACTTGCTCACGTTCCATCGTAATGCGCGGACATTTTATGACGCTGCGCCATTTTGACGCACTGGCAAAAAGCGCGGGAGATGACATTAAAGTGATTAATGCCCGTGATAACGGTTTAATGATGGTAAATATACCATGACGAGCGTGTAAGAAGCTGGATCGTCTGGTCTTCTCGTATTTGTGATGAGCTTGCACAGAGATTAGATAGTATAACAATACGCATTGTGAGTTTTTGTTGATGGTTTCCAACTTCAAAGGTGAGGTTAGCTTTGGCGATTTTTTATTACTTTATGTAACTTATGTTTCTTAAGTTAGATTTAAGTAAGTCTCACAACCATTTTATAGGTGGTACTTAAGGACGCTATTACAAATATCAGCGATTTTCCGGTACCCTATTAAAGAATTAGGAGTCAAACTGCGAGGATATTTTGGTTTCAAATGAAAGATAATATATTCATCTCCACGACTGTACCATAAAAATTCTATAGCCGCATACAAAATTTTCACATAAAATACGTTTTAACCATCACAATAATCGCAAAATATGAAAAAAATGGGGTCTGATTAGGTACCTTAATATCTAAATACACTGAACTGAGGAAAATAAATATACAAAAAAATTGTTGCTTATTTAGTCCTCTATAAAGTCCGCAAAAAATTTTATATAAAAATAAATAATTTTCCAGTTATAAGAAAAATAAGAAAATTTCTCAAATTTTTTCATACATTTTCGCCATATCAAGAACGCGGCGAGCGTCGTAACCGCCACTGTACAAGGCGCGCTAATATGAATCTTATTTTAATGACATTAACGTCGATATTCGTACTGACAGACATCCGACCTGCTAACTCTCCGGTTGGAGCATTCTTAATATGTTACTAATTTTGGGTGACTTATATCAGCAGGCCACCGCGGCGGCCATTAAATTAGTAATGCAAACGGACCTGTAATCTATAACGACACTATACAGCCAGTAGCACATGTCATAAAACGTCTCCAACTTGCACAATTTAATTACCAATTTGCAATAAAATCCTGTATCTGAATTTACGACTATCGGACGAAAGTTTAATACACTTCTTAATACATAAGTAGGTTAAGAGCTGCTTTGTGACATCTTGAAATTAACATATAACTGCAAAGATATGAAAGGTACGATTTTATCAATACCAATTATAAATTTTAAATAGATTTTTTTTACGTAAAAATGAATAATTATTAAACAATTAATACTCTTTCTCTCTCTATTTTCTAATAATATTAAGTTTGAAGATATATTTCATGATAATCCTATAGGTAATGTAAACAGCAAAAACATAATATTATTTCCTTTGACCTTTCATGAAAACAACATGAAAAAATTTGATGTAATTTAGTACAGGTTAGTACAACTACTAACTATTGACTAAATTATAAAATGATTCCCCAAATTTATTCAATAAACACTGATAAATATGATAAAAAGTATGTTTTTTTTAAATCACGAATAAGGGAAATCTAATTTCATAATTAAAATTTCAAGTTGTATGTACCATCGAGGAATTTGATTCTTAGGCAGTTGACAGACCAACTTCATTCGGTCCGATAATGTCAATTCAATGATAATTGTGATCTGTCGGCTGGGTTTGACGTAACGCGACTAAACTACGTACCTATAGCTTCCATGGTCCCACATCTGCCTAGGAATCAGATAGTACCTATTATAAGTACTTACATACAATTTGATTGCACGAAAGATTCTCAAACTTGTCCAATCATTGACTGTTTAAATTGCAATAATCTTCTTATAATCATTATTATATCTCACAATAACTAAATAGGTATAGGCTCTGACTTTCATCCCACTTTACTAGCTGTCGATATCTTCACACACCACACTTCATTTAGGGACAATTCACTTGCAATCAGAAAATTTGTCGCGTCAATGATAATAACTGATTCAGTACAAAAGATTAAAAATAAACAGAGTGTTCAAAGTTCTGAAGAGATCTCGACGACGAGTAAAAAGATAAAACCCACACTCCACACAACATTTCCTTCGCTACACCTCTTCAGAAGATTAAACAATAATTGCGCACAGACACGCGGTTACAAAATAAAACACTATACTTCCCACAAAGATATTTAGCGTTTCCTAATTCTCTCACAAAGGGACCCTCGCGGTGCTCTCAAATTTAAAACAACTTAACAGAACAATGAAGAATCATAGATCTAAATTCGCGCTTTGCGTTCGGACCATTAAAAGGCATTAAAATGTGGATCAGAAGATAGTAGTGGCGCGCACTTACGGGGAGCATCAAACTATCGCGGACCAATTATTGTGATCCCTCTCGACGTACAAAGAGTTCCGGGACGGAGTTCTACGATCTGCTATAATAATGTGCCGGTGATTTTATACTTGAGCAATGAAGAGGCGGCCCGGTAAAAGGATTTTTATAGTTTTATGCCTTCATTCGCTATCCATTCCCGTTTATGTTTGTCGGACGAGTTTTATCGAATCAGTAATCGATTCATTAGTCTGACTCGGATCTGATCACTCGATTGCTCTCCGGTCGCTGAGACTTATCGGTACTTAGACAACTTGCGCTCGATTTCGATAGCGAGCTTCCAAATCAAAAATGTATCGGATTTTACACATCGCAACCGCCATGTCACTTATCTCGACGACTTACATAATATGTCAAATCTCAAACATTTTTGATTTTTTACTTCGCTGTTAAATTATCGAATGCATGTTGTGTAAGTACCCTGGTAGTTATCTTCTCCCGTGAAACGAATTTGTTCGGGATATTTGTGATGGTATTTAGGTCTTTCATGTTTATGATGTTTTAAATGTTTATCTACGTTCTACTATATTATTCTATTATTGTTATAAATAATTACATAATAACCATATTTAGCGCTTTGATCTCTAGCACAGCGTTATTGGCAATCAAATGGGTACCTACAGTATTTTACCTTGTTTGTTCTAACACCTTGTGTAATAATGCTGTTGGCTGTGCATAACTATTAAAAATACTGTTTCAGAAACTTTTTCTTTATTGTGATAATAATTAGGTACCTTTGCGATGTGAATACAGGAACCAAACAATTTTATGATGATGAAATCATCAAAAAGGAATTATTGTCAAAAACTTTGACCATTGGTCATTAACACGTCCATTGATCTCTAAGTGCTTGGGGAGATATTTTCATCCCTCTGTTACTTTTTGTACTTTACTGCGAAGGTGGTAAGAATTACAATTGCCAATACGAAAAAAAAAACAGAAAACTTGTTATGCGAAGTGCCAAGAGATTTTTTTGAATTTCCACCTTCCATTAAAAATTGCTTTCAATATGTAAAACTAGGGCTATATTCCCCAACGGAGGTGCGGGTAAAAAGTAGTAATATAATATAAGGAGTTCGGATCAAACATGCTCCCATGGGGTAGGGTAGGGTCGGGTAGGGCGAGGGGAGAGCTTGTAATTGATTGCCCGCCATTGATGCGCTTATGCCGTAAGACATCGTACTTATGGTATATTTTACTAGCCATAAAATTTTATTGGCACATTTACATGGGATCATGGAAAGGTTTTTTTAAAGTGATTGCATTAGCAGCCGCGGAGCAAGTTTTTTCAGTGTCGAGGCAAAACACTTAAAACAACAATAATAATGATCAATATGTAAGCTTTTGAGTAATCAACACAAAGAAGTTCTAAATGGTCAAAAGGTATGGTTAATTCCGCTAAAAATCTGTAGTGTGTCTCAGCTTACAGGATTTTGGGAGACATAAGCCTCACAAAATCTTATGCAACCCTTCCTAATTTCAGCCTACGAACGCGTCTAGCAGATACCTACCTAAGCAGGATAGACCGTATGAACACATCAAAATTACCCGCAACCTTTTTTACGCGATCTATAAGTGAAAAAGAGTATTACGGGGCTTAATCTGCGCAAATCCTCCGTGCCATCTTGTAGCGGTAATATGATTAGGCTTTGGAAACCATACTCGTACATCCGTTTGTGACCTTTTCAACGGACTCTTTGAAGTTATGACGCTTTGTGCCGTTTAGTTGGCGATATAAATTATTGTCGAGATAAACTTATTATATCCACCATTTTAAAGTGGCTCATACATTCGTGGAGCTAATAAAACAAAAATGTATTAAGGGTCGACAGTTCTGGTTTTCAGAATTTTCGATTATTTTATCGTTTTTATTGTTTTAATGTACTATCAGAGAAGTTGATTCCTAGGCAGATGCTACTATAGTTTAGTCGCGTAACGCGTTACGTTAAACCTAGCCGACAAATCACAGCTAACATTGAATTGACATGATCCGACCAAATGACGACACGTGGGTCTGTCAACTGCCTAGGAATCAATTTCCTCGTAGGTACTTAAATTGCATCTACGACAAAAATAGAATTACGATTCAGGGCATTTAGCCAAGACTTTTTCGTCATCGCTTCGTTATAGAATCGCCGATCAAAATGTATGGAATTGACATAAGCATTCGTTATTATGACATTGACGTTCGACTCGTCATATTATGTCAATTCCATACATTTTGATCGGCGATTCTATAAAGAAGCGATAAAGAAAAGATCTCGGCTCACCCCCCAGGGCTTGTACCACGAAACTGTTTTGGGACTCAAACAATCGAACGAGAATGCCGCATCCTACTCTAACAAACGTGAAATGACGTTGTTAGAGCAAGACGCGGCATTCTCGTTCGAATGTTTGAGTCTCAGAACCATTTCGTGGTAGGCCTACTGATTTCCCGGGCATTTCCCGTTGTTGATGGCATCTCAATAATTCTCAGGAAAAAAGCTTGTAAGTAGTAATCACTAATGACCCAATAACAATATTTTGTAATATTATCTAATTTAGAATATCAAACATAGCGTCAAACTCTAACATTATCTGGGATATTTAAATCTACATACGATCTATTAATGCTCGCACCAAAACTTGGGAACATAATTAAAAATAACATATTGTGTCCATAAATTATTTTTAATTTGGACCCATTTGGCCCCAAAAATTGCATCAAAGGTCAAAACGTAATAGACAAACAACGGAAATATCAGCTGTCTAACGATAGTATTATTTATTACTATAATTGTCTTCCGACGCTTGTTAGTTTTGTTAGAGACCCCTAATCATAACAAAATTAAGTTTTTTTACGCCAATTTCATCTATTTAACGCATGTGAATTTTAAACTTTACGCGGACGTAATTAGGTGTATAATTGATTGCATAATTTTGTTACTATAAGTGGAAATCGTTTTGGCTTAATTCCTCTGTTTCGGTATAATGGACTCTATGTGCATATCTCCTAAGGTCGAGTATGTGTTATGTGAGGTATAACAAATACTTGTATGAATGTTTGTGTAAGGTGTTTCGTCCATATAATTAGCGATCAGACACCTTGTTGGAGAATGGCGCCTCGGGCAGACAGACAGTGTTTATAGTTTTATTAGTGCTCCTAAATTGTACGGTATAACTAGCCACTTTTTTGTTCCGAGTTCCTTTGAATAAATTAAAAAATATTGACTTGTCGATATTAATAGTTTTTTCAACTTTTTCGATCCCACAAAAATTACTGAAGCCGTGATAAGAAGAGTATACTTCTAATATATCGTCAGTCGCCACGTTAAATGTCAATACCTACAAAGAAATATGTAGTTTGAAATTAAAAATCCAACTTCATAAATCCAACTTCTACATTAATAGTTCAGGAGATAATTTTTTTAATTGCTGGCTTGAAGTGAGATTCTAAAGTTTTTAAAACCTGCATCGTTTGAAGTTTTTAAGATTGTAATGTAAGGTAACCTCGGTATTGGTAAAATGTAGCCTACCGTTTCTATGTTGATGATCATAATATTAGCGTTCTTTAATATTGAAGTGACAGTTAAAAATGCATCAGCTACCACAATTACTTCTGTATTTAGTAGCCAGGATGAGTCAGTTACGACCTGAAGGCACATATAGTAGCTGTCAGTCTGACAGTTGTAACGACTAGCGCACATACAATATATCATCGAGCTAACTTAATCGCCGAAGAATGTGACATATGACATTATCCTAAGTGATTCATTATTCATTTTAAAGGGTACAACATTGTCGTTTACCATACGTGGCATACAGTAGGAAAAACTGAAGGAGCATAACGAGAATTTAGTACAAAAAACGTAAATTGTACTAAACTTCATGCATTTCATGTAAAACAGATTGGGGCAGTCCTTATCAAAGATATCTATCAATTTGAAATTAAAACAAACAGTGCCCCAATTTTTTCAAAAGTTAATCAATTTGCAACACAGCGCTTAACCTATTAAAAATGTATGAATTATGAAGGAACAACGGCGGAATAGACAAGACCATAAATAATAGAATCATTAGCAGCTGCTCTATGATTCCGAACATAAAGTTTTTTGGGTCAGAAAAAAGTTTACAAGGTTTTATGGGCGGCCGTGTGTTTTGACGGTTAATCGGTCCGTTGTTCTCGGTTATCTCCTCGCTCTATTACATCAAATATTGTTTAGTTAATTCGTTATACTTTTAAAGGTAGGAACATGGTTTGATATTGACAGGAGTTGAACTCGCGTCATTTCAATTTTGTTCGTGTTCGTTACCGGTAGCGCTTATATTTTTATTTTTGCTGGCATACAAGTAACAAAAGATATACACACATCATAATCTATGATGATTAACATTAAAATTAAGCACAGTTTAATAAGAGCCAAATGTCCAACACCACACTTGCATTGTTAAAGTATTGAAAATTAAAGGAATTATCATACTCTGGCTCTTAGCCTACGAATGTAATTAAAAAAAATGTAAAATGAAATGTCTACTAACCAAATGGTCTGAGTGGGGGTCTCTTGGTGCACTAGGCGATGAATTGGGCCACAGCAACTTGGACAACATCCTTTGGCTTTGGCTATAGATGAACTCCTACGAAGGAGAGAAAAACGAAGTTTAGTAAGGTCAAGAAAAATGGCAGCGAACGCCAGGACTAGGATCAAGCCATAGACAAGGGCCAATGAGGAATGGCGTCCACCTAAAATACATATTGGCAATAAATTATAATAATTCATAAGCGACAAAAATTGTGAAAAGGATTTTTGCAGATGAGACGTTTAGTAAAAACCATACTATTGTCTCATATAAATATTTATTATAATTAGGGTACTATGATATTAGATATGTATTCATGATAGCATAGGCACTTTATTGTTTAATATTATCAATAAAAGACCTAAGTTCGCACAAGTCACTAGTCACTACCGTTTTCGCTCAATTTTACAAAATAATCACTAAAATAAAGATTCAAATCGAATAATCTCGAAACAAAAGAGTTAATAAAACAATGACTGTATATAAGATTATTAGCAATAATAACACGGTTTACGAGCCCTGCGCCTGCGCCTCCGGCATTTCGTAAAGTGATGATTTGACATGAGTCCTAAACCATTGGTTATTTTTAAAGATTTATGTTACAATTATTATAAAACATCCTATAAATTTATAAAACGCTTTAAAATATTATACGCCTAAAATGAATGAGATATTTTAATTCGGGGCGCTGATAATAGCGATGAAAATAATTGTACAGTAACAATTACGCTGTTATGTTACGGGTAGTTACCTCAAGAAAAAATAATCTTTAGAGTGGCATAGAGCTAATTAGAAATACGTTGTTAAATTATTTAATGAGAAAATTGTCTTAGGTACATGTAAGACGTGTTCTTAATCGTTATAAAACTTTGTAAGTGTAATCGTTAGGTATAATATGCGAAGCAAAAAATTACACGACAGAAGTTTATATACTTGAATAATTATTTTTTACATAGATCATCGCTGGCTTGAATCTACACTATCTTCTTTTGAATACGTTATTCATAGAAGTTGTTTTCTTTGATGTTTGGTTGCGTTTAGGTGTCTTTTAAAGTTTAAACAGACATTAATAAACACGCAGACTGCAGAGCCTAAGAAAAAATAGGTAAATGGTGTGTAATTAATGCATAATTATTATTCATTTTCAAGAACACATTTAGTTATTATTGTCTGCTACTTTTGTTTTATATTACAATTGTTTTATAATTATTATAATGATATAACTATTGAATACGGATGTTTATTTTTGTTACAATTTCTTCCTAGTAAAGATATAAAAGTTTTATAGTTCCTATAAGTTATGAATCATGATATATTAAATTAATCATTTGAAATGCTAGCTCGATTAATAATAGAATCGATTCAATTTTTTGCTGATGCGGTTTCATACATGTCGACAACAAAGTTGCAATGTTTCTAAAGCCATTGACATAATAATTAATAATTAATACTTATCCAATGCTGTACAGTTACAACTATGTACATAATTTAAGTTTTTACAATATGTAAAAGGTAAACAATAGGAATTATAAGTAAATGTTGTATTAAATAAATAAAAAAATGAAAACAGTGTACAGTCTTGAGTGGTAAAGGGCCTTTAGGTATTCACTTTGATTAGTGCGAGTGCAGGTGGTTAGTGCATGTGATTAGTGATTAGGAGAAATCAAAGGACTTGCACTAATAACTGCAGGCTACGATAATCACTTGCACTTATCACAAATCAAAGTGAATACAGGCTAAACAGCTACTAAACAGTTATGCATATCAGTCAATTTCAACTACAAAGTATCTTATGCAATGAAAAGACAACTCAAAAACATGATACTAAAAGACGCGAACAAATATCGCACGGAATAAACAAAAGAATTACCACTTTCAATATTCCGCGCCGACGGTTGACCACGTCTGTTAAAAAACATAACGAGAGTGTAATAATAGGTTGGGCAGTTCTCGCCTGCAAAACAAACACTGCTAACAGGGTAACGACGCCCGCTAAATTACTTTAATACTGAGCTCTCAAACTCACAGCCACACGATGATTTATTTACTGCTTTTTTTTCTTTTTTTTTCTTTCTTCGAAGCCTTTTTTTAGAGTTATAAAGTTTGTTTGTTCTGGTTCGAAAAAGGTTTGTGTTTTATGACATAATTTGAAATTGATAATAATTGGTGTTCGTACTGGTTTAATTTATGATAAACAGTAGTTAGTAGAATCTTATTATTCTATATAAAAGGTATACCTATAATATATTTTATTATAAGGTTAAATAAATTGTTAAATTAATTTCAATTTCACTTTAAATCTATAATTACGTCATAGTTTTAAGTTCTAAGAGAGCAAAATATATTAAGAATTGTTTTGTTAGCTGCTTTTATTTTGCTTTTTTAAAACAAAATGACTTAACCCTTAAACGGCGCTAGGGGGCTTTTGAGGCCCCGTTGCAAAGATTTTGTTTGAATTATTTTCTAACATGATACTTATGTTATGTTTTGTCCCATGATGCTTATAAAATATTTATTATTTCTAATATCTTATAACACTTCTCCTGGTTGTAGACTTCCCCATTCAGTATTTATACCGGGCTAATCTAAAATTCTTATTCAAACAAACTGGTTATTATCAAGATGAAATAATATTATGGCAAGACTTAATCACGAGATCGAGAGTCCGTCGTGAGGTGTAATTATCGGGCAGTTGGACGAAATATGAATGGGCCCACACGGCGCCCGCGCAGCTGGCCCCCGGCCCCCGCCTGGCCCCCGCTCCGGCCCCCAGCGCCGGGGGCGGTCCGGCCGGCCCGTGTACGTCGCAGCCATCAATAATACCCTCGCGAAAACCGCGCGCGGCGACATCTAGCCGTATATCTACGAGCGGATCGCCCAATAAACCCGACGTATATGGAACGGAGCCACCGCCGGAGCGCAAGATCAACGCTAATTAAGCCCCATAAAACCGAATCGTCCCGCCATCGTTGCCTTTCACCGAATGCCTACGAATTCGAATCGTCGCGTTGATGAGAAAAAAATAAGAAATTACCACACATACGCGAGCTGGTCCCGGTAATAGATTAATGATAATATAGCCTGCCAGCGCTGCGTTTAAACGAGAACCCCGAAGAGGTCGCGGCGTGTCGAGGTGGCCGGTAATGACTCGGCGGGCGCCACCCGCGCGCGTGGGAGCGGGACGCGGCGCTACAGAGGAGCGAGATATCCTAATAATCGATAGAGGCGCCACCGATTCGCCGCGGGGCGGCGCCCGCGTCGGCCCCACGCGCACACCACATCTTATTGAGAAATTCCCGAGATGATGCATAATTCTCCTTTTGGTTTCCTGTAGTTATTTTACTCCCTGTTAACAATATTACCATTTCGGTGACCGAGCTCGCAGACGCATATATTATCGGCGCGGCCCTTCGGTCGCGACTCACTCGTATTCGCTTCGCTGACTATTCCATTGATTTATATCATCGGCTGCGTCGCGACTCGCGGCCTTCTGGAGCGAAATACATTTTTCCAATTTCGTCGGTAGTCTACACTATACAATATCCTCTGTTACTAGGCACACTAACATACAAACGTAAATATTTCGAGCCACCCGCATTTTACGATGAATTAATTAAACTCAAATAATATAACCTATGGGGTCCTAACGATCCGCGAGATGGGCGAGCCGTTAAAACAGCAATCACGTGCTATCGGACAGTTATGCTAATAAGACATGCTAATTCCCAAAACCAACAGCGAACAAAAGGGACCATCGGCCGAGTCACAAAAGGTACAAAAGTGATGAGCAGACGGGCGCCAGGGGCAATTATGGTGCGGCCGAAACCGGCGGTCGCGCGATCGGAATGCGCCGAGCTTTCTAACTACTAGCGATTTTTTAGTGCGTCTACATCGCGCGCATAGCTCGAAAACTTTTGTCGTGTGTCTAGGTTTATAATTATTAAATTTTTAATCATTTTTAATGGGATCAAAAAGACAATGACAGTTCGAAGAAGGGCATAAAAATGTGACAAACGATAATTATATAAATTTTTAATCATTTTTAATGGGATCAAAAAGACAATGACAGTTCGAAGAAGGGCATAAAAAATGTGACGAATAGTAGATCTTTTAAATACTTTTAAATATATTTTTAGTTAACTTTTATCTATGATTTGTAGTTATCGTCAACCGAATATAAACAGCACAATGTTCAGTCCAGGTATGCCTCGTCCCGCGTCCGTGTCTCCATGCCTCGACACTAATTATTTTAATTAAACTCCATTACGGCCTACAGGTTTATTTACACATTGAATCCAATACACAAACTCACACGTCTTATAATGTAGTAAAATTGTAATTTATTTTCGTTACGAATTTTGAAATAAAAATGTAAATTAAGATGTTTACCTCATTATTTCGGTGAAATGTTACAAATTCATCATTTATGCGAATTAATTTACATGACAATATGGCGGCTTTATCCGTGTTCGATGATTAAACATATTTGTTTTAATACTATCGGCCGGAGTATTTTATTTTATACAGTATGTCGTAACATCAAGCGATTACAATTATAGCTTTTATAATATGTTAAACATGCGAGATGGTACCTACCTTTTAATGTTTTTCACTATGCACATTACATAATTATTTTAAAGGATAACATTAAATTTAACTCCGTTTAGCTATTAATGGGTCAAAAATAGCATAACGGCGAGCATAGGTGTATTTTATTCCAGTTGGTCATCGGGGGTTAATTTAAGTAAGTATACATTTTTTTACTTTTAAAAAAATGTTTTGTTCTTTTTACTATATGTACATAATAAACATTATTAGATACTTACATTTAATTTATTTTATAAGTAGGTAAAAAACTACTCATATAGTCATGGATGATTGAAGTTTGTGCAATGTTGTGTGCCACAGATTTGCCACCTCTGTTGTATGGAAATGCCAGCTGATAAATTATTTTAATTGACTCATACCAAATTTCAGCAAAATCGGTTCGGTATGGGCGTGAAGAGGTAACAGATAGACAGACAGACAGAGAGACAAATAGACACTCTTTCCCATTTATAATAGATATGGTATGGATATAGCCTGATCAAAATATAGGTAGGTCCTCATTCTACCTATGAATATATTTCTGTGAAAGTAGGTACAGATTTACTTTCATAACGTATTATAGACCAGTGCCAAATTCGTCCGTGACCGTTGGTCAGCGTCACCAGGCAGGGCGTGACAGCGACCAATGGCGGACCTCATTGTCACCCCTGTACACGACATTCGGGGTTATTTTGCCTCTGACATGACCTTTATGCAGATGGAACAAGGGTTATTGTTGTAAAAGTGGGATAAAATATTTGAAGCACACCGCAGTGTTATTTGAGACACGGATTTGTGAGTGTTATTTTACATGTGGAGGGTTAAAATGGTAATCTTTTTTGTGGTAATAAATGGTAATAAATAAACACCGTATTTTTGGTCAATTTTTTTTTTGTTAGAAATGAACTTAAGGACAGTACTGAGTTACTGACCTACTCTTTTCCAGTAAATCTATTTTTGCAAGATATGACTATAAACATATAAATCTACGATCATTAAAGTTTGTAGCAGAAATTGCTAACACAGAATTAATAGCAAAGACCATTCATCCAGTTTTAAATTGGTTTAAGGTCTTAACTCTTAACGCTACTCAAAAAATAACCTCCGAAAATGCTTTAAAAATAATATGACACGCACTGTCATCATTACAGGGTTAGATTTGCTACTCTACTAAAAAGTGAGGCTTTTAAAAAAATAATACTTTTTGGCTGTTGCATTTTTTATTACTTACAGGGTTTTATTTATTCGTAGCTCTTTTAAAAAATCCGGAAATATTTCAAAAATAGCACACTTGCTGTCAACATTACAGGGTTAGATTTGCAGTTTGGTACTCTACTGAAAAAGTAAGCATAGGTACTAATTATTGTAAAAAAATAAGACTTTAAATTGTATGCTGTTTTTTTTAATTATTACGGAGTTAGGTTTAGCTACTCGACTAAAAAAGTGAGGTTTTTAAAAAAGGAATACTTTTTCGGCTGTTGTTTTTAATGACGGGGTTAGATTATAAGTGGCAAATTGTTTTATTAGCAAATCCAAATGACGAGAGCACTCGTCTATTTTGTTATTCTATCCAATTTGCGGCGGCGAGTGTCACTCCAGATGCGTGGGGTTGGCTGGGGTGGATGTATCTGTGGTATCGATAGGATTAATCGATTATATCATACTAGATATACATATATACATACATATATCATACATATATCATACATTAACGTGATAAAGTGTAGTGTGATTGTGTGTGTGAATGTGAGAATAATATAATATATTAGGATAAAATTGTTCGGCGTGCATCCGTTTTCTGATTGCCATAATACAAGTTTTTACTTAGCATGGGATTAGACGACGTGATGTGCGCTACCTTGCTTTTATACTATTGAATATTATTGAATGATTAATAAAGAATTTGAATAGATAGGTTTGAATAGATAGATATAATCGATTAATCCCATCAATTAATGACGCCCGCAACTACGTTGCGCCAAAATTCGTTTATCGTGCGAGAACCGTACAGTTTTTCGGGATAAAAAGTACCTATCCTATGTCCTTTCCCGGGATTCAAAATACCTCCATGCCAATTTCAGTTCGGTTCAGCGGTTTGGGCGTGAAGAGGCAACACTGGCAACAGACAGACAGACTTTCGCACTTATAATATTAGTATGGATTTATGTATATGTATAGGTACTATATGCAAGAAATAGGCCCACGCAAATCGTACTACGATATACAGGGTGTAATAAAACACTAATAATACTTTACGGTCTGTTTATGTCCCCTGTGTAGAGTTCACTGTGAAAGTAGAAACGCTGAGCCACTATTTTTTACTTTGGATCAAAAAGAAAACTCTTTCAGCTCTGCTACTTTACAGTGAACTCTTTAGAAGAGACACATGACATACATACCCTTAATTATTATTATCGTTTGATTTGTTACTCTTTCTAAAATATACTAGGTGTACCTAACAAAACTAAGTGAAACTACATTAGGGTTTGTATGTGTCCCCTATATTATAGAGTTTACTGTGAAAGTAGCCGCGTTGAAAGAGCAAATTTTTGTTTGGACGTTGTTTGACCGTTTAACCGATGTTATTCATAACTTCACTCGTGCTCTGTTTGTGTATCTCATGTCTTTTCCTCTCGAGAAGCGTCCATTTTCTGCGACAAAAGTAGCTTTCTCCGTGGTCTACTCATTTACGTCAAATAACATGAAAATCGTTCCAGCTGTTCAGTATAGGTCTACCAGGATCTGATGGCAAATTTTGACAGCAGATTTTCAAAAAATATCCTCGATCATTAGATAAATTTTATATTTGCATGTTTCACACACAGCATCAGCCGCTATAAGGCAAAAAAGGATGAAAATGTTTTATTCCAATTACCCCGGTATAACTATGGCTAGAGTCAATTTCTTTTCTCACTTTCTGCCATCAGATTCTGGTGGACCTATAGTGATCAAGAGTAATCAAGATTCATTTTTATAATTAAAATTTTATAATTAAGTATCAGATAACACTTAATTGTATGTAATCTGTGAATTGTGATACATGTTTACTAGTTTCGAACCCACGAGTCACGACCCTCAGATTTCCGCTTATGGCCGTCATTTGTTGAGTGATAAAAGCTTTCACTTTTACAATGTAATTGAAGTAAAATGAACCCACGGCCCACGGCGGCGTTTATTAATGTGAACATAGCACTCGCACTTTGTATGGGGTCGCAGTGCGGCGGGCCGCATTTATCATAAATTTTTTGGCCTGAGCCGCTGTACGATCGTTCATATTATAAGAATGCGGCCCGACATAATTTTATTAACAATTTGTACATGACGCCCGCAACTCCGTTGCGCCAAAATTCGTTTATCGCGGGAACCGTACATTTTTCCAGGATAAAAAGTATCCTATGTCCTTTCCCGGGACTCCAAGATCCATACCAAATTTCAGCAAAATCGGTTTAGACGTTGGGGGTTGAAGACATAACAGACAGACAGACACATGCATTTATAATATTAGTACGGGTATACGAGTAGTTGTGCTATGGGCTTTATTTTACTAAAGCTTCATTACTAGATCTAGTATTTCGATTCTCTGGAAATGCTATATTATCACATCACTGCCAAGTGCCACTATTTACTTTATTTCTTGAAAGAAGTACATAAAATGTTATAACAATAATATTGTTTAAATACATTGCGTCACAAAAACAAACGCATGAAAAGACGCTACGGGTCGTGAAAATTATATGTAACAAAGCTTGGGAAACACTGCATTTTGCTGGAAGACTTTGCTGGAAGATAATCATGACGATGATGATGATGGAGTATTGACAGATAGACTCATCACTACCCGGTGTACTTATCCCCGCTAGAACGTCGCAAAAAGTATTGAATAGTTGGGGACAAAAGTTCGCCATGCGGGCTCACATGCGGGCAACGTAAACTTTGAAGGTTTTAACATAAGATTCCTACGACATAAACTATTTATATGGTTTTAAATTATTTTTTGTGTAAGTATAGTAATCTTTTATAATTAATACATTTTTCATTTAAAAATTAAAGCAAGGGTTGAGCTGAGTTCCTATGTTTAATTATTTTTGTATAATCTAGCCAAAGTTTTCTGGATGTTTGAACACAGCGGAAAATCTGGCAATTTTTTGGGTTTTTGAACGTACTGTATATTATCTTTTTTATTAATTAAATTACGAAAAAGAAGAAAACATAGGGACATGCCATAGATATTCAGGACAAAAATTATAACTCTACCGGCATTATCCAGGGAGGAAACAATGACAACGTTTGTATGGAAAAACGGCTCTAGTGTATCCTCTTAAGCTGTCTGAACGCGCTAAATATCCACTTATGACGTTATCCAGTAGTCCAGGAGTAAGCACACATTAAGAACCAGTTTATCAGAACCAATTGATAGTTAATATGCACGTAATCTGGAATAGGCGCATTGACCATTCGGCGCGTTTGAAGGCTCAAAGGAGGCCGATTTGTTTGGCACAAAGCCTCTTTATGCGGTAGTCGGTACCGGTTCGTTCGGCGATTCAATTAATTGTGCGGTCAGAATGTCGTTTAAGTTTTTAATTTCGCGATTGGATTTGGATATTTATGTGAATGAGTCAAAGAAATCTGGGTTTATAAGGGATTTGGGTTGGGTTTAGTCTTTAAAAGTATATTACATTATTCAGTTATAAAGAAACTTAACGAAACAATTTAAACTATTACATAGCATTTAGTAAAAATATTATTATGGTGTTCGGAAATGAAAATGAGAAAGTATTGTATTTCCAAATTAGTTAGCAACTTAAAACTCTTTTAAAACGGTTCGCGATCTTATATACCCGGCGAGAAGATATTATAGCGTAAGAAATTAGCATAGTAGTTTTTTAGGGTTCCGTACTCAAAGGGTAAAAACGGGACCCTATTACTAAGACTTCGTTGTCTGCCCGTCTGTCCGTCTGTCTGTCTGTCCGTCTGTCTGTCTGTCTGTCTGTCTGTCTGTCTATCTGTCTGTCTGTCTCCTGGCTGTAACTCAAGAACGGTAATAGCTAGAGATTTGATATTTTCACAGATTATGTATATCTGTTGCCGCTATAACAACAAGTACTAAAAATAATATAAAATGAATATTTAAGGGGGGCTCCCATACAACGTGATTTTTTTGGCCTTTTTTGCTCTATATCAAAAATGGCAACAGGTAGGTACTTGAATTTTTCACAAAATCCTTAGTTATATGTGTACTTTAATATTTAATAATAATATTAAAATAAAATAAAAATATAAGGGGGGCTCCCATTCAAAAAACACAATTTATGATCTAATTTTGCTCTATAATGGTACGGAACCCTTCGTGCGCGATTCCGACTCGCACTTGGCCGATTTTTTGTTATTTTATAATTTTACGTTTTTATATTGGCAAGTATAATTTATATACATCATAACCTAACCTACCTGATAGCATAGTTATAAGCGCGGTGCTGCGTCCATGGAGGACAGACTTCTACCATGAAGTCTGATTGCACATTTTAATTATTTTCATCGGAAAATGTTACCGATCTCAGCAATTTTAACCTCAACATTTCCTCAACAAGTTTTGGTAAGAATCGTTAAAGATCATTTATTTTTCTTTTAGTTTGAAAGTGTTCACGTTATGGCGTTACCTATCTCTATCAAGAGAATTTATTAAAACTTTTTTAGAGTCCAGTTCATTAGAAATTATTGAGGAAATTAAATCCAAAGTTGAGACTTGTTTAAGCCACCGTATTTTATAGTTACCCTGCACAGTTCAGTATTTTATCATTACCCTAGCCTTTGGAAACGAGGTCCACTGTCCACTTTCCGCCTACACTTTGTCCACAATTTACATTGACTTATACTAATTGTATGTTTGTTCGTAATCTTGAATACTGAAAGCCTGAGTCGATAGTAAATACTTCAATACAAATTTACTAGAGTTACGAAATTAGCTGAGAAGGTTTTAGCTTAGGTGAAATACGAAAGCTTTTAAACAAAAACCACCTTTCTAATTAAAACTGTTTACTCAGCTAATTTGAAATTACTGTAAAAGATCTGCTAGTCTTTGTCTTGTATGTTAGAAAAATCAATTGACAGGAGGAGACAGGGTAAATAAATAGTAATAAACGTATCTCAATAATTCTTACGTATAATCTTTATTTATAAGAGTGCTTATAATATTGCCAGACTCAATCTAAGCTAAAACATACTACGGCCTACATGCACAATTGCACAATCAAGATTAAAGGTATAGTTAAACGAAGAACGAAAGATACAACACGACATTGAATCCACGGTTAACTTTAATCTAGCGCTGTGCAAATGGGCCTCATAGCATTATTTTTTCAAAGGTTTTATGAAAGATAAGAACAGTTAAGCCCAGCAAATGAAGCGCTTCTACATGAGTGGGCCTTAAGTGTTGGCGATTCTTTGTCTGAGGGTCTTTAAAAGGCGGAGGCGAAGGGTTCCGCAGGTGTTTTACAAAATTCGGTAGTTTTTGGGAGAGTGAGCAACTTAAATGCAGTAATGCCTTTACAGAAGGCTTGATGTGATTGTTTGGAGGTTCTATCGATGTGCAGTTTATACTTGAGGGAATCACTGGAATCAGAAAAGGGTTAGAATGTTTTACACTGTTAAGCTTTTGAGGTAAGGGTAACTTAAAAGGTATATCTATGCACCGAAAAACAGCTATTTAACTTACCAAGTTGATCTAACACTGCTTCAACCATGGGCATGCATATTATGCTGTCTCCTAACACTTTCGTTATGTGCACTCTATATCTATGTGGTAGCTCATATTATGTTCTTTACAAAAGAGTTTCCTATACATCTTTCTATATAAATGAAAATGAGTTTTAAATTATGTTGCTGTCGCCATAACTGAGAACCGCTGCACCGATTTCACTAACCTTAGTCTTGAAATTTTCGTAGAAGTCCAAAGTTTTTTTTTAGGAAAAGATGATACCGGGTCATTTAGTCAAAGATAAAAAATAGTTTGGTTTGAAGATCCGTTTATTAGCTCCCGCATTAATGACACAGAATATTATAATATTATCTAGACACAGAATATAATATTACCTTAAGCCTGTGTGAGGTCGCGATATTCGGCAGTATATTAAGCAAGCTTGTAGAGCTATAATTTATTAGCTTAAACACGAACACAAGTACCTACTAACCGACAAGGTACCCAAAATGTAATACGATACACGCAGCTACCGGCAAGGAAATAAAAAAAGAAATTAAAAAAAAACTTTGCAATTCAAAACCTATCAACTACTGTTCGCTTCTTTGAATTCAATAATGTTTCACAATCTTAAGTGTACTTAAGTGAGGGAATTATATTATTTAAATAAAAATAAAAGTTAGGAATAACTGAGATAATAAAAAGCTATATTGATGATTATTATCGGGTGTGGTTAAAGCTTTAACGTAGAGGTATGAATGGTGGAGAAGGCAGTTTAACCTTGGAAGTGATCTCTATTTTAGCCTTTTAAGGTTATAAAGCAAATAAAGGTAATAAGTTTTATAGTTTAAATAAATTTTATGCTAACTTTTAATGTAGTGATGACAAATAGCAGCTATAATAAAGTTATAACGTCTTTAACTTTTGAGTATATCTAGGTTTTTCCTTAAGTATCCTAATTTCCTTGGGAGCACTGTACTTTTTGGGATAAATTATAATTGTAGCCTATAATTTTGTGATAATAGTGAGCCCCATCCAGTACCAAACCAAAATCCATTCTAATCTTTTTTTGCTGATTAGCTCTAACAGCCAAAAAAATCAATGAAGTGTATTTTATTACATGCCGGATGATGAACGGCCTAGACGTATCGTCTAGTAAATCCGCTAAAAAACCGATCAAACAAATCACGTCTAAATTTTGCTCCCGACTTTGTACTTTCAATTGAGAATAATTGCTGAGATTAAAATTGCCACTGCACTTTAGTCGCGGTGGTCGGTGGCCGGGTGACAAAACAAATGAGTGTTTTAACGCTATCTCAGCCTTTGATCCGCCGCAGTAGCTCAGATACGCTCATGGGCATGCGTAGTGGGTGCTGATAACATGGACAGAGCTATGGAGTTCACTACCATAATATATTTTGACTCGGCTGAAGCATTTGAGAAAGTAAAAATGTCTTCTTGATGACCTTTACATATTTTTTTTTCATAGAAATCGGCTGAAGCTTTTATAGGGAAAATTAATTATCATGGCTAGGTACTGAAGAAAAACATCACCTTGGTCTGGTCAAAATATGGCACAGTAATAATTATTTCATATTGAGTTATTGTTGTCATCACTGGTTAGCAAATAATGATAAATAATTACTGAGTTATTTGCATATTTTCTAAGAAATCAAGTACGTTTACTCTTATTTTTTAAATTAACATTTCCCGTTGTTTTTCCTTCGTCCTGGATATTTTATAAGCTCCACCTGCACAACTTCATTTATTGTACCTATATTTTAAGCGATTTGTCAATCCCTACAATTGAATTAAGAATTTCTTAAAGTAGGTACTTAATACAAATATTTTGGTCGCTCCACGTGTTTTTGTGCTGACTGCCGACCACCGCGTCGAACACTCGTTTAAATCTAAAATTTTATTGCCTGCCTTATCAGCTCAACTTATTTACACACAAACACATTCACACACACAAAAATACTTGCTACGTCATCGATATATTCAACATCAATCATCATCAACAATAGTCAATAACGAATCTCTGTAACTTACGATCTTCTATTTACCATTTTTATCTTTTTTATGTTTGATTCCTATTTGCGTCGTTCTAAAAAGTATTCTTCCAAGTATCCTCTGTTCTTGTATATTTTTAAAGCGATTTTGTCAATCCCAAGTTATCTACTTATACCACTTAAAGTATTATCCCACCAATCTGAATATAATAATAAAAAACAAGTCCACCTGGACCACCGTGGCTTAACAAGGTATGTCACTCAGTTATCACTCGGATCGTCTTAGCTCGGGCTACCGGTCTTTGTATAAAGGTGCGCCGCGGCAAATATCGGTGATAAAAAGGTTATTGCGCTAATGAAAACTGTTTAATCCCATTTGCCGACATCATCACTATCAGCCCTCTATCATCATCACTATCATCATTTATCATCATCATCATCATCATGGCATACTTGGATGTTTGTTGTGTGAAACGCAGGGCCCGATCTAGATATTTAGCCGTTCTGGGCAAAGATCACATTCGTCGTCCGGTTCGGTGATGAATAAAAATTTAAATTCTTAAATTTGGGTGGATGGCTGATAGCTAGGTTAGAACTTAGACGCGGACGGAAGCCACGGAAGACGTGTAATAGACCCTTGCGTCTCCGTCCTGCGCCGAAGTATAGGAACACGGTCGGGTTTTAGTGGGTACCTACAGCTGCGGCCACTTAATATCTCTTCGGCCGTAGCAAGTCCCACATACCCCGATGGTTCTTCCCCAACGCTGCCGGGGATGCGTAATAGCATTTCCCGACCAAAAAAAAAGGTTAGAACTTAGAAGATACAAATGAGTCATTTTTGCCGCTCTGGGCAAAAGGCAAGAAGAGGAATAAAAATTGGATTGTCTCCATAGAATGGCCTCAAAGCTTATAGGACGTCCAGAATTTTGAACATAGATTGCAGGCAGGATACTGCAGGTTAGCGATGTCGTCAAAGTATTGGTAAAGCTCGATTTGCCGTTTAAGAACAAAAACGTCAGCTTACTAGAAATAATTGATTGCTTTATATTCCTACCGTCTAGCTGTAATTCTTATTAGATTTTGTCAAGTTATTACTCATTACCTTGAAAACTTGTTTAACGTTTTTTCAAACTCCATCGTTTGGAAAAGTTATCTTTGTTTTCAACACTGACTGCCTAAAACTTGCCTATTAGGGCTTAATAGGTCTCTTGTAAGTGTAGGTACATCAGAGAGGCGAATGTTTCCAAGAAAAAATTCAAAGAATATGTCACAAAGAGAAATTGTTTATGAAAATGTATTTGTAATATCACTTTATGAAGTTCCTTTTGACGCCCCCAAAGGGCACGGAGATACTAAACAATACGACGTATGCTGGGAATGTAAAATTGGCGTTTTGACGACTGAAGAAGCAGGTGTGAGGGATAGGTCTCGTAGAAATATGCACGCCTCAGACGTGCCAGTACAGTCTTTGGAAAAGGTCTCGACATAATGTTATTTACTCTATAGGTTTTTAAAATATACTACATTTTGGCCGCAACTTCGTTTAGACACAAACTCATAAGTGCATGGCCTTTTGAAGACTCAAAGTATCTCAATACGGTACAGTGTACACCAGGCATATTAATCGTTAATATATTGTGTCTATGCGATAAATTTAGTGACCAAACCAAATGGATACCTTATATGTACAAGCAAACACTAAAGATTTCAAAAAACAGGACTAGACGTCAGAGATTTTTCTCCCAGAACTACGTCCTAAGTTTATTATTTTTTATTGGCATAAAATTCCTTGCGACTGTACTTGTAACCTATGAATTGTAAAAACATTCCCAAATATTTCTCCAGTCCCAGGAATGCGTCATTTTTCGCGAGTTGTTCGCTGTCTCTAGCGAATATTAATTTTATGTTTCAAAATATTTGTATTACACGAACAGCAGTAGACAGTAGTAAAAACGTTAATTGGACATTGTTAGAACATAATTTCTCTTAATTAATTTTAAAGAAGTTGTTAAATTATATGAATAAAATAATTTTATTGCTCTTTTATCTAGTTGAAGATTTTATTGAAATCCTTACAAATTGTGATAATTTAAAATATTTACAGAAGTTTATAGTTTAAGTTTTATGCCGATCGTAATGTAGACAACGACTTCGGTTCTAATTTTAAACATCTGCCTCTGTTTCTTTATCGGCAAACGTTACAACCATAAAATTAAGTGAGCAATTCAAGCTACTGCACTGGATTGGAAATTGAAATGTTTGGCACAAATATAACTTAAAAGTATGGACTATGGGCCAACCAGGGGACCAAATTAAGTTGGTGACTCATGTTATGGCTTGGACAAAGGCACAGGTGTTTGTTAGATCCGGAACATCCCTCCTTTATAGACTGAAGGCGAACCGCAGGTGGTTTTAGTGGGTAAGAGTCCCACATATCCCCGGGGTGCTTCAGCTTAACTGAGGCACATCCTGAACCCCGGGGACCCTTGAAAAAAAAAGGTAACGACACAATGATTGAATTATTTTTCTTGAGTTTTTCTTAGTTCTTGCAAGACATCAAAGCTAAAACAAATAGAGCCGAGAGCATAATATAACATTCTACATCCCTTACAAGTCGGTTAATAGTTTTCGGTGGTACCAAAAGGCACATAAGGCGTCGTTAGAGCCCCATACAGGTGATACCCTCTTACATCCGACCAGCGTAAGCTGAGCTGCGCCTATAATGACACACCGAATTTCACTCCTGTTTTGTTGTAGATACAAATACATTTTGTCTATAGAAAGATTTCATGTTAATTTCAACTGTAAATTATTTTTTAATTGATTGAAAGTAGGTTTTTGCTGTTCCATCAACTTAATAACTATTATGTCATGAACAAACAAAATAAATCTTCTTTCTTTATTTGGTACTAGCTGTCCCGGCAACGTTGTTTTGCCATTTAAAGTATATTTTCTGCATCATCAGTTGATACATGTTTTACCCCCTCTTTTGTCCCCTAAGAGGGTGTGGGGGGGAAGGTCATACACCAGCTGTTAAGTTGAAAAACACAGTTAATACCTAATATGAAGTAAGTCCACTAAAGAAAAAAGTTGTATACAAAATCTGACCCCTCTTTGGTCCCCAGAGAGGGTTGAGAGGGGAGGGGGGGAGGATTTTTATACACCAGATGTTGAGTTGGAAGAAGACAAATATAATACATCTGTGAAAACTGTGAAAAATCTGTGAAAACCGTATGCAAATCGGATCAGTAGTTTTCGTGTTAAAGAAAAAAGTTTGATACAAAATCTGACCCCTCTTTTGTCCCCTTAGAGGGGTGGGGGGAAAAATTTTATACACCAGATGTTAAGTTGGAAGAAGATAAATATATCTGCGAAAACCACATTCAAATTGGATCAGTATTTTTTGTGTGATGCTGGAACAAACATACAGACAGACAGAAAGAGTGACAGACAGACAGACAAAAAACTAACCACATTTTTGGCTTCTATAGCGATGTAGAGACAAAGGTGTAATTTCGGGTGTCATTTCATATCTTTTATGTACAGAATTTTCATTTCTACAACAGAATATTGTCTTCCCCCGCACGCGCTTTGGTGACCCCCACTATCGTAATATTTTAATTTCGCCATAATTTCAAAACCAAACGTCCAATTTTAATCATTCAAAGACCAAATATTATCTACATAAACTGTACTTAGTGATAAAATAATTTATTTTGATAAGGATTAATAGCGTGATTAAAATATATCCGTTTAAATGTAGTCCAAAAAAAATTCAGGATTTTTAAATAAATAAATGGTTATTGTGCCGCACTCGACATAGATAGGTATAGTGTGTCGCGGACTTTTTTGTAGATATTTATAAGATCTACAATTACTTAGAACATTTTATGGTTCTATCTTTTATAGTTTAGGCAGCGTACGCAAAATAAGTAACTTTTCTAGCTGATTTTTTACACCTTGCGTCCGAAAAACTCAAATATCTTACGGAACCCTACTTTTTTCCAAAATAAAATGTAGCCTATGTTCAGCAGAAATAATGTAAGATTCCAATAGCAAAAGAATTTTTCAAATCGGTCCAGTAGTTTCGGAGCCTATTCGACTCAAACAAACAAACAAACAAACAAACAAATCTTTCCTCTTTATAATAGTAGTGTAGACTATATTCTTGCGGCCAAATATTCCTTTAAGAATGCTCCAACTTTTTAATTAGCAGGTCGGATGTCTGTCAGTACGAATATCGACGTTAATGACATTAAAATAAGATTCATATTAGCGCGCCTTGTACAGTGGCGGTTACGACGCTCGCCGCGTTCTTGATATGGCGAAAATGTATGAAAAAATTTGAAAATTTTTCTTATTTTTCTTATAACTGGAAAAGTTGTTTATTTTTATATAAAATTTTAGCGGACTTTATAGAGGACTAAATAAGCAAAAATTTTTTTGTATATTTATTTTCCTCAGTTCAGTGTATTTAGATATTAAGGTACTTAATCAGACCCCATTTTTTTCATATTTTGCGATTATTGTGATGGTTAAAACGTATTTTATGTGAAAATTTTGTATGCGGCTATAGAATTTTTATGGTACAGTCGTGGAGATGAATATATTATCTTTCATTTGAAACCAAAATATCCTCGCAGTTTGACTCATAATTCTTTAATAGGGTACCGGAAAATCACTGATATTTGTAATAGCGTCTTTAAATTTTAAAATTTATATTTATTTTGAATAAAAAATAATTATTGTCTCGTTTTATATTTTCTATAACTGTAGAGAACGCCTCCGTGGTCCAGTGGTCTACAGCGTTGCTCTTGACTCGGAGGTAATAGGTTTGATTCCCGCGTTGGAAACATGTTATTTCCAAGTTATGTTAGGACAATGCAGGCTGAACACCTGATTTTCTGACAAGTAAACAAAAGTTAAATGATCTATGCGCGCGTCGGATGGGCATGTAAAAAGTCGGTCCTGCGCCTGATCTCTCGCTTTTCGTGTCGGTTATTCCGTCCCACTGGGTTATGAGAGTTAAGGAATAGAGAGTGCTCTTGTGTAAGTACTGCGAACATTACTCCTGCGTACCTGGCCCGGTTTCAATGAAATCGGCCACCGTCACCGAAACGGGTGTGGGGAGTATTATTATATTATTAACTGTAGAGAATAATTTATTACGAGTGTACATTAAAATCATATATTTATAATATTCTTTTGAAATACTATAGGCACCCATGTTTCATGCCATAAGGTTAGGTATTTTATATTTTTGACATAAGTTTCGTCACCTCCTCATACTTTCGATTATAGATTTATATCCACTTTCATAAAAAATTCACACATCAGAACCCCAGAGCTCAAGCTACGTTGGTCCGTGCGTGCGTGCTTTCAGCCCATCTCGCGGTTTGGGCGATTGTACCACTTGTGTCGGACATTCTGCACTCACACGCTCTAAGTCTGTGTGATTATCGCGTGTCACGTGATCATCACGTGGTATCAACATTAGGGAACCTATTTTTACACTTGTCCATTACTAACTATAAAGTAAGGCTAAGTTATAAGAGCAAAGATACTTCTAACTTTTTTTTTAATTCTTAAACACTTTAAATTATTGTTTACTACATCGAACGGTTTAGTAAAGAGGGACAAAAGAACAGCTTTTTCCACTTCAGGCATTGATAGTTTACTACTTAGCTTTGTATTTGTGTTCTGCCCTTGTCTAAAGAGTTGTTGATGATGAACTACTGTGCAATATCGTCACAATCTTTTCGGTACGAGTCGTGACTCGTGACATCAAAATTTGCAGCAAACAGCTACCATAAAGGCCGTCACAGACTTAGCTATAATATATACTAATATGTTTATAGCTAGGCATATTACTATATATTTTCTATACAATTTTCGCGTGACCACACACTCAGCTATAATATATATTTCTGGTCTCAGTGTGTTTAGTACGGTATATTAATATAATATATTATTATAGCTAAGTCTGTGACGGCCTTAAGTGTCAGCTGAGCCTAGCCAGTTGTCAAGTTAGTATTTAGTAATATTCCAGACGTTACTCCTCAACATTTTAATCCATTAATTTAGCGCGACGAAAACATTTTCCACATTTGAAATTTCGCATAAAATAAACAGGAATTTCGTACAAACATTTTTAGAATGTAGAGACAGAGCTGATGAAAATGACACGTGGAATTTTTAGTCACTGGGTTTTTAGGTTCCCTAATTTTAAACTTATGAAATATAATATTATCTTATTTCATTAATGTCTTGTTTTTTAGGATTTGTAACAGGAGTTTATCTATAATTATTAAACAATAGATATTATAGAGTTCCCTTGGCTTAGCGTTTTAGCGCTATTCAATATTTGATTGAAGCCCTTGAAAAGATCTTCTGCCAAAAAATACCCAGAAACTGATAGCATTAATCATTTCAATTGTTAAATCGATTAGGTTTCGCTGCGGCTAATGTGAGGACTGGTTTTATATAGTCATACTTTAAAATAGAGCAGTCAGGGCACTAATTCATATACCTCGAATTGTCGCAAATCCAAATAAAAAAAACCGAACGACGTCCGTACGTGAAAATGTCTCCAGAGAAACACACCTAAACTAATACCACTCCCTGCGGAAAACCAACGAGTCGCGCGGGCGTGAGCATTACAAAAAAGTCTAGTCCATGCATGAAATCTAGCACTAAATTGTGACCTAAAAAGTATTTTACGAGCGTGCGTGGTGTTGTAGAACGTTCGGAGTTTTTTACTCTTGTATTCTTCGCGTTTTTGATTCTTATTTCCTGGGAAATAGAGGTGGTGGTAAGAGTAAAATAACTTTGAACGATCGTGTTAGTTCTGCGGTGTTCGCCTCTTGACTCGTGTTCCTCACACCAGCGTTATGGCCGCCTCACACGCTACCTTTACGACTGGAAATTGACACTTCAACAATGAAATTGTCATGACAGCTTTTATTTGCGTGGAAAAACTTCGTTGTTGTTACGGTAGTTTTATTGTCTTTTTATATTGTTGTTTACGGCTTCGGATCGACATCATCATCTCCGTGCATGCGACTGAATGTTCTAGAAGTGAGGAGATAGGAACGAACAAACGAACGTGTTGTTTAACAGCAAAACTTTAAAGAAATTAAAATTCACAATAAAAACTACGAGTAACCCAACATCTCTCGCACTCGAATCTTTTGGGATATTGAAATGAAATGAAATATCTTTTTATTCAAAATAGGTATCATGAATACACTTTTTGAACGTCAGTTGACGTGAACGTGTGAGTTATTTACATATCGAATCACGATTGATTTGAAATTTGAAGTATGAGAATAAGGCTCGAGCTCCCCAGATTCTATAAGATCGTGGTCCTTAAAGAAATAATATACTTACAATACTTTGTAAAATAATACTTAATTTGTTACTGTTTAAATAAGGACGTATATCATTTTAGCCGTCATTAACAAAATGGTGGTTTTAAAATAGAATTCTTCATGAATTTCTTAGCAGCACAACAAAGGCTGTCTACTTCTAAATGCACGATAAGTTTGTACCGACAAATAATAAATAATAGACTGGCAACTAGGTTTCAGTTGGAAGGTATTTTCGTATTTTTCGCCATTCATCAAAACAAACAAGATAAAGTAGCGGCACTAAAACAGTCGTTTGCATTAATTCGATGGTTCGGAGCGCACGATCGCGACTCGTAAAGTGTCATTTTGTACATTTTCCCGCCAATTTTCAGTCGACAAAATGGCCGACGTAGGCGACACGCACACGTAGAGTCGCACGCAACTTTAAATTTCAACCTTTCTAGTAGTGATAACAGTTTACTCAGTCATTATATTTTTTAATAATTATGAAATTAATTTTTCGTTGAATTTTTTATACTTACCAAGGCCGCAAACATAATAATTAGGCTTGATTTTATTATTAATTGTACGAATTTAAGGTATTTATTATCTATAATTACATACTTTAAAACGTAATTTATCGTTAATTAATGCATCGCCGCTCGAAAATTTAAAACAACTTATACCAGGTAGGTAGCAGAGCAATAATAATTTCAGATAAACGTTTTTAGAGAAGCGCGCTCTCCGAAGTCGTAATGATAGTGATATCACTAGTGTATTCTGTGAGTTCGTGTGAAACAACTTGACAAAAAAATTACTATTTTGTGTAGTAGTTATTGCTTAATAAATAATGATACTTAAAGGAAATATGATGCTACCTATAGGGTTAATAATTATTTCGTTTCAAGACTTTGCAGAATACACTCCTGAAAAAATTTAAGCACCTTTTTCATTAGCGACAAGAATCAGCTGTTTTATATAAAAGTGCGAAAACTCTGATACGCTTCATTTGTAAGAAGGTAATATTTTTTTCCAAGTAGGAAAGTTACTGCAATAGAAAAAGCTGCTCTTTCTTTTATTACTTATCATAAGAATATTCAAGATAGAGTCACCATCAAATTTTGAAATGTAGAGTCCCAATTGACTATTTGAAAGTAAGTGGTATTGAGTAATCTGGGCGAGTGGGTAACTTCCCGCTATCACTCATAATGACTACTTCAGAACTAAATTGAACATTTCTAAGAAAATGAGAGCGAATTGGTATCGAATTTGGGTCACGACTCGCGATGCGTTTTCGAACGTGTTTTTTTTTTAATTTACGTAATCACTAATGATTTTCTGCCAATGCAAGGGCCTGTAAAAGTCTTCGTTAATTACTTATTTCAAAAAAATACTTAACTTCTTTCAAAAATTTGATTAAAGTTTTTACTAAGTATGTTTAATTTATGTAAATTTCGATAGGTGTAACATAATCCCAAACTACTTATATGAATTTAATCTGGTGTTAAGTTTTAGATTTTGAATGATAGCTCAGGTAAGTCCAGGCTATAGGTATTCTGTTGAATAATACGTTTCAAAATAGATACATGCTCTACATTTAAACTAATAACACAATTTATCGCATCGAATACACTCGGAAGCTACTGGACCGATTTAGACGTAATTTTGCTCAGATGTAGAGTAGAACATTTGGCACAGTCTGCTTCTTACAGCTGGACAAAATACAGTTTCTACGGTATGAATTAATATTGAAGAAGTTTCCGGAAAAATTATGTATTATTCAATTTATTTTTCGATTATTGTTGTCCTATAGTAAGTGATAGTATCGGACCTTGACGCGTCATATAATATGTAATAACAAACATCCAGGACAAACAAACCGGGCATCGGGATACATCTTCCTGCAGGCCGCCATTCCCACGCAACTGTCAATATTTGCCGCGGCTCGGATTGCGATCAAATGCACTTCGGTGCCGCTACCAAAATATGTTACTTTTGTATCGAAATTCGACTCTCGAGTAACAGCTCGAACTCAAACATTACTAGTAGATTTTAACATTGTCGCGGAAGAACTTTAAAATTTAAATTAAAAACGTATTATTTTATAGTCTGTTACTGTTACCTCTTCGAGCTCAGACCGCTGAACAGGTTTAAATAAAGGTAAGATTGTTTGAACCGCGAGAATGGACGTAGGATAGTTAATATTCAATCAAAATTCAAAATGTACTTTTCCGTGCAATAAGCGTTTTTTCGCAACCGAAGTTCCGGGTGACATCATATTATTAGACTAAAAACTGATTGAATATACCTAGGATTCACAGGTATAATAACATTATTATTTACTAGCTGTTGCCCGCGACTTCGTCCGCGTTAGTATAGTAGATCACGTCCCAAGTATTATTTTTCAAAAATGTTCAATGCACAGAATTGACTTTCCTACGATTTTATTACAATACAATATGTATAGATTTGTTCCTAAAAAGGATAATTAAGACGCAATACAAAGTCCACGATACCTTTTAATTATGAACAAAAGTGTCATGAGGAATAAGGGGGGGGGGGGGGGTTTGGGGGGGCGCAGCCCCCCCAAAACAAACGACACTGAAAAACCGTATGTGTAGTTTAGTTTTTAACTTTGTTCTTAAAAAAGATGTATAACGCCGCAACACCGCTTTGTTTGAAGCAAAATTTCGATAGGTGTAACATAATCCCAAACTACTTATACGAATTCAATCTGGGGTGGGGCAAGCCCCCCCCCCCACAAGAAAAGACCGATGCCAAAGCTCCCAGCATGTTAATCAAACGACACTCGAAATTTGTATAGAAAAGATAGACAAAAGCTCATAGCATGGCAAGGAGTGAAGATAGATACAAAATGTAAAGGACAAATTTGTAGAAAATTTTATGAGCTTTCATTACGTACCGGACATTTTTTCTCTACAATGCACCGTTTTAGCGATATGAGCAAAAAACTAAAAATATTGAAACTTGAGCCCCTCCCCCCCCCCTAGGCGATATCATCATAATATATAGCCTATGTGTTGACCCGACCTCTATGTAATATTTGTGCAAAATTTGAAGTAAATCCATTCAGTACTTTCTGAGTTTATCCCGGACATACATACAGACAAACAGACAAACAGACAAACAGACATACAGACAAACAGACAAACAGACAAAAATTCTAAAAACTATATTTTTGGCTTCCGTATCGATTGTAGATCACGTCCCAAGTATTATTTTTCAAAAATGTTCAATGTACAGAATTGACTTTCCTACGATTTTATTATATGTATAGATTACTAAGCATTTCTTCTGAAGTTGTTTCAATCAATTGTTATTTATCACGATGACGTCTTGATGACACAGATGATCGCGAACACGTGGTGATGACGTTGACATGACGTTTATCTGACGTTATATTTCTTGCCCACTTAATCTCACGGTGTACATAGGTCAATTGCTCCATTTATATGTTAATAATTTCCTTCTAAAGGCTCGTGGAAGCATAATTAGGTGCTAATTATTAATAGGAAGGAAATGTGGATTCTCCCAAGATCCTACATCTACATATTATAGAGATTTGTAAAAAATATGTCCGGTCATTTTTCCTTATCAGAACTACAGGTAGCCTTTAAAACAGACGAATAAGCAATTACTCTATTACTAAAATATTATGTTTAATTTAAAATAATACTTTCGATGCAAAAATCTTATTTAGGTACACTACCATCTGCACTCTTAGAGCATTAATTAACCATTAATGCTCTAAGTCTGATGCACTCATTAGTTTGAATTGTTGAATCGACACTTCTCGATCGCAAGTCGAGTCGTTCGAGAAACATGAGTAGCGTATTTAATATGTGTTTGTGTTTTGGATCGCCCTCACTTAAGTGCTTTCATGTCCAAGACATTGCTAATATTTGCCTTTCGCACTTGACAGATCTAAGGACACCGTTATAATTTTTTCACAGTCCGAAAACACCCTTATTTATTGTAGAAACTTTTCAAGTTATAGCTTTATCAAATAAGTTTTAATGCTACTCCAGTAATATTTCAAAATTAGAAAAAAGAAAATTGGAATTAGAACAAAAAATGCTACAAGAAACTATTTTATCCAAAGAACCATCATTAACTAATCCACTTGACATTATCATTCCAAAACAAGTTTACAATAATGTCCCATTTTTTAATAATTCCAAATAATTAATCTTGGTGTCGCAAGAGACACGTTAAAATGACAGTTTTATTGATGTACTCATTGGGTCATTTGCATTCTGGTCCCACTGCTTCACTACTGTTTTGTGGAATAATTTAAAAACAAAAAGCTCGAATGTTGTTCTGTGACATCTTTTTATTGAGTAGAATAGATTAGGGTATGTACTTGATACTAATAATTAATATAACAATTATTGAAAACATTTGAAAACTTTACTGAAGTTCATTTAGGGTGAATTGGGCAGATGCGTAGTTAAAGTTAAGGTTAAGGTTATCGTCAAATATGGCGACTTTTGCTAGGGACTTGACAGTTTATTTTGTTATGGTTAAAGTTATAGTTAAAGTAAGCCGGTGCAACCCACTCTTAGTCATGGAAAAAACTTAACTTCTTACTGAAATTTTAACTGTAAAACTCTATTTTTAAGAAAAGTAAAGATAAACCGGGTATTTTTTTAAAGACAAGTTTTTTGGTGTTTCTCTTTCTATACTTCTCTATCCTCGTGTATAGCCAGCTGATACATCATACAAGCCGTCGACCGCGCTGTTTCGCTAATGTCAAAATTTGTAATTCTACGACTATCCAATATAATCAATAAAAAAAATCCCTGCAAACGATTTCAACACTAGCCCCGTCGTGTTTGAGTTCAAAATCGGGTGCTGTGGATTTATTCCTTTAAACAATAACAAGATAATTAATATCCAATAAGTAGTAGCTAATTTTATTCAGTTTAGCAGGTGTGAGGAATAATGTTAGGAGTTAGGACCGTTATTCTGCGCTTAAGAAACGAGACCATATTTGGACGTAAATCGTAATACTGGAAGCAAATTGTTATATGGCTTTATTTATTTATTGTTACTACACCTACATACCGAGTAGTTCATTGGTTAGCGAGAAAAAACAATAGAGTATTAATTATAGAGTAAGGTAGAGTAGACATACTTAAAAATACTTATTTTTGACAACAAAGTATGTTTTTTTTATTTTTCATTATCTTAAATATTCATTATAAGGTATACAAGTTAAATAAAAAAAAAATAATAAACCAAATTACGAACAAAATCAACTTGAAAGCGAACCTTACGAAAAAGTTTGTAAACTTTTGCAACTGGCGCTTATGGTAGCGATGAGAAAAACGTATTAACTCAATTCGCCACAGTCAAGAACGCAACAGGATAAAACTCTACACCTCGATAGACCTGTATAGCTCGTCTATGGCAGATAACAGATAAAGCCTTCACTTAATAACAGTACTTCTTGAAAAAAAAGCAAACATTTGAAATTGGAACGGTTTGAGTTTTTAGGTTATTTTTATTCTTGTATTTTCTGCAACGATTTCAAGCGTGAAATATACCTACTACAGCTTTATTTGTAAGTTTGTTTCATCGTTGAATGTAAAGGATTATACTGCAGTACAGTCGAAAATGAAACCTCCTTACTTAGAAGTCGCTTATAAGATGAAGTAAGAGGGTGTAGAGAAGAGTAGAAAAATAAAAAAGACAGATTGAAAATTATGAATATCGTGTACAATACCTTCCTAATTCCTGTCCTTATCGAATCAAAGCCAAATCCTCCGAGCGTGAAACAATACCTGAGCCCCTATTACGGAAGCGGACGCAATGAAATAATTATAATCCATTATCGAACGGGTGAGACCGAGATGAAGCTCGAGATTTTATCGCCCCCGCTTAATAGAGAACAATTTGTGAGGGCCTCAGCGCTCGCAGAGATGCTCCGATGCCTCCCAAAGGACATCACCTTTTGATCAATAACTGTATATAAATTACGGCATATGCCCTTTCCTGCTCGAGCGAGCGCACCGGTTTGCCGGCCCTTTATGTCTCAATAGCTATTTATTTATCGAACCCGCACCGAATGTAAGAAAGTTTCCGCACTCGAAAATTTCGCACAGGGGCGACGAGTGCCAATTTCGACGGGTCGAGTATCTAACGAGTGTGACGGTCAAGATGCCATATTACATTGATATAGCCTTCGTTAGGCACTAGATAATAAACGTAAATAGTAATACATAGTACAGTGTACCTACAAAAAGTTTTTTAGTTTTCATGCAGTCCGTCCGTTTTCTCTGCAAATTAGGTCTTAACTCTCAATTAATATGATATCATCTTTGCCCCTACTCCGTCCATATTATTCATATGGATGCGCAACTTTTTTTCACAATGCAGCTGTGTTCACGGGCTGAAGACGCACAATGGGCTACTTGAAATGAATTAGCCGCTCGAAAGACGCCGGCTGCGGATTAGCCGCTCACAATTAAAGCGGACGGCGCTTTTCGATCGCAACCTCAGAGTACACCCCCGGCGGTGCATTGTGCTGCTGTCTCGATTATCTCAATTACAGCATAACATGGGCTTTGAAGGGCAATAGGAGGAATCTTCTAAGTCAGAGCAACAGTGGTGTCTACTATGAAATTTTCTCCACGCAGACAGGAAGTAAGCGAGGGAAATCAGTAACCAGGAATGTCGCTGCGACACATTTAAAGCAACTTTTTAACCGATTTCTAAAAAAGGAGGTTTATAATTTATATTAAAATTTCAATACCTATATTATGTATTTATGTACTTAGGTAATCTTCTTACTTGCTAATTACTACTCACTGCTCGACGTCAGCTATTTTCAAATACATACCTAGTTTAGTTTTAATTTATTCGATAAACACAATTGAACAATTTTTACTAAAGTATACATTTTATAGTACTTACTCCTGACATATCTACATAAAGAAATAAAACCACGGGGTGTTTATATTTGAACTTAACTTATGATAACATTGTTCTAAGACCTAATAACCATCATTTTTACACATGGAATTTCGTTGCTATTACATATTATTTTAATTAAGTTGAAACGCTTCTTCTATATTCTCTTTCATATGCATAGCCCTATCTCGCTTCCGCATCAGGTGAACTCTGGATTCGTGTTAAGAATCTGAGACTGAGGCCAAGATCTGATTTGGCACAAAGAAATTGGCGCGGAGCCAAGTCGCTGTGATTCTGACGGGCGTCATTCCATCCGTTATGATTGGCTAATTGAGTGTCTGAGTGTTTGCGTGAATAGCGGCTAAAAGAAGAAAAATCAATGTATGACTAACTTCACAATGCAACGTGACGAAAAGCGATGCGTTAAACAAGCCATTCAAAATTGGAACAGACAGCCCAATAGCGAGCGATAAAATTTAATGTGCATTTTCTTGTATTTCGCATTGCAATGTGGCTGACCCTAAGAATAAGGCTATACCGAGAGGCGAAGCGTGCCTGACCCTAAATCTCTAAGCTATGCAAACATACAGGTATGTTTGCATAGCTTAGAGATTTAGGGTGCATTTATTAGAAGAATAGGTCTATTCTTCTAATAAATTTATCCAACCGTAGATACCATGGCAACTTTAAAGTCACCTAATTTGTTAGCAAATAATACCATTGAAATTCACTAAAGTTTTATAGCGGTTTATTATAAAGGACCTAATAAAGGATGAATATGGAACATAAATTAGTATTTCAGCGCCGCAATAAAAGCTGGTCCAGCGGCGACGTTGCCGGTCAAGTGTGCGCCGACCTTTATAACATGGGTTCTTCACATCATTTAAAATAATATGATTAAGCTTGAATGTTGATACTATTAAAGATCTCTCAGTAAAAAAAGTATTTTCTTTGTTTTATACGTTGTTGTTTTATACAGTCAATGATAAATTAATATTATTGCATAACAGCTCTACTGAAGTCTTTCTTTTTATAGATATTATGATTATGATTCTTTGCGTTGCTAAATTGGCACGAAAACCCTTATAAACTACGCATAAATATTTGATGACCCATAGAACCATGTGTAAAGTTACTATAAATATATTATGATGTTTTACAAATTCGAATTTAAACGTTCGTTGAAATCTTTTTAAAGAATATTATGTACCTACTTACAACTTTTCAAAGAATTCAAACAACAATCTTATAGACTTTGGAAATTCATGCTTCATTTTACCAAAATTTGAGGAACCCTAAAAACATTGACACGCCAATTATCTTCTATGGTCGTCATAAAACCATCAGAGCTGTAAATATCACCGATTGCCGCCATACAGCCTGACCTTTAATTAGTTACCGTTAATTCTTCCATCATCATCACCACCCAAAACTTAACCGGTTTTTCTTCTGTGTTTCAATAAAAAATTAAGTACTTTCAGTTTTTAATTAAAATAATTAATAAGTTAGATCATAATATTTAGAGCGCCTAGATTCTTCAGAATAATCAGAATCTGGTACTAATAATATAAAAATGAATCTGCCTGTCTGTCTGTATGTTACCTCTTCACGCTTAAGCCGATGGGCCGATTTTGCTGAAATTTGGCATGGCGATATTTTAATTTCCCGGGAAAGGACATGTTATACGATACTTTTTATCCCGAAGAAATTACGGAATTACGGGCGTCATCTAGTTATTAATAACCCGTTAACTACTACTCAAAACCAATTTATATGCCATTCATCAAACCATAAACAAACATAAAGCATGTTAAATTTTTGTTGTTATTATTTTTTGACAAAAAACGGATGATACAAAAAACGTGTCCAACAGGTAGATGGTAGATAATATTATGTCCGTTTTTTGTCCGGTGTCAGAAACGTCAATTTTTCAAGATACGATCGGTGTGTTCGCGGCCTTACGAACTGTCCACAATTTGTTACTGATAAGTTTTGATAAGGTTGATAAGCAGTTAAAGAAGTGTCTTCACCCTTTTAAGTGGCAAAAGTTAACTAAAGCAGATAAAACTATCAAATCTGTAATAGTTACTAATATGGTCAACAAAAGTAGCGGTAAAAACGGCTAACTACATTTTAATAAGGATCATAACGTTGATAATGAAAAAAAGAGTTCAAGATGTAACAAATTTTTTGTTTGCTCTGTGATTACAAACAGGTACCTAATATAGCAGGCAGGAAAAAAATAAAAAAAATTAACCCAAAATACCTTGTTTAAAAATAATTAAAAAGACGTGTGGAAATAAAAATTAGCTACACCTCATTTTTTGCTTATTTTGTGATGAAATAATACAACAAAATTAAAATATAAATATAATCCATTATCATTTATCTACGATGCTACCAAATTACTTAGATTAAAAATTTAGATTAGAGGAATCATTTAACTCACAAACGGCATTCAGACAAACTGTTTCTTAACAATAATTATACGCGCAAGCGCGAATAAATTTTATATGTATGTGAATATTATGTTAATAAACATTCTTGTTAAAAGTCCGTTCATACTAAGCGACAGAGATTTTTTTCACTTGCCGTTGTCACAAAAATGAATATGTGTACCAAAATTATAAATGTGAAAGTGTCTGTTTGTCTGTCCATCTGTCTGTCTGTTTCCTCTTCACTTACTTACTTACTTACTCCGATACTTTGAGCCCGGAAACTGACATATTATTAGGATACTTTTTTTGCGTTTTTTCAAACCACGATCACGAATCAGACAGATCACGAATTACATTGTAATTTTGTTTGGTTTTTGGGACTGACATAATCCGACCAAATGACGTAGGTCTGTCAACCGCCTATGAAACAATTTCTTCAATTTTTCCGTCACATCTCTCTACGTTGTCCTTTGAAGCTCTCGTGTCGCTAAGTCTCTACGCAGCCTTATGCTAATAGCAGATATTCGTGATAATAAATACGTTTGGTCCCGTCAGCTGTTATCGGAATGCCGCACGTTATTTCAATTACGCCTCGTCAAAGACAAAAGACCTGACACCAAAAAACGTGCCAGCCGCGAGTTCCAAGGCGGTGGGAGGGTTCCGACATTTTATGTCTTTAAAATTTGTTAAAGGATGCGTTAATTACATAAGAATTATTAATTATCCTAACTACTAAACTAAAGCTTAGATAGTACAAGCTTAGGTCTTACTACAAAATATTTAAACACCTGTTGAACAGTTGATTAGAAAAAAAAATCAGTATATAATATAATGGTCTCAAAACAACTGTTCAATGGATATTTAGATCTTTTGTGGTAAGACCGTTAAAGTCTATTCATTCATAAAATTAATTATACCTACTTTTAGGCTAAGTCGTGTTAAAGTTCAGTAAATAATATATTTGGCATTACTTTTAACTAAAAATATATAGCTTATATTAAAGCAATTAAAATCATTCCCTTATTTATGTAGCGCCTTCCAAAAGCTCCTAACCGTATTTTTTTGGACTGCTAAAAGAGATCATCTCGGGAACCCTATAATATACTAGTAACGGCGCCTTCAGTTAAAAAAGGTTATCTCCAGATCTGTGGTAAACCCGTCCATGTGTAACATGTAGCTATGATCGGTAGCTTTTTTCTTTTTTACAAAAATCGGACCATCCAGGACGATTTTTTGTAGCAATATTGAATATTAATTTTAGTCGTCAATTGCTTATTACTTTTTTGGCAGTTTCATAATTGTAAACTAGTTTTTATTGGAGATTTTTTTTCTTATTCTATATCTACTGTCCTACTGCTGGGCTGTGGGCAAAGGCCTCCCCCAGGGTTTTCCATTAAAAAAAAACTGCATGCATGTTATTCAGAAGCTCCGAGTTCTAGCTGCGGAAAATTTCGATTTTTCTAGAATTGTTTAGAAATTGGCTTACGCGTTCGGCGTGCGGATGATAACGACATGTCAAGTGCCAATTAAGAGCCCCTCAGGCTTCACTCATCAATAAAAATAGTTCAGGAATCCCTTCGCCCTGCGCCCTCGGCCTCTCGTGCAGGCGTCAGTAGCCGCAGCCCTCGACTTCTTTACCTAATGACTTAATATGTATTGATTTTACAGGTAAACAACATCGCTAGGATAAAGGTAGGAGCAATTTGAGTGTCTAGATCTTAGAAATCGATGTAAATATCGTTGTAGTTAACCCAATGTTTTCGTGTCGCTAAAGTAAAAACAGCTAAGTAGTAAGTACACTTTTCTATTTTTACATTGGTTAAAAAAATGTAAAATCGGCAAGCATTACAAATTATCACGGAGAGTTCTGACCTCAAGTTTTTTTTACGAAGAAGGAATTGCATTAATTAAACATACGTGTTATTATTATGGAAAGGGGCAAAGATTGTTCAAATGTATAAGTTAGGAGTCAACGTCTTATTTGTAAAAACCTCTTTAGCGTTGCGTAGGCGAACACCAAAACAAAATAAAGATTAGCATTAATACGTAATTAATCGTGGTCTTCATGATAATATGAGTTTTATGATGTGAGCCACTTCGATTCCCGGCCAACGTACCAGCTGCCTACCACCTACCAGTTCCAGCGCAGCGATGTCCAAGACATAGATTCAGCATCTCAGCCCACCTAGCTGGTATGCATATTAAAGTCTTCAAGAGATTAGTCTCTAGTTTGTAAGGATGCCAGTGATTGTTACTTTACGCAAAACTACTATAATATGGATTTTGACAGTATTTAGTATGAAAATAGAGCAAAATTGTTACTGAAAAAGAGTCATAGTGTTTAGGCATTTAAATACGTCTATTTAATTTAATTTACGGTACATATTAATAATATTTTTCTTTAGACACGACTAAATGATAAAGCACGAAGTACGAACACACCGAGATGAGTTTATTCTACATCGAGGCCTCACCATATAAAGTGATGTTTGTTTGTAAGATTTTAATTTATAATTAACTGAAGTAATTAAATACACGTTTTAAGATACCGGTTAGGCTCTGACCTGCGGTTTAAATAATTAGGGAGTCATTTCACACATTAGGAGCACATAGAACTCGTTCCTCATTTTACTAAATTTATTTATTTATGTATGAAATGAATAATTATGTATAAGAGCTACTGACTAACGGTTCAGTCCGTGGTCCCGGGTTCGATCCTATATTATCACGTTACTAGTAGGTACTTTATATGTTAATGTTAGATAAAAATATGCCACCGTTTCGCTAAAAGCTTTGGTCACGATTTATTGGGTATTAAATAATTTGACTTATCTTCACAATATGTATTTGCCTCAGTAGATTATTCCAGTAGTAATAATTGATGTAATATATTAGTTCAACAACCATCTTAATTCAAAGTGTCGAAATACATAAAAATTAATAACAATTAAAGCAACACGGCTCGTACAACAAACTGTTGACAAAAAACGTAGAAAAAGAAAGCAAAAAAAGTTAATACGATTACCCATAAAATGGTTTCTAATCAATGATCAAGATAGCGCATCGACAAAACGGTGAAAAGCAAATAAGTATAATTATCAGTCACAAAAGACTCCCGGGGCCGATGACAGGGGCACAGGGGCCCGACGACACAGGGTACAGTGGGGCCGCAGTGGGGCCCTTTTAATTACAATATAAACCACATTTTTTGCCCACAAAAACATCGGCTACCTTCGATTTTTTGTTGTACACATTTCTTTGTTGGTTATGCGCGAGCTTCGTTACATGATATTATAATAATATAAGGAATAGATAAATCAACACAAACTTTTTTGTGATGGGTATAATATATTTTGTAGGTTTTGTTTTTCTCAAAATTTAATTATTAAGTTTGCAAAACTTGATCATAATCACTGAGCTGTCAACTTATTACAGATAGAATGTATATATTTTTTATTTATCAGACAAAACACAACATATAGCTCTAAGTAAACTTGGCGTTGTTTATAAATTATGTAAATATTTTTAGTTTTCTAGTTATTACTTAAAACTAAGTTAAAATTAATAATTTGCTAACCTACTTGCATTATTTTTTAAGTTATTATCCGTGAATAGATATACTTCTGCAGTTAAATCAAGTTTTTAGGTTTATTACACACATAAAATATAATCGCTTTTCTGAAGTATTAAAAACAGTTTACAACTCTTATAAAAGTCGAAATATCCTGCACGGTGACGCAAAACAATTTGAGTAAGTAACAAATAAAACTTGAACTAAAGTTTTATTTGACTGCAACTAAAAACATCGTAAATTTTCTATGAACTGTTTTCCCGCGGTTTGCTCTGCGCGGAATTGCAATGACATCCTATCAATTTGGCTTTGTCAGAAGCAAAGTGACCTAAGTCCTTTTATAGGGTTCCGTACCCAAAGGGTAAAAATGGGCCCTATTACTAAGACTTCGTTGTCTGTTCGTCTGTCTGTCTGTCGCCAGGCTGTATCTCAAGAACCGCTATAGCTATAGACCTCTGAAATTTTCACAGATTGTGTAATGTGTATATCTGTTGCCGCTATACTTAACAACAATTAATATTGGATACAAAATAATATTAATATTTAAGGGGGGCTGCCATACAACAAACGTGATTTATTTTGGCTACGATATTAATAATGACAACAGGTAGGCACTTTAAATTTTCACCTTAAACTTTCACACAAAGGCCTTTCATATATGTATAGGTACTTTAATAATTAATAATAATATTTACATAAAATAAAAATTTAAGGGCACACAAAGAACACAATTTTTGGCCTAGTTTTGCTTTATAACGGTACGGAACCCTTCATGCGCGAGTCCGACTCGCACTTGGCTGATTATTTTATATTTTTCGAAAGTCACAAAAACTTTGTTTGTAATAAAAGGGTCTTAAGTACTAGAAATTACATAGTATTTTATTTCTGATATTATTATGATGGTTTGGATATTATAATATTTTTTCTCGTTACCACCTATTTATTATTTTATACAATTTCAAATTAATACTAAACGGTTTAATATTAAAATCGATATTAACACATTCGAATTTAATATTCAAATTAGGCGTTAAAATATACACAGGATGTCATCCTTATCTAAATCGTTTCTACTTTTTCTACCAATATTGAAAAGTAAATAAAAATAAAATATATCTATTCAATATTCGAATTATCGAGCACCTAATAATAATTAATATTCAGCCACACATCTTGAGTAAATTTTCAATTCTTTATACTGAGACATTTATAATTTTTTCTATTTAATTGGTATAACAATATTAATATATCTAATGTTTATGAATAATAGTTATGATTTTAGAAACAAATCATTTCAAGTCCTAGTTCGTAATAATATTATTATTATGATTTCGTTCAAGGAACAATGAGATAATATCACAGAAATTATAGTTCAGTTAGTTAAAAAGGTACCAGACCACGTTTTTCACCTAACTACGCTATTTATTTAATATATTGATATATGCAACTAATTTCAAAATACGGCAACTAAATATATTTCTAAAAATTGATTAGGTAATGCTCATAAAAATGTTGATAGAGTTTATGGTACCTAGCCTAGAAAACCTGACTCTGAAGACTATAAAGTATAAAACTTTAGTTAGTCTAAGTTAAGACCACAAAAATAATTAACGCTTGAATTATTTTTGTGGTCTTAACTTAGACTAGGCCAAAAGTTACTTAACCTACTCTATAGAAATATGGTACTCACGAATCCGTGTTTGTCGCTGATGTTGTTGGTCAGCTTGAGTTTGTGGAAGGAAACCACCTTCTGCATCCACTGTTCCCCCGTGGAGGGGGAGTCCGGGTGGATGTACATCCTTTTGGGCATCTCAGGGTCAGCCTTCCCCGCCACCATCCATCGGCTCCGGAAACAAAAGGTTACAACTGAAAAAATGCACAAAAATACGAACAAAAACAAAAAATCTATTTTTTGACATTTTTAAGTAATTTCAGAATTTATATTTCTTAATAATTAATAGTAATTATGGATATGGATGCATGTCCTGGTCGATCTAACATCAGTCGTCGTTTACGTAATGCTCGGTAATTAAGATAATTGTATTAAAATATTCAATGTTACATTAGCGGAGTTAGCCAAGCTTCTCGACATCTGCTCAATATCTAAGAGACAGATCGTCCGTCCGTCAGTCGTGAATGACCCGACGCGTCTCATTAATAGTCAAAACAAACCGAGCAGCTAATGAAGTTACAAATTAATTAATAATTAAAAGTCGAAATCGTATCGTTACAGACAGGTGAATGCATAAATACCTCACAATAAACATTAATCGACCATACGAGCGTTAAAATATTCAATCGATTGAGTAATACCATGCCCCGGTCATGCACTGCTAATGCTACGTTAGTGCGAACATGCCACAAGCGGTGAACACCGAACGAGATCTGCGTACGGCTGAGGATGAAAGCAAAAACAGTTTTGGGACTCGCACGTGATCTGGAATTAGATGCTGAGGTGAACGTTCCCACAGATCCGGCTGATTTTGGAACAGACGCAAACGCAGACCCCTATCGTATTCACAGTAACGCATGCTTCTTGCCTCATCGTTCGGATCTAAGCGAATTACGTTAAAATAAGTCCAGAGCGACTCTTATTTTAATTTAATCCTCCGACACATCCGGGTACCTGTTATGAAATTTGTATCTGCTCTCGTCGGCAGCTACGATGTCCATTAGCAAAATGTACTTTGCTTTTTTATCAAGACCAGAAACGCGAACTTTGTAGGCAGGAAACATACGTCTGCAAGCAACACGAGAGAAAAACATGGGTCTCGTTCTTTGCGAAAGGATCCGACGTCGCATCGATTGTGAGATATGCCGCTGGACTAGCCTCGCTTTTTGCGTCCCCGAGCCGTCTTCTTAGCTTGTGATCTCCCGCTCTAATTGCTGACGTTATTATTAATATATTTGGTTATCCACCACCGGCTGACGGAGCCGATACGAACAATGCTCCAGTTCTTGCTGTACTCGTTCTCGGCACACTCGCGCCGCCGCCGGCGGGGGGTCTAATTATTGTAGACTTTGACAAGGTGTTGCGGAGTATTCGCGTCCAGCAAAAAGGTTGCGTTTCCGCCGAAAGTGGAGCGCGGGATCTCGATCGCGAGAAACACGGGCACGTGACCGAACTCAAAAAAATACGCGACGATTCCAGCAATACCGGCGAATTCCCAAAAGATCCATAAATTTAAAATCGATTCGAGCGGTAATTGTCTTTTTATCGATGGTAAATAATAATTAATTATTTTATTGACGACGTTAGACGGCGGCGCCTTTGTCGGCGGGCGGATCGGCTAACGAGTGAGTCGCAGTCAAATTTTCGAGCAGAATGCTGAGTTGTATTAATTAACGGATATTAAATCGAAGTTTATCGGTCGAATCTCGTTGCCGAACGCGTCGCCGGTTGATATTCGGTTACGACGGCGGCCACTCCAAAGCGGTTCCAATCTTATCGGCCCTTGTCATCGCAAATTAAACAATGTACACGATCAAATACGACGATAATCGACCTCGAATCGAATAGATTCGTATTCGAACACGGCCCGGGTCGATTTCGTTCCATCTGGAAAAATACCTACCGTGTATTTACCGTGTAATTTAGCTAAACTGGCCGGTACCTGACACTTCTCGCGACGGTTTTTATCCTGATGCTGCGACTTTCGGAACAAAGAATGTTATTACACGACCGATGCGCGTTGAATGCTTAATTGTGGAGCGATTCCAGCCGATCGTGTCGTTGCCTTCCAATTGAGCGTGGTCGGTGAATGATGACAATTAAAAGCGAATAAAATTTGGTGAGAACTAGTGCGCTGCGTGGGTGACATCACAAGCTAAATGGCATACGTGGAGTGGTTGTCCAAGCGCCTGTAACTCCAATCGACCGAGTCAGTGACACGGGAGGGGACGGCTTTGAGAGTATTGCAAAGCACCATAGACCAGTATAAATAAAAAGTTTGCAGTACTCTCACGCCGTTGAGAACAGAAACGCATAGCATAATTAGTGGCAATGATCCCCCGGAGATGGTCTACCTGTTGTGGAACTTATATCTGTAGTCGTCGGCCGCGACGATGTCCAATAGGAGGATGTATTTCGCTTTCGCGTCCAGTCCCGATACGCGAAACTTCATTTGTGGGAACATTTGTCTGCAAAAATTACCCTTTATCTTCAGGTGTTCCTTGTACATGCCCGATTACGGTACACAATTAAATGCAAATTCAATCAAGTCGATGCAGTAATGCCTTATTCATCTTTAAAATTTCTAGACTCAGACGTACAGTGATCGGGCTAGTTTTTGTCGTAATTAAAAAAATGAAGCGATTATAGTAGGATCGTTGAGGCCTGGAGGCTTTGATAGTATCTGGTACGTTCAGTGTGAACTGTTTACCGCTCATTAGGCCTCTGATTTACTGCGTCTACGTGACGGGCGATTTGCCGACAGCGTGATGTATGTTGTGCCGTGTGTGAACACTAGGAGAATACCTAATCGAAAGCCTTTTTAAAATCCTAATCCGGATGTCCAAGTTCATTGTCACTGATGTTTTGCTGTGAACCTGAGATGATCTAAGAGATCTTAGATAAGGTTGATCTACGTTTGTACTATCAAAATAGCTTGACAAAGCTGTGCCCTCGCAATAGTTCCGAACTTTCGAAAATTATAAAATCAGCATCAGAAGTGGGATTACTTAGGAACTTATCGTTTCAATCTCTACCGAAAGATCGCCTAATGGTTTTCTATTAATTACCGAATGATTGGTGTAGTCAGTTCTGTCAAATACGGTTTGAGATGGGGAATTAATTAAAGAGCGATGTAGACGTGTCACGTAAGTTGGCAACACGTATAATTATGTCATTTGTCTTGTAGATAGTAGATACGCACCGGTTTTAAAGCGTCCACATTTTTTAAACCGTTCAGGGGGCTCATTTAAAATTTGTACACTTTATCATGTACACACGGAAACTAATACGCCAACGACATTTTTATTCTAATATGTTTTTGTTAATAGGCACATTAGTGATGTAGTAGTTGATTCATTTGACGTATTATGAGATATTCAGCGTCTGAACCGCTAATGGTAAAATGGCTTATTAAGATTAAGGCCTAGCTCCATAAATTTACTTGTCACCTGTAATTATTTCGTCACACTATGTTAACACACTCATTAGATGAAAAACGTACGGTACCATAATTAGTTGTCCTACTAATAAATCAGTTGAACTCCTAATGACTGCTATCTATACAAATAGATAAAATATAAATGGCTTTTAAATAGGTTTCATTTGAAAGACATGTGCGAGTCGCCTATTCCAATCTCTTCACATTCTTCATATTTTTATCCACATCGAGATTAAAAAAATATTTTTTCCGTCGCTCCAAGGTTCGAAAACAGTGGTTTAATTACAAAATACTAGATCCAATAAAATGTACCAATTGTTACTTATTATCGAGCTGGCAAAAAGCCTGATTAACGACAAGTATGTACCGTGTACGTTATACGGTTAGCAAAAAAATGTGTTGCTAGTTAAAGTCGAACCACACCAGGAAAATAAATTTAGGGCCTGTTTCACCACTTCCTGATAAAGTGCAAGTGGCTATCGACAACTTATTTGACAGATTCTCCATACCGTATCTGTCAAGTTAAGTGGTGTATAGCCTATCCGGCACTTATGAGGAAGTGGTAAAACAGGCCCTAAGTGTTCAAAAATTTACTTTAGTTGTTTTTATTTATAACATTTTTCTTATATAATTGCTATTATTTAGAAAGGAGTTTAAAATAAAGAAGCTTAATTATTTCTTTACTAGAATAGAAATAACAATTATCTAAAAGCACGTCATCTCATTAATATTTAACCACCTCAAAACTATCAGGTGTTATGAACTTATGAATGTCTATTATTATTTATTATCATTATTAGACATTCTCTGAAGGGGTTATGAAGTATGAAGACATCACTCATCACTGTCTTATATCCTAACAAGATGCACCGTTTTTATTCCAATCCTTTTTGTTTGGAAGTTTACGTAACAAGGAATAAGTCTAAAATATTTTAAAAGGTATCATCGTTAGTAATTAGGTACCAATTAATATTGACCCCTTCTAAGCATACCACAGTAAGTACCAGGAAAATGAGAAAGGTGTTTTTTTTGCTGTCCGTACATTCCCGCCAACGAATCTCACATCCTGTGACACATGTTCTTGTGCCTCCAGAAATGGCGACGGCACGGTGTAAGAATTTTAACGTGTAATTAAAATCGTTACTGTACCGATAATACCTATTTAGTAGACGTGTTCTAGTAATTCTGTCAGTTATTAGAAAGAGATTATAATTATACCATAAATCAACTTTAAAATATTAATTCGTGGAATATACATCAAAATATACATATTATTATGATCGCAGTAAAAAATAGTTTTAGCAAGCATAAATTTTCGCCGCGACGTAGAAAGAGAGGGGGGTATTCTTTTGTCTCTTCCTTCGGCGATCTGCTCCCCCTCCGTCTTACGAAATTTCGAACAGGTTACGTGTTTACTTAAGTTGAGCATTTTTATCCATACTTACCATGAAAACGCACAAGGCCGTAAAGAAAATGTTTGCCCAAAAGAGCCCAGTTTCACCGAATTTTAAATTTCGAAGCTTGTGGCCGGTTTAACCGAGTTTTCGTTTCGTTGTCAAGCTTCGATTGATCGTCAATTTGTGCATGTCGGATGTGCGTGACCGCATGCCGGAATACACCAGTGACGTCACAGTAGCCTTCGCGGGAGCTGAAACCGCACAGTGTCGGTAATCTAATACAATAAACACACACACCAGCGCTCGCGGACCCCCGATAACCACGCATCTGAGCTTTACCCATCGGTAATAAGAACGTCGAGGGAATCACGGGAGGTCTTACACTGGTCTATAGTGTCAAGTTGTTTTATGATCTGATTTATTAATAATTTATCATGTCATTTCTGCTCTACGACATATAGTTTTTGCAATATTGACACGTGTTCGAATTGCTTTTAAATGGCTTTAACTAGATTATTTTTTGTTCAAAATAGGAGCTAGTGCAACAAATTATGCACGCAAATCTGCCGCGTGCGGTCTAGCATTAGCGGAGGATGGAAAATTACCTGAACATCTATTGACCTAGGTATGAAAATTAAGCAGGCGACTCTACATGCGAAATTGGTCTCTACCGCATCGGAACAGGGATTAATGCAGCTGTTCGTCAATCACAATGGCGCTCTAAGTGTCATGAGGATGAAAAGGTGTTGCCAGCTGAGATTGTCACTTATCCACGCTTTTACTCTGTTACAGCATTTTTAAAATCCGCCGCAGTTTTCTTGAAAGCTTTAAATTTTGTACGTCTATTGGTAATTTCCACCAAAAATTTTGACCAATGCATTGTGCTATTATAAAAAAAGTTGTTGTCATTGTGCGTTCCTTTTTTGAAATCAAATATTGATTCAGATGGTCGATGTTAAGGTAAGCAATAAGTATGTTAATTAAATAGAGGGTAGGGTGTGATGTGTCCGCCTCACTGCGCCGCCGTGAATGCTCTATTCACGCACCACATTCTATGGCAGCGCTAAACCTACCTACTTCAAATCTTCCCTTATTTGCCGCTATTTTTTGAATTTCGAATTCTTTTTTTTTATTCCAATGTTGCTTTTGTGGGCTTGGGTGAATATGATACGTATTTTTACAGTAAAATGTAAATACACTTGAGTGTACTATTTGATACGCTCTTCATGTTTCAATTTTGTAAATATGTACAACAGTTTGAACGCGAGAAAGAGTTTTTTTATTAATAAAAAACAATTAACACCATCGAAAGTCAAGCATTGGTACCTAATCCTAAATCCTAATACTATATACGTGTTACGTGTCTTAGAAGTTAGACCTATTAAAACTTTATAGCGACAAAACAAATGCATACTTACTTTATACGTCTTGTACACACTATTTTTGAATTTGAAACCTCATAAATTTTAGCTTCAAACTGATGAATTTATAATTATTCTAACATGTCAGCATAAATTTTAGCCAATGAGGAGCGAGGATTTTCCCGTTCTATATGATTTAAATGACACTATAATTATGTCGGAAACCATAACGCATCTCCACGCGTGCAGGACAATGCAGACGAAACGCGCCGTACATGCCCTACTAAACGAACATTATCCTAATTAGCAGCCCCGCTCGCTCTTAAAAGACGTAATTACAGACCCCAACAAATTATTTTGAGTTCTACCACCCCATGATACGGTTTAAACTCGAGCGGTCGATTTATTTAAATTACTGAAGAATTTTATTGCGCTCCGCCGCCGAATCGTTATTTGTACTGTCAATGATCAATCAGTAATTCTTTTATTTAAAAAAATATAAGCAAAGGGGAGGCGAGGGGAGCGCATCTGCTCACACGTTGACGCATTCTTGTGGCTTCGCATCACTATGGCCCGGTTCACCCATTGTATTTAATCCAGGAATTTTTAGGGAACTCGCAATTTAGATAATTAAAAATGTGATAAAAATATTATTTAAATTGCTTTATTTTAAAAGTGATTTTATTTAATAACTGAATAAAATAAGATAACACAACAAACCTGATAAAAGTTGCCTTTTAGCTTTTCCAAAAGCGACGACGCATTCAAAGCTATTTCTCAGTTTTTCCAAAAAGTAGAGACTAACCTTTACTCAAAAGTATTAAATATATAAATGTCCCGACGTATTTAAATGTCAATAATATCATTTAAGTAGAGTTGGAACGTATTGTAATCATAAAAATGAAATTTGCGAAAACTCAGTTTAAGCTCCGATTAAACGTCGGTTTGTCTGGGCTTTAGCGACACAGCTCTCCTTTCATGGGAATCAGCCGACATTGCACTATAGCCTAGTCTACCCTTCGTATACTACACACGTATAGTATGGTAACTACTCAGTAAGTAGGTATACGTACAGTATCGTATCTGCAACTTATTGATCCATCCATGCCGCCGCGAATTATCAACAAATAATATGATTTAATAACTCATAATTACATACATGCAATTATAAATCAATATGGAAATATTTTTATCTTTTTTTGCACGTAGCTTTGCTTCATTTAAGTACTTACTGCAGACAATTAGTTTATTTTTTATTATTTTACCAAGCAATAGAAGCATTAAAAATTTTTGAAGTTTGAAAATCGTAATCAAAAAGTTAAAATAAGTAACAAAATGGAATCACTAACACTTGTCAGTTATTACTTATTACAATATTATGTAACATATATATAATACATAGAACTACAAGCCGCTTACACAACCAAGGTAATAACATGATATTATTCGCTACTCGTGTTGTTGTCAACAGTATACTAATATAAATAGTATCATATTATTATTACGTATAATTATTATTATCGTTATTAAATCCTTGCAAACTTAATACTATTTTTAAAGTTAAAATTTTTTGTGGTCATAAAATAATGAGGGCCTGTTTCAACACTTCCTGATAAGTGCCGAATATTATTTATACATAATATATTATGCACAATTATGGAATATCTGTCAGATAAGTTGTAGATAGCCTAACCGGCACCTATCAGGAAGTGGTAAAAAGGCCCTTAAAGTATATTAAAGGCCAGATATTAATATTATGAGCCAGACCAATCACACCGTCTTTTCATAGGTTATTTGAGTTTAACAAACAGATAAAGTCGGGTTAAACTCAACCTTTTTTCAAGGTTAGATGTTTTTTTTATTTAATTTTGCTACAATAATCCCAATACTTTGGAGTACTGCACATGACACAAGGGTTCGTATTGAGTACCTCTTACGATGCATTACTGAGTCAAAGGGCAAAGGTAGGTTCTTGCCCTCAGCGAGAGGGGTGAGTGCTGATAATCATAAAACCAGAAACTACGAGGTTATCTCATTTAATATTTGTAAGTAAGAGATAAAAGTAAAAAAGCGGCCAAGTGCGAGTTAGACTCGCCCATGAAGGGTTCCGCAGCAGCAATAAGGTTTATTTTTATGAAATTAAAAGGTTTTTGATTTATTTTTATATTTCAGTCGATTTAATGACATTTAGATTTAGGTTTACCATTTATGACGTATAAAAAAAACTACTGGCTAGATCTCGTTCAAACCAATTTTCGTTGGTAGTATTTGTAGTAATCTACATCATATTCTTTTTTTAGAATTATCATGCCCCTACTTTAGAAATTAGAGGGGGGGGACACCCACTTTGGAAGAGTCTCTCTCGCAAACTATTCTGGTTAGAAAAAAATGATTTAAGAAACCTCAATATGATTTTTGGAGACCTATCCCCCACACGTACCCCACACACATAGGTTAGATGAAAAAAAAAATTTTTTTTTGTTTCAGTTGTACCTACATATGGGGACCCCTAAAATTTTTAATAATTTTTCCATTTTTGCATCAAAATCTTAATGTGGTTCACAGACTACATCTACTTACCAAGTTTCAATAGTATAGCTCTAATAGTTTCGGAGAAAAGTGGCTGTGACATACGGACGGACAGACAGACAGACAGACAGACAGACAGACAGACAGACATGACGAATCTATAAGGGTTCCGTTTTTTGCCATTTTGGCTACGGAACCCTAAAAATGGCACTTAAGGCCTGTTTCCCCACTTCCTGATAAATACTGGATAGGTTTTCCACCATTTAACTTGACAGATAGAGTATGTAGATGGAGAATCTGTCAAAAAAGTTGTGGATAGCCTATTCGGCACTTTATCAAGAAGTGGTGAAACAGGCTCTTAGTATATTCTGCAACAATTACTAACTAGATAAACCACAAGACACTTCATGATCTCGAATATGCTAACATTTACAAGGTACATACTACATATTGATCATCATCATTATCACTAATATTGCTACTAAGTATATATTTAAGTCACTGTTAAGACTTAATTTCTATAAAGTATGAAATACACGGTCGCCAACGGCGGTCGTCAACAGCAAAAAATAGTATGCGCGTTGCCGGCCACACGGTTGCCAACGTGTTGTCAACCAGTTTTTCATTATAGATTTTGCGTGGTTGTCAACCGCCGTTGACGACCGTGTATTTCTTGCTTAAATGTGCAAAGGCTGAGTAAGACTGAATTATAGGGGATCACGATTCACGGAAGACCAGGGACAGCGGCGACTGTCGCTGTCTAAACCTGAGTGGTCCCCTCAGGACCTTACCTTATTTTTTGGCATTGCACTGCCATAAAATAAAATATGATTTTTTGTTGTAAAATAGTGAAAATACGCAATTATTGTTATTTTTGTTTAATTAAGGATAGATATTTTGTTTCCCTTTTCTTTCTCTTGTTTTTTTTCTTTTGTATTTTCTCTGTGGTTGTGTAATGTTGAAAATTTGGAATAAAGATTTTATTTAAGATTTATTTAAGTATTTATTAATATTCTAAAGAGATATTAAATTAAAATGTTTCGACACTTAAAACTATCGAATGTACATTATTTTTTATAAACTTATAAAAACAACAAAAAAGTTTTTGTCGTGTGACGTGCGAAGCAGCCATCAGCGGCGGCACAAGTTAAAGTGTAGTAACCCGTGTTACACCACATTTATATGCAAATACTTGATCCATTACTCAAATTTGATTTTAAAATGTTAATTTTTTCTTTTAGGTCGTCCCTAAAATAGAATACTGGATGTGGTCACGTTATGCAAAAAGTAGGCATTATAATAATAATTACTAACATAGTTCTAGGAAGCTTTTAGTGTGAGTATAGTAGTAGTACTAAGTAGTGTGAGTATAGTAGTAGTACTAATTTATTCCCATAATAATGTAGTCACTGATAAGAACCAACTATGATTATCAAATATATTAAGTATTAACAATGATTATTATTTATTATTCTTTATAATTATTATAAGTAGGTATTATCATTCTTACATTAAGTACCATGTTGAAAATGCAATATCTAGCTTCAATAACTGCCAAAATCATAACCCTTCTTCTAACCACCGTAGGCGGATAATTAAAAGTTATCTAATAATACGTTAGCGCGGTGCAGTAGTATCGGTGGTATCAGTTGTCGGTAGTAAGTAGTAGATGCGCCGGCCCACCCCAAGGTGGCGCCGCGGCCGCTTATCTCTATCTAAACCGAAAACTGTGGAGACGCTCACACTAGATTTTTTTAAAAACAGTTTCGATTATTTTAATATTTGCAAGTTACAGATTTAGTAAGCGGAGATTAAATGTAATTTTTTGTGTTACTAATACAAAGTCAATAATAATAGAACTTTGAATGAATTCCTTAATCTAGGTTTAACTTTAAACCAAATCCGTGCAAGTGGGTATTCTTTTGCATGAATAGTAATGGTCAAAATTCTGTTTGAATTTAATACGTCGTAACAGGGTAATTTACGTTTTAACCCATAGTGAAAGAAAAAAGTAGGGTCAAGCAGCTGCCCAACAGCTATAATATATATTGAAGTTATTTAATTAATTTCGCCCTAAACCAAAGGCAAAAACAAATCATCTGTACTAAAAATATTCCACTTATTTAGGTGAACAAAATAAATAAAAGTACTCAATGGTTTTTGTGTCGATTAGTAGGGCTACCGAGCCTCGCCGATAACAGCCGAGATGACACCACTTTTTGTTAATCGTTATTTATAGCTGTTTTATTTTCCAAATTCGAATCACAAACGCCGACTTTTGTCTTAAATCACTTCGGACTTAAACGGCCCGCTTTTTTAATTTTCGAACTGTTTTTTTATGTTTAGTTGTTTTTAGTCACCGCCGTAATTGCAAAAGGTTTACAAGCTTTTGTCCGTAAACGTCGATGTAAAATTTAAGGCTTTTGTGTTATTTTTTATTGAACGTTCATTTATGATGATAAAATCCATCTTTTAGTGACTGTCTTTGTTTGGTGCGAATATTTAGGCCTTACCAGCCTGCGTTTTATTGATGTTATTAAAGGATTTTATTGTTCTTAGTTTCTTGTCCTTTCTTTTGATTTTAGCGCATTCTTTGATATTATGTAATACGGAATGATGAAATATGTATAATATTGTGCTTTAATCACACAGACTAAATAACGTCTACACGAAACTTGTAATATAATAATATCTTGTTCATTTTCAAAAAAAAAGAAAATATATATATATTCGTTTTGTCACTCCTTTTTTAATCCATCAATATTAATATTTTGTTTTGAGTGAATTTCATACTCTGTCCGACTTACTAACATTTTATTATCAAGGTGGTTACTAATATAATATGATTACTGTCTATTATGTAAGGCGATTCAAACAAAGCGTGATAACCGTAAATTAGATGACAATAACAGAATAAAACAACTGTCGTAACGTTATAAACTAAAACAATAACAGTGGTTCAAAGAAAAAAACAAAAGTCGGCCCTTCGGCAATCGGCCCTGTGCGGTAAGCGGTGACAGTTGGTGACAGTTTGTGTCATGTAACAAGTGACAATCAAACCAGGACGGGGTTTTGTATAACCTTAGTTTTGGATATCGATGGATTATGTTTGTTGTTTTTTATTCAAGTTTGAGTAAAGCAAACTTATAGATAAATTAAAATTGTACCTACACTAACACTTACTTAGTACAAACTACAGTTTGTACTAAGTAAATGTTTTGTCCTAATTATTATTATTTCAATAAAACGTAAAGCTCCTATACTCTTATATTATAACATATTTTAGCGTTTTTAGCTATGATAGAAACTTTCTATCTAGCTAAAAATCTTTTGATTTTTCGAGCACTTCTTTGTTTCTATTAGAAACAATCTTTCTATTCTATTAGAAACAATATTTCTATTAGAATGATTGTTTCGTTATTGTATTATCCGCTTCAACTGAACTATACATATGTATTAGGCCGCATTTAATATAATTTTATCTCCCATAACATACGCTGCATGGTGCACCGTACAAAACATACACGATTCCACGACAACGAATGAATATTTAAATCATCAAGAAAGTAAGAGTTGAAAGAATTTTTAACGACGGTTTTACTTTTTAAAACGCATTTAAATATGTTCCTAATTTGAATTCCCGTCAATTACGGAGGTAGAGTTTAGCGCCCGCTTTAAATTCCCTCACTATGCGTTGGCGGAAAAAAATTTTTTACTTCATGTTCACTTTTAGGCACCACAAAATGTAACGTACAGACCTTGAAGGATTATGCGCACAAAAGAAACAAACTTGGAAGATGAACACGGATTTATTTTAAGCACTACAAATCTGCTACCGATCGCAACGATGGCGGAAATCAGAAGGGCAGATGTCAAATTCAAAAGACATTACATCGTTGACAACTGACATTGACAGAATGAGTTGCGTTTACAGATTCAACACTGGCCCTTAAACCAAATCATTCGTAATAAAAACAAATTGTTTACAATTTACAAAATAATAAAACATAAGTATACAATGTCAGTTTACAATGTTACTACCTACCACTATTATTATCCCTGACCCTATGGATAAAACCATTTACAAAAAAAAACTTTCATTTTTACTCTATAAAACATGTTAAACATAACATTTACTAACACACTGTATGTAATTATGTATTAAGAGTAAATTTATAATAAACATAACTGACTTGTGAACTTATTATGACTATCTTTACACAAAGGTTTAGTCAGTACATCTGCTAACATCTCTTTTGTATTCAAATAATTAACAATAATTGAACCACTAGAGACATGTTCACGTATAAAATGGTGCCTTATGTCTATATGCTTTGTTCTGGCATGAAATACAGAATTTTTACACAATTTTAATGCAGACTGATTATCATTAAAAATAACAACATTAAAATTATCGTTAAACAATTCATTCAAAAATTTACGAAGGAACAAAGCTTCTTTACATGTATCAGAGAGGGACATATATTCGGCTTCAGCACTAGACAAGGCAACAGTACGCTGTTTCCTACTTTCCCAAGAGACCACAGATTTTCCTACCTTGAAAACAAAACCAGTATAGGAACGCCTATCACCTTCGTTCCTGCCCCAATCAGCATCAGCATAGGCAGTGATTGATAGACCACCTTTGACAAAAGTTAAATGTAAATCTTTCGTACCTTTAAGATAACGGAGGACCCGTTTCGCAGACTTCCAGTGAACCTCGGTGTAACAGTCATTGAACTGGCTCAGATAACTCACTGCATGTGAAATATCCGGTCGTGATCCTACTGCCACATACATAAGAGATCCTATTAAGCCTCGGTAGTCATATTTAATATCACACTTTTTTCCTTTTTCCAGCTTTATGCCAGTTTCCATAGGAGTAGAGGCTGGCTTGCAGTCTTCCATTCCAAACTTCTTAAGAATGTTCTCTATGTAATTTGTTTGATCAAGAGTAATTTTACCCTCTGACATCGAGATTCTCATTCCCAAGATGTGACTTGCTGGCCCTAAATCTGTTATCTCAAATTCCTTCATAAGACTCTCTTTTATTCTTTCCTTATTTTGTGAATTAGGAGTTGAAAAGAATATTATATCGTCAACATATAAAGCTATTATCAATAGCTCATCTTTGCTTCCTTTATAAAATACACAGGGCTCTGAAGAAGATTTCATAAAGTTCAATTTTTTACATAAAACTCCATTTATTTTCTCATACCAAGCTTTTGACGCTTGTTTCAAACCATATATGGCTTTATTAAGTTTATATACTTTATCTTCTTTCCCTTTAACTACAAAACATTCTGGTTGTTCCATATAAATCGTTTCATGAAGGTCACCGTTCAAAAATGCTGTTTTCACATCAAGGTGCTCTATGTCCATAGAGTATTCCGCTGCTACAGCGAGCAGTGTTCGAAGTGTAGAGTATCTCACAACGGGTGAAAATGTCTCTTCATAGTCGATACCTCTTTTCTGTGTATATCCTTTTGCGACTAATCGTGCTTTGTATTTCAAAAGTTCACCATTTACTCCACGCTTCTTCCTGAAAACCCATTTACATTTTACAGGCCGCTGATTCTCATTTCTCTCAGTAAGAGTCCAGCATTTGTTTATAATGAATGAATTATATTCATTTTTCATGGCTTCCTTCCATTTCTCAGCTTCAGGTCCAGACAGAGCTTCTTTGACAGACAAACACTCGTCAACATTCTCATTTTTCACACCAGTGTGGAACGCTGATAAAAACGAATCAGGTTCGTCGTCCTCTGTCATAGAACTTGTTGTACTTTCCTCCTCGTCTGGATCTGGAACGTAAGTATCATCCGCAGCAGTATTTGAAATAAAACTCTCGTCACTCTCAGAATCATGTACTGTGATTGTGCTCATCCTGTGTTCACCTTCATTTATTATTGTTGTGTCATCAGAATGAGTGTCAGCGTATGATTCTGAATGTAACAATTCATGATTATCGTTATCATTATTGCCCAATCCATTCGACAGTGGCATTACTGAATGGACAGAATCAATACTAGAAATATCATCATTTGACACATCAGAATTGATAAAAATATTTTCAAAAAATGTTACATCACGGGCTTTAATACATTTTCTAGGATTATCAGCTTTGATCAATCTATAGCCCTTTGTCTCCTCACAATAGCCCACAAATATAAATTTCTCAGCCTTCGGATCCAACTTTGTACGAATATGCTTATGAGCATAGGCTATGCAACCAAATATACGCAAATGTGACAAGCATACCTTTTTATTAGTCCACTTCTCCTCAGGTGTACACCCTTTCACTGCAATAGTGGGTGAGCGATTTTTGAGATAGACCGCTGTATTGACAGCTTCAGCCCAGAATTGTTTTCCAAGCCCAGCTTCTTGTAGCAAACAACGCGCCTTCTCCATAATGCTCCTATTGGCCCGTTCAGCAACACCATTTTGCTGCGGTGAGTGGGGTGTTGTGGTCTGATGCCGTATGCCGTTCACTTTCAGGAAGTTCTGAAAATTACAATTAATATATTCACCTCCATTGTCACTTCTTAATGCTTTTAATTTTTTACTTATTTGGTTCTCAACCAAAGCCTTCCACTCTTTAAATTTCTCAAACACTTCATCCTTTGTTTTTAAAAAGTATACAAATGTTTTCCGAGAAAAATCATCGATGAATGTCAGAAAGTATCTAGATCCACTAAAAGATTTACTAGGCATAGGTCCACATAAATCAGTATGAACCAACTCTAATATTTCAGTGGCTCTATTGAAAGATTTCTTAGGAAAAGATTTCTTAGTTTGCTTTCCTTTCACACAAACTTCACATTGCTGAAATAAATTATTATTATTAGCAAAAGAAATACCTGTAGCCATACCTTTGTTCAAAAGCTCCATGCTTTTATGGTTGAGATGACCCAAGCGACGATGCCATACCTTCTGGGAAGTCGGATCACTGCCCTCCACAGCTGCTGCCACCATTGCCGTATTGGAATTAGCAATGTCATCATGGCCAGCGTTCTGATAAGCTGCACCGCCTAAGCCTGTAGAATTTTCTACTAAACTGCATCTCATGGGATTAGATTCAACAGTATCTAGCCGATATACACCCTCTTTGTGAGATGCTGAGGCAACCACAGCCTCCCCATCATATATATGACAGCCCAGACTACTGAAAACCACTTTGAATCCTTTTCCTACCATTTCACTAACCGATAACAAGTTCGCTGTTAAATTTGGTACATAATGCACATTACTAATTGTTTTAACATTACCATTTTTCATTCTAACTTTAATAGAACCTTGTCCAGCTGTGTACAACTTGTCACCATTGGCTACTTTCACCTCTAATTTACCATCGTTTACAAAGTTAGTCATCACAGTCTTGTCGCAACACATGTGTCCAGAAGCACCACTATCGATGTACCACGATTCACTATTAATGTTCGCTGAAAGTGCAGTAAGCAATGCCTTAGAATTGTCCGTATTGCACTTCGGAGTCTTCTTAGCAACATTCTTGGGACAGTCCCTCATAAAGTGTCCAGTCTTCTTGCATTTGAAACACCGTGCCTGCTTCCGTCCGACCACAGCCAGCGCACTCTCAGTCTTGTCATCCCTGCGAAGATTTTCTTGTAACAATTTTCCTTTTACCAGATCACTTGACAGCTTGAGATTGGAGTTTTCCATCGCCATGATCAAGGGGTCATAGTCCACAGAAAGGCCACTCAACATGATGACAGCCACAAACTCATCATCCAAGGGTGATTCAATTTCACTGAGCTGCTGTGAAACTTCTGTGATTTTGTTGAGGTATGCTTCCATGTTTTCATGTTCACTTAATTTGGTAGAAAACAACGTTCTCAGAAGCCCGAGTCTTCGACATAGACCTCGGTCCTCATACGCCTTCTGCAGATTTGTCCATGCCTCATGTGCAGTCTTCGCCTTCCGTATGTGTGGTATTGCCGTCGACTGTACATTCAAGGCAATTTTAGCCAGTGCTTTTGCTACCTTTTTCTCATCACTGTTTTCATTGTGTTTTTCTACATACTCCCAAAGTTCTTCATGGACGAGAATCATGCGCATCATAAACTTCCACGACGAGTAATTCTCGATACCCCGGAGCTTCTCAATGCACACCGAACTTGAAGCCGATGACATCATGGTGGCCGTGCCGGTTGGAGGTTAACATACGCCGGTCGAGATTTCTTGCACAGTTGCGTGAAAATATGTTGATATTCTTTATCTGATATCTTTCTGGGAACATAACCTGAAGGATTATGCGCACAAAAGAAACAAACTTGGAAGATGAACACGGATTTATTTTAAGCACTACAAATCTGCTACCGATCGCAACGATGGCGGAAATCAGAAGGGCAGATGTCAAATTCAAAAGACATTACATCGTTGACAACTGACATTGACAGAATGAGTTGCGTTTACAGATTCAACAGACCTGAGTTGAAGTCAACATTTCATATAATTTCAGTCGTTCTTTGTATTTAAATATGTACTAACATTACTTGATCTACGGTTAAATTTAACCCAAATGTGTGTTTTTGGGCCTAATTTGTAAATCTTTTGTCTTAAAACCAATTGTTTTTATGACATGAAAGTTTTATTTCCCAAATCGAGATCATCTATATTCTAATACCGTACTGGAATCAAACCGAATGTGGACCGAGTTTTGTCAATTAGAAGCAATTAATTAAGTGAAAAGCGAATTAACCAAGATCGCTATACGTGACATGTCTACTTAACTCTCGAATGCCATAAATAGAACTAATTGTTTTTAGAGCACAATTGTGTCGAAACAATTTAAATTCCTTGAGTATTGAGGCAAATTAGGTATTTAAATGAAGTTAACTTTATTAGATCTATAAAAGTTAGTTGGAGTAAGAGCTTTTTTTTTGGTTAAAATAATATAGTTTTAAATGTCGGTTTGCCTCAAATATTCCTAAAATTAATCTCCCAATTAACGATTTTTTTTTAAATTCAAACTTAGAACGCGACGTCGCGCGCCAAAAATGAAAAAAACATGGCGGCGTATACAAAATGTCGGGAATGTATCCACGTGGAGTGGCCCCACGAATTCAGGGCCGCGGTTCGATTTGCTTTATTTTGGATGTCTCCCATTTGTTATACACGAGCTCCCTATCTCAGCATCGCGGCCATCAGGGAATTTGAAGACGGCGCCACCGAACCGTATACAGCGTGCTCCGAAATAACTAAAATGTCCAATTGTGCGAATGTGGATGAATGGATGAAAGAATCCATAATTTCGATGCGAAAGTGCCTTGCCTGCTTGTTGCCTTGTCACGCTTAAGCTGGTGATTAGATTTTGATGAATTTTAGTATGGAGATACTTTGAGTAGACCTATCGAACATAGGATAGCTGTTTTTATCCCGAAAATAATTAGGGTTCTTTCGTGATAAACGAATTTTGGCGCAATGAAACTGCGAGTAACATAGTAAAATAAGTGACGTTGATTTGAATAACAGGACATTAGGTCCTGGTGATTTATCCCGAAAAATAAAAACAAAAATGTCGAATTAGGTGAAACAATGATAAAAAGCAGATGTGTTTTCCATGCTACACGTTAAATTGACAAGGCTGTAATTATGCAATAAAATTTTACGTTGATGAAGCTGCTGCAATTGGCTAGAATGAAATAAAAATATTTTCGACTTGCAACAGCGCAACAGGTAATTTATTTTAGTAATAAATGTCACGGAGACCTTAAAATAATGCACATTAACTTTGTAGTACTAACATTATTATTGCATCATGCATGTTATGCATTTTATTCGTATTTTATTAGATAAGTACCTATATTGTTTGAATTAAGAAAAATATAGTAAAATACCAATGTTGATGTACAAAATATGAAAAACAATTTTTTGAGCCCAGATTTTTTGTATTGTAATGATAATATTATAAGAATGTAATTTGCAACAAAATTGATCAAATAATATCGAAGAAATTCCTGAAAATACTCATAATATACCTACAAAATGCGAACACCCTGTAAAGGCTCGGAGGGACCGCGACACAGGCTTATGAGTAGAGCAAGTTTTTGTTTCAAGTGAAAAGACGCGCGGAAAACCGACTCCAAAGCCCAAAACACACTATGAAATCACTTAAATTCGTACTAATATACATCACATAGGTACGAGTACTACGTAAAAACTTACAACATGTACCTACTGCATTAGACCTAATGTTATGTCCGAAACTTGTAAGAAAAATATAAGAGCCATTTAAAATGTAAGAGTGTCTTTGTTAATAAAGTTGTAGTAGTCTTCTTCATGCAAAAACTACTTGATACTTGGCGGATTTTAACCAATTTTGATATTGCGATAGTTAGGTTCAGGCTCTGAATTAGCACGTACAGAATATAGATACTTTGAATGCCGCAAAAGTACAGTGTTCCCGTATAATATGTAATTTTAGGTTTTTTTTTCACTTGGTGTTTGTTCATTCGTTTGTAATCGCTTTCCATCAGGCGATCCTGCTCGTTTCCCCCAATAAGACATGGCTAACTAGCCGTGCACTTGGGAGATGTTAAGATAGTAAAATAATTAAATAATTCTATGTTACTCGTATGTAAATAGATAGCATTAGGGTAATTGATTCAAATAATTACCAATTTGTTATGAAAACAAGGAGTTTTTACAACAAAAAGAAACATTTTGTTGCATGATAATATGAATATTTAAAAGAGTTCATAGGTACATGATTTTCTACAGACTGTTCATTATTACTAGAGAGTATAGACGGCCCAATCGGATTATGTCATGCAATGTTAGCTGAGATCGGTCGGATTACGAATGGGTTTAACATAACGCGACCAAATTACTAATTAGGTCCTCCATCTGCCTAGAAATCAACTTCTCTGATAGTACCTTTTTGATAAAATATTTGAGAGTTTACATAGAAGGCGTAAGTTTTTCTAGTATAAAGATTTTTCAGTCAAGTTACAACTACGAATAATAAAAACTAGTTACAATTAGTATTACGTCCGCGTCGCGACAAATCTAGAAAAGAAGTTTTGAAATCTTGGGGTTCATGTACTTTTTTCTTGTTTCATTGTAATTAAATGCATATTTATATTTTTGCTTCTAGACAAACAGTTAAATAATAATATAATCATTTGATATTTCACTTTAAAACACATCGTCTCGGATTTCGACTTATAGTTTTAAATTCTAAACCGATATGCTCCTAGGCCTACAAGCGACCTATTTCTAGAATGGGACCTTGAGACAGTCGTTCCGTCAGGAGGGGACTTGAATGACAAGCAGGTAGCGTGTGAACATCAAAACACCCGATCCCACTCCGCTGACCGCTCAAGTGGTTTAAGCCTTCTGCACTAGCCGTCAACTCAAATCAGAGTATATTTGGCATAGGTAATAACTAATGACATTTGCTGCAAAACAAAAGTGTAAAAAAAAATAAACGTCAACGTTATAGCTGTCAAGTTTGAAAAAAGAACTTACAGTTTATTTTTTTTTAATTTCTATCAAGTTTTAACATAAGTTGCCAGTAATGTCTAGAAGTTATAACTAGTGCGTGTGAGCACTTAAAAATGACTTTTTTGTAAAAATGTAAAACTGCAACAAAGTAAGAAGTGCTCGAGGTGACGAGTGGCTATCGACCAGCACCTACGTCGGGAGTTTATTCACGGGGTTCACGGCAAATAATGAACGGCTCTATGAAAAAAGTTTCTGGATACTATTTCAACAACTTTAGATACTTCGGCACGAATGAGCCGGTTCGAAGGACCAATGAAAATAGACGTATGAGATTTATGGCTGAAGTAGAAATTTTTGAGGAGATGCACTGGCACAAATGGGCCGCTGATAACAGCGGCCTATTTGTCAGCCAATTAAGTAACTACTTATTTCTCTAAGTTTCATCACTGAAATATTTCGCAGTTAGTCATAACTCATATGAAATTGTCTAGATAACTGTTTTCTCACAGGAGTTTACTAACAAAAGTCAAAAAGCATAAGTGCATCTAATATTTTAAAATTAAGACGGTCAAAATATATTACGTCATTATTTTGAACGTGCAACATAGATAAACTTTATCGATAGCAACTTGTTTAAGCTCACTGCGTCTAATATATTACCCGTCCTTATCTACCAACACGCTTCACAATATGTTAAAGGGAGACAAACAGACAGGAACAATTAACTGTAATTGATAATAGCACTGCTTTAAACGAATAAACGCAGTCAATTGTGTCGACTGGCGTGTAGATAAAAATGTTTACAAACTCGATAATAACAGCCGTGTTACAAATCATAGCTATCTTACTACAATAATTACACTGTCAATACTGAATAGTTAGGCTTACCGCTTACCTACGACAAAACAGTCGCATAGAGTATTAGACCATAGCAGCATAGTGACTATTTAGTAATCTGTGGTTAGACTGATAGGTAATACAAAGTTTAAGGGTGGGTTGCACCAGAGGCGTTTTTATGGCTGTTAAGGTTAAGGTTATCGTCAAATATGGCGTCCATTATTGACTTTAACTAGGGATTTGACAGTTCATTTGACATTTTGTTACTTATAGTTAAAGTTAAGTATAGTTAAAGTAAGTTGGTGCAAGTCAACTTTCGGCTACTTTTTGCGGGATAATCAACTCTACTAAGTTATAAATTGGTCTCTTTATACTTACTAAAGGCTGTTAGGTCTGAAGGGTCATCGTTAAGCGTTAATTGCAGTTTAATGTTCAAACTTATTTTACTTTTATTAGGACCTTAGCATAGAGAAAATAAAGATCACTTTCCAAAAAAGAAACTCCAAGATAAAGTTTTTTTGCATTTTTTAGAGATTATAATGGTTTCACCGTACCTTAAGTTTGTTTTTGCCCGCGGCATAAAGTATTATTACCTATAAACAATCTTTCATCCCCTATTTTATCCCCTTAGGGGTGAAATTTATCAAAAACCCTTTCTTAGGGGATGCCTACGCTACGTCATGGTAGTTTTATGCATACAAAGTTTCAGCCGGATCGGTTTAAAATTGACAAAGTTTCATAGAAGCTTTCATCCCCTATTTTAACGCCTTGGGGATAGAATTGATCAAAATCCTTTCTTAGCGGATGCCTACGTCATAACATCTATCTGCATGCCAATTTTCAGCCCGGTCTGTCCAATGGTTTGGTTTAATAGACTTTAGAGTATCCTTTGAGTTACTTCAAATCTACACTTATAGGTAAGAATGTATTAAATTGTACATAATATTGTCATAATGATGATGATATAATGAAAAAAATTATCAACGTATGCCCACTTGCACTTGTCTGGGTTAAAGATAGCCGTTGGTTAAATAGTTATATCGAGATAATATGTCTCTCGTTCCTCGTTTAATATGAAAGGATAGGGTAACTAACGATATCAGGGTTAATTTTAACTGGTGCAAGTGGACCTGCTGTCCAGAATGCAGAATGCTGCTTTTATCTCTAAGAAAAACATGTTGATGTAGATTGCCAAATCTATCTTACAAAAATAATTTTCCACATTACAGGCTCAATTATTTCAAGAGATAATAGAACCCAATAGTTTCCTTTCTCACTATGAATCACCGACAAAGGTTCAATTTGACTATATTCTATCCTAGTCACGTCTTCAATCGACGCCTCGTATTTCGGGTTTCAACAAAATCTGTAGCGAAGTATAGTGGCGCATGTATACGGGTGTATTAGCCGAATTTCCACGATACATTTGCAATTGTTATTAGTTCTGGGAGCCAGCGCGACGCCACCAAGGTCGGCGGCTAGCTCAAATTTAGAATCAGGATGTCAATTGTTCCATATTATTTAAATTAGGTCTGGCGTCTGCTATTATTTTTTAGGGTTCCGTAGCCAAAATGGCAAAAAAGGAACCCTTATAGATTCGTCATGTCTGTCTGTCTGTCTGTCTGTCTGTCTGTCTGTCTGTCCGTCCGTATGTCACAGCCACTTTTCTCCGAAACTATTAGAGCTATACTATTGAAACTTGGTAAGTAGATGTAGTCTGTGAACCGCATTAAGATTTTGATGCAAAAATGGAAAAATTATTAAAAATTTTAGGGGTTCCCATAGGTACAACTGAAACAAAAAAAAAAATTTTCATAGTTAATAGAATCAGGCGTTACTTTGCGGAAATCCATAGCTTAAAATTTTTAAAAATTTTTTTCATCTAACCTATGCGTGTGGGGTATCTATGGATAAGGATAAGGTTTCTCATATCATATTTTTCTAACCTGAATAGTTTGCGAGAGAGACTCTTCCAAAGTGGAAAAATGTGTGCCCCCCCTCTAATTTCTAAAGTAGAGGCATAATAATTCTAAAAAAAATATATGATGTAGATAAAAACTACCAACGAAAATTGGTTTGAACGAGATCTAGCCAGTAGTTTTTTTTATACGTCATAAATGGTAAACCTTAATCTAAATTTCATTAAATCGACTGAAATATAAAAATAAATCAAAAACCTTTTAATTTCATAAAAATAAACCTTATTGCTGCTGCGGAACCCTTCATGGGCGAGTCTAACTCGTACATGGCCGCTTTTTTACTTTTATCTCTTACTTACAAATATTAAATGAGATAACCTCGTAATTTCTGGTTTTATGATTATCAGCACTCACCCCTCTTGCTGAAGAGTTCTCTTCATGGGTGAGTCCAACTCGCATTTGGCCGCTTTTATTATTGTAATTAGCAGACAAAATACCACTTTAGCCTTTAACTGTATTCATACATATCTATGATTAAAGGCAATTTCTCTCTAAAAAGAATTCGCTTTCTTTGTTTCGCTTTCGGCAGAAACTACAATATTATGAATGAATTGCACCAGAAGCGTAGTTAAAGTTAAGATTATCGTCAAATATGGCGATTTTTGCTTGGGATTTGACAGTTCACATTTTGTTATGGTTAAAGTTATAGTTAAAGTAAGCCGGTGCAACCCACTGTATGTGTTCTCAAATTCATAAACTAAGTATTACAAAGTTATTACTTTAAACTATACTGTACATAACCTTTACTATACATAACCTATCCTAATTTTATGTCTAAGATATACATAGTATGTTATATGACAGATCAAGATCGTCAGTTGAGTCACGTAGCGCACACACTGCTGCACTGTAGACCAGATATTGGTGCAACGTGCTCTACATTATTGTATCTCAACATACAGTAAGTAATATATGAGGGGGTCAAAAGTGGCTCCAAATGGTTCGTGTAATATTACACACGGTGCTGCTCGCTAGTTCTGTTTTACTTGAACTTGGCTTGACACGCTACTGCGTGTCTAGATTATAATAGTTAAATAGGGAGGTATTAGGTATATTCTCATTATTCACGAGGAGTGGTAACTATTCAACTGATAAATTTCTGGTTATTAGGATAGGTCAAAATAACAATCATGATTTAACATAATAATTAATATGTACTAAAAATCGATGGAACTTAATGAAGATAAATTAATTATTAACCTGCAAATCGTAACAACAGATTCCAGGAACATGGCGCCTCGAAAGTTCTTAACAGGCTGATTACGCGGCAACTCTTCAAAACTCGCTATCAACAACATAAATCCGTAGTTATCATACAAAGATTCTTCTTTCATGGGCCTATGAGTATACCCTTTGTTTTTGAACCCTGGGTCAGGAGATATTCAGCTAATAGGCTGATAACTGATGAGAGGAGCCTTCAGTATCCTGTGAGTTGTGACCTCGGGTCATTGATAAGGATTGATTTAAAGATTCTTTTAAAGACCGACTGTCTACAGCTAAAGTGCAGCTTTTAAAGCTCGGAAATCGGAATAGGCTGCAAACTGGTGTCATGAATCCGAAACTTTTAAAAATTGATTATTATCTACCTATTTATGTGCTGCTACTTATTATAGTTCCCGCACGGTCCCTATATTGAACGAGATAATTATAATATTACATTTGGCAAAAATAATCGGCACTAAAAACTCTAAATTGTTAAATTTTGGCTCCGAATCCACTGCACCGATTTCAGTGACATTGAGTACAGTCATACAGTGGTATGACTGTACTAACTAACTTATGAAATAAGCCAGTGGGCTTATTTCATAAGTTTGATGCCTTTTACAACTTTTTAGGAAAAATTTTAAAGTAGCAAAATACTTAGGTACCTACTTAAAAGTTACTTAAAATTTAACACTACTTTATAACAAGAAAACACTGGAATTATTTGCAAGCTGCAGTAATCTTTATAGCTTTTGGCGCCAACCCAAACCGATGACGCCATGTTTGTTACAAAGCAACCACAGTGTTAATTTTTTGAAGTGAAAACTTCTTTAGCGGCGTTGAGCACTTTTGTGGGATGGGTAAAAACTGTGAAACTCATGTCAGGTCACGTGTGCTGATCGAAAAACCGTAAGACGGTTGGAGAGTAGTATTGTAACATCGAAATCTATTAATCGAACAATCGATTGTTTTTTTCGATTGTGGATATTTTTTAATCGATTGTAAGGGTTTCGATTAATTAAAAAAATTGATTTTTTAAAAATCTATTTTCATAAAAATGGGTCAAAAAAATTACAATTCAACGTTAATAATCAAGTTTTCACTTCTGCCGGCACTCCCGGAGTGCAACCCGTCTTTTTTATTATTTATAAAATAATCAAGAGCAGAAATATTAAAGAACCCCTCCAATTTTGAAATTCCATCGAATTTTTGAGCACGATATAATTTAATTTGTATTAATAATCGTAACCTGTCTTAATAAGAGAAACGCATAATTTATTATTTTTATATTAGGTTTGATTTCGTTTTGTCGATCGAGAAACTTCCATGAGAGTCATTTAAAGTAACCCAACCAGAAGAGGACCGTTAAAAAGAAAAGTACCTAAAGGATGCTAAACGTTTCTGAAGGAGTCCTCAAGTCTTTTTCACGGCTTTTGACAATTTGCCAAAATTTTCGTCAACTCTAAACTGTACTTACTTAAACCATTAAGTCATTTCCGCTACTAAAATAAGGTCTTTCCTACAAACATTTAAATATTTATCTTATTTAAGATTCGTTATCATTAATTAATTCCAAGAAAATATATGTGGTATTTTTTATAATTTCATTCACAGAATCAATTTACTCGTTTATTAATTACTCGTTTTTCTTTTGAGGACACCTTAGTAGTTATTAACTCATTTTTAATATATATTATATTAATTATTATTACATATTTAGTACTTGACACAGGTACATAGCAGACATGCCTAAGAAATATAGCGACTGTACCTACTCAAAACAATAGAAAATTAATAGAACCCCAAAAATAGTTTACATTAGGATGGAACAAATAAATCAATTGTGTACACCGTTATTACATCGAGAATGGCACTCTAGCCGCAAGCTCGCGTCTCGTTGATTGGGAAATAAAAAAGTGAACATGTCAAATTGACGTATTCTTTTTTTAATTTCATCGGTTTTCCCCGCTGAAACAAACGCACTCGTTCTCAAGGCTTTATGGTCGCCGTGTACTAATTAGGTCCTCGTAAAGTGAGGGTCCGTTGTCGATCAAGGGATGGATTGTCACCACTCACCACGTCGCCAATAATGTGCACAGTTTTATGGATACATCACTCGAATCGAATAAATCACGGAGAGATAGAGCCTACACTTGCTCATAAAAAGCTTGAACATAAATCGCGAGTTTTATTTCGATCGGTTCAGTCATTATGGTGTGACAGAATTTATCATCAAATCATTGACTTATGTGTCATCAAAAATAGTTAAATATTACTTGTTAAGTTATAGCACTTATCGAGTCTATCAGGGTAACACATTTTTGTTTTGAAAGTTTGAATTTCGAAGCGCAGTTTTTTATTGGCTTATAAAATTATTTTGTTTGTTGAGTGCAGAACACACTGCACATATCATGGTGTTAAGATCCTGAAGCAGTAAGGTCAAATGTGTCAGACGGTCGTATTCATTATACATATTGATTGTTATCAATTAAGTGACGATCGAGAAACAGAATGTGATTGGCACTTGGAAGTGGCCAGCATGTGACACATTCGTCTTGATCGCCTTTAATTTATTCTTATTAATTTTGAACTTTACTTGTACCATCTATATCTATATCTATCTATACTATTATAAAACAAAGTCGCTTTTTTTCCCTCATGTCCCTTTGTTCCCTATCTTTAAAACTACGCAACGGATTTTGATGATTCTTTCAGTGTTAGATAGCCCATTAAGCTATAGGCTATATTTTATCACGCTAAGACTAATAGGAGAATGTGGAAAAAACGGGGGAAATTATTTGAAAGGGCTTATCTCGCGAACTACTGGTGCAATTTTATGTTGTTTGCCACAGATAAGAAGTAGACCACGTGAAGGATCATAGGCTATCGATTTTAATCATTTTTTCAGTGCCTATAATATATTTTACACCCGTGCGACGCCGGGGCGGGTCGCTAGTCAACAATAATACCAATGTGTCAAAGTTTTCGATGATTAGTTTCGTGAAGTTAGCTAAGTATAGCAAAATAAATAGGTAGTGGTAAGATAGATCTAACACAACAAATTCCAATATTAATCTAGCTATAGGTTAGTAGTCAAATTATTAACTTTTATACCCGTGGTGCCTCCTCTTCAGTTCTTTGACTTTCGGTCATTGTAACTTTGTGCTGTCTCCCGCTTTGTATGGGGAGGGAATCTGGAATTCTTCCTACTCCTCCTATTCTTGTTCTGATTAATTTCGTTGCGTTTTCATTTCATTCCAAGACAGTTTTATCATGTACCTCGGGCATGAGATCATATCAAAGGGTTTTCGTGGTTGGATACCGCTGTCCTGGCGACACAGGAGATACAGTGGTGGGAATGTGTGGTGGGCCAAAGCCCGTTTAAAAAATAGTGATAAGATAGAGGTTGAGGGTGTATTTTATTTCTGCGCCAGTAATTTTCTTAAAGATTAAGATAGTATATTACAATCTCTAATAAGCATGTTGCTAAATAATACCTTAGGTCATAACATAAAAGAGTCATTTTGAAAATTCACAGCAATCGTGCAAATTTTTCTGAGCCTGGCATATTATCAGTCGTCTAACTATAGTCAAATTATAATATGTCTATTGTCAAATGTCTATAAGTCAACATATTATGTTATGGGACCATTAAGGCCGTCACAGACTTAGCTATAATATATATTAATATGTTTATAGCTAGGCATATTAATATATACAACGTGAAATTTTAGTGGTTGTTTTCCCGCAGCAGAACGATTTACCTATAGTAGTACTATCGAACCATGCATGTAATTTTTTTTAAATTAAAAATATTTTGTATGACGTACTATGGAAACTTTATGCCGATAGGCGCGAGTTACTATGGACCCGACCGAATATTTTTTTGATTTGAACAAAAAAAACTTTCCAAATCTATTGTACTACTAAGATAGAACCATTTTACGGCGGGAAAACAACCATTAAAATTTCACACTTTTCTATACAATTTTCGCGTGACCACACACTCAGCTATAATATATATTTCTGGTCTCAGTGTGTTTAGTACGGTATATTAATATATATTATAGCTAAGTCTGTGACGGCCTTTATAGGTAGACTATAGTCTATAGATTACAAACATACTGTAGGTATTTATAAACTTTAGCTACTAGTGTTTCCAAACAATATTTTTAAACATTTTGAGAAACTAACCCTCATAGTATTCTTATAAGAAGAAGCTTTTGCCCGAGTCTTTGAGTACAAAATAAATCTACAGGGTGTAACAAAAGTGATAATACTTTAGGGTATGTATGGGATATGTATATGTACCTATAGAGTTCATATAGTTAAAGCAATATAAGAGTAAGTATATTATAGAGTTCGTTGTGAAAATAGCGGCGCTAAAAGAGTAACTTTTTTCATCTTTGTATGGAAAAATACATGACGCGCGGGCGCTTGCCCATACAAATCACAAAAATATGCTCTTTCTGCGCTGTTACTTTCACAGTGCACTCTATAATATAAGGACGTAGGAACACATACCTGACACCCTATTATCACTAATTAGTTTTGTTACACCTTGTATAGGGAACCGTACATTTCATATTAAAAAGTATTGTTATGTCTCTGTGGTTTTGTCTATGCCTATCTGTACCAAGTATCATGAAAATTAATGTTTTAATTTTTTAAGCCTTCTTGGACGCATACTATTATTACTACCAATATAACCGATGTAAAAATCGTATAAAGATCCCTTTTGCCACGACTGTATTTAAAGATCAAACCATCATAATTTATTTAAGGGCCCGTTCTTCGTAAATTAGCAGGTCGATTTCTGTCAGTGCGAATATCGACCTAAATGTCATTACGATAAAATTCATATCAGCGCGCCTTGTACGGTGGCGGTTACGACGCTCGCCGCGTCCATGATAGGGCGAAATAGGAGAAAAACCCGTTTTACTTAGAAACAAATATTATAACTAAACTTCTAGCCAATGATTTCCTGTTAAATTTTAATAGCTATCGAACTGTCCAATTTATTTTTTGATTGAGTCTCTGTAAGTCCTATAAAACTCAAAATGCTTTTAAAATCGATGTTGTTTCGGAATATTTTTTTTATCGAGCCAAATTATCTGTATTGTGTTTCTATCCAATGAAAGCACTAGTTAAAAGATGCATCTATACATGTATATATTTTTCAGTTCTTTTGAATGACGCTTTCTATCAAAAAAACTCATTCTAGAAACGTGAATTTGGAATAACCGGCCCTTAATTGTTATTGACATAACTGTGCGTATACATGCATATTCATAAGTTCACAGTAACATCGTTTTTTGCCAGTAGTTACAACTCCACACCAGTTTATGGATTTATTGCCATATACAGAAAGTTTTTATAATAGTAGAGAATGCGTCTGTCTTAAGGTCGGTTCACATTGCAACGTGGCAAAACGACGGGATGCAGTTTTAAATGAGCCATTCAAAATTGGAAGCCTGTCACTTCAATGTATAGGAAATAAAGTTCAGTTTTGAATTGCTAATGTATGTGATTTGGATATAATATGTAATACTAGATAATAATTTTAACGTCGCATAACACATAACACACATTTACAGCGCAAAAAATACAATAGCACATTACTTTAATTTTTTTAAATAACTTTAGTTAAATTCGTCGAACGAATTAAAAATAGAATATTATAATAATAGAAATTAGAATACAATTAAGTTTTGAATATTCATATACGGAATTAACTTTCGAAAATATTGTTCAGTGTAGTCCAGGCTGGCTTTTATAGTGCTCCAAGGCTCTATAATACTCTAATGTGGACAGGGCCGCGCTGCTGGTAAAGGAGAACTGCCAAAAATGACGTTTTTGTATGATAGAAGCATTAGTTCCTTTTCTCGCCATGCTCATTTAAATCCTTGGAGAGCTGTATTTCTATATCTATATAAGTTTCTTTTCATAATTAATAAAAAGTACTTAATCGAAACATTTAGCTAGATATCTGGCAGGAGATTAATGCCGTGGTCGCTAAAGCCTACATGTTTTTTGTAGATAATTCAGCAATTATTTTGAAGTGCGTCGTGGGTGAGCCATCAGGGGATTGTATTTATAGTCTGAACTCTGGACGTAAATAGATTATAATAAGGTACCTATAAGACGTATAAGTCAGGGCTCCCACATAAAACTACGAATTCGCATTGCATCGCAAAAATCTGCGACAAAACTCTTATTATATACCTAGTGGAGTGCCTAGAGCAGCGGTCGGCAACCCGCGGGCCGCATGCGGCGTTTTTAAAAAATTGTGTTTTTGGTTAATTTTCAATGGCAACAATCGAATAAGAGTCATTAAATTAATACAGGAACAAGAAAAAAATCCCGGGACTCATACCCAGCTTAATCGGTTCAGCGGATTGGCAACAACTTTACATTACATAGACCGTAGCTTAGTAAAGAACAAATCCTATTAATAGAATTTTTATAATATAGTAGGTAAGACAGTCAATCAAAACGAAGTGAATTTCTACCAAACTCTATTTTCTATTTTCAATAAATCGCCTGTAATGTCGCAAGCCATTAATTTAGTCTAGCTAATTCTAGTTTACCTAACCGAGCGCTGAATTCAATATTAAATTGATAGGCGATTACAAAGTCCGCCATTATGGCCATGTTGACTTATTAGAGGGGACGTCAACTTGCATCATCTAATTATTATTACTCATGTTTAGTCAATATTGTTCATTATTAAATTGTATTTAATAGATTTTAGATAACTAGGAAATCATATTATTATCTTGAATTAATTTCATGAATATACTGCAACTAATAAGAATATTTCGGGCGTGTTTCACCGCTTCCTAATAAAGTGCCGGATAGGCTATCCACAATTTATTTGACAGATTCTCCAAACTCTATATTATGTTAAGCTAAGTGGAGGCCTATCCGGCACTTATCAGGAAGTGGTGAAACAGGCCCTTATAATGGAAAAGTTGCCAGTAACTTCGTTGCGCCGAAATTAGTTTTCCTCTTTTTTAGGCTTATCTAACAGACATAGATACAGACAAACTTTCGAACGTTTTAAGGATGACGATAAACAAAATATTTAAGGAACAGTTTTATATACAAAACTGCTTTATATATTATTATATTGTATTAATACAGTATAATAATATTTAAAAGAAAAGATGTCTCTATTCCACTAATAGCGGGAATAAACAACATAAATTATAAACATGTGTTGGGCGCTTAATAGCTGCGTGTAATGGCGGCTTAAACGTTCATATATTATAATTATACGCTTCACTGTTGAGTATATTTATAATTTATTGCTGATGAAGCAGCTTCATTTACCTACGCAAATTTTGGATTACATTTTTCCGGGATAAACGTACTTATCCTATCAACTCAAAGGTATGGTAGGTATGGAGATGCATACCAAATTTCAGCAAAATCAGTTCAGCGGTTTGGGCGTGAAGAGGTAGTACACACAGACACAATTCGCATTTATAATATTAGTGTGGATATTGTGTCGTAGACACCAGTGTATTTTTTTATTAGTTGCTAGTGAGAGATCTATTACTACTAATTTTATAATTAAATCAACTTGCATGTATTATATTTGATTTGAGTTCTATATTTATATTGAATTTATATTTGGTATGATAACAGGCGCACTTTGTCGCGTAAATTATATGCTATTATAACAATTTATATGTTGCTGATAATAATTCACACAAACAAACTTTAATTAATAATGATGGTCCACCAACAAACTATTTTAGTCTGATTGTATAGAACAGGGCTTCCCAAACTTATTTGTACTATGACGCCCTTGGGACTTTGCCATTTCTATACGACGCCCCTCAACCCAGCCCCCAAAAATACTTTCCAATTTTAGAACCAGCCTACATAGGTTATCATAAAAACACTAACGGCCGCACTCAGAGATGTCAATTAAGGCTTAATGCTCATTTAACATGAAATGTCCCTCTCAGAGATGACAATTAAAATCGCTAATTGCAGAGTTTGATGTTAAAGTTTTAGGTTATTGAATATTGAGGTTATTTCTTGAAAATTTTTCAAATTTTTTTTTTAAGTTGTTACAAGGATTCTTTTCAGGTTTTATCTGAAGTGTTAATAATTAATAATAATATTATTAACACCACAGTAAGCATAGAACTCCATAATTATTGTGATAGTACTAAAACATATTTTTTGTGCAATACCTACTGTATGTCTACTTAGAACAGCTGTTTTTCTAATCTCTTGCAAATAAATAGAAGTATTCTGTATTTCACGTGAAAAATAATATTATATTCACAGTCATACAAACTAAATATACGAAGAACATTGCCACCAAATTGTGAAATTATTGAAATTAAAGTATGTTTACTATCATGTACTTAGTTACAATTATGAAAAATTCCTAATAACAGCTGATAACAATGGTGTTATTATAATTAAAATGATAATAGTAGACAGGTTATTCACATAATCCAAATTATTGTAAAACTTAGAAATTTCTAAAGTACTTATGTATAATAAATATTATAAAAAACAATATAAAACACCTTTTATGTTTGTAACTGTATATCAACTGTAGTAGCTGGTACTGTGGTTTGAAATAAAGAAATTATTTTAGTAGTATATTGTTTATTATTATGCCCCATCAGTTTTGATTTCTTGTTTCTTTCTACTATTTTCTGCTTGGCACTGCTGTACATTTTCACTTCTTCTTGTCCAATATTATAGCTTGCAATTCTGCGGTTACTTGATAAATTGTTAACTAAAATAAAAGTATGTGTTTTAAAAATTGAAACGGACCTACGAACATTGTAGGTACACCGTACACGAAACCGAAAGATTTATATGGGACATAAATTAATCATTTAATTAGTATTGTCTCTGAGAGGTATCTGTTTTGAAAGCATTTAATTTAAATTTGTTAAATGATGTTTTGGGTTATTTTTTAATGAACGGCTCTGACGGCTGCAGTCACGGGCTCACGGCCAATAAAAAAAATATTTTTGGAAAGTACAGTCTGTCACGAAAAGGTTTTCATATTTAATATGTGATTTATAAAAATTCTGTACAGTTTCTACATGGTTTTACACTTTTTGACAATAAATCAAATTATACCACTTCACTCTGATACTGGCGACTCACAAAGGAGAATTAAAAAAAAAAGAAGAAGAAGAAGAACATACCCCTTTGACAGCAATTTCCACGATTAGAGACTCCAGCCGGTTAAATGGTGGTTTTTCTATATTTAAATTTATTCGCCATTTTGACATGTTAATTTATGATTATCTGACTCTGAGAGGGAATTTCATGTTTAATGAGCATTAAGTGTTGCAGTTTGTATGGGCGGCGGTTAATTTTAATTTTTTAAATGTTGTTTAGCGCTAATTTAATCAACGACTCTGAGTGCGGCCGTAAGTACTACTAAATAAATGAGTTTCCTCCTAATATTAACCTTCTCTGGACTTCTACAAATATTTCAAGATTAACGTTGGTCAAATCGGTTCAGCCGTTCTTGAGTATTAGCGAGACTCACAAAATTTAAAATTCATGTTTCTTTATACAGGGTGTAACAAAAGTAAGTGATAATACTGTAGGGTGTATATAAGTCCCCTATACAGAGTTCGTTGTGAAAGTAGCAGCGCTGAACGAGTAACTTTTTTCACTTTTGTATGAAAAAGAAACATGACGCTGGGGCGCTTGCCCATACAAATCATAAAGAAAATTTGCTTGTTCTGCTATGCTACTTTTACAGTTAACTCTCTATAAGGGACCTCTGTATAAGGAACACATACACACCTCAAGTATTATCACTTAAATTAGATTATTTCTTATCGATTATGCAATGTTAGGTAGGTACTAGGTTTTGTACTAGGTACATTATAACATTCGCTCTAGCGTATCTATAGCTACTTCTCAAAGAACAAAGAGTATTAAATTTTATAGGTTTTTTATTACTGCACTTTTTACATGTTGCAAAACATAGGTACATGAAATATAATATTACTAACATTTTTATTACCTAAGTAAATAAAATTATGATGTACCTAAGCTATATTTTATATTTTTTTGGTTTCCCAAACATATTATAATATAAAGGTTTATTTTAAGGTCATAAATGTTACTACTACTTAATTTTAAGTAGGTAAATTTAATAACCAAAGGTTTTTAATCTTTTATTTATTAATAATATTTAGCATTATTCATTACTTATTTAAAAAAATACAGATACCTTCTAAAAGACATAAAAACCTCTAGAAGAAAACTATATAACATGTTTTAAAGAGTTTTTATAGAGCTATTTCATATTCCTCCGACTCTACATTCCTTCCTGAAATAAAAAAGAACAATGAAACACTCGATTGTTCCAATTTTAAAAGGGTACTTTTCGTACAATTTTACGTCAAAACAGTTTTCCTTTTTCAAATTTTGGGCGCTTTGATGTCAAGACTCAAGTGTTGCCCTTTGGAGTTTATCACCCCTCCAAATTCCGTATCTTATTTGTCACTATTAACGACTTGAGAAGTTTAACTTCGTTTTAATTTGATTATCAACTTTTGGGTCGTGTTTAAATGCCATTGTTGTGATTGAAGATAATAAACATGGTTTGTTAGATTTTGTACGTTTTGATAAAAATCAAAATATGGTTGTATGCTTTTTGGTAGTATTTCTTACAGCAATTGCAATATTCATTATTGTTTGCTTATTAAACTTTTTAGGGTTTAGAATGGATTAGTTCTTGAGAACTTATAAGGTTTATTAGGTACCAATCTATACATATAATAAAACTGTAGAAATGAAAATTCTGTACATTAAAGATATTTAAAAAATAACACCTAAGCGGGGGGTGTCACTACATCGCTATAGAAGCCAAAAATGTGGTTAGTTTTTTGTCTGTCTGTCTGTATGTTTGTTCCACTATCACACGAAAACTACCGATCCGATTTGAATGCGGTTTTCACATATATTTGTCTTCTTCCAACTTAACATCTGGTGTATAAAAAATTTTCTCCCACCCCTCTAAGGGGACGAAAGAGGGGTCAGATTTTGTATCAAACTTTTTTCTTTAACACGAAAACTACTGATCCGATTTGCATACGGTTTTCGCAGATAATATATTTGTCTTCTTCTAACTCAACATCTGGTTTATAAAAATCCCCCCTCCCACCCCTCTGAGGGGACCAAAGAGGGGGTCAGATTTTGTATCAAACTTTTTTCTTGGACTTACTTCATATTTATTATCTGTGTTTTCCAACTTTACATCTGTTGATAAATCCCCCCCCCCTCCCCCCACCCCTCTTAGGGGACAAAAGAGGGGGTAAGATTTTGTATTACTGATGAAGTAGAAATTCTTTAAATGGCAAAACAACGTTTGCCGGGAAAGCTAGTATATTTATATTATAAGTTTAGTAAAGTGATTTGTAGTTAAAGCAAGTATCAATTACGTCAAAATGAAAATAAAGAAGTTAAAATGTTGAGTACGTAATACTACTACTAATATATTGTTATATATTCTGTGGTAATACAGTAATATTAAAAAAAATAATAATATTTTTAATATCGTGTTGTCAGATTTAATGTTTCTGGTTTGATTAATAAGGCAAGGTCTACCTGACCAAGCCTATATTATGTATAAACATAAAAAGCTATGTCATCGTAGTTTCATAATATTTAATAGTCTACATTTAAATATAGTATAATATGTTACCGCTAATGTGCGTAAACCAGTTAGACTGCAGATTAACAAAGTATTCTGCAGATTATCTGGGTGAGTCAGTTAAAGTGAAAAAAGTTTATTCTATTCTCACATTAACGAGGTAATCTGCAGAATACCTAGGTAGTCTGTGTTCTTGTTTGAATAAAACATGTTATGTAGCTGTGGAGAATAATTATCCATACTAATATTATAAACGCGAAAGTGTGTATGTCTGTCTGTCTTTAGTTTAAAATTAGTTATCATGCACAGGCATAATATACAATTTCCAGAAACGTGTTTTTGTGTTCCCTCAATTAAACTAAACTACTACTTCACTGAATCGACCGACTAGACCCCTTGATTGAACTGAATTTTACTTAGACGTTGACTAGACTTTGGATTTTACCAAATAGAAAATCAATGCCAATTTTTTGACAATAACATTGTTTTCCCGATATTTACTTGATACTGGCCATGCTTATTTCTATTAATTCGCTAAGAAAGTAGCAGCGCTAAAATCCATACACACGTCATCATTGTACTATGTACAATTTGCTGTGAAAGTAGCTTCGCTGAAAAAACATTCTTTTGTATGGGCAATCGTCCCCGCGTCTAGAATTTTTCCATACAAAATGTGTGAAAAAAGTTACTCTTTCAGCGCTGCTACTTTTTCGGTGAACTTTATAATATAGGAGACCCTACACACCCTAAAGTATTATCAGACACTTAGTTTTGATAAACCCTGTATAGCCGAAGAGCCATAAAAAGAAAAAAAAACAAAGGAAAGAAATATCAAATTTTATCTACAATGTTATTCCACTGATAAATATAACAGATCAAATCATCGACCGTGGGAACAGACGGGCGCAGTCCTAGCGGAGGATCGAAACAAAAGTGTTTCGTTCACTGTCTTCCGCAATTTAACAATGTACTATTCGATACTATGCAAACTAACTAGGTAAAGTGCAAATATAAGCTTTTTTTATTTAAATTTCACACTGTAACGGATGGTATCAGGGAATAATGCAGATTCCATGATACCACCCTTTAATGTGTGAAAAGGTAGCCTGCAGGCTACCTAGGTAATGTGCACGTTCACGTATTCCGCATTCTAACGGTAACATATTATACACTTTCAAGTAGGTATATGTAGATTGTAGAAGAGTGGCATAAAATAAGAATAATTATGAGCATAGTCAGATAATTATTTAGGTACATAGGCCTATTAATTTAGTCATAAAAATGTATTTTATAACTGTCATACATAATAATATTATCAGAGCTGTGTTATTGAATTGGAAATAATTTAAGACTGGGCATTGCACCTTTACATGTTATCTTTCTACTTATAACTTAAGTAAATAAACAAACTTTGAAATTATGACAACAGAATTATTATGGAGCTAAAATATTATGTAATCTGCATCTATATCTACAGTCTTATAAGAAATTAAAAAAAAAACATTTTCCTCTAAAAATACTTAGGTACTTTATGTTTAAAACAGTCTCCAAAAGTTAAATGTTTACAAAATTTCTTGTGATAAAATTTGTAGAGATTATTCATTTACATAAATACTTTAAATAATTAAATAATAAATTTAAAGCTTGTTTCTTTTATCTTTTATCTATTTTATCAATAATAATTATTATCTCTAAAGATTCGTAGCTTAAGTAAAAATCTTGTAATTAAAAATTTTATAGGTTTTTACACAACGCCCATGCTCTACATTTTAGATACTGGTTGTTTTTTTATTTTTCTCATTAAATGCTATATTTTTTTTACTTTAAAATCGTTGGATGTGCAGATATTATCGGAAAAATGTTTGTCCACAGCTTGTGTTATTGTTTTTCACGTTTTATTTACAAATATTTTAGCGTCGGAGAGCGCTAAGGAGCCGACGGCTGTAATGATGTGGCGAAAAATGCGCCTAGACCGGTGTCACAACCCTCCTGGCGACCTGTCAGCTGTCCACCGACTACTGTCTTAGGCCTAAACAATAATTTAGTTCCTATTACGTCGTAAATTGATAGAATATTCTACGATTTTGACCCTACAATGTCTCTACACGACTGGTTTTCGGTTATAAACCGACGACTCTACCTTTCTGGTAGTAACTTTAATTTTGGCTATTAAATACATCCAGCACCTAAATTAGGCTCGACAAATTACGTTAATTAAGGCGAAGTATTTGTAAGCGTTAATGACGCCAATATATTTTATCGGTCTACTCGGCCGATTGGTCCGTATCTGACTGATCTCGGAACCGGCTCCGAGCGCCTCTACCTCCCTAGCTCCTACCGAGCACCCGGCTGCTCGTCAGGAATCGCATCCCTAGCTCATCATAAACATCGTCACACCGCGGTCGGTCGCGAGTCCTACCTCGGTCCGGGGTCCAGGTCCCAGCGTCACACACAACACAGCACCGCACCACACGGCCACATCGCGGGACCGTACTGACCTGCCGCTCTTGGTGATCACCATCTCGGTGCCCAGCTTGTGGAACTTCTCCCAGAGGTCCTTGCCCTCGAGCGTGACTTTAGGGTCGTCGACGACGCCGTCGTCATCGGGGGGCAGCGGCGCGTACGGCGGCGGCGGCGGCTTCAGCAGCGGACAGGGCGCGGACAGCGCGGCAGCAGCGGCCAGCGCTGCGGGCAGGTACGGGGGCGGCGGCAGCGCGCCGGCCGTCAGCAGCGCCGACACCGAGAAGTCGCTCGGGCGCGGCGCCAGCAGCGGGTGGAAGGCGACGGCGTCGCGCCGCTCCGCGCCCTCGAAGCGCATGCCCGCGCCGCCCGGGGCCCACGGCGCGCGATCCACGACCGGCGTGCCCGTCGGCTCCAGCGGTCGCTCTCGCGCCCGCTCATGCAACGTCCATGACTCGCCGGCGGCGGTCGACACTCGCGCTGCGACACCGACGCTCGCTCGCTCCGTGACGACACCCGCTCGCGCGGCAGGCGTCAAACGACTGGCCGGCGGCGGCGCCGGGCCCGACACCCCTCCCGCCGCGGCCAATGGCGCGGCGCGCGGCCCGCCCCCTGCCCGCGACCGGCGGGCGGGGCCGCGGCGCCGCGAGCCTTGTTTTTTCGTCGCGGCGAGGTGTCCGCCGCCGCCACACCTCGCCGCTCACGCCGCGCCCGCGCCGCGCCGCCGTCGCCCGCCGCCCGTCGCGCGAGCGCGGCCGCGTCGCTAATCCGGTTAATGCGGCGCGGGGGCGATCCGCGACCGCCGCCTCCTTCTAATTGGACACGTTTCCGTTCGTTCATCAATTGAGCTCGTTACGGGCGATATCTTTTGTGCCTAGCGCTGGGCCGGCGCAGCGTCCGGCCGCGTCTCCGGGTCACACTGTTGACTCGTGTTGACCTCACGTCGTCGCCGTCGCCACCGCCGTCGACGTCGACAGGTGGCGGTCGGGGTCCGCGGGTGCGGCGTCGCCTACGCTTAAACTTGATTAAACTCTCGGCGTATCTTTAGGGGCACATAAAGATAGGGAAAACCGAAAATGATCGGTTTTGTAATTCTCGTATCGTCGTTCGCCGTTCGGTGTGGTTTCGGTAGCTCCCTGGTGGTCCACCGTGGGTGGAGGTTGTATATTTTCAGTGATGTGTTGATCGTTTGTCATCTTTTGTTAATAATGTAATATACAGCCGTAGCCGGTAAAATATAAACTGGTTTGGAAGCTGTTTTTAAATTATTTGTGTCAAAATATTATGTACCTAGTTGTTAGAAATTTGGTAGAGATCAAAATGTTTAAGTACCTACTAATAGGTGTAAAATATTTCAAAGTATTTTAGGCATTTATTTTAAAAATGTTAACATTTTTTTATAATTCTATACAAAAAAACTTTACCTAGGTATAATTGCTTCTCGCAAATATTTTAGTGTTTGATGACTCTACATCTCGCTGCTCAAATAATGTATGTAAAGATAGTAAAATTTCGAACGAAATTTAAAATTGATTACTACTTAGTATATAAAAAATATTGTCAATAAAGATAGGTACCTACCTATAAATCTGTTTATTTTTTAACTTTACTATTAGAGCAATTCATTAGTCATGCTTTGCACCTAATTATTTATTTCCAAAGTTAATTGAATGTCAAAAAGGAGTTTAATAACTTAGTAGAGACAATCAAAAGAATACTACCATTTTATGAATATTTTTTTTTGCTAAGAAATCAAGTACCTATTTGTGTGGATATTTTTTGCACATAGTCAGCTAGTAATTTTATTATTAAATTAATTATTATAGCATTATATTTAAGATACTAAATTTTCTAATGTAGGTACACCTGTAGATTTTTCAATGAACAATTAACAATATCCTACTACTAGTTTAACCTCCTTTTTGTGGATTTTTAAGAGTACTTACCTAAACTCTTTAATAAATTGTTAACCCGGTGATTTTTGTATCGCTTCCCTTGACCCTTCTGATATAAACCTTGCGAGACAATTTATTTATATGTTTGGATGATTGCTGCAACACCAGTGTATTAAAATTACAATTAGCAAGTTGTTGAGTAACTACCTAATTTAAATTTTAAAAAGATTTTTGAGTTACCAAAATATTTTATTTGTAATTTAGAAATTCATAATTTCATAAAGGTTCTACATACCTACTTAATACTTATTTCAAAGATAATTTTAAATTTATAAATCTTCAATTAATGAATAATGCTCAGTTTTTTTTTGCATTTTCATTTTTATAACATACGGGCATTTTTAGTTAATTCACCACTGATTACCGTTTAGTAGATATACCTATTCATTATTCCTTTTTTTTAATTAATTATTTATTTAAGTATGTCTTCCAAAATATATTCCTACTTAGGTACATGTTTGTCCACGGAGCATAAATAAAGAAATTACTCCAACGAGCTTGACAATATTGTTATTTATTACATAACTACAGTCATTATTTTTATAATTATTTTTATTAATTCAATTAAAATATTGTCGTATATAAATGTTTAATTATTATTATTTAATGTTTTCTTAGTATTTTTACAAAGCTTTTTTAGTTTTATGGATATAATACCTAATATTATAGGTACCTACGTGTTTTATAAACATAAAAACAAGTTGGTAGGTATGTAGTACCGCTTTAAATTATAAAAATCCTCATGGAAATTCTTATAATAATTAATAACTGAAATACTATTTTCGAAATTATATTGGAGTTATGACGTATTCCTATATACAGGGTGTAACAAAACTAAGTGATAATACTTTAGGGTGTGTACCTACGTGTTCCTTGTAGAGAGTTCACTGTGAAAGTAGCAGCGCTGAAAGACCACTTTTTTCACTTTTGTATGGGCAAAAGCCCGAGCGTCACGAGTTTCCCCATACAAAAGTGAAAAAAAAAAGGTTTTTCAGCGCTTTCACAGTGAACTCTCTACAAGGAACACGTACACACCCTAAAGTATTATCACTTAGTTTTGTTACACCCTGTATATTATAATAGTTGCAATATAATATCGAACAATAATTTGAACTTAGAAGGAAAACGTAATTATTAAGTCTTAAATTTTTTTAGGGAATAAAAAAGCATATTATAAATGGGTGCTAGTATATAAAATATACACCGTCTTAGCGGCTTGGCCCATTTTTTGCTTACCCTGTAGGTCTAACGGCCGTTCCCAATATTTGATCTATCTCTTACTTGAAATAGGAATAGCTCACATTAGACATTAGCTCCATATATTTTATGTCAATTCTATGTCAGCTGCGATCGGTTGTATGTCAAACTAGAGATAGATTGAATATAGGGAACTTAAGACGTCTATTTTTCATACTTACCCAAGATAACATTGATGGCAGAATTGCCGATGTGAGCTAGCTTAACTTCATAAAGTACCTACTTACTTTATTACTTTTACAAAAAATAATAACGAATATTAATTTTGATATAAAATAATTTTATCTATTACCTACTTAACCAATTATTTAATTACATTGCCAGTATTTTTAAGTGGCGGGTAGATATTCCGTGAATTAAACAATTTATTCTTAAAACAAAATATTTTATGTCTTTTTAATTACAATTTACATTATTATAAAATACCTACATATTTTTTTCATGACATTATACAGTGCACTAAATATAACGTCTTCTATTTTATTTTAATAATGAATAACATTTAAGTAGATCAAGTTACTATCGTAGTTTTATTGCTTTTAAATTTTATGCAAAGCCATAGACTTATATATTACTAAGGACCGGGTCAATCGCGCGTTGCAATGATGCAGATTCGTAGGGGTCAAAACGCTCCGTTTGACTCCTACGTGACTTAGTCGTCTGTGGTCCGCAGAACAAATCGGGTGTCATCGTATGTCTATTCAGTGCCATAAAAATGCCTAGTTGTGTGGTAAAAAGCTGCAAAAATTATGTCAAAAAAGTTAAAAAAGCACATTGGAATATCTTATCATCGGTAAGCATCACAAATTCACAAACTGTTTAAGAATAGAAATAATTAATTTATAATTTTACTACATACCGATGTCCGCCATGGCTACTGTTTTACCGAGTAATGACGCAACCCCTACGTTCCACTTGGCGTTGAAAACGATCTTGCTAAAAATAGGAGGCATTTTCAGCGTTTTGATCGTTTTCAACGCCAGGTGGAACGCGTGGTTCGTCGGTAAAACAGCATTCGCACGCGGCCGAATATTGTGTCGCACTACGTAGTTCAATCGATTTTTCATAGATGGCTCTCTATTTCCTTGTATGAAAAACCTATTAGCAAAATCTTCTAGTAGGCATATCCTTACATATAAATCGATGTGCAAAGCTAGTTCAAATAAAAAAATAAAATAAAACAAAAATCTTATATCTTTAAACGAGCTATTCTTGTATTATATAATATATAAATTACAATTGGAATCTCGGAATCGGCTCCAACGATTTTCATGAGATTTAGTATACTTATAGGGGATTTCGTGGCGCATTTTTAGAAAATGACATTTTATTCGTGTTTTATCGATAATCGATAATCAACTTAAACATAAACTTACTATGTCATTATATTCGTGTTTTATCGAATACCGAGCAAAGCTCGGACAAATAGTTAGTAATAATATTATTCTAAGGATACAAACTTATAGTTATAACCATGTCAAACTGTAATAGTTTATTCAGAGCCATCTATCGGCGAGTGGATTGAAACACAAACTACAAGCTAATAAATTAAGTAAAATAAGAAAAAGTAATAGCATTGAGTTATAAGTAGGTACTATGAATAATAATTTTAATTTTTAATAGCATCGCATTAATAATTATTACGATAATTGAAAAAAAAGATTAATTTTTTTTCTTGCAGTAGGTAGGTACTATTATACAATAATCAATATTATACTTATTATTTAATTTTGTTGTTCGCTTAAGAAACCACAAAATCTTTTTATAACAAGTGTAATAAAGTTAAACTTATAATCTAAGAATAATTAACTTAAGATTTAATTATGTACCTAAACGAAAATTCGTCGATAAAAATTACAGTAAATCAATAATAATAATTAATCAATAAAAAAACTTATTATTTTAACTATTGGCGATTCCTGAATTTAGAGTAACAAAATAGTGTTTTTTTACCACAACCACTACGAGCAGAAAAATGTAAAGTATACACGGGTACCAAATATATTTTAAAGATACTTACAGAAGAGCGTTTTAGAAAAGTTACGAAAACATAAACTTAGTACTTTCGCTTACAAAGTTTCGAGAAGTATCTTATCAACTTTTCTCTAATAATAACTTTTAAAGCTCTTTTATCAGTCGGCCTGGTCTTTGGTAAGCGGTGGTCTACCCACAGTGCGTGGTAGTACCACATTAGTAATCTTTCAATTATCTTATTTTTTTTTTGGTTTTAGGAAGTGTACATTTGTGGAAAAAGTTGAATGAAGAAATCCGAAATAGGTAAATGTTCAAATTTTATGGCTGGATAAGATATGCGTAGGACGATCAAAGGCTTCGAAGTTTAGTGAATGATCGTTATATTAATTGAAATCCATACTAATAATATAAATGCGAAATTGCGTCTGTCTGATACCTCTTCACGCCCAAACCGCTGAACCGTTTTTGCCAAAATTTGGTATAGAGAAACTTTGAGTCGCTGCAAAAGAGATAGGATACTTTTTATGTCAAAATTTTATTCGCTAAACGAATTTTGACCCAACGGAGTTGCAGCCGTCATCTAGTATACTTAGGCCCTTTCACTTTTATTATAAGCAAGTTTTAGGCCCACTTGCGCCAATCTGGGTTAAAGTTAACTCTGAGTTAAACATCATGTCATATCTGTCATTCACCAAGTCAGTGATAGAGATGACATGATGTTTAACTCAGAGTTATCTTTAACCCAGATTGGCGCAAGTGGGCCTAAAACTTGCTTATAATAAAAGTGAAAGATTTACTTGCATGTTTAGATCTTTGCGCCCATAGGCCAAAGTAGAAATGCGTAAGAAAGCAGATGTGAGAGGCAAAGTGTCAGATTTCCTTTTTGTGATGGTCTTGGTATGGCTCGAAATAGACTATGCGTCCGAAATCCGAATGAACGAGAGAAGCGATTGTTGGTGATCTACGGCATTCTGCGGTATGGCGGCCAAACCGCTCGATATCACGGACACATCTTATTATAAATCGAGCTAAAGCATGGCTGACGGCTAGTTTTGCCAGAATTCATCAATAGATGTTGTATAATATGAAAGTGCGGGTAGATATTTCAAATTTTCATACTAAAACGATTAGAAAAGGTCGTTAAATTGTGATTAAGTAGGAATCTAAAAATGATACGAAATTAACAAACGAACGACCAAAAAGCATCCCGATTAATTATCTCTAGCAGCCATCAATTTAGCACTCAAAAGAATAACCATAATCTAATATCCGACGAATTTAAAATCAGACAATTCCTGATAATCCCTTGTCGTATTACGAGTGAGGCCATAAAGCTCATTTGCGTTGCGGTGCGACGTGGTAGACGCTCCAACGTTTACATACATTATTTTGTGATTGCTATTTAAAGGCTAAAGCATTATCGTCGGACGTGGTGCTCTGACGGAATGACAGACAAGAGATGGAATCAGCTGTGGTATCACCGTTTTGCTTCTCCGTCTTACGTATTACATACGGCATCCTCAGAAAGTGCAATGGCAACGCAGCCGGCCACGTAATAAATTTTTTGTATTGAAATATTTGGTGACGAAATGTCTCCAATAATTGAATTAGGATACATTTCATTATTATCTGCGTGGGTACAGTAGCTGGAGACGTCGCCGTAGCATCCTAGTAATTAACTACGCTTCATCGTCCACACGGTTATAATAATTATTGTAAAATGTGTTTTGCGATAGCAACGCAACTAGCGACTTCGTAAAAGATGACATCAGATACTGACAGCAGATACTAATTATTACAAAATCAGCCTGCAGTTCCGATGACGCACCGCAATGTAACGAAGCTTATGGCTCCACTTCGGTCGTTTCTAACGAACAGGGAAATCTGCGTGCAGTTAATAAGAGAAGGCATCAATTCGAGTGACGTCATTAGCGAGGTGTCTGATTTGAAGTGATTTTAAATTGTGGGCGATTCGCACTGTCCCCCCGTCTCGAGATATCGAGTCTCGGGTCTCAAGTCTCGAGTAACGAGATCTTGGAATTTATTATCGATACTTATTGGTTTGATACACTTGAACGTCTAATGGTCTCTGTTTTGAGACGGAATAGCGCGTTGATGCGGTGGTGTTTTTTTAAAGATTTGGAATAGATTTGAAATTCTCGGGAATATTGATGTTGTTTAAGTAGTTTAAGTACAGACGGGCAGTGATTCGGTGTTACATTTTATTTTGATATTTATAATGTCGTGCTAGCCTAAGCTCTACCTTACTACAGTAATTAAAAGAAATAAAAAAAATATTTGATGAACTCAAGTAGTATCAAACAAACGTCAAAAGTAATATTTTTGATTTAGATGCCCTCGAAGACACAATGTTTTCTTGTAAATTGTGATACTTAAATAATGAAAGTGTTTAGAATAATAATATCGAAATGAATTTTATAGAATTATGCTTAGGTTTAAAGATATTATGTATTTACTTTCTTAAAAACAATAAAAATTCACTTTTTTATAATAGCCTGTATTAATAATACTTATATGTAGTTGTGTAAGCTTAGCTACTTAAAGCCTAGTCCTAGATAAATAAACAATACATTTTAATTTATACAACCTAGGGGTAGACGTTTCCTGCGGTCGTGTATCACGCGTTTCCCGTAGTCTCACCTTCAGGAGCAGGAACACCGTTGGGGTTTTTAGTGGGTAGTCCTGGTTGCGTCTTTCGTCCGCCCCGGGGAGTCCCACATACCTCGGTGGTCCTCCCCAGGCCCCGAGGATGCGTAAAAGCATTCCCCCAAAGCAAAAAAAAGGGGTAGACGTTTCGTAGCTAAATCGAAATTCGTAGACCCGCGTAGCACCAAGCTACAGCTTATAGTTTATTTTTTTATTTTTCACTATCTAAGCTTAAAATTCTCTCTCTCTCTATTTGTCCTTTTTACATCCGTTTATACAAAATTATCTTTTTAATAAGTCGGTAAGTATTATTTACGAAATACATGTTCTAACAGCGATAGGTTTTTGATTAATCTATGTAGATATTTTAATATTATAAATGCGGAAGTTTGTCTGAATATTACGTCTTCTTCACGCTTAAAACCGCTAAATCGATTTTGATGTAATTTGCTATGGAGATACTATGAGTTGGTGTGATATTATAATGCATCGGGTAGTTGCATGAAACATCTGGTTTAGTACTAGTGCTACACCTAGAAAACCTCTAAGGCACTGATTTTACACTAAAAATACGACAGTCAAAATATGCTTTGCCATAAGATTCAAATTCCGTTGCTTCAGTTGGAACTTGGATCTTTATAGACTGTCAACTCTAAAACAGGTCTTTGTTTTATTTGACACGATTTATGCTTTAATTATGTTGATTTGACACATCATATCAGGTGGTAATGCAATATAAATATCCTTAAAAGTATTTTAGCAGCGCGTTATAAAATTTTATAGTCCTCTTTTAATTACAGTGTTAAAAGCTGATGTCCTTTAAAAGGTTGTGATGTATAAAAATATCCTGCAAATTTCTATGACGGGGGAACGAGTGAGAAATGAAATGTCAATAAATTACGAACTTACATTTTAGTACTTATTTATGAAATAGTACAACACACCTAGGGAAGGAAAGTAAGAATGTCTTAGAAGTCAGAACACATGTAATGTCAATAAACATGTGATCTGAGGCTTTCTTGTTTACCTACTTCCCGAGGAGTGTATACTATTTTTAATTTTTCTCCTCGACGGAAGCGGAAAGCGGCAACTTCGTTTTGCACAGCGGGACGAAAGTTGACGCTTTCCGCCCGGAGGTGAGAAAAATTCTTTCTGCTCTGTGATTTTAGGGTCAATAATGCAACCGATTTTTATCTCACCTTAATTTTATTGTTTACGGACGTTGTGCCCAAGGATCTGAATTGACAGATTCCGTGAGCGCGGGTGAGAACTAGGAAGTCTTGCAAATCTGTCAAATCCATACAAATTTAGAAATGCATCTACGCGTCGCGTTACGGTCGGTGGTCGGAAACCCGTAAGAACTTCAAACTTTTACTACATCGGCCAAACGTTCAATAAACCAACTTACCTACTGTAGAACAAGACGATAATAACAACGACTATGAATCCGACACTCCATTTTAATTTGCTTTAATCTTAATCAAATTTTACCAAATTCACGTGTCTTTTGCTAAGTTATCTTTTGTAAAAAAACAGCCATCAGTATTCTATCTTTATTTACAATTACTTGAATCGAGACGCAGTATAAACTATAACCATGATAGTCGTGTGCATTGAAGTCTCCTGTCTCCCTGTAATAAACAGGCAATATACATATCACTAGAAATACAAACATTGATTTAATTATAACACGAAATTGATAATAAAACTCATAGCGGCCGGGTTTTACAACGACCAACTTTTATATTCGAAGAAAATCACTGTGGGTGGCCTTATTTTTTAACCGGTCTTTTTGACCGCACGAGACGCCTTATGTTATCGACTTAGGGGTCATTTTGGCGTGTGTACAGCTCGCAATAGTTCGGTTTCATTATGTTTAGTGCTGACTCGTTGAGGATTGTAAACGGTTTATAGGTGGCTAAAAGTTTTTTAACAGAAGTGATTTTATTGACTATTATCAAATATTTTGGTCGGCGTAATTAGTAGAGACGTGGGAACGGGTGTTTTGTTTTCGTGAAATATGTTAATCGGTGACTGATACAGATTTTCCATCAAAAAATAAAACCTAATTATATCAAATACAGGTGTTTAAAAGTTTAACTTAGCCATAGGTTAAACTTAGAAAACGCTTATATTTTTTAATTTAACTTAGACATCTTAAAATCAATAAATAATAACTTCGCCATTATCCAAAGATATGAAACGCCTGTATTTTTTAACCGACTTCGAAAAAGGAGGAGGTTATAATATGTTCGTCTTTTTATTATGGCGTCACCTTAACTTAGCCATAAGATAAACTTTGTAACAAGTTTTTCGCGGGGTTAAAACCAGGTGATTAATACTAACAAAAAAATACAATGCTCATCTCAAAATCCAATAGAAAATCCGCATATATTTCTTGTAATGCCGTCAAAATCTTTATCCACTTTCTCCCCTTTAACCCTAAGACAACAGCCGGTTTCATTATTAACACGCAATACACCACGGTCGGGTGGACCCGGGAACGCCACTCGAGACTAGGGGTTAACTTCTAGAATATACGTCTTATGTAGGCATTGAAACGTTCTTTTTATATTCCTAGATTTTTATGTTTAGTTTTTTTTTAGTTTTTGATCGAATGCGGTAGCGGTGTTGCAGCTACTTGTATATAATTGCCTACCTTATATTATTTATAGATGATTTCTATACGCTACTAGTACTTAAGTACTACATGCCATATTAATAATAATTAGTATCCTTCAGGAACTGTACTTATTCAAGCATTATAGCATCTAATTTTATAGGTGTCTTTGTTAAATGTTTTGTACGTTACGAAAATCTATCCTGTTGTTTTGGAACCTTTTCGATGCTAAAAATATAATATATAAACTGAAATTTCTTTATATTTAAGTAAATTTAAGGTGTAATAAAATTCGGTGTTACGTTATAACCAAAGCACAAAAATATTAGTGCTTTATATGAAATTCCTAACAAAAAATTGTGATAGAGCCATATCAATAGAATTATTATTTTATATATGTATATTAATTAACAGGTTATGTAACTCTAATTCTAAAATATGATTTTTATCATAGGCATATTGTAAAACTAATAAATAATAATAATTGTGCTTTATTTCAAAATTATACTGTTCTCAAGACCATTTAATTACATTAAATCTTACCGAAATCGCTTCTTTTAGCATTTCTCAAACTTATTGACAATGAATTATATCCAAAAAATAATATAACATCATATTATGATAACATATTTAAAATATTCATTTAAAGTAAACCAAAAACTCTACAATCCCTCTCAAACTCTACATTGAGCTGTAGAAGCGCCATCTGTTGGAGAGTGGACGTAAACTTATGTTCGATGATTCGATCAGCTGAGGTAGAGATACTATCGTTGTTTTCCGCTAAAAAATAATTAATTATAATTTGAATAGCTTAGTTTATGAGGTGTATAATATCATATAGTGAAGAATATTTCTTGTATTATTTATTTTAATTGACTTTATAACCAGTTTATTGTGTGATTTTTGTATAAATTGTGATATTGTTATCAAGTTTTTTTTGAGTTACTTATTTTTCAATTCCTGGTAGAGTAGCTTACAAAATATTTCATTACTTTGCAGTTAATTAATCATCATTATTATTATATTAAGCGTCCAAAAAAGTGTTGTAATAAAAAAAAATGACGAAATAAATACTTACCGTAGATTAATATTGTTGCTTACCGCAGGTAGGCAGTTAGCAGTATATGTGGGATAATTGTTAATTAAAATTAATACTAATTACACTTACCTACTTACTACGTACTTAGGTATAATTAATTGACTTGTAGTTCCAGAAAAAGCTTTATTCTAAGCTTTTATCTAAGCTGTTCTTAAAGTGAAATGAGAACTTCTAACTTTTAAAAATCACTTATCACAAGCTTTCTTACATTATCAACAGTTTCTTATTTCCAATTTTAGCTCAGAGCCCAAAGATTAAAATCAATTTTTAATTTCTCTGGTGTTGTATTTTCAGCTTTATCTAATATCAGTTGACACAATAATTTAACCAATAATGATAAGATTAAGATTTGGTATCACATTCTAGATGATATTTTTAGTAAGCACATGACTCTTTACTTTATATTTGCACTAAACAGTCTAAAAACACTGTAAGGTTTTCTGTCATAATATAGTACATTAGTACGTATATTAATATTATTTATTAAATAACCTAAAAACATACGCTTTTTACTACATAAAAGCCTTTCACTGATCGACTTCCAAATTAGACGGCTTAGTTCGGCGAAAAAAAACTCAAATATTGTACATGAGGACATAATAAAAAAAACTGACATTCTATTATTCTGTGGAAGCCTGCCCCGAGCTGCGCGCGCGCAAAACGACCAAGCCAACGCGAGAAAGAGAGACATATATACGTAAGGCGTGTGTTTAAAAGAGAAAGCCATAGGGCGTTCCATATTTTAATTCTGTATCCAATTAATGCTCAGCGAGCTTCCATGGGGGCGGGGCCCGATCGATCCGAGCTAATAGGATCGAGCCGATCTATAGATCGTCGAAGTGCATACAGTATTGTTGTATCGTGTATTTTATTTTACGTTTGACGGCTGAATATTTTCGTGAAGCGGTCTTATGAAACAGCTTGTGAGGTTTCAGGTGATCATTGAATATTTTTAATTTATCTTTTTTGCTTTTGAAGGGTAGCCAACCGCGTACTTGGCTCTGCTAGTGTACCTAAAATGTTCCCTAGAAACAAGCTAAATCTTGAGAATAAAAGAAACAGCAAAGAGAAGAAAAGAATAAGCAAAGTTAATCAGAAGGAAAGATGCAGTGTAGATGGGATACAAATAAATAGACCGTAATCTATCTATACATATAATAATAAAACTGTAGAAATGTGAATTCTGTACATTAAAGATATTCAAAAAATAATAAGCGGGGGGTATCACTAGATCGCTATAGAAGCTAAAAATGTGGTTAGTTTTTTGTCTGTCTGTCTGTCTGTCTGTATATTTCTTCCACTATCACACGAAAACTACTGATCCGATTTGAAAGCGGTTTTCGAAGATATATTTGTCTTCTTCCAACTTAACATCTGGTGTATAAAAAAAAATCCCCCCACTCCTCTAAGGGGGCAAAAGAGGGGTCAGATTTTGTATCAAACCTTTTTCTTTAACACGAAAACTACTGATCCGATTTGCATACGGTTTGGCAGATATATTTGTCTTCTTCCAACCCAACATCTGGTGTATAAACATCTCCCCCCCCACCCCCCACCCCTCTAAGGGGACCAAAAAGGGGGTGAGATTTTGTATCAATTTTTTTCTTTAATGGACTTCATATTATTATCTGTATTTTCCAACTTAACATCAGGTGTACACAATTTTTCCCCCCACCCCTCTTACGGGACAAAAGAGAGGGTGAGATTTTTTTTTGTATCAACTGATGAAGTAGAAATACTTTAAATGGCAAAACAACGTTTACCGGGTTAACTATTCCCTATTATGACCTGCAAAACAAAACAAAAAAGAAGAGAGCTTACTATTCCCTTTTAAAAGCCGGCAACGCAGCTGCAGCTCTTCCAATGTTACGAGTGTCCATGGGCGACGGTAGTTGTGTTCTCTACCATAGTTCTCTAGCTTCAATTTTAAGAGACTGAAATAGCAAAATTCTAGAGTTCAGGGGTACCCCGGGTATGTGAATTTGACAGCGGTCACGATTATGTCAGTTCTAAAGTCAAAATATTATTTTTTTATTCACCCACGTGTTTGATGCGGACTCCAAGCAGTGGAGCGCCTAAAATCTAAATCATACAAACCTCGGACTTCCGTTACAACTTACAGTGGATAAAAAGTAGAATTTGTAAGTATTTACACGTGTATAAGATTTACAAGGACTTTTCTTCAAAACTTAATAGAAGGAAGAAAGCAATTCTCTCGTATCAGACAAACGGATGAACCAATTGTATCCGTGTTACTGCCCCATACATTGATCGTTGTCTTTAGGTGAAATATCAAGAACCTTTGACTCCCTGGATAATTTGGTACTAGATGATGCTGGCAACTCAGTTGCGCCAAAACTCGTTTATCACGCGGGAAAGTATCCTATGTCCTTTCCTAGGACTCAATGTATCACCATACCAAATTTCAGCAAAATCGGTTCAACAGTTTGGGCGTGAAGAGGTAACAGACAGACAGATGGACAGGCAGACAGACACACTTTGCATTTGTAATATTAGTATAGATTACACAGTACCTACGGTACACTTATTTGATATTTTGTTCCTAATTTGATTTTTGGATTGGGGGCTTCGAGCCAATTTTTGAACTTTGCCCAAACTTTTTTCAGGTATTTTTTTTTTCAAGTAGGTACCTATCTAAGGATTGAAAAATTAGCTCTTACTGAAATCACTAATTGGCATTGGAAAAATCTAATGGTTCATGTGCTAGGTAGTGTAGTAGGTACAGCTGTTGTTTTATAATTTACTTTAGGTTGATGACTCGACCACAGCTAGGTATTGGTACCTACTTACGTACCTACTCATAGTTACAAAAAATATTAATTAAGCTTATGAGAAGACATTTAATATAAACAAATATGTTATAATACTAGTGGCGAAGCCTAGCCTTAGCCTTAAAACCCGGCTAGTCAAGTTACATTCGACTTTGAATATAAAGTTAAGAATCAAAAATGTCTGGGATTTTCCACCGCTAAGTGACATAGCGTTTGCGTTGCCAAAACCTACAGGTACAATTTCGATTCCAACTTCGTCATCGCAAATATTAAAAGCAACATATTCAACAAAACCACAATACTCTCTGGTACAGAAGTCTAATCATTGAAATCTAAAAAACTTGATTAATTAAAATTGGATGGGCCACTCAGCCGTATGAGTCCTCGACGAGCCCGTATTGTGTGGGGCACTCTACACACTTGATTATCTGTAACTCTATATTATCTATGCCCGAACAATAGACTACGGATGTTAATTATTCCAATGAAAGAGCGTGTTATAATAATTGTGTATTCTCCACGTTGGATAATGGACCAATATGAGCGATTGCGAACGCGTTGAATATTGGTCTATGATTGCCTATGATTGTTAGCATGCTACAAACAGATTCGCAATCATAGCTGTATCTGGCCCAATAATCATGGGATAGAAGACCACATTCGTTGTCGTCCATGTTCGTATTGTCATTATGGCCAACGAATCAAATAAATTGATACTGCAGACTTACTTTGTTTAGTTGCAGGATATTAAGTCAATGTTTATCGTGATTTTGGCTAGACATGACCTGACTAAATTAAATAGCTCCAACATCTGCCTATAAAATCATTTATGTACATCAAATTAAAGTTCAAAAGCATGATAGGGTACTTCCATGAATATTTTCATAAATTAAAATGTTAAAATCGTGTTGTGCGGACAGCGTGTCATATTTCTACGATAATTACGGAGCCGGATGTGTATGCAGGGCCTTTATAAATTATGCTCATCTTGAATTACACTACATTTTATTGAGTACCTAATTCTAAATTATTATTGAATATTTATCATTACACTTTCAAACAATATACATATTATACAGTCTACACTCTATACGTGATCCTTTGGCTGGGTTTGTAATAACTAATAACCTGACTAAATCCGTAATCTGCCTATGAATCAATTTCTGTGATTGTACATTATCAGTGATAATGTACTATATTTATCAGGAATCGGCAGCTTTCAAAGCAACCGACAAAACAATCTGCACATTGCGTGCCTGCGGTCAAAACGAACGAAATGTGTTGGGAACCCAATATAAGTATTTCGGTTATAATAGAGTTTCCGATTTCTATGTAGTGAGTGAAAAACACATATCGATTACCTCTCGCAACCATTTTTTGTCGCTGAGCGACATCTGCCGTCGTTCAATAGCGGCCATTGTCGCGTTTTCAAATTTCGAACTCCATTGACAATTGTTCGAAAATGGGGCGCTTGGCGTGTAAAACTTTAATTATTTAGCTGCGTTGCTACAATTGCACAAAATAATAATGATCAATTTAATGAACAGGCAACAGTTATATTGATTTGTTGAATCATAACGTTGAACTCTATAATCTATAAGGATATTATACTATTTTAGGATATTATGAACAAAATATGAAGATGAAAAATAATATTATTATAACAATAAAGAATCTATTTCGAGAATTATTTTGTCGGACGTCAAAATAACAGAAAAGCAGAAACTCGTCTAAAATGAAATAAAATATAGCCTCCTTTTGCAACGCCGAACGCACTATGAGGAACTTCGTTCCAAAAAAATCTTTCAAAACAGACACTTCCTATTCTTAATGTGTGGTCAGAAATCAGAACAAAACAAATTAAAATATAATAGAATTAAATTATTCTGTCAATCAACTTTTACAAGACAAAAAATTCACCCCAGGGAGGCGAACAAAAAAACATTTCTCACAGCCCGAAAAACGCCAAAAAATCTCTAGCCAACCGCAACTGTCAAAATATCAAAATCGATTAACGACCAAGGAGCTTCCTTCACAAGAATATCCGTGAAAAGCCAGAAGAAGCGAACAATAGGGAAGGAAGTGGGAACCGCAAGACAGCGAAATTACTGAGGCACATCCCTAATTACACGATTTGACTGTAATTTGCGGCGGCCGCTGTTTTTGAGGGTTATTTGAAATCACCACCTCCATTGTGACGGTAGCTAACGGCAAATCAAATATGTTAACAATACGAGCCAGTGATGTTCTGTGTATCGAATATTCCACTGTTTCTGTCACCAATAATTTTAGCTAACTTCTTAGGAATAAATGCTGATTAGCAATTTTAGATGCGAAAACTTGATTACAGCTGTTATGTTGTAAATTGTAATCAACTTCTATACGGACTCTTTAAATAAATTATAATTGTTACTTTATGTCCAATATTTTAATCAGATTAGATTTTTAAGATTTCAATGATCTTTTACATTTACAATCTTGAATTTTGTTTTTGCTCAAAATAAACAATAACACAGTATAGAGTGTGTAACAAAACTAAGTGATAATAAGTACTTTAGGGTGTGTACCTTTTCCTTGTAGTGAGTTCATTGTGAAAGTAGCAGCACAAAAAATGGTCTTTCAGCGCTGCTACTTTCACAGTGAACTCTCTACGAGAAAGATGTACGCACATATTGTGTACATTATTGTGTAAAGTAAAACGTATCGTTTACAAAAAACATCCCATCACTAGTACCTACTTACAGTTAATGCACGCTTGTTATAAACGGCTACAGTAATTGAGAACAAATTATAAAGTCATAATTTATCGAACCGTCTTGCGGTGGTGACCGCACTATCGATGGTGTCGTACAATTACTGTTCCTTTTTTAAAAATTCTTTTTTTTTATTCCACGCGACAGATGCAAAAGTTTACTCCTTGTCTTGAACAATACCGCCAATACTTATGGGTTCGGTAAACGGATAGGCATTTTTAGTACTACCAAACGTAGCCTAGGTATTTTCTTGTCGGAATTATTGTGTGCGTGATTATATTGTATGGTATTTGTAATGGACATAGCATTAAGCTCCATTATAGTCCATATTAATCTTTTTAACTTCAAAGGAATCACTATACCTACTATCATTGTTAAGTAGCTCTTATTTTGTTATAGTAAATTGGTAGAGACGTTTTTTTTTGTACAATTAATAATAAGTATAGTGAAATTTTAATTTGTTTACATAACATTTTATTAATATTTTAACACTGCTACAGCTACAGAATTCAAAAGTATTTTTCGCGCTACAAGCAGAGCAGAGGCCAGAGATCAAAGACTGTACCTTTTAAGAACTTCTCATGGCTTTACCTTTATGTAGGTAAGCAAGTACCGATGTATCATCAAGATTTCGACCGTCGTAACTCTGTTGTGACGTGTAAATAATTTTCGACGTCGGCGGGTGATTTAGTGTTGTGCCTTGTGCGGGCTAGTGATGTGCCGCGGGGGGGACATGCCGCGGGGGGACAGGTGGGGGGCGCCGGTGAGTCGTCAATTAATATGGAGTCGGAATCTGTGGGATTCCGCGCCGCTGTCCGAATTTTATAGCGGCGGGCGCCACCCATGCCGCGGGATAGAGGCGTGCGTGGAGTTGCTGCAGCTGCTTACACTTCGGCTGCATAGGCAGCTGTTAATGGTACAGGCTGGCGACTATGCAGATCCAGCCTGTAAAAAATGATTGAGAACTCTGGTTTAATAGAATAGACACACACGCGAGTGTCATTTTCTTAGAGTGTTAACTACAATTCGTATGGCATCGAATTAGTTATCATTGTTTACTACACCATAATGTTTCCTCTTTCTTTCTCACACACACTGTATTTAAGTTCTCACCCATGCGAGGAAGACTTACGCTGATTATAAGTCAGCTTATAAAAAATGTATTAGCATTCCTCTCCACACCCCTGATCCTATACTAGGACTCTGCGGCGCGTCGGTCCATTATTTATACGTGGTCCGCGCACGCACCGTGTCGTGATGCTGGCCTCACGGCCGCCGCTTTGATGTCGACATCTCCGATCGACCACATCACTTTTTCACAATTTTTTAAAGATTCTGCACGATACAGGAATGCACGAGCATGGCTACATGTTATCCTTAAATCAAATACCGAAAATTTTGAAAGTCAACATAGTGGTGGCTATTCCATGTTGGTTCATGGTGGACTAAAGCAAGTAGTTGCTAAGTTTTAGAGGGACATACTCGATTTCGAGTCGATCGTGCCCCCTACAGATTCGCAACCATGATCATCTATTGTAATGAATAACCCAACGACGTAGAGAGTGGCCTTACGAGATAGAGTCTTCATATAATTTCAAAACTTAAGTGTTAATGGCCCTAAGACAACCCCAAACTAGGGCCTACACGGTAAAACGCTTTGTGCCTCATCATGACTTGTCTATTTTCTGACCGCTGGACTCAAGATCAAGGTGTTTTATTTCATGAAATTAATGGTTATTATTTTGGGCCCTATTGTAGAGTCCGATTAATACTATTTTGATTATAATACAAAGTAGTTAGTACATACGTATACATACAATATTTGGACGCTGTTAATTTGTGTATCGACTATCGACATCCCACATAAAAATTACGTATTGAGTTATGAATGCTGTCATTTTCTTTAGATCATTTAGAACAAGACTGCATTCATAATTCAAAATTTTTTGTACTAATCAACCCACAAGAACAGAAATGCTTATCAGCGATCATTTAACTAAGTAACCGTGATATAAGACATGTAACAAGCATACAGTCAAGACCAAGTCAAGACTTTATTTACAATACATGTAACTATATCAAATAGGATAGCTGCATGTTAATAATGTTATAAATAAGGTCAGAACAACGGTGTCGAGTATCACACGGCAGTATGGCCGACGTGACACTGATAGGATTGAAAAATAAACCACAAAATACGACAGGTTACATGTGATGCGCCATTTTGTTGACATGACGCCATCTTCATTTTCGGATATTATTACGTGAGTGAAGATACTATAATTAAGTATAGAAAAAAATCGATTAAAATTTGTGAAGCTTTCTTATCGAATAAGCTAAGACAAACATCCTTTAGATACATTTATCGCATTACTAAAATAAATAAGCAGATAGAGATCCTATTTTGTAACTTGTGACTACATATTCTATTTTTGTAACTAAATTAATATACAAATTTTGTGTCAATATCAATGAAAGTCAAGTAACTAACTATTTGTTTAAAGAAGGCAGAACTGACGTCACTGCGACCCATAAGGATCTATTGTGAGTTGTGACTAACTAATAGAATAAAGTTAGTCGTAACATTTTTCTAAAAAGATCGCTTCATCCACAAAAGCGAGAATCGATTAAAACAAACATTATGTGGATTTCAATTCGAATTATTAACAGTCGTTCGAATTTGGAATGTTATATTTTTAATTAGCCGCCTTCATTTCACCGCCAAGGGTTTTGTTTTTCGGTCGAGCGGGCACCACTTTTTTAAACCTTTGCGTCTAAGATCACATTACAAACATGATTATGACATGGGATCTATCACTGATTCTTGTAAAATGTAAAGGATAATAAATCTTTGTTTTAAAAAAAGCGTGTTCTCGGCTTTTTTGGAAATCGAACATTGAAAATAGTATAAAAATCGCCACAGAAAGTATTTTCTTTTTGACCTTGTTAATATGATGTCACAGAGTTGTAAAAGGTGCAAGGTCAGACATAAGTGACCTCAAATTATACACAATAGGTAAGTAATGACATCTGTCGCTCCGGCCTCGAGGTTACAAACTCACAACTCATTTAATATAATATTAAGTGACAATTGAAGACGTGAGTGCATGAATGAGGTAAGTAACATTTTTGAAAATTTACGTTTTATTGCATAAATGTAGCTTTTAGGACTTGGAAAATGATTTGCAATCAAAAAATTTAGAATTTTACGTATACTTACAAAGTTAGCCAGATGATGAAGCAGGTAAGTTACAAGGTTCGTCCAAATGACTATGCAAGAAGCGGGTAATTACATCCCATATGCGTTGCAGTACGGGAGATCGCTTGAATATTTTACTTTTTTTAAATAAGGAATCATTGAGATACTATAGCAGGAGAGAGCCTTATATCAGTGTACAAGCGTCAAAAGCGTGTAATGTTATGTCCTACTTACTAGGACATAACAAAGGAGTCGGTATGCATATTTCATGTAATAAAAGTGATAATAAAGGTTTTTATTGAACATTTTATGCTAGATATTGTTGAGTTCTATGGTTCCGCTAAATTATAAACCATAAGAATGGCCAAAGAATGCCTCAAGCACGTGGATTTAACATTAAATACGTAAGTTTTGAACAACGTTTTTTGGACTTTTCAATTGGTATTTTTGTAAGCTAAAAAGGATAATATTTAAGTTTAATAATCCCTTATTCGTGCTATGTAAGGCATTAGTGCTAAAAATGTCACATTAATTACTAATTTGACTACAAAAGTTGCATAGCTTTTTACGTGTGTTTACGGATTCTCATTACTTGAACTATAGTTTATCGATATCATGAACTAAATGACTTTCTTTTCTGGATTTAAATGTGCTTCGAAATGATCGACAAATAGAAATATTCAAGAAAACAAACGCACACTACTTGTATGAAAATAAGCACAAAATGGCCACGCGATGACGGGCTAAGACTACATCTACCTATATATCCTTAATCTGTGTAAGGAATATTATGTCGACTTTTTTATTGTTCTATTATTCAAAGGCATACTAAATTATAATGAATCAGAAGACTTAATAAAAATTTTAAATTAATACCATAATATTCTATATAATTATATAATAGTATAATAATAATTATTTTATTTATTATATTTAATTTTATTTCATAATACATTATATTATAATATATTAAATTAGATTATATACTTACCAATTATATATTGTGTTACTATAATTTGTATTTATCATAATATCGTATATTGCAATATATGTACATAATAACATTATAATATGTGTACTATATTTTATCTTATATACAAATAATATAAATTCATAACAACCACAGACACACCACACCCACACCACACAGACACCCACACCACACACACACCCACACCACACACACACAAACACACACACACAAACACACACACACACACACACACGCACACACACGATCACACGAACATATTTTACTGGATAAGTCTGCGGGTGGAACCTGGAGTCCTGAAATACAGGATTACCTAGCTTTGGCTCCAGTTCACACAATGATTCTCGATGAACAAAATAAAATAAAATAAAATATGTGGTACAAAAAATAAAAATAATGTAAATCTTGTTACTTGTAAGTTATGTTGTGTGAAGAATAAAACATTTTTATTATTATTATTTCAAGACGTGAGTGGAAGAATAAGGTAAGTAACATGAAAAAACTTCCCGTTTTTTTGCTTAAATGGAGGCTTTAGGGCCGGAAAAGTTATTTGAAATAGAAAAACTATGGATTGTATGTGTAGCCAGTTATATTAGCTAGGTTATGAAGTAGATAAGTTACAAGTTTTATTGAAATTATTAGGGAAAAAATGAGTTATTGTCCGTATGTTACGAAATGTTACTTGTTCGATTCTTCCACTCACGTCTTCATTTATTTTATTAATTTAGTATATATTTTTTTTTGTTAGCGTTTGGCTCTGACACCGGGGGTGTACTTTGCCACATACAAAGGTATAGTCAGTCTTCTTCATAATAATAATGTTCATCAACGTTTTTGTTTTTACTATATTGTCGTCATTTATGATCATATCTAAAGTCTAGTCAAAGTCTAAGTAAAAGTCAAGTCAAGCAGTCAAGGAGTCAAGTCGGTTGATTACCCTATACTCTATACTGAAACTTTTGACGGAGTTTTGGAGGGACACAAAAAGCACGTTCCTGGAAGTTGCAGCACGTGCATGATAACGAATATGTAACATTATTACATTTTTAATATTCAGCCAATATTTAATATTCTGCCAATATTACACATTAAAATAAAACACAGTTAACAAATTAATTTAAGGAAAATAATACAAAAAAAATACAACAGTACTCTTTCACATTCTAGGCAAAACTCTAGTAGGTAGGTTAATAATGACACATTATTAAGAAAATAATAATAATATCTATGGACGCTTCACATCACGTTAGTCTGGCCCCGTGCTAAGTACCTGAAGGACTTGTGTTACAGGTACCAGACAACGTTGTAATATATTTAAGATTTTTATTATATCATACACATATTTATACATATAATCAAAGGATATTTCATACACATCCATACTCTTTTATACTACGATAGTTATTTTATTAAAGACTAGGCGCTTTTCGTTGTTTCCAAACAAATTAAAATTTTGGAAAAACCTATCGTAACTTAAATGGTACCTACGTATAAAATATTTTGTTTTTGTTTTTTATTATAATATTAAATTGTTGGAAATATAAAAAAATATTTAGGCATCAGTTTGGCTGTTTGCATTTATCCTGTGCTAATACTTTATAGCGTCGCGTCGCGTACCTAGTGTATTTATTCTTTGGTCGCGTCGATACTTCATTCCAAATTCAAATGAGCGCGGGAGCCAAATTTAAAAATCGAACTAGCTATGCTCGACAAAGAATTTTTTATTGTAAGTACTTGACTGTTTTTTTTACTAGGTATTATGACGTACAAGCCATAGTCGTGAAAACGCAGTTAAAAGTAAGTTAAAACACAATAAAAACTTGAATTAGTATTTTGTTCTTTTAATTGTAACATTTGAATAGTGCATAATTTAAGTTATTATTATTAATATACTTAAATTTATTTATTAAGTAAGGGTTCATTTTAAACAATCTATAATATATGAACTTTGAGAAACCCAAGATATTTTAAAAAATTAATTGATCTTACTAGTAAACTATAAATTGGGAAATCGTGTTTGTATGACTATCTTAAATGCTTCTTAACACTTAAACGGCTGAACTGATTTCGACGAAATTTGCTTTTGAGATTATTACTTTCATCATCTCGTTTTCTCTACTTAATTCCTACTAGATGACGCCTACAACTCAGTTTTGTTTACAATATTTAGTTTTCTAAGGCGGAATTCCCTTATAATCTTTCCCGTCTTTCAAAAGTATAATCCATTTTTGTTTAAATCTGTTTGGCCGTGAATTTATTGTCTTTTAAATTGAGTCTTGTTTCATCTCAATAAAAAAAAGTGATTTATGTGTACTTCATGCATTGACAGTCTTTACAGCTGATTTTGTTGCATTTAAAAGTGAAGAACCGAGTAACTTCACATTTTTCCTAATTTATCCTGGAATGGAGATTTTTTTATATAATTTTTAACATAACAATAAAAACGGAAGATATTTACACCTCCTGATACAATTAACAAAAGCCATTACTTGATTTGTGATGAAAAATCATAAAAAGTTTTTTCAAAACTTTAAACGCGATTTACTCGAAATTCGAAATGTGTTACTTAACTCATTCATGCACTCACGTCTTTAATTATTATTGACAACATATTACCTGCCTTACCTGCTTAATAAGTATCTATCTTGTTGAAAATTTATTTTATGGTCTTGAATACCTTATTTTAGTTGTAGTGTAGATACTATCAGAGAAATCGATTTACTAACAAGTGGCGGATTTACTTATCAAAATCAAAATCAAAACAATTAGGTCAGGCTATGTTAAATCAAGCCGACCAATCACAATCAACATTAGCTTGACATAGCACGACCAAATAACGTAGCTCCTCCACCTGTGTACCTTTTAAAAACTACTCGAAGTGTGAAGTTAGTGAAGACACGGGAACTGTACGAGCAAAAAAGGTGACATTTACACTACTTCAAAGAAGCTCTAATTCGCGCTCAGTGCTTACCTATTACTAGCAATTATCTAGATCTTATCTAGGACAGCGCTAGGCGGCCTAGTACCTATAGATGTTATCAGATCTAATCGCTTTATTCACGCTTCATGCGATGGTTCTAGTGATGAGTGGAGGTTACCTTCCCTAGTCCCTACAACCGGTTCTACAGGATGTAAAAAAAGTAAGTGATAACTGATAATACTAATAGGCTTTAGAGTATAAGCTATAATATTATCACTTTACACTGTGATATTATGGTGTACATAAACTATAGTCCAAACGAGGCACAAAAGTTTACAGGTGTCAAAATGTGTATAAAATTTTGTGCCTTGTCATTTTGACTATCTATAGGAAATAGCTACAGCCTAAAACCTAGGTCTGCCGGGCTAGCATACGACAACGAGATATCCCACTCTAAGTACATGTTTCTCGATGTTTGATAGTTTGTATCTTCATCTCTATTGACACTAGCATGACAAACATTTTTTTCTCGCGTAGATCTATCATCGAAATAATACATTTTATAGAGTTTTGTCGAGACAATGTCGAGATTTTGACATTATGAGACGATTAGTTTTTAATTATCTCGAGAGTGAGATATCTCGTTGGCGTATGCTAGCCCGGCTGAACACAAGAGAATAGACAAAATGTCTACGAAATATGAAAATATGAAGTTGGTTGACAGCTGTTAGGGAAATTAATAAAAAATGCTCTTGGGATCAAGAGGGCGAACCGCTGAGTTTTCTGTACGGCGAATAAAACTAAAATTAACTACGATATGCCGTTAAAATTAATTCATCATCATCATCACCATTGGACTACACAAAACCTATACAAATTGAAATAGTAATAACACTCTATATCCATAATATTGGTCGCATTATAATCCCGACTCAGCCAATAGTAACAGTGTATACTATATATTATTATGAAGAACAACATCTAGGTGTCAATTGTAACACTTCAACTTGCTAATCAAATATGAATCTTATAACACAGTCATAAAAATTATATTCCCATAACAACGTGTAACAATAGACGTCATGTGCCATGGGGAATTCGATCTTATACCAACGTGCTAAAGGCGAACAAAACAAATATCATTCGAATCGCTGTACGGCTAGGCGTCAATTTTCACACCTAACGTTGCGCGTTCTATTTCCAACTCTGTGCTCTTACGTTAGGGTTTATTTTGCAGTGGGCATATGTGTGATATTATATCGTTTTGGCGCGTTGGTAAAAAGGTGTCGTATTTCTCGCCTCGGGTGTGAAGGGTCGCGGAGTCGAGTCCTGATTGGTCAGAACACCTCTGCCTATCGATAAACATCTACATGTTGAAACAGACTATCTATAGTAACTAGGCTTATAGTTATCGTAGGCTTACAATTTACGAGTAACACTTTGTAGTACTAAACCTTCAAAGGAGAAAATACCATTAAAATATCGTTTTCAAGTCATAAATTTTAAAATTGCTGAATTATCCATGTCTTGATTTGGCACAACGAATATTCCGCAGCAAAAAATGTTCTTGTGGCCCCAAACAACCCTGAAGTGGGGCCATTAATTAAGACATACCTTGCCTTTTGTCTATTAAAGTCTAAAACTAGCAATCAACTTGTAAAATAATATTAGCAAAAAGAGCAAATAACATCTAGAAACCACATGAACCCTGGCGCGGTATGAAGCTATCTGTCACATGAAAGCTACAACTGAAATAATTCTACTTGAACAGCACAGAACTACAAATTGCAGCATAAATTAGACCTTATCATAAAGGCGTAAGAGTTAAGTCTGTTTAATAATCTTATTGTACCAGTGCAATTCAACATTGATGTTAAATAGATAGATCTTGCACTGAAACTGAAATATCTTGATGAGAGATATAATACTAGTATTAAAGCGACCGCAGACTTACAATTTCAAGTTGGCCAACTACAGTCTGTCAAGAAAGTCATGACAGGCGGGAAAATTTTCTAAACGTAATCACGCATAAAAGGTGTATTGTTTTCTTTGTATTTTTACAGAGAACGCTTATTACATTTTAAATATTGTCATCTTGCACATTTTTATCTCGAACTAGCTGTCCCGGCAAACGTTGTTTTGTCATTTAAAGTATATTTTATCATCAGTTGATACATGTTTTACCCCCTCTTTTGTCCCCTAAGAGGGTGTGGGGGGGGGAAGGTCATACACCAGATGTTAAGTTGAAAAACACAGTTAATACCTAATATGAAGTAAGTCCACTAAAGAAAAAAGTTGTATACAAAATCTGACCCCTCTTTGGTCCCCAGAGAGGGTTGAGAGGGGAGGGGGGGAGGATTTTTATACACCAGATGTTGAGTTGGAAGAAGACAAATATAATATATCTGTGAAAACCGTATGCAAATCTGTGAAAACCGTATGCAAATCGGATCAGTAGTTTTCGTGTTAAAGAAATAAGTTTGATACAAAATCTGACCCCCTCTTTTGTCCCCTTAGAGGGGTGGGGGGAAAAAATTTTATACACCAGATGTTAAGTTGGAAGAAGATAAATATATCTGCGAAAACCACATTCAAATCGGATCAGTATTTTTCGTGTGATGCTGGAACAAACATACAGACAGACAGAAAGAGTGACAGACAGACAGACAGACAAAAAACTAACCACATTTTTGGCTTCTATAGCGATGTAGTGACAAAGGTGTAATTTCGGGTGTCATTTCATATCTTTTATGTACAGAATATTCATTTCTACAACAGAATATTTTCTTCCTCCCGCACGCGCTTTGGTGACGCTCACTATCGTAATATTTTAATTTCGCCATAATTTCAAAACCAAACGTCCAATTTTAATCATTCGAAGACCAAATATTATCTACATAAACTGTACTTAGTGATAAAATAATTTATTTTGATAAGGATTAATAGCGTCAGTAAAATATATCCGTTTAAATTTATTCCAAAAAAATTTAGGATTTTTAAATAAATAAATGGTTATTGTGCCTCACTCGACATAGATAGGTATAGTGTGTCGCGGACTTTTTTGTAGATATTTATAAGATCTACAATTACTTAGAACATTTTATGGTTCTATCTTTTATAGTTTAGGCAGCGTACGCAAAATAAGTAACTTTTCTAGCTGATTTTTTACACCTTGCGTCCGAAAAACTCAAATATCTTACAGAACCCTACTTTTTTCCAAAATAAAATGTAGCCTATGTTCAGCAGAAATAATGTGAGATTTCAATAGCAAAAGAATTTTTCAAATCGGTCCAGTAGTTTCGGAGCCTATTCGACTCAAACAAACAAATCTTTCCTCTTTATAATAGTAGTGTAGTTATCTCGAATTAATAAAGTTCTCATATTATTTTTTTCATTTAAAAATTGTAGTTGACTGTAGTTGGCCAACTTGAAATTGTAAGTCTGCGGTCGCTCTTAGGTATACAGATTACAGACATAGGCGTAGGCCGTAGAGGCCTGGGCGTAGCGTCCTAGGCGTAGCGTGGCTCTACGAAATAGTTACATAATGTTTCAAAAGATCGTGTTTATTATATTTATTAGGTTTGTACATGCCAAATAATACTGTATTTTATATGGATAAAGTTTGGCCTAATCATCAGAGCCAAAACTCACACCAATCGAACTCCATTAAAATCCATCCATCACAAATATTCAAATATCATATTGTGTCACTTAGATTTACAACTAGCTAATAGCCGATGTGAGGGCTCGTGTCGTTTTTCTGCGTGGTAATAATGGTAATAATGGTAATCTTTAAGTCTGTTTTTTTATATACTAATAGTAATCAAACCATGACTGACCGATGATAACACCTCCTCCACATACTTAATGTAACAAAAAATTAATGTTAAACCACAAATCAATAGGCGTGATAGTTAGTAAAGTGTACCGCAAAAATAATAAAAAATACATACAGACCATACCTACAGACGAACATAGAACCTCTCTCCTTTTTGGAAGTCGGTTGAAAAGTGCTCAGGTTGTGGGATATATATAATCGCTTCGCTCGCCCTGATAGCCATAATTATTTACCACTTCATTTCTCACCAAGTCATCACTAATTCTGTGTCTAACTATTCCACATCACCCACAGAACCTAGACAGGAGTATAAGCGGCGGGTTTTCTCGGCAACGAACAATAAATCTTCGCTTGTATCTTCATCTCGGCACGTTTTTCTCTTGTCACGAGCGTTACCGAGAACACTTGAAATAACACACACACACACACACACGAAATAGCAATCACATTCAAACTCATATACTCAAAGCTTACTCACACACTTACACTGCCGTTATTTTAATGTGTGCTTCATTTGTTTTGTTCCTCGTATTGTGCTATATTCGCATTTTCTAAGATCCGACGCGTGGATGATTTTTCTCGAAGGATATATTAAGACTTCTACAGAAAGCTGCAAGTATTATTTCTAGACATGACAGAGCGGGGTAGTGGGTACTAGTAACAATATTTACCATAAAGTTAATATACCTAGCGGAATAGAGCAACAAACTCGAGCTGTCAAACTAAACCGAAATTGGTTTTCATCTGTGTGAAAAATATATGTACGTATACACTTACACAAGCATGATTGAACATGAATTCTATGAGATTAAATTGTCAACGGGCTGATCCGGGCTGACTGGACGTCAAAAAAAGAGTGATGCTGTCATGTATCACACGTCTCTTTTTACCATGCAGTGTTACTGATAGTGACATCTCGCTTGCTCAGGCCTTTCTTTCTCTATTCCGCTAGGTATATTATTAACTTTATGATATTTACCCATTGAATCCATACCAATATTATAAAAATGCGAAATTGTGTCTGTCTGGCCGTCTGTCTGTCTGTCTGTTACCTCTTCACGCCCAAACCACTGAACCGAATTGCTGACACCGAAACTTTTGCTGAAATTTGGTATGGCGATACTTTTTCCGGGGAAGGACAAATGTACTGTTCCCGCACGATAAACGGTGTGGTGCAACGCAGTTGCGAGCGTAATCTAGTAAGTAAACTATAATAGTAAAAGGTCTGCTTGTGTATTTGTGGAAAACTCACTTATCAGACAAAGAGAGCGGATATTGAATCGAAAATAGGACTGCTATATTTCCTGTAGACTCTACAGTCTATAATATTCTTAAAGAAACCCTTAGATACCTAGGTAAGCCCAAGTTAATACAGAAGTTTTGTTACACCTGTATATTTCAGGCTTTTCATCAAAACAACATGCAATAGTCAATACAAAGAAGCAAAACCTTTTTATTGTAGGTAACTGAAAGCCGCAGAAAAGCCAGAACTATAAGAAAATTCCGAATCCCGGACTCGTGGCTGTTATTATACCCGTAACCCGTAAGTCACACGGGATGAGGCCCCCGCGGAGATCAATTTCAGGGGGCCTCGGTGGCAGTAATCGTCTTAGGGCCCCGAAGGCCCCAAAGGGGGTCCAACTGTGGCTTCCTCAGGATTATGGTCAGTTCGTATTTAATTAACATTTCATATCAGTTTCATTTGGGGCTCCCATAGTATCAGGTGTCGGGTCGTAGAGGCATATAATAGCTGCGTTGCGACTATGAAACGTTACACATCAATACAAGACAATTATAACTTTTCTATACTACTATTATAAAGAGGAAAGATTTGATTTTTTGTTTGTTTGTTTGTTTGTTTGTTTGTTTGTTTGAGTCGAATAGGCTCCGAAACTACTGGACCGATTTGAAAAATTCTTTTGCTATTGGAATCTTACATTATTTCTGCTGAACATAGGCTACATTTTATTTTGGAAAAAAGTAGGGTTCCGTAAGATATTTGAGTTTTTCGGACGCAAGGTGTAAAAAATCAGCTAGAAAAGTTACTTATTTTGCGTACGCTGCCTAAACTATAAAAGATAGAACCATAAAATGTTCTAAGTAATTGTAGATCTTATAAATATCTACAAAAAAGTCCGCGACACACTATACCTATCTATTTCGAGTGAGGCACAATAACCATTTATTTATTTAAAAATCCTGATTTTTTTTTTGACTAAATTGAAACGGATATATTTTACTCACGCTATTAATCCTTATCAAAATAAATTATTTTATCACTAAGTACAGTTTATGTAGATAATATTTGGTCTTTGAATGATTAAAATTGGACGTTTGGTTTTGAAATTATGGCGAAATTAAAATATTACGATAGTGGGCGTCACCAAAGCGCGTGCGGGAGGAATACAATATTCTGTTGTAGAAATGAAAATTCTGTACATAAAAGATATGAAATGACACCCGAAATTACACCTTTGTCACTACATCGCTAGAGAAGCCAAAAATGTGGTTAGTTTTTTGTCTGTCTGTCTGTCTGTCACTCTTTCTGTCTGTCTGTCACTCTTTCTGTCTGTCTGTATGTTTGTTCCAGCATCACACGAAAAATACTGATCCGATTTGAATGTGGTTTTCGCAGATATATTTATCTTCTTCCAACTTAACATATTCTGGTGTATAAAATTTTTTCCCCCCACCCCTCTAAGGGGACAAAAGAGGGGGTCAGATTTTGTATCAAACTTTTTTCTTTAACACGAAAACTACTGATCCGATTTGCATACGGTTTTCACAGATTTGCATACGGTTTTCACAGATATATTATGTTTGTCTTCTTCCAACTCAACATCTGGTGTATAAAAATCCTCCCCCCCCTCCCCTCTCAACCCTCTCTGGGGACCAAAGAGGGGTCAGATTTTGTATACAACTTTTTTCTTTAGTGGACTTACTTCATATTAGGTATTAACTGTGTTTTTCAACTTAACATCTGGTGTATATGACCTTCCCCCCCTGTACATGTATCAACTGATGATGTAGAAAATATACTTTAAATGGCAAAACAACGTTTGCCGGGACAGCTAGTAAATTATAAAAAGGAACCCCGATTAAAAAAAATTAAGCATAATATATAAACCCAAATCAGCACCATAAAGTTAATATATCTAGCGGAATAGAGCAACAATCTCGAGCTGTCAAACGAAACCGAAATTGATTTACATCTGTGTGTAAAAATGTGTACGTACTACGAATACACTTACACAAGCATCTTTCTATGAGACTAAATTGTCAACGTGCCGATAAGTGCCGACTGGACGTCAAAAAAAGAGTCGTCATGTACATCACACATTTCTTTTTAAAACGCAGTGTTACTGATAGTAACATCTCGCTTGCTCAGGCCTTCGTTTCTCTATTCCGCTAGGTATAGCTGGCCTGGGCTGGTGTCGAACTATATTTTAGAACACTTTCGATAATGTCAGCTTTCGAACAAAAAAAACTAGATCAAAATCGGTTCACCCGCTTAGATGCTACGATGCCACAGACAGACAGACACGTCAAACTTATAACACCCCTCTTTTTTGTCAGGGGGTAAAAAAGAAGTAATGATGTCCCCAACTCGCTAAAAACGTTTTGCCTAAATTTGTTTACCGCTTGGGAGCTGTACAGTAGCTCTACCATGAGTTCAAAGCTATAGTTTTTGTCGATACTCGATAGCGACTACGTAAATTTTTAGTATGGCGATTTTAGTTCCGCAAGTGACCGCTAGAGGCGCTGTAAAATTTTGCCATACTAAAAATTTACGTAGTCGGTATCGAGTATCGATAAAAACTATAGCTTTAAACTCATGGTAGAGCTACAGATATTACCTTTGGGATAAAATCTATCCTAAGTCCTTTTCCGTTATTTAAAGTATCTCCATTCCAAATTTCATCGAAATCGGTCAGCAGTTTAGTCGTGAAGAGGTAAATGACGCATTTATAATACTAGTATGGATTTCTAGCGATATCCTAAGAAATTTGCCACAACTAGGTATACCACATAAGTAAATTAGTGAGTGCACAGTTTTATCTCATGATATTTCAAACAACAGTCCAAGTTCCAACTTCGCAAAACAACAAAGCAATGTTGCTTTCTATAATAATAATCCATAGAACTAGAACTAGAACTTTAACCGTTGAATTAATTTTGATTGGTTCAGAGGGTACGGAAATTTGGTACGGAGACAGCTTGAATCCCGGGAAAGCATAATGGGTACATTTTATATCTAAAAAATGTAAGGTTTCCCGCGCGATAAACGAAGTTGCGGGGGTAATCTACGCGCCTCAATAATTTGTCTCTGGTATAGATAGACGGATACCCAATTTTAGATAGACCAGACACTTTAAACAACACACCTCATTTATTTAAAATTGAGATTTATTTAAAATTGACATAGTATTAAGTCTAGTTTCCTGTAATTTGGTAGTTATTAAGATATCAGACTTAGGTATTGTCTTAGTCAAAGGGTTATGAGATATACTGAAATTACTTATTATTACTTAGTAATTATTATGATATTATAGTTTTGGTTAATTAGAGCAATTTGATAAATTTATTGTCTTAATAATTTTACTAGACTTTATATTTTTACTAAAATAATGAAAATAAGGGCATGAAGATGTTTCACATTCATCTATTTAATTTTTTCGCATAACTTTTTAGTAAGTAGTTCTAGTACCAATATTTTAGACAGACTTATCATAAAATCTAACGGCAGCACTCATAAAGATATTGTAATGACTAATGATTATACCTAATTGGTGAAGATAGTCAATAGTAACATAAAAAATAGTAACATAAACTTTTTACCTTCTGTACATCAAACTTTATATAAAAAATATGCATCTTCAAATGTGTTAGTAACGCTAAAACTCGAAAACGGCTGAACGGATTGGGCTGATTTTAATCTTAAAATATTCGTAGAAGTCCAGGGAAGGTTTTAAAGTGACACGAAGTTCACCGGGACAGCTAGTTATTCATTAAAATTAAAGTTAAGTTACCATTTACTCTGAGTGTGTCTGTGGAACTAGTCAAACTAATAGTCTTAGTACAAAATCCAAGTTCCAAGTTACTTTGTATTTTACACCTTTGACAAAACAGTTTTTGTCTCATAATACGAAGACAGTACCCACGTCTGCAGAGGACAGTCGTACTGTACTACATGTACATGTATACAGAATGTTCACTTTAATTTAAGACCAACACGTACTACGTACAGTCGGGCAAGTGAATTGTAGTTAATGTTATTAAAGTGACTTGTGAGTTGTGGATTGAAGGTTGTAAGAGGAGTTGGCTCTATTGTAAGGAGGTAGGCTCTGCAGCAACCTTTGTTGGGCTGTACGGTATACCTTCTGGGTCTATCTCACAAACATATTATCATAGTTCTATTAATACACGACATTATATTCTATGTTTAAACATAATATTAAGTATTCTATGTTTAAGCATAATATTTAGGCCCGTATAAATAGAACTCAAGATGCATCTCGGTCTCAAGACGCGGTTCGGCTCTGTGATTGGTCCAAATTTTGACAGCCATCCAATCACAGAGCCTGAACCGTGTCTTGAGACCGAGATGCATCTTGAGTACTGACTATTTATACCGGCCTATTTAGTACGTCTATTCTCGTACTGACTATTTAGTACGTCGACAACTTTCTGTGTATGTCAACTTAGTTCAGTATAATATTATTATAATCTTGATCACGACGAAGAAGACGAAACTTATGGAATAAAAAAGCAATCCTAAAACTATGGACAGACATCGAGTAAACCCAAAAAACCATTTAGTTTTACGTCAAGATTTAAAAATTTGCGACATAGGCACCAAACCAAAATTTGCAAATCAGAAATAGTTTTTTTTTATAATTTGCACAGTTGTGTTTACAATCGTCACTTAACTATAAAAGAAGTTAATATTAATCTTAAGCCTCTACAATTCTACCATCAAATACTGATACTCCTACAGTACACTAATATCTCCAACATTACTAACGATCGAACATTGTCCTCCCAACAATAGAGAGTATTCGACGAAGTGTACCTTCGCCACAAACGTGCGGAGGAATCCGTGGTGGGGGGGGGGGGCGGTGTGGGGGGACAGGGGGAGGCCGGGGGGAGGGGGGGTGGCTGTGACGTCCTGTCACTGACAAATGGCCCGGGAGAGCTCGACCCGAACACCCTCGTAAGGCCGCGGCATAAAGTAGAGTCTTGTACTTATTTATAGTAATTTTTTTAACTAGATGACGTCCGCAACTCCGTTGCGCCTAAACTCGTTTATCGCGCGGGAACCGTACATTTTTCCGGGATAAGAAGTGTCCTATGTCTCTATGTCTCTCCCGGGGCTCAAAATATCTTCATACCAAATTTCAGCAAAATCGGTTTAGCGGTTTGGGCGTGAAGAGGACAGGTAACACATAGATAGACACACTTTCGCATATATAATATTAGTATAGTATGGATAAACTCAATACAAAAATATGTACAGTGCGGTTTTACTGCTGATAGAGTTTTCTTCCAGACAATTATTTTATAAATAAAAAAGTTAATCGTGAGTCGTGAGATTCGGAACACTCAAAAAGAGCAGACTGCTGGCGTGACATAGATAGGAAGTTATAATATTCAGCTGCTGGTCTGCTGCTGCTGCTGTTGCTGTTTCGTTTTGACTTCTGAATCTGGCGACACACCAAAAATTGCCACCAATTGTTTTCTTATACTTGAACTGAAACAAAATAAAAATTATATTGATGTAGGTATTGAGCCTAGCAAGTGAAATGACGAACCACCATAAGCAATTAAGTGTAGAGGATACTCGTCAATGATTTCCCATAACGCAGAAGAGTAGCTTGCTTTGGTGGGGCCCCGTATAAAAATATACATGGGGCCCACAGGAAGGGTAATTATTACGCATGTTCGGGCCTTGGAGGTTCCGAAGGTCAGGGACCCCGCATAATAGATACGGAAGATACTGCATTAGCTACGCTCCTGCCATAACATCAATTGTGCAAGCTACAGCTTCGCATTCGCAAAGCCTTTAAATAAACATCCATCCATTTCATACATAAATCCACAACCAAAGATCGCAAAAACTGGTTCCCTATAAACGCACCCTTACCTAGGAGGGTGCTATAATTTCATAGGACGGGCGTCGGCCGTCGCTTATCTCGGGCGCTGGCTTCAGGCGCCGCGAACGTCGCCTCTCACCCCCCACACCCCATGGGGTGTTACACCCCCTGAGGGTATATCGGCAAATTCGGCCCGACCACACACTCTAAATACAAGCCACAACTTGTTTACTTTAATTTTTTATATCAGTTTTTGTTGAAAGGCATTGCTGAAGGATTTTAATGGAATTAAATCTGGGTACGTGTGAAATTAAAGAGATGGGATTTGATAAATTTGAAAATAAAATAAATATTGGTCTCATAATACCAGTGTGACGATTATTATTTATTAACCTTGCTGAAATTTCGAAAACGGAAAGAAAATCAAAGAATAGAAATAATGTTTACAAATTATAAAAATAATTATGTAGTTTTGGTGCGTTTAAGCTACACAACATTATTGCCAAAAGAAACAGCTTTTTTATTTTACTCCTTCGTAAACTATTGAAAAAGTTGAACATATCACTCCACAATTACTGTATTTCCAACAACAAAAGAGCAATATTTTCGTTAGCACACATCGCAAACGGACGCAGATTTAAGTCAACACTAAAACTCATAACATGTTCAGTTTCAACACGTCGACACTTTATTGAAAAATCCCTGAAAAATCCTAACACTAGCTGTTCTAGTCGGTCCATATTGCGTCAGTACTGGGCCAATCTTTTTCAGCCTACCGTGCAAATAAATGTTTCTGATGGTTTTTGACAGCAGTTTATCTATTCTACAGGGTTGTTGATTGGTTAATGGTTTGATGTTAGCTAAATAAAAATATGGCACCTCGCCACCGCGATGGTAACTGGAAATAAGTTTAAGTCTTCAAACTGAACAGTACAAAATAATATTATTCTGTACACTGTTCAGTATAATATTATAGCCTATGAGTATATTATTGACAGTAACTATACTAATATAGTTACTGTCAACTGTGGTCTGTGAGTTCTGTGACGAATAGAAAAGTCAACAAACTAAAGAATAACGCATATTGTAACTGGAAAACTAAATAATATTATCTTCATCAAATAACAATCGTTTGTTTGTTCAGAGGGCGATACTGTCTTGAAAACATTAGGGAATTTTGAAATCGACCCTTCGTAACTTTTTTGAAATAACTTTTGTATGCTTACATGAGAGTAGAGGTCAAAATCGAATATTTCATTATTTATTAATATTTCTATTATAGGGTGAATATGTTTGTTCCAATGGACTTTGAATAAGAAGAGTCCTGAATACAACGTTTATAGCAACGACTTTCCTTAGTAAAAATAAAAATCTATTGTACAGGCTTTAGCGATTTAGTGATTTAACTTCTGAAACGGTTGATTTCTTCTTCTAAGCACGTTAATAATTACGAAATAACATTTCGAGGTGCGAAAATGGCACCCATTGAAATAGAACTTGCTCTATACATACAGAGTTGCATTTTGTGAATTTGAAACAGATTAAACTAAACATTCTGCAATCTGCATATTGTCGATATCAAAATAATCTAACGTTGTACAACTAAATTCAGTGTTTTTAATGAAATCTTATATTTTCTGTATAGCGTGTAAGCCAGGGGAAATCCCTATTACTTAATCACTGAAATAACCCTAAATCACGCCGGGCTAATTTACCCCCAACTAAAAGTAACGTAATAAATAACACATAACAAAACCACACTGGGTGGTCTCTAGGTTTGCGGTAGGTTCTATCGTACCCGCAACTCTGCCTTAAGCGATGAGTGGAGCACCATGGGGTTTTAGTGGGTAGGCTACCAGGAGTCCCACATACCCCGGCCGATATCCCCAATCTGCCGGGGATGCGTAAAGCATTTCCCCATGTAAAAAAAAAAAAAGGTGGTCTCTAGTTGCCTCTAGTGAGAAATCCATACACACTTTTGGATTTTAAAATAAATAAATGGAAAATTATGTATATTGTCTGTCCGTAGAAACTAAGACTAAACGTAGGCGTATATTTTATGTAGTAGGTACAAACGTAATTTGTGAAGATCTCTTGAGGGTTCAGTTACTATCAGCTCTTATTCATTGACATAAATTTGAAATTTTTTGACTGGAGTCTAACTTTATTACAAACGCTTTTGTAAAGTTTAACTATTGGTTAAAGTCAAAAGTTAAAAAAAATTTAGAATCCGAGCATGCGTTTGTAGAGTACAGTGGAAGCGTAACTTAAGATTTACAAAAAGACAAAATAATTTGTACAATTTTATTATCTCTTCAGTGTAAGCCTGAAATATTGTAGAATAATCTACGTTTACATAAAGTAAATTGGCCGTCGTAACATAAAAAAACGCTGATGCGTAGTGGCCCTCCATAAAGTCGGGGTATAAAAAGACGCTGGCAAAATAAAATATAAAATAAAATATGATATGAAAGTGGCGCGGACCTCGCTATCCTTTTGTATGTGTCTGTACTGGAACACAGGGGGTGTGGAGACGTCAATTTTTTTAACTTTTTTTTCTTATTTCTACGTAAGGCCATGTTGGAAAAATACATACAAAGTTTCACCTGCAAGAATATTCGTCTATAATAATTGCACACGACGATTGTGGATTGTGCGTTTGACAGCTTCGCAAGCATTGTGGCGATCATCGTTTCGTTTTATTTCGATACCTACCTACAACCAAGAAATAGATTTACCAAAAGTAGTTTCACCATCGGCTTATAGTCATGAATCAATATTTGCCTCTATATGGCAATGTAGGAAAGCTGAGCATTAATTTACATTCCACATCAAAGGTCGGTAGATGACGTCTATCGTTTCGATCTAGAATCGTGCTTCTAATGTCTTCATTGACGACGAGGTGACTTCCACGATCCCATTAGGTATGCTGATGCATCACGAATTGCTTAATAGCTTTGTCCACACTGGGCCTTTTTTTGTTCATCAATGGCATGCGTTATAGCGCTGTCAACAGGCGGACGTGAGGCATGCCCGTGACGCGCGTTTAAATCGTACCGCGTTGAAAGAAAAGTGTCATAGCGCGCGCTACGATTTTAACGCGCGTCACTTGACTGCGCTATGACGGATGCCATTGGCGAATAGAAAAAGGCCTAGTGTGGACAAAGCTATTGCGTCCTTGCGTCAGTCTCAAAAACATAATACGATTGTAGTACGATTGTTTATTTCTCTTTAAATAATCCCTGCGTTCCATTTGATGTTAAAAACGATGAAAACGGTCAAAACAGGAGGCATTTTGAGTTTTTGTTTTGTTTGAGTTCATTATAATATTATGTCGTACCTATTCACGAAAGTGAAGGAAAGATTTTTTGACATTATAGTAATAGTGCAAGTAAGCTTATAGTTAACAATCGTTTACTTTGTAGGTATTTTTCAAAGTTTTTATTTAGGTAGTTTTGTCAGTGATCGACTTTACCACCCCATAAAATTTAAAAAAGAATTAAATCACAATATAACATCAAAGTCATTATTCATCTTACATACAAAAAATTATAATATTATAGGAGCAGCACTTTTTAAAACAAGAAACCTGAGTTGCTCCATCACGTTCTTGACGACGCATGAAAAAAAAAACTTGTAAGTCGTCTCCATAGATGCTCTGTCCACATAGTGTTTCTTTGGCCGTAACAATCTAAAGGCGCCACGGGTCAACAGAGCTGTAGCACGGACCGAGGAGGGGCAACCCTCTTAAGGTGTGCTCACACTGCGCACAATCATTGGGATTGGGGACACATATTTGAGTGGTGTTTTCTGTTCAGATGATGATTGCGAGTTTTAAGTTTGAACCTGCGCTTATGGTGAAAATCTTTACAACACATTTTTGTCTTGCCTTGCGGTTTAGACCATATAAGCCTCTAAAACCAGGCCTAAGTAGACTAACGTAACGTAACGAATGATGTATTGTACCTACTGACGAAAAACATTTGAATAATTAGTGTGTCAAGGTAAAAGACGCGAGTAGAGGTTACAATAATATTATTTGCTAAATATTTAATAAACTGTGGACTCTCAGTTGTATGAACTCACCTTTGTCTCTCTTGTTTTAAAAGTTTCTTCATTTTCACTACATAACAAAGTTTCAACAATTTGTGTTCATATAATAAAGATAAAGAGTGAAAGTTTAGTTGTTACTGTTGTTTTTTGGCCTTTTTTGCACGATATCAATAATGGCAACAGGTAGGCACTTGAAATTTTCACAAAGGCCTTAAATATAATATATTGTGTACTTTAATAATTGATAATAATATTTAAATAAAATAAAAATTTAAGGAGGGAATTCCCATACAAAAAACACAATTTTTTACCTTTTTTTGCTCTATAACGGTACGGAACCCTTCGTGCGCGAGTCCTACTCGCACTTGGCCGATTTTTCAGATTTCACTTGTAGCAATTTCTACCACCAATTTATACCATCTTTAAGTCACAGAGTGGCAAGAAACTGCGTAAGACCGCGACAAGTGGCGCAAACTCGTGTCGGAGGCCAAGATCGACTTGGGTCGCTGAGCCATCCATCGTAGTAAGTACCTAAGTAATTTATACTGGACCAAGTTCATATTTTTCTTTCCACCCGTGATGTTGCAATATGGCCGCAGTATAAGGTGTTCCTGTAATTAAGTGTAACAATCATATTGCCTTACATACAAAAAATCTCCACCCCTAAATGCATCTAGAACAAAGAACAGTTGAAAACTCACAAAATCTCCAAAGTCCGAACTGAATAACGCACTTAAGAAAACAATATTCCACAAAAAGTTTGTCCAAAAGATATTAAGAGGAAGGCAGTAATTACGGGGCACTCAGAACTGTTACAGTTCATCCCGAAACTTCCAGGACCCCTCGTTGGGGTAAATTGTTCGAGATTTTGGGGGTCCAAATTGTTTTTGTGAGGAAAACGTCGTTATGGAGTAATGAATAAACAGGATATTGAAAATTTGTTTGTGTGGATGTTGTAGATTTAACCTTGTAAGCCGGAAATAGGTTGTGTTTTTCGAGTGTGTTTAAAATACTAGTTTACTAGTGTTGCTAGCAACTTCGTTAAGTCAACGAAATCCCTTTTTGGCGCAGGAATCAAACATTTTCCGAGATAATAACTATTATAATATTATGCCCTCTTCGGAGATTCAAAATGTCTTTGTTAACAAATTTTATCAAAATCTGTTGACAGATAGTTTAAATAGAACTTTCACACTATGTACAACATTAGTAATTAGTATGAATTACAAAAAGTCTATAATGTTTGAGTTTTATCACATTTGAACAGGAAAATCAAGTACCTTTTTTTACTTTGATAATTCTGAGACGCATTACGCAACCAGTGTTTCTGACATAGTCTACACTTAGGTAGTACGAAAGTGTACCAAAAAGTTTTTAAGGGTAAAAGGTCTTTCTTAAAAGACGTGTAGAGTGTTTGAGGCATATTAGAGGCATGTGCGGAAGTCGGAAGTGTAGAGCGGACGTTTTCCGGATAATTTAGCCCTCTCGAACCACGGGAGCGAACACGAGACTAGACGCAAGATGACAGTTCGTTGCAAGATGCAAAGTTTTACATTACTTATTTAAAATTTTTGAGCGTTTCAGTGTAGACAAAAATCTTTAAACTGCAGATCTATCACGATTAATCACCTTAATGAAGTCGATAATGATGCTCATGATGATGGTCTCAGGGCTGTAGTAATATAATTACAGGTTACTGGTTACATAACACATAATAGGATCTCGCGTGTTGATCCCTTAATCTCTGATTACCGCATGGGTGATGAGGCCTTACACTTTACAGCAACATTGTATGATAAATGTTAGTGTATGACAATTTACACGAAAAGGATCGTGATAGGAGAAATAGGTCAAGAAGGAGAAATTAGAAGGTCCCAAAGGGACCTTATACAAATATGATATATCGTATAAGAGTGGTAAGGTTTTGCATTCGTTGTGGATGATAGTACGAGTTGTTGCTCTGTATAATATTGGCGAATGAGGTGACAACTTAACTTGAATAGGTAACAGAAAACAAAGACAGATTTATAGGTTGGTTATGTTTCCCCGAACTGCGAGCGATTTACTTATTAAATTTCATATGAGATGAGAAAGTATAAAATTTTCGAATTTTGCGCCCTAGGACTGAACCAGTGTTGTTCTTTTTAATTACCATCAAAACACCAAGTAAAGCCAGTCCCAGTTAGATTGTATCAGATAGTAATTCAATAGTGGGTATGTTTCTCGCTCAACATTTTTTTGTGGTCAAGCTCACAAGTTACAAGTTAATAAACAAGTCTCAGATGACAAATATTTGGAGTCTCCCCTCGGCCAGGGGTTAGCCAAGTGTGAACTACTTCGTTCTAAGTTAATTTACCTTGGCCTTTTATAAAATGATCCTTATAATATCCTTGGCGTAAAGGTCAGAGGTTTTTATTTGCAGTGACGTGCATTGTAATGCGTCTCTATGTATACTTCGTATATGGCTTCACTTATACGCTTACAAGTTACTTACAAGTTACAAGTAAGTACAGAGTTTTTTTATCAATAAAATTAACAATAATCTACATTTACATCATAAACAGGCATTTGGCTACTTGTTAAGGTGACGCCTTGATAATTTGGCTGTAGCGATGTCCATTTTTCTCAGCAATGACTAAAGCTAAGAAATTAAAGTTCACTGTCAGTATTCATCATGTGACATGTCTTTGTCTTTGAATTACCCATAGCATAACACGATTGGTCAACTTTTATAACACAGAATAATCAATGAAAAAAAGGGATTCCTATTTTGGCAACAGAGGAGAGTGATATAAGCTTCCAAAATTTGTACATAAATTGGTTCTAGTATACACTTTAATTTTTCCATAGCTTATATGAAATGTATTTATGGTTTTTAAATTACGCGACAAAAACCATTTTGTCGCTACGCCCTTTCAATTTTTTGCTGTTCCATTGCTTGTTTTCTATGAGAGGCCGGACCAGCCTCGCATAGAAAACAAGCAATCTCAAACACATCCAACACGGTTTTTTACTTTAACATGGCGTCACCTTAACTGTATTTAGAAACTCCAGCGAAACAAACCATTGAAGTTTTTCTAACTTTTATCACACTTTTATTAAGACTGTAGGTACACGAGTAACATTTTGAATAACTATAGGGTACGTTGGGGTAACACGTAACATTAGGTAAAGTTAATTCAGAGACTCAGAACCAAGATAATCCACATTATCTTTATCGAAATTCTCAAGTTAAGGTGCTCCCAGACAGCAGTTATAATTATAACGTTATAACAGCGTGTAACATACGCTACAACATAACGTCAAATAATAAACGTGTCTTTTGTTATAATTTGTTAAAAAAGTTAAGGTGCTCCTAGACAGAAGTTATATAACGTTAGATAACATTTTTGTCTAACATTTTTTAACAAATCATAACAAAGACACGTTTATTTTTTGACATATTGTAGCGTACTATGTTACATGATGTTATAAAATGATATCGTGTTACACAATATTTTATAACGTTATACTATAACTGCTGTGTGAGAGCACCTTAAAAATATATGAGTTTGACATAGGTAAGCCGGGATTACAAAGCCCAAAGGACGATATCACTTGATGCTTTGTGTCAAATCCCAAAAATTTAACATTTTATATTATATCTATGAAATTGCCATAGCCTTTGTTGTTCTATCGCCAGAAGCGACTTATATGCTCTAAACCAGCTATACTCCACCTGTGGCCCGCATGTAGGTAAACTATTTGTAAAATTCACGCCCACCGGAAAAATTGTGCAAAGTAGTCGTTAGACTCATGACTCGTGAAAATTTTTCTACTTTTAAATCGCAAATGGCGGCCGGCGACACGTGGTTGTGGCCCGTATTAAAAGGTTGAGTGCCACTGCTCTAAACATTATCTGCCTCATTTTGCTTCAACATTCGATTAGGCACAGTTGCAAAAGTTGCTGCAATCGTCATTTCGGCAAAAAATGTATTTGAAATGTCTCTTGAGCCTATTAAACTTTAATATACCTGAATGTTACCTAATAATTATTGCTATACATTAGACACACCCAGAAAAAAGTTTACACACGAACAAACACACAAACGTTTCGGATTGCCCCCGGCCTTTTTGCGGAGATTACTAAAATCCAATTGTATTTAAGAATCGTACCTTGTACTTGATGTTTAATAATTTTGTAGATAAAGTTGAAATGAAGCGTTGTGCTTAAAGAAAAACATATAAGTTACTCATAAGATTCGTTGTTTCGGGATCTATTTTCATTGTTTTTTTTTTCAAAAACCTAAAGTACTGAATTTTATGGAAATCATGACACTCTACCACTTGATTTATCCGCTCTGAGCTCAGCGGACCTAAAATGGTCATTTTGCAATTCCTCTCAAATCAATTCAGAAAAATATTAATTGTTGAAACTGACGAATGTCAAATTAGTACGAATTGTGCGAATTACAAGACATATTAATTGCAAGCAGAGTGACCATTTTGCGATTTTCAAAAAATGTACCATACCTAATTTTATGTATTATGATTAATAATAATATTATGATACTGAAAAGCGACCATTTTAGCCCCGCATCTCTAAATAAATTTCGACTGTTCACTGGGGTATCAGAGATATAAATTTTGGTAAGTTAATCGAGACAGATTTAAATATTACTTTACAACTCTTCTCTCTCTCTCTCTCTCAGTCTTTACAACCACCTCAGGAAGTAAACTTTCCACCAAGAATAAATTATATAATATAATCACTTTTACAGCGCATAGGTATTTAAAATCATCTGCTGGCCCTTGTTAAGATCCTATTGAAATAGTTATTAAAATTATCAGACCACTTTAGGAAAAGCAATAAAATGCCGTAATTATAACATGCTAATACCACGTTAAATACTCATTAGAGTAACAATTATATCGTTAGAATATTTTGTTATAACATTCCATTACTTTTTATATCGTTTGGTATTCGGAATTTAGGAGGTATTTAGGGACTATGTTCTTGATAAATGAAATGTTATACATGAAAGTATGAAGATATCACAATTTTTTATTTGTAAGTAGTGTAGAAATTACATAATATTTTAATTAGTGTTAGAAACTTTACCTGTCATGTAATGTTTACCTGTCATGTAATTATTATGTTTAGCAAAGACAGGAGTGTAAGTTGGCACCTATAAAAATTGCAGTTGCATTCTTTTGCAATTCTACTGCGGCAAAGAATAAATACACTACGCGAAACTGCGGCTTATCCTACCTGCCAGCAGTAACTAACAAGGATTTTTTGCCAGCAGCAAAAATTATGAATTATTTTTTTCTGATTCAAATCGAATCTACCAAAATAAAATAAAAATCGCTGAAAACATTTGTCTCTAATTTAGGCCCGGTTTCTAATGTTTTTTCATCTAAGTTTCTATCTTTACTAGCGCCTTCTACTGACTAATGTCAAACAGCTACCAACCTCAATAACTGGGCATTATTTCTACTCCATACTTTCAATCTAATCGTACATCGGTGGCTGTGCCATTCCGCGCCATTTGACGTGCGACAATCGCTGCTTGCTCAACTGCGAATTGCGATGCTATTTGTGCCATTTCAAGTGACACACGGATTATAATTTTTTCATCGTCCGCTTCTAATTGCTACTGCTAATTTTTTTAAACAAGTTATATACAATGTAATTGATTGTACAGTGTACTGTCGGTTCTTGGTGGAAATTCATTTTAGACACAAATAAAACACAGTAATACTTGCACTTTTTCCACTATAATCATTGATTTTTACAAATTTCACTTAATCACGACTGGTATCGAAAACATCATCTTCAGGTGTACAGTTTAGTGTCGTAGTTGAACAAAATTAAATATAATCAAAACAAATATTAGGGTTGTCAGCGTCATGAAATTTTATACAATTTGGTAGAATTTTTCTAACGAATACGACTATTTTCTACTGAAGTTCAAATTAATATTTAGTTGGTTTTAGCTATTCTATATTGATAAATTAATAACGGTATGTCACATATACAAATGTCAATGTCAAATTTAAAAAATTCTATTAAAATATGTCACAAATTACTATAAAATTATTAAATGTCAAAAAAATTATACACAATATCGTTATTAAGCTAGTTTGACATTGTGTATAAATTTTTTTTGTAGAAAAATTCTACCAAATAGTATAAAATTTCATGACGCTGACAACCCTAATATTTGTTTTGATTATATTTAATTTTGTTCAACTACCGACACTAAACTGTACACCTGAAGATGATGTATTCGTAACCGGTCGTTGTAAAAATCAATGAATATATTAGTGTGTTTTATTTGTGTTTAAACAAGTTGTTTCTTCATACCGACCGAGATGCGAAAAGATTAAGTTAGGTTTAGTCGACTTGATTGAGGAAAAGAATGTAATATTCTGGAGCCACAGCAAGTTGTAAAGGTACTGATCTCACAAGCAGGAGTCTCCAAAAAGACGTAAACATTTGGACCAATTTTGATGAAAATTAGCAAAGATACAGCTGGTCAGTCCACCCGTGACCACGGCCGCTCGAAAGCAACCTAAACGTCGGGATTATCAAAAGTGCTCCGCGACAAAAATCCGTAATTTTTTAAACCCTATCTATGCTGAATATCAAAGATGCAGAGTACAAGCTATAGCGGGAAAATGCATAATTCCTGCAACATTTTATTTTACGCGTACTTAGCTCTTAGGACACAACTCGTTTATATTATTATACACGTTTAAAGCTAGTGCGTGGTAGACCGTAGAATGTGGGTAGAATCTACTAGATGGGCAAGATCAAGATTTATAGAACAAATATGAACAATTAAGGCTATCGCGGATTTGTCTTATCTGTAGATAGTGATCAAAATGGCCGACATCAAAAATGTCAGTAAAAACTTGTTTGGTACCTAAACGATTAAATCTTATAAGGCGGTTATGTCATGTAAATACTGTTTTGTATTCGAGCAAAAACTCTAAATAAGTGCGAAATAAATAAGTAATAGAAAAAACTTGAGTAATTTTTTCAAAATATGACCTAATAAAAGTGATAACCTTTTATTTATCCTTTACAATTTACATATTGTAATAATATTCTCACGTCTTTAAAAAACATACAAGTTCGGTGCTCAAAAAAGAAAATACATAAAATGGAATGTTCAAATATTCAAATAAAGAACACCGTGAGCACACTGGCGCCAACGTTCCGGACTTTTTTGAATCGATGTTATCCAGGAATTGGTTTGGTTTTCATCAAATGTTAATATTTCGATTTAAGGCAGATTTACGACCTTGGCTTTTAGGGTTCCGTACCCAAAGAGTAAAAACGGGACCCTATTACTGAGACTTCGATGTCTGTCCGTCTGTCTGTTACCAGGCTGTATCTCAAAAACCGCTATAAGTAGCTAAAGAGTTGAAATTTTCACAGATTGTGTTTTTCTATTGCCGCTATAACAACAAATACTAAAAATAAAATAATATAAATATTTAAGGGGGGCTCCCATACAACAAACACTATTTTTTTTACCTTTTTTGTTCGTAATCAATAATTCAGTAAAACTTTAATTATATTTATACTTTAATAATTAATAAATGCTTAATAAAATTTTAATAAAATTAAAATTTTAATAAAATTGAAATTTTAGGGGGGCTCCCATACAAAAAACACATTTTTTTGCTTACTTTTGCTCTACAGCGGTACGAAACCCTTCGTGCGCGAGTCCTACGCTACGCTACGCACGAATTTTGGCGCAACGTATTTGCTGGCGTCATCTAGTAATAATATAAAGATTAAATGTACGTTTTTATTCGTTCTTGTACGTAATAAGCTAAGAAATAACGATACATGTAGTGGTGACTGGTGTGTATTTTATCGCGTCGGGCCTCGTTTGCCCGCAGGGGGTCTTATAGACCACCCAGCCCAGTGTTAATGGTGGTTTTTATATAATTAAGCTTTATGTTTGTTTTATACACGTGGATGTACTATCAAAAGTATTCATAGGCTGTAGAACCACGGTATTTGTTGGGGTTATATCAGGTTAGTCATCTCTCTCTCATCTCAGCTCATGATTACACTTACCAAGTAGAGTGGTGAAATAGTGCTCTCGGCTAAGCATATTGACTGTCTCAACACTGTCTCGCCACTGTCTCAACACTGTCTCGCCACTGTCACAACACTGTCTTGCCACTCTACTCGGTAGGTGTAAATAAAGCTCTTAGATCTGTCAACTGCAGGGCTAGACCATAGATTATGTAATCCGTCCAAATTACATCCAGCACCATCTGTGTATTAGGAGAACTAAAGGTTGGTTGATTTGTTTTACTTCTCTACTCTATATTAAGTATAGGTAATTAAAAAAACATTATTTATTTGCAGATAAGATTTTTTTTAGGTATTTAAGAAAGTGGACATCCACTATCCAGTCTACATTTAATAAAAGTTAAGTAATCCATACTTAATATTATAAATTAAAGGTGTGTCTCTTTGATTATATACACGTGGTGTGTGTCTGTCTCTCTGTCTGTCTGTTACCTCTTCACGCCCAAACCACCGAACCGATTTCGTTGGGTATAGTATACCTTGAGTCCCGGGAAAAGACACTTTTTATCCCGGGAAAATGACCAGTTCCCCAATTACCGGCGATAAACTGGCGTTACGGAGTTGCGGGCGTCATCTAGTCATTTATATCTCTGAAGTCTGCGACCGTTAGTTACCGAATTTGGTTTAACGAGGCAACTTTACAATAATTACCTTTTACTACTTTATTGGTGCATTTAATGTGAAAAGGAATTTTAATTGTGTAATATTCATGGCAATAAAGTTAAGAAGCCATAATCACTTGTTCTCCCCCCGCTGCGCACACACACTGCCCACTGGTATTATAAGCCTCACACAGTTTGCAGGAGGTTTAACTTAAATCTATACTAATATTATAAATGCAAAAGTATCTCTGTATGTTTGCTACCTCTTCGCGCTAAAATAGATGAACTGATTTTGATTAATATGATATGGAGATACTTTGGAAGCGGGAAAAGGCATAAGATACTTTTATCCCGGAAAAATGTGCGGTTCCCGCGCAATAATCGAATTATGAAAGGCATCAAATAGTATAAAATAAAATTCTCGTGTTACGTTTTTTGTTACTGAACTACTTCGGTACGACTGAACGGTGGAAATTCGACTGAAAATGGTGTCCAACATAATATCATATTTCTTCAAACTTGAGATTTTTTGAGTTACAGAGTTGTAACTGGCCGTCGATATTATCGAATGCACATGACTAAACTCCCCAATATCGGTATTCAAATAAAATGTAGCTCGTGCTACAAAAAGTGTTCTAATTCATCGAAAACCGAGCGACACGAGTTCGCGGTACGCGGCGTCGTTTGAAGTCGCGGTGTTTGATGCGCCGCCCGCCTTGGGAGATCTAATTGACAATTTGTTAAATTAGCCAGTAATGTAGGACATGGATTACTAATTCTTCGTAATTCTGTGTCACCAACCGCTCTTGGCTGCGTCCACCTGAGTTATGTTGCGAGGATTATGTTTTAGAGCAGGGTTTCCCAAAGTTTGCGCCGCCTGGTGCGCCGTGGAAAGGCAAGAGGGGTGCCGCGAGTCAATCCTCAATCATTATCCAATACCACAAATATTATAAAACAAATTTTAATTAATGTAAATCCGGGACTGTATAATTAAATATTTTTTTATTACCTACTATTTACCTGCTTAGCCTTACTATAATCATGAATGGTGTTTGTTTATGTATATTTTTCTAATAGCTATGTAGAGTAGGGCGCCGTGACTAAATGTAACTGCGCCGCAGGCTGAAAAAGATTGGGATCCGCTGTTTTAGAGAGAATCAGAGAACCAATCGAATCGTAATATACATAATATTATGGCTAAGTAACTTGGCTACAAATTACGGGGGAGAATTCTGCTCTACATATCTATGGAGGACGCTGTAGCTGCAGTTAACTGTGTAGTGGTCAGTTCGACTTCGGCAACAACGAATCTCCCAGCTTACTTACTAATTACAGTGTTCCCAAAGTAACAATGCGCATAGAAATTTTCGAAAATTTTCGGCAACGGTCGTATTAGAAAGACGGTAGACGATATTGCATTTTCTAATTGAGCAGTATTGCAGTGTTTAAGATACATGTAAGTATTAGTCAAAGTTCGTCGTGATATTCCTGTAGATTTTAATATACGGTCTTTATTCACGGTCATTCATGCGCATTATTAATTTGGGAGTACTGTACAACTCCTCTTACCATTACCTCCTCCTATTTTCTTCCGATTAATTCGTTCGGTCCCAAGACAGCTTTAGCATGTCCCTCGGGCTCCCTAAGATCATATAAAAGAGTTTTCGTGGTTGGATACCGCTGTCCTGGCGACACAGGAGATACAGTGGTGGGAATGTGTGTGTGGTGGGCCAAAGTTCTATCTTACCTCTGATTAATTTCGTTGCAAGACCAAAAGACTGTTTTAATATTCTGAGATCATAATATCATTGAAGATTTATGTGGTTGGTTACCGCTGTTAATCCTGGTGGTAGGCACATACCTGTTAAAAAAAGAACTGCAGAAGAGCGAAAAGACAGCGCAGTGATTTTACGTCCTGGAGTGGTCCTGGTTACCAATTTCAATGAAGAAATCAAGTTCGTCAAGAATTTGACAACTTACTCCACTTACACAAACTTGACGGGCATAGACTCAAGGCTAGCTGGTGTCTATGACTTACGAGTATACTTTGCATTTCTACAACCATGTCTTTTTTGCTGATAGGTCTCATTGAGGGTGGTCCGACACGCGTTGTAAATTAAGTTTTCGTTTTCGATAAATATAATATCTAACCCCGCTCAAGTGATGTTCGTTTGGGAATAAATACATAAATAAGAGCAGACAAACGGACAAGGTATAAATAAATACAAATGGATGCTACTGGCGCCGCGGCCGCTCGCTGGCGCGCGCCTTTTCTTATTGTGTGATATGCGGACAGAGGTTACCATGGAGTAAACAGGTTCTTTTTTAATGTTTCCAAAAACTGTTATTTTAAGAACCTGTGCTGTTTCACGGCCAGCAGTGCAGCAAAGGCCTCCTTTGTTTTATCACCTGACTCTATGCTGTTCTACTGCTGAGCAAAGGCCTTCCTCAAGATCTTCTCGTTTGTTGATCAAGACCATCACACAAAGCTGAAATGATATAACAAGAATATGTTCTCACTTTATGCGTCTATTTCTTGGGCATAAGGCTAATGTCTTATTTTGTGTAAAAAGGTTTTCACATTCTTTTGTTTTATTCCTCTGTGTTATTTTGCTTTTATTTTTATAACGAAGAGTATTTATAAATTACATCTTACCTACATATTATAATTATTAATTGGAGAATAATATTAGTTTTCATAAAATATACAATAAAATACAATTTTGTAGAGTCGTGTCACGTGTGCTAAAAGAGCATCTTACCTCTTTCAACTTTATATTAATAATATAACGTTCGACTCCACGGCTTTCCCTGTCGCCTTTAGGCTTATCCGATTTATAAACGCAATATTGTATTTGTATAAAAACAATAGCCTTATTATTGGTTCCGAATCGTGTAGACAGGGTCTCGATCTTTTATTTTGTAGCACACACGCTAAAAACTACATTTCGTATCGCTAACCCTTTTGACCGATTTCAGAGGAGATTTTATCGATCAGATCTAGCGATATCGAAGTTTTTTGCAAAATTTGAAATTTTAAATATGGAACGAGTTTTTTTTTTGCTGCCGACATGTAAGCAAAGGAGTTTGAGTTCTTCGCCGCGTGTTTAGGTTCTGTTTTTGAAATGTTAGAAGTAAACCGCAGATGATTCCGCAGACTATAATCAAAAATTCGGACATAGCTAGTAGCTATACTTGCAGCTGCATATTATATTAAGTAATATTATAACCAGGCCAAACCTTTTTAAGGGGATAGTTAACAACTTCTAACCAGAAATCTACAAACGAGATATTTATTATCCGTGCTATGAAAACATAACTTTAATGACATTTCCTCAAGAAACCGGCCATTTTTCCGTGAACACACCCTGATCCCTGGAGCACCACTTAACCCTACCGCGACAACCCTTCATGTATAATTCCTCAATCCCTACGGGCGCTAATGTCACGCCTACACCACCTATTATAAACACTGCTTTTACTCATTAACATCGGCACCCGAAGAAACAACCTTAGCTCAACCCACCACAGTCCATTTTCGATAAACAACAAACTAGACCGAGTAATTCCGAGTTCTAGAACGCTTCTTGGAGCGTTCTCCGTGGTTCTTATTGCGTTGTAATAAGGTTGTAATAAATTATAAAAAATGTTTGAGCATAGGTGACAATAGTAGCGCCATATTGGTTTAGGGGAGGGTGGGGTGTAAGAGGCTTACGGCTTAATTGCGTTGTAAAAGTTGGTAAAATCGATATGTGTAGTTTATTCAAGTCGCTACCGTGTAATTACGGGAGGAACAACTGACGTGGAAAAAGATAATGTTCGGTTGTGAGTTTTCGGTTTATGCATAATTCAGTCGTGTTTGCTAGGCTGAACTAAATAATATGTAGTAAGAAATAGAAAATGCAGCGATAGATATTCTGTCAATTCATAATTATATTATGTACTTATATTATATTATGAGTAAATATATTTTCTCGGTGTAGTTAATAGAAAAATGTATGCATAGAAAACACTGTAGAAAATAAATAATCCAATTTATGCTCGCTTTGTATCAAATAAGACAAAGGTGCCTTCTATTTAGTAGGTATTCAGATTTATTATGCCTTGAAAATTTCAATCATGTGATAAAAAAGCCTTAAGTTAAAAACAAACTCTAACTAGACACAAAGAATATTTGTTATTTTCATTATTACATTTATAATCTCTTCACTTTTTAGAAACCCAGCCAATAATTGGTTCGAAATCGTCGTGGAGTGTTCAGCTGAGACGGGCAGTGTGCAGGCACTTGAGGCAATTCCGCAGGTCGAGTATATATTAGCCCCATTATACCCCACTCTCCCCCACCCCAACACCTGAAGGTGTCCAGTTTTACCCTTACCAAGGAAATAAGATTTTAATGATTTATTTTGGTAGAGCTGTTATAGATAATTAAATTATACAGACTTATTTTATACTATACAGTGTGTAACAAAACTAAGTTTGCTATACAGTCACTGATCTCTAATATACAAGTACGCTGGATAGCTGATACACACCTGCTTTTTGTGCCTATTTGAAGCGGAACCAGCGCCTCCATTATTCGGGTAGACAACTAATTTTGACGTAACCACCTATGATATTCTATTATAATATTAAAACATCATTGGTAACCACAACTAATAACAACAGTTGTCATCACTAGTATTAGTTCCAAATACTCTCACTACTGCTATCAGCGCCAATATGACGGCTTTCAAACGTCATTTTTACGTCACATTTAGTTCTCTACCCGAATAATAGGGGCGCTGATTCCGCTTCAAATAGGCACAAAAAATAGCTGTCATTTCAAAGGGAATCAGCTATCCAGCGTACTTGTGTAATAGACATCAGTGTATACAGTGTATAGAAATGGACATTAGAAATTATGGTAGGTACTTACCAGAGCACAGTCCAGAGGTAGTCGAAACATTTGACAAAGAAGCCCACGGTAATAGCTGATGCCCGATGCTACTACTAAAGTACCTAGTTGCAGAGCTACGTATTCATAAAATTGTAACCTCGCATAGTCAATATGTAATCGTTGTGTTCATAAAATTCTCTACTGCACATTTTTCAAGATTTAATATCAGAGTTCTGAGTACGAGATCTTGTCATAATTTCAACCTGAATAAAAGCTATTAAGACATAGAATTAGCAAACTAACCAGCAATGTTACTTTACCACCTTCTTAACGGTACTTCTACGGTAAATAGAAACAAACTCCAAACAATAATAAAAAAAGTTACGAAGGCCAAACTAGAATTTTTGATAACGATTATATTAATATAATCATAGTAGATACCTACCAAAGGTCAACTCTAGATTTTTTAGAGTAATTTGATGACTGTAAGAATTATAAATATAACATACAGTTCTAGGTATAAAGGGAACTAGAATTTTCAAATCTAGTCGAATTCAATTCGAGTTCGAATTCGACTTTCCTTAGTAAAGTCAAGGGTCAGTGGAGGTCGTGGGTGGCAGGGGGTCGCCTTTTGCCGCCACCGGCCCGCCGCGCCGTCCGCATTGCTGCTCTATTGGAATCCACGTGGAAAATCCAAGATTTTCTATTACAGATTAATCTCCTCTATTACTTGATATACGATTATTAAATTACTATGGGTTCGATAATATAGGAATGCATGCGAAGTCTTATTGTATTATTTAATCATGGATAGAATATTTTTCAATTGACATGCGGGGAAAATTTAAGCATAAAATATGATTATGATTAGTGTTTACTATCTGTGTTTACGTTCTAGAATCTACATTTTAGAGACCAATGCACAATGCTCAAATGTATAATATGAAAAAAAAACACTTCTATAAGTATTTCAAGAGACACAAACTTTAAGTATGAAGATATCGTCTATATCAGTGATTCCCAAAGTGGTCCAGGTCTCTTATGGACCCCCATAAGAGACTAGACGGGGGTCTACGTTGGCCCTTACAAAAAGATGGGAGTCCACAATAATTGTAAGCGGGGGTCCATGTAAATTTATTTGGTTAGCAGTGAATAACTTTTGTGTAGGCTTGATTTCACGAACGCATGCCACTTTTCTGAATAATCACTATCCTATTGTATTGTTGTATGTATGTTATTGTATGGTTCAGGAGGTCTGCAATATGCACCAACGTCCAACACCTTAAAAGTGGGCCAATGGAGTTTGGGAACCTCTGGTCTATATCATAGAACTTTCCCATCACAATATTTAGGTGAATAATAATTGATGGTCCAAACATCACGAAAGCCATAACACGTTAGTAGAGATAGATGTCTGACTGACTGAGTTACGACCTCGTAAAACTGACCACTTTCGGTAGTTTTAATTATGTTTACCCAATCTACCGCTAATTAGACACAACACAACGATATTAAATTATAGATTAATTAAGAATTTTAATAGAATAAGAAATCAAAATAGATTTTTAACTTATTTGTTAGAAGAAACTAACTTATTTAATAAAGTACTACGAGCGCCTTATACGAACGCTTTGCTTTAACTTAGTCCTCTTAAGAATTCCGCGAAAAACGTACATTTTTCCGCCAAAAAGAAGCCTCATGTGTCATGTCCTATATAAAAATCGGTAAAGTGATTCCTGTACCTAATCAGTGTGTGCACGTGCAAACAAAAATCTACCTTTATGAATACCTGTAGATACCTATAGTTAACAATTTTACCATATTTTAATTTTAAAATATAAGTTAACTTTCTAGAAGTTAGGTAAGCCACTGTTAATTATAAAAGAAGCAGAGATATACCTAAGAATTTTTCTGTAAAATATACCGTTTGATGATCCTCACTTTAAAGTAGCTTCAAGCTTACATGTAGAGATCTGTATGTAGATCAATTTAGATTTAGATCAAATGGTTATATAGATTTCACATTTTCAAAATAACAATCTCTTGTCATACTAAATTATTGATAAATAGAAAAAATACTGGCACCCACTTTCTGAATTTCTGAAATGCTTAACAGAAGTTACTTTATACATTCACTAGCATTTTGACTGGCTGACGTGAAAATATAACCAATCAACAACGCTGTTGAATAGATAGGAACTAGGATCCTGTCAAAAATCTCAGAAACTGGACATAAGAATGTTCTAACAGAGAAGTTGAGTCAATAGGCAGATGGCGGACCTACGTAATTTGGTCGCGTTACGTCGAACCCAGCCGATATTCACAAATAACATTGAATTGACAATAATCCGACCAAATGACGTAGGTACAGGCCTATGAATCCTTTTTTTCGATGGAATACCAAATACCATTTTTTATATGAAAAAGGGGGCAAACGAGCAAACGGGTCACCTGATGGAAAGCAACTTCCGTCGCCCATGGACACTCGCAGCATCAGAAGAGCTTCAGGTGGTTTGCCGGCCTTCTACGAGGTAATAGGGTAGGGGAGGGTAGGGAAGGGAGAATAAGGGAGGGTAGGGAAGGAAATAAGGGGGGCTAGGGAAGGGAAAAGGGTAGGGGATTGGGCCTCCGCTTCGGTAAACTCACTCACTCGGCGAAACACAGCGCAAGCGCTGTTTCACGCCAGTTTTCTGTGAGCCCGTGGTATTTCTCCGGTCGAGCCGGCCCATTCGTGCCGAAGCATGGCTCTCCCACGGTAAAAAAATATTTTTAGCCTTTACCCACCAACTGCGCATTCTAAGTTATATAATTATCTAAGCATCCTTTATTAGTCATAAACAGTCGAAGGCATCAATCAGCATGGATCATGGGAACACGGTCTCCGTTGATTGCTGTCAACTGGTACTTGACCGGCTCCCACAGACCACCCACATTAACCATGTTTTGCATTTTTTAATTAGTCGTGTGCCATTAATTTGTCTATGGTTTCAAAAAAAGTTGGTGCTCGATTTTCGAAAAAATACGCTGTGTAAGGTAATATTTAAATTAAGAATGTTTATCTACGGTTTTAAATTTAAAAAAAAGTCGCTGCTCGCTTTTCGAAAAGAGTTAGCGCCATTTATGGTAATATTCAAATTAGGAACTCAAAAGGCGTTTGGTTGGAAATAAATATTGATACTTAAATCAGACAAGACGTACCTAATGATTACATCATTATTCATTATAAGCAACGGTTCACATTTTTTAATCGTAGAAAATTCATTACTTATTTCATATTTGCTTTTATAGTTCATGAAAGAAATGTTTGGTTTTAAAATCCGTTTTAAAATCCATTTATAGATTTTAAAACCAAAAATTTCTTTTATGAACTACAAAAGCAAATCTATACTTAAAATAATAAAACTGTAGAAATGAAAATTCTGTACATTAAAGATATTCAAAAAATAATAAGCAGGGGGTGTTACTACATCGCTATAGAAGTCAAAAATGTGGTTAGTTTTTTGTCTGTCTGTCTGTCTGTATGTTTGTTCCAGCACCATACGAAAACTACTGATCCGATTTGAATGCGGTTTTCGCAGAGATATTGGTCTTCTTCCAACTTAACATCTGGTGTATAAAAAAATTTCCCCCCACCCCTCTAAGGGGACAAAAGAGAGGGTCAGATTTTTTCAAACTTTTTTCTTTAATACAAAAACTACTGATCCCATTTGCAAACGGTTTTCGCAGATATATTTGTCTTCTTTAAACTCAACATCTGGTATATAAAATTTTACCCCCCACCCCTCTAAGGGGACCAAAGAGGGGGTAAGATTTTGTATCAAACCTTTTTTCTTTAATGGACTTACTTCATATTATTTACTGTATTTTCCAACTCAACATTTGGTGTATAAACCCCCCCCCTTAGGGGACAAAAGAAGGGAGAAGATTTTGGATCAACAGATGAAGTAGAAATACTTTATATGGCAAAACAACGTTGCCGGTACAGCTAGTATGAAATAAGTGATTATAATCATCTAATACCTATAACTACCTAACTTCTGTCTAGACGACCTTACACACTTCATAATAAACAGCTAAAGTATGTCTCATTACCATAAGAATATAATATTTTAATCAGGTGATCTAAGATGGCGGCCGAGATTTAATAAGAAGCAGGCGCCGCCGTCCGATTCCTTAGTACACTGGCTTCCAAACTTTCACAATATTATTTCATTGAGATCTAATTTTCCTGAAAAAAAAGTTTTTAGTTATTTTTAAGACCTGTAAATTAAGTAAATCAAGAATTCGGTGAGACAAAATGTCATAATTTATGACATGACTCATAAATCATAATATACCTACTACCTAGTACCTACATACTTTTAGTTAAATAATTTAAATTACTTATTGGCAAAAGCCATCGAATATCTACGCCAGCCTTTCCCAAAGTGGGCGATAACGCCCCCTTGTGGGCGCTGAAGTCTAAAGGGGGCGGTGTGGGACCCTGAAAAAATGGGGACGCCTCTACATTGCGCCCCCATTTTTTCTGGTTTCCGGAATTCTTAAAAGGGCTAAGTTAAGGTGACGCCGCGTTAAAGTAAAAAACCTTGTTGGATATGTTTTAGATTGCCGGGCCGGCCTCTCATAGAAAACAAGAAATGGAACAGCAAGAAATGCTTAGGGATCGATTTATTTCATCTGGATGCATTTTAAATTGAAACAATTGGGGCGCTAAGACATAATTTGTCCTCAAAGTGGGGCGTGGGCAGTAGCCAAAATAAGTTTGGGAACCCCTGATCTACGCTATAAACTACTATTATTTTACTCTACCTACATTATGACAGGTGTAAATATTATGTAGGCTTTAATTTATAACCTATAAACACTGTAAGTGGTAAATCTAGTAGTAGACTTCCAACTTTAATTAATATTCAAACTATTTAATGGTTATGGACGTTTCATGGGTTTGTCAACTGCGTAAGACCAGTATTTTATTGGTGTCATAATTGACCATTTTAGGAATGCAAAGTGAACGGCATCGTAAAATTAGCTTCTTATTATTACCCTTCCATTTAAATTTAATGTTTTTTGATTATTATTTGATTATTATTTGATTATATATTTATTTTTTCTTCCTATTGACAGAATGGGCACGAATGGGCAGGCTCGACCGGAGAAATACCACGTCCTCACAGAAAACCGGCGTGAAACAGCGCTTGCGCTGTGTTTCGCCGAGTGAGTGAGTTTACCGGAGGCCCAATCCCCTACCCTATTCCCTATTCCCTCTTAAAAGGCCGGCAACGCACCTGCAGCTCTTCTGATGCTGCGAGTGTCCATGGGCGACGGAAGTTGCTTTCCATCAGGTGACCTGTTTGCTCGTTTGCCCCTTTATTTCATTAAAAAAAATGGGAGTGACATAACGCAATCGTAATAATATCGCCTTTACGCGCGACTTCGCTGGTGTGATATTTTGATTAAAAAAACACTTACAAAATAATAATTATTATTATTATATACTATTATAACGTGGCTCTTACCGGTGTAAGAATTTAATATTTATAAAATCCGAATCAGTAGATTCAGTGATTATCAATTACAACGTCACAATCACAAGCTCAAAATGTTACCTCATCAAAAATAATTTATATATTATTACTTAATTAATATTAACAAAGGATATTCGAGATTTCTACTTTTTTAAGCATCATAAAATATATTCGTGGAAGTCCAAGTACCAGACCTATAGTATACGAATATTTATCATACCCTACAGGGGGCTTCCATAAAAAAAACAATTAAAAATGTAGAGTCGAGCAAAGTTTGGGAAGCGTTAGAATGCGAAGGATATAGACAGTGTCGATGCGGTCGAAAGATTTAGGATCCAAAAACAAATGAAAAACGTCGGCTCCCCGGATTCTTACAAAACTACAGAACGTCGAACAAATTCATTTGATCATTTCGAATTTGTCAGAAGCCCAAGAATTTTTCGAACGAACGAACCTTTATTTTAAATTCCCCAGATTTTTTGTTAAACACGGTTATGGTATTTCTAGAATTCTCGCTGTTCCTGGTGGTTTCACAACAAACTAGAATTTTATGTAAATCAATTTTTTCATAATATAGGTAAGTTTTATTTCTATAACAATAATACCTAATGATGATTTGAAATCTATCATCAACATTTAAGAAGTTTTATTTAAAGAAAATGGGTAGGTACTTCATGTTTGACTAAAATAAAATATTAGTGTTTCACTTTATTTAGTGGCAATATTTAAATGTGTTAAAAATTCGTAGTGTTATTAAAAAAAATGGCAACACAGTCCGCAAAGAGTCAATAATTTCATATTTTGGGTAGTGTTAATATTACTGCGTGTGTCTGTGTACTATACTGTGCAAGCGGCACTAAAAACCGTGATTCAAAGTACCAGAATCGGGCCAACTTTTTATCACTTAACACTGAAACACCGTCCTGCCGAATTATACCCTCGCTGTACTTACGTAATACCGGTCCAACCATTTCGGTCGCAGCTCGATTTCAGCGCATACATTATTCACGAGTCTGACAGTCCCTGAATCTATCACTGCGGCTGCTGAATCATGACGTTTAATCAATTATCGCTTGTGCTTCTGACCGTATTTGGTGACTTGTTTGAGATATTTTTTTAGCTTGGGTCGTTCGCGCAACGTTAATGCATTTGAAATAGTAACCGCCGCCCTCGAAGAGAATTCAATAATTTCTTAACATCAATAAAGAGTTGGAAAGAGTATGTATGTCAGAAACTTTGCTATCCTGCATCTACATCTTTTACGGATAGTTTATGTTTATAAAACTACTAGCTGTCCCGGCAAACGTTGTTTTGCCATTTAAAGTATATTTTATCATCAGTTGATACATGTTTTACCCCCTCTTTTGTCCCCTAAGAGGGTGTGGGGAGGGAAGGTCATACACCAGATGTTAAGTTGAAAAACACAGTTAATACCTAATATGAAGTAAGTCCACTAAAGAAAAAAGTTGTATACAAAATCTGACCCCTCTTTGGTCCCCAGAGAGGGTTGAGAGGGGAGGGGGGGAGGATTTTTATACATCAGATGTTGAGTTGGAAGAAGACAAATATAATATATCTGTGAAAACCGTATGCAAATCTGTGAAAACCGTATGCAAATCGGATCAGTAGTTTTCGTGTTAAAGAAAAAAGTTTGATACAAAATCTGACCCCCTCTTTTGTCCCCTTAGAGGGGTGGGGGGAAAAAATTTTATACACCAGATGTTAAGTTGGAAGAAGATAAATATATCTGCGAAAACCACATTCAAATCGGATCAGTATTTTTCGTGTGATGCTGGAACAAACATACAGACAGAAAGAGTGACAGACAGACAGACAGACAAAAAACTAACCACATTTTTGGCTTCTATAGCGATGTAGTGACAAAGGTGTAATTTCGGGTGTCATTTCATATCTTTTATGTACAGAATATTCATTTCTACAACAGAATATTTTCTTCCTCCCGCACGCGCTTTGGTGACGCTCACTATCGTAATATTTTAATTTCGCCATAATTTCAAAACCAAACGTCCAATTTTAATCATTCAAAGACCAAATATTATCTACATAAACTGTACTTAGTGATAAAATAATTTATTTTGATAAGGATTAATAGCGTCAGTAAAATATATCCGTTTAAATTTATTCCAAAAAAAATTTAGGATTTTTAAATAAATAAATGGTTATTGTGCCTCACTCGACATAGATAGGTATAGTGTGTCGCGGACTTTTTTGTAGATATTTATAAGATCTACAATTACTTAGAACATTTTATGGTTCTATCTTTTATAGTTTAGGCAGCGTACGCAAAATAAGTAACTTTTCTAGCTGATTTTTTACACCTTGCGTCCGAAAAACTCAAATATCTTACGGAACCCTACTTTTTTCCAAAATAAAATGTAGCCTATGTTCAGCAGAAATAATGTGAGATTTCAATAGCAAAAGAATTTTTCAAATCGGTCCAGTAGTTTCGGAGCCTATTCGACTCAAACAAACAAACAAACAAACAAACAAACAAACAAACAAACAAACAAATCTTTCCTCTTTATAATAGTAGTGTAGATTTCTTTATAATTAACATTTAATATTGAATCATTACTCATTACTTGTATAAAAATTGTAGCAATTCATCAGCTTGTACAGTGTACAGTTGTACACGCCAAATGAGATGCAGAATATATTTTTGCTTAGAATAGCTTCATTAGTTTTTGCTAACTACGACTTGTGGGTCCAACTCCTCATATTATGGGGTACATGCTGTCAATTTGCTACAATCATTAAGACGTTATTAGGTATATGGAAAAACTTTTTTAGTTGTGTAAGAAACTATCCATATTAATATTATAAAAATGTGCCTGTCTGTCGATTATTCTTGACAGTCAGATACACTTTTATATTTATAAATTAACTTGTCATGATGCTTAAACCGCTCTACTAATTTTGCTGAAATTTCCTATTAAAATATATGTATACTTTTAGTGACAGAATTGGACATAGTCAGTATTTATCCCGGAAAGAAATTCGATTCTCCCGGGACATTTCCACCCAACGAAGTCGCTGGCAACGCCTTTATAAAAAAGCGGCCAAGTGCGAGTCGGACTCGCGCACGAAGGGTTCCGTGCCGTTATAGAGCAAAAATAGGCCAAAAATTGTGTTTTTTGTAAGGGAGCCCCCCTTAATTTTTTATTTTATTTAAATATTATTATTAATTATTAAAGTACAATTATGTTTAAGGCCTTTGTGAAAGTTTCAAGTGCTTCTGCCTCTTATCATTATTGATTACGAGCAAAAAAGGCCAAAAAAATCACGTTTGTTGTATTGAAGCCCCCCTTAAATATTAATTTTATTTTTATTTTAGTATTTGATGTTATAGCGGCACCGGAAATACACAATCTGGGAAAACTTCAGAACTCTAGTTATAGCGGTTCTTGAGTTACAGCCTCAAGACATACAGACAGACAGACAGACAGACAGACAGACGGACAGACGGACAAACATCGAAGTCTTAATAATAGGGTCCCGTTTTTACCCTTTGGGTACGGAACCCTAAAAACCACAGCCGAACATAGAGCCTTCTCCTTCTTTTGGACGTCGGTTAATAAAATGTTTGTCCTTTTAAAGTGCCTGCTTATAAGGTAATTTACTTGTCGATCTGCTTGTTATATCGTGCGGTAAAAAGCGCACCACCCAATGTTACCGATACGCTGTTTTTGTCGTGATTATTTTAGTGTTAATTAAAATTGTTGCCCGCTTTGTCGGCCGTGCGGTAGGTGCTTTCTTTAAAATGCAAATGTTCTAGCAATTACTCATTTTAATAGGTTTCTTGTATATATTTGTGCGTTTATCTCATTAAAACTTTGTTAAATATTTACTTATTTAGGTAAATAATTACATGCAAAGCTTTGAAAGTTTTTATAACTTATTTAAAAACTACCAACTGAACTAGATGTTGTACTTGCTGTACTACTTAATTATTTAGTTTAATGACGCTTTAATTTTAACGTCACAATCCACTTTTAATTATCCACTTTTAGGGGAAAAAATTCTGTTTGACCTTGAATGTAAAATTTGACAGCTTTCAAACAAGCAACTTTAAAAAATTGGTGTTTTGGGCGAATGCGGTGAAATCAAACGTCTCATTAGTGATTAACTACTGTGATTATATCGCAGGTGGGTCAACAGGAAGTAACAAATCATCAAATCATCATGGACCATCTGTCATGGCGAAGATCGTTCAGTGTTGCCAGCTAAAAAATGTACAAGGAAAATAAAACAGATCTTGTTGAGAAAATTTGAACGAACTCTACATCGTACAAAGTCTGATTCATGACATAATTAGAGTAAGAAATTGATGTATCGGAATTAAAATAATTTACCGATCAGAACTCAGAACTCAGCAGTGCAAAAATGTATAACGCCTTATAAATAATATAGATAATAAATAATAATTAATGAAAGATATACATTCTACATGTACATATTATTTCGAAGCTCCCCAACAATTGGGAGTGCGAAAATCCTGGCAACACTCGCTTAAAATTCATACTGACCAAACGTACCGTTCTATCACGAAAAGGAGTAACTTTCCTCACCCAACATAATCAGTACGGTGAGAGGGATAGCATCATGCGATTCGAACGAGCAAAGGAGACGTAAGAACCAGTCCACAATTAAGCAAAAGAAAACAGAGATATACTTATGTGGATGTAAAGAAGTGGAAGGGAGACGGACGTCACCTGGGTGGCCACCCCCCACGGTTGGCCGATGACCATAAAAATGAGTATAAAATTGAAACATCAATATAATAAGCAATCAACGTAGGCCAGACCAGGTCTAATTATACGGGGCGAGCACGAGTTATAAATTACGAAATATACAGATTGCTCCAAAATCGAATACGCCATAACGTACTTAGCTGTAATTTCCGTTGATTTCGTACGTAAATACGAATGCGTACTGTACGCAAAATAGGCTATTAGAAGTTAGATACTATTTACATTGTTTAAATGTGTAGACTAGAATAATTAAAGAATATTATTCGCTATTAACTTTTTCAAGCCAGACGAAAGTAAAGACAGTATAGTTTCTTCCAGATGACAGAATATGATATGTATAATATTTGAACAAAGCAAAACGAAAAATAATTTATCTTTCTTACTAATATTATATTTAAAAAATATATGAGAAGGTTTGTGAGTTTTTATATGTTCGTTAGTCGTCTTATCGGAAATCATACTAATTTATTTTTACTTTGAAACAGCGGGTAGCACCGTGGGGAACAGCTAGTATATTAATAAAGTACTTATGCATTAGGAATTATAGGCAAGACTTACTTTTTACTTGTCACTTCTTGGATTTTTAAAAAAGTTTAAAAAGGTACATTAGTCTGCTAACTCTACCTTTGGTCTGTGCTTTGGTGTCCACTGATAATGTGTAATATACCACTAGTGGATTAATATTCTTGATTAGAATATATCAATGTACTACGTCTTATTTAACTTTAAAATATGTAACGACCATAATTAAAAGAACTAGAAAATGTAAATATTTGGAAGTCAACATGAGATATTATAAGTACATTCATTATTAATTTTAAATATATTTCCGTTGTCTGGTACCCGTAACACAAGTCCTTCAGGTACTTACCATGGGGCCAGACTGACGTGGTGTAAAGCGTCCATATAAGATATTATTATTATTATATTATTATTTATTAGCTCACTAGTATTAGTAAAGTAATCACAGCACACATCTGCTGTATGTGTGCTGTGATTACTTTACCCTTCTATATTCGTCTGATTGGGTCCCAGGAAATCAAATCTGGTTTAGTAGTAGTAAGTTTAGCTTAAAAGTGAAGAGGTAACAAACACACAGACTTACGGACAGAAAGACAATAATAATATAACATACACTATAAAACAATGATTACACTACCTCATCTATTAAAACTTTTTTATGTAAATGAAGAAACTCTCAAGTCTCAACACCCTGTATCCAAAGGTTGTTGTCATAAGAGGATAATGTGTATGATTAAGTTTTGGCTCCGGGCAGTAGGTGCCGTGGTATTCAGTTTGTTGGTTTTTGACCCACGTTTTTTGACCCTCTTTTTTGTCCCATCCACTTTGGGATGAGTTATTGGGTTCGCCGGATTATCGTTGCTTCAACACGTCGGTAATGATAGTGTGCGTGATACTGTTAGCCTGCCAAGGACGAGTGTTATCTATACTAATCGCTCAAGAACCGCTACTTGAAAAGATGGTGATATTTTTATGTGATAGGGAAACAGACGATTTATAATAATGTTTCCTATTAGCCAAGGGTTTCTAAAGAAGCACTAAAAATTTTAGAATTTCAGGGCGCGTCATATTTTATTCTTATTTTACTTACACTCATATCTCTGTGCATCTGTGAGCAATGAGAAAAAAAAGCTGTCTTTTTCTATTTCTGTTTCAGCTTTTCAGATAAATACTTAAGAAAGGTGGAATTAGAGTAATCTTCGTGTATTTTAATTTATAAGGGAAGGAGTTTAAATGTTTTAAATGGATAACCAAAATTGATATTTTTTAAAAACAGCTCCGCGCAGCCTCGGCCGTCTTCTATAGGAGTATCTAAGCACAGTCTACGTGGGACTGTTTTATATTTTTAAAATTTAAATAATAAAGATTCCATATTTGTAAGTATCAATGATACTTATGGTTGGTCCTAATGCTTTCAGGTCGTTTCTAATTCGTCTCATAAACATACCCCTTGTGAGTCACCTGCAAGGCAAAACCTGTGGGCAAAACCCTTATTTGACATTCCAATCCACATCGAAATAAGCATAGGTTAGGATTAGATCAGGTGGTAATTAGTGTACCGGGTGATCGTGCAGTGGGTGGTAAGTCTGGTAAGATCGGTCGATGTAGATCGCTATCAAATTGCCGACTCGTGACTGCGAGATAATGTCTCTCTCCGTGCCCGCTGCTTAATGACATGCTTGTGACCTTTGAAGATGAGTTATTGGTTTCGCGATTATTTTGGAAAATATGAGCGCCATCTATTGGTAAAAGTTTTCAGTAGTTCAGGATTTTCAGTAAGTTAAATACGCTGTAAAGGGCTACTAGTATTTAGGTACTGGTCTGTGCGACTACTGATGTTTCCGTAGATGATATATGGTGTCGTATTTATGAGGCCCACATTCAAGTTCTCTGCAATCTTATAAGGTTTATTAATAGGTAAGTATATGTTTAGAATTTATGTATATTATGTAAGTACACTGTAACTAAAACAACATGCTTCTGACCTTGTATTGCATTTATAGAGGTCCACCGCAAAAATAAACAAATATCACAAGCAAGGTTCTTAAACGTTGTGGAAGTTGGAACCACACACCTTGTTCATGATCAACAGGCATTCCAGGTGATGACGGTATTTGAAGGTATTTGTAATCAGGTTTTGGGTATAACGTGGGTATAACGCTAATGGGCGTGTAATTTGTGAGTATAAATCACGGCAATAGACATATCGGCGAGTCGCAAACCGCAGTCGCCCGCAGCGCCGCGCCGGTGGCTGAGACCAATCCGCCGATTATCACCTGCGAGCCGCACAGACGTGACGATGGAGTGGACTCTACATAATACGTATTCATTTCACGAGTCCCACTATGGACAGTTTCGGTCGAAGTAAATATTTAGTTAAATATCATGCTATCTTTATTGGAGAGCCTTGGGAGAGCCTATATAATATTATCGAAAAGTCTTCATGGAAGTAATGGTATTTGAAATTAGAAATAATCGTGATGGCGTAAGTAGTCACAGTCTAAGTAAATTCGGAAAGAAAGAAGTTTTAAATCTCATCCGCCATTGTATCAGTTTTTTCGGACGTAAAGATATTTCTTCTAGAATCTAGAGCAAAAGAATAATTAACAATTTAATACCAATTTATGCTATCATGGAATTTTATTTGTTATTACTTATTAGGTAGGTACTAGGTATATTATTTCTGTCACCAGTCCGGCTTCGTAACACGTTAAAATAGGGACGATGACAAGGTCAAAGATTAGCGAATTTTGTTAATAAAATAAAGAAATAACGGTAAAAAATAAGTGTTCCCAAAATTTCAGCTCGATAGCGTTTGTACTTTTTTTGTTATGAGCTTTCAAAGTTGGATAATCAAGTCGAATTTTTTTTCAATTAAATTTCTTAATATTTGTATACCATTCGATAACTTATGCAATTAAAAGCAACTTTTGTTATGAAACCACTTTCATAAACGCAATATTTAATATACCTATCGAACAAAGTTCTCTCCCGATACGTACAAACTAAGAAAGAGTGACGTCAGTCTTTCGTACTCACTTTGTATGGAGCGTTTCGGGCAGGTCGATTTTATGAGATGTTTGAATTGTCATATCTTGGTGAATTTTTAAGCTATCAGAGTCATTTTTTCAGTGATGTTTCTATTTTTTAAGGGTCTTTCAATTACCAATAAAAAAAAAATAGTCATCGAGCCTATTCGTTGGCGAATCAGTTATTAAATACAACTTTCGCTATGCTACGAAAATGCTATTACCCTAGGGTAGCAGTGATTCACTAAAATTATTATTATGTAGCCACTCCGCGCCTCTGTTTCGCTAAACAAACCGTCGGTCGTGACTCCAATCTCGCTCATTATCGACTTTGCCCTGGTAAAAGTAAATAATCATTGAGACGCCACAAATTGACTGATAATCATAACGTTATGGGTTCGGGAATATAGATATTACGTCGTGGGTGGCGACGACACCATGGGAGAGGATGGCGAATTGTTGAAAGTCATGCATCAAAAATAAAAACATATTCTTTGTCCAAGTTGGTATCTAATAGGGAATATTAGATCTAATAGGGAATATTAGATGTAAAGGTCGAAGCAGAGGGCGCTACCAGCACATACAGTAAACAATCCGACCAAAATCCGACATGTTGCACAATGGATTTGTCCACATTGTGCCTTTTTCTGTTCGTCAAGGGCATGCGTTATAGCGCAGTTAACAGCGAACGTGAGGTATGCCCGTGACGCGCGTTGAAATCGTAGCGCTCGCTATGACAATTTTTTTAAAACGCGGGTATCTTTGACGCATTCAATTATTGAATATGCCAAACGAAAGTTGAATAAAAAGAAGATGACGAAAATTGAAGATGAAATTGTATAATGTGGACATAGCTATTTCCATGATTAGCTATTAAAGATTAGATTAGTCATAGCGAGCGCTACGATTTCAACGCGCATCACGGGCATGCCTCACGTTCGCTGTTGACTGCGCTATAACGCATGCCCTTGACGAACAGAAAAAGGCACAATGTGGACAAAGCCATTGCACATGTCATATCAACTTTGTCAAACGAATTTTGTATTTCAGTTCTGCGTTATGTCCAGCATTTGCATTAATAGTGTTTTTGTAATATTTGTCGATCGCCTTTGTGATTCGAGGATTATATTTTGTAATAAGTTCATCGAGATTATATATTTAAATATACCGTATTATAAATTAATAGCTAAGTCACGCCTTCATATCTGATTAAATTAAAAGTTAAAATAAGAATTAGCTTACCCATTTCGATAATTTTCAACTAAAATTACTATTCAGCATTTAGTACACTTTGTTAGACCGAAATGATTGTGATCACCGAAATGACCGCAACGACCGCGGACTGTCAATTTCATACATGACTTCAGCAGGGAGATGAGGGTGTCGCTACTCGCTGGTCAAACGCACGGGGACCGCGTCATTTAACAAGGAGAGTCAGCAAAAAAAATGTGCCAACGCCCAACGGTATAATAAACCAAGTAGCTAATCCTAATTGACAATAAACAAATTTATATAGCTGCCTGGTCTTAAACCTATAGGTACTTTTTGACGGTCCTGACTCCTGTCTTGATAAGGATCGAAAAAGCCCTGCAAAATACTTTTCTCCGAAATGTCTGGCCAGCTTCGTGGCATAATAGGATGCTATTAATGACAAATTTGATTTTTAAACGACTTCCAAAAAGGAGGAGGTTATTAAATACTACAAATGCCAATACTAGGACTTTCTGTATTTTGAATTTTAATTGTGCCAATAATTGGGCGTTCAAACTTACATATTATATAACTTAAAATAAAAAATGTTACACTACAGCCACTTATTACCATCCTTCTAATGAGGTAAGTACATATAAAATTATAAAAAAATGTCGTATTATTTTACTTTGAAATCTATACGGTATCAATAACAACATTATAGGTAGCGTACAGAAGGCCTAAACGTCTTCCAACCGCTGTTAATGAACCAACAGTATTTTTCAATTAAGTCATTAATTTTCATAATTGCTACCATCAGTCAGTTTTTATTTCGAAACCCTGTTCATAGTAGCTCGTTTTAAAACTAATTTCAATACTCGATCTTGATTTTACTAATCGCAACTACTTTTTTCTACCGTCAATGTCGATCTTTATCAACGATACTGGTTTTGAAATCGATAATTAGGGTTCCGTAGTTAAATTAATGTGGCCACTCTTTCACCCATGGATAGTACAAGCGATTAACAACGTTTAGAGGGATAAATTCGCCCATGATCAATTTAGATTGTGCATTGGATAGCTTCGAAACCATCGTAGCAATAATAGTTGTTCAACGTGCCCTCTCTGATTTTCTGTCTTTTTGTACACGCGACTCTACAGCTTCGAAGTACAAGGTAGAGAAAACTTAGCTACGCGCGTTAATTTTACTTTGTTCGTGTTTAGCAGTAAAATCAATAGTGATTAATGCAAAAAGAGACAATAAAAACAAATAACTTATCTTGATAAAAGATTTTTAATAAAAAAATGTTACCGTACACAAAAATCACAAACACAACAGCACCGTGGCGCGCGGCCATCTTCATGCCCTAGCGGAACCCACATCACTTTCCACGACTCGCACTTCAATAGTTTTTAATTAATACCATTTACAAAATGTATTCGCCACGGTCATAATTATCCAATCATTAAATGACGACACACGTTGACAAATAACAAGCGACGTGTGTATGCGACAAGCTTTTTGTATTTGTCTATCAGATGTTTATATTAAACTGTGTTTATAAGCTAGTAGTCAAACTTCGAAGAGACTTTAACTGATAGGTAGTCTTTTTTCTTAAATTTACATAGACACTTTAGTTAGGTATAATAAGTGTAATGATGACTTTTTTATAAAATATTAGCTGTCCCGTCATACATTGTTTTGCCATATAAAGTATTTCACCCATTTCATCAAAATAGATTAAATCGTTTAAGAGGGAACGCTAGTACAGTAAAATTTGAACGAAGAAACTATTGCCATCACGCTTCACCCTGCGCTGGCAGGTGTATTGTGATAGAGACAGATACAGTAAATCGAGGTATCGTATTCCTCTAATTTCTCCTTCAAAATAGAGCCTATCTAATTATTTTTTTTAAATATCATCAGAAAGGGTGAGTCTATGCCTCTACGTTTTTATTTTACCTTAAAGATCTTTCATGATGAGGGTTATGATTTTGACCTGTATTCTTTTTTATGTATATAGATCATAAGCATTGGCTTAAAAAATTCGTTCCGTTGGTCCTTGAAGTTGAATGTCGTCGGGAGTTTCGAAGCGATTAAGGAGATATTAATTACTTAAACGAATAATAATAAATAAAAATCCCACTAAAATATTTTTTGTTTAAGTCTTTCTTTTGAGCTATGGCCCATGATGGATAACCATACATCCCGTTATGACAGTGAAGCTGTCAAAAGTTAATAGGATGCACTTATACAATCAGTGCAATAGCCAATAACAGACGATTATTTCCCTCTATCTGCGGCACTCAGAGACGAATATTAATTACATAATTGTATTTCAATGAAGATTTTAACATAAGCCTCACCCGTTATAATAATATGTCAAACTTTACGAAGTCTAATTTACCCCGGCCGCACATTGTCCGAATTCTGATCAGAAACAGTTGAATTCCGCCGGACCGCCACCCCGCACATTATCCGAAATATCCTTCCGGCGAGTTCTAGCTCACTCGGCTCAGTACAAAATGTAAGAGACAGCGCAGACGTTCAACTGTTTCTGATCAGAACTGTCGTATAATGTGCGGCCAGGCTTAAATTCACAAAATATATTTTTTTTTCTGCCGACCGTACGACACAATCGGCGCTTATTTTCACTCGCATTAGTCCAGTGAAGGCACAAATGAAATATGTTCGTGTGACGTCTCCATCCCTCAGAGAAGGGCAAGGGTCCCTCTACTTACGTGATTGGTATGCTTTCATCATATTAGATTATATAACTTTTTAGGGCATTATCTGTATGAAAATATCGGGCTTAATAACAACTGTTCTTCTTTAAACTTCGAGTTATTTTACATTGCGAAGTGCCGCGTCAATACAACGCTTGAATCAGAGATTTAAATTTGGAATAGGATAGCCTAACCATTTTCAAATGAGGTTATTAAAATTGGAATAGATAACTGCGGGAGAAAAACCTGTCAAGTCAATATATTCTTCTTTCTTCTTCAGTTTTGTATTGCCTATTAATTACCTTCCACGTTTCAATGTGAACTGACCCATAGAATCCCTATAACTCCGATCAGATCCACAAAAAACTTAAAAAGTTAACTGCATTCCAAGTTAACGAAAACAATTCAAACTAATTTTTTTATTAATTAAACATAAAAATTAACTACTCGTTGAATTTTCGGACAAATTATGGCCTAGTTTCAGAATTTATGGGGCGCGGATCATAAAAGTTCTTAAAATCAAATTTGACCGACGGCGATAGAGAACTATTAATTTTGAGCGCTTTAATGGTAGACCAGTATAACTTGACCCCTCCTAGTCCCAAGAACTGGGGTGAATTTTAACGGCGCCAGGGGTCAGCAACCTGGTCGCTATCACCCCTAAATTCTACCCCACATCGTATTTTGGATTTATAGTACAAATATTTAGAAAAGTTTATTGAATTAGGCCAGCCATGGGGACTCATTATACAAGACACCATAAATTATTTTCGATAAAAACAACGCTATTTCAATTAAATGTTAATGATAAGATAGACCACCCTTTCGAGTCATTTATTAAACTAACAGAAAAAAATCGGCTAATTGATAATAACGTCTTTTTATTTATTTAGGGAATTGAGTTATGTTCAATGAAGTTGTAGATGGAGTGTAATTTTCAAATTGTGCTCTGATAGTTATAATTATACTTATTTTCTAACCGTAAGAGCAAAGTAGGTAAACAAGATTTTTAAAGAAATATAGGTTTTATTCTTGGGTTAGTATATTTTCATATTATATTCCTCACTTTATGTTTCAGGTACGTGTAACAAATTATGGAGTCATATTTGCTATCCATGTGAGTACAAATAAAATAATATAAAGCATAATATTTTCAAGTACCCGCACATAAATCTAACAACATCCGTACAAGCGAATAACATCGAATAAAACGAATTTATCAAATTGGGGGAACTTAGAAGGGGAAGATTATTATTTTTCATATCATCGCACGACTATTACCGGCCACCACCCGTGACTACTGTGCATTTTGAGTTTTTTGCACGTCCACCCCGCACCATTGTTCGCGCGGAACTGAGCGAGCCGGAAGTTGTAAACAGTGATTTGTAACGCACGCGCCGCGCCGACGCACTTCCGGTGCCGTCTAATGACGAGATGTTCAGCCAAATGTCTTGTGCAACATTGATGTGTTAAAAAGTAAAATATTTTTTTTGCGAAAATTTTTTAGCCCAAATTTTACCAAAGAATGTTATAGCTAATGCACCTCTTTCGTTCTTATAAGGAATGAAAGGGAGGACATGATATTTTAACAAACTGTCAACACTAACAGACGTTGGTGAAATTGGGTCTTAGTTGTGGGTTTTTATCACGGGCACTTTTAGTAGCAGTAGCAGAACTCCAACACACATAATTTGGTGACTTTAAATAGGAAATCACATAAACTTTGAAATTCGCACCCATTAATAACCAGTATGGATTTAAGTATAAGGGGCAAAACAATTAATTAACATATGAAATATTACATTTTACTAAAACTAAATAACACACAAAATGCTCACAAAAGTAAAGCAATATCGACGATTTAATATCAATGCTCGCCTATTTCGGTTTCACCCCACACCCTGCTTTAGGGATGATTCCTAGCGTTTTCACTTGGCTGTATTTAACTAAATACGATGCGAACATCAACTTAATGTTTATCGAATGATAGGCAAAAGTATGTTCTTTCTCGAAAAAAATAAATATTGGATAAGTCGAATACTAAGTACCTATCCAAAAGTTACGCAAAAAAGTATGCTACATTTAAGATTAAACTGCGAAAGCAGAACTTCTGTTTTAGGTTACCAATTTCACTTTACTTACTTTCCTTTTGAAGACAATCATCTAGAGATAGGAAGTACCTAGGTCCTAGACTGAAGACTAGCCTTTGCCGCTAATAGCGACAAGGTGACATAGAGAGCCACAAGTCACAACCCTACATCGCGCTATCGAAGTTTTCTAAGTGCGGCAGTATACAATATACATACGATGGGTGAAAACAATAAAATATGTATTATGTAGTGGACTTCGGCCTAAGCATACTACTTTGCTTGGTCGGAAAACCTTCTTTTTAATGATCCCATGTCACCGCCACTCATGTTCAAATACAGTACGTTATCCCACTTTTCACTATAGTATAATAGCTCCCACACCGGTTTCGGTGATGGTGGCCGGTTTCATTGAAACCAGGCCAGCTACGCAGGAGTAATTTTATAGTGCCCAAGTGTGTGCGCAGTACACAAGAGCACTCTCTATTCCTTTACTCTCATAACCCAGTGGGACGGCAGACCGACACGACCGGCGAGAGATCAGGCGCAGGACCGACTTTTTACATGCCCATCCGACGCATGGATTATCTTACTTGTCAAACAATCAGGTGATCAGCCTGCATTGTCCTAACCAAACTTGGAAATAACATGTTTCCAACGCGGGAATCGAACCCACGACCTCCTAGTCAAGAGCCGCGCTCTGTACCATTAGACCACGGAGGCGTTTTCACTATAGTCTATAGGAGGAGAGTAGTTTGTGAAATCTCTATTACGTCATTAATCATTATACACAGGTAAAGCAAGCTGCAACCTACACATAATATTGTATGGTAATAATATATATCCAATGGATGCAGAATCAATATATTAGGGCCGAATTTACCTGTCCGTCCGTCGTTATTTATTACAGCCACCGCAAGGCTGCCCACCGCTGTGTAAGGTAATTGTAGGTATTGGACATGATATGTAGTATATATTGCTATGGAATTTAGTACAAAATGTTACCCAATCTCGATAACATGGATTTTTAACGTCTAACGCCCGAACCCAATATTCGATCCTTATGCATAGATTGAACTCAATCTCGGATCGATCCCAATCCTTAGATCGATCTCCAATCCACGTTTCAATAATAAAAATTGAAATCTGCAATCTTTTTTCTGGCCGGATTGCCTGCGATCTTTTCCCTCTGTCCAGGGGTACGATAGACTCGATCGAAACCTTATGTGAATAATAGAAAATAAAAACATTTTCTAACGGTGGTGTGGGAGCACCATTACTTACAATTATTATATATAAGTGTACCTATATCGTGTGAGATATTCACGGAAATGTATAAATAAACATGAGCGGCTCCATCAAAGACTCAATCAATCTTATTACCACTTGCTTCGCTTCTGACCGACAATTTACATCCAATTACTTCTTTAGTTAATCAATTGCTCCTTAATTGGTCATAGAAAACTGTTGATTAGAAAATACAAGCTTTTTATTCTAACAATCTATGACCCACTTACGTCTGGAATCTGGATCAAAGTTGCAACTTGCATTATATACGTTAAAAAAATATATCCACAGACGAACGTATCCTCCTCGTTTTTGGAAGTCGGTTAAAAATAATTACGTCTGAGTTAAAATTAAACCGAGCCTTGATACAAGTTCGAAGAAAAGCAGATTAGAAATAGCTCTGTGGCTTTCCAAGGATCGGTTTTAGCTAGATCGATTTTTCTCACACAAAACCACCTACATACAAATTTCAATTTTGTATGTAGGCAAAAAACTTTCTATTTTATATCTAAGTCTTCTAACAATCGCCAAGGCGTTTTCTAGCCTCCAATCACCTCTGCTAGTGGGAGGAACATTCAGTGACAAGCTATACTCTTTACGGTCGGTGGCTCCGGACATTTTTATATGCTCAAGCCATGATGACATAGTATTACTTGTGAGCACATAAAAACAGCGGTGTAGTAATAGCAGCTTGTTATAATGGTGGTCGGTAGCCAGTGGTGTGATTATTTTGCCTATACCTAGTCATAGACCTTATGTCTTTGAAGTCAATATAACTGTATAAGTGCGTACTAGACAGTATTACTTAATTTTCAGTAAGATAGGTAATACAGAAAGTCTAGACTTTTAGGGCATATCCAAATCCAATTTCTGTTGCTAAAACAAAAATGGTTGAAAATTGTGCTTAGTCTCTCTTTCGTCCTCTACCGTAGCCTCTACCCTAATTATTTTTTTTAAAGTTTCTAGAGAAGTGACAGCACTGATATCGTTGGCTAAAAGGTATCGAAGGAATAACTGTAAAGCTCTCTAGACCCACAATCTGGATTATCTAGACACGCGGAAGAGTGTCCAGTCAAGTTCAGGTGTAACAGAACTGGCGAGCAGCACCGCGTGTAATTTTTATTGCTTGACATATTCTTTAAATATCTTATGTTTCATTTAGGTACATGAATAACGAGATATACCTAACAAAGTTTCGCATTAACAAAACAGCCACTGGACTCAATAGTTAACCCATCCGCATGCTATCCAACCCCCGCGCAATTAAAACTTGACATCACTAAATAGCAGAACAAACACCCCTGTTTATTGTTCGGACAGTAACGAACCCGTAACTCGATCAGCGGTCAGTATCGGCAATCAACTGAGCCAACAGAGAAAACAAACATTGATATTGATACAACTAACTCGCGGATTGTTTTTAGATCCCGGCGTTGGTAAATAAATCTTTGTTTCCCGGTTTTTTGTACTGCCAGTGTATGCTGTAGTTCTCTTCATTGATATGTTTTACTTCTAAGCTTGTCCTTATCTGAAATTAGTGTGTGCTAAGGATTAAATAATTAGATATTTATGTAATTTTAGTTATGTAGAATGTAATTAAAATATTTGGTTATCTGTGATATTATATCGACGTAGACTCCGTTATCCGTAGTTCGTACATTTTTTGTCATACTGTTCCCTAAATTGCAGAGACAAGCGGTAAAATGCGACCACGTCTTAGAAGGTAGTCTAATCATTACTTACCATTATCTGTGCCATTATGGGGTTCTCATTAAATCAGTAAGAGCGTATAATATAATTTATTATTTTTTCTTAATTTGGACATAATATTTTATTACGTCATACTAGGTATAATTATAGCTATTATACCAATAATATAAAAAGCGATATTCACATGCATTCAAACAAGCCGAAATAAAAGATAACGAATCAAAGGATCAACTGACAGCGCCGAAGATGGTAAAAAACTTGCGAATACGAGTGCAAACAAAAAGCCCGTATTACCTATTCATTGGTCGGTACACCAAAGGCCCAAAAAACTGGGGAGATTGATATATCCTTCTAATTTGCCTACGTTACCAATAAAATATGTCATATTATACGGAGCGCCGACAGGCTTTTGAACGAGGAATATCCGGGAAACACAAAAAGGGAGACCAACTAAAGATCTTCCCAATTAAATGCAGAGAAAGGCTTAAGTGATGGGGGCCTGGAGAGCCGTAAATAAGTTTAGTGGATTTTAATTATGGTAATCAGGATGTCCTTTCTCGTTTCTTTTGTAGTCTAATTCGTTTGAGCTCTTGCCAATTGAAATGTGAACTGGTATTTCTGCAATTGAATGTGATTCCATCTATGTTGAACGAGTGTTCTTTGGCGTATATTGCCTGTCTGGGGCTGAGTTTCTATGGCCTGAGAAATGAGAGGCTCTCTCTTATCTTAAGGCCCCTTCTTCTTATGACCCTGATGAATGACCATGATTACCACCATGATTGCGAAGCTTTCACAGCAGACCGGAGACCGAAGTCGATTATGGGCAGTCACAGACAGATAAATGCTTACCTAATATTGTTTGTGATCCCTTGTATTGTTCCCCCGGTATTAATTGTACAATCAGAGAAGTTGATTCCTAGGCAGATGGGGGACCTACGTAGTTTGGTCACGTTACGTTAAACCCATAATTGACATGATCCGACCAGATCACTTTGGTCTGTCAACTGCCTAGGAATCATTTTCCTCGATGGTACACACAGTAAAATATTATGTAGCCTTGACAAAGCATAATTTTGATTTTTATAGTAGGAGCATCGATTTATATAGTAATATATAAATCTATGAGTAGGAGATACAAGCTAACAATCTGAGCGTTTATTACTTATTAGTAATACTAATACTTTTACTTAAGAAATAGCAACATCATAATTTACAACTCAACAAGTAATATTTACTGTTTAACCCACAACTTAACCTATTATATCAATTACTATTGCGATTATTATCAACAGCTATCATTATGAAGCGCGCGAACCGTCATGTCAGCCATGTTTGTAGCGAAGTGGCAACGACGGCTCGCATGTGATTCCAATAGAATTAGTATCGGTAATTAGTCGAATTATCGCGACCATTATGGTGCCATTATAACACAATTATGCATAATTTTCTGGTGTTTTTGTAGCGATAAATTATCCGGTCCGCCGTTTGTGCTGCCGGTTGGAACTAATTTATTTACTCAGCAGTCGATGTATTGTAGAAAACGCTGAGAACTATACGAAGAAGTATAGCATACGTTTATTAGCCTATGCCTCAAATGAAAAACTTTTATTCATACTGAGACCAATGCACTGACCTGTGCTTGTCTGACTTGTTACGGTAAGGTTATTAACAAATTAAAAAAATGTATGTAGCATGTAGATTGAAGAGCCTATTAGGTATACTGTCACTCCTAGAAAAAGATACAGCTTAGGCTTTATTGCGGTGAAATGTTCGACTTGTCATGTGGCTTACCCATAGGCCAAAAGTAGGGCTACACTGTACACACGAGACGAGAGTAAGCGAGAGTAACTGCATTATAGTCCCCAGTCCCCACGCTACTGGGAAGTGGGGACACTGATGACACGGGCGCGGGCGGTGAGTTGGCGGTTCTGTTTCAAATCCAAATCAAAATATCCAAATTATTCTTGAACGAAAACCCTTTAAGAATATTTTTCCACGCATTATATATCTATACCTACTCAATATTATAAATGCGAAAATGTGTCTGTCTGCCTGTCTGTTACCTCTTCACGCCCAAACCGCCGAACCGATTTTGCTGAAATTTGTCATGGAAATACTTTGAGACCCGGGAAAGAACATAGGATACTTTTTGTCCCGGAAAAATGTATTGTTCCCGCGCGACAAACGAGTTTTGGCGCAACGGAGTTGCGGCCTGCGGGCGCGGGGCGTCATATAACTAGTAAACAGTAGCTTCGTAAATATTTTTGTGGCTATGTTAAGATATAGATAAGATGACGACATAGAAAGAGAACGAAGGGCGTTGTCGGTTTGTGCTAATATGTTGGTCCGCAGGTTTGCGCGCTGTACGAGGGAGGTCAAAATAACTCTTTTCAGAGCATTTTGCACCACCTTCTACACGTGCAGCCTGTGGAACTCATACACGCTCCGGGCCTACAACGCTCTTCGTGTCCAGTTTAATAACGTATTCAGGATGCTGTTGGGGCTTCCCCGCTACTGTAGCGCTTCAGGGATGTTTGCTGTGGCACGGGTGGATTGTTTTTACGCCACTATGCGAAAAAGATGCGCATCCTTGGTGCGCAGAGTGAGGGGCAGTACCAACAGCATACTTGCTATGATAGCCAATCGACTGGACTGTCCTTATGTGCGTCACTGCTGCGCCATATCTAACGGCATGGAGCAGAAGTGATGCACAATGTATAGTTATTATTTTATTACATAGCATTTTTTAAATAAACTAAGATTATTATGTTACTAACAATTTATAAGTAAGCCTCTACTAATAAGTGAGTCTATGTTACTTGGCAAAATAAAATATTTCATATTTCATAAGCCTAGTGTAGTTTGGCCACGAGTTGAAATATCCTTTCAGCTGCCCGTGTCTTACAAATTGCAATTTATGTTATCTTCAAATGGTATTTAATACTAATTTTATTAAAATATAGCTAGTAATGGTGGTCGTGACTCCACCATAATCTGTAATGAACACATTACTTTGCATTGAAACAAAAGGTTTTAGTCTGGAATTCAGCGTTCATCCTTATTCATATTAAGTTTTAATGTTATGATTAACATTTGAACTTCTGACCACAAACCTAAGTTATAATCTAGATTCTAGAATGTACAATCCAGATATATACAGTATCGAAATAGACAGATTAGGTCAGACTACATAGCGAAAGAGCGCGCTCTACGAGCGGATAGGCAAAATCCAACGTTTTAGAAGACAGTAAAGTAGGTATGTATGTTAATAGAAATTAAGCTCGACTTTGATAAAAACTAACTGTGCATTATTGGTTATTTGAAAAATCTAACTCGAACGAACGAAACGGATGCCAAGAGATATTATTTCGAATCGAAGAGTTGTAATGTGTTTATACTTATCAATTATCATTTAAACTGTTTCTAAGGTTTTAAGGTAAATTCTTTCTCTCTCTTTTTATACATAGGCTGCTATTTATGTATCCGGAACTGGCCACTTACAAGAACAATATTTAAAAAGTAATTACAACATTTGAAAATAAAACTCTTTGGTTGAAGAATACATTTTGTTTCATGTGACTGTCAATTATTTTTCCATTGTGGCGTCATTTTGAAAATTGCGTGTCTTCATTTGCCATGGATTTAACGCGTGAACATTTTCGTGCAATGATTTACTACGATTTTCGGCGTGGGCTAAATCAACAACAGTGCTTTATTCAACTCACCGCAACTTTTGGAGATGAAGCACCATCAAAAACCACTGTTTATCACTGGTACAGTGAGTTTAATCGTGGGCGGTCTATGCTCACGGATGAAAATAAAGAAGGTCGCCCAAAAACAGCTGTTGTCCCACAAAATATAGATGCTGTGCGGGAACTAATAATGCGTGATCGTCATGTTACATATCGCGAGATAGAGGCGTCCTTAGGCATAAGTATGACGAGCATACATAAGATATTACACGAACATTTGGCTGTAAAAAAAATATGTTCGCGTTGGATTCCGCACAACTTGACAATCGATCAAAAACGGGCTCGTGTCGATTGGTGCAAAAAAATGATAAAAAAATACAACCGTGGTACGTCAAAAGCCGTTTATAATATCTACACAGGTGATGAATCTTGGATCTATGCATATGACCCCGAAACTAAACAACAGTCAACGGTGTGGGTGTTCCAAGATGAGCCGAAACCAACAAAAGTTACTCGTGCAAAAAGTACTTTGAAGCAAATGGTCGCCTGTTTTTTTGGAATTAATGGACATGTGGCTACAGTGCCATTAGAGAATCGTAAAACGGTTAATTCTGAATGGTATACGACCATTTGTTTACCAGAAGTCTTTGAAGAAATAAGAAAGGACAACCGACAACGCAGAATCATATTACATCACGACAATGCTAGCTGTCACACCTCAGCTGAAACAACTCAGTTTTTGGAGGGTCAAAAGATCGAATTGACTGGTCATCCGCCGTACAGCCCTGATTTGGCACCTAACGATTTCTTTTTATTTCCATACGCGAAGAACAAATTACGTGGTCAACGTTTTTCGAGCCGCGAAGAGGCTGTTGATGCGTTCAAAATGCACGTTTTGGAGATACCTCAATCAGAGTGGAAAAAGTGCTATGAAAATTGGTTCCAGCGTATGCAAAAGTGTGTCGATCATCGCGGCGAATATTTTGAAAAGCAATAAAACCATATTAAATGATATATGTTTGTTTCTTTTTTTAATTCCGGATACATAAATAGCAGCCCTCGTACAGTCAATCGGAAACATAGTACACTAATTTATTACGTCATAAACTTTCTCATTGAGAATAAGATACACAAAGAGACTAAAGCAACAATAAAGTGTTAAAGTTCAAACTATATTTCAATATCATGTGCAGGCAAGCTGCCAACCGACAAATCAACATAATATTATATGCATTGTAACGGTGCCAACACACTACTAAATTATATCATAAACACTAGCGAACAAAAGTTATTGAACTAGATTTTGCTCGCTAGTCGCTACTCTTTTTTTTAAAGGTCCCTCTACACTTCGAGCGATAATTGTTTGCTACCATGACTGCAAAGTTGTCTATAGCATACACAATAACAATTATTTGTAGACGTCAGTAATAGGCAATCATAGACCAATATCCTGCTCTGCTGATATGTTCGTAATCTCTTGTATGAATCCATCATGTCCGTACACGTAAAAGTAAAATAAATTAATGTAACGATCTTCTAAAAAAAGATTTAAAATTATATTTCAACTTGTTTTTCGATGAATATCTTAATAATATATATTTTCTCCCTCGACAAATGACACCATTAACTCTGCACACAATCGGGAAATTGAATGACACAATCCCCATAACTCAGAAGAGGATCAGCGTGCGAAAATCATCCCTAACCATAATTTATATTGCACCCTTGTGCAACCGGAAACGGCGGCCATTTTGTCGCGCCACGCGGCAGGAAGCGCACGCGCATCGCTAAGTCACTTCCGGTTCGGTTGTCGCCGGCGTTTTAGATTTGAGTTTAGAACTGATTTGGTGTTGAAATTTATTGTGGGGTTAATCTGTCGGACCGTGTCATAATGTTGAATGTTGGAAATATAAATTAAATAAAAATGGGTCTATAGTTTAGACACCCTTTATTAGTTTTTTATAGAGCATCCTGTGTTAGTGTGGTGTCGCGGTCGCAGCAAAAATTGAAAATATTTTTAAACCTTTTTCAAATAATTACTGTGAAATACTCAGAATAAGTAATGCAGGTTTTGTGCTTTTTAAACGATTGGGGGGTTTACGAGTATGATACTGTTATTTGAGACATACTGGAGGTCAACAATTTAAATATAATCATGGTACCTAACCTACCTACCACAATTCTCCTTTTATTGTAACTCCAGAGTTCAGCAACCCACACCCTCATTCATCAATCCTTAGTCCTTACACCACACCGAACACGATACTTCCTGAATGGCACACCTTACAAACATTTTCTACAGCAAATAGGAGACATTCAGGAGAAGAGGTTATCACGATATCTACAATCCACAAATTGCGACGCTATACACGCGGCCGATACAGATCTCGCCCTGAAAGAGCCCAGCTCAGCCATTCACGAGGTATTGAGGCGGACAAACAGACAGACACGCCAACACAAACACTCGGAGAGATCAAAGCGCGATAGGATACAAGGCGGCTTTAATTTGGCGCCAACTCGCCTGCGCCATTTTGTATGTATTCACACTTGCTGAAAGCGTCCTGAAATACTGCGTCTTTTGTTGGGTCGAGGCATTGGTCTTTACCCGACTACGACGAAGCCAAAAGGAAAAGCATGACATAGGCTATTTCTTCTTCAAAATGTTGTATTTCTACATATTTGAGCTATAATTTTGAAACTTAGCTAAGTATATTAAGTAGGTACTTGTTAGATTAGTAAACTTCATACTTTGTCTTTGATTATATTTAAAAAAATTGAAACTACTCACTATAGATATGGGGCTTTGCCTAAGAACTGAGTCCTCAAAAATTATTGGCAATGGCTGAAATATAATCGAAAGGTTTCCATGCAGTCGCTTAAAAAAACATCCACAAAAATATTAACGCAAGGAAACCTAAACCCATAGGCCATAACCCACTGATCTCTATTATACAAGTACGCTGGATTACTGATACAGACCTGCTTTTTGTGCCTATTTGAAGCGGAATCAGCGCCCATATTATTCGGGTAGAGAACTAAATTTGACGTAACCACAACTAATAACAACAGTTGTCATCACTAGTATTAGTTCCAAATACTCTCATTGCTGCTATCAGCGCCAATATGGCGGCTTTCAAACGTCATTTTTACGTCAGATTTAGTTCTCTACCCGAATAATAGGGGCGCTGATTCCGCTTCAAATAGGCACAAAAAATAGCTGTCATTTCAAAGGCTATCAGCAATCCAGCGTACTTGTATAGAGATCAGTGGCCATAACCCAATGGCATAGACAAGCCCACACTGGGGCCTCTGTTCGGCCTGCAGGGGGGCGAGTAATCGCCCCTCCGAAGAGGGGTCTGCCGACCACCAGGCAGACGACCGCTGGTGAAGCTGTTGCGGTCGCGGTGTCGTACTAGTGGCTCCGCCGTCGGGCGCACCGCCAAGTTTTAGTGGGTAGGGTTTTTTTAGGCCATAACCCAAGCATGAAGCAATAGAAAGCAATCGACAACACGTAGCACTAACATACAGTACTCTAGGTTGAATTTTAGAGTGAGCCTACTCTACAGAAACCATAAAGCAGGCCAAATAAATATACAATGCCTACACCACCAGTGATACTTGGCACATAAAGTGTTTATGGGTTTTCATTATTCATATAGTGGGGCGACCGGCGAGGGTGGACAGCCGACTCCGCAGGTGACGTGAATTCTTGATGCAGTTCTGTTCAAATAGAAGGGGATTCGACGGAACTGTGACGATTTTAAAAGCAAATTTTCAGTATTTTTACCACAGCTTTTTATTAACGACCGACAAAAGATTAACCATCCAACAACGCTTTTAAATTTTATAGAACTCCTGTTAAATACATGATAATATTTGGCTTTACTTTCACCCAACGTTAGTGTAATCGTTTGTCAGTATTTCACAGTTCACACCCTTTCTTGCACTGTGCACTGATACGAATAGCGAAAAATATATCAAGACGTTATTAATTTAACCATTAACTGTAACAGACCTTAATTTGGCACTAAACCTTCTAAAGTAATTCTTTAGTCTAGGTCTATAGTAATTAAGTTAATAGTCTAAAGATTGTCTACATTTCGATTGAACAAATTAGTATCGAAATCTACAGGTACGGACGGTCTACGGAGACCACCCAGTCACCGACCTTTTTGTACTCATTTAGTCCAATTTAATCGCCAATTTTCCTTTTAAAAAGTGAAAATTGGTAATTAATCATGTTAATTTCGGCGGCGCATATCATTTTATGGAGCTATAAGTCCACATTAAGAATCGAAATGTGGTTTAAATTGTTTTTAATGACTAATTGCGTTTGTAGGAATGTTGGCGAGCGCTGAGTATGGCGCAGGCCTGCGGCTCCCCTACTGCTAGTTAACTCGAACAGAACTCGTATAGAAGTGTATGGTAACTAAGTAAGATGAGAGCTAAAAAAATTAAACTGTATATATTTTACAAATTTGTTGCTGAAGGTTTTTGACTGGTGTTTATATTTTCGACAGAATTGTTGATGGATTCACTTTTGATGTTATGCTAAGTACTCACATGCGGTTTTACTCGATAGTTTTACTCGAAATCGAGTAATAATTACCGTGTGGACCGCAAAACTCACAGCTCGAAGGCTCGCATCGAGCCGGCTCGATGGAATTAAATATGTATCAATTTAGAATAAAACTATAGAGTATAGAGCAATGCTGAATGTGTGGACGAAAGCCCGAGCCGAGGGTTTTGCTCGACGTAATTGCTCGATCGAACAAAACCGTATGTGAGTAGGTACTTAGCATTACCTAGTCTATTTAGAAGAAAAGCGCTAGTAGAAAAGATAAACTCTTGACAAAATCCTCATAAACCGAGCATCTTATACGTACCAACCGTAGGTAATAGGTATTTCAAAGTTCGGTTTCAGATAAATTCGACTTGAGCATTAATTCATAGCAAGTTGACTTCAGTATAATATAATAATAGCTCCCACACCGGTTTCGGTGACGGTGGCCGGTTTCATTGAAACCAGGCCAGCTACGCAGGAGTATTTTTTATTTTTTTTATTTATTTATTTTACCATTTATTTCAGGCATCTAGGCCCATAATACAGATACCTTAGAGACTAACATACATAATATGATAATAAATACCTTATGGACTAACATACATATTATTATTGTACACTTAAAAACTACACTTTGTCACGTGTTGACGGCTACGTGACGCGCTTCGTTCCGGAGTCTCCCCCGGAACCTCCGGTAGACCACATCCATCGGCCAGAACTCCGGCGCCGCAAAGGTCGAAAGAAGATTCGTCGGTACTCTCACCACAAAAGAACTAAAGTTAATTTTGTGGCGAGACTGCAGACGCTCGACCCTCAGGCGCAGTGTCGTCTTCTTTTGGATGTAGTCCACGACGTCTTCGACCTCCATGGACCAGTGCATTTTTATAGTGCCCAAGTGTGTGCGCAGTACACAAGAGCACTCTCTATTCCTTTACTCTCATAACCCAGTGGGACGGCAGACCGACACGACCGGCGAGAGATCAGGCGCAGGACCGACTTTTTACATGCCCATCCGACGCATGGATCATCTTACTTGTCAGACAATCAGGTGATCAGCCTGCATTGTCCTAACCAAACTTGGAAACATGTTATATGTTTCCAACGCGGGAATCGAACCCACGACCTCCGAGTCAAGAGCCGCGCTCTGTACCACTAGACCACGGAGGCGACTAGGTGACTTCAGTATGACGTAGCATTGGTGTTACAAGTTGTATCAAGAATTTCAAGATATTACACATTGTATATTGTATCATTATAATTTACAAGGTGCGTATTGTAATGCTCGGTTCTCCTCCCTCGCTGATGTACTGCTCGACTTTGTAACGTTACATTACAAGCGAATGCTCCCAGTGAGGAAGCACCTTTACAATTTACCTTTTGGCTGTACCTCACTGTAATTCCAACTCTTAACTACATGTATGTACCTACGATAGCTTTCTTAAAGCTATCTTAAGTTTACGGTAGAGAAAAGAAATAAAATTATTTTTAAAGCTCGACTTATCGACATTCATTATTTGGTGTCGGACTAAAACCCCACAGGATAAAGTAATATAAAAATACCTACATAGATGATATTTTTTCCTTTTTGCAAAATTGATCTTGAAACTATAGTTGGTATTTTAAAGTTTTATAAATTATTACGAGTTGTGACTCGATAAAAGTCATCTAAAATAAGAGTAGTAAAGTAAAAATGTATATTTCACGATCGAGTTTCTTCGTGGTAGGGTCTAGATCGCATGTCATACATTCTCTACTAGTAGTTCTTTACTAAGAAATGGATTCCTGCTAGCTATAATACACACGTAGCTTCACCATAAGTAAACCGTACATATGTGTTATTTCATTTTTCACACATAATACACATAACACCTTCATATTTAAACGAAATTAGTATCTATGTCCCTAAAAATAGAGTTTAATATTGTGTGTTCTTCCTCTGGTTCTTGGAATGGTTGTTTTTATGGTGCCTCGAATGTACCTCAGAAGGAGGGGCCTGAGGATAATTACTCAGAAACATTTTCAACTGGACAAACACATGGACTTCAAAAACCCCACTTTCTTCAAGGCAGACGCACAAAAACTACCTCCATTGTAGCAACCAGTAACATTTCTATGAAAATAAAAAAGGCGTCTGAACCAGCCATAGTAATAGGAAAAAATGGGAAGGGTGTCTGTCTATCTACTGGGCGGTTGCCCAGCGTCGCCCCACGTAATGCCGCTACTGCTAGCTGACTTGTATGAAGGAAATCACAGCTATATCGGCCTCGATCACAGATTCTTGGAAATCTTTTGTTCTTCTTTTGTTTACGCGGTCGCATGCGACCGCTTGGGGCTGGAAGGGCTAAAGTCTGACCAAGCGATAATTCTCTTGCTAGAGGTCCGCGTAATATTATAAGGAGAGACCGATTTTTTCGTTTAAGCTGATCGCAAGCCGCCCTGGTTGTTTGTTTTGTGCATATCCGGGAGCACGAGTCCGGCATAGTTATAGTACCTAAGTACTAGAATCTAAATTCTAGATGACGTCCGCAACTCCAATGCGCAAAAATTTGTTTATTTTCCAAGACAACAAGTATCTTATCTTATGTCTTTTCTCTTTAGGTTAATTATATGCATATAATATTATGTAGCAGCATTCGAGTATGAAATTTTGATTGACAGACTCTACACAAATGTGTCGATCCGTTTAAATAAACCATAAGGATTAAGGAACGTTGAAGAATCATTAAATCAGCAGCTCTTTTCACTTTTACGTAATGTTATTTTTTCGGGTTGTCCCGTAAACCAGAAAATATACGACAGATTGCAAACGGGAGCTTACGCCGATTAATTTCTTTTGTGTTCGAAAATTATGCGACAGAAAACGCCGGTAGCCTTTATTGCTTTGCCATAAAGTTCCTATTCGCTTGCGTTATACGAGCGTATTTTACGAGTTTTTTCCCACAAAATGCGGTGGCAAATCATCACCAAATAATGGTTTTCCGTTAACAGAATTTAAATAATACACATCAGAGCAATAAGCGGTAATCTGGGGACTTTAAGAATGACTTTAAGGTCTGAGTTTTCTCCACGCTTACCTGAGTATTGAGTAACGGTTGTGGTAGACCATTATTATTTAAGCAAAACTTATTACTTAAATGAAACTCATTATTAGGTGTGTGGCTTTTGAACAGAACTGTCCACAGGAAGTACTTTAAGTATACTTGATTTCATCATGATCTAGAATCTAGATAATAATAATATTATTATGTTAGTATGGCTATAAGTTTTAATGCTACTATTTTAATCTAATATCATGCAATAAAATAGAAAAATAATACAATAATTTGTATTTAATAATTTCAGATTGTAATTTTTAAGTTTTAACATTCACTTACATTAAAATTAAATTTAAAAAAAGTCTCATATTAAATATTCAGCAATCCCAAATTACCTTTTCATGAATTTTCTTCAGGGATCATGATCTAAATTCTAACGTTATTAAGGACGTTAAGAAAATAATGCACTTGGTAACAGGTAAGGCAAAATGAAATAAATCAAATGAAGGTAATATAAAAATTCACAAATAATTAGGATGTCGTAAGACTGGATGTGGCCTATCGTTTGTAGTAGAGTAAGAGCCAGCGATTGCCAGACTTCTATCATTTTATAAAAGCTGAAAGTTTACATGTTTATGACCCATATAGAGGTAAGAACGACCAGCAACTATGGAGTTCCAGACGCGGTTACCTTAGGACAGCTATCCCCAACCCGCCCACCGGCAAAATAATGTAGTCGTCGTGTAAGTCGTGAAATTTTTTCCACTTTTAAATATTTAATTTTGAAGAACGTTATTTTTTAACCCTACATGTTTGTAGCCCGCATGAAAAAAGGTTTGGGACCACTGCTTTAGGGGGTATAATACCTACTTCTTCAGCAAGTCGTAGATTTTCAGTAAGTATAAAGCTATTTTTTTTTTCTTGTTTTCTTAAGATAACTGTAGGAATCTGGTCTTTCACTGCCTAACCTTTTAAGTTCTATGAGTCCTGTCTCCTGCGGGCTGCGACTTAAAATATTATTTCCATTCAAAAATAGATGCAGCAGTTGAGGCCAGAAAAGGATAGACGAAAACTGTCCAGTCTCTATCTCTTCCAGTATCTCTACGTCGTGTGATACGATTCGGTTAGCGGGCGCACACGCTCAAACCCAATAAGGGTTGATCGCTGATTGCAATCAATACGTATGGATGTTTGTGCGACGTGATACGAAAGAGGAACATTTTAATTCCTCGGGGAATCGGGTATCCTCAAATATCGGGGTAGATAAATCGAGTTTTCTTTTTATTAAAATCAGTGAATTAGGTGCATAATCTAAATAAGTATAGATACTCTAGAATCTAGAACATGGGATTCCCAAACTTATTTTGTCTACTACCCATTTTGAGAACAAATTATGTTTTAGCGCCCTCATTGTTTCAATTATAATGGTGGATCCATTAATGGAGGTGAAATTAATCACATAAGCAATTAAAATTAGTTTATCGCGCGGGAACCGTACATTTTTCGGGATAAAAAGTATCCTATGTCCTTTCCCGGGACTCAAAGTATATATCCATACCAAATTACACCAAATCAGTTTCAGTGGTATAAGCATGAAGACAGTCTAATAGACACATCACACACCTTTACATTTATAATAATATTAGAATGGATATTGTGTATTATTGAGATTTAGTAAAGCATTAAAAAAATTGTTGGTTCCTGATGGTGCAGCATGATTGCACACTACAGTTTACTATCGACGACGATCATGAGCAAACGAATACCTAGAGATCCATGATGAGCTATGACTTAAGATGACGCCTTGATAATTTGGCTGTAGCGATGTCCATTTTTCTCAGCAATTACTAAAGCTAAGAAATTAAATTTCACTGTCAGTATTCATCATGTCTTTGTCTTTGAATTACCCATAGCATAACACGATTGGTCAACTTTTATAACACAGAATAATCAATCAAAAAGACCTCTGTAAAAAAAGGGATTCCTATTTTGCCAACAGAGGAGAGTGATATAAGCTTCCAAAATTTGTACATAAATTGGTTCTAGTATACACTTTAATTTGTCCATAGCTTATATGAAATGTATTTATGGTTTTTAAATTACGCGACAAAAACCATTTTGTCGCTACGCCCTTTCAATTTTTTGCTGTTCCATTGCTTGTTTTCTACGAGAGGCCGGGCCAGCCTCGCATAGAAAACAAGCAATCTCAAACACATCCAACACGGTTTTTGACTTTAACATGGCGTCACCTTAAATTACCATCTTCAGTGTATTTGGCCAATTTTGACTGTAGAGAGTTAGAGACCGCACTACAAGAATAATTATTATTAATATATATTAACAATAATAATTATTAAGTAATAATAATAATTATTATTAACAATAATAATTATTAAGTACGTCTTTTCATCGTTACTACTTTTCTTTTTACTACACAAGGACAAGCGTTCGACAACTAAACCAGGCACTAGCCAGCAAAATAATAATCTAGAATACTAGATAGATAAGTTTGTGCCTTACAGGTCATGATTGTTAATGTATGTGATTTGATGGAATAAATATAATTTTATTTATTTATTTATTTATTGTTAACCAATAGCATATAGCACATAATATCAGTGAAAAGCGTTTTTGACCTTTATACCGCAAGATGATCTTTTAAATTTTTAACGGTGATTTTAGAAAATATTGTGTTAGTGGGGAAAATTGATAAAAATATAATTACTATAAACAGTGTTATCCTAATAGGATATAATATATTAGCTACTACAATGATTTCACGATAGAGCCAGCATCAGCACCAGCATAGACAGTAAACAAAAAGTTTTGTTCTTCGTTTGATAACATTAATTGTTTACTGTAGTACTGGTAGCGACCTATGCTCCGACCTTTGCGAATATTCCCTAATCCCTATTCTACTAAAGCTTCCTTTATTATGTGCAATATTATTTTGGTTTCAGGCTGCCTCAGTCACGCTTGGGACGGAATAAAACTTAATCGACTCAAAAGAGTTAAGCGAACAAAGATTCGAAGCACGAGAATTAGGTTTTTATCTCGCTTACATAATATTATGAAAGATTCTTCACAGAGCATTTAGTCTAGAAGAATGAGAGTCAATAGCTATGTCCACACTCCACACCGTGCCTTTTTTGTTCATTAAGGGCATGCATCATAGCGCAACAGAACACGTGAGGCATGCCCGCGACGCATGCCCTCTGACCGTATCCAAAACTTTCGCTTTGTTCTTGACAATGTTGGTGTTGCGTAATGCGTTCGCTGACGCTTTCAATTATTGAATGCGCCAATATGAAAGTTGAATGTCAAAAGATGATGAAAATTGAAGATGAAAGTGCACAGTGTGGACATAGCTAATCTGAAAGTAAAAAAATTGTCTTTGCCCTACGACAGTCTTTCCCAAAGTGGGCGATAACGCCCCCTTGTGGGCGCTGAAGGTCTATAGGGGGGCGGTGTGGGCAGTGGGACCCAGAAAAAAGTGGGAGCGTTGTGTAGAGGCTTGGGGGGTGATTTGTTTCATCTGGGTGCATTTCGAATTCAAACAATGGGGGCGCTAAAACATAATATTTTGTTCTCAAAGTGGGCGGTAGACAAAATAAGTTTGGGAACCCCTGATAGACGTATGACGGCTATAAAAAATTAATAGTCGACATACTCTAGACTCAAGGGTGGGCAACGCAAAGGGCCGTCAAAACATAATATTAATGTAAGTTGTAACTTATACTCAGTGCTTTACATAATGATTATTATTATTTATTATGTAGCGACTATAACATATAAACATATCTTTTATATTTGTATCCAAAATGTGTACCTATTCGAAGTTTTTGTCTAGCTAGCTTTATAGACTATACTTTATAGTCTCGTGGCTTGTACGGTGAACTTTTACATATTGGTGTGTCTACCTAATGTCTAGTTCCCAAAAGTATAAAAATAATAATATATCTAATACATATTTGCATTTACTAAGCACAATACTGGCTACTTATAGGTTCCTGTAAAATCTTACCATTTCTTTTTTTTTTTACATTCGATACCATTTGAATCTGGAACAACCAAAGTAAACATTCAAAAACCGAATAAATTCAATAAACCTTTGACTACACGTCAGCCGTCACCAACATCGCTAATTTTAATTGTTTTGTTTTCTAAGATGGCGGCCTTCAGGTGGCGACATCAAAGGCGCCGCCAGCATTGTGGTTCCCCTCAACAAGGGTAGCCGATAAAGATGTACGTCGGCCTTTATTTTAATTGGGACGGCTGGGGAGTAAGATTTCGATGGTTGGAGATTCCTTGAGATGGAAAATAAGCTAACTGCGGCACTTAGAGACATTGAAGACTACTTATAACTTAACTTATATTTCATTATGATTTTGATATAAACTCTATAGAGAATTTCTTTATTGTCAAACTCTACATTAAATCAAAGTTAAGTTACTAATCATTAAAATATATTGTCTCTAAGTGGCCTTACTTAGAGACATTTAATGATTAATTAACTTAAGTAACTCGTAAGTAATGAATAGACAACGCTCTTAATGTTATGTAGTATCTGAGGTTTTCTGGTCCAGTAGTTTAAGTATTTAAGTTTTAAGCTAACAAGCGTCAAAAAACTGCCAATCCGTTATTACTGTGGAATAGTTAACTTTCTGTCAAAATACTGAGAGAGAAACCGGCCGGCAATTTGAAGATTCCTTGTGAAAATAAGCCGAATAGGTAATAAGTTAATTGCCTGATTAGTGATTGTGATCCAAGAACAAGGTTTTTTTTACTCAAACCTGATTTTAGAATTTAAAACATTGATAATATTTTAATTAGCATATTTCTAGTTTATCAAAAATCAATCTGGTGTCTTAGAAAAAAGTAGGTAGTCCCTTCTTTTAAAAAAAGCGCATACCAGTTTCATTTCCGATGGATGAATCGATGACATGTGAATTGTGATATGACTGTTGACAAATCTCCATAGTGCTGCACAGCGCACTTTTTCCTCAATTTAAAGGATGTTCATCGTTTTCTTCCCTTAATTTGAAGGTTCTGGTTAATTCCGGCTCATTGTTACTTACCATAATTGGCTACACAATAGCTAAGTGCCGCTACCGTTACCCACCTGGTGGCAATTACCAAACCGCAAACGCGAGCAGCCACCGCAATTGACGGATTTTTTTTATATTCAAATTGGCCAACGATAAAAACTAATTCAAAATTCGAAATTAGAATTGTGTCAGTGATGTCACGCGAGGGGTGTTTTTTTTTACTTGAAGTATTAAAGACAAAAGAAAGATTCTCAAATTATCTTTCTGAGCAAATAAGTACAAATCCTGGTTAAAAGATACCTAATTAGAGATTTATAATAACTGGGAAACAAAAAATAATTCTCATAACTCATAAGCTTGGATAAAGCATACCCATTACCCAATATTTGATTGTAAATTTATCGTCAAGACTGCATTATGTGAGGTCCCAAGGATATTATACCTAGACAGTGGAGGAGTTAATGACAAAGTTTATTAAACTATAATGTCAAGTTTCGCCGTCGCTCGTATCGATTTTATATTTTTTTCCATCAAAGAAATGCAATCAATTTTAATATTCTTTCTTTTGTTTTTTTAAGTGTCAATAAATAGGCAACATCCTCACCATGAGGTGACCGTTGGCCCCAATTGTCTGCGATAGAATTAAGGGAGTTAATTACGACGACATGTGAGGTGGAGACAGTTGCAAACAATCAGCATTGTTGAGACCCCAAGCCAAGAAATAATATCTAGTGTCACCACTCACACAAATGTCGTGTAATTTGCTGTGTCCCATGAAAAAAAATATTTTTACGTTGTGACACAGAATATATAATAGTACCCATGTGTAGCATAATTATTATTATTATATTATTTATTATCCTCTCGTTTTCTTTTATCAGTTGCATTGTTTAGGTATTTTAAATTGCGATGTTATGGCCGGTTTCTGAACATTGTTGATTAATATTCGTTATTTCTGTTCCTCACTTTTCCTCGCGTGTTTTGACTCGCATCACGCATGACAAGAAAAGCGCCGGAGTTTTGCCGGGAATGTGAAAGAGTGATGTTGTGATTTTGTATTATTTTCCTAAAATTGTGTTAAGTTGGGTTTTTAATGTGTAATATTGGTAGAATATTAACCATTAGATATTCGTTATCGTGCACAAGTGTGGGAAAGTGATGCATTATCCAGAAACGTGCGATTTTGTGTTCCCTCCAAAACTCCATTGAAAGTTTCAGTAAAGCGTCTACCACTTTACTGAAACGACCGACTTGACTCCTTGACTGTATTGACTTGTACTTAGACTTTGACTAGACTTATGACCTGACTATATTACATGAAAACGATGCTGAAAATTATTATAGGAGGAATACGGTTTTCCCGCCATATTCCTTACCTTTTTACCTTGTCTGTGGCACAACATACCAAAAACGAAGAAAAAGAAAGAAAAGAAAGAAGAAAGAAAAGCGCCTATGTAAACAGCTGTAATATTGGTTAAACTTAGGTTACAAGTTACTACTATTAAATTGAATCTAGAACTAATCATACCATTCCTAATTTTGAGGCTTGTAAGGAGAATTATCACAGTTGGTGTTTTAACCTGTATCAGTTTTAAATTGTTATCTCTAAATGCTCAGCTTAACCCTCAATTGATGGGCAATGAAATGCCCAAATAAAAGTGCAATTCTATGACAATGGCCCCATAATAAAACTGGACTGGGACTGACCCACTTTTGAGCAGGGATAATATTTCAAACGCATCAAACGAATTCAAACCCATTATACAATTGACATATTCGGGGGACAGAAGCACTTACGATTGTTTGGACTGTGTTTTGAAAACAGGGACCAAATGGTCCAAATTGACCGGATAAGGGACTGTCCAAAGTGGATGAACAACAGGGGGAGTTATGGGTGAGGTATACACAAGTTGAAGTGTTATGTTTATTTCTTTCTTGTGAAGAACATGTAAACCTACACAAAACCTAATGGTTTTGTATACAAAACTCTACAGATTAAGATAGGTGCTCCATAATACGAAATGATATTTGGACGCTGTTAAGCGTATTAAGTTTTACACTTCAGACAGTTATCCCGCGGAATATGGAAAGCTTCGGGCAGTATCTAATCATTAATTGATAGCTTTTTAACTTTTTATCAGTTTAATTATAAGCTGCTTATAGAGTAAAAAAAACAAATACATATTCAGAAGTAACTCAAGAATTCTCGTGATCCTTACTATTTTGTAATCCGTAACTAAACCCAAACGCAGATGGCCGTCTGTCCGTCCGTCACAAATCTCTATTCAAAATACACGCGCAATTTACTGCACCGTGCACGTTTTTTGCGTAACTACAAAAAGCGCATTGGCAGTTGATGCTTGTGAGTTTTCTAAACTGTTTTTGTTTGTGAGACAAGTTTGATCATTTCAAGATGTACCTACTCTAAACATCTATTTTACTGAATACTGAATACTGACTATAGGGCATAAAATATGTGTTTAGCCTAAATTTTAGGCCCACTTCTATTAATTGCCTATTCAACATGATTTATGTTTAACATGCAAAATACATAAATTACTAAAATAGGCACTACATATGTGATTTTTTAAAATTTGGTTCGGTTTTCTAGAAATAGAATTAAAACTTTGGGTGTGCCTGGTAGGTACGCCCCCTATAATACAAGGTCTAACAAAAGTAAGTGATAATACTATAGGATGTATAGGGCTTCTTGTAGAGAGTTCACTATGAAAGTAGCATCGCTGAAAGACCAAAAAAATGTTTCCTTTTGTATGAAGAAATTCGTGACGCTGGGGCGCTTGCCCATACAGAAGCGAAAAAAAAATTGGTCTTTCATCGCTGCTAGACTGCTACTTTCCCAGTGAACTCTCCACAGTGAACACATACATCCCCTTAAGTATTATCACTTAGTTTTGTGACATCCTGTATAAGGCTATAATAAAGTATAATATTATAAAGACTCAAACTATCGTCACGCTGCGCACCGCGATAATAAATCGGTTCAGAGTGTGCCTTCGGAGTATAATAATATTATTTTTTCTTATAAAAATATTGGAGAATTAAGTATAGTATTATTTCTGCCTTTTCGCTTTTCTTGTGGTCTCTGTCCACAGTATATTTTATATGTACAGAAACATGTAATTCTTTTATTTGTTTGACGTACTTTACATTAAAAATGTCGTGAAGTCGTGATGAGCTCTACGTGATCCGTGACCATAGATTGTCCGGATATATTTTGCCTCTTAAAGGACACTTACACCAAGGATTTAAGGGCCCGGGTTACCCTCGAAATTTTCATACATTCTTAATACCAAAATCATTTTCTCATACGAAAATATTTAACATGTTTGAGTTATTTTTCAGCTTAAGATAGTAATTACCTAGGGTCCTGAACAATTTTTTTTTACAAAATATTTAAATACTAAAAAAAAAAATTTTGTGTTTAAATATTTTGTAGTAAATTTAGTACTAAATATTTAAACACCAAAAAATAGACAAAAACACTAAAAAATATATAAATAAATAGTAAATTTACTACAAAATATTTGAATAATAAAAAATATTTTTTAGTTTAAATATTTTGTAGTAAATTTACTATTTATTTATATATTTTTTAGTGTTTTTGTCTATTTTTTTGTGTTTAAATATTTAGTAGTAAATTTACTAAAAAATATTTAAACACAAAAATTTTTTTTTTGTATTTAAATATTTTGTAAAAAAATTTGTTCAGGACCCTAGGTAATTACTCTCTTAAGCTGAAAAATAACTCAAACATGTTAAATATTTTCGTATGAGAAAATGATTTTGGTATTAAGAATATATGAAAATTTCGAGGGTAACCCGGGCTCTTAAGGTTCATTTTCAGTTTACTTCGAAGGTAACGTAATGCGAACGTAGAACTTCAGCGTACAAAATATTTTATCTTATTGAAGTGTGATGCTGTTATGCTTTGGCCCTTGCTATACAAACATGGTTTTATTTTGTACTAGTAACTAGATGAACTTCGTATTGAACCTATCAGGAGGGATCCTAGAAAACCTTCCCTGGACTTCCACCAAGATTTCAAGGTAAAATTATCCAAATTCAGCCGATCTCAAGTTTCAGAGAGACTAAAAAAAATATTTATTTTTTATTAACTACAGGGTACTATTATATTATTATTATATTCTGTGCTACAGGGTAAGTGGTGTAATTCCGTGTAACACAACAAACTCATAATTACATCATGTATAATATTATATTAAGACGTAATGTAATAGGATATAAAGTTATCTGTGAAAGTAGCAGCACTGAAAGAGCAATTTTGATAATAATTTACTTAACTGCAAGGATTGACAATAATATTATAATAAAAATGGTTGTAGTGACATCTATTGTCAAGTAGCAAAGTAATAGGATTTTTGTAAGTTCTATATTTTGTTAACTTTTTATACATGTTATTATTATTATTATCGTCATAAAGTACACAGTTTAAGTGTATTTTACTGATTACATACGCATTATTGCAAATCTACAATATTGAATTATTCAGAATCGACGCTAGAGTCGTGACATACAACGCCATCTAGTAGCCGTTATTGAAACTATAATGAACACCGACGATCATGATTGATCTACAGCTCGTAAACTTTTGAAAATTACACGTTGTGTGGCGCTAGGGTGTTACTATGATGATTGTACTATCAAGGAAATTATAATATTGCTTCTTTATCAATTTCTTTGATAGTACTTTTTATAAACTACTTCTGTGGCTCAGTGGTTGAGCGCGTGAGATGCTAGCCGGGAGTCGCGGGTTCGGATCCCGCCAATGGAACAAAAATATATAAAGGACGTGCTTGCCTTATCGCATGGCGCATATTATAAATTTCAATTTTCAATAATTTTTGTCTCAAAAAAAATTTGTAGGTATGTATTACAGCAGAAAGTGCGATGTTGCAAAATTATGTTTGCCATTGCCTCTTACTATAACTGTATTTTAAAAAGATAAAACCGACTTCAAAATTGTACGTAATTGCGAATTAAAACTCCGTATCTCCAAAACTACTGAACCGATTTTGATGAAATTTGCACTATTCCCTAAGTTGAACAATACCTAGTACATACTTACAACAAAAAAGAATTACTGAAGTAAGTAAGTAAGTAAGTAAGTCTTTATTTCCAAGAAATTGGTTACAATGTTCTTATTATAATTTTTTATGAAATCGGAATGGTAGTTCGAAGTTCCAGAGATATGCGAATTGCGAACACAAACATACATACATACATACATACATACATACATACATACATACATACATAGGTACATATGCATACGTAATATTATACTTTTGTAATTTATGGCACATTTGTTCAGACGCTGATATAGTCTACAGACTAACATAATATACGAAAATTGGGCAGTCCGAAATATTACATACGTATACGCGTCGAAGTGATAACCTCCTTTTTTGAAGTCGGTTAAAAATGCGAATTTAAACTCAGTACCTATCTATAGTATACATTAAGTTCAATGAACTAATATAACCCAGTCTCGGCCTGTGGTGTCTATTTTTATTATTTAGTAATTGACTTATGATTCTCATGATAAAGGGGGTCACAAGTAAAATTCTACCAAATTGTCTCCTTAATTAGGCCTAACCTCGCCCTACAAAGGGCATAAAAAGATAAAGGTACATTGTATCAATAGATTTCATAGATGCATACAACAAAAGCACAACTGTCCGTAATATAAATATTGTAATACGTGCGTTCCAGTTCAGTTGACTCGGACATCGGGAGCGCAACGGCCTCGACGACAACATGTTTACGCTCGTGCTGTTTGTTTGTTTGTTCCAAGTGATCAACACGCGGAACATCGACACCTACTCCCTCCGAAGATCGCTGCTGCTGCAGACGGAGCTGGACACGCAGGTGGGCAGCGATCTACCCCTCAACACGGAGGAGGTCGTAGCCAACGAGATCCTGATGGACCTAAAACGGCGGGAAATCGACGAGTCCTTCCGAAGCAACGAGTTCAGCTACTCCAAGCACTACTTCGCTTACAGAGACGAGATCAAGAGGTCGAAGGTGTACGACATCATCCGCGCCATGCCTAAAGGTGGCGCGCTACACGTGCACAGCTCGCTCATGCTGAGCGCCGACCGACTCGTCGCGCTGACGTACGAGGACCACTTGTACGCGTGTTTTGCCGACGACGATCTCCAATTACAGTTTTCATACGACGCCCCCCTTCGACCTTGCGAGCGCAAGTGGCGGCTCCTCGACGACGTCAGAAGGGCTTCCGATAATGTCACGCAGTTCGACAGTGACCTCCAGAAGTATTTCTCCCTGAACGTGGACGAAAACACCGACTACCATATCAATTTCATCTGGGAGAGATTCGAGAAGGTCACCAGCACTATATCGTCTCTCATCAACTACCGACCGGCCCGGGAGAAGTTCTTCTACGAGGGTCTGACCCAGTTCTACAACGATAACGTCATGTACGTGGAAATTCGAAGCGGATTGTCTTACTTGTACGAGTTGAACGGGACCGTCCACGACAGAGTCTACCTCGCCCATCTGTACCACCGAGTCGCTGAACAATTTAAGGCGGACCACCCGGACTTTATGGGAGTGAAGCTGATCGTCTCCAAGCGGCGATCCATAACGATAGAGGAGGCGAAGGGCGTTATAGACTTGGCGAAACGTGTGAGGATCGAGTTGCCCCAATTTTTGGCAGGATTCGACTTAGTCGGTCAAGAGGATTTGGGAAAGCCCCTCAAAGACTTTCAGCCATTACTGGAAGATGTGAAAAACGATATAGACTTCTATTTCCACGGCGGAGAGACGAATTGGCACGGAACGGCCAGCGACGAGAACCTAATAGATGCTATCCTGCTCGGATCGAAGAGGATAGGTCATGGATTCGCGCTGATAAAGCATCCGACATTGATGAAGACGGTGCGGGAAAACGACACAGCCATAGAAGTGAACGTAATATCCAATCTAGTGCTATCCCTGTTGTGCGACATCAGGAACCATCCCCTAGCGACCTACCTGGCTTTGGGGATGCCCGTCGTTTTATCCAGTGACGACCCTGGTATCTGGGGGGCTGATCCCCTGTCCTATGACTACTATCTGACGTTCGTCGCAGTAGCCAGCAGGCACGCTGATCTGCGCATGCTGAAACAGCTGGTACTCAACTCTGTGAAGTACAGCGCATTAGGTGATACGCAGAAGGAGATCATGTACAAACAATTACAGATCAAGTGGGATGAGTTTATCCGAGACGTCATCAAACGGCACAATTAATCTATGACCCAGCTTTAATCTTTATCTACATAATATAGAACAAGAACTGATACAGTGGTATATAATAATATAGGCTAATTAGTTGTAAATAGTTATAATAAACCTTTTTTATTGTATTTTAGGATGTTGTTTAAGAGCGTTTACACCTTATTTCATGTTTCCATACAAACCTGCGGCGGACTATTGGAATTGATCTGCGCGCAGCGATTTATAGTAGTTTTAAAATATTTGTAGAAAAAAAATAACAAAAGATTTGTTGATATTTAAGAACAATTTTTTTAATTAAAGTGTTTTTCTATGATATGAAGCTATTATTATATTAAATTAAGTTAAATAAATAGGTAATAAAAAAGTTTTAATTCCTTGATATTTCTTTGATATTTATCATTCTTTGAATTTAAATTACATAAAGTTAAATACCTAAACGAAATATTTTTTTCTGATAACTATTAATTGCTCAAGGATCTTGTCAATAGGTTATTATTATTTTATAATTATATTTATCGCTGGTTTGGTAAATTAAAAGCTTCGAAACTGATACTAAAACGGAATTTAAGGAAACCTCTGTTAAGGCATGTTGGTATCGAGATTTAATGTACAAATACTCTATAAATCCTATTTTTTTCTCTGATATCTATATAGACAGTGAAATTTTATATAAAAATTCGAATTCAACATTTTTATAAAGATAAGTGGTTGATGATTTTTCCAAACATCACCAAATTGGGGCCAGTACCTATGGAGATTGTAGTAAACTGGAACAAAAGAGCTATTAGATTATTCTGGAATCTAGAACAACCAAAATAACGTAAAGATAACCAATGTTTACACACTGGAACCCAGAAAGAGAAACATTAATTGCTTGGTAGTAATAACGTTGCGCATTTGTTTTACAGCTTTTAAGGCCGTCACAGACTTAGCTATAATATATATTAATATATTTATAGCTAAGCATTTTAATATAATATATTTTCTATACAATTTTCGCGTGACCACACACTCAGCTATAACATATATTTCTGGTCTCAGTGTGTTTAGTACGGTATATTAATATAATATATTATAGCTAAGTCTGTGACTGCCTTTACTAGCTAGTGGCAATTGGCAAATCGCGGAATTCTGTAGCTCGACTAGCGGTCATTAACTCCCTGTCAAAAAACTTGTCATTTTCTATACAAACCGCGATTGACACTGAAGTGACAGATGTTTCTAGTCGGGCCCTGTCCACATGTCCACGTCGACGCGACGTCGTCAACGTGGAACGGTGCGGTAACGTGGCACGGTACGTTGTCGTGACTCGTGAGTCGTGACCAGTGACGGATTAACCCTTAATCTAATTAAGCAATTGCCTAGGGCATCACGTCTGAGGGGGCACCAGAAGAAGGACAAAAGGACAAAAAACATCCGTCCTTAGGGCATCACGTCTCACTCTCACGTCACCAAAAACCACGCCAAAAAAAGTTTCTAGGATAAAAGTAATGTTTTTAGGTGGTAAAACTTAAAAGTTTAAAGACCGATTCTAGGTGACTGCATAACATACGGATGGGGGGGCGGCACACAGGCATGGATTGCTTAGGGCATCAAGTAGTCTTAATCTGTCACTGCTCGTGACTTGAAAATTTACGTCAACGTAATGTACGTCACCAACTCACCACGCCTTGTAAAACTGCTACATTCTTCACTACTTATCAGTTATCTAGATATGGACCGCACAAATCACAATATGTCTTCTGCTTCAGCTACTCTTAAGAAGACGGAGAGAGAGATTAAAAAAAAGACGTAAAATGTTGCTATACCGTGACGTGCATTTTCACCGCACCACGTTACCGCACCGTTCCACGTTGACGACCTCGCGCGTCGTGACGTGGAGATATGGACAGGCCGTAAGGGTGATCCCACCAAAAACATTTTATGTAAATAATTGTTACCTCGACGACGACCACAAAAGTAGTGTATATTCTTTGACAAAAGGTTTGCCTTGTGAGTTGTGAAAAAGACACTTATTTTATTTTTATTAAATAAGGAGGCAAACGAGCAAACGGGTCACCTGATGGTAAGCAACAACAGAAGAGCTGCAGAAGCGTTGTCGGCCTTTTAAGAGGGAATACGCTCTTTTCTTGAAGGTTTGCAGGTCGTATAGGTCGGGAAATATTGCTGGTGACAGTTCGTTCCAGAGTTTTACAGTGCGCGGCAGAAAGTTACGCGAAAAACGCACTGTGGAAGACTGCTACTCATCAAGGTGATGAGGATGGTATGCTTTTCGCGTGGGACGATGGCGAAAAGTTGCAGGTGGTATGATTCCGAACAATTCCTCAGAGCACTCCCCGTAATACAACCGATAGAGGATGCAGAGTTAAGCTACATCTCGGCGTAATTCCAAGGGATCCAAGCTGTTTGAAACACTATAGCAGTCAACAATTCGAGCGGCTCTTCGTTGGATACGATCCAGAGGGAGCAGTTGGTATTTTGGCGCCCCAGCCCAAAGATGAGAACAATATTCCATATGAGGCCGAACCTGCGCCTTGTAGAGTTGATAGGCGTTGGTCCGGACTGAAGTACTGTCTCGCTCTGTTAAGAACACCAAGCTTCTTCGAGGTCAACTTAGCTTTACTCTCTAGATGATATCGGAACTGGACTTAGCTCGATATGTTGACACCAAGTATCTCAATGCTAGGGGAGATGGTTAAAGATGTGCCCTCAAAACGAGGATATACGACCATTTGTGACTTTTTAGTGGTGAACGCGCAGACTTGTGTCTTGGCGGGGTTAAATTGGACTAAGTTACGTCTACCCCATTCAGATACTTTCTCCAATGTAGAGCCAAGCTTCTGAATCTACGCGACCTAACTCTATCGACCCTAACTCCAACAAATTCCAGTGTATATTGATTATTCTGTGTTATAAAAGTTGACCAATCGTGTTATGCTATGGGTAATTCAAAGACAATGACATGATGAATACTGACAATGAACTTTAATTTCTTAGCTTTAGTCATAGAGTAATAAAATATCATTCATGCTTTAGTCATTGCTGAGAAAAATCGATATCGCTACAGCGAAATTATCAAGGCGTCGCGTCGCCTTAAGTTAACAGAATGCAGTGCGAGTATTTTTCACAGAGCTTCTAGTCTAAAAAGGTCAATGACTGCAGCTGGTGCCACCTTTAATGTCGATCGGCGATTCTCGGAAATGCCATTGTATTCTATTGCTGTCGCGATCACCGGTGCTCGTACGGGGCTTGATGTCCTGACTAATGACTGTAGTGGTAAATTGGCAATCATAGTAATCCATAATGACCTCAACATTTAGAGAGATCCTTAGAATAAGTGGTAGTCAAGTCCAAAAAATTAGGAACTCTTCGTATAAAAAAGCAATTAAAGAAATCACCTAGGTATCATCAAAGAAATTGATTCATAGGCAGTATCGTTTTTGGCCGGGTTATTTCAAGTCAATGAAAATGTGTCAAATGCTGCAACTGGGTTTTCATAATCCGATCAAATTAGGTACGTAGGTCCGGCATTCTACCTATGAATCAATAATTACTCTGATAAGTACACTGAATGATACACTGATAATGAAAACGCCACGTTTAAAAACTGCGCATAATAATAATTATCTATTTATATTATTTTATTAATCAATTTCCTAATAAGATCTTAATTTCCCGCTGGAGGGTATTAAAATCGAGATAAGTCGGTTACGCCGATAAAAATATATCTAGTAATGTAGGTAGTAAATAAATAAAGATAATAATATTGCAATTGTAAAATTAAATTATATATCGACGGTTAAAAGGAACGGAAAGGAGCGACATTTTTGTCAAAAGTGAGTTTTAAATGCCTTCCCGCTCTTTCGAATGCGCTGACTCTCATAGCTCTATACGATGAGTTTTTTGGCGTTTATGCCCTAGCAAAAAAAAAGCAATTTCCTAGTAGTATTTTTTGTAACCGACAAAATTCAGGTCAGTTTGTCTGTAAAGGTGCTTGTACCCCTGCAAAAAATATTTGTCTACAGCTTTCGGCTGCTTATATCTTTTAAGCAATTCTCTCAAAAATTACAGACGTCGTTTATAGCCTTCTTCCATTTCGTAATTGATCATAGCTTTGGCGCTTGTACTATATATCTAAAATTTATTTTCATATTACTCTGTCGGTTATACCCACAGATCATAGAAGTAAGTTATACCCTACAGGCTACAACCTTTTTCAACCATATTTCCATAGACTCACGCAATGCCAGTCGCCAGATCACAGATATTGTTTAGGCTTCTTATCCTCAATTTTTTTTGTCATTTGTCTCTTATGCCATATTACCTCATTCAAAAATTTTAAGTAATTGTTATAAGCGACAAAAAACACTTTAAATAGCACCAAATCATTAAAACTAACAATACCGGTAAGAGGCCCATTTTTAAGGTTCCGTACCCAAAGGGTAAAAACGGTACCCTATTACTATGACTTCGATGTCTGTCCGTCTGTCTGTCTCCAGGCTGTAACTCAAGAACGGTAATAGCTAGAGAGTTGAAATTTTCACAGATTATATATATCTATTGCCGCTAAAAACAACAAATACTAAAAACAAAATAAAATTAATATTTAAGGGGGGCTCCCATACAACAAACGTCATTTTTTGGACCTTTTTTACTCTATATCAATAATGGCAAAAGGTATGTAGTTAAATTTTTCTCAAAGACCTTAGTTATATGTGTACTTTAATATTTAATAATAATATTAAAATAAAATAGCAAATTAAAGGGGGCTCCCATACAAAAAACACAATTTTTGGCCTAATTTTGCTCTATAATGGTACGGAACCCTTCGTGCGCGAGTCCGACTCGCACTTGGCCGATTATTTATCATTTTATAACTGTTTAAATTATCACGATACGTCAATAAATAACAGAGATACGTCAGTTTTTCTTAAGCTCAAAACTTTAAACGACCTTCCTGAACATTTCACTTTTTGGCGCTTATACCCTATTTACTTTTAACTGTCGATGTGTATTAATATATTTTAATGCTTCTTAATTAGAGTTAATTTCTACAAGACTACTGACTTCTGCGACGTAGTCACTTGTCCTAATCCGAGTAAAAGTTGCCATCAGATTCTGGTAAACCTATAATTATTGCATTTTTTCTGTCATTCCGACGTCAGATATGCGCACGCGAACGTATACTTTTATTACCTTTGTGTAAATTATACCAACAGGTTGAATATGGGTTACATTGACGTTAGAAAATAAAAATACGTAAACGATATAATATTTTGATAGTCATAAAAACGATTTAATTAAGTATATATATTTCAATTCTAAATTCTAGTTCTGTAAAAGAAAAATATGTGTTTGTTTGCTCAGAAGTCAGAAGTCAAATTATTAAATAGAATAGATTCTATTCTATAGATTCTATTCTATTCAATAGAATATAGTATCTTTATTACTTGAAGAATGTAGAGTTACATAGCCTAGCCATAGGTACACAATACACATCCATACTATACTAACATTACCTATAAATGCGAAAGTGTGTCTGTCTGTCCGTCTGTCTGTCTGCCTGTCTGTCTGTCTGTTACCTCTTCACGCCCATACCGCTGAACCGATTTTACTGAAATTTGGTATGGAGATACTTTGAGTCCCTCGAAAGGACATAGGATACTTTTTGTCACAGAAAAATGTACGGTTCCCTCGCGATAAACGAGTTTTGGCGCAACGGAGTTGCGGGAATCATCTAGTTTTAAATATATTTCGCGGGAATGGTATTGCAAAATAAATAGATGTGCATAATATAAATTCATGTAGTAATATCATGAAATTATAGCTAATTAATGTCGATTGTTTTTTTGTATGGAAAACGAACCACCTTAAGGGCTCGTTCTTCGTAAATTAGCAGGTCGATTTCTGTCAGTGCGAATATCGACCTAAATACCTATCATAACAATAAAATTCATATCAGCGCGCCTTGTACGGTGGCGATTACGACGCTCGCCGCGTCCATGATAGGGCGAAATAGGAGAAAAACCCGTTTTACTTAGATACAAATATTATAACTAAACATCTATCCAATGATTTCCCTGTTAAATTTTAATAGCTATCGAACAAGCCAAATTATCTGTATTGTGTTTCTATCCAATGAAAGCACTAGTTAAAAGATGCATCTATACATGTATATATTTTTCAGTTTTTTTGAATGACGCTTTCTATAAAAAAAAACTTATTCTAGAAACGTGAATTCGGAATAACCGGCCCTTAATAGATGGTGCCCGTAACTGAGGTATGCAGAAAACAGCTAATCAGTAATCGCACGGGAACTTTCCGTCTAATAATAATAATAATTAGTATTATTACCATTACGTCCTTTTTCTCAGAATTCAAAGTAAGTAATATAATATCTCCAAGTCATATTTAAAAATCGTTTCAGGGGCTAGCGCCAAGCCAAGTATCTACAGACAGATTCCCAGTTATAAAATTACTAGCTGTAGTACGGGTGCCCTAGAACAATTTTTTTGTAATTACTAACAAGCTAATTTTTTGTGAGTAGCTACATTTTGATAAGACGAACAAAATTTTTATTTTCGAAAAATCTCGAAAGTGGTAGCTAACAGAGATAGAAAGGATTTCATACTTTGACTTGATGGTGCTAAAATATAGATTGTTTTATTTGTAGGACAAGGTTACTCTTAAATAATATAACTATTAACCTACCAATATACAAAAAAACAGCTGGTTAGGGTTCCGTTTTAAGGTACAGTAGTCAACCAAGTTTTGTTGATTACAGAACCCTAAAACGGAACCCTAACCAGCTGATTTTTTGTATATTGGTAGGTTAATAGTTATTTAATTTAAGAGTAACCTTGTCCGACAAATAAAACAATCCATATTTTAGGACCATCAAGTTAAAGTATGAAATCCTTTCTATCTCTGTTAGCTACCACTTTCGAGATTTTTCGAAAATAAAAATGTTGTTCGTCTTATCAAAATGTAGCTACTCACAAAAAATTTGCTTGTTAGTAATCACAAAAAAATTTGTTCTAGGGCACCCGTACTATAGATGTTGCGCCCAACTTTTCTAGCTTACAAAATTGTTCAACATCATGGAGCCAAGCCTTATACAATACATATATACACATCTAAATCCGTTCAGCGGTTCATGCGTAGCGAGCTAATAGACAGATACACATTAACATTATAATGTCAGTGTTATTTCATCCCAATAAGCAATTAGTGCAGGCGCCGCGGTGACACGCCAAATTGACACTCATCACAGGCGGCACAGTGGTGACACTGTCACCCAGGCGACACTGTCACCCGAGCTTTACTTCACCAATTACAGTCCGTCCAGAGATTATTTACCTCTAGCAAGACCTTATATGGATGACATAAGGATCAGTCCATAGGATATTTTAGGCTAAAATAAGCATAAGTATAACCGAGGCTATGGCCCGTTAAATTAGGCATTGCCAATCTATACATATAATAAAATCGTAGGAAAGTCAATTCTGTACATTGAATATTTTTGAAAAATAATACTTGGGACGTGACCTACAATCGATATGGAAGCCAAAAATATAGTTTTTAGAATTTTTGTCTGTTTGTCTGTGTGTCTGTTTGTCTGTTTGTCTGTATGTATGTCCGGGATAAACTCAGAAAGTACTGAATGGATTTACTTCAAATTTTGCACGAATATTATATAGAGGTCGAGTCAACACATAGGCTATATATTATGACGATATCACCTAGGGCGGGGGGAGGGGCTCAAGTTTCAATATTTTTAGTTTTTTGCTCATATCGCTAAAACGGTGCGTTGTAGAGAAAAAATGTCCGACACGTAATGAAAGCCCATAAAATTTCCTACAAATTTCTCCTTCACACTTTGTATCTATCTTCACTCCTTGCCATGCTATGAGCTTTTGTCTATCTTTTCTATACAAATTTCGAGTGTCGTTTGATTAACATGCTGGGAGCTTTGGCATCGGTCTTTTCTTGTGGGGGGGCTTCGCCCGCCCAAACCCCCCCCCCCACCTCCCCAAATTTTGCTTCAAACAAAGCGGTGTCGCGGCGTTATACATCTTTTTTAAGAACAAAGTTAAAAACTAAACTACACATACGGTTTTCCAGTGTCGTTTGTTTTGGGGGGCTGCACCCCCCCAAACCCCCCCCCCTTATTCCTCATGAAACTTTTGTTCATAAATAAAAGGTATCGTGGAGTTTGTATTGCATCGTAATTATCCTTTGTAGGAACATCTATACATATAATAAAATCGTAGGAAAGTCAATTCTGTACATTGAATATGTTTGAAAAATAATACTTGGGACGTGATCTACTATACTTACGCGGACGAAGTCGCGGGCAACAGCTAGTAAAAAATAAAAGGAGCCGCCACACGCCACACCTGTTACGAAGACATTGCAATTCTGTTCTGTAGATGGCCAAATGCTTCGAGCCAGAATGGAATCGAGGTTTATAGGAGTTTACATTTTATTCAAAAGCTTGATTACTTCAGGCTTTATTCTAAACCAATCAAAAGCGCTAATAAATAGATAAACTCATGACAAAAAACCGCAGAAACCGGACATAAGTAGGGCAAAGGTTTACATTACTTTAAATTATATGCATCTAATTAAAATACCAGCAGACACTACCGGTGTCCGGTGATAGACGAAATATAATCATAATATTATAATGATAGTAAGTGATAATACTTAGATAACAGTAATCTGATGAAAACGTGTTGCTCGGGCAACATGTACGGTAGATAACAAAGATAATTATTAAATAATAATTAGCTCAATATGAATATGACATTAGATTTAGGTAAAAATATATTATATATTATTATTATTATATTATCATAACAAAGAATAAACTAAGTATAAATAAACAACTGGGAGTAAAAAAGTAAGAAAAGTAAATAAGCCGAAAGCTGACAGCACGAATTAATAATTATACTTAACCTTTAGCTATGTCCACATTGTGCCCTTTCATCTTCAATTTTCATAATCTATTGACATTTCGAATGTCAAAAGATTATGAAAATTGAAGATGAAAGGGCACAATGTGGACATAGCTAATAATTATTGAGGTAGAATAAAACATATGAAAATCTATCAATCTAAAAGAAACTGGTAAAACGTCATTTGAGCCGCATCGGAGGGATAGGTGTCAGGTGATATAGAAATTAAATAACATAATATAAATATATCTAAACACAAGGAATAACCTCATGATCATCAACGACACTATGTACAAATCTCGTCCATCGTATTTCGAACTCGTGGACTAGCTTATCCCTATTCGGGTAAGTGCTATAGTATAAAGAGTTCAAAGCTAACTTCTTCAGTAGCCTCAGATCCGCGTGTCGACTAGCAACACCCACGAAGGCTACATAGAAGTCGTGGGACAAAGGATCTGCACCCCACACACCTGGATCATCAGAGGAAAGCACCACAGGCAGATTCTGAGCGATATATGCCGCCAGAGGATGGTTCCTCACATCCTCGACAAGTTTCAACACAGCATTCGACACCACATTCACTTCTAACGCGATGTCTCTCTTTTTTATCTCCTCCATCAGCAACGGGTGTTTGATCAGAGCGAACCCATGTCCGATTCGTTTCGTCCCGAGTAGGATGACATCAAGAATGTTTTCGTCCGAAGCTGTCCCGCACCAATTGGTTTCACCGGCGTGGAAAAAGAAGTCGATTTTGTCCCGAGCTTGGGCGAGCTCCTTAAAAACTTCTTTCGTCGGCACACCCAAATCTTCTTGACCTACCAAATCAAATCCGGCCACAAAATCTGGATACTTCTTCTTCAATTCGTAGGCGATTTTCAGATATTTGTGTACTGTTTTCGCGTCTACCAACCTCAGAGGTGCGTATATCAGCTTCGCTCCATAAAAGTCTGGATAATCCATCATAAATTTATCCAACGTTTCCTTGTAGGAGCCTGCAGTTTGTATTTCATCGTAATGGTTCCCTTCGAGATCGTATAAATGTGGGAGTACACTTCTCACTTCGAAATACATTACGTTGTCTTCCCTCAGTGCCCTTAAGGTATCATAAAAGTATTTTTCCCAAACAGGTTTGTAGGAGAACAGCGCGGTTGTCGCTATGAAATACTCCTGGAATTTTGACCACGCGGTATTGACGTCGGTGTACACTTCCAGTGGATTAGGTATGATGATGGAAAAATATTTCAGAAGCTCAGCGTCAAACTTTTCCACGTTACCCGACGAGAATCTTGCGTTTTTCATCACCTGCCACTGCGTTTCGCACGGAGATTCAGGCGTATCCTCGGCAAACAAAAATTGGACTCCCGCACTCTTGAAGCAGACATACAAATCGTCCCAGTACGTAATATTGAGAACATACTCCGCACTCAAGATACCCGTGTCATGGGCGTGAAGCACCGCGCCTTTTGGCATACGACGGATGATCTTGAAAAGCTCCGACTTCTTCACCTCGTCCTTGTAGTCAAAGAAATGCTTGGAGTAGTTGAAATATTGGGGATTCTGGAAGCCAAAATCGACTTCCTTGTGCTTCAACCCCATTATGATTTTATTGGCGAGCTCCTCCGTGTCATTCAGGATGATATCGGCACCCAGCATCATGTCAAGTTCTTTTCGTAGTATTCTATTTCGTTCCTCGACGATGTCCTCAAACACATCACTGACACTAGATTTCACCAGCAGAAAGCACAGGAGAATTATAGGCCACATTTTCACCATCAAATCGAACGCCAGTATTTAAGTGATCTGGTGCAAGGTTTGTTTCGCAACGCTATCGGCTCACGTCCGTGTTTTCATTCACAAATCACAATATTTACAAACTCGGCCGGTGCAACATTACGAGCGAAACTCGACACTGAACGTGGCACTAGCAGTATCAAGGCGAACCATAATCTCCTTATTATGTATGATAGTGTTGTCTAATCAATACAAAATAATTATAATTTATAGTTACCCGCGAGTCATTATCGCTAATTATTATAGGTGAGGTAGGAAAATATCTTAATCCCAGTCAATAGATGCTTATAATATGCTCACACAGTGCTAAATGTCTATGCTCAGTTAACATGCTAGAAAATATTGTTATTTCTCTAAATTATTGTTTAACTAGCAGATTTATATATTAATATCTTTATTGTTATCCTTTGTGTATCGGAAATACCGCCAATCTATAGCCAGAAATTCCGACAGAGGAAAGTAAGCTCAGCTTATTGATATGAACTCAATAATGAATCAATAATTGGATTTGGAATAAATAATAGTTGCAACTGCTTTCAGTGAATATAACAATCTAATAAATGTCTATACAATAGGACTTGCAAAAGTTATTTTCTTTTACAATCTGAATAGCGAGCAGGAACCATGAAATAACTTAATAAGAACGAAGTGCCCGTTAATTTACTCGGTTTCATTCATTTTACTCAATTCAACGCTTACTCTTTTTGACATATTTTCTTTACAAATGTTGCCATTTAAAACAAAATTGCCCACTCAAACTTCCACTAGCTCAATAATCTAATAAAACATTGCGAGCCGCGAGCGCTCGCAAAAGAAAAAAACTTGAAAAGACTCCAAAAACGATCCAGTATAATCCGGCCGAGTTCTATAGACTTTTAAACGATAAATTTACTCTCGTACTGGTGTAAATTACAGCTAGCGGCGTCTAAAAGGGTTTGTTTTCAATGCTCCAAAGAAACTAAAAAATAATTTGAAAAGAAACCGAGCCTGTCTCATCCGCCATGCTGATTTTATGCAGCGCAAGGGTCGGGGACTTCGAGTACCACTTTACAGAACCGCCCCTGTGCATTCGTTAAAAAAGAAAAAAACATGGCCGCCGCGAATGTCATACGAGTTGGATGCGAGGCTTTAATCTTCAGATTACTCCTTCAAAATATATGGATGACACTCCTGGATATTGTCGGGGGCGCATCGCTTACTTATGGTGTGGGGACTCCTTCGGGGGGCTGTAAAACATGACACTCAGACAATGGCTCCTAAGAATATGTACTAAATGCCCGTAAAATGACAAAACGACGAAATAAACAATGACCTACGAATCTAGATAATATGAGGATAGAGGATAGCTTTCGAAAAAAGTCCTATTGAAGCCATTTTCATGGTAGTAAGTAGCTATAGCCTATAGTAAAGTGGGGATTATATACCTACTCAAGATCGACTGACTGTATGCGAATTGTGATCAATCAAACAAAAATCAAACAAAAAGCATTATTTTAACTTATAAATCGCATGCACGTTGGAGTATATTTTATAAAATCAAAATTATTTAAGTTGCCTACGGGTGGGTTGCACCAAAGCAGAGGTGTGGTTATAGTTACAGTTATGGTCAAAGTTATGGTTATAGTTAAGGCTAGCTTAACTTTAACCTTAACTTTGACCACAGAATTTGACAGATGACTGTTGCTGGTCAGACAAGGCTTTAGGTGTCTCCCAGACAGACGCGGGCAGCGGTGGCGGTGGCGGCGGCGGTCAGTTGTTTGTACTGCCACCGCCACCGCGTGTGTCTGTGTCGTTCCTAGAACTCTCGAGTCATCCAAATGACCGCCGCCGCCACCGCCACCGCTGCCCGCGTCTGTCTGAGAGACGCCTTAAATTAACGTAGTTCCTTTTTTCGCCACGTTCATTTAAAGCCTTGTCGAGCTCTATGGTTATGATTAAATCTGGCGTCCATTTTTAGGGTTCCGTACCCAAAGGGTAAAAACGGGACCCTATTACTAAGACTTCGTTGTCTGTCCGTCTGTCTGTCTGTCTGTCTCCAGGCTGTAACTCAAGAACGGTAATAGCTAGAGATTTGATATTTTCACAGATTATGTGTATCTGTTGTCGCTATAACAACAAATACTAAAATTAAAATAAAATTAATATTTAAGGGGGGCTCCCATACAACAAACGTGATTTTTTTGGCCTTTTTTGCTCTATATCAAAAATGGCAACAGGTAGGTACCTACTTGAATTTGTCACAAAATCCTTAGTTATAATAATTATGTGTACTTTAATATATTTTAATAATAATATTAAAATAAAATAAAAAAATAAGGGGGGCTCCCATACAAAAAACACAATTTATGGCCTAATTTTGCTCTATAATGGTACGGAACCCTTCGTGCGCGATTCCGACTCGCACTTGGCCGATTATTGACTTTAACCAAAGATTTGACGTTTTGCGTTGTGGTTAAAGTTATAGTATCGTTGGTTAAAGTTACAGTTATAGTTAAAGTAAGTTGGTGCAACTCACCCTACAAGTACCTACTAGACAAAAAATATTGTTTGTCTGATCAATCATCAATGATCAATGATCATGTACCTACTTACTTAAGTATATTTTGATGACATTTAACAAATGTACTAAAAAGTAAATAACTGTATTTTAAAAAGATAAAACCGACTTCAAAATTGTACGTAATTGAGAATTAAGACTCCGTATCTCCAAAACTACTGAACCGATTTTGATGAAACTTGCACTATTCCCTAAGTGGAACAAATACCTACCTAGTACAACAAAAAAAAAGAATTACTGAAATCGGAATGGTAGTTCCAGAGATATGCGAACACAAACATAAAAACATACCTACATACATATCTACAAACATACATACATACACTTTTGTAATTTGGCACATTTTTTCGGACACTGATTACAGACTAACATATACGAAAATTGGGCAGTTGTGGAAATTGTATTACGTGTACTACATACTACATACATAGGTACGCGTCGAATTGATAACCTCCTTTTTTGACGCTCGCAACTCCGTTGCGTCAAAATTCTTTTATCGCGCGGAAAACGTACATTTTTCCGGAATAAAAAAATCCTATGTCATTTCCCGGGACTCAAATCAAAGTATCTCCATTCTCCTTATTATGTAATTCCAGCAAAGTTAGTTTAGCGGTTTGGGCATGAAGAGGTAATAGACATAGGTACAGACTTACTTCCGCATTTTTACCCGACTGTCAGGAGGGTTATTGTTTTTAGCGACAAAACCAAAGAGACATCGAATCCAGGTTTTAATTGTTACGACTCTTGTGAGTCTTGCTTACGAGTTTCATGCCAGGATAAATAGGAGGCTACATAGAACAATGTAGAAGAAGGAAGTGGACTACAAAATGCAGACGGAGGCTGGCTTAACATTATTATAAATTTAGTATGGATTTTTGCTTTCCCAAGTTATTTTAGTTTATTGTTTTCCTTTTCAAGAACCGTCATAGAGCTACAATACCATTGTATAATTCACATAATATATGGAAAATAATAAAACATAATAATCTAATATGTTATTTTTTGCAAATTCTGTGCATCAAAACTAGTTAAATGCTGATCTTGCAAAACCAGATTGAACACTCTGCATTTAATTGACATTTTGCTAATATTATTTCCAGCTATCTGTGATATACGTAGATATTGTTTTTAAATAATATGTTATTATTGGGTGCAGTGACGTCACAAGGCAAGGGTCATCGGCCGGCGTGCTCCCCAGTGTCACGGCGGCTGCTTACTGGATCACACGTCGACCCTCCGACCCGAAATGCGATCTGTATATCTACTGCTGTGTATGCCGGCCGTGTGCCTCGCCTCCGTCCGCGAATACAGTGAGGAGCGAGCGAAGATGGTGCGAAACGAGGCGAGACTATCGCTCGGGGGGAGAACCGAGCTCACGGACAATGAGAGCGCCGTCAACGACTGCCTGATGCGACACAAGTTCAGAGAAATCGATTACGGCTTCGATAACCCCAGATACTACAATTTCTCGCATCACTTCTTCGAGTACATGCGCGATATTGAGCGGTCCAAAGTGTATAGAATCATCAGGGACATGCCCAAGGGTGCGGCGCTTCACGTTCACGACATGGGCATCTTGGGACCGGACTACGTCGTGAATATCACCTACATGGATCACCTGTACGTCTGCTTTCAGGACGGCGACGTAAAGTTCAAATTCTCCAACAAGTCGCCCAAAGACATTTGCGCAAATAAGTGGGAGCTTATGAGCACCGCGAGAAAATTGTCTCGAAACATAACAGAGTTCGATGCGGAAATCCGAGCTCATTTCACGATGTACACCGACGACCCTGGAGCAGTATATCCAACGATTAAGGAATCCTGGGGGGTGTTTCTGAAATATTTCAGCAGGATTCTACCTCTGGTGACATACAGGCCGGTGTGGGAGCAATACTTCTACGACGTCCTGAAACAATTCCGAAGCGACAACGTGATGTACGTAGAAGTGAGGAGCCTGCTGCCGAACTTGTACGAGCTGGACGGGACGGTGTTTCCAATGCTGGTCACGGCGATGGCTTACAAGAAAGCGATCCACCGCTTCGTAAAGGACTACCCGGACTTTTACGGCGCGAAACTGATATTCGCTCCATCGAGAAGAATCGACAGACCAAAGTTAGAAGAATACTTGCATCTGGCTCGCGCTATCAAGGACGATATGCCGGAAGAATTTGCGGGTTTCGATCTGGTCGGTCAAGAGGACGCTGGGGAACCTTTGATAGAATTCGTGCCGCAGCTTCTTGAGGCATCCAAGGACTTGGATTACTTCTTCCACGCCGGCGAAACGAACTGGTACGGGACTTTAACGGATGACAACCTCTATGACGCCATTCTTTTGGGAACGAAGAGGATTGGCCATGCATATGCCCTGCCAAAACACCCCTTGCTCATGGATGAGGTGAAAAAGAGAGGTATCGGTATAGAAGTGAACATCATATCCAATGCTGTGCTATCTTTAGTCCGGGACGTAAGGAATCATCCTCTAAGCATATTCCTGGCTAGGGATTTACCGGTGGTGTTGTCTAGTGATGACCCTGGCATTTGGGAGGCAGATTCTCTATCTGATGACTTCTATGTGGCTTTTGTGGGTGTCGCCAACCGTTTAGAAGACTTGAGAGTGTTGAAACAGCTGGCGTTGAATTCTTTGATGTACAGTGCGTTGGGTGGAGCAGCCAAGACTGAAGCAATAGTGAAATTCAATGCACAATGGGACCACTTCATCAATAACTTCGATTGCTCAAGGTATTAAAATGTTAAATAAATTGTAAGTGATAATAAATTATTATTTATTTTCCTACGAGCTATTTTTAGGGTTCCGTACCCAAAGGGTAAAAACGGGACCCTATTACTAAGACTTCGTTGTCTGTCTGTCCGTCTGTCTGTCTGTCTGTCTGTCTGTCTGTCTCCAGGCTGTAACTCAAGAACGGTAATAGCTAGAGATTTGATATTTTCACAGGTTATGTATATCTGTTGCCGCTATAACAACAAATACTAAAAATAAAATAAAATTAATATTTAAGGGAGGCTCCCATACAACAAACGTGATTTTTTTGGCCTTTTTTGCTGACTCCAGGCTGTAACTCAAGAACGGTAATAGCTAGAGATTTGATATTTTCACAGATTATGTATATCTGTTGCCGCTATAACAACAAAATATACTAAAAATAAAATAAAATGAACATTTTAGGTGGGCTCCCATACAACAAACGTGATTTTTTTGGCCTTTTTTGCTCTATATCAAAAATGGCAACAGGTAGGTACCTACTTGAATTTTTCACAAAATCCTTAGTTATATGTGTACTTTAATATTTAATAATAATATTAAAATAAAAAAATAAGGGGGGCTCCCATACAAAAAACAATTTATGGCCTAATTTTGCTCTATAATGGTACGGAAGCCTTCGTGCGCGATTCCGACTCGCAATTGGCCGATTATTATTATTTTAGATTCGTTTTAACTTGTCGGCTGTAGCTTTAAGCTACCTGTTTAGGTTAACTAGATCTATAAGATAAACGACAGTCAATACTAGATAGCTCATAAAATAATTATATAAATAATATTTTCCGTATGTAAGAAAATTGCGTTATTAAATAGTTATGTCTTGATACGTTAAGAAAAGCGACTTGACCGACAAGGACAAGCCAAGTTGCATTTGCTACATCTTATTCGTTGTTCAGTATTTTCTAATAGAAAATTATATTTTACTACTAGGTAGGTATATTTTTAAATTGTTCATGTTGTCGATATTTTTATTATTATTATTTGGTGCGTGTTTAACGTACCAACAGGGAAATTGATTGATAGGCAAATGGCGGACCTACGTTTTTTGGTTGAGTTAGGTTAGTTAATGTTATCAAATTAATGTTAAACCGGCGCTGTACACAATTACACATTGGGTCAACGCACTGAGCCAGCGCATTGGGCCAACGCAACGAGTAGATGCCTACTTGGCCATAAGCTGGGAACGACATTCTGATTTCTATGGATGTGGGAATAACGTGGGCTTCGGCCTGACCGAGCATACCACCTAGCTCGGCCGGAAGATCTTCCTTTGGTCTCCACGCATTATTCCCACATTGGTGACCTCGACTAGCTTCAGCTGTCGTATACATTATACCGACGTCCGACGCGCTCAGAAAACTTCGATAGTGTGATGCAGGAATGTTAGGCGAATTGTGAGTACCGCCACATGGATATTGGATACTCTACTACAAGTTGGTCCAATATGTACAACGGGCTTTATATGATCGGGTTATGTCGGCTACGCTTATAATAACCAGATTAAGGAGTAATAACCCGACCAAACGACGTCCGCCATCTATCAATCAATTTCCTGGTAGCACAGAATAAGTATGTCAACATAACAAAACTTAAAACATGATAACAGAAATAGCGCGGATAAAACTATGTAATTTAACGGATGTTCTAGTGTTTTCCATCTCATTAGTAGAATGCCTAAAGTACATACCATAAGTTGAATCTGGATCATATACCTTGTGCTTACACATGCAGTGCTCTTACTTGACTACATATAGATGTAGCATTTTGAAGTCTATGACGTTGTGATAAGGGTCTTAATGTGCACGGGCACAATATGGAGTGAAGTGACACTTCTGAGATCCGTCGACTAACGAAGTCATTGTCTGCCTCGCTCCGTTTGTCGTTTACTTTTTAGGGGGACCATAGTTTGTATCGAGTTGCTGTCTTGTTACTGTATTTCTTTGTTTCTTTTCTGGATGTAGCGAACAAGAAGGCTGGAAAGGGTTGTTATTTTTGACGACATGGTAACGATTTAGACATTTCAAGTACTATGGAAATCGTAGTAATCTAGGTAGGCACTACGTGGCCTAGTCAAGCCCAAATAGGGCAACTATATGGCTATATACATATTTGTGATGGGTCTGCGCGACGTGAAACGCGACAACCACTGAAGTGTTTGTCCCCGAAAAGCACCTAATACCCCTGGCTCTATGGCCAACAGGATGGCGTATTATCATTCATCACTTAGGGTCAATTTAAACTAGCGCAGAGTCGAAGGACGAAGCGTATCGATTAAATTATATTTATTAAAATATTTCTCTCAATTTTTTAAAAATGTACAATATATCGTCCAGCCTGCAACGCACCTGCAACTCTTCGGATGTTGCGAGTGTTCATGGGCGACGTTAGGTTGCTTTCTATCGGATGAGCAGTTTGCTAAAAATCGTCCGTGATCTTGCCAGGCCATGGTCAAAAGTGCCAGGCGGACAAAATACTGTCTATAATTAGCATTAACTCAAACTGTACTAACGTCTTGTCCTCAACCCGAATTTTCCCTGATTGTCTATACTCTATACACTCTACCGGGTGTAACAAACCTACGAGCTACGTGATACCTAATACTTTAGGGTGTGTAAGGCCTCCTATAATATGTATAGAGTTCGCCGTAAAAGTAGCAGCGCTCTGAAAGAATTGCTTTTTACTGGAGCATATATGGGACAAATTACAAAAAATGCTCTTTTAGCGCTGCTACTATCACTGACGTGAACTCTAAAACTGGACACATAGACACCCTAAAGTATCATAACTATGTTTTGTTACATCTCGTATAAATGTAGAGAAACCAAAACGTATCCGCAAATATCAAAACTCATGGTCCCAGTACACAGAAGCGCAATATTCATTAGGTGCCTTACACGCCCCATAGCACTCACAACGACACTCGCTATATAACGCACTTAATGTGTCATAGACAATTAGCTTATTTAAATAAAAACATTAGTGCAAACCATGAGACGAGTCTCAGTCTATGTTTGTAACTAGCTTCGTAGACAAGTTGCCGTAAAATAATACTTGAAGTTTTGTTACAAAGATATCTATAATTTATACCGTATTTTTCTACACTACTATTATAAAGAGGAAAGATTTGATTTTTTGTTTGTTTGTTTGTTTGTTTGTTTGTTTGAGTCGAATAGGCTCCGAAACTACTGGACCGATTTGAAAAATTCTTTTGCTATTGGAATCTCACATTATTTCTGCTGAACATAGGCTACATTTTATTTTGGAAAAAAGTAGGGTTCCGTAAGATATTTGAGTTTTTCGGACGCAAGGTGTAAAAAATCAGCTAGAAAAGTTACTTATTTTGCGTACGCTGCCTAAACTATAAAAGATAGAACCATAAAATGTTCTAAGTAATTGTAGATCTTATAAATATCTACAAAAAAGTCCGCGACACACTATACCTATCTATGTCGAGTGAGGCACAATAACCATTTATTTATTTAAAAATCCTGAATTTTTTTTGGACTAAATTTAAACGGATATATTTTACTCACGCTATTAATCCTTATCAAAATAAATTATTTTATCACTAAGTACAGTTTATGTAGATAATATTTGGTCTTTGAATGATTAAAATTGGACGTTTGGTTTTGAAATTATGGCGAAATTAAAATATTACGATAGTGGGCGTCACCAAAGCGCGAGCGGAGGAAGACAATATTCTGTTGTAGAAATGAAAATTCTATACATAAAAGATATGAAATGACACCCGAAATTACACCTTTGTCACTAACTACATCGCTATAGAAGCCAAAAATGTGGTTAGTTTTTTGTCTGTCTGTCTGTCACTCTTTCTGTCTGTCTGTATGTTTATGAAAAATACTGATCTGAAAAATACTGATCCGATTTGAATGTGGTTTTCGCAGATATATTTATCTTCTTCCAACTTAACATCTGGTGTATAAAATTTTTTCCCTCCACCCCTCTAAGGGGACAAAAGAGGGGGTCAGATTTTGTATCAAACTTTTTTCTTTAACACGAAAACTACTGATCCGATTTGCATACGGTTTTCACAGATTTGCATACGGTTTTCACAGATATATTATATTTAATTTTGTCTTCTTCCAACTCAACATCTGGTGTATAAAAATCCTCCCCCCCCCCTCCCCTCTCAACCCTCTCTGGGGACCAAAGAGGGGTCAGATTTTGTAAGTATACAACTTTTTTCTTTAGTGGACTTACTTCATATTAGGTATTGATGGTGTATGACCTTCCCCCCCCCCACACCTTCTTAGGGGACAAAAGAGGGGGTAAAACATGTATCAACTGATGATAAAATATACTTTAAATGGCAAAACAACGTTTGCCGGGACAGCTAGTAGTTTATAATGTCTTTCAGGCCGGACGTGTCACGTATCTAGACAAGGGCCTGTAAACTAGCCGTAAACTGGCTGGATATAAGAGCTCGTAATAGCCTGCAGTGTAAACTGTCGACTGTTAGATTATATTTTCTATTGAAATTATAGTTCACATCAAAAACTCGACTTCCTAGTAAAGTAAAAAAACGTTGTTACTTTTTTGTAAGGTGGACAATAAGTTTTTTTTATAAGTTCAATTAAATTTTGAAGCCTGATGTCAAAGCGCCACCTTTTAAAAATATAATGAACTAATATAGCCATTAGTTCCCTTTCAACTTTTGAGGTTGTTCGCATACTAAAGAGCTTGTGAGCTAGTGTCCTCTCCAACCTTTGCATAATATTCCCCACTAGATGACCCCCGCAACTCTGTTGCGCCGAAACTCGTTTATATCGCGCTGGAACCACAGCATAGATCAAGATAGATATTAGATACCGCATGTCGCTCCATTGCATTTGTATGAAAACGAACGTGCCACTTATTTATTATAGCTACTGTCAACTGTGACGTACCGATGAAAATAAGAAATGTGCTCAATGCCCATTATCTAGCCCAATGTTTCTATTTGAATTTCTACAGCTCAATACGGCACTTTTAGGCATTTAGGCATTTTTAAAATTCCGATTGACGTCCGATTCCGATAGCAAACTGAAGAACAGACTTTCAAAATACGAGCGTTGCTCGTTTGGGATCGCGATATGGCACGCGAAGTACATACACATGCGGTATCTATCATGATCTTATTTTCCTGTTCTGAGATCATGATCCATGTCTGTGGCTGGAACCGTACATTTTTCCGGGACAAAAAACAACCTATGTCCTTTCCCGAGACTCAAAGTACCTCCACGCCCAGCAGTCAGTTCAGAGGTTTGGGCGTGAAGAGGTAACAGACAGACAGATACACTTTCGCATTTATAATTTTAGTATGGATTAGATTAATACTTTCTATTCTCTACACATGCAAGCTAAAATAGGTACTACAGGTACTATTTATAAACAATAATATTTTGGATAGTTTAATAATTATACTTATAATTATAAATAAAAATAAGTCTTTCTACAGAAAATCTTATGCCCATTTTCACAAACTGCGCCTACAAATTATAAATATTGTATAGTGGTATTTTTTCAGCTAGTTTTTGCCTGAGTGATATCAAGACATAATAATATGTGTCAGCTAAGCTCTTAGAACCTAATATTATAATTATTCGCGAAAACTCAAGAGATAGGTTTAGAACTTAGGTTAGAACTAGACCTTAAAAGTAGCTTAGGGACTCTTAATGCTACGGTATGGTCAGTGATAATGAGCTTAGGACATTAAAGCTTAAATATTAACAATGTAAAGCTTTAGGTCTAGATTAAATCTCATACATAGCTTTCAAGTTGATTTTGGTCTTGAATACATGGATGATGGAATAGACATTTCTCACTTCTGAACAGCTATTAGTCAACTAATCTGAATTAATCTTCACCGGCAGGCACAGCATCTTCTAGTCTCTTGATGTACTTTACCCTCAATTCTGTCACCGGATCCCCCTTTAGCTGGTCCTGAAAGTAATATGTAGTATTTTCCTTAACACATCTTAGTTGTTAAATTCTTTAATAAAATTGTAAAAATTACTTAAATAGACACTAAAAAAGATTCTTCATCATTTAGTCTGAGCTCTTTGTATGTCGTAGGATGATTTGGTAAATCGAATTATCGCGAAAAATCTAGGGACTTCGCGTAAACACGGATAATTAGACAATGATGATTACATTTTTCAACCTTACTGACAAAAGGTAGTGTTTTCGCGAAAACGCGAGTCGCCTTAGTAAGATTGCGAAACGAATCGTTAGTAATTATTGTCGAAAAAAATCACTGATTGGTCGGTTTAAGCGCTCCACAACATCTTCTCTGATTGGTTGAAAACTTGTGGAGCGCTTAAACCGACCAATCAGTGATTTTTCAATAATAACTAATAAGTTCTAACGATTCGCTTCGCAATCTTACTAAGGCGACTCGCGTTTTCGCGAAAACACTACTACCTTTTGTCAGTAAGGTTGAAAAATGTAATCACCATTGTCTAATTAATAATTATCCGTGTTTTCTCGAAATCCCTAGAATTTTCGCGACAATTCGATTTGTCAAATCATCCTACGACATGTACATACAAGCTCTTCAATATTTTGGGCCTCGTCTTTGATATTTATTTTATAGACCATAATAATTATATTATTATTATTTTAACTCAGTTTCATATACAACCAAAATTCTTCTTCCTTTGGCAGTTAGGTAGAATTTTAAATATTATTTAACATGGCACAAAGGCCTGCAACTCACCTGCACAGGCTGCACTCTCTTCTAATGTTGTGAGTGTCCATGGGCGACAGTAGTTGCTTTCCATCTGGTGACCCATTTGCTCGTTTGTCCCCTTATTTTATTTAAAAAAAAAACATAAAATTGCCTACCTGCACAAACCAGCACTGTACATCAAGTTGCACCATCTGTAAAGCACCACGGATGGCCCCGGGGATGAGGGCGCAGTATTTAAGCCCATTGTTAGGCATCTCCACCCACTCGCTGAGAGAACACTGCTCCCAAACAAGCGAGAATTCATCTCCGGCGTTACTCCAGTTTGAGACAGAAGGCTGCATGTTTAAGTACAACCTGAAATTACAAACACATTATACACTGCACCTAAATGGTGAAAGTTTAAAACAAAAAGCACCCAATAGACATTATACTCCCTAAATAAGCATTTAAACAACACAGTAAAAATTGGGAGTTAAAAAGGTAAAGGTTCGGAAACCTACCCCAAAATTGATGGAGAGCGGGGGTGAGGGGGGAGGGGGAGGAGGAGTAAACCCCACCAAACACCCCCCGTACCAAATCCACACTGAGGAACCCCCCAGAAGTCTTTTGGTCGCCTTGTTTTTTTTTGTTTTTGTTTTGGTGGTGGGCGGCAGCGGAGGCACTCCCTAGTTAGTAAGTACACATAAACACCAGAAACCAGATGACCTTATCTCAAGATTACGAAAATTTCAAATGTTTTCCGGGGGTGGAAGTGGCACGAGAAGGTTTTTGTCACCCAAAACATCCATCCTCAACCCATGTGAGCACCTAAAAATTAGGGTAACAAAAAATAGGAAAAAATTAGCAACCTGAATGCTTGCTGTATTTTATCAGCAGTCTCCCTCATTTCCAAACACCGGTTAGATCCGGTCCGGGCTAAGAAATCCTCGATCAAGCGTACGCCCATATTGTATCCTATACGTTCTAATTGTTTGTTAACGTCTTCGGGGTTCTCATTGTCTTTGAGCATTTGCGATACCAGGGCACCATACGTGAGAGTTAATAGCTCCGAATTCTGTAATCAACACAGGCTTCATACCAAAAATCACTAGGAAACATTAATGTGTACAAAATATACATACCACTTTCTTGGCATCGAGCCTGGAGGTTTGACGAGACATTTTAGCTTTTTAACAAATCTTCTACTCTACTTAAATAACTTAAAAAGTGCTTTACACTTTTCTTTCTTCAAAGTAGAAAGTTTTTGCGTGTTTTTAATTAAAATAGGTAATATTTTATTTATTACTTTAATCTGTGAGGTAATATTTTGCAAAAATTTTCATCACTTTGAGAAATGTCAAAAGTCGCGTATTATTGACATTGACAAGTGACAATAAACGAGTCGTCAAAGTGACGCTATTTTTTCTTATTGGTAATTAATTCTTTCTTTTCCATGGAACTTCTTTTCTTTCTTTCTTTTTCGTTTTTGGCAACTTGACACAAAGTATGTGTATGTTGTGCCACAGACAAGGTAAAAAGGTAAGGAATATGGCGGGAAAACCGTATTCCTCCTATAATAATTTTCAGCATCGTTTTCATGTAATATCGTCAGGTCATGAGTCTAGTCAAAGTCTAAGTACAAGTCAATACAGTCAAGAAGTCAAGTCGGTCGTTTCAGTAAAGTGGTAGACGCTTTACTGAAACTTTCAATGGAGTTTTGGAGGGAACACAAAATCGCACGTTTCTGGATAATGCATCACTTTCCTACACTTGTGCACGATAAAGAATATCTAATGGTTAATATTCTACCAATATTACACATTAAAAACCCAACTTAACACAATTTTAGGAAAATAATACAAAATCACAACATCACTCTTTCACATTCCCGGCAAAAACTCCTGGTAATTAATTTTAAAGGAATCTAGCCGCGCATGCGTAGTAGGGACCGTGCAGAGCGACGACACTGCCACTAGTGGCGAATAGCCGAAACTTTTACGAAAATTTTACTGTCAAGCTCTAGTGAAGCTACGGAAAATTAGAAGATTTCTTAACAAATTCTGAGTATTTTCAAGAATTGAAATGTATTGTTGTTCTAATATAAGAAATATAAAGGCAAATCGAACGATGTAAAATTTTACTATTTTTCTGCCAAAATATTCACATGGCTTTGTTTAGTGAAAAACGAAAGAAATGGATAAAAGGCGGTAAAAATATACGTAAGTATTTAAAAAGTTCCATGAGTGTTATGTGTAGACTAGTAAAAACACTAAATTTTGTAGATTATAACCGTAAATTCATTTTTATGAACACAATATGAACATAACCTATAACCATTGCTTTCTTTCAGTAAACATCCAAACTGGCTTCCATCTTAATTGATATACATACATAGGCACCGCTCATTTAATTGGCATAAAGTTGCATCAAAAGTAAGGATAATTTGGAGAAGTCCTGCCAGGAATTCAACACTGAGGATAGTATTGAACTTGAACCATCTTGTCAAAGTGTTGGTTCTCAAAAGGATGATTCTTCAAGTAAGAAAAAGATTAGTAGTGCAGTCTTTGTGTGTTATTTAAAGAATACATACCTAAATGGTGTTTACACTTATGAGATCCAGACTGAAATTAGTTAAAAATAGTGACAGACAAAAGTTGTGAAGATGGTATCGATCGAATCGCAGAAGGTTGAAATAAAAGCATTTATTTTGGTGAACTTGTTTTATTTTATTAATCCACAAGCATTTTCAGTAATTAATATAAGTATTTTTGCATAGCTTCATTATTTTATTGCAATATTTATCAAGTTTTTACTTTCTATGCTGATGGATGCTATTAATTACTTTTTCAGATATTTTCTTAGTTAACTAGATAAGCTTTATACATTTTTATTCACTCTCCCATTCTTTGTTTACGGGTAGAAAGTAGAAACCCTTAATATTATATTTAATATTATAAAAGTATACTTAATATTATAAATGCGAAAGTGTGTCTGTCTGTTAGCACTTCACGCCCAAACCGCTAAACCAATTTTGCTGAAATTTGGTATGGATTTACTTTGAGCCCCGGGAAAGGACATAGGATACTTTTTATCCCGGGAAAATGTACGGTTCTCGCGCGATAAATGATTTTTGGCGCAACGGAGTTGCGGGCGTCATCTAGTCTTTAACTTTAATATTTCGATCGCGGATTCTTGGAGATCTGTCGTTGTTCTCGCGGCCGCATGTGGCCACTTGGGAGTGTAAGTATTATATCATTTTATAGTGTAAAACATAAAAAAAACACTCATAAACTAGCCAGGGTCAAGGAGAATGCGAAGTCAAAGTCACTCACAAGTTACGTCTTTTACTCGCATCGCGGCGCTGCTGTCGAATTACGACGCCCTCTATAGTTTCTGCACGGTCCCTATAACGAACACGACTCATGACTACTCTTCTTCTTCTTTACAAATGGCCTCCCTTGAGGAATAGCCAGTGTCAGTAGTTCGGTGACGTAGAAAAAAAAAGACTTTTGTTGTCCGTGGTGAAAACTTTGCATTTCAAATTAATAGGGACCGTGCAGAAACTATAGAGGGCGTCCTAATTCGACAGCAGCGCCACGATGCGAGTAAAAGACGTAACTTGTGAGTGACTTTGACTTCGCGTCCTCCTTGACCCTGGCTAGTTTATAAGTGTTTTTTTATGTTTTACACTATAAAATGATTCAATACTTACACTCCCAAGTGGCCACATGCGGCTGCGAGAACAACGACAGATTTCCAAGAATTCGCGATCGAAGTATTAAAGTTAAAGACTAGATGACGCCCGCAACTCCGTTGCGCCAAAAATCATTTATCGCGCGAGAACCGTACATTTTCCCGGGATAAAAAGTATCCTATGTCCTTTCCCGGGGCTCAAAATAAATCCGTACAGCATTTCAGCAAAATTGGTTTAGCGGTTTGGGCGTGAAGTGCTAACAGACAGACACACTTTCGCATTTATAATATTAAGTATATTTTTTAAATATTAAGTATAATATTAAGGGTTTCTACTTTCTACCCGTAAACAAAGAACGGAAGAGTGAATAAAAATGTATAAAGCTTATCTAGTTACTAAGAAAATATCTGAAAAAGTAATTAATAGCATCCATCAGCATAGAAAGTAAAAACTTGATAAATATTGCAATAAAATAATGAAGCTATGCAAAAATACTTATAATCTTACTGAAAATACTTGTGGATTAATAAAATAAAACAAGTTCACTAAAATAAATGCTTTTATTTCATCAACCTTCTGCGATTCGATCGATACCATCTTCACAAATTTTGTCTGTCACTATTTTTAACTAATTTCAGTCTGGACCTCATCAGTGCAAACACCATTTATGTATTCTTAAATAACACACAAAGACTGCACTACTAATCTTTTTCCTACTTGAAGAATCATCCTTTTGAGAACCAACACTTTGACAAGATGGTTCAAGTTCAATACTATCCTGTGTTGAATTCCTGGCAGGACTTCTCCAAATTATCCTTACTTTTGATGCAACTTTATGCCAATTAAATGAGCGGTGCCTATGTATGTATAGTATATCAATTTAGATGGAAGCCAGTTTGGATGTTTACTGAAAGAAGCAACGGTTATAGGTTATGTTCATAAAAAATTAATTTACGGTTAAAATCTACAAAATTCAGTGTTTTTACGAGTCTACACATAACATTCATGGAACTTTTTAAATACTTACGTATGTTTTTACTGCCTTTTATCAATTTCTTTCGTTTTTCAATAAGCAAAGGCATGTGAATACTTTGGCAGAAAAATAGTAAAATTTTACATCGTTCGATTTGCCTTTATATTTCTTGTATGTCCGGGAATACAACAATGCATTTCGATTCTTGAAAATACTAAAATTTTTCAAGAAATCTTATAATTTTCCGTAGCTTGAATAAAGCTTGACAATAAAATTTTCGTAAAAGTTTCGGCTATTCGCCACTTGTGGCAGTGTCGTCGCTCTGCACGGTCCCTGTTGCCAAGTGTCAACTGTCAAACTAAAATGTCAGTACTCAGTTGTGATGTCAGTTAAATTTCGTAATATTTTGTTGTTTACGTTTGTTTGTAATTTCTTGTAAAAATTGTACCTCAAAATAATACATAACTATAAGGAACAAGAGAAATTGTAACTATTATTTTCAATATTTGATTACTATGGAAAATGACGACGCCAAGGATTTAGGTGATGCTGATTATGCTAAGTGTTCCGCTGTGAACAAGTTAATTTTGGATTATTACAGGAAATTTGGCCGTAAAAGAGATATAGAGCAATTTTTTTCATTATCAACAGCTCAACAAGATTTGGGTGAGCCTTCTAGTTTGTTTTGGAAAAGAATGAAAGAACAAAACGATTCTTCTGACTCTGGTGATAGAAAAACAGGCTCCTCCACGGAATTGTGTAGAATATCAATAAAATGCTCGATGGAAGATCCTCCCACATCTAAGGTATAGAAACTACACATATTTTACTTTAGTTTTATGGCATAACTTGTATATTATAATGGGTCCCCGAAACGATCAAGTGCACTTGACAAGTCTACGTGCTTGAAGTGAATATTGATCGTTTACTGCGTTGACTTGACAAGTTCCGTCAAGTATCTACGGGCTGGACCATACTTGACAAAAATTTTGATTGACGGCACTTGAACCACGTTGCGCTTGATGCGACTTGACGCGACTTGACAAGTTTTTATTCATTTACGGCCGGAACATCGAAGATGACGGACGACGAACCGGACCGAGAAGTGGCTTTGACGGCAAGTGGCTGATCTAATTACCGAGGGTGATTTTGTTATATTATTAGTATCTCTCTACAGAGATTATCCTGCACTGTGGGAAATTAAAAGTAAGGAGTATGCGGATAAAAACAAAAGGTCGCATGCTTACAAGATAGTCAAAGCACTTCGAGTATACTGTATACACCCTGCCGACACCGAAGAGTTATTGAAGAAAAAAAATAATACATTTAGAACCAACTTTCGGCCCGGCCGCATCTGCGTCTATCGTTCGAAGCTTCGTGCTATGAGACGATACTATTGGACGATACACGCAGATCGTCCAATAGTATCGGAAAAAAGAATAAATAATCGTCGCGCTTAGTTGCTTGAAGAGCTCTTTGTAAATGTTCATGCGTGAATCGATCTCATTTTATACCATTCCTTACACCATCGCCTCTTTCATTTCTCTTTTTCTGTGATAAACACCGCTAAAGTTAGAGCAAAGAATGCCTTGTCTGCGTTGGAAACCATTATTTGCGACGTCCTCTTTCCTGGGCACAGGGTGGTAAACGACTGCGTCGGGTGGACTTGACGGCACTTTCAAGTCGCGTCAAGTTCCTCGTCAAGTGAAATCGTCAAGCACGTAGAATTGTCAAGTGCACTTGATCGTTTCGGGGACCCATAATAATAAATAACTTATTACATGCTACCATAGACATTCTTTATATTATTGTGCCTAGACTTCTGCTTGTTAAACGTACTATTATGTAACATTACTACATTGTTACTAGTTCTTTAATATTATTGATTGACATTAAAATTTTCTAGGCTTATAAGAATACAGACAGTGACACAGAATCTCCTCCTATCATCAGTGATGATCATCCCGACAAATGTTTGGACTCGGGAGATGAATCAAATAAGTCAGATGAAGCACAATCACATAAGTGTAAGTGTTTAATTTATTTTAATACCTTGATTGTGGGAACCGTAGACACAATCTATTTTCAATTATTATGCGGCACCCAGGTGCCTCTTGGGGTTTGATGGGTTAATGTAGAATTATCAAGCAATTATTTATTGTTTTCTTTTAAGCTCCAAGTAAACTGGGAGGCCAATTGTTCAGGTCAGACTGACCATAGACTGACCTCAGAAGAGACTCATTTCTGAATTCTCATGTGAGTGTATGTGCATGAGTCCCATCATCTGTCTTCCCGTATATGAGGGTCTTTATAGCATGACATACTCACAAAATTTATATTTTACATGTATTGTTTCAGCAATTGATATGACTTTGGATACATCATTAAATCGGCCCCATTCCCCCACAAGTAGTATTACATCTCAAAGAAAACTGGAGTGGGACTCTTTAGCTGATGTGGGTTATGGTAATGAAAGCGACAGAAAGAATTCTGCTTCTAGTCTCAGTACTCTTGAAAGGCTAGCTTTACACCAACAGTACTCAAATAATGATACAAAAACAAATTCTGAATTGGGTATTCCTACAGCTCATTCCACACCTTTAGACCAAACTGAAAACAAATCTAAAATTAAAAAAGACAGTGGCAAAAAGATTTCAAAATTTTCTAAAAAAGATGTTGACATAATGGAAGTTTATATTCCAAATGAAAAAGATAACACAAATCAACCAATAAATGTTAATTTGACAAAACATATATCATTTAATGTTGAAAAAGATGGGGTTGTTAAAATTGATAATATGACCAAGAAAATGCCTATAAGTCGAGACAACCTAACATCAGATGCACCAAAAGACAATGTTGATAAAGAAATACAAACAACTTTACCAAGAAACTATAAAGACAATGATGCCTTGTCAACCAGAGACACTTCAAGTAGGCCAAGATTCCCTATTTTGATTAATTTAAATTCTATAAAAAATAGGAAGAAAAAACGAAAAAGGAAACTTTCAAGATCAAAGAGAAGAGCAACGCTTGATAAGGAAAATATTCCACAGGAGAAAAGTATAAACCAAGAGTCAGATGCTGAGAGTTTTGAATACATGCCTGGTCATGTGTACAATCAAAACAAACTTGGGAGTAAAAGCTCAGTTTTGAACATTGCTGATAATAAATCAAGTCTTGAGTCAAGTGCAGGTCACACTACAGAGTCCAGCAAAGATTTTCCATGTACTTTCACAAAGGAGCTAGAAAAAAGTATTGATTTACTTAAACTAGCTTTGCAACATCGATATAAAGATACGAGTTTGAAACAAAAGTTAGTAAAAGAAGTAGTTGAAAGTCTTGTTCAAACAAAGTTTAAAAAGGATGGAAGCTCTAACGACCTTATACGTGGATCTAACGGAAATATTCAGACAGCGTCTAGCACATCAGAAAGTAATAATTTAGACAGTAAAAAAAACAAAAAATCTTTATTGCAGGCAGAAAAATTCAACTCTGGTGATATCGCTACAACATCACAAAGTGTTCCTAATTTACCAACTGTATCAGCTGCAGTAAAACCCGAAAAAATACCAAAATCTGTTAATATATCCAGCACTGATTCAGATCTTTCTTATAAGGGCAAATATTTATCTGAAGTTTATCTGGCTAATTCATCTTCTGAAGAAATTTATAAAAAGTATATTATAGCTTTAAAAAAAGAGAATTTTTACAAAAGGAAATTAAAAGAGCAGGAATTACTACTGAGGCAAAAGACAACCCAGAAAGATTGCCAGGCTGAGGTAAAAGGAAAAAGCAATCTTGACCATCTGGTCAAAGATCTTGCTAAAAACAATTTCGCTGATGGATCTGGAGATGCCAGCAATGCATGTCCCTCAAGTTCTAATATTGAAAATGGCTCTGGACAGAGGAGTAAAAGTCACACAGTTTTTACCCTTTCATCAGGAAACATTGACAACAATATTAAAAAAAATAAAAAATTAAAAAATAGACTAGAGAGTGAAATAAATTGTTCAATGGAAACAGGCTCCAATACTCAATGCCAAGGTTGCTCTGCTTACAGACATCAGAAAATTGTGGTCACTGACAGCTCAGTGCAAGTCAATTTTGATAATCAATGTATGAACAAAGCAAAAAATATAAATCTCGAACAGAATGTTCCCTTAGACACTGAAAAAAATTCTTTCGAAAATATTAAAGAAAACATAAAATATGTTTGCCTTTGTACTGAAGATCCAAATGATGTACCTGATAACTTTCTTATCTATAGATGTTCGCGAATGCCTAGCAAATGTGTTATGGTGGGTACTAACATGAAAACGAATACCTGTCCAGATCAAAAATCCGAAAATTTAGATTTGTTTTGCAATGTAAACAATTGTGAAAATAAGGAAGAAATTGAGAAGAAAAATTCTATAACATCAACACAATCATCTCAAACTCATTTTAGCGTACCGAACTTAATAAGAAGCTCATGCAATAACGTTATCAGCTCTGCCTTAGAATTTAGAAGGTCCAATAAAAAAGGCAATGACAACTTTATGGCGTCATCAAAGAAAGCATCTTGTTATGCATTAAAATTTGCAAGAATAACTCAAACAGAAATAAGTATAGACCCAAAAGTATCGGATCCATCAATATCTGATGTAAAAATCGTTGATAATCAAGTGGGCGATTATACGGATAACGAACAAGTAGAAATTAGAAACGATGTTTACAAATCGAGTAATAAGATTGGTAAGGAGGCAAATGCCGAATATGTACAAACCAAAAATAATGCATCTGAAAGTCCTGCATTGCCAATAGATAAAGACGGAATGCGCCTACCAGAAAAACATGAAGAACTTAAACAAGAGGATTCCAAATTAATAAGTCTACAGAATTTGCGATCTCAAAGCAATTTTACTATACCTATATTGGGTACAAATATGACACTAAAAGTAAGCCTAGACTCGAGAGATTCTGGAGAGAGACAGACTAAAAATATGAAACATACATACTCGCAACAGTCTTTAGGATCTTATGAATTTAAACCTTTAAAAAGAGTTGAAAATAACTCACAATCAGAGAACTTACGCCAAAAACAAACTGAATGTGTCGCAGTACAAACCTCTAATATGGGAGAGTTAGAAAATATTGACAGTGATATCAAAGTATGCTATACAGAAGCAAAGGATGATCAAACACCAACTACCTCTGCCTACATGTATGAATCTGTTGACATGGAATTTTCTAATAATTATCCAAAAGAAAATACACCTAAAGCACCTTTACTTAGATCTAACACTGACACTGGCAAAATGGAGTTGTTTGATCCTTGTTTTCCTATCGATGAAAACAACGTTGATGTAAGAGGAAAGCCACTTAATGAACTTACATCTCAAGCTGGTTCGGATAAATCTCAAAAAAAGCCTTTTGCTAAAGCTAAGTATGGATTGGACGAAAAAGGATTTATTGATTGTTATACATCAATGGGTAGTAAAGGCAAGAATTCAAAAGAAGATTCATCTGAGAAACCTTTGTTGAAACCTACAACTGAACTAAATAGGAACAAAAAAGAATTTACTGATCGTCAAACATCTATGGGTACCAAAAATGAGGAGTTAAAAGATCGAACCTTAGACAAACCTTTACTTAGAACTATCTTAGATTCAGACAAAAGAGAAGTTTTCAATCGACATCCATCAAAGGGTAAAGAAAATAATAATTCAAGAGCATATACGCTTCAAAAACCTCTAGTAAAGTCTAACACCAATACTGATAAAAAAGATTTTATTGATCGACATACGTCTATGGATAAAGAAAGTGGAAGTTCGAAAGAAGGGACATTTAAAAAATCTACAATTAGATCTAACTTTAATTTAGACGAAAATAAACTTTTCGATCACCATACATATTATATGGAAAATGAAAAGAAGATATCAAAAGAACAAATGCTTATAAAACCATTATTGAGTTCCAAAGACTTAGATAAGAATGAATTTTCTTATCGTCATAACGAGAAAAAGAGTGACGACAAAAATGGTGAAAATTCAAAAACTTCGCCTGAATCTAACATTGGCTCTGGTAATGAAAATGCTACTGCAACTAACAGCAGAAGAGACGTTAATACACAATATGACACTTACCTCACACAAATTCAAACAAAGGATACAGCTACGGAAATCAGAAACTCTTCTAAAAGTTCTAATGATACCAGAGAAAGTAGCAGACAAAAATCTAGTAAACATTCCGAAAAAACACTTTCCTCTACATCTCAAACAGATGAGAGTAAAAGTTCTACTCAGGACCCTCTATTGGATATCATACGCGATATTACAAAGCGATATTCGAAAAAAGAGATCGATAAAAGTAAACGTAAGAAATGTTACGCTGAAATTATTGCGGTACTTAACTATTTATTAGACACTAGTGAAACGACAGAAAACGAGAGCACGAAAGTTGGAAATTCGCGTAGCGAAGTTGTGATTACTTCCAATAGAAGTCCTCGTAGAATAAAAAGTGATAAACCAAAAAAGACATCCCATTATGACGTCATAGACAACCAAGCGAGTACCCACGATAATGAAATAGAAAATAAAAAGAAAACATTTAGAGATAAAAGCGTACAACTGAGTCCGAAAAAGGCAAAGCAAAATAAACGTTGCGGTGAATCTACTGATTGTCCAATATCTACTGACATTCACAGTACATCGACCGATTCTACTGCTTGTAAAACTCAACATAAACCCAAACATCACTGCGACAAACATCAATGTAGGTCTCACTGTAGAAAGTGCGATGTTTTTAGCAGTTCCTCTGTAAATTGTGAATGCAAACATCGCTGCTACTGTAGGGGACACAAGACCCATAGATCGCGAGCGTCAGAAAAACCTAAGAAATGCGTAGCTTACAACTTGATCCTCCAAACTTCTGACAGTGTGGCGAGCGAAGAGATTGACAAGCAAAGAGTTGAGCGACATCTAAAAAATATTGTTGTCAAAGTACCTTCAAAACGGAGGGTGGAAAATATGCAATTTAAGGAGGTGACTCAAAAAATTGAGCGCAATTTGCCTCGGCACTTCGCTCAGGACTTTGGCGCAAGAAGCGTGCCTCAAGATAATGAAGTGTCAAGTACAGACAATATAATGAGGAACACAGCAACATGCACGGTTAGAGATTACTTGGAACAGAATAGACCAGACTTTGTTGAGCGAAGTGCACAACGGCAGAGTTGCTTAAAGTTGATTAATGAAGCGAGGTTAGTATTACTTTATGGGAAATTTTAATTTTTATACCTTGGGTAATATTTACAGCTACAACACATAAAATTATTTTCTACCTTCCTCTATCGGCAGAATGACAAATTATTTTGTGCTTTATAGATTTAAAACTCACCAATTTTTTTCACTTCAGACCCGAATGTGACACACGTTTGAACATGATTGTGGTGCACCCAGCTACTTGTGTAAGAAATAAAATGACTTCTATGTATTGCGAAGGTATTCCTCTTCAATATTAAGTTATATCTTTATAATTAAATTAATATGTCGCTTGTTTACAGTGCAGAAGATAATATAGGAAGTAATATTTTTTACTATTAATAAAGTAGGAATTTCGTCTCACAAGTTTGGTCCTGTAATATTATTCTTCTCTCGCTCGCATTTAAGGGTCCGTTAAATTCGAGGGTGATAAAGTAGACATTTATGCCTTTAGTTATATGTTCCATTAACATTGTTTATGTAGATTTAAGCAATCATAATTTAGTTAGCAATAATATAAAATACCTCTTTTAATTTAAAAAATTGTAGGTGTTATTGATAAAATTGATTGTTCATGCAAAGAGTGTGTCCACAAATTGTATTGTGTTCAAAATGAAGTAATGGAAGTTGGTGAGTTTTATTTCATAATAATTCTAATTTCTTTAAATTTTTTTTGGCTTATTGAATTTATTCGTACCTACTTGTCTCTTTTAAAAGGTAAAATATAATATTATGTATTTTCCAGAATAATTTGAAGACGAAAACCATAGGTTTCCATTTGCTAAGTCACTATGTAAATACTAAACATTGATCGGGATTTCGTGCAAAAATGATAGAATTGTATACTTTAGGAAATTGATTTCGATGATCGATTGACTAGGCAGTTGAGAGACCTACGTCGTTTGGTCGGCTTATGTCAATTCATGTTAGCTGTGAATTGTGATCGGTTGGATGGGTTTGACTTAACGCGACCAAGTTATTTAGGTCTGCCGTCAGTCTGGGAATCAACTTCTCTGATAGGTAGTACATTTTGCCCTGATAAAATGTAGCTTCTGTCCGTTCCCATGTTATACTTTAAGCGTAGCTCGCAGTAGGCGACAAGCGTCAGCGACAGCTCGACGATTAGACGCGACGACAGGCTACGGCCGACAATTTTCATATATTTTGTTCGAAGCTCCGCACACTTGGCGTCAGAGTCGCTGAGTCGCGACGACAAGCTAGGGGAGCCGCGCGCGCTCGCGTCTAGTCGCGACGTCTGGTAGCGCTGTGCACGCGCACACGACGACAGTCGCGCGACAGTGCATCGTCAGTCTCGCTGTGAACGCTAGGAAGGTGCACGTCTTTGTTAGTGTAGGCGCACACTAGGCGACACGCGTCAGCGACAGGACGCTAGATGCAAACGACAACGCCGCGTCTGACGCGACGACAAGTCGCCCTGTTTGCGATGACTCTAAATCTGTGCATAATTTACAGCAGTAGGTTTCAATCATCGAATTACTGAAGTGTTGTAGGAATAGTACGTATAACGTTTCAGAGCCTCCGAGCGTGCGACCAAGCGCGCGGTGCTGTCGGCACACGTGGATGTAGATGATGCAGACCTGACTCGACTGGCCCAAGTCCTGGGGAAGGACCTGAGGGCTAGAAAATGTAAGTGAAGAAAGACCGCTGATAATGACGCTCAATTTTTATGGATCTCTTGTTTAGCCCCAAACACTAACAGAGGTTGGTGGAATTGGGGCATACCACTTCCTGATAAAGTGCCGGATAGGCTTAGATCCACAACTTTTTTGATAGATTCTCCATACTTTATCTGCCAAGTTAAGTTCTGGATTCTTTGAGCGTAATTATTTCAAGGAACTGAAATATTATATTAAGTCTTTTAAATATCTGTATGATTATTACAGTGGCTCCAAAATTCATAAGTGAGAAAGAGATGAAAAAGCATTCGGAGAAAATTTACAAATCGTTACCAGAGGTGCAAAAGATGAAGGAAGACACACAGAAGGAACGAATTAAAAAGACTAATTTGCTGATGGCGAATATGTTCAAAAAGGTAACCGAATATTGTTGTTTCTTGTAGACTTTTTCAAATTGATGAAAGAGAAGGAATATTGACATGACATGACATAATATTTTGATTTGTGACACACGATTACGGACTTACAAGGCTGTCTTGGCGCGTGGCAACAATCAGATCTAGCTCTAGCCTCATATTGATGCTAATACTTTGTACCCATGTCTCGATGCCAATGCTTGCTAACCGTGTCCCATCCGCATTATAGGTCTGTAGCAATAGGATATTTACTGCAATGTTTTAAATTTAAAAACGCTAGACGACAGCACTAGCACAGACAAAGCAAAAAGTTTTGTTTGACGTTTGACCACGTGTCTGTCAATATTCTGATATGACGTGTGCAACATGTTGGATTTTATTCGGATAACTTACTGTATGCGCTAGAAGCGCCCTCTGTTCCAACCTTTGCGTAATAATTAATATTGACCCTACGAGCAAAATACAGACAGTAAATTAATAGTGCCGTAGGCTTTAGATTGACTCTGTTTATACATCTAGGTATTTTCTATATGATAGCAATTTTTTTTTTCTAATTTCAGAATCTCCAAAAGAAAACACTGCGAGGTGCTGTGAACTTATCAAATTATAGTGCTGTCATAAAAATATGACGAACATTGCATTTATCATTGACGTTTAAGGTGAGGCCGCTTTAGTAAAGTACACAACAGCCGACCGACGCGACGCGACAGACCAAATATTCTTTGTATGAAATCGTATGAACTACGCCGCACTAAGCAGCAAGGAGCAACCACACGACAACCACAACCACACCATGTGGTAGGGCGTATATTTCGTATTGTAAATGAACTGGACCATTCATACGTACCACATTTTGCAATCGTCTTCGACCACTTGTGTGATACCAACCACATCGCAACCACGGCCGACCACGTCGCAACCACATCGCAACCACAACGCAACCACTGGCGACAAAACAATCACGTCGGCATTTTGTCGGTACCACAACGCAACTACAACTACCATTCACACGTAACCACTGCTCGACGACATTTTGTCGTTGCGATGTCGTGTGGTTGTTGTACGTGTGGGTTGGCCCTAAAGTGAAGTGTCGCGTCAAGTACAGCGTACCTATAGTGACCCTTAATGCGGTCTCGCCTCTAAAATCTCTATTTGACTATGATAATATTAATAATATATTTGTACAATTTAATTCAAACTGCCATACATGAATTGAGGAAGTACTATTTAGTGCGTATATGGTAGTGTTTGTGTTCAAATGTTGTTTACTCAAATATAATATTTTGACTGTATTGTATGTATGTACCTCACTTTGCATTTATTAAAATATTAGTTTTTGTAATGTAATAAATTGTTATTAATAAGTATATTTTTATTACAAATACATAAAAAATACAATAGTCTAAAAATATATTAATCGGACTATGTAAATGAGTTTACATAGGCAATGAAAAGCACCGTCGCCGCGCAAGTAGAAATTCCTAAAAAATCTAAAGAGCTAATATTTTAAACGCATGTGAACTATCGTTGGTGTCATTCTGAGTGGCGGCAGTTTGCATCCACGTGCCAAAATACATTTGCGGATCTGCATGACCTTAGTCTCTATTTTCTTTGTACAAGTAGCTTTTAAAGTACAGTGCTCCCAAAGCGAAATTTTCGTCATTGTTCGGCAACGATTGTTTTTCCCGAGCGTCGGAAGAAAGCCTTTTATTGCGCAATGCGCATGTCCAAATCATGTCATGCTATGACAACGCCAACTGTTTATGCAACTTGTTGGTGGCGTTGCTATGGCATGACATGATTTGGACATGCGCAATAAAAGGCGCATGCGCCAAAAATAGAGACAACTAATATGATATTTACTTCATCATTTCATTTCTATCACTCTTTAAAGTGAGTGATAGAGATGACAATATGATGATAATATTTTGGCCTATTTTGCTCGATATCAATAATGGCAACAGGTAGGTCTAGCCCTGCCACTGCTAGTCTCGTCTAAGGACCAAATTATAATTAGGGTTAAGTATAAAAGAATAATCGTAATTTATTTTGAAAATTTATTTGTGCGCTGTACTGGTAACATGGTGATGTTAATATTATTATCTTCCAAATCTATCCTTGACCCGCGTTGCCTCCTGCGCCGGCGCCGGCGTTGGCGCCCATAGAAAATCCACCTGTGTACACATCATTAGGCATAATATAATGAAATGTTCCAATACCACAAGGCTAAACTCGTGTGATTTTCCATTAGGGAGCATCAATAAACTACGCAAATAATAATGTTTTACTCATCAGACACCCACATAGTGAGATTTAGTTTTTTCGACCGGACCTAGTCTTATCAAATCCAAATATTACCAAACCTCACTTTGGAGAGGGTATGATGTCATGTCACAAACAGAGACTTTAAGAAAATTGAAAGAAAATTTTTCAGCGGTCACTACTTTAACGGCCTGTTTCATCACTTTCTGATAAGTACCGAATAGGCTATATCCACCACTTAACTTGACAGAATATGGAGTATGGAGAATCTGTCAAAAAAGTCGTGAATAGCTTATAGCCTATCCGGCACTTTATCAGAAAGTGATGAAACAGGCCGTTAAAGTAGTTACCTACCGCTGAAAAATTCTAGATTAACATTAGACTTGGGCTCAAGGTGTGTCTTACAATATCTTACCATAAAAGCAGGTGCCAAAAATATTGTCAAACGTCTTACGTAATTTATGGACGCTCCATAAGATATGGGCCTGCTTCACCGCTTCCTGATAAGTGCCGAATAGGCTATCCACCAATTAACTTGACAGATCGAGTATAGAGAATCTATGTAACTAATTGTCAAGAATCTGTCAAAAAAGTTGTGAATAAGTATAGCCTATTCGGCACTTTATCAGGAAGTGGTGAAACAGGCCCTTATTGTATTTAAGGCGCTGTGAGTTCAGCACCACGCCGCTTTTGAGGGGGTGAGGTGAGGGGCGCGATAGCAGCGGCGCGCGGGGCCGCCCGCGCGCCGCGTCTTCACGCATCCTTATTCTGGTGACGTCCCTATTCTGATTGGAAAAATATTACAGTCCCGGAAGTCCCGGGATTTTTAAAGCTTTATGAAATTACTGATGTTATATCTTATATGACAGTTTTATATAATTATTATTATATTATAAATATTTATTATCATATAAAGTATTGTAATATTATATATGTAACTACTAGTATTCATTAATTATATTAAGTATGATATTTTATGCAATTTGTATTTAAATTAGATATATATTATATAATATAATATAATGTTAGTTTTAGTTATATTTAGATTGCTCTTCATATATATATATTTTTTTTTTCCCCATCCTTTCGCACTATTGGCACCTACACAATTTTGTTTCTGAACACCTAAAGGTTGACTGGTAGAGAATGCCATTTGGCATTAAGTCCGCCTATGTACCAAAATTGTGCAAAAAGTATAAATAAATAAATAAATAAATAAGATATAAAATAAGTTTAGTATCATAAATATTTTGAAACCACTGATGGAAAATATGCTAATCGATAGAGTAAATTTAAACAAAAAATATCTAGTGACAAAATTTGTTGGGGGTATCGTATAGTCCCATGTGTTCAAAAAAAACAATTTTCTCATTTTTATGTGCCTGTTTTATGACATAATGTCATATTTTGACACAAAATAATTTAAAATGTTCACTATAACTGGACTCTGGAGTAGCATAAAAATCCATATTTTTGAACAAGTACAGAATGATAGTCAGGGAGCCCTAGATCAAATTTTTGGTCCTAAAATATGATTGTTCTATTTGTAGGACAATGTTACTCTTAAATTATATAACTATTAACCTACCAATATACAAAAATCAGCTGGTTAGGGTTCCGTTTTAGAGTACCGTAGTCAACCAAGATATTTTGTTGATTACAGAACCCTAAGACGGAACCCTAACGAGCTGATTTTTTGTGTATTGATAGATTAATAATCATATAATTTAAGAGTAGCATTGTCCTACAAATAAAACAGTCCATATTTTAGGACCATCAATTCAAAGTATGAAAATATATCTATCTCTGTTAGCTACCACTTTCGAAATTTTTTGCAAATAAAAATGTTGTTAGTTTCATCAAAATGAAGCTACTCACAAAAAATTAGCTTGTTAGTAATAAAAAAAATTGTTCTAGGCCTCCCGTAGTAGTAGGTAATATGCCAGGCTCTATACAAAAATGTTAGAACCCTTTTTCGCTTTCAACATATCTGCATTGAAAAAATGCTTTTTGAATATAATTAAAGGCTTTTTGAATATAATTATATTCAAAAAGCTTTTAAAGTAAGTATACGGAAATCCCCGAAATTTTTTCAATGCAGATATTTTGAAAGTGAAAAAGGGTTCTAGTCATCCTGCCGACCGCTCCTGGACTGCCTACAACCGACCGTTTTTTGTATAAAATAAAATACTAGTAGGTTTTAGCATTTATTTGGTTACATAAAATAATCCTTTTTAACATAAAAACTTCTATCTTTTAACATAAAATTAAAAAAATTGATATAAATGGCTAAGAGTCGCGTAAAGGCATACCGCGAGCATTTCGGGAATCCACTAATTCGGGTATCATATGTTTTTTGTAAAAACTTATCAGCTTTTCTTCCATTTTTTCTTTCTGCCAAATTCTGCGAAATCTGCCAAAACTGGACGTAGTTCTATAAAAGTGTTCGTATTTTCTGGAGAATTTTCGTTTTCTCTGAATCTGAAAGAAAATCATATTATAACTGCTGATTTAACACTATAAAGTTTTGCAAGATATGTAATAGCGTATTTGAGAAGGAGTTCAAACCACGATTCCAAAGAATTGCTTCTTACTACGGAATATAATCCCGGACTTTTTGTCAATTCCGGGATTTTCGTCCCGAAATCCCGGGATTGAAAAAAAAAACTTAACACTATAAAGTTTTGCAAGATATGTAATAGCGTATTTGAGAAGGAGTTCAAACCACGATTCCAAAGAATTGCTTCTTACTACGGAATATAATCCCGGACTTTTTGTCAATTCCGGGATTTTCGTCCCGAAATCCCGGGATTGAAAAAAAAACGAAAATAAGAAGTAATTCTTTGGAATCGTGGTTCGAACTTCTCAAAGTTTCGGTTAGCTGTTAGGGTGAAGAGCCGGGAAACTCCGGTACTGAAAATCCCGGGAATCTTTTGCAGGAAATCTTTATTATTATTTACTAATAATTATTATTATATAATATATACTTTGATCCAACATAATACGAGAAGTAAGGATAGGGGTTATTTATAAATTTCGATAACCGTAATAATGAGACACGCGTTATAAATCTATGTGTTTTATAAGGATTCAATATAGTAATATATAAGTCTATGTTTACAACAGTAATAAAATATGTAAGTTTTACGTACGATTCTGGTGACGCTGTATTTACTTCTTTCAATAAATTTCAAGTACCAGAAGATTTTTGCCTGAAAAAAAAGAAACGAAAAAAAACTTTGTATTATAATATACTGACTTTTAGTTCGCTCTTTGAGTACCTATAGGTTTGTAAGTTTTGTAGAATAAATTCCTATTTTTGTAGCAAAATAGAAGAAAATTATTTAGTACTTACTGTTTGATATTTTCAGAAATTTTTTTGTATAGTTCTCGTCTCGCGAACTTTGACAGTTTCTTTTTTCTTTTATTTCCCATTATACACTTATTATACTTATTACTAACACTACACCACAAAGTTATCTTAATTATTTTACAAAAATATATTTACAAAATACGTTCACTAAATTTACAAACTTATAAGTCAACTTCACAAATAAAGTACCTAATATATTTACAAAATACTTCGAGATGTTCGAAACGATCGCGCAGCGCAAACTTTGGCACAGGTCCAACCTCAAAGAGCACCGCAGCGCGACCAGTGTTGCCAGAGTATACTCAGCCCAGGTTGCCATTTGTAGGTTCAAATGTTGCCATTTGAAACCAAATGTTGCCATTAGAAAAAAAAACCAGAAAAAAAACGTTCTGTTATAAAAATATTTATAGTACCTACCTATTGACATTGAGTACTGTTTTACAAGTCTGTCAAGAAAGTCATGACATGACATGGGAAAATTTTTAAATGAAATAAAAAATATGAGAATTTTATTAATTCGAGATAAAAATGTGCAAAGTGGGCAAAGCAATATTTAAAATGTAATAAGCGTTCTCTGTGAAAATACAAATAAATAAATACACCATTTAAGCGTGATTACGTTTAGAAAATTTTTCCGCCTGTCATGACTTTTTTGACAGGCTTATATTGCTCTGCATTTTGGTTGATAAAAATTTAAATCGAATCATGTTTTAAAAAAATATTAATTCTTTTGTTAGGAAAAAAAATTTGTGGAATCAATTATTTATCAAATAATTATTGATTCCACAATTTTTTTTTCCTCTTAAATTTAAAACGATTTAAAAACAAAAGTATTAGAAAACCACGAAAAAAAAATCCTTTTCCAATAGATTTAAAACACTACGTATTTTATATTTTATCTGTGGTCACAATTAACTACAAAGTTTCTTCCATTTTTGTTGTAGAGTCCGACAAGGCTTTATATTATGCTGGAGTTTTGTCGGGAATGTGAAAGAGTGATGTTGTGATTTTGTATTATTTTTCTAAAATTGTGTTAAGTTGGGTTTTTAATGTGTAATATTGGTAGAATATTAACCATTAGACATTCGTTATCGTGCACAAGTGTAGGAAAGTGATGCATTATCCAGAAACGTGCGATTTTGTATTCCCTCCAAAACTCCATCGAAAGTTTCAGTAAAGCGTCTACCACTTTACTGAATCGACCGACTTGACTCCTTGACTTTATTCACTTTTATTTAGACTTTGACTAGACTTATGACCTGACGATATTACATGAAAACGATGCTGAATATTATAGGAGGAAGACGGTTTTCCCGCCATATTCCTTAACTTTTTACCTTGTCTGTGGCACAAATACACATAATTTGTGTCAAGTTGCCAAAAACGAAGAAAAAAAAAAAAGGCTTTATATGAAATGAATGTGTCAAAGATGTCAATTGGCGCTGCTGGTAAAGGAGAACTGTCAAACATGTGTCAAAAATGACGTTTTTGTATGATAGAAGCGTTTAGTTCCTTTTCTCGCCACATTCATGTAAAGCCTTGTCGGACTATAGGTACATAAAATTACTTTTATCTCTAGCTTCACCAAAATAGACCTTTTGTCGGTAAAAATATGGGTACAATTTGTTTGTCTATTATATAACTTATAAGTATTGTTTTCATTTGGGAATAAAAATGCGTTCAGTTCATCTGCGAAATATATTCGATATTTTTTTACCGATGATCGCGCGACAAGTCGGAAAGTTGCCAAAAAGTTGCCATTTGAGCTCGGTTGCCATTTGGTTGCCACGAAGGGTCAAATGTTGCCAAAATGGCAACCAAAGTTGCCAAATGGCAACGCTGAGCGCGACTGATCGGCTGAGCGTCGCGGACTCGAGTTCATTTTTTTAGTATTAATTTTCCTGTGTTTTTGTTTTTAGTATTACATAAATCAAATATATCAAATAGTTTAGGTTATGTTATGACAAATGTACTACATTTTTTGTTTTTTCTAGAAAGTGTGTAATTTAGCCATAAAATGATTTAATTTATGAAAAACAGCGATAAAAGAGTCATCTTTGAGATTTTTTTCTATCGAGCCGAATTTTACAAATTGTGTACTGATATATCAATTCGTGTAGTAAATTTTCTCAATTATAAAACGGTATTTTTTTCATACTGAAATAATGACATTTCCTTAGGAAAAAACAGTATATAAAAAACCCATTTTACGTAGTTGCAACGATCACTGCGCCTTAATATTATAGCCTTTATTTCAACCTTCATTTCTTTGTTGATTTAGTCGAGCTCACCTTGTGCACCACCGTCTGCGCCTCCTTGTCCTGAAATAAAATTGGCATAAAATAAAATAAGTATAAAGGACGGTGAAGATACGATACTTCTATCTATCTATATTAGATCTATATAATATAAAACTCAAAGGTCAGTCAGTCAGTCACTGACATGGTGATCTATCAACGCACAGCCCAAACCACTGGACGGATCCGGCTGAAATTTGACATGCAGGTAGATGTTATGACGTAGGCATCCGCTAAGAAAGGAATTTGATAAATTCTCACTCCAAGGGGTTCAAATAAGGGATGAAAGTTTATATAATAATACTTCTTAACGCAAGCGAAGCCGCGGGCAAAAGCTCGTATTAAAATATTCTAATTTCTATATCTTCTATTATAATTTCTATGACGTCGATACGAGTAGGTAACTGGTATCCCTGTTACCTGCAGTAGATAGTTATAGCATCCCTAGTCGGCACTCGGCCTGTAGGCACTAGGCTGGTCTCTGGCATATACCTATGACCTATCGACTTTGATACGTTATTTAAATCCCACTTACTTAGTTAATAAGTTATTGATTTACAAGACTGTCTGTTTAAAGGCAGATTGTTATGACTATAAATAATGATGGGTAGGTATAGGAAAATGTTACCACCGCTACCTCCAGCTCCGCCGCCTACGCCCGCTCCGAAGTCAAAGCCAGCTGAAAATGTTATTCCTATAAGCACAGGTAGATTTTTTGTCAAAATCAAGCGTTGGTTTAGATATTTAATTTATAAAATATGATAGTTTAAAACACCGAGACAACGCAACGCAACGGCCCACTTGCGCAGATCTGAGTTAAAGTTAACTCTGAGTTAAACATCATGTCATCTGTATTCTGTATGGTGAGTGCACCAGTCACCAAGTGAGTGATACAGATGACATGATGTTTGTTGAAGTCCGCCGGCGACCACTGTTGCAACTTGCAATAAGTGCGGATAGGTGCGTTTCCACTGGTCGAGCTGCGATTAATTTTTTTAGAGAACCACAATATTGAGTCACTTGATTTGACTGACCCGCGTTCTCGTTCAAAAGCGTTTCTATTGGATTCACATTTTGAACATTTGTGACCTTATTCTTGAAAAGTAAGTATTGTTTAATACTTTTGTACCGCTATTTAAAAAAAATATAGCGCTGTAGGTGCAGGGCCGTTAATTTAATCATTAGGTATTTACATTGCAAATTGCATATTATACAGCATGACTGGTGAGACAATACCGATAATTAAGGAGAGTATTCAGTACTCGATTCTCATTATAATTATGTAATAAAATTAGGTACTTAATTTTTAACCAAATTTCCCTTTAAACAAATGAATAATGGACACTTAGTAAATTACTATGCGGCCGGGCACGGCCCACCCCGCCCCGCGCGCCGCGAGCTACTCCCATTATTTTTTTCAACTAATATAATAGCCAAATATCACGTCCTCGAATATTTAACATGTCTCACCAGTCGTGCTGTATTTAATGAAATTTTATGAAAAAGTGATTATGGCGACAATGCCAATTCTCATAGGTACCTACCTAATATATTATTATCTACACTACTATTATAAAGAGGAAAGATTTGATTTTTTGTTTGTTTGTTTGTTTGTTTGTTTGTTTGTTTGAGTCGAATAGGCTCCGAAACTACTGGACCGATTTGAAAAATTCTTTTACCATTAGAATCCTGCATTATTTCTGCTGAACATAGGCTAATTTTTATTTTGAAAAAATATAAGGTTCCGTAAGATATTTGGGATTTTCGGACGCAAGGTGTAAAAAATCAACCAGAAAAGTTACTTATTTTGCGTACGCTGCCTAAACTATAAAAGATAGAGGCATAAAATGTTCTAAGTAATTATAGATCTTTTAAATATCTACAAAAAAGTCCGCGATACACTATACCTATCTATGTTGAGTGAGGCACAATAACCATTTTTTTATTAAAAAATCTTGAATTTTTTTTGGACTATATTTAAACGCGTTTATTTAAATAATGCTATTGACCCTTATCAAAATAAATTATTTCATCACTAAGTACAGTTAATGTAGATAATATTTGGTCTTTAAATGATTAAAATTGGACGTTTGGTTTTAATGTTATGGCGAAATTAAAATATTACGATTTCTGCTGCACGTTGCGAATTGGGCGTCAAAGCGCGACGCGCGGGTGTGCGTGCGGTAGGGGAGAGATTTAATTATCAGTGCCACCGACTCGCTCGGAGAGTCCACGTATTGTCCACGTAAATATTACCTCGATCGTGGGAATCGCAGACACAATAGATTTTCAATAGTTATGCGACAGCTATTGATTTGATATAGACTATCGTGCTTCATTATTATAATCCTAATTTCAAAAAAGCTTTAAAAGTTATGACTAAGAAAGTAATATTTTTAGAACTTTTTAAAATACGTTTTGAATGACTATTATTTTTGATTGCTATTATAATTAATTAATTTCTTTAACTATAAATCTATACATATAATAAAACTGTAGAAATGTGAATTCTGTACATTAAAGATATTGAAAAAATAATAAGCAGGGGGTGTTACTACATCGCTATAGAAGCCAAAACTGTGGTTAGTTTTTTGTCTGTCTGTCTGTCTGTCTGTCTGTCTGTCTGTAAGTTTGTTCCACTATCACACGAAAACTACTGATCCGATTTGAATGCGGTTTTCGCAAATATATTTGTCTTCTTCCAACTTAACATCTGGTGTATAAAAATTTTCCCCCCCCCCACCCCTCTAAGGGGACGAAAGAGGGGGTTAGATTTTGTATCAAACTTTTGCTATAACACGAAAACTACTGATCCGATTTGCATACGGTTTTCGCAGATATATTTGCCTTCTTCCAACTCAACATCTGGAGTATAAACTTTCCCCCCACCCCTCTAAGGGGACCCAAAGGGGGGGTCAGATTTTGTATCAAATTTTTTCTTTAATGGACTTACGTCATATTATTAATTGTATTTTCCAACTTCACATCAGTTTTCATCCCACCCCTCTTAGGGGACAAAAGGAGGATGGGGGTTAGATTTTGTATCAATTACTGAATATGAAGTAGAAATACTTTAAATGGCAAAACAACGTTTGCCGGGACAGCTAGTGTAAGTATAATAAGGTACCTGCACCCAGACACCCGACTTCTTATAATTCCTCATTTCAGAGCTCACCGTACCGTCAAGTACGGTACCGTTCACGGACCTACATCATTTAGATTTTAGACGGATTGTCAATTCAGTCATGATGACTAAGGAACTGTTGGTTGAGTCTATATAATATTTAAAACTCAAAGGTGACTGACTGACATGGTGATCTATCGACGCACAACCCAAACCACTGGACGGATCGGGCTGAAATTTGGCATGCAGGTAGATGTTATGACGTAGGCATCCACTAAGAAAGGAATTTGATAAATTCCAACCCCAAGTGGTTAATACAGAGGATGAAAGTTTTCATATAATAATACTGCTTAACGAGAGCAAAGCCGCGGGCAAAGGTCGTTTGACTATAAATCAACTTCTCAGATACTACATTAATAATTTACGTACCTCCTGCTTGACCACCAGCTTGTCCTGAAAAAAATCAATATTATTTTAGGTAGGTATCCGTAATCCGTATTACAATACGACTCTCAAAGAAGTCTAGAAAGTCAGTAACCATTGTTATTTATTATGTAGGTAACCATTGAACAGCCTGAGGGTCCCATTTTTTAAGTTTAGTGTTTTTTGTATTTAAAAGTAGATACGTTATATGTAGTAGGTACTTAGGTAGGTAGTACAGTACAGCCTGTAGGTACTTAATCAAGTACCTAGATGATACGCAACGAAAACTTACCATTTGCGCCTGACGTTTGTTGCATGCTCTGAAATATAAAACATGGTGTTAATATCATCTATAATATTAATGAAGCAGTTAGAAGCTAAGTTTTTAAGCAGAATCTTATAATATATTTTTAAAAAAACGAACGAGCGAACGCCTCCGTGGTCTAGTGGTATAGAGCGCAGCTCTTGAATCGGAGGTCGTGGGTTCGATTCCCGCGTTGGAAACATGTTATTTCCAAGTTTGGTTAGGAGTTAGGACAATGCAGGCTGATCACCTGATTGTCTGACAAGTAAGATGATCCATGCGGATAGGCATGTAAAAAGTCGGTCCTGCGCCTTATCTCTCGCCGGTCGTGTCGGTCTTCCGTCCCACTGGGTTATGAGAGTAAAGGAATAGAGAGTGCTCTTGTGTACGGCGCACACACTTGGGCACTATAAAAAATACTCCTGCGTAGCTGGCCTGGTTTCAATGAAACCGGCCACCGTCACCGAAACTGGTGTGGGAGCTATTATTATTATTATAATTATTAATTATATTATATTATCCTATTATTATAACACTAGCTGTCCCGGCAAACGTTGTTTTGCCATTTAAAGTATTTCTACTTCATCAATTGATATAAAATCTTACCCCCTCTTTTGTCCCCTAAGAGGGGTGGGGGGGGGGGAGTTTTATCAACAGATGTTAAGTTGGAAAACACAGTTATATGAAGTAAGTCCAAGAAAAAAGTTTGATACAAAATCTGACCCCCTCTTTGGTCCCCGGAGAGGGTTGAGGGGGGAGGGGGGGAGGATTTTAATACACCAGATGTTGAGTTGGAAGAAGACAAATATATCTGTGAAAACCGTATGCAAATTGGATCAGTAGTTTTCGTGTTAAAGAAAAAAGTTTGATACAAAATCTGACCCCTCTTTCGTCCCCTTAGAGGGGTGGTGGGAAAAATTTTATACACTAGATGTTAAGTTGGAAGAAGACAAATATATCTGCGAAAACCGCATTCAAATCGGATGAGTAGTTTTCGTGTGATAGTGGAAGAAACATACAGACAGACAGACAAAAAACTAACCACATTTTTGGCTTCTATAGCGATGTAGTGACACCCCCCGCTTATTATTTTTTAAATATCTATATTGTACAGAATTTTCATTTCTACAGTTTTATTATATTATGTATAGATATTATTATTATTATCTATTTTTAAACAAACTTCGATGTTTAGCAGAAATTAGAGATTCGAGTATCTCTGATTAGTGATTAATGATTATCTAGATGCTCTTCTTCTAGATCAGAATTCAGAACCTCTATATCCAGCCTAGATATAGAGATTAGACCACTAGAGCCTGACCATGGCCTGACCATCCATCTGACGAAGTGGGCGATAACGCCCCCTTATGGGCGCTGAGCCGTTGAAGGTCTAAAGGGGGCGGTGTGAGACCCGGAAAAAATTAAAGCATTGTGTAGAGAAACAATGGGAGGCGCTAAAACGTAATTTGTTCTCAAAGTGGGCAGTAGACAAAATAAGTTTGGGAACACCTGGTCTTGCAGTAGGCTCAGTACCAACTACCACCACTAGCGGCGTCAGAGCGGGGCGACACTGGACGACCGCCCCGGGCGGGTAAAAAGAGGCACCGCATGCCTCTATAGGGCCACGCTTCTAGATTCCTCACAAACGAATGCAATCTACCCACAACTAACAAGGTAAAGTTGAAGAGTTTACACTTTTACAGTGCAAATTGGAGTTACGCAGTTGAATAAATAAAAAAATAAAAAAGAACTTACGTTGCCAGCAAGCAGCATCACGGAAAGAACCAAAGCTACAACTTTGAACATGTTGAATGCTAAACGTGTGGAAACGATAAAAAATCAACGTAATATTATCGTCGCATTCTTATTTATATTACACAGAGTATATAGTAGGGATGAGCTATAAATGAGAAGTAAACATTGTAATATATACTTTTAAAACCCTGTCAAAGTAAATTATTCTAACTCCATTTAAAATATCCGTTATTGCAGTTAACTAGTGTGAATGCGACAAAGTTGTAAGTTATAAAAATGTTTTGCTTCTAATTGTACTGTACTTATCTGGGGACCTTATTGTTATAACGCTCTGCTGAACACGCTTACGATTTAATTATAGATATATTCTACAATAGTTTATAGAATATGTTTTTCACACGTATTAAATTCACATCAAGCCCACGTTTCGATATTATATTGATGTTCCTAAATTGCCCTGTGGCATGCAATTATAATATATATTATCAGTAGGACGTAGTTTATATTATCCTCTTTGCCTAGGTACCTAGTACGAAATCGTTTTGAGACTCAAGCAATCGAATGCGAACGCAGCCTCCTGCTCTAACAACGTCATTTCTCGTTTGGAGTAGGACGCGGCCGCGGCTATTCGAATTCGTTCGATTGAGTCTCTAAACTCTCTAAAGTGTTCCAAGGCTTTAAATGCAGTTTAAATGAACGTGGACGGGGCGCTGCAGCTGGTAAAGGAGAACAGTAAAAACCGGCCAAGACGTGCGTGTCGGGCCACGCGCAATATTGGGTTCCGTAGAACCGCTAGTTTTTGAAATTTTTTGTATGTTCAATGAATGTACATATATTATAACATGTTTTACACAACTAACAACATCATCTCAGTTACTTTCAAAGGAATTTGAACGAAAAGTTCCTTTATACTTCGCCGAATACATTTTTTTAGTTGATCGATTATTACTCAATAACTTATGAAGTCTTCTTAGCCGTGATGGTTTTTCCTTTTAAATTCAGCATATTTCCTACTCCCGTGAATTTTTTCACATTTCCAGAAGCAACTGTTTAGCTGGTAGAAGGGGGGGGACACTGGACTCTAACGATTTTTTCCACTTTAAAACTTAATATTTCACAAATGGATCCCTAAATCGGAAAATGATCTATGAACACTCATAATATTTTTAAAATACCTATCCAACGACACCCCACACGATGGGATGGGCGCGAAAAAAAAATTCAACCCCGCTTGATGTGTAGGGGAGGTACCATAAAAAAAATATTTTTTAAATATTTTATGTACCATTTTGTCGGCATTATTAATATGTGTATTCATGCCAAATTACAGCGTTGTAGGTCCTATAGTCTCTGAGCAAAACTGCGGACAGACAGACGGACAGACGGACGGACAGACCGAAACTATAAGGGTTCCTTGTATGATAGAAGCGGTAGTTCCTTTTCTCGGCACGTTCATATAAATTTTAAAGCCTTGTCGAGCTGTAAACGGTTTCGTGGTACGACCCCAGTGACCAGTCCCCAGTAGGCCAGTATAGGTATCGAATGGTGTTTTATTAGCCTTGTATTTTCACATTTAATGTTTGTACACTTTATCGTTCTGGCACATTTTATATTGGAACGAAGTTGTGACTTGTGTCGCTAGACAGAAAAAATTAAGACAAAAAGTTGTAAGATGCCTTCACACTAGCGTTTGTCCTGCGTTAGATGAATGCGATGAACGTATGCGCAGCGCAGAGTGCAGACGCATATATATTAGTAGTACCAATCTATACTGGAACCACAAGGAACCTGGATAAGGAATGCTAACACAACAATCAGTACGCGGCGCTAGCGCAGCGTAAATGTTAGCAAGCAGTGTTAGTTCCTGAAGAAATTGTGTAAAGTCTGCGCCACGCTAGCGCAACTAATTCTGCAGAGGAAACGTTACGACAACGCATTACGCAACAGACGTACCGAGTTGTCGCCAACGAATAGGGTAAATGACTAGTAGATTGGACAGTACTAGTCATTGGACATAGCAGAAAAACACAGTCCCCCTTATTAATAAAAACTTTTTACGCATCCGTTTAACGCATGAATAGTTATACATGGTCACACACCTTACACAGCGTTTATAACAGTATATTATAAGTCTATGGTTTATACAGATCTCTACTAATAATCAATTGATAATGACATTTTGTGACTTGTGACCGTGACCATGCCGTGACCATCTCATCTCATGACCATGTTACCAAAACTACATTTCTGAACGTTGTAAATAGATAGCTATAATCCCTACGTTCCACTTGGCGTTGAAAACGATCAAAATGCTAAAAATAGGAGGCATTTTCAGCGTTTTGATCGTTTTCAACGGCAGGTGGAACGCGGGGAACATCAGAGAGTACCTATGGCTATCAGTGACTAGTGTCTACTCTATAATACTCTAATCTGTGGACTAGTGTCAATGTCACTGTCACTAATCAGTGATCACACCGCTTGACGTCAAAATTGATTAAAATTTCGTGAAGCAGTATTTGTGTATCGCGGGCTACGTTTGCTTATTTTTAATTATTAAAATGATTTAATTTCAAAGAAAATAAGCTTTATTATGGATGAAAACGATTTCTTTAAACAGACGGTACAACACCTGGCGCGATGTCTTTCATGTATAAATCCAACACCATGGGAAAAGGTTGGTCCTGTTTATTGTTTTAGGGAAATTATTTACTGGAGATTATGAAATACGGTGAATTCGCTACGTCAATGTTTTACGAAACTTATCTTGCATCTAAAATTAACATTAGAAGTTAGACCATAGTAGCTGTTGCTTTGTATTTTAGGGTAAACATGACCTCATCAAAATGACATAAGCTTTATTGATATCCTATTTCAGTACTCGTAAATATTATATTTAGCAATAATAACCTGTTAGAAGTTAACTTCAACTATATTATATTTCGTGTTACATGTTTAGTTTACTCTATAGTATAGTACTTAGCATGAACACATTCAAACATCTGCCCTGAAAATAAGCATATTTGAATGGTTAAGATCAAAAATAGTATTAGATCTATTGATTTATACTTTAATCCCTTGATCATGGAAAAACGAGACACAATAGCCTTTGTTATCTCAAGCTGGTTACCGATTGGGGCTTGAATCAATAAGAGGATACACTAGAGCCGTTTTCCATACAATTGTTATCCCCTGTTTCCTCCCTGGATAATGCCAGTAGAGTTATATTTTTTTTCCTGAATATCTATGGCCACTATTAGCATACATCCCTGTTTTCTTTTTTTTCATAATTTAATTATTAAAAAAAATATGAACATTCAAAAACCCAAAAAAATGGCCAGATTTTTCGCTGTGTTTAAACATCCAGAAAACAAATTTGGCTAGATTATACAAAAAAATATAGGAACACAGCCTTTGCCTTGCTTTTTCAAATTTTGAAATGAAAAAGTACTTAAATCTATTGAGTTTTGGAGAAGAAATCAGGGGACAAAGAATCATTGATTTTCTGGAGTTGTCTCTATTGCACTGTGCGGGGGAGGCTTGAAGTAAGGGAGACAGCAATAGATATTACAAGTACTTTTTTTCATTTCTCTAGCCCTTGGTGTATCCTCTTAAGAGGTACATATTTTTGAAAGGGCAATCAGATTACATAGTCTGGAATCTTTCTAGCCTGAATGCAATAAAATTGTTTATATTGATCTGTTTGTGCTGCTTTCTCTGTCAGTCCAAAACATGAATATTTTACTAAAACCATATTTTGCATCATCAGAAAAACCCTCAATTACATATTTATTTTTAATTTCAAATTTAGTAGGAAGAATGTTAAAGACATATTTTATTAATGGTAAAAGATTTTTAGTTTAATAGTGTAATTAAAAATAATAAGTACCGCTAACATTTTTTAACACAGTATATTCAGTGTCATTAAAAATACAGCTAATATTTTTTAACACTATATAATCTAAATGTTGTCTAAAAATGTGTGTGAATAAATGTATATTTTTCAGTCAGTCGAGATAAACACAACCTTCTACTTTCAAGGTTGAAGTGTCTCTTAGCAATTAGACTTTATACCTACTTAACAGAACATGTTTTAACATTAAACAATAGTCGGAATGGGCAAAAAACTTTATTAATGTTTTAAAATAATAAAGTATGAGTGGTAACTGATTCAATTTACCTATTATGTATTTTATTTCTAGTATAATGTTGATGCACACCAAAATATTTAAATTACAGAATAATGAATAGAAGAAAATCCAGGAAAATGTTTTCCAATATAAAAATTCCATAGTTGTTACAAAGTTTAAGAATACAAATGTATAGCTATTATTATTGTGAAGAAACCTTCAAGAAAATGATTCCAGTCAAAGTTATTATAGGCCTTACTCTGTAAAGTGTTCAACAAGTGATTTAAAACTCATATTTCAAAACACAATATGTAAACATATTATATTGATATAATTTCAGGTGAATACCCTGTTTATGCTATGTCCACAAGCTTCGAGCAGTTTGGTCGTGAACCCAAAGAGTCAGGAGGCCAGCATAGCCCTCGGACTATACTTCTTGCAGAGCGGGCTGCAGCATCAAGACAAGCTGTTACCATACTTCATAAAGATATTGAAATGCCTTACCAATGCAGAGTTTGAGGAGCCATTGTGTAGAAATGACAATGCGGATCGTAAGTATTATACCTACATATAAAAAAAAAATCGGCCAAGTGCGAGTTGGACCCGCGCACGAAGGGTTCCGTACCATTATAGAGCAAAATTAGACCAAAAATTGTGTTTTTTGTATGGGAGCCCCCCTTTATTTTTTATTTTATTTTCATACTATTATAAAATATTAAAGAACAAGTATAAATAAGGATTTTGTGAAAAATTCAAGTACCAATCTATTATCATTATTGATATAGAGCAAAAAAGGCTAAAAAAATCACGTTTGTTGTATGGGAGCCCCCCTTAAATATTTATTCTATTTTGTTTTCAGTATTTGTTGTTATAGCAGCAATAGATATACACAATCTGTGAAAATTTCAACTCTCTAGCTATTACCGTTCTTGAGTTACAGCCTGGAGACAGACAGACAGACAGACATTGAAGTCTTAGTAATAGGGTCCCGTTTTTACCCTTTGGGTACGGAACCCTAATTAGAGTGAAAGATCGTTATATTTATCTAGCATTTAGTTTCGACATAATATTGTGATTCATATAAGCTCCATTGAAATATCCCTTTATAATTCAGTAAAACATTTTTTTCAGGTATACCAATGTCAGAAAAGTTTAGTTTCTGTCTCAACACACTGCTATCAGACGTGGCGACGAAACAGCCCTCCCTACGCGAGGAGATCGTCACCGCACAAATAGAACTTATGTCCAACCTCACAAAGATCATAATCAACTGCCATGAAAGGAAAGACTCTAGTCCCGTTACAAAACTCCACCTCTGCAAGAGTACTGTGCCCATTCTCATAGGACTAGCTCGGTCTATGGGCAGATACGCTACAGTAGAACCTCTACTACTATGTAGATTGTTTCCTCAGCCCAGCAGTCCTGTCAAAACCAAAGAACCTGAACCAAATTTTGAATATTCGACCATAGACAAGAAGAGAAAGTTTAACCAGTTTCGCCCAATCATTCCCAGGTCTTTATCTGGGAATTTGAACCCCAATAATGAGATTATAATTGAAAATGGTGGGGATACAGTTGATAGTGCAGGAGGCACACTCAAAAGGGGTTCTCTCCAAAGCTATAACTCAGTACCATATGATCCAACGACATACTTTTTCCACAAATTTGGATCTAGTTTTAACCAGTTTCCTTACATGAGGTTTCCTGAGTCCCCTGAAAAGAGGATCAATGTGCAGTTTTATGTGACTTACCTGCAGTCTATTCTGTCGCTGGCGAAGAAAATTTTGACCAAAGATTTGTTGTCGTTTCTGGACGAAGAAGCCGAGGATATATTTGCATCGGGACAAATTCAAGTGTGTAGTTTTTTTAGTTTCACCCTTTTCTGCATATAAACAATAATGTGTGTAAAGTTGAATAAGTCACTAAGATTTATGGCGTAATCCAAAAATTGAAACAGCTGATGGAGATATGAAGACTAAGGGTCTATTTCACCAGTTCCTGATGCGTGACGAATAGGCTATCCACCAATTAACTTGTCAGATCAAGTATGGAGAATCTGCCAAAAAAGTTGTGAATAGCCTATTCGGCACTTTATCAGGAAGTGGCGAAACATGCCCTAAGCTTTCTAAAGCCCAACTGCAGAGGTAGACTGCATCTAGCGGCTTAAAATTTGTTGATGACAAAGATACGTTTGGCGTCAAATACTTTCGATTGACGAAACTTCTGTTAAAGTGATATTATTTTAGGTGTTCCCGTACAAATCATTCTCGGAAACTTTAAACTTAGTCATGGTGACGCTATTGCGAGATATTCTGCAGCATCAGAAAGATTTACCAGGGCCCTTCACAAAAGATGTACAGGTATGTACCAACTCCTTGTTAATTATTTTTATCTCTTTCTCTCTAACTACTTTCACCGCTTTCGTGCCTTAGATCAAGGATTATTTAACACTTTGATGTTCCTTTTTGTGCACTCTAACCCCTTATCGATAAATATTTTAAAACCATGCTTATGCTAATTCATGTTGTCTTCGTCTAATATATTTTAAAAGACACTTGACAGACATAACACATTGATTAGCATAAGGATGTAAATAAAATATTCTTATTTATAAGGGGTGAAATATTCTAAACACAGCATTATAGTCAGAATTTCTTTTTACTATTTTCTTCTGTTTGTGAACTTTTGCTAATGTTTTGATATTTGAATTTTGTTTTATTAGCATAAGGGTAAGATTGCGAATGGGACTAAAGAACAGATCCAAGTATGTATTTAATGCTGGTTTTGAAATCAGATTAGGGTTGCGTAGTTTTCTTGCTTGTTTATAGCTTGTAAGTAATTTTACTTGCTGAACGTAGTGAGAAATAGTTCGCGTCTTTAAATTTTCCATTCCCTTTAAAAGCTAAATTGCTATTAATAGAATATCTTGAATATAAACTATCGTTTTTATGAGAACGCGTGCACGCAACAGCGTACATTCCGCACGCTGTTGCGTACGCACACGCAAATGTTTGACAGACCTTGTCAGATTGAAATAAAGAAGTACAGGTCATTGCATAAACTCATAGCTCTAAAGCCAATGCTAGACTAGCTCAGACAACCTATCAGACCCCTGGTGTGATATTATCAAGCCTTTATGGTTGCTTTGTGTACCCTAGAAATTAGGTAAAATTATCCTCCTAGGTAAAGTTAGCAGGATAAGGCCCATTTGTGCCGGCCTGGGTAGTATTAATAACATTAGTTCAGTCATTATATGCATTTTGTGACATTTATAAATGGTATTGTACGACAATTTGACAGAATTGTGGTCAATAATAATTCAGACTGGCAGATATGAGCCTAAAATTAGCTTAACAGATGGCTGCCTAAAAAGTAATGTTTCTATAAAAGTATATACAACAAAATATAGAACCTTATAGGCTATTAAAATAAAGGGATTCATTTACTATTGGAAAAATTCTGAGCTCAATTACTGTAGAAATCAAAACGTCTTGCATACCTTTTTTGAAAATATCTATTAATATTTCTACCCGCTCACACCTCACAATGTTTTTTACCACATTTTAACATTGTAGGAGTTCGTGAAATGCCTGTTCCTGAGTGGGCAGACAGAGTTGCAAAGTCGACACCATGACGCATCTGAGAAAGAAGACAGAGAGAGCAACTACGCTACTGTCAACAAATTTAAAGTCAACGTGATGGCGAATTCTGCTTGCGTGGACTTACTGGTGTGGGCGATTGGGGATGAAACAGGTATAACTTGTATAATGAGTTATGATGATGACGATTGTTGTTGATGATGATTAGATGTCGCCCGCAACTTCTATCAAAATTCGTTTAACGCACGCATTTTTTAGGGTTCCGTAGCCAAAATGGCAAAAAGGAACCCTTATAGATTCGTCATGTCTGTCTGTCTGTCTGTCTGTCTGTCTGTCTGTCTGTCCGTCCGTCCGTATGTCACAGCTACTTTTCTCCGAAACTATTAGAGCTATACTATTGAAACTTGGTAAGTAGGTGTAGTCTGTGAACCGCATTAAGATTTTGATGCAAAATTGGAAAAATTATTAAAAATTTTAGGGGTCCCCATAGGTACAACTGAAACAAAAAAAAATTTTTTTCATCTAACCTATGCGTGTGCGGTATCTATGGATAGGTCTCCAAAAATCATATTGAGGTTTCTTATATCATTTTTTTCGAACTTGAATAGTTTGCGAGAGAGACTCTTCCAAAGTGGTAAAATGTGTGTCCCCCCCCTCTAATTTCTAAAGTAGGGGCATGATAATTCTAAAAAATATATATGATGTAGATTACTATAAAAACTACCAACGAAAATTGGTTTGAACGAGATCTAGCCGGTAGTTTTTTTTATATGTCATAAATGGTAAACCTTAATCTAAATTTCATTAAATCGACTGAAATATAAAAATAAATCAAAAACATTTGAATTTAATAAAAATAAACCTTATTGCTGCTACGGAACCCTTCATGGGCGAGTCCAACTCGCACTTGGCCGCTTTTTTGCGATAAAAATTATCCCATCTAGGTACTCAAAGTATCTCCATGATAAATCTCAACAAATAAAATTGGTTCAGCAGTTTAGAAGTGAGGAACCTTCCTTTAAGATTAGACAACATTTAATAGTATTGACAAGCACATGTCCGGGAACTTAGAATGGTGCCAAACGGATGTGGTGTGAAGCGTCAGTAGATATTTAATATTAATTACTTTTTATTATCTACGTTTATTGTTAAGTCTATGTTAGATTCTTTTCTTAACATAATATTACGATAGCCGTCTTCGTTAATTGTTTAACAATTTATGATATCTATGTAATCTTTATGTAATAATGTTACAGTGGATCAGGACTTTACCGTGCCAGCTCTCATTAATGCTCTAACTATATTGATAGGTATTAGTTTGTGGTATTCGAGTTGCCCCCTGGACTAACATCATACAAACCCTTGTGGTCTGGGGTCTCTATATTGAGTTATATCCTGAAATATTTAACTCTATGTAAAATTACAAGTATTTTAGTTTAATGTGTGTATCATTTATCATAATTAACCACACATGAATAATGTCATCTGCTGGTTTTGTACTAAAAAGTATAGAACACTAATGAAACACAATTTTCGTGCACTTTTTCCACTATATTTAAGAAATTATAACAATTTTAACAAATTACACGACCGGTTTCGAATTAAATCATCATCAGGTGTAAGTTTAACGTCGGAAAAAGTGCACGAAAATTGTGTTTCATTAGTGTTCAATATGAATTTCCACCAAGAACCAACAGTACAATCAGTTACATATACTAAAAAGTATATTCAATATTGATATATCACCACCAAATTTAAACTTATTTGATATACTGGTCAGTAATTTCTTTGAAATACTTTACTTTTATTGCCATTAAAAGCCATACGGCGTCGTTGTCTCGCGTTATCACAACGCAACTTATGCTACATCTGCGTTGCGTTGACGCGCGTTAATACAGTACGGCGCAGGCCGCAGCGTGTCTTTTGCTCTCTCACTTTATATCATGTCTGTCGACCCGTCACTAAAATCTGAGGCTGGTTTTAGAGTCATGCTGACCATCGGCGCTGACAGCTCAGCGCGTAGCTTGTCAGCGCTGAGGTTCAGCGCGAGACGTTTCAGTATCGTGCTGATCGCTTTGGCGTGTCCATAGCGTGACTGTTCACGCTGACGGCGTCCACTCGGCGCGACACTAGAACGCTCACTGAAGACAGGCGCGCAGGCGGCGGTGAGCGCCGACGGCTGCGCGGTGCCGACGAGCGACGCGTACGCCCGCGCACAGATCAGGGCCTGTAGACAAGTGTCAAAACGCTAACGCTACAAAAAAATTTCTAGGGGGGCAGTGCTGACCAACGTACGCGCTGATAGCTACGCTTTACTTTAAAACGCTTCCTAGAGGTTCATACATTTTGGCTGTCAGCGCTGACGGTCAGCGTGCGGTCAGCGTGACTCTAAAACCAGCCTGAATGTTGATCGTCGGAGCGTCACCGCTGCGATGACGCAACGTAACGCAACAGAACAATGTGTGACACAACACTTTTTCGCGATGAATATTTTTTTTATTATCACTTTCACTTTTAGGTGCTGACTCCTTGTGTGGAAGACTCACAGAGAAAATAAATTCGAATCATAACCATAAGCTAATATTAGCGCACATGCCTCTACTGATGGTATGCCTAGAGGTAAGTTTCTAATTATGTACTTATCTAGAATACCTACTATAAACTATGAAATTGCTACGAGTACGCACGTAACAGCAATTACGTACGAAGCTGTTGCGGACGCGCACGCAAACTTTGACTCGATAGATCTATTTACTGGCCACAACCCACCATCTTATTCCGTCTCGTAGTAGATCTATATATATAAAACTCAAAGGTGACTGACTGACATGGTGATCTATCAACGCACAGCCCAAACCACTGGACGGATCGGGCTGAAATTTGGCATGCCGGTAGATGTTATGACGTAGGCATCCGCTAAGAAAGGATTTTGATAAATTTCCACCCCAAGAGGTTCAAATAGGGGATGAAAGTTTGTATATAATAATACTTCTTAACGCGAGCGAAGCTGCGGACAAAAGCTCGTCTAAAATAAAAAAAACCTAATTATTTCAGGGTCTAGGGAAATTGGCGACCAAGTTCCCGACGATAGCCAACACGTCGATATACTGTCTACGAGACTTCCTCGTCACACCTTCCCCAATACTGTTCAAGCTGCACAAGCTAGACTTGGAGAAGTCTGGCAAGGATCATAATAATATGAAGGTCACTGGTAAGTAAGCTTTAGGGTCACTGCACAATGAGACTGCGACGTGAAGATTTAAGCATCTTGTGTTGTATTAAACATGTTTTTGTTGTTACCCACGGACTACACTCATAGACGTAATATAATAAGATAACGCTAATTTTCATCACTATCAAAACTAGTCCAGCCAAGTTTTTCGATATTTATAATAAATGCCTTTCAAGTTCAAAGAAGACGATCAAAATTTTAAGAATAGATTTACTCTATTCTTAAATATTTAGAGGTATGTTTTACACATACCTCTAATATCAGAATTCAGAAGCTTAAATAATCACCAGTCCAACAGTTTCAGTGCAAGGAAAAGAGATGCCAGGCATCACAGAAGCCCGAGTGCCGACAAAATCTACACCCTTCGAGAAACTTCGAGACGCGGCGATCGAGAATATATGCGTGGCGTTGGAGGCCGCGCTCCAAGTTGACCAGTTCTGTGTGCCGGCGCTTGTCGGCTCCGTCAGCAATAGGCTGTTCACTGCAGAAACTAGCGATAGGTAAGAGGGCTAAAACAGACCCTTGTGGAACACCTTACATAATAGTGGAAGAAAAGAAACTGACCTATGAAGAGCAGTGATTTTATATATAATATGCCTAAATTGTACAACAGTTGCTGTCAATCGCTTTGCTGTTGCAAGATATTATAATGTGGGCTAAAATTAACCCATGCTACACTCCTGAATCTAGATAACACTAGAGGAAAACAAACGGATCCATAAAGAACCCATGCCTAATTCTAGTTTGGTTCTTGTGGAATATTTATAAATTGTTTATATTTTCCATGTTCTAATTTATTTGCCATTTAGCATGGTTGACAAAGTCAAAAGCTTTAGAGAAGTCACCAGTGTTTTATGTTTGCATTCAAAGTATGCATAACTGATATTTGTTACAGCGAGTCGTCTCTAATCAGCACGAACATCGTCATAATGCTGGGCCACGTGGCTGTGGCGCTCAAAGACATGCCCAAAACCACAGATACTATACTACAGTTTTTCCAGCAGAGGTAATTGAGCTTATAGTATTTAGCTTAATATTTTGATTACTTGTTTTTCCGTAGTTTATCGAAATTTTAATAAAATTCCGTAGTTTATCGAAATTTTAATAAAAATTACATTACTAAAACGTTTTATTCTGATTTATTTCTGGTCCTATTCTGGTTAAAAATAATCATGTTGTCATAACTATCTTTACTTAGTATAGGAAGCATTTGTAAAAACAACGAGTTAATTTCGAAACGTTATATAACACACTAGCGCAACCTACCAATACTTCATAAATGCCGTACATTTCAGGTTATGCCGCTCACCGTCATCCCTGGACACGTTGATCGTTGACCAGCTCGGCTGCATGGCGCTAGCCAGTCCCGAGGGTCCAGCCCACGACGAGATCATGAAAATGTTCACTGTCATCACAGTGGAAGCGGCCAGCGCTGCGTACCAGCATACGGACGATAGGAAGCAGTATAGGTGAGTAAGGTTAAGTTTGTATTAGAGATAGGATTTTTATCAAGACGAATATTTGAAAGTAGACGATACTTATATTCAAAAGCTGTTGACTGTTGTCATGAAATGTGATGTCATCAATTGCGATTACTTGTATTTTGTATCCTGACTAATCGTTATATTTTAATGAGAGGCTAGTCATCAGTCTTACTATCACCATTTAACTAAACCCCCCTCGAATTCAACTAAAATGTGTCGTCATGATATTTTGCTACTTTGAATTCTGATTTTGGAATTCAGTCTATACAAAACTTGCGAAACTAATGACTAGGTTGAGTGTGTGACATAAGTCCCTAAAACTTTACATGAAAAATAAATAAGTTATCATCCATCAGACATGTATCGGGCGCGGTCCTGAACGCGCTCGCGAACATCGCGGCGAACGTGTGCGGTACGAGCGCGCGTTTCGAGCTGCTGACGCGGCTGCTCGAGCTATTCGTGCAGCTTGGATTAGGCGGTGAACGCGCCACCGACCGCTCCCCCGCGCCCGTGCTCAAGGCCTCGGGCAGCGCTGGCAACCTTGGCGTGCTGATACCGGTTATTGCGGTTAGTATGACGCGAGTGAAGTTAGCGATGGATGGCGTATACGCTCGTGAAGTTGGCAATGAATGTGCGTGACTGGTACGCTCGTGACGCACGTCATGCGGCGTGTATACTTGCGACGATAAAGTTTAAGATGAAGTAAATACCGTGCTCATCAAGGCCTCGGACAGCGCTGGCAACCTGGGTATGTTCCGGATATTGCGGTAAATAGACGCGGATAAATGTTGCGACGCAAGCGAAGTTGGCAACGAACATGCATCATGCGTGCTGATTTCAGTCATTGTGACGAGTTACGCAAGCGAACGTCGGGGCAAAAGTACAACGTGAACGCTCGCGAAGTTAGTCATGAGTCTTGACCGTTTGCGTCGCGACGCATATGCGTACGATCGGGAAGTTCGTGACGAAATCTTTTCATGAATTCTTGTGTTCGAATGTGTGTAGCACATAATATTAATTTTATAGGCCAAATTCGTTTACAACACGACACTCGAAATTTGAACTCTTTAATATTAATTTTCTGTTTTAAATCCTAATTTTAAATCGTCTTAAACATGTCTCGTCATTAGTATGTCATCAACAATTGTTGTAGTACTCAAATAACTTATTTTTCAGGTTCTAGTCAAGCGGTTACCACCCATACGTAACCCTAAACCCCGTCTGCACAAGCTATTCAAGGACTTTTGGCTCTACTGTGTAGTGATGGGATTTACGGCCGCTGAGTCAGGTGAATATTACATTTTTATAAACTTTTATTTTTTCATTCATAAAAACTTATAAATGTGTCCACAAAATTCGTTTCAATATTTAACTCCAATATTTTAATTTGATAGGGAACTTGCATGACAAAGATTGGCTTGAACGATTTGAAATGCTTAAATTGTTTTGAAACGCTTATAAAATTAACCTTTTGAATTATAAAATGTTTACATTTTACAATATTCATATAAAATTATTTTTAAACTTTTATAATTAGGTACTAATAGTTAAAACGAATCTTGATTACTGAAATTCCTACGGTTCGATATTAAAATTCCTGATTTAACAGTCACACAGCTCATTTCTATAGCACGGTCGCGGAGCACCTAGAAATTCGCACATTGACCTATCGCTACTTGCCTCTTTCTCTCGCACACCAGCATAAAAAAGATAGCAATACATTGAGCGAAAGAGACAGTGATAGGTCAATGTTCTATCAGTAAAAATAATTCACATGCAGATGGCGGACTTATGTTATTTGTAACGGTCGGATTAGGTTAATGGCGCAGTTTTATTGGTCGTTAACTCGTTCGATATGTACAGCATACGGGGAGTCCCCGCAGCCGAGATAACAACTAATGAAAGTTACAAGTCGATACGTGTTCGTTACACCGCCTGCGGGGATTGCCTGCATGCTTTATACCGACGCGACCGTGATATCGACCAATGTTAGTCATGAACTGTCAGCTTGATATAACCCGCCCAAATAATGTTGGGTCGTATTTTTCCTAAGAATTAATTTATTCGATAGTACCTACAAATTTGTATGTGCTCTGACGACTAATCGAAATGACTTCTCTATGCAAGTTCCTTACATTTCTATCACTTGTAACCTGTATAGACGTGTTTAAACATTCTTCTCTTCTTCTATGGCCACGCCTGTAGCAATGCGAAAGCGTGAGTAAACTGCTTCTAGAGAATTTAGATTGAATGTTGGTTTTCTGATGGTTTTAGATTTCGGCTATGTATTCCTATGGCTTTTGTACAACGGATAAACAAACTTGAAATAGTAGATTTTTCGAGATTCATAACCAGTAGGCCTACTACGAAACCGTCTTGAGACTCAAACAATTGAACGAGAATGCCGCGTCCTGCTCTAACAACGTCATTTCACGTTTGTTAGAGTAGGACGCGGCATTTTCGTTCGATTGTTTGAGTCTCAAAACAGTTTCGTGGTACGGCCCCAGCTCTGGATTTATGTATAGGCAGTATAGGTCATGGCCTATGGGTGGCAGTCCTGGGGGGGGGGGGGTAGAGTTCGTATTTAGGAGCGGCAAAATTAAAGTGGCCTATACCCATAAAAATATAAATCCGGCCTGGTTCATAACAAAGTTTGTTTATTCTCTTGTCTTTTTGTGTTGGAATTTATGCATATAAAGATAGTAATGTTATTAAAAAATTAAGGTTTTGTTTCTTTAAAACATTATTGTAAAAGAAATTTCTTATATGCATACATTTAGTTTTTGTCCCAGATATTCCTTGTATGTAGTTTTGTTTAAAAATTTGCAGTTATAAACAGGTTTTGTGTAGGACTTAATTGAAGATAATATGTAGTTATTTAACGTTTATAACCTTCAATTAAGTCGAAATTTTTTAAATGTGATACGATATTACGATATTAGATAGGTTGCTGCTAGTTTGAACTTTGAAAATGAATTAGAAGTGTTTATATTTTGCCTTGAAATTCTGTGAGGGTAAAACATCCCCTTTCACTAATATAGATGGTTTACTGAGCTTATAATTATTCAAGGTCATCTATTAGATCTTGTATAATTATTGGCTATACTTATAAAGCTGATCGCACATTTGTCAGCACCGTACGCGCCGTACGCGTCGAACGCACCGCATAGTATACGAAATTGGCGCGTGCGGTGCGGAAGATTTCACATTATTTCATACAACGAATTTTAAAATGCGGCGCATGCGTGCTCATAATTAAAGTTCGATTCCCTTTAATCTATTATTGGGGTGATTATAATATACGGCTTATTACATAATGACTTTATATTATTGGTTTTTTCCTCACAGAAATGGCTTTAATTGATTGCAAAGTTGCAGAGTTTGTATTGCGTTTTCTTGTGGTGTTAACAGAGCGTTTGACGCTTAGACTGAATTTGATACTTTGTTAGCTTAGATATACAAGCTTTTGCCAACTTATATTCAATATATATATTTTCATTAGTTTTCTTTATTATATATGTATTATGTAAATTCATATTATTTAAGTAGCAAAGAGATGATTTTTAGTTCAGTTTGCAGCATACAATTTATTCATTTTTAAGAAAGCTATCTTTAATTGCTTCATTCAATGGGAAAAATGTATTATAATTATAAATTAAAACGATAAAAAATTACCACAAAACCCTACGAAAAGCTAAATAGGAAGTTGCAAGAAAAACCTTTAGGGATATGTTACAAATATTAAGAAACTTTTTCTAATATTCTTAGATTCTACTATATAATAATAATTATAATTTAATAATTGATCTCTTTAGTAGTAATTAATATAAGTTGGCAAACCAAGCTCCATAGATAAATGTTAGCTTACTACCTAAACCCAAACGAGTGATACACTAACAAAAATATTTCTAACAGGTCTATGGCCGCAGGAGTGGTACGCTGGAGTGAAAGAGATAGCAGTTAAATCACCTTTCCTTGTCTCGCAAACGTCTTTACGTTCGGAAATGAGAGAGTTGCAATATACTTCAGCTGTTAGGAACGACTCGGTGTCAATTAATGAACTACAAGAACTAAAGACACAGATTTTGAATTTGTTGGATCATCAGCCCGATGTGACAGTTATAGTGAACAAGCTTACTTTTGCCCCGTGTATGTACATTTTAAGTGTATATTGGCTGGAGACTCTCAGGTAACGGCTTTGTTTAAGGTATATTTTAGTTTAAATTACAGTTATACTATACCCTTTTACTAATAAACTACGAATAATAAAAACTAAGGAATAGTAACTGTGTGAAAAATGTATTCGGTACACAATTTTGTGTTTTAAAATGCTATATGAGCCATTGTAAATAATATATCACAGTCAATCTTTTCATTGATACTTAAGTTACCTCTTGTCCTTTCTAACACATGCAAAATTTTGTTTAATAGATGAATGAGGACCGTAAATAAGCATATAATATGTAAACAGGAGTAAACTTGTATAAATTTCAGGGTGAGCAATTCTCCTGAGCCGAGTTTGCAACATATTATAGAGTATCTCAGTGATACGGCCTTGCAGAAGGATAAAAGTGGAATGTGGCTCTGTGTTGCCAGGTAAGATAACTACTTATTTATACCTCCATCGTGGGAATTGCAGACACAATATATTATTTTCAATTGCTATGCGGCAGCCGGCTGCCGCTTGGGGATTGATAGGTTAACTTGTAAATAGCTCAAAGTAATAATAAGTAAAGAGAAGTTCGTCATTTGTTTTTATGGTGTTGCGAACATTTAAATATTGTGGAAGTAATCACAATTTTAAAATCTATTACACATTATAAACAAAATTCAAACATACACATGCTTGAAATTTTATATGAAATGTGTACGAAAGTTTTATGTATACTTTACAGTGTCGGCGACAAAGTATTTCAGAAGTTTCTAGACGTGATGTCACAGAAGGTGAAGGACGAAGCCCGTGAGAGGGAATTGGAGAAGCACGCGCAGTTTCTATTGGTCAATTTCAACCACATACATAAACAGATACGACGAGTGGCTGATAAGTGGCTGGCTGGATTGGTGGACAGATTCCCCCATCTGTTGTGGAACTGCCAGGTGATACAGTATTTGCGTTAAGAAAACAATAAAAGAAAACGACATACAACATTGACTTATATAAGTAATTTTTAAACAATTACAGGTAGCTATCTTGAAATATTATATATACGAGATTGAGAAAAAGCAAACTAACAACCAATCTGAGATAGAAAAGTTTATCACTACCCTACGTCAAAAAGTATCCGTACACGTACACGTAACATGCGTACACAACGAGCGCATAATATTCTTTACGTAACATTAATTTTTTTGAGCTATTATTTTACAGGTTCTCTGGTCTATGTTAGACATATTGCAAGTTTTAAGCTTCAGTTTGGAATTAGACGCAAATCAAGAAACGCCCCTTCTAAAAGTTCCGGGCACCGACTTTACGCTGCAACTACAAGATACGTTAGAAGGACGAGAGGTGAGAAATTCAAATTACATTTGAATATTACGTATTTAATTAAACTTATCATCTATTTATATTTTTGTTATTTTTTATACTAAATAAACTTATTTTCAGGTGATAGTAAAAGATTTTGCGGATCGTTGTCACGGTATCGTTCAAGAGGCGATGAAATGGGCGCCGCAGTCGACGAGGTCTCACCTACAAGAGTATTTGAATCAGGTAAAAAGCCTGTGCGTAACGCGGACCTAACTTATAAGTAGTACGCAAAATTTTGCGGCATATGCCACGCCTTTTTGCCTTGCATTTTTTAGCTGAGTTCGAAGCAGGTCGAAAATGACCACTTTGAACGTCTTACAATTCACATTATGTTTCATAGTTTGTTTCATTTCAAAAAACAAACTATTTGAAATTCAAGCTTCAATCGAATTTCAAATAGTTTGTATTTAAAATTGGAACGAATTTTTATAATTTGTAGAATATATTTTCCCGACAATTTTATGTAGAATAAAGCTGGAAACAAATTATCGGACGTTTTCATCGGATCTTTCGGACGTCCGAACCGAATCTGGCTGGCCGTATGTTTTTGCATCCGAGGACGAACCGTGCACATTGTTAAGCCGCATCCGTCAGCTGCGACTTATGAAAACATCCGATAATTTGTTTCTAGCTTAACGATCTGCTGGAAAATCAAATATGTAAATTGTTGGTTCCTGTGGTGAGACTTTTAAAACATTGTACGATTCGCTCACTGTCGTCATTTTGACCCACCATTTAATGTTTCCTCAGGTGCCTAACTCGACGCTCTGGCACCACTGCGGGTTGGCGCTGGCGACGGGCGCGCTGCTGGGCGCGGCGGGCCTGAATCGACTGTCGGCGCCGCTGCCCCGCGCCGCCATCGACAAGCGCCCGCTCTGCGTCACACACGACTCCGCCGCTCTGCTCGCTATTGTCAGTCAGCGGAGTAGATTCTCGGGAGAGGTATACTTTAGGCTCCCACACATAATTGCGAATTCGCATCGCATCATATCTGAGACAAAATTCATAATAAAAATGACACTACGATGCGATGCGAATTAGCAGCATTTCTTTTTTTTGCGTCGAAGACGTGCAATCTCAGCGGCGTATCAAAAGCAGCTGATGCTTCATCTTTTGCTGCAGGAACATGACAAAAATCTTGAATGTCTTTCTATTCTTCTGCAACAAGGTGATTTTATGCCTGATGCTATATTTTGTTACATCAATTTATCCCGGCCGCACATTATAAGAAAATCTGATCGAAAAAATTCGGACGCCCGCCGGAACGCACTCTGCTTGAATATGTTTTGTTGCGATGGACCCCGCATATTATCAGAATTCTGACGCGTCTGATTTCCGATTCGGATGAGTGTCAGATGATTTTTTCTGATCAGAAATTCTTTTAATGTGCGGCCGGCCTTAATTATCTCCAGGTGTCCGGTGCGGTGATGGCGGAGGGCGGTGGCGAAGCAGCAGTATGGCGGGTCGGGGCCCGCCTACTGTCTGCTCTACGCGAGGCATCCGCATCTAAGAGCGAGCCGTTACACCGCGCCGCGCTGTGGCGCTGTGCGGCGCTGTTGGTACACGCACGCGTGCACGCCACGCCCACTCCGGCGCCGCCCACCGCGCCGACCGCGCGTGCGCTGCTGCAGGCTGTTGGTTAGTATACTTAGACCTTGATGTAATAACGATTGTCGGGGTGTGTCAACTATCACACACGCTACACGCGGGCGTCTGCGTCACGGAGCGGAGTAAGCCGCTACACCTCGCCGCGCTGTGGCCTATCTTCATACAAAATTGGTTCAGCGGCTGAAGCGTTAAGTAGTTATATACATGCATACTTCCACATATTTTGCAGTATCAGCATGGATTTGAATCCTATGAAAGGAGATTCCTATAAAGACACTACTAACTTAACCTTCAATCTTACAGCCTGGTCACAAGTAGACCTGTTCACGGAGGACGCGGTCACGTCAGCGGTGGAGTGCTGGCAGTGGCTGACGACGGCGCGGCCGGACCTGGAGCTGCGGCTGGTGCAGGAGGTGTTCGCGGCGTGGCAGAGCACCGTCGACCGACGCATGGGGCTGTTCTCCCGCCAGCAGGACGAGATCAGCCCCCTGGCAGCGCACGAAGGTACTATCAGAGAAGTTGATTCATGGGCAGATAGCGGACCTATGTAAGTTGGTCGTAGTATGTCAAACCCAGCCGACGGACCACAACTGACAAACTGAGGGACCTATCAGACAGAGAGCGGTCACGCGGTCGTAAGCGGTCAGTTTTGCGTTCTTTGTGTTGTACTACGTTATATAGAGATACTCACACAGGGGGCGTTCTAACAGCGTCAAAATTCCTCCTGTGTGACTGACCGCTCAAACGCATAATGCAAACGCAGAACGCTTGAACTTGTGACCAGAGAGCGGTCACGGTCTGATAGGTCCCTAATTGACATATCCCGACCAAATGACAAAGGCCCGTCAATTGCTTATCATTCAATTTCTTCCATGGTACTAGCTATATTGTGGGCGTGGGCAAAATGAGAGTTTGGCTCTCGACTCGGAGGCCGTGACGTGGGATGAGCGTTTAATTCTGACCCGTACGTGACCTTTCGCCAGTAGTATCGGTTTGTCCGTTCCACAGAATTTTGAGAGTAAAAGAACAAATACAGAAACCAGTTTCAAATATACTCTATTGAAAGAAACGGTGGCTTCCTTTTAATTCTTCACGATAAGCTATTAACCATAAAAAAATCCTTTAACCAAAACTAAAGCGATATTTTTTTCAGGAGCTAAACTAGAGCCACGGCCGCCATCTGTTGCGGCGCATGCGGTATGGGTGCGATATCTATGCGAGGTCGCCGAGACCGCCAAATACAATAGTTTGGAGAAGGTGGAAATGTTAGCCAGCTTGTTGCATAGGTGAGTTAAAATTTGCAATATTAGTACCCTTATTCTGCTTACACTATTATATTGCTATCTCTTTTCCGCGAGTACGCAACAAGAGTGCAATAGCAATATATTGTGTGCTAGTGAATGCGGAATGCCACAAGAAGCGACCGATCAAAGTATGAATTCCTACGTGCTTTACGATAAGAGATTTGGCTAATTACTATATCATATTTTATTTCTAGACAAAATGCACAATGATTTTTAGAACATAAACATTTACTTTAAATCATAATTTGTTTTAGATCACTTCCGATAACTGTGGGTGATCAGAGGGACTACATGAATCGACATGTTGATGCTGCCGGTGTTAGATTCAAGTTAGTATAACTATAAAATATTTAACTTTGTAATATAGGTTATAGGAAACCGTATATTTAAAAAATCTGCTTTGGCGTAACGGATATTCATGGTATTTTTAACCGACTTCAAAAAAGGAGGTTATCAATTCGACGCGTATGTATGTAATATTTCCAGAACTGCCCAGTTTTTGCATATGTTAATCTATAACAGCTTCTGAACAAATGTGCCAAATTTCAAAAGTGTATGTATGTATGTATGTATGTATGTATGTGTGCATGTATGTATGTTTTTATGTTTGTTCACGCATATCTCCGGAACTACAAGTCCGATTTGAGTGATTCTTTTTTTATTGTACTAGGTATTGTTCAACTTAGGGAATAGTGCAAGTTTCATCAAAATCGGTTCAGTAGTTTTGGAGGTAGGAAGTTTTCATTCCCAATTACGTACAACTTTGAAGTCGGTTTTATCTTTTTAATATAATACAGTTATGTTAAAAAGTTTTATATGGTTTTATCATTTATGTTAGAAAATACACTAAAACTATTAGACCGTGTCACAGTTTACTTTCTTACAAAATTACAAAATCGTGTCCGAAATTTTTAAATAACATTTTATTTATTTCCATAGACTTCTATCCTGCGGTCTATCTCTACTCCAAGGCGACATATTACCCCGTTCTCTCGCCCGCAACATTCTCAGAGAGCGTCTCTATAGTGTCTGCCTGGACTACTTCTGTCGGGGCCTGCAGTGCCCCAGTAAAAGCAGTGGGGCACTCAGAGAGGATATCATCTCCATGATCAAGTTCTGGCAGTTGATGCACTCGGACAAGAAGTATTTAAAGAGCAGCGATATAGGAGGTAAATAGTGAGGGTCTAAATAAATATTACTATTGATAAGCTTAATATGCTTAGATAATATATCGTATATTATGTCTAAAGTACTACACATAAAGACAAAGATACTGTTTTACTACAACTTAAAAAAATTATAATGTATCTTATTGTTTTTTTATTGGTTATTGTTATTACTTATTTATAAGCTAGAGGACTTGACAAACTATCAAACGATAAAAATTTACTATGTTAAATGTTACGAGCTATTTTTTATCTTTTTTTAGCTGACTTCGAGGTGATGGGTCCCAGCAACCAGAGCGTGTACACGACAGGATCCGTCGAAAACCGCTCCTCCATCAACAGCAGCGACATTGGCAGCCGACAGACTACGGGCTGGATCAACACGGTGGGTGATGACGGTCGTCGGTCACGAGGTGATGGGTTCGAGCGACCGGAGCGTGTACACGACGGCGTCCGTCGACAGCATTTCCAACATAATATCACATAAAAAATGTATAGCCTTTATTAGTAAGGGAATTTATGTAGAAATCTTCATTAAGTAACTTTTTACTTAGTGAAATAAACCAAAAAATAACATTCACTTACTTTTTTAATCAGGTGCCAATGTCAACAACAACGCTAAGCAGCGGCGCGGGCTCCATCGCGGGCAAACGCTCCAACCGCAGCGTGAAGCCGCCCAAGACGCAGGACTCGTTTGTCAAAGACTATGTTAAGAAGAGGAACCTTATTTTGGAGCTGATGGTTAGTAGTTAAATAAGATAAGTTATAGTTATTTTAAAACATTGTAGTAGTATTTTATTTACAAAATAATCCATCATAATAATAATAATTATAAATAAATATAAATGAATATGGACAACATCTGGAACGTTGAGATTTGATGAGCCAATCAAAGGTTACATCATACTATTACACTTATATTCACTCATTATAGGTATAGGGGAAAGATAGGAAGTGTGTTTGGTTATTACTTTAACACGATAACTGCTGAAATCGCGCCTATTGGGACGAGAGTGCCGCAACGGCTTTGCTAACGATAGCGCCAGGTAGGAACGCAAATTTCATTGCCTACTTGTGCTACGGTCCTACGTGGCGGGTCGGCGGCAGCTACTACGCGAGTGCGTGCCGACCCGCCAGGTAGGGTATGATAAAATAAAATAAAATAAAATTTTAATTAAAAGTCACAAATAAAATTGTTTCATTTAAGTTATTGTGTTTTGGTTCTTTTGTCACACAATAGAAAGTGTGTACTTGTAAGTAGCATATATTATCATGTCCATTACAATTTTTATAAACATGTAAATTGTTATTTGTAATGCATGTAGAGCAGACCATAAGATTAATAAGGCAATAGACTTAGCTATTGCCTTCTCAAAAATTGGATGCATTATCCGATGCGGCACTCATCGAATAACACACCCAGGACTCAGTACGGTAGATAAGACTATATACAATTAATTCATTTTACGTGTATATAGTTCATTATACAGATTTAAAATAAACGAACTTATATAAACTTTCAACGTCGACATACCACTAGTTTGTATCTGACGCGGTACAGCGACATCTATGAGAAAAATATTCAACTACGTAATGTATGCCTGTGTCGGTAATAGGTTGTTTTCTTTTTTTAATCTCCACCAGACGGCGCGACGATAGACATAGATTTTCTATTGGTTCCCCACCGATCTGAAATTATCTGCAGGTTGGCACCACCAGGCCTGTCTCACTCCGCGCGTAGGTATCGAAAATATACCTACGCGCGGCTGCCCTTGCGCAGGGTATAATTCAGTGGGGCTGTGCCGCGCGCGAGCGAGCAGCGACGGACATACTTTTTAAGTTTTGACCTGTTTTTATTAAAATGGAAAATAAAAAGAAACACCCTAAAAAGTATGGTGCTGTATTCAATTGTTTAAAAACTGATTGCGATACAAATTTATGTTTTTAGGGTTCCGTAGCCAAAATGGCAAAAAGGGAACCCTAATTATATATTCGTCATGTCTGTCTGTCTGTCTGTCTGTCTGTCTGTCCGTCCGTCCGTCCGTCCGTCCGTCCGTCCGTCCGTATGTCACAGAGCCACTTTTCTCCGAAACTATTAAAGCCATACTATTGAAACTTGGTAAGTAGATGTAGTCTGTGAACCGCATTAAGATTTTGATACAAAAATGGAAAAATTATACCAACGAAAATTGGTTTGAACGAGATCTATCCAGTAGTTTTTATACGTCATAAATGGTAAACCTTAACATAAATTTCATTAAATCGACTGAAATATAAAAATAAATCAAAAACCTTTTAATTTCATAAAAATAAACCTTATTGCTGCTGCGGAACCCTTCATGGGCGAGTCCGCACTTGGCCGCTTTTTTTTGGTTTCCTAAGGACGCTGAAAAGTAAGTAATATAATATGACTCATGCAAAGTATTATTTGTACTTTGAATAGGTACCTTTTACTACATTATGTAGGTAATACATTAAACATAAATCTTATTAATATAATACTTATAGCTGTCCCGTTGTTTTGCCGTATACGCGATGGACGTTGCCATGGTGACATACTTATTTGGTCACTTCCATAAAATAATTTATAATATACTTAAATGCCAATAAAGTATTTCGCCCGTATCTTTTTGGTTGCTCTATTGGCACGTCTGTTACGCCATTTTCGTTTTTTTTTTACTAATTACTCTCATTAAACTGAATAATAAGTATCTAAAGAAATTTCCATTAATCATCACAAAAAGTTGTTTATGGTTTATAACTAAATGATAATATTAATAGCGCGCAGGTATTTTTTGGTACATTCAGCCCTAGCTGCCCTAGCGGCACAATAGTACATTCGAGCGGGCCGCTCAATGTATAGGTTCAGTGTAATATGGATCGTTATCCGTAGGCATAAGAATGAAATTGGCTTGTAACATGCTTGTAATAAATTTTTGTAGGTACTGAAACGAACAGACGCTGAACTCTGAGTCATTCTAAATGGTACCATATGTTTATAGATTTAAAGAAGACATTTCGTTGGATACATTTTCTAAGATAAACTTCTGTACGGAGTACTATTATATATTCTGTGGCACCACTGACTACATATGGGTTGTGTTTCCAAAAAATATCAGTGTACTGCCAAGTGTGACATAAATCAAAATATCTTAAACCTAGTTTTCATTAGCATAATATTAACATAAAACTGTATGTATTTATACATTTCCATATTAATACTATGTTTTTTTGCTTCGTCTCTCTAGTTTAAATTTCACGAAGAGCATACGCCTAAGCGATCATTGGCATAAGCGATTAGGCCAGTATACTGGTAACGGCTTAGGAACACGCTAACATTATTGAATACTTGTCAAACTGAAAACTGACAACTGAAAGAGTTTTGGCGGGCATGTCATTTTCAAACTTCTTCTACTTTTTATTGTTGGTGTGGTTTTTATTATTTTTTCCCAAATTGTGTTATTAGGGTTTTTGATGTTCATTATTGGTAAAATATCAGCCATTAAATATCCGTTATCTTACAGAAGTGCAGGCAAGTTGTTGTCAAAACCTAAATGTATAATTCCTGTGACATTTGGTGTGAATATCGGTAAATAGGGCTATTTCTTCCGTGAGTTATAACTAAAACATCGTTATAATACCTGCATTATCCTATTCATTGGAATATTATTGCGTCTTTATCAAATTGAAATGTACCAAGTTTTACATTCTTTTTCCCAGTTTTGTAGCAATTATTGATGGTATTCCCTGGTATTACCGATAGTTGTCTACCCATACGCCATCTAGTTACTAAAATGGAAACTGTTTGACAATCAAATTAAAAAAATAAGATGTGATAAAAGTGTTAAAGAATGCCTCAAACCGTGGAATACGTAAGTTTTTAACAAGGTTTTTGTGTTTTTCACTCAGTATTTTTGTAAGCTCAAAAGATTATTATTGAAGCGCTATTATCTATGATGAAACCATAGTAAAAGTATTATCTATGGTTCTTTTGCCGTCATGTTGGCATTCCTGTCTGTCAATAACGTAAACCCGTTTGACTGTGACATTTTCTATTTCGACTCGCCCGAGAATAGCAGAAATGCCTGAAAATAGTAATTGTTTCCTAAATCTGGCGGTGGTGGCACGCGCAGGCGTCATCGCAGCCACGGCGGATCTGCGTCGCCGCCTGCGCCGATTTCTGCCCCGCCCCCTGCGCAGCCGCCGAAGACGCAACGCAAGGTAAATATATAATTTTATTTCCTTAATATGCCCTAGTTCATTACTTTTATATCGTTGCTTTGTGACCATCAACATAGTTAACTGCCGAATATTATTACTATTGTATATACAAATTATTATTATATTGTCCTAGTTCTAGTTAAGAATAGTCAAGTCTAGTTATAGTATAAACACTAAGATTGGTTTAGTTTGTGCACCTACACACGATTTTCTTTTATCCCTATTTTAAATCTTGTCTACAAAAGGTTGACTGGTAGAGATTGCTTAGTAGCAATAAGTTCGCCTTTTGTACATCAATAAGTATAGTATAATAATATTTAGTAATGTATCATTCATATTGTTTATGTATTTTGGTGTACAATAAAGAGTTTTATTATTATTATTATTATATTTGTTGTTATACGACCTAATAATAAATTAACAAGCCCTGCAGGGCAATCGCGTTATTTTTAAACGTTTCAATTCAGTTTCACATCTGCTTCGGTTGTGGTCCAGTTACGGTTTGGTTGCGCTTCGTCTGACCAAATTTTAGTATCGTGTTAACGTTTCAACCGTAACTCAACCTTAGATGGAACTCGAACGCAGCGCATCGTTTGACCTTTGGACAGACATTGCAGCGGACCAATCAGCGCCCTTCTGATTTAATTTTGATTGGCTTAAATATGAACAGTTTTTTTCCGATGCGTTAATTGGTCAATTGACATAATATGGATGAATGTCGTCACGTCACACGAGTGTCAAAGTTGTTTTGGTAACTTAAGATTATTACTTGGAGTTTTTATTTTACGTAATTATATTTTTGTTTTACTATATTTTACAAACGCCATAAGTGTTGAGTAGTGAGTGACTTGTGATAAGTTTTTGTGGCGCAGAAATGAGGAAACATTTATGTAAAAGAAGTAGGTAATGGCAAAATTTAATTCACTTTTTAACAAACTCAAATAGTCCGTAGTGTTATTTTACAGTTTTAAGGTAAAACATAAGGTCATATTATAATTTGATCATAGCATAATATGTTATATTTTTCCAGCGATTTTCGTCAATTTAACACACCAAAATAAGAAACGTTTCAGAAACGTGCGAGTAGAAGTAGCATTGTATCAACTTTTTGTTTCGACAGCGTTTGCGTTTGGGCTGAGGTTCAGTAACGTCTCAACTGGCTGTCAAAACGTTAGCGCGATACCGAATCGTTCCAAAAGTCGATCAACGTCCGAGTTTCACTTGCGGTTCAGTTGAATAAATTTAGCGCGATTGCCCTGCTGGTCATATTGTTTCTCTCCTTGTTAAACTTCTTAGAGTGGGTTGCACCAACATAATTTAACTTTATCTTTAACTTTAACGATAACAAAAAGTTAAATGAACTGTCAAATCCCTAGTAAAAGTCCATTATGGACGCCATATTTGACGAAAACCTTAACTTTAACAATACTATTATTCTTTATTTTCTTTTCAGCTGCATCGAAACGAGTAGGCGGTCAAGGGTGCAGGCTCGCAGGTTTCTGGCGGGCCTGCAAAGCCTTTGTCCGCCGACGCCGACGGACAAAGACGTAATTCCGATGCGTCCTCGGCCATCATCTCCAGTTATGATTCCCAAGAGGCGGGACCGTGGCTGGTAAAAAACCATTGTCACGGTCCCGCCAAATAAATAACAATGAACTTGTCTGTTTTTGTTTTCGCCAGGCCTCACATGCGTCTATCGTCACGAAGCCAGGGCTTCAAATATCGTTATTTTTTCATAACGTTACTGCTTCATGGGCAAATATAACGTTATGAAAAAAATAACGATATTAGGAAATAATTATATTAATAACGGTAAATCGAGATTAATAACGGTAAATGTTATATTATAACGATATTTTTTCGTTATGTTACTAGATAACGTTAAAAAAATTACCGTTATCTGGCTACCATTATGAAAATAACGGTATGTAACAATATTTTTCGATATTTTTTCTGCTATTCGATAACGTTATGAAGCCCTGCACGAAGCTTTGTGCTGCTTGAAGCTACGCGTAAATGTTGCTTATAACAAAATAGTGTCGCGTCGTTAGTGTTGAGTTTGCCCCCTAAACCCCCCTCCCCTCTCCTATAGGTTGCTATTAAGAAATGAAAGATTGTATGTAATAAATTAAAAATAATTCTTAAGGCGAAGCTGCGGGCAAAAGCTAGTCTAAAATAGTCGACACTATCGATTTTTATTCGGTACTATCTATTTTAATCGATTCAATAGATACAATCTAATATATCGATACCAATATCAGGAACAACAATTTGATAGATTAATCGATTATAATCATATAATTTGTTTGTAATTTAGAAACTATTGATCAGATAATTATCAGTGCGTGCGTGTGTCTGTGTGGTCTGTGTGTAGTATGCTTAGATCTACGGAGTTTATTGCAGTTTTTATTAACCGACTTCCAAAAAGGAGGAGGTTATAGTATGAGTGCCCAAGTGTGTGCGCAATACACAAGAGCACTCTGGTTTCAATCAAACCAGGCCAGTTGAGCAGAAGTCATTTCATAGTGCCCAAGTGTGTGCGCAATACACAAGAGCACTCTGGTTTCAATTAAACTAGACCAGTTACGCAGAAGTAATTTTATAGTGTCTTGGTGTGAGCGCAATACACAAGAGCACTCTGGTTTTAATGAAACCAGGCCAGTTAAGCAGGAGTAATTTTATAGTGCCCAAGTGTGTGCGCAATACACAAGAGCACGTTAAGCAGGAGTAATTTTAAAGTGCCCAAATGTGTGCGCAATACACAAGAGCAGGCCAGTTGAGCAGAAATCATTTCATAGTGCCCAAGTGTGTGTGCAATACACAAGAGCACTCTGGTTTAAATGAAACCAGGCCAGGTACGCATGAGTTATTTTATAGTGCCCAAGTGTGTGCGCAATACACAAGAGCACTCTGGTTCCAATGAAACCAGACCAGTTACGCAGGAATAATTTTATGGTGCCCAAGTGTGTGCGCAATACACAAGAGCACTCTGGTTTCAACGAAACCACACCTCTTGTGGCTAAGTAGATGAGTAAGACTGATGTTTTTGATCATTTTTCTGTCATTTGACAAACGATGTTTGCCGAATAGGCGCCGGCAGCAATTTCGGCAACCGGCGCCGAAAATAATTCCCTTCAACTAAATATTTATTCAAACAAGAACCTGTTTTATGCAATTTACTGCATGCATGATCGTTAGTCTGCAGATTACCTAGGTATTTTGTAGATTATCTCGTTAATGTAATAGAATAAACTTTTTGCACTTTAACTGACTCACCCAGATAATCTGCAGAATACCTTGTTAATCTGCAGTCTAACTGGTTTACGCACATTAGCGGCAACATATATATATATATTATTTTTTTTATTGTATAGGGTACTTACGGCTCGACGATCTTACTCGCCTGTGTGTCACCTCAAGTTCGCGGTCTTGGAATTTTACTCGTAGCTCGTAAGTCTAGCAGCACTGCGAGCCGCGAGCCGCGACTCGCGAGCCTCCTGTGTGCGAGCCGCGAGCCGTCAGGCAGTGTTGCCAACACGACTTATACAAAATTTGCTAAACTACTGTTAAAATTTACTGTAATTAATGCTAAAAATTATGCTAACAGTTTTCAGTCAAATAAAACGCTTTTTAATTTTAAATCTTTAATAATCAACGAAATCTCAATTTATTTTATGTTTCATCTCTCTTGCTCAGGCCTTTGTTTCTCTATTCCGCTAGGTATAATACCATAATAATTAAGAATAATAAAATTATAATACCTACATAAAAAATTTAAAAGCCAGTGTATATATTTTATGATTCCAATTTTCCCTTCGTACTTTATACGGGCTTAGGACCGTCGTAATAAAACTAAAAACAATAATATATTAGACTACGCGTAACTGTAATAATAAAGCACTGAAATTTACTATTACGGCGTACTTAAAAAATTGGAATCAACATATTTACAAATGATTGGCTAACATGTAAACCGTTGATGTCTTAATACCTTAATAATTAACAATAATAAAATTATAATACCTATATGAAAAATTGAAAAGCCAGTGTATATTTATGATTCCAATTTTCCCTTCGTACTTTATACGGGCTTAGGACCGTCGTAATAAAACTAAAAACAATAATATATTAGACTACGCGTAACTGTAATAATAAAGCACTGAAATTTACTATTACGGCGTACTTAAAAAATTGGAATCAACATATTTACAAATGATTGGCTAACATGTAAACCGTTGATGTCTTAATACCTTAATAATTAACAATAATAAAATTATAATACCTATATAACAAATTGAAAAGCCAGTTATATTTATGATTCCAATTTTCCCTTCGTACTTTATACCTACGGGCTTAGGACCGTGGTAATAAAACTAAAAACAATAATATAATAGACTGTACGCGTAAGTGTAATAATAAAGCACTGAAATTTACTATTAGGTACAGCGTACTTAAAAAATTGGAATCAACATATTTACAAATGATTGGCTAACATGTGAACCGTTGATGTCTTAATAGTTAATACCCTAATAATTAGCAATAATAAAATTTAAATCATGCAAAATCAACTAGGAACATTGTAAATTACAGTATAATATTATATTTCCAAAAGGCTCGATGGCTACACTTACCTATCTCTAAAATCTACATAGTCAAATTTTTGCTTAAAAACATGAAGGTAAATATAATATACTTAGCTCAATTGCCTTGTGTTAAATAAAATATTCAAAAAACCTTAAATACTTAAACTTACTAACTACCACAAAAATCATTATTATAATCTATATATATGTCCTGACTGATTGACTGACTGACTGACTGATTCATCATCGCAGAGCAAAAACTGTTAAAGTTACAGACATGAAACTTGCTGGGCAGGGTTGTTTTATTAAGTAGACACCCACTAAGGAAAGAATTTTGGAAATTCTACCCCCAAGGGGGTGAAATTGGGGTTGAAAGTTTAAATTGAAGACCGTCATTTCTTGAGTTAGAAACATGAAACTTTGTTTTTGGGCTATTGATTAAAAATGAATAAGCACGTGTTTAAGCGTTTTTGGAAATTCTACCTCCAAGGGGGTGAAATCGGGGTTGAAAGTGTGAATGAAAGTCCGTCATTTCTTAAGTTAGAAACATGAAACTTTATTATTGGGTTACTAATTATAATTAAATGGATGTATATTTAAGCGTTTTTGGAAATTCTACGCCCAAGGGGGTGAAATTGGGGTTGACAGTTTGTATGAAACTTTGTCAATATCAAACCGATCGGTCTGAGACTTTGCATGCATTTAAAGCTACTATGACGTAGGCATCTCCTAAAAAAGGATTTTAAAAATTCTACACCTACGGGGGTAAAATAGGGGATGAAATTTTGCATGAAACTTTTGTCAAATTTAAACTGATCGGGCTGAGACTGTGTATGCATAGATACTATGATGTAGGCATCCCCTCAGAAAGGAATTTAATAAATTCCATCCCTAAGGGGATGAAATAGGGCATGAAAGTTTTTAGAAATTTTCTTAGACTTTCGACTGATTGAACTGAAATTATTAAAGAATGTAACCTAAACTAAACATACAATTTTCGAGTGTCATTTGATTAATATGTGCCTACTTGGCTGCGGGTCCCGTTTTTACCCTTTGAGTAATGGACCTTAAAAAGGAGAAAATTATCCATCTCCGTTATTATAATATTATGCTAACGCGGACGAAGTCGCGGGCAACAGCTAGTGATATTAATAATTATGAAATTCAGCAAAACAATCGATACAAAGACCTGGTTTATTTGGACAAAGTGGACAAAAGTAACATGTATTTCTACGAATATTTGCTTTGTCAATGCAATTTTTACAACGTCGTCTCATAGTCTTATTTGAACTATTTTTGGGCAAAGGCGTAATGACATGTACGCGACCACCATCTCGCAACCTAATGGGTCCGCCTCCCGGTGATGGTCGTCGTGACGGAGCAACATTTAAAATTTTAGTTATTACTGACAACCTAAAGTCATATAGGGATGTAATTCTACTATCCCTTACGCCAGCTTGCATCTCAGAAGCTTGATATAGTCTAAATGAATTTAACATCATGACTTGCATGACGTGGATCAAAATTTTTTTGTACCACCGCATTGATTTATTATAACAGCTATAATAAGATAACATTTGGTCTTTGTTATCAACGCCTTTCATGTTTTTGTTGTAGGCAACAATAACTTTGGGTTTTCTGGAAGTTATATTCCGTCTATTGGTCGTATTAATAATATCTGCAGTATGTTCCGTAGATATCAATAACACAGGCCTCCTATCTACATATTTCGTCACACATACTCCGGTAGAATTAAATTTTGACACACAAGACCCTCTCGCCAGACGCTCATTAACATGCGAAGGATTGCCAGATCGTTTAGCTCGAAGAGTACCCGTCATATAGGTATTCTTATCTAAAAGATTTTGTGCAAGAGCAACGCTTGTGTAATAATTGTCGACGTATAAAGAATAGCCCAAATGGTAATAGTCTGTGAGCATCATATGAACTACTTTATCAACGTGACCTCTTCCACTAAGAAGAGGATCATTAGAACCACAGTACATATGCATTTTCAGACACATGCCAGTGGACTCAGTCAAAACATACATTTTAACACCATATTTATGACGTTTCCCTTGAATATACTGGCGGTGTCGAAGACGACCCCGCCATAAAACAACGCTCTCGTCAATAGTCAAATTCCTAGATGGAACAACAATATCACGCATTGTGTTATTAAAATAATCAATGATCGGTTTGGTATAATGATTCGGGTTGGTAATTGGGAGTGGATTATGGTCGGCAATTGGATGATGATTTTGAAATGAAAGGCAACGCAAAATCAGCAAAAATCTGTCTCGGCTCATATAGTTTTTAAAACACAATGAAAAAAGTGGATGAGTGCTCCAGTAATCATTAATTCTGTTTAACTTTATCGTACCCATATGGAATAATAAAGCCAAAAAAATTGCCATTTCCTCAACGTTTGTGTTCTTCCATCTATTAATCCTACTATTGTTGTGCGTTGCCTCCAGTAAAACCCTCAAAGCAAGGGTATTTACACTATCGACTAAAATCGTAATAAAACTGGTGTTAAATAATAAATTAAAAAAATCTATCGGGGACTCAGCTGGTCCGGCGTTGATAACCGGTCTGCTGATAAAAGGGATGTCGCGGAACGTGTTCTGGTCGCTCCATTCCTCTGCGTCCTCAGGCCCGGAGTCCTCCGAAGTGTCCTCACTTTCCGCTGAAGAACTGCCGTCTTCGTCATGATGTTCTATTGGAGCAGAGCCCAATAGGTCACTAAAACAAAAATACAAATTAGGTATTTGTAATCCTGAAGAAAATGTGAGATAGATTTATTTGTTCAACTGTAATTGATCACAAAGAGTTCATAATATGAATCATTATAATTATTATAATGGTAATGTACGATCAGTGGGTCATAATTGTACACTAATATAATATTGACCTAACCACTAATATTGATATTATTGATTATAATATTATACAGTGTGTTGTGTAAACATCGTTTTCCGTGAAACCATCAAATGAGCCCGTCAAAACAACTTTTACTATGAGAACAATGCTGGGAACTCAAAAAAATCCGTGTTCATACCCATACAAATTGCCTATCGGGCATCATGGGTATGAAGATGGCATTTTTTTGAGGGCTCATTTGATGGTTTCAAGGATAACAGTGTTTATGTTACCGTTAGAATGCACAATGCGTTAACGTGCACATTACCTAGGTAATCTGCAGATTCCTTGATACCATCCGTTTGAGTGTGAAATTTAAAAAAAAAAGTTTTTATTTGCACTTTGCCTAGTTAGTTTGCATTCCCTTCCTTCGTAAAAGTCCTAAAAACTTTGACTCATTGTTGTTTTGATTGGATTTTTCTAGTTGATATGATTTGTTATATTTTATTAGTGGAGTAACATTTTACTTTAAATTTAATAATTTATTCCTTTGTTTATTTCCAAAAAATATATATTAAATAATTCTCTACATCTAAATATTATGTTATATTCAAACAAGAACCTGTTTTATGTAATTTAATGAGAATAGAATAAACTTTTTGCACTTTAACTGACTCGCTCAGAAAATCTGCAGAATACCTTGTTTATCTGCAGTCTAACTGGTTTACGCACATTAGCGGTAACATATACACTAACATCACAGTGTAAATAACTAACATCTTGTAGTATACATAGTAGTGGAGTCGCCAGAGGTTTTAACCTCCAAAAATTATAATAGTGAATGGATTGTTGTGTTAGAGGCCTCATTTTCTTTTTTACACTATAACTTGAAAAGTTTAGCAAAAATTTTTGTGCTTTTCATTTTTTAGTTACTTAATTAAAAATTAATATTTCACCATATAAAACCAGTCAAAAATTTTTTTTTCTTGTTCCTGTTATTTAATGACTCTTATCCGATTTTTTACATTGAAAATTAACCAAAAACACAATTTTTAAAAAAGAAAATTTGCTTTGCTTAGCTAAATACAACTATAACATTTTTGAAAAGTTTTTAGAGATTGACGCTCGTCGTAACCAAGATAAAATGGTTTGGAAGGATTTAAGGGTTGTAACAAAAAGTGTGTAACACGTACTTATTGTGCGTATTAAATTTTTAGAGAATTAATGATAAGTTTTAAGTAGGCACTTTAAAACGTTTTAATATCTCCAAAAATGTGTAAAATAGACCGATTTTTTTTCTACATTTGTTGAGAATTTATTTAAGTAAGAGCTAAAATGTTAAATGCATCGACAAATTAAAGGCTTTTTCTAGCCTTTGAAATATATTTAAACTTCCTAATTACAGCCAGAAAAAAGATTGGGTGCTACAAATCTCACGTACATACTAAAGACACATGCTGCGAGCTATGTTTTGAAAATGCTTACCTGAATACAAAAAATATCAGTTCTTTACCTAATTTGTATTTTTTTCCTCTAAGTATGTTATAGCGAATATAATTAATGAAAAAAATTAATTTAAAATAAATTTTAGTCTGTTAAAACTTAACCAAAAGAAATAAAATACAGTTTTTCTTCGAAATATACGTGAAAAGTTTGTGCTACATTTTCGGAAAATTTAATAAAGTAAGAGCTAAAAAGTTACATACATTAACAAATAAAAGGCTTTGTTGAGCCTAAGAAATAATTTAAAACTTCCTATTTAAAACCAAAAAAAAAATAGGAACGCGATTTAACTGCCGAAGCACACAACAAGCTCATTTGGAGGTATGCTCATCTAGATACAAAAATATTAATTTTAAATCTAAATTTATTATTTTTTCAACTTATTTTCTTTTTTTGGAATATAAGCAACGATACAAATAAAAAAATATATATATTTTATTATTTTGCTACATAACTAAAAGAAAAAAATATGCAGATTTTCTTCAAAATTTTACAGTTATTGAGTTTACTTGAAGTGGAAGAGAATAATTTAAAATTCAAAAGCACAACTTTTCAATAGGTAAATTTTTTTATTTATGTTATCAGCTATCCATTCCTTTTTTTTCTTTGCAATTTTCATCCACTATAGACCACATATAGACCGTGGAAGTGTGACGTCACAAAAATGGCGGATCTTGACGTTTGGGTAAAAACAAACCGTTTTCGCTAGGGAGTATTATTTTTTTAGTGTTTTGGGAGGCTTTTAGCATCATTTATCAATTTATTGAGTATATATACGAACTAGTAGATAGTGTTCTGTGTTTAATAATGGCTGTGATTGTGAGCTAGTAGGAAATCTAAAAAAACCTGCAGGTTTCTCTTCTAGAGACATGGTTACAACTGGGAGCAAAACAATATAGCATTAGAAAACTAATGCAAACACTCGATAATTTATTCAAAATGTAAATTTTCATACATTTTGTGTTTGTTTTTACCCAAATGTCAAAATCCGCCATTTTGTGACGTCATAGCTTCCACGGTCTATTACATAAATCGGAGGTTTGCACGATTTTTACGCTCTAGGCACTCCACTATAGGTATATAAAAAAGTTTGACAGTAAAATTTTAAATCGAAATCAGTCTAACTCTCGGGGCGTACTGGATCATAAGTCGACTGTTGAGTATTATTATATCACTACACGTAAAAAAGGCAACGTAACGTATAAAATTTAAAATAAAATTCAATATACTTACTGAATCTCCTCGATGTCTACACCAAATACATCAGCCAGCTGTTGCTGATCGATGGTGGGGCGATTCCAAGTAGACATGGTCCCAAGTAGCACTAATATTACTACAATATACCTAACGAAAGACTAATAACAATATAAGCTATGACACGTTTTGCCACGATCGACGAACGTCCGACTTGTCGTGATTCGGATAGCCGACTGATAAACAAGCTTCCATCCCCATCGAACCCCAAGCGGCACCCGGGTGACGCATAAAGCTGCGTCCTCATTTGTAGCATCTTCATGTATCAGGATTAGCCGTATCATTAATATCATTAATCGTATCTCCTACTTATATTTTGTAACATTAAAGTATTTTTTTTAATTATTTCATATCGTTTTTTAGGGCGTGTTGGATACAAGAAAATTCTTGGAAATTGTTAATTTAAACAACTTCGTACAAAATACTAATTTATTCTGTACTATTACAAACAGGGATCGATTACAGATTGCAAAGATTTTAGTGGATAACAAAAATGGAACGATGCTAGGCTACGGGCGATTGTAGGGCGAATAGAGGACGGCTTCTTGACAAATGAGTCCCCTCCTCAGTCCTCGATGACGTAGCTGGTGACGTGAGGCAGTGGGGCTCGCCGACCCTTTTGTTGAAGCGCCTGATCACTTATAATAGCAATTGCTCGCTGCTGGCGCTGCCCATGTTAAAGGCAGGCTTTAACATAACTCCCCCCCTGAAATCCCTGCGGGTGTTTCAGTCCCTGGATCAGCTGCTAGCAGGGGGCACAATCGTGTGAGTGTCCTCCGCACGACTCCTCTCTGAGTGGCGACATCGGCCACTCTGACAACTCCGTCGACACCGGGGTGAAGCTCGCGAACACGACCCAGGCGCCAGTGTAGTGGAGGGCTGTTGTCTTCGTGAAGAAGGACGAGGTCTCCTACGCTGAGGTTGCCCTTGCTGTCTCGCCACTTGACACGCTGTTGAAGTTCGTTGATGTACTCTCGCTGCCATCGACTCCAGAAGTGTCTTCGAGCTTGCTCGATGCGGGCGTAGCGCTTGAAGCTGGAGCTGCCGTCGTCGTTGGCTGGATCCGGCAGCGATGTCAGCGGTCGACCAACCAGAAAATGCCCTGGAGAGAGAGATTGGAAGTCGTGAGGAGAGGAAGAGATAGGACACAAGGGGCGGCTATTCAAAATAGCTTCCACCTGTGCGAACAGAGTAGACAACTCTTCGTATGTAAAATTTAAATTAGCCATCATCCTTTTTATATGGTGCTTCGCAGACTTGATACCAGCTTCCCATAGACCACCGAAGTGAGGGGCGTAAGAAGGTATGAAATTAAACTTGATCCCTTCATTCGCGGCAAACTCAGATATAGTGTTTGAATTGTCTTTTAAAAAATTACCAATGTCTTTGGCGGCGGCGACAAAATTACGGCCATTGTCGGAATAAATTTCTAATGGCTTTCCGCGTCTAGAAATAAATCGACGTAAAGTCATTATGAATGCGTCCTTGGATAATTCTGTTACCGCCTCCAAGTGAACACACTTGAAACGAAAACACACGAACAGACACAGGTAGCATTTTAGAGTTTTAGCACCGCGACCTTTTTTATTTAAAATAGTGAAAGGACCAGCGAAGTCGGCACCTGTGGTTTCGAAGGGGAATGATGGAGTCGTACGCTGCGACGGCAGATGTCCCATCATTGGTGAGTACGTGCGACCTTGAAACCTTTTGCATCGTACACAGGTTCGCGTGGTACTCCGGGCTAGACACCTCCCCCCAATGGGCCATACATATTCTCGAACTGAATATAATAGTAGCTGTGGGCCGGCGTGCATTTGCCTAATATGTTCGTATCTAAAGATAAGGGAGGTTAAATGATGTTTGGAATGTAAAATGATGGGATGCCGCTTGTCGTAACTGTAGTCCGAGTGGGCTAGTCTGCCACCAACACGCATGACGCTATTCTTATCTAGAAAAGGACTTAGTGACAATAAATTACTTTTAGTAGAAATAGACTTCTGTTTATTTAAAGCATCGTATTCGATAGAAAATGATTGCAATTGAGAAAATTTACATAGAAAATTAAATGATTTAGTTAACTCGTTCACGGTTAGGGTTCCGCTTATTTTAGATTTAGGAAACCTAGTGTTGTGTATAAAACGTAAAACGTAAGCGAATGAACGTTTTAGCCGCATAAAATTAGAAAACCGTGAGAAATTGATAACTGGCTCGAAACTCTGCACAATATTGCACTTTATTTCTGGTAAGTCTACCAGCTGTGAATTGACATTTAGCATAGGCCATTCCGACTCCGATTTTAATAGAAATTCTGGACCCGACCACCAGAATCTGGATTGCTGGAGAGTATGTATCTGGGTACCGCGTGAGATTAAGTCTCCGGGGTTAGCATCCGTAGGTACATGACGCCAATTTGTAGCCGAAGTAGTCTCGCAAATCTCGACTATCCTATTCGCGACGAACGTTTTTAGTTTGTTTGGTGAAGTGTGTAACCACCCTAAAACGACGCTCGAGTCACTCCAGTGAGTGCAACGAAAAATATTGCATCACAAAGACTCGAGAACTGACTTGCACAGCCTAGCGGCTAGCAAGGCTCCCATGAGCTCCAGTCGCGGTATGGTAATAGGCTTACTAGGGTTCACCTTTGACTTAGCGCATAGTAACTTGACTACCACACGACCGGCTGAGTCCACGGAACGTAAATAAACACAAGCGCCGTGGGCCGACTTTGATGCATCGCAAAATGAGTGAAGCTCAATCAATACTAACCGGGGAATCGCATAAAACTAACCTAGGTACAGTGACCGAAGGTACATTTTTGAATTCCTGAACCAATTCGTGCCAGTACAGTCGAATGTCAGAAGGTACTGGCTCGTCCCAGTCAATATTTCGACGCCATAGCTCCTGCATCAATAACTTTAAACGAATAGTGCAAGGAGAAATTAAACCGAGTGGATCGAAGGTTTTAAACATGTTAGATAAAATCGAACGTTTCGTAATTGTATGTTCATTGATATTGTCAGGAGTGTATAACGAAACATGTAATGTGTCGGAAGGCGGCTTCCATTGTAAACCTAAAGTATTAGACGATTCACTTAAGGTTAAAGTTTCGAGAGGATTAATTAGCGTGTTTTCAAAAATATATGGCACATTAGATTTAAATTTTCTAAGTGGAAAACAGCCTGAGCGCAAAATAGAAACAACAGAGTTTAAAATACGACGTAATTCACTTATAGAATTAGCACCAGTTATTAAATCGTCTAGGTACAGATCATGCTGGATTACCGTACGGATTAACTCATCTGGGCATTCCTGTCCTAACTGCCAAATGCACTTCGTACTAAGATAACTAGCACTAGCAAAACCATATGTGACGGTATTGAGTCTTAGTACTTGAATAGGCTTTGATTCGTCGTCCCTCCATAGTATTAATTGAAGGTCACGATCGTCTTCGTGGAGATTGACTTGCCTAAAAAATTTCTCGACATCTCCTGTAAGAACGTATAGGTACTGACGAAAACGTAGTAATATAGAAAATAGTGAATCTTGTACAGTAGGACCTATTCGTTGTAAATCGTTAATTGATAAGCCCGAGGAAGTGCGAGCGGATCCGTCGAATACCACTCGTAGCTTAGTCGACTCGCTATTTTGTTTGAGAACCGCGTGATGACACAAAAAATAGCACGGGTTCGGCTTATAATTATTTGATAGAACAGAACAATGACCTAGACTAATATACTCGTTAATAAAATTTACGTATTGGGATTTAAGCTCGGGATTAGCTCTAAATCGCTTTTCTAAATTGAAAAATCTTTTCTTAGCTAGAAAATATGAATTACCTAAACAATTAGGCGAGTCTTTGAGAGGTAAACGCACACAAAACCTGCCGGACGAATCGCGAGAAGTGTGAGTCTTAAAATGCTGCTCACATGCTTTCTCGTCGTCGCTTAAAATTGACCTTGGCGGCAGCTCTTCTAGCTCCCAAAATCGACTCAGAAGATTATTGAAGTTATCTGACTGCGCCTTAGAAAAATTGCAACTAAAATTTGAAATTCGCGAGTTTAAATAAATAGGACCGGATAGAATCCAGCCAAACTCCGAATTGATAAGGCTAGGTTGTTTAGAACCGAGCGACTGTCGCTCACTACCTACGATGCTCCAAAATAGATCAGCGCCGACCAGCACATCTATCGGAGAAGGCCTATAAAAACTAGGATCGGCTAGCTGAACATCCGTAGGTATGTTAATTAGCTTAGGGTCCATCGTAAACTTAGGAATTTCGCCAGTCAGATCAGATAGCACTGGGCAAGATAGTTGCACAGTATAATCACTGTGTAATGATTTTAATTTGAAATCACAAAATTCGTTCACCCAGTGTGAAGTTGAATTGCCTATGCCTACAACGTTGATCGAGCTTGCGGGCCGTGATCGTAAACCTAACTTGTCCCTCAGACGCTTAGAAGCTAGGCTGCACTGGCTGCCACAGTCGAGTAGCACACGGACAATTTGTCTCTTATTGTTGCACGGATTAATCGCCCATACCATAGCCGTAGACAACAAAGTGTAACTATTTTGCCCTGAATTTGTCGTGCAAAGAGCAGTCGAATTAGAATTAGATACATTATTGTCTGCAGGTGACTTTACGTCTTGACCTTGACTACTATGTTCGCAAAGTAAAGTATTGTGTCGCCGTCTACAATTCCGACAAACACCGAATTTACAAGTGAAAGCTCTGTGCCCCGGACGAAGGCAATTTTGACAAAGCTTAGATTTTATGACCGAAGCTTGACGCTGCTCAATAGACATATTTTTAAATTTATCGCAATTGTAAATACGATGTTGTTTATCGCAAACAACACAATTTTTAAAAGTCGAACTGTTGTTACCTACGTTAGAAATTTGCGTTGTAAAAGAATTATTATTAGTCGCCATTGAACCTAATCGTTTTTTATTAAAATTGCTAGATTTGTTAGAACTTGTATTCAACTTATCCTCGATACTTCGGTTGTGATTATAAGTTTCTAAGATATCAGCCCGCTGTTTCAAAAATGAATTGAATTCATCAAGTGAAGGTGACCCTGAGAGAGTATTTCTATATTCCTCCCACTTCATACTGGTTTTGCTACCTAATTTTGAGGAAATAATGTGCACTATAATTGAGTCCCAGTATGAGGTTGGTTCACCTAGGCTAGATAGGGCGCGAAGATTTTTATTCGTATTATCAATTATAGACCTAAGGGTAGATGCACTTTCATTAGATTTTATATCGAAGTTTAGCAGGGCATTTAAATGATTTTTAATCAATAGTCGCTTGTTGTCGTAGCGCTCGCGTAACAAGTCCCACGCCTTATTGTAGTTGGACTCTGTGACCTCTAAATTACTAATCACACGAGCGGCCTCACCCTCTAAGTATGAATTTAAGTAGCAAAATTTGATTGGAATAGGTATGTGCTTGTTTTCGTGAACGAGTGAACAATATAGGTCGCGAAACTCAAGCCACTTGTAGTAGCTACCATCAAACTTGCCTATTTGTAGTGTAGGAGGCTTAAACCCTAAACCTGGGCGCTCATGGCAGCATGAAGACGTGCTTTGAGCATCACAGAGAGGAGGTGTCTTGCTACCGTTATACCTATTTTGGTACTGATGGGCTAAAGCAATTAAATGTGCAAACTCCTGCTCGATTACATCGCGCTCCTCCAACTCACTATCTATGTCTGTCGAATTTAACACTTCTATCTGAGTTTGCAACTCTTCGAACGCACTAGATAAGCTTTCAATTTTTGGTAGTTGAACATTAAGCTTAGATATCTCGAGCTCATCTAAAACGTTAACCTTTTCGAATGAAGTTAAATAATTTTTAAACTTAGTTAAACGACCCTTTACTGAGCTACGTTTAGCGTAAAGTTCCTTTAACTTAGCGTCTGACATGTTTATAAATCACAAATAATTGATAACAAAGTTAATTGAAAAAATAGATAAGAAATAGTGAATGAATATTGTAATCTTACGCCACTCCAACTTATGCAACCGGTTTACCACGCGAGCCAGGCCGGCGACGCGCAGATTACCTACGTGGTCAGCTGATATCAAGTCCACCGAAGTTCCTGAAATTCGCAGTTAAAATAATGTGAATTGTAGGAAATAATCTAAACTGCGATTGTTGTATATAATAATTTTAGTTTAAGTATTTTGTTAAGTTAGTTAAGTTTTGTAAATAGTATTGTATAAGTATAGTTAATCCTTGTAAATATAATTTGTAAAAATATGTAAAATATTGTTTAATTTTAACCCTTAGAATACGCAAAACTTAATATAATTTGATTTTGTAAATAGATTAGGTGAAAAATAACTAGGATTGTAGCACCAAATAGCTTTGATAAAAGTTTGGTGGGTAGGCTAAAGCTAACTTTAAGTCTGAATTTTAGAAATAATCGTCTAGATTTAGCTTAAATCTTATTATTTTTACGTAAATAGCTAAAACTTGAGTTGCGTGAATCGATCCCTTGTGAGATGATCTTAGATATCGATAGATATGATCCACGTTCTTTGCACTACCGCTATTCACACAGGTATGAAACTACTAGAAGAACGGGATTTTTGGAAAAATATGGAAAAGGAATAGGGACACTTAGCTGGTTGGCTGACGCTGCGGCGCGAAGAGCTGACCGGCGTGGTTCCAGAAGCTGTGACACCTGCCGCTGGGAATAGATGAGTCGTCTGCGATCGCTGTAGACCTCACGACGGCGGATGATGCTGCTGGAGATTCCTCGGGCTGCGCTGCTGCGGCGAAGACCTCTCACCGGCGGCGATGATATCCCGAGAACAAAGAGCAATCCAGTTAAGTGTCCTGTCACGGTCGCCACTTTTTCTTGTTGGATACAAGAAAATTCTTGGAAATTGTTAATTTAAACAACTTCGTACAAAATACTAATTTATTCTGTACTATTACAAACAGGGATCGATTACAGATTGCAAAGATTTTAGTGGATAACAAAAATGGAACGATGCTAGGCTACGGGCGATTGTAGGGCGAATAGAGGACGGCTTCTTGACAAATGAGTCCCCTCCTCAGTCCTCGATGACGTAGCTGGTGACGTGAGGCAGTGGGGCTCGCCGACCCTTTTGTTGAAGCGCCTGATCACTTATAATAGCAATTGCTCGCTGCTGGCGCTGCCCATGTTAAAGGCAGGCTTTAACAGGGCGTGTCTTGTAAAAAACGCGTCCATACTTAGGTGTCTATCAATTACTGTATCATGTCGGTGTATCAACTTTGACTTTGTGCGGCCGGGCTTACCATGGACGTATAGATAGACATACATACCACAATGGGCAATGGCAGGTGAAATACTCGTAATCGCGTATCAAATGCGTTCACGTCTAAAGTTGTTCTATACGACGCGTATCGACCCTTTTCACTTTTGATGATCGTGAAGAAACCGACACAGGATGGGTCGCAACTCGCAGTGTATCACGTTCATATCGCGAGACAGTATCTTGATGCAGTATCAAAATACGTCCATACCACCGATCGTGAATACGAGGTGTATGAACTATGAAGATACGCTGCTAGTGTGGATCGGGCTGTAAAAGATACGGCATGTATCATTAACGGGTATCATCGTGCGTCAAAACTCCAAACTACTGATCATGATACGCGTCAAAGCCACAGAACGGAAATTGAAACGAGCCAAAAATGCTACAAATGTGGACCCAGCTTTACAATTGAAATTCTATTGTGTAGAGCAAAAAAAATCTTTTGTGCGCGCACCTGGGTGTCATAAATTAAGCACTCGCAAAATAATGAATACGCCACTTTGCTAGATATTGAACTAGCCAAATAGCAAAACATTTCGGCATCTTTGAAAAGTAATTTCCAGTTGTAAACAATGGCTTGTATTCGGTGTTATTTGTGGTTTTCGGCATCAGAAAGAAGTGTCGGCATGAGCAAAGCGATTGTTTGTATAAAACAATACCGTGTTTTGGTCACGTTGTGGTTAAATTAACTAACACGTGTTCAGTTCTGCTGCACTGAAGCACTTGAAATACTCAAAATATTCTTAATTATATTTGGACTTTGATAATTATTAATAATAAAATAATTAAAATACAAGGGGCTCCCATACAAAAAACACAATTTTTGGCCTATTTTTTCTCTATAGCGGTACGGAACTTTTCGTGCGCGAGTCAGACTCGCACTTGGCCGATTTTTGCCATTTGGCTACGGAACTCTAAAAAGGTTAGATGGATCAATTTACTTCGATACATTTCTTGATAGTTTTATTTTTTTATTGGTCTACCAGCGCCAAATAAGAAAAAAATCGATTAGTCGTAGGAGATACAACTTGTTTATTATTCAAACATTTAAATTGTTCTAAAATGCAACTCTTTTTATTGTTTTATTTGACTTAATTTAAAAATTAATGTGTCCCTACCGGGCGGCACTCGCGCACGGCTGTGTTGCGTAGCGCCGATCCCGCCAAGCGTGACCGGGCGCACACGCCTAGCGCTATCGGATCCGAGATAGACGCCAGTGCGCAGAACCCGCCAGGTGGGTCAAATTTCGCACAGCGGGCTTTGTTTGAAAGTAGGTTAGCAGTGAAAGTGTTAAGCAAAGACTACTGTATCTGATTAGACTTAGACTTATTAGGTGGTAAGTAGTTATTTAGGTTTTATATTTAACAAATATGCCATTTAATATATTTCCAAATCCGTTTTTACCTTGTATTCTGTATTCATCAGCTACTACATAATATAATATATATAATCTTACAACATACGATTTTCACCCTCAGGCCGTCGAGATAGAGTTCCTAGTTACATGGCACAACCCTCACGGGCGGCCGGAGATGGTTATACCCGGCGAGGACAACATCACAACTTGGCGGTCGAAGCCGAACACCGACAAGATTTGGCGGGATTATACTAAGTTGGCCTGGGATATAAGCCCTACGCTCGCTGTGTTCCTGCCTGAGAGGTAATTACTTCACATTCTTCAAAGCGACTAAAACGGCGACCTAGTAGCACCATATGCTAAGTACATACGGTTTTGCTCGATAGTTTTACTCCAAATCGAGAAATAACCACCGTGTGGACCGCAAAACTGACAGCTCGACGGCTCGATGGAATTAAATATGTCAAATATGTCATTTCCTTCGGTTCGGAGTAAAACTATCGAGCAAAACCGTATGTGAGTACTTAGCAATACGTTACGTTACTTCTTTGGCGCGTTGAGACTTGAGTGTGAAATTAGGTCGTCACGATTTTCGTTTGGAAATAAAGAAGTTTTACTTAAACTGCTTCTTATCATGGACTCATGTGGAAAAAAATAAAATAATTATTGTATTGCATTGAATGTGTTGCCATTGTTTGCCACTGGAGGCGCTATTACAAAGTTGATGTATCGCGTAACGACAAAAACATAATCAGCTAACTCTGTGTGTTAAGTTTCAGTTTTTGTAATCTCTATTCACCATTCTAACTAATTCAAGGTCATAATAATTGTCGTTACTCATTTTCGGGCTCAGTGACAAAAACTCTAAACTTTATAAAAAAAATGTTTCTTTTTTTAAGGTTAAAGAACGACGAGATAGTAGCGGAGATCAAGCGGCGCGTGCAGCATAACCCGACGGCGGTGTGCCACGTGCCGCAGGCGCTCAAGTACCTCGTCACTACTGAGAACCTGCTCAACGACGCACAGGAGGTATATTTATCATTGTACTAGATAACGCCCGCTACTCCGTTGCGCCAAATTTCGTTTATCGCGCGGGAACCGTACATTTTTCCGGGATAAAAAATCAATCCTTTCTCGGGGCTCAAATTATCTCTATACCAAATTTCAGCAAAATCGGTTCAGCGTTTTGAGCGTGAAGAGGCAACAGACAGACGGACAGACATACATACACGTTTTCGCATTTATAATATTAGTATGGATATCTCAAAAAATGTCTGGGGTCAATTCTCATACATTTTTCTGTACGTAATGATACGTGACATATTATGACAACTGCTTGAAACGAAAGACTCTAGGCTCCGCTTGGTGGCAGGTGGTAGGTAGGGAATTAGGAATGTGCCGGATTTTTTTATTGCAAACTTTTTTAAAACACAATCGGGTTTTTATCGGGTGTATTGAGAACACCAGTATCGGGTCTGCCCTCTGGCGAAAAATTTGCTCAACAAACCCTGATTGAAGGCCAATAGCAAAGATTTCCTTTACCGCAGAAGCGCACCTCTTACCATCCGCGTAATCGTTTCGTATACTTACTAATTGGTGACGTTTATACTTTCAGCTGGTGCACATGGTGACGTGGGCGCGCGTGTCCCCGCCCGAGGCGCTGGCGTACTTCAGCCGGCAGTTCCCCCCGCACCCGCTGTCCGCGCAGGCCGCCGTCGCCGCCCTCACCTCCTACCCCTCCTCCGCGCTGCTGCTCTACATACCGCAGCTGGTGCAGGCGCTGCGTCACGACACCGTGAGTATAAGCTATACTCACGGTGTCGTATATCATGGTCATCGAAGGAGTTTCGATGGCAGAGGTTACACGATACTGATCCTGATCAGATTGATGAAATACTGATCGTCTAACCTACTGGATTGATGCATTGATCATTTTTTTAATATGAACCTTTTTAAAATCATCAGTATTCCGTCAATCAGATTGATGGATCAGATTGATGAAATACTGATCGTGTAACCTCTGCCATCGAAACTCCTCCTCCTCTGCCTATAGTAAGAGGACATAAAGTGACAGATTAACAAAGAAATAAATAATAAATAAAAGAAGTAAGCAGCGATAGTGAATGAACGAATTTCTACGTGTTCGGTAAACCGGGCTTAATCAAAATCTCAAGTGAAATTATTTTATACTATGCTGGCGTTTATTCTGATTGTGACTGGCACCAATAGTTTTCGAAGTCTGTTATTCTAGTATTAGTTATCTAAGTCGACCGTTATTTTCTCAGATGGGCTACGTATCGGAGCTGATCAAGTCCCTGGCGAAGAAGTCGCAGGTGGTCGCGCATCAGCTCATCTGGAATATGCACACCAACATGTACACTGACGAGGAAATGCAGAATAAAGATAGTGAGTAACAGTTACAAGAAAAATTTAACTTTATTTATTACACAAGAAGGTTCACGTTTCATTGTAAAAGTTAAATTTTGAATGCCCTTTGTAGCGTGTATAGGTGCGGCTCTGCGCTTCATAATATGTTTACAAATAAAACTACCATATATCTTTTGACTACGAATATATACGATTAACGACGCGACGGTATAAGAAATTGATTTATAGGGAGATGTAGCCTACGTTATTTGATCAAGTAAATATTAGTTTCGTGTTGGCAACGCTCGACATAACCAAATTATGTAGATCTACCATCTGCCTATAAGTCAATTTCTTCCATGGTACACGCAAAGTACTGCCGCATCGCGTCGCGTTTTTTTGTTTACTGACCCTAAAGGTGATCGCACATTAATTATCAGCACGCACGCGCTGTATACGTTACATTTTAGAATTCGTTGTATGAAATTATATGAAACCTCGCTCATTCACCCGCACCGTACGCCGCATTTCGTGCACTATGCGGTGCGTTCGACGCGTACGGTGTACGGTGCTGACAAATGTGCGATCAACTTAAATCCCCTTTCAGCTGCCCTCTACGATACACTAGAAGCGCTTACCAAGAACATAGTGGACTCGCTCTCGGGTCCAGCTAAGGCTTTCTACGAGCGGGAATTTGAGTTCTTCAAGCAGATAACTGACATCAGCGGCACGATACGACCGTACCCGAAGGGGGCGGAGCGTAAGCGGGCGTGCTTGGAGGCGTTGAAGAATATTAAGGTCAGGCTCCATCCGTGTCAATAGTCAATACTTTATCTTACGGAAACATTCGTTTATCGTGTGGGGAACTAACGATGTCAATACTTGGATATGGCATACGTCATCAAAACTGTAGCAATGTTTTTGCATACAAAATGTGTATAGAGAAAACATTTTCGTCCTTATTTGTCTTACAGTAATAGCATACTTTCTCTTTCACTCATTTTACGCTTTCAATATTACGTAATCAATGCATTAAATCCTACTGTCACCGCGTCCTAAGGCACACTGCTCTAAGATGAGTGAGATCACTCATTTCGAGGGTGACACATTTTCATGGAATGCCTCTTCTAAAGGTTATAATTCTATGGTGGGAACCGTATAATTTTCGGTTACAACTATGTCCTTTCCCGTCTGTGAAAGTATCTTTATACCGAATTTAATCTAAACTTAAAAATTCATAAATGGCCTGGTTCAACCACTTAAAAGTGAAAAAGGTAACAGATAGACAGACAAGCTTTCGCATTTATAACATTAGTAATGATTCCTTTCGTTCCAAATTAGTTCAGTGTATTTTTAGCGTGAATCAGTTATAAACATCCATCATCCTTACAAACTTTACATTTTTGTACACAAATAAAATATTCCAATTTTTGGGTTAATTGTTATCTTTACAGGTTCAACCGGGCTGTTATCTACCTTCAAATCCAGATTCTATGGTGATAGATATAGACTACAAGAGCGGTAAGAACTTTATTTACATCAATTTCATTGAAGCATCTTCTCTTTTCAACTTATTGAAAATTAATCTTCAGCTAAAAGGCTGTTAGGGCCATAAAGTTAACCACCTAGCGGAATAGAGCAACAATCTCGAGCTGTCAAACGAAACTGAAATTAGATTTCATATTCTGTGTGTAAAAATATGTGTATGTATACGTACAAAAGCATGATTGAACATGAATTCTATGAGATTAAATTGTCAACGTGCCGATACGTGCCGACTGGACGTCAACAAAAAAGAGTTATGCTGTAATGTATCACACGTCTCTTTTTACCACGCAGTGTTAAAAAGAGGTAGTGACATCTCGCTTGCTCAGGCCTTTGAGTTCCATCCGCGAGGTATATTAACTTTATGGTTAGGACACGGCTCTGTTCACGCTGCAATTATTATTCATCACGTGCATATATCTTTACGCGCTTCCTATTATTGCTATTCTTAACATAATTTATGCATTCCAAAGAATCTTAAAAGCATTCCAACAAAATGATAAACTCGTTGTTTAAAATAAATGGATGATTAATTTTTGAAAATACTGTTGTTATTGGTAGTTTTTCATGGTTCATTTAATCTTATTCAAATTACAGGCACGCCCATGCAGAGCGCGGCCAAAGCGCCGTATCTCGCACGGTTTAGAGTGCGTAAATACGGCATAGACGAGATGGAGGCGGTTGCCATGGCCGTCGCCGCCGGAGAAAATCCACCCGCTGTAAGTACTTAGACATATTTGATTCCCTGTTTTAGAACAACTAATCTTTTGTTACCTGTCCAACTGGGCTTTACAAGAATAAAACAAAGAGAGTAATTTTGTGTTATCACCTGGTTTTGATGGATCAAAAGCCGAAGTTACAGAAACTCGTGTAGGAGGCATTGTTACACAGAAACAGGCAGAACATTGGACATCGTTGAAAAAATGTAAGCTTCAATTTCAATTTTTGATGTTAAATAGTAACAAAAACGGATGTAACTATTTATTATTACAGGAGGAGGGCAAGGATCGTTTCACGTCGATGGCGGCGGAGACGTGGCAGGCCGCCATCTTCAAAGTTGGTGACGATGTGCGGCAGGACATGTTGGCGCTGCAGGTATATAATAAAAAAATATAATTAAATTTTTTTTGCCTATCATAAGTTAACAAAATAAAATTTAAAATAGAGATACATGTAGAAGAAATAGTTAATTAGGTTGACGCGTTAAAAATGTAAGCAAATAATATTATATTTTTTCTCACAGAACGAGTTTTATTCTAAATAAAAATTATTATGTCTAACAAAGCAAGTAGGTAATACTTTTGAAATTTTATTAAAATTTTACCTTTTTATTTTTGTAGGTTATATCACTGTTCAAGAATGTGTTCCAACAAGTGGGACTAGATTTGTACTTGTTCCCATACAAAGTCGTCGCCACCGCACCGGGGGTAAGTACGGCAGTTGCGTCCATACTAATGTATGTACTTTCCCCCTAATACTAAAACTGTTTGTTTAAGAAATACCATAAAATAAGTCTAGTTGGGTGTTTCACTTTATGTATCTAATAGGTATATAAAATTCTCGTGTCACAGTGTATTGCGCGAACTCCTCCAAAGCGTCTCAACCGATTTTAATGAAATTTTGTATGTACTATCAGAGAAGTTGATTCCTATGCAGATGGGGGACCTACGTAGTTTGGTCACGTTACCACAAACCCAGCGGATAGATCACAAATCACAATGAACATTGAATTGACATGATCCGACCAAATGACGTTGGTCTGTCAACTGCCTAGGAATCAATTTCCTCGACCATTCGATGGTACTACATTCGTTAGGCCACTTAGGCCTGAGAATAGGTTTTTATCTACTTTTTATATTGATATTAGAAAATATAATATGGCAAAACAACGTTTGCCGGGTCAGCTAGTTTAATTACAAAATATTATATAATTTCCAGTGCGGCGTGATAGAGTGCGTGCCGAACGCAAAGTCGCGCGACCAACTCGGCCGGCAGACGGACATCGGCATGTACGAGTACTTCCTCAAGAAGTACGGTGACGAGACCACCAGGGAGTTCCAGGTATAGTTAAATAGGAACAGAGGCAGAGAGCAATAATAATCGGAGCCTACAACTCATTTTTTTTTTATGCGCAGGGGAAACCCATCATGGGTCCCCCGGGTTGGGTATGTGCTCAGCACCCCGGGGGTATGTGAGACTCCTACTCACTAAAACCACCTGCGGTTCGCCTTCAGCCGTATAAAGGAGGGATATCCCGAATCTAACAAACACGGGACTCCCTCCATGACTGGCCGGTCTACCTCAAAAGGGACCGGACTTCCACCAAGGTAAGGGAACGCTTAGGCAAACTGAAGCGTTCCCCTCGGCGCCGGGACTGGCTAGCCGGGGAGGTTCCCATCCTCTCCCGGAGTCCCGTTAGACGAGAGTTAGGAGGTTCGCATAGCGTCGCCTCCGCACTCCCGTCCTACGCCGGCGGAGCGGCAGAGAGGTGGGATCGTCCTCTCTGTCCCGCTCCGCGGCCTCTTTCTGCGACATAACAATTTCGCAGAAAGAGACTGCCGCCTGCCAGGCCTCATCGCTCTCGAGCATGCAGCGCACCATGCTCGGGAGTGAGAGGTCCCCGCCTAGCACTGCCACGAGATCGTGGCGCTGCACGGCCCAACGATCGCACACCTCAAGGGTATGCTGGGCCGTGTCCTCCGCAGCGCCGCACTCATGGCAGGCTGGCGTTGGCTCACTCCTGGCAACCTTACACAGGTACTCACCGAAGCATCCGTGCCCGGTGAGTACCTGCGTAAGGCGGAAGGTGAGGGGTTTCTTCTTGCGGCGCATGCACGCCGCAAGAACTGGACGCAGTGCCTCAGCGGTCCTCTTCCCACCTCCAGCCTACAACTCATGGGCCATTCATACTTAGCCATTACCGCTGCTCCTCATGCTTCGGGTAATATTGCCCTGAATACTTCAGCGGCAGTAACGACGCGACTGGGCGTTCACACTCAGCCCTCTACATACTTGCTGCGTCTGGCAGCGGCAGCGGCATGACAAGTGGGAGTGCAAAAAATCCGGGATAGAGTATTTTTAACCGGTTAGTATTTTTAAGTACGAGCTCCGGTAATCGCGACAACAATAGAATACAATGGCATTTCCGAGAATCTCCGATCGACGGAATAATTATTATATTATATTCGTCCTTTTGCATAAATTACTTTTGTGGAAACAAAATGATGTATAACAATTTCCATGTATTGCAGGCGGCGCGGCGGTGCTTCGTGACGTCGATGGCGGCGTACAGCGTGATCGGGTTCCTGCTGCAGATCAAGGACAGACACAACGGCAACATCATGCTTGACACAGACGGTCACATCATACACATCGGTCAGTGTATACAGGCTGCCTATACAGGCTGGATTCCCTACATGCATACAAACTTCTTTATTTGTACTTACAAACTTTAAAACTAAACTATAAAAAAGACACAATAAAATAAACTGTATAAATAGGAGATCTTACACCTAATAGCTGTTTCTTCCACACAGCCTTATAGAAATATCAAATAATAATAGTTTAATAGTCTCGCTGACGGCTTATTGACCGTCGCCGCTAACACTGTTTGAAACGTCTAAATAATACGCAATCGTCGAAAAAGTTACGTAGGATATTGTCTGAAATGTAGGAATGAACAACATGAACAAGTTTGTTGCACAAACTCGAGATTGTATCATCACAAATGTTGCCTTAAAGACTCAAATGTTAACGTGTGTACTAAATAAGAAAATTGAAGTTTGTGGCGCTCTACAAAATAATTGACAAAATAATATGACAGCAGTACAATCAATTGAGAATTTATCTCATCATCTACATCTCGATTCCAGACTTTGGTTTCATGTTCGAGTCGTCGCCGGGCGGCAACCTGGGCTTCGAGCCGGACATCAAGCTGACGGACGAGATGGTGATGGTGATGGGCGGGAAGATGGAGGCACCGCCCTTCCGGTGGTTCTGCGAGCTGTGCGTGCAGGCCTTCCTCGCCGTCAGGTCTGTCATTCACTTTATTTAGGGTTCCCACACATAACTGCGAATTCGCATCGCAATTATCTGCGGCAAAATTCATAATAAAAATGACATTGTGATGCGAATTCTCACAGTTTTGTGTGGGAGTCATTAGTGTTACAACTCGACCAGAACAGTTGTTCTACTTATAAAATGCGACACTAAAATCCGTTCGTCGAGTTCGTAGATTCTTGTTCATGTTTCTTTTCACTAATTGACCCTTTCACCTTGCGGGAATAATAATTATAGTATTGATAACGTGATGTTCAAGTGCGAAAGTGAAAGTAACAAATATATAGCGATGATTTATATGCCTTAATGTAAGAAATTCTTAGTCCTACTGCGCTAGACTACGCTTAAATAAAATAGCCCCTAAAATGCTTAACATAATATTTCAAACAAAACATTTGAGAGATGTTCATAAAATGAAGAAAAACAAACTTAAAGTTTGTTAGTACCTATTGGGAATGTTGATAACAAAGCGACGAACACTGATCGTAACTTGACATAATATAATATACCATTTTCCATTCCAGGCCGTACCAAGAAGCCATCATATCCATGGTCTCTCTGATGTTAGACACCGGTCTTCCCTGCTTCCGGGGGCAGACGATCCGGCAGCTACGTTCCCGCTTCGCGCCCAATTCCACGGAAAAGGAAGCGGCGGCCTACATGTTGTCCGTCATACGTAACTCCTTCCTCAATTTCCGAACCAGAACATATGATATGATACAGTATTACCAGAATCAGATACCCTACTGAATACTGTGTTGTCTACTATGAGGTACAGTTAAAAGATTATGTAGCAGAAATCTTTACGTAAACCCTCGATCACAGATTTCGGTTTCGTTTGACAGGTCGAGATTGTTGCTCTATTCCGCTAGGTATATGGTATAGATATACATTTAGAGACGGGTTAGGACATAGGATAGATTTTGTTGCAGAAAAATCTACGGTTACCGCGCGATAACCTACTTTTAGCAAGATGGAATTGCGGGGAATAGCTAGTGAGAAATAAAGTTGCTGTCATTTTTTTCGTATCCACGTACGCATGTCATGAAACGAGACGCCACTTGCGCGCATTTCATATGAAATATTACCAAATCTTTGAGCGTCGTAGTGTAGCGTAGCGTCTCGGTGTTACCGACCCTAACGAAAATAATCAGAGAATAACTTTTAAGATTAAATTGTACAACTGTTAAATACAATATTATTGATTCTGAAAATCTGTGTCAAATTCTAATAAGAAAAAAATATATACCTGTTGTGTAATCAAAGATATAATAATATGCCTAATGCCTATAGGTCTGTTTTACAGTTCTCGAATAAGAGACGAAAAGCTTTTTCGGAAGTTCTGTGTCTAATGATTATTAATCTATCGAATTAGCTATTTTTTGCATATTAGGGCCAATTCGCGCGTAGATGCATTTCCAATGGGTTGTTTTCTTTTTTTAATATCCACCAGACGGCGCGACGATAGACACTTCTAGATTTTCTATTGGTTCCCCACCGATCTGAAATTATCTGCAGGTTGGCACCACTGACTACATATGGGTTGTGTTTCCAAAAAATATCAGTGTACTGCCAAGTGTGACATAAATCAAAATATCTTAAACCTAGTTTTCATTAGCATAATATTAACATAAAACTGTATGTATTTATACATTTCCAAATATTGCTATGTTTTTTTGCTTCGTCTCTCTAGTTTAAATTTCACGAAGAGCATACGCCTAAGCGATCATTGGCCTAAGCGATTAGGCCAGTATACTGGTAACGGCTTAGGAACACGCTAACATTATTGAATACTTGTCATTTTCAAACTTCTTCTACTTTTTATTGTTGGTGTGGTTTTTATTATTTTTTCCCAAATTGTGTTATTAGGGTTTTTGATGTTCATTATTGGTAAAATATCAGCCATTAAATATTCGTTATCTTGCAGAAGTGCAGGCAAGTTGTTGTCAAAACCTAAATGTATAATTCCTGTGACATTTGGTGTGAATATCGGTAAATAGGGCTATTTCTTCCGTGAGTTACAACTAAAACATCGTTATAATAACTGTATTATCCTATTCATTGGAATATTATTGCGTCTTTATCAAATTGAAATGTATCAAGTTTTACATTCTTTTGCCCAGTTTTGTAGCAATTATTGATGGTATTCCTGGTATTACCGATAGTTGTCTACCCATACGCCATCTAGTTACTAAAATGGAAACTGTTTGACAATCAAATTAAAAAAATAAGAAAACGCCTCATTGTATTGAATTTACAGACATGCATTAAGTCTGTCAATTCAATACAAATTTAGAAATATATCTATGCGTCGCGTTTCTGTCTGAATCGACCCCTTAGGCGATTATATAACAAGCTCTTAGCGTATTTACACATGCCCCGCAGCGGCGTCGTGTGTAAGGGCAAATAGAAATACAAGGATGAGTAATGGAGCGGCACCGCCGCGGTGGCTGTGTCGCTGTCGCTGCGGCGCCGTGTGTAAACAGCCTTACGGCCGCACAGTTTGACAGATAATGTACGGGGCTTATGTCAAAATTTTTATTGAACTACAGTTCAATAATTAATAATATTCGTCTCGAGTGCGGCGGTAAATCTAATAGGTAGCAATTGGTCCCTATTTATTTATGTGCTAATCCTGTACGTAAATTTTTGTTTTCTTTTTCACTACACTGATTACCACATTGAAAACAGTGAGACATTCTTAATTATTTTTTACGTTTTTCTCAGATAATAAAATCAGTACTGGCTTAAATATTTCCATGTTTTTTTATAATTATGAAATAAAAACAATTTGTCGAACAAGATAGTCATGAGCTGGAGCATTACAGCGTGTTTATTTATAGACAAATATCTAATTATACGAAAAAGCTCTTCACTTATTATTTTATTATATTAGGTGACAATGAGTTTTAATAAGTTACCAGTGGGTAAATAAGATTTTTAAAAGTATTTTTAATTTATAAAACCTACCATACCATTATACTGAATGAATTGAAAAAATCTAAAAATAATTATAATAAAAAGTAAGAAAGACGAAAGAGAGAATTATAAATAATAATTATAAATATTGATTATTCTTAATTTAAGCGGTTTTAGGTTTCCTAAATACTTTTAAGGTGCGGTTTTTCCTTCTTTTTATTTAGTTTCTGTATGGATAAAAAATTATTTTTCAAAAGTAAAATTTTTCATTTATATTACTGTCGTTTTTTTTTAATTTTTGCAAAATTAATACGAAATTTGTATTTGTATTGAAATCTATAATAACGAACAAATATGACGAAAATTTAAAATATTTGATGTAAAACTAATTTTGGTGATAATAATCCATAGTACTTAACATTTGCATTATAAACATTCGAAAGTATTGTTTCTTAGCAAAAATTACATATACAATAAGTAATTTGTATTATATTATCAGATTTACTGTATGAAAATTGTAAAATTATTTATTGTTATTCTATTTAAGTGTGGTGTGTTGTTGATTATATCTATATTTTATTAAAATTATGTCGTTGTTGTGGTAAATATACAATTAAAATAACGACAATAGTAATTACTAATATATTATAATATAGTTGAAAAAGATGTGACCTTATTAACATTCAAATTTGTTAAAATTTACATCTTTCTTTCATTAAGAAGATAAACCATTTACCTACTTAATATAATATGCTGTGCCCTTTTGAGTTTCTTCTTACTTTTTCTCTGAGATTTACAGAATACATTATAGTATACTGCCATTTTATTTGGTTTAAATATTAGTCTTTCATGTATATTTGCCACAAAACTTTAATCTACATCCTTTTAGATGTGTATTGTTACATTTGTGAATATTTCCCAACGCGCAATGCTACTTGCCGGCTTTATTTAAACACCCTCTTAGGCTGCCTTTACACTAGCGTTTGTCCAGCGTAGGCGTTCGATGAATGAACGTATGCGCAGCGCAGACGCCGCGACAACGCGGCGCGTAGGTACGTCACGTTGTCGCCGCTTCTCTACTGGAACAATCAGTACGCTGCGCTAGCGCCGCGTACTGATTGTTCCCAAAGAAATTGTGTAACGCAGCGTTTAATTAATTCTGCAGAGGAAACGGCGCTGCGCATACGTTCATCGAACGCCTACGCTGGACAAACGCTAGTGTGAAGGCAGCCCTAGGGTGAAGCCAAACGAGCGTAATTTGTGAGTCGCAGTTTCATACAAAAGTCCTGTTTGATTCACACGAGCGTAATTTTGTGAGTCATGATTTGTATGGAAACATATTTACGCGACCGAAATTCTGCGACTCAAATTACGCTCGTTTAGCTTCACCCTTATTAATATACTTAAGCAGCTTAATATACCTATTCAAGATCAGTTGTCTTTGTATGTTATGCCAATTTTCCAAATGGTCTGACAAAGACAGACAGATTTTGTATAGTTTAACTGTAAAATATTTTTATTAGTAAGTCACTGGCCGGGACATACTGTGTTACCATTGCATACAATTAATTTACTCGATATTGCCGTTGTGAAATAGAGATATTTATAGTTCTGGACATTCCTGGTATAGTTAAATGTTGTTGGAATTATTAAAGTATAAATTATGGTAAAGGAGATTTGTGTTTTTCTTTACTTTCCTGTCCTCAGTAGTAACAGTGCAAGTGTTCATTTCTACTGCAAGGTATATTCCTTATATTAGTAGCAAGGTGTATTCCTTATATTAGTATATTCCTTATGTTAGTATAGGCGAAATTTTGATGATTTTTTCATTGGGATTTGGGATGAAACATTTTCGAATTAAAAACGACGGAAAATAAACATAGTTTACAGTGCTATTGATCATGAAGAAAGGTGTAACCAAATAGCAATATTTTTATAATAAAAACAGTCAGTGTAGACAAAATAACTTACACTGCATTTAGTATTTACAATATCTTTATTACCTCTCTTCACATAGTTCATAGTATTTTTATTTTTATGTATGTATAATGCGAATTCAACATAAACATAATATGACTAAAAATCATGTATCACAGCTATTCAAAAATGATAAATAATATTCTAATTTCTTAATAGCTTTGTTGATCTTACTTTTATCTAAATTAAATTGTCTCTGGTCTGGATATCTTTTTGTGAATTCACCATCTGTATTCTTTTCTTTCTTAACTTTGAGTTTAGATTTAGCGTCAGTGAGTAGTTGTATGAGGTCCGACAATGCTGCTCTACTGTAGTACAGATTTTTATCTTCACAGGGTCCCTGTAGTATTCTTAAAACATCATGTTTCATTACATCTAAACTCTCTTTATCGGTTTCTATTAGCTCACTCTGAAATAACAAGTCATTATCTTCAAAAATAATAGAAAAAAAATTCTGAAGGTGGATGCTGATAATAATCGGTAAGTAAATGGTATAATAATAGTATTAATGTAATATCATAAAAAATATTTTATATTATATTTACAAGGTCCACTTTCACCTTGTCTGGGTAATGTTAACAGTAATATCCTTTTCTGCCAATTCCTAGATTAATCGACATAATATATAAAAATGGATCTTCAATTGTGTTAGTAACGCTACTCGATAACGGCTGAACTGATTTGGTTAATTTTGGTCTTAAAATAATCCTGAAAGTCCAGGGAAGGTTTTAAAGATGAGAAATAATGGAAAAATTGCAAATAACATTTCCAAAGTGATAAGAAGTTAAGTCAATTACTAGTTACTTTAAATAAAACTGGTGCAGGCAGACAGAAAATTTATAACTAGATATTAAATATATTATTATAAAGTATAAAAAATCGGCCAAGTGCGAGTCGGAATCGCGCACGAAGGGTTCCGTACCATTATAGAGCAAAATTAGGCCATAAATTGTGTTTTTTGTATGGGAGCCCCCCTTATTTTTTATTTTATTTTAATATTATTATTAAATATTAAAGTACACATATAACTAAGGATTTTGTGAAAAACTCAAGTACCTACCTGTTGCCATTTTTGATATAGAGCAAAAAAGGCCAAAAAAATCACGTTTATTGTATGGGAGCCCCCCTTAAATATTCATTTTATTTTATTTTATTTTTAGTATTTGTTGTTATAGCGGCAACAGATATACATAATCTGTGAAAATATCAAATCTCTAGCTATTACCAGTCTTGAGTTACAGCCTGGAGACAGCAAAAAAGGCCAAAAAAATCACGTTTGTTGTATGGGAGCCCCCCTTAAATACTCATTTTATTTTATTTTTAGTATTTGTTGTTAAAGCGGCAACAGATATACATAATCTGTGAAAATATCAAATCTCTAGCTATTACCATTCTTGAGTTACAGCCTGGAGACAGACAGACAGACAGACAGACAGACAGACAGACAGACAGAAGGACAGACGGACATACAACGAAGTCTTAGTAATAGGGTCCCGTTTTTACCCTTTGGGTACGGAACCCTAGAAACGTTGACAGAAAAATTACCTGTAAACAGCTTTGAGCCACAGCCTCTATTGCAATATCCATTTCATCAAAATTTGTGTTCATATTTAGATTTCCACAGATGTCTAATAAGCATGTTACTCCTTCTACTGCATCCACTTCTCCGTTGAAGTACCTCATGATAAATGTATATGACGCCAGTATATTTGATATGTTGAAAGATACACTCGGTGAAGGCTTTACGCTCTGAAATTACAAGAGGTTGAATATTGTAAAATATACTATAATCAAAATAATGAGGCACTTAAGGTAAAATTTCATACAAACTTTGACTTTTATTGCCGCTTTGTGTCTTAACCCGTCGATCGTGGAAAAACGAGACACAATAGCTTATCTATTGTTATCGCGGTTGCATGCGACCGCTTGGGGCTTGATGAAATAATTTGCTGTTTGGACTTTAGTAAATATGAAAATATTACTGTAAATATTTTTTGTGTATATTACTATAATTTTTGAAGAGAAACTTCTTTAAGCACATTGAGAGTAAGAGCCTCCCTACCCTCTTTTTTAGGGTTCCGTAGCCAAAATGGCAAACAACGGAACCCTTATAGATTCGTCATGTCTGTCTGTCTGTCCGTCCGTATGTCACAGCCACTTTTCTCCGAAACTATTAGAGCTATACTATTGAAACTTGGTAAGTATATGTAGTCTGTGAACCGCATTAAGATTTTGATGCAAAAATGGATTTTTTTTAAAGGACACTGGGCAAAAATGTATGGAGATTGGTCCAAGAGCCTCCACTGATGAGACTGGTGCGAAACGAAAGTATATACTTGTCATATGATTCTGACAAAATATTATAAAAATCCTTCCCGGGAAAACTTAGTTACAATCAATCGAGTTAACTCCGTAGTAACGTCCAAGGGCCTGGCGGCCATATATATAGTATGGCCGCCAGGCCTTTGGACCACTTTTGCCCACTGTTCTTTTAGGGGTCCCTATAGGTACAACTGAAACAAAAAAATTTTTTTTCATCTAACCTATGCGTGTGGGGTATCTATGGATAAGTCTCCAAAAATCATATTGAGGTTTCTCATATAATTTTTTTCTAACCTGAATAGTTTGCGAGAGAGACTCTTCCAAAGTGGTAAAATGTGTGTCCCCCTCTAATTTTTAAAGTAGGGGCATGATAATTCTAAAAAAAAATATATGATGTAGATTACTATAAAAACTACCAACGAAAATTGGTTTGAACGAGATCTAGCCAGTAGTTTTTTTATACGTCATAAATGGTAAACTGTAAAAATTTCATTAAATCGACTGAAATATAAAAATAAATCAAAAACCTTTTTATTTCATAAAAATAAACCTTACCCAGCCCAACTCGCACTTGGCCGCTTTTTTAAATACACATAGCTGGAACAATTTTTGTATGAGTCTGTATTTTTATTTTTGTATGAGATCAGAGTAGTCAGTGTGAACAAATTATTTGTTCTGGGGTTGACATGTCTTATTGACAAAAACCCCCATTAAAAATAGATAATTATAAAAAAAAAATATTATTTGTTTACACTGACTACTCTGGTTGTCACTGTTATTATTATATTATATATTTGCCAAGAAAATCTTGATCTCATACAAAAATACAGAATAGTCAAGCTTATAAACTTACAGTGAGACTTTGGAATTCTGGCACATTCTTTAAGACAGGACAGTTCTCTGTATATTTGACGTCTTCAGCATCTTTCACTTCTGCTACTAGTTGTTTCTCTTTATGATACATCCACCAGGGCTCCCAAGGTGGAAGTATTGAGCCCACATCACCACCATTGACAAGCGCTTCAAATTCATTCCTCTCATCATTTGTGAGAGCATTCCAAATGGCATCTGGATCATTAAGATTTAAATCCTTTATTCTAGAATGTAAGTCCAGTTCAAAATCATCATCTGAGTCTTCTAAATTTAAATCCCCATCTACATCTTCTAAGTCTTGTAAGTCGACATTACCATTTTGCATCCTCATAAGGATTTCCACCATTTTTTGTTTTGCATCATCGTCTACCTCGTTTGAAGCTAGTTCATCATTAACACACTCTCTGTAAAAACTTTCGGAGCATTGCATATGTTTCTCTGATTTGTAGCAGTCAAGAGAGCAATAAAATACTTCGCATCGTGGACAGCAATATTTACTTTTATTTTTGTTGCACCTGTAAGTTTTAAAGTAACAATGTTAGTAGGATAGGTTGTTGTTGCTTCTACTTAAAGCAATATTAGGCCGTTTGGAAAATTTACATAATATAATTTTTCAGTCAACCAAATTCATATTGTAGTAAGCGCTTTATGTGTTTAAAAACAATACTCACAATCCACAAACTTCAGATTTTTTCGTGTGTTCACCGTCGGCTGACATTTTACGATTATGTTATTGTAAATGTATTTATTTACAATAATATTTTATTTCGGCTAAAAGCTAAAAGTTTTATTTAGGTTATCAAAACTGTCAAATTGTCAATTTTTTTTTATTAGTCCCGGTCGGAACAGGCTATGAACAGGCAAATCAAATTGTCAAAACTCAAAACCAAATTATGCTGTCAATGTCAAATTACTTTTTTAATAAAAAATAGGAGGGAAGTGTCTCACGTGCCGCTAGCGGTAGTTTAGCGATGCCCGCTAAAATACCGTTGTCGAAGCGTTGTCGGCACTTACTAAAGTAGTTATTCCATTACACTAAGTTTAGAAGTTCTAAATAGGATTCTAAAAAGAAGACAAATTAGAAGCTCCATAATTATTCCACTTGTCCTAATTTAGTAACTAAATCAGTTGGCCACGCCAACCCTTGGAATGAATCGGGGTGTCGCGTCATTTCGCGGCATCGTGGTATCGAAATAAAGTAACATGAATTCTAATATCATTGAAATAAGGATTCCAAATAGCTTGATAAAACAAGTTGTACCATGCCGGCTCTTAAAAAATGTTTAATTAACTGTATATGACAAAACGAAAAACAATCATAAACCTTCTGCGTCTAGGATGACACCTTTTTGATAAAATATGAAACATCCTGTTTCAAATACATAACGAAATCGAGTGTAAATGAAAAAGTACTCACTGCTCAGTGTCCGGCTGCGTCTTCTTGTATTTGCTTTTGCGGCCAGTTACAGACATACTTTATATCTTGTTTTAAACAATGCAGGCACAAATACACTACGATTAATTAATCTTATTAATTATTCCTTTTTTTCCAACAGCGACGACGTGGCTCCACTGACCATTATATTATAAGTCTATGCCACTGACTGTGATTGGTCAATTGAGGGGACATGTAACACTCAAGCACATAACTTCTGTTGCGAAGTTGGATATCAAACAAACATTGGACATATAACAAATAAGCACAGAATTTCCATTGCGGTGTCATGTATCAAATAATATTTAGAAGGTTTTTTTGTTGTTTTAAAAGCAAAAACTTGTAAGTCTTTCTTCGCCAACACGATCGAAATTTAAGTCTTAACAAAACTGCATTTAAAGTTGATTTTCCGAAATTTGGTCGATGTAACACACAAGCACTGAGACGACGATTTAAATTTTTCTAAAAATATTTTTCAAATTTTACGAAATTGCGCCATTCAGCAACGAATTTAGTGCATACTTTTTGTAGCCAACTTCATAATCTTAAAAATAATGTATAGGACAAACAAAATTAAATCTTATCTGTATTAAAATAAGTTAAAAAACTGCGTGAGGTCGAGTACAGTCAGGTGGCTCGATAACCAGCCGGTGCAGGTGGTACACAGAGGTATTTTTACGGGTGGCTCGATAAGGAGCCGGTGGGGTAAGAGGTTAAGTAGTTTTCGGCATTTTAACGCATAAATAACTCACTTTTCCAAGAAATATATCACGCACAATCGAGAACACACTTTGACAGATGATAATAATTATTATGACATCTCATGAGCATGAAGCATCTCATAAAGATTGTTGCCAGTTGAAGAAATTGTCGGGCTTTACAGTTTACATAATGTAAAACTGGCAAACTCATTCTGATATTGGCAACTCACTGAGGCCGCCACGATAAAAAGAAGAAGACGAAAAAAAGAAGAAGGAAAACTAATTGTCACTGTCAAAGTTTAAAATAAAAACATTCAAATTTCAAATTTAAATATTTGTTGTCAAAGGTTTTGATCAGAGGTTTATGTGGTTTTCATTTAAAAATCGGTGTATTTCTTAATATTTAATAATATAATAAACCTTATATATCCATAAGCAAACTATATCTTCATCAATATAATAAAAATACTCATAAAATGATATAAAAATGTCTGAGCCAGAAATAGTTGAGAATTTTTATGGAGTGTATTTATTGTACTGTATTAATCCTAAATATAAGGGTAAAACTTACATAGGCTACACAAGAGACCCGAACAGAAGAATTATGCAGCACAACAGAGGCACTTGGGCCGGTGGAGCTCATCGCACGAATAATAAGGGTCCATGGTTGGTAATCTTCTTTATTTCTACTGTCCATTCTTATCTTCTGTCCACACTTGTTTACACTCTTTATCAAAAATCATCCTTGACTATAAGTTCTTTATTTTCATGTGAGAAGAATTACTTTGTATTCAGACTTACCTACACACCTTGTATTCAGAAAAACATAATTATATTACTTAATCATAAAATTAAAAGTTCTATTTAATGTTATAATAAAAATGTTCTACTTGTTCTAGGAAAATGACACTGGTTGTTCATGGGTTTCCAAATAACATATCAGCACTGAGGGTAGGTAATTATTATTCTCTGTCTAATTGTTCAATAATTATTGATTGTGATGTCCAAAGTTATTGCACATACAATATACATGTAAGTAATTTACCAATATTGTAATTTTAGTTTGAATGGGCCTGGCAAAACCCTAATAAAACGACAAGACTTCAACATTTAGAGCTCAAGAAAATACCAAGAAAGGAGTCCGAATTCAAATTTAAGTTGAGAGTTTTGTCGGAGATGCTGAAAGTAGGTCCATGGTATCGGCTGCCACTGGTTGTTCGGTGGTTAGACAATGACTACTTTGAGGCTTTTCCTGTAAGTATTCAATATTAAAATGATTCTACTTGATCACAATATTAAAAGAATAAAATAATACACAAAATTATTTTTTTTTTCAGCCTGAAAGAATGCCACCTAATCACATGGTAATATGCCATGGTCCAGTCAAAAGTTTAAATACAAAGAAGTCCAAAGAAATACTGTCTCAATGTCCAGTAAATTGCCAATTATGTTTTAAAACTATAAACGAATCGGAGAAGCTTACTTGTATCAATGACAACTGTGATTTAAAAGCTCATATTACTTGCCTAGCTGATATATTTCTTACTCCTGAGGAGTTTGTTCCCATCGAAGGCACTTGTCCTCTATGTAATGTGAGATTAAAATGGGGAGATTTAATTCATAAAATGAATAAATATGAAGTTAAAGCATTAGAAGCAGTAGCTGAGTGTAGCGATGACGATATTATACTTACTCAAGATAAGGCATTTGTAGACAATGATTCTTGGTTCCTTAATTGTAATGAATTATGACAAAAATATATCCTATTTTTATTAATATTTTTGTTCTGTTTATTTTGCTATATTGATATCACAAAACAAGTTATAGATAACTTGTTTTGTTGTAAACATAAGACTACATTACTAAATTATATCGTGAATCTATACAGAAGTAATATCATCTACCAAACCACCAGTTGAAGATCTATTGTGTCTGCGATTCCCACAGTCGAGGTGTTAAACGCAGTCACTTAAAACAGCCAAGTAATAAGTAAAAAAAGGGTTTACTAATAATTAATTAGTTGGTCGCATGACGCATCAGTGACCACTTTTAATTTGCTCATTTAAATTTCATAATATGTTGTATGGTTGACTACATTAAATAGGTATGACGTATCAAATATTTGAATTGCTAATTATTTACAGCTTGTTTTTACAGTTACATCAATTTGGATAGTAATGGACAAACATTATTAATGGTTTTAATTTATTTTTTGCTCGTTCTTGATACTTTTACCAATAATTACGACGCGTAAAAAAGTGCGTAGACCCGCTCTACATATTCTCATGCGAGTCATCACGTCTCGGTCCGACGCTGCCACGGATAACCAATTTCGCTTTTACTTCATGTATGTATTTTCCTCTGATTATGATAATTTTTCTTAATTATCATTTATCTCATGAAATTGCTTCGCTCAGAAGTAATGGTTTCAAGTTACAACTCATACGATTAAAAGCATAGAGTAATCTAAATATTTATCTTATTAAATTAAGAAATTTAAAAAAACCCCCGCCAAAAAACTTTAAAAAGTAATGAAATAACATTTCCTGACTTTAAGTTTAAATCATTCCTAAGAGTAAAGTAATATTTTAGTCCATAATTGTTGTCAAGGTGTGTCGGGGGACCGCTAAGTAAACTACCACAACAGCGACTTTTGCATTTTGTATCGCCATAATAGTCGCTGATTCTCTCGATTCGGGTCGCTGTGAACAGACCCTTAATTTATATTGTTATGTGAAATCAAACATTACATTAGCGGTCCCCCGACACACCTTGACAACAATTATGGACTAAAATATTACTTTACTCTTAGGAATGATTTAAACTTAAAGTCAGGAAATGTTATTTCATTACTTTTTAAAGTTTTTTGGCGGGGGTTTTTTTAAATTTCTTAATTTAATTTTATTTTATGCTTTTTAAACTTGTGCAGAATAATTCCTATCAACTGGATCATATCCCAATGAATACCATCTATAAAATATGTCCTCTTGGATGAGGCCATCAATATGAGCCCAAACATGAAACCTCCACTTTAGGTTCATACGGAGCTTGGCTCCTATAGAATCCAGGTGATGCTGCAGCAGCAGCATGAAAATATTTACTGTTTATCTACGTCTTACTGGTTGTCGCAATTACAATGAGCCCAAACACGAAACCTCTGCTCTAAGTTGGTGAGGAGTTGGGTATCCTATTGATTACCAGGTGATGCTGCACCACCAGGTCAACTTTCCAATAATGTGTATATATTCATAAGTGTCTCGAACCAGGATGCAAAATATAAAACCCATCAAACGACTGCAAGTTGCTAATCGTCCTATCACGAACCAGATATACCGTGATATTTCAGCAATGAGCAGGCTGATGATGATGAACTATAGCTAAGAACACTCAGCGTCATGTCAGCTTTCAAACAAAAAAAACTAGATCAAAATCGGTCCACCCGTTTGGATGCTACGATGCCACAGACAGACAGACAGACAGACAGACAGACAGACAGACAGACAGACAGACAGACAGACAGACACGTCAAACTTATAACACCCCTCTTTTTGGTCGGGGGTTAAACACCCCTCTTTTTGGTCGGGGGTTAAAAAGCAGTAATAATTGAAGTACATAGTGCATTATAAACATTTTCAAACGAATGTTCAAAGTAAACTGTCCATATTTTCAGGGCTTGCGTTCTCTGGAGACACGACAGTCATTGCCACAATACAAGACATGAAGATGCACACACTCAAATATTTAAGGCCCGTATAAATAGTCAGTACTTAAGATGCGACCCGGTATCAAGACGCGGTTCGGCTCTGTGATTGGTCCAAATTTTGACAGCCAACCAATCGCAGAGCCTGAACCGTGTCGGTCTCAAGACCGAGATGCATCTTGAGTACTGACTATTTATACCGGCCTAAGTATGACGTCTTGAGATTGTCGAGTTACGAGTATAAGTGAGCGTTCGTCGTATATTAGATAATATATGTACTTTTTCCACAATATGTTATTTTACCTTGGTTTGAACGTTTATTACTGTATAGCGCGAAAGACGTTTTTGAGAATATTTACGTGACTTTTTACGTAAGTTTAGAACTCGAAAGCAGTAGTAGAGTCCTTAACACAAGTACCTAGATAAGATTGTTTACGTTTAGGTACGTTTCTTTAAAAGTATGGCTTCGTTTGCGTTTCGTCTAAGCTGGTATCTTTGTCTTTTTGGTTACTCAAAATGTTATGAACTATCAAATTCGTTAAGTTAAAATAAAAGAAATATAAATTATATATTCTTATTACATAATAATAGCTATATTTACAATAATATCAATACAATAAATAAATACAATAAAAAGATAATAACAAAAAGAATACACACAAGATTCAAGAATAATAATTGAACTACACTTAAATAAATTAAGTAGTTATTTAGCTAAGTAAATGCAATAATTTCATTTGGTATGGTTTTGTTAAGTAGGTACCTATATTGTACATTGAAATATGATACTAATTATTCGTGGCGCCCTAAAAATCCATAAACCTATAATTTAAATTTTTTGAATCCTCCCCTTTTCAAGTTTCAGTTGCGTCAATGCTCGTAATCAACGTCTACTAGTAGTACCTACTTATTTTAATTTGACCACATTTATTACCTATGATATAAATATCAATTAGATGTCACACTATAATAATAATTGCTTATTTTAAAGAAACAGCTTGCAACTGTGGTCTAAATTATTATTGTACTATTGAGGTAAATCAATTAACTTACTAAGTTTCGCTTTCAACCAAACAACAAGACATAATTTTAGAAGTACTAAAATACTCATTACTTACAATAACCCTCCTGGCAGTCGGGTAAAAAATATAATATGTTTTCTTCGTTTAGTTGAAAGCAGCGGTGTAGCTATCTTGATTTCAATGATTTCTCTTAAAAAAACTGTCCATAAAATATTGTTAGTCCTAAAACCTCCGGATAAATAGAGAATACACTGCACTTAGTATTCATCAAATAGGTCGTCATCATCATCATCGAAGTCATCATCGTCTTCAGCTCCGGGGGGTACGAAGGCACCATTCAGGAACTCACTCACGGGCTCAGAGAAGCCCAGGGCTTTAGCGAGACCGTACACCAGCCTCATCATCAGCAACCTCGTGAAATCCACCGGGGTAGTCTCCTTCCTTTGCAAAGTCAACTGCTTGTTTGTCGGATAATCCAGCTTCTGCCTCTTCATTTCACCCACGGTGATCACAAAAAAGAACAGCAATATCACCATGAACCGCCTCATGTTTGCCGCCTGAACGCACGTCAGATTTTGAATTTGGAGCGTTGTTTTTTTTACGTTTATTGCATAGTGTGCAAGGTTTGCTCGCGAACAGCCAACTAACGGAACTCCGCAGCACAAGTGAGGCGATAGAGAGTGGGCAGGGGTATGTCATTGTGCCAAGAGTATGGATAACTGCTCGCAAACGCATAATATAAACGATTTTTACAGTTACTTAACAAACAGGCGTGAAAACGACGTGCCCTGTGTAATGTGTGATGTGTTTACTTTGACACATAAACATCGATTACTTATAGAACGGAATATCTAAGTAGGTATTGTTACCGGATTAGTAAAAGTAGAGTTCGGAATCCTTAAAATAAGAGTGGATCTTTAAGTTTTATCGAAACGGAAAAATCAAACTCTATGATGTTATGAAACCTCGTTTTGTAGGATTTTGCGCTCTTGGTAGGACTGAACTCGTATCTAAGTTATTCATAACACAAAAGTAAAGGATTTTGATTCAAGTTACGTTGGCGAAACGATCAATATTACTCTACGGAACCCCTGTTTCCAATATTACTTAATACTTTATGATTCTGCAAATTAGTGATTATTGTTAAATTCTTTGGTTTTTGCGATCATTATAATTAACAGGCGGGTTTATCAGGGTTAAATTGTATGCTATTTAATATTATTTGAAAATTAAATAAGAAGTTGAAATTTCAACTTTTTATGCGAAATAGAAAGGGAAAGAATTAATGGAAAGCACTCTTACCGGACATTAAAATAAACACTAAAAGGCTGTACAAAATTTTAATAATATTATGCACACGTTCATAAAAATATCGCAAAGAAAGTAGATAAAATTAAATAGATACATATAGGTATCAAAGCAATGTTATTCGTTTTTATTACGTTTTTAAAAGAAATACATATTACACAGATAAGAATACGATTGCCACTATATTTGTACAGCAGTAGGCAGGTATATTATAATTTATAGCATGTATGTTTATTGATGTCATTGGCAATCAGACGAACAAGCAGCTACGGCGTTAGGGGGGCGACGCTAGGCGACCTAGCAGGGCGTCGCGCCGGATAAAAAGTGGCGCTGAAGGCAAATAAAATTCGGCACCCCTTTTATTATCACTAAGTACTAGAAGCCTAGAAACCTGGGGGCCGAAGAAATTTCGCCCAGGGCGCTGGTAGTGCTAAAACCGGCCTTACGAACAACCCCACATAGGTTAGGTTCACACGGCACAGTCCTGCACGTTTCTTGCACGTTTTTTGCAGTAAGTATACGTCATAGTGGCGCATACGATGTATAATCGTGCAGTACTCGACGTCTGAATGGTTCTGTAACATTGTATTTATTCGTGCAGGAAACGTGCAGGATTGTGCCGTGTGAACTTAACCTTACACGTTCGCAATCGCTTTGCTCATAGGCCAACGTGGAGAGAACTCATAAGGCATCAAGTGAAAATTCAATTGCAATTGAACTTCAAAGTGATATAGCAATCAATAGGAAAGTGTCAGTAATGATGCGGCCTTGATTCGCCGTTTGTGGGTTAATCGACTGTCGCCGGAATAGGCTGTGCGGTACTGTTATAGTTGAGGGTTAAGTGCGTCCGCGCGAATAAGTGGTTTGGTCAACACACCGCGAATTCAGAAGCAATTGTGTATAACAGTTTATTTAAATAGCGCCGCGACCGCGTCGATATTTACATCCCTTATAGAGCCGTAGTCCGATAATAGACCCTTAGCTCGTTAATAAGGCCTTAGCCCTCAATTAATATATAGAGCCTTAGATCTCTAACAGAGCCATTGCCCGCTAATAGACTCGGTAGTAGAGCCTTAGTTCTCTAACAGAGCCTTAGCTCTCTAACAGGGCATTAGACCGCTAATAGAGGCCTCTCTAACAGTATAGCCATGCGGCTAAATTTATTCACCTGAAACGTACACAGCGTGGATCTATTTCTTAAAAATAAACACTAGGAGCATATTAATTTATTATTATTTATGGTATCACTCTCCCTGAAACTACTAAAAACTACCTGAAAAGTGAAAACACTACCAATCTCCCTGAAACGCAGACTCGTCGACATGTGTATTCTGCCCGTCCTAACCTACGGCGCACAGACCTGGTCATTGACTGAGTCGCAACGGTTCCATTTCGGGGCGTGCCAAAGAGCGATGGAGCGCAGCTAATTGGGAATAAGATTGATAGATAGAATAAGAAATAGCACGCTAGCACGCTGCGCTCCAAAACTGGTATAAGGGACATAGGCAGAAAGGCTGCCAAACTAAAATGGGATTGGGCGGGACATGTTAGTCGCATGCATCCTGACCGCTGGGCAAAGATCACTACTGACTGGGCACCGGATGATGGACGACGCCGCCGTGGCCGACCTCGAAAAAGATGGCGCGATGAACTTGACACATACAAGCCAGGCTGGCCGACGATGGCGTTAGATCGGGATGAATGGAAGGACTTGGGGGAGGCCTTTGCCCAGCAGTGGGACAGCATAGGCTCTTAAAAAAATGGTATCCTTAAGAATAATTCAAATCAAGATTTTGCTTCTATGTTTTATACCGTCTTCTCAATGGTATAAAATCATTTTACCGTTATTATATTTACCTACAATATTATTCTCTAACAATGGGTTCGTTAAAGAATATAGCGGAAAAGTATATCTTATAAATAGAAAGGATTACATTTCTTGTTGTCAAAAAAGGCGCGAACTATCATGTTCTGCATATAAACCTCGTATCAGACTGAATTCGGCTTGTGCCAGTTCGATTCCCGTTTTGGTAAGGCAGGTGAAAGTTAGGAGAAATGGAACGTGACATTTTGAATTTCGATTTTTTATAAGTGATAGATCATGTATGGCCTTGAATTTTTTTTTTAACCGTTAATGAATATAACGGCGAATGAAATGGTTATGCCATAACTATTTTTAAAATAAGAGTAACTTTTGTAAAAGTTCGTTAAAAAGGTAGGTACTACTATAGTCATGGTATAGTATGTCAAAAAAGAGATGAAATAATAGAGTCTCTACTTGTATCCAGTCTGGCCTCTTAAGGCCACACTGTATCCGGTAACTATAAAAGCTTTTGATACTTTATATTAAATGCAATTTAAAAAACACGTTGTGAATATTATAATTATTTATGAATAATTATTTTATTATGTAGTTAACAAAATTTTAAATAATTATTATGATGTAGTTATCGTGTGTTTAATTCACGATATTACTACAATTTCATAAAATGATTTCTAATTGGGTAACTATATTATAGTTAAGTGATTTAAGCTAGATGACTTGTAAGTTGTCGAATATCTATTGGTTCAAAATAAATTATTCTAGTTCTGATTATATTTAAAAAATTAAATTAACGACTTTTCATGCATGCGTAAGACATAATTAGAATATTTTAGATATCCCTTGTCATGTCAAAAGTACTAACTATAAAGATATAATAAAAGATAAATTATAATAATTATACTTCGTGATTATTTTTGACCATTTTGACATTTCAGTTTACTTTGGAACCTTGGAACGATTTACTTTTTCTTCTATTAATAATACATACATAATCTGTATATGTATATAAAACTCAAAGGTGACTGACTGACGTGGTGATCTATCAACGCACAGCCCAAACCACTGGATGGATCGGGTTGAAATTTGGCACGCAGGTAGATGTTATGACGTAGGCATCCGCTAAGAAAGGATTTTCATAAATTTCAACCCCAAGGGGTTAAAATGGGGGATGAAAGTTTGTATATACTTCTTAACGCGAGCGAAGCCGCGGGCAAAAGCTCGTAGTATCCAAGTTTTCAAATCTCTGCGCACAATGCACATTTTTGCAAGTCGATTAAAAGTACTATTGATTCGATATTCAAAATTCAAATGCCACCGCCTGGAGGTAGAGACGCGGTTTTTGTAATAAAGCTTTATTATAAATAACACATTGTGTTACACAACGGACCGACTGCAAAAAAGTAAAAGTTAAAATAGTTTTTTAATCATTTATGTTTTATTGTAGTCATTAAGTACGTAGTTAAAAGTATGTGTTCATTTGGAATACTAAAGGAATACTGTATCCACTCCTCGCACTTGAAATAAAATACTTTTCCATTTTTAGGGTTCCGTACCCAAAGGGTAAAAACGGGACCCTATTACTAAGACTTCGTTGTCTGTCCGTCTGTCCGTCTGTCTGTCTGTCTGTCTGTCTCCAGGCTGTAACTCAAGTCAACTCCGGCCCCTTTGCGTACGGAAACCTAAAAACGATCTTTAAAGATACGTAAACATCATTATTACTTTTTTGTTAAACTATAATATACGACGCGAATGAGCATAAGCTATAATTTTTATTCTAACTCTACAGGAAAAACCAGTATCAGATAAGCATCTCTATGTCTCATGTGTAGAGTCAGTTAGAAACATGCTGCGGCTTCTGGCAGTCTGTTGTACCCTATACGTGAGTATTGCATAATATTACTACATTGTTTATTACAATCATTACCAAATAATAATAGATAAAATAAATTTAATAACCTAATTTGTTACATTACGAAAATTTTCAAGACAAAACGCTACCATATTTTTTTGTCATTTAACTAGATTGTAACAAAACAAATTGATAAATGATAATACTTTAGGATGTGAAAGAGTCCCCTGTATAGAGATGTGAATATGTATGTGAAAGTAGCAGCGCTGAAATTGTACCTTTTTAAACTTTTGTATGGTAAAATTTATGATGCTGGGGGAATTTAATCACTAAAACACTTACACAGTGAATTCTGTACAGGAAACTCATATATACCCAATATATAAAACTGTAGTGTCACAGTGTTTGTTGTTAAACTTCTCCGAAACGATTGATTTTAATGAAATTTTTAACCGACTTCCAAAAACGAGGAGGTTATACGTTCGTCTGTGGATATTTTTTTTTTTTTTTTTTTATGTATGTTCAACGATTACTCCGCCGTTTATGAACCGATTTTCAAAATTTTTCTTTTGTTATAATAGGTTTCACTCCAATTTGGTCCCATTTTGACAAAAGTGGTGATCTGATGATGGGATCCATGAGTAATCGAGGGAACTCCTCAAAATTCAAATGGAAACATATGTTTTTTTTGGTTTCATATGAAGTATTCCAGGCATATGTTACCAAAAAGTAAGATTTTGCACCAGGATTTACTATGGTTCGAAGGTGGTGAACAGAACTCCTTACTCCTTATAGATACATGTTTGGGGGTTTCGGCGTTGTCTTAAGAACTGAAAGCATATACTACTATGCAAATTTAATTAATCATCATCATCATCATCACCACCGTTCCACCATACATCCGTGAGTAATCGAGGGAACTCCTCCAAATTTATATGGAAACTTATAATGATTTCGATTTTATGAGAAGTATCCTAAGCATATGCTACCAAAAAGCAATGTTCAGGAAAGTGGTGACCTGATGATGGGATCCATGAGTAATCGAGGGAACTCCTCAAAATTCAAATGGAAACCTATGTTTTTTTGGTTTCATATGAAGTATTCCAGGCATATGTTAACAAAACTAAAAAGTAAGATTTTGCACCAGGATATACCATGGTTCGAAGTTGGTGAACAGAACTCCTTACTCCTTATAGATACATGTTTGGGGTTTCGGCGTTGTCTTAAGAACTGAAAGCATATACTACTATGCAAATTTAATTTATCATCATCATCATCACCACCATTCCAACATACATCCGTGAGTAATTGAGGGAACTCCTCCAAATTTATATGGATTTCGATTTTATGAGAAGTATCCTAAGCATGTGCTATCAAAAAGCAAGTATGGGGGTTTCGGAGTTGGTTTAAGAACTGAAAGCATATTATGCTACTATGCAAGTTACATTCATCATCATCATCATCACTACTACCGGTCACCACACCATGAATTATCTAATTATGACCCTATTATTGTTACTTTTAATCGTCTTTAAGAACAAAGCCCGAATTTGTCGAACGATTTAAAAAATTATAATGTTGTTTCAATGTAAATGACTCAACCTTGGTGTTTAGGTTACCAAGTTAGCAATTTGATCATAAGATCTATGAGGTATTATTCTTAAAATTTATAAGGACGATTTTAGTTATATTATTTGAGCATCCATACTAATATTATAAATGCGAAAGTGTGTCTGTCTGTCTGTCTATCAGTCTGTCTGTTTGTTACCTCTTCACGCTCGAACCGCTGAACCGATTTTGCTGAAATTTGGCATGGAGATACTTTGAGTCCCGAGAAAGGACATAGGATAGTTTTTATCCCGGAAAAATTTAAAGTTTCCGCGCGATAAACGAATTTTGGCGCAACTAAGTTGCGGGCGTCATCTAGTAATGTTGAGTTGTTTTCATGAGTGATGAGTGTAATGATAGAAAGAAAGTCACTGAACAGAACTTTAGAGCCTTTAAAGACAGGCGTATGAACATTAATTTTATCATTGCTTGATTAACGCCAAGCAATAAGCATATACGTACATTAGGTACACAGTGGTATATGCTTGGAGTTGCTTAAGCAATTCTGAAGTAGTGACATCAGACAATGAGTTCTCATAATATCATGAAAGTGTATCCTGGATCCAAAGTCACTAAGCATAACACATTAGTCTGTGCAGAAAACCAGCTTATAAATCACTTAAAAGAGTGAAATTATTATTTTTAACAAAAAATTTAAACCGACTTCCAGGGTAAAAACAATAATAATTTGTAATGAACAAAAAAGTGTTAAATAATTCTTACTCTTTAAAGTGCCTTATGCATAATTCTCCTAAACCTCAACTATTTCTGTGCACAATCTACATTATTTTGAAGTCGGTACCAGTCTTAAATATTAAAAATATTTTGTCATAGAACTCAGCATTCTTATCTGGTACCGTCTTCAAAGTAATGTAGATTGTGTACAGAAATAGTTGAGGTTTAGGAGAATTATGCATAAGGCACTTTAAAGAGTAAGAATTATTTAACACTTTTTTGTTCATTACAAATTATTATTGTTTTTACCCTGGAAGTCGGTTTTAATTTTTTGTTAATGTTCTTATCGGGTAGATACATAATAATATGCGAAAACAACTCTAAATAACGTCCAGCGGATCAGCTAGTAATGTATAATAATATAACTTTTTAAATCTATATTTACTTATCAATTGAAGAAGGTAGTGGATGAAGCAGGGTAAGTAACTGTTAAAAATTGCAGTTTTCTTGCCTAAATGGAGGCTTTAGGACCGAGAAAATGATTTGAAGTTAACTAAAACCGTGGATATTAGCCAGATAATGAAGTAGATAAGGTGACAAGGTTTGTTCAAAGTTAAAGGGCAGAAATAATTAATTACCTTTATGTTATAAAATGTTAGTTATCTGGTTCTTTCACTCACATCTTTAATTGATGATTACGCTAGGTATAATATAATATGCCGATCAAGCAAAGAATAGGTACCTATAACATGTCTTACCTGTACTAACTGTTTTTAGATCTAAAAATAGATTTTTCTCAGATGATTTCATAAAACTAGAAATGCTTTGTTGTTTAATGTTTTAACGATTTCCGTCGCTCATTATACATATTTTGTAGCCAATTCATGTGAGAACCTTCATACCAATATATTTTAATTTTTGTATAGAGGAAAAAGAAAGAGAGAAAGAGTATCACTTAATAGACCTGGACAGATACATTTTAGTTATTTTATATCACCTTATTTATTTATTTGAAATAAATAAATAAAATATAGATAAATACATAAACTTCGTAGCTCCATACATTGCTGTTGAAAAGACATCAACGCGCTACGAGTGTTGAAATATTAAGTAACCCAAAACTCCGAAATAAATTTTTTTCTTATAATTTTCCTACTTATTAAATAAATAAATAAAGCCTTTATTGATTCCTTAAAAGATTAATTAAATTACAATACAATATTTCCTACTTATTACTAATTTAATATTATTTATTACGATACAAATAACAATATAAAAATCATTGTAATGTCCCATTACAATGATTTTTATGTTGTAATTTGGTTCCCATTTTTGTTTAAATAAGTTTACAATTTAATGTGTAGGTACTCATTTAATACCAGGTTAAAATAACAAATGCAGTATTTATTCCCAAGAAACTATTTATACGTTGTAAATACTCTACTTACAATGTTCAATGATAATTACGATTTAACCGACAAGGAAGTATTTATACACACTCATTGTTATTTAAAACAAATAAACTATTATTATTATTATTAGGCAAATAAACTATTATTATTATTATTAAAAAGTGGAATCTTTCAATGAATGAGTTCAAAATTACCAGTACAAAAAAAATTACTGCTTTGCAACAGGCGATTTCTAGTCTTATTACACAAAAATGATTTGAAATAACCCAACCAAATAACATAGGTCATCTGAATACGAAATATCTCTGTTAATATAATATTTAGATCAATGTGAATCGAAACTTAGGCTCTGTTTAACCACTGCCGTGCCGGATAGGCTATCCACAACTTATCTGGCTTATATCGTGAAACAGCCCCATAGTATACTTAAGGCCTGTTTTACCACTTCCTGATAAAGTGCCAGAAAGACTATCCACTACTTATCTAACAGATACTGCATACATCTGTTAGATAGAGAGTCACATGCCTATCCAGCACTTATCAGGGAGAGGTGAAACAGGTTATTAGTAATAAAAGTAATGACGACTAGATGATGTTGTTGGTCCAGGTGGCGCTGGCTGCGCAGGCGCCGGTGGTGCAGCTGAACGATGGCAACAAGATGCCGGTGCTGGCCCTCGGCACTGGACGAGGGACCGCCCCACCGGTAAGTGTCTCCATGATAATGCAAGTTTTTTTTTATAAAATAAAGGGGCAAACGAGCAACCGGGTCAACTGAGGGTAAGGAACTACTGTCGCCCATGGACACTCGCAACATTAGAAAAGCTCCAGGTGCGTTGCCGGCCTAAAAGGTGTCACAAAACACAGTTGTAAAGAATTAAAGGGTGCATATTTCCCTTGTATAGTGGTCACTAGGAAAGTAGCAGATGAATAAAGCTCTACCTATTACTTCTGTGTGCGTTTATTCCCTTGTTCTCAATCAGGACTGGGATGGACTGTAAAAATTAGAAATACAGGACCGACATATTGTAATCTTTATAAAGGTCCTATCAATAAAATATAATAAAAAAATTAAATAAGTGTCTTGGCTTCATGACCTTATTGTAATTCATAATATCAAAATAATGTTTTTGCTCCAAAGCTAGTATGGATATTTGATACCGAAACCAACTAACATTTGATATTTCAATACCTAACTATTGCAACATTCGAAAACAAACAGGACAGACAAGATAAAAAACCATTGCACAAGAATAACTTAAGTCTTATGGATAATAATTATTCTAGTGATATATGGATGGAATTCAATGTCGTTATTCTTTCAGACATAATATTGTGGCTAACTAGGTGTTGATTTGATTCAAAACGCGATGTGGTATTATAGGTTGATAGGTTCTTATGAATTACGAAAGAAAACTTTACAGCGCAAAGCCATATTTTATAATATAAAAGGCATGTTACTATTACGGGTACATTAATATATTAAATAATATTGTGTAGTTAATAATCGTTATTTTCGTACTTAATAATGCAGGTTTTATTCGGATAATCGTTTGATCCTTATCGTTTTTCTTTCCAAAATCCCTTGCCTAGTCTTGGAATAGTTTGTAGCCACTGCCAAGAAACCCTTTAAAATATATATTAAAGACTAACTCGATTAAAGTTTAAAATTAGTTATTTATTTGGCGATGTAGGAATGTGTTCTTGTTCATGACTTAGGTACAAACTAATTCTGAGAAGAATACTAATGGCAAAGAGTGCGAAGAACTATTGGCCTTGATAACTCGTTCTTGGTCAAATATATCTATTTGTTTAGGCTGTAGCAACACTAATAAGTTTTCCAATAAAAATATTTCAGGTGATTTTCTTTGATGATAATAATATCCGAAAATAATTTAAATTACTGAAACATTCGTCTTGCATAATATTTTACTTTCTTTTCCTTCAAAGGCACAATTTTAGATCCTACGTACTGAAGCTTCTCTGCGAATATGTATTATTATTTGTGTCTACTACGCAATCATTAAAAACACATATCTCTCTCATAAATCATATCTAACAAACATGTCACTGTATATTTTATAGAGCTTAATATGTCAAGAACTAATGTGGGAAAACATAGACCACAAAAACATAATACCTATTACCTATCTGGTATCGCATCGACTTGAAGCAAAAAGTAAAACGTGATATCTTTAAATAAGAAATCAAGACTTATAAGGTAAATGTGCCTTATAAAGTCACATCTATTTCTGATTGTGTTAGATATTGTACGTCTTTATTATTAAACAAAGCTAGGATTTTTATACAAGTTACTTTAATGGTTACTCGCAAGTCGCAGTATAGTTGCGTTACAATGCCTGATCTTGCCAAAGATATTTTTTGCTTTGACCAGCCTAGCACAGCTGTAACTCTCTTCACTTGAACTTTGTCACTCTACTTCTATTCTAAATCTTTGGATTTTCAAATGTAGTCGCGCTAAAACTCGAAACCGGCTGAACGGTTGGGGCTGATTTTAGTCTTAAAATATCCGTAGAAGTCCAGGGAAGGTTTTAAAGTGACACGAAGTTCACCGGGACAGCTAGTCTTATCTTATAATATATAAAATTGAATTTTCAAATGTGTTAGTCGCGCTAAAACTCGAAACCGGCTGAACGGATTGGGCTGATTATAATCTTAAAATATTTGTAGAAGTTCAGGGAAGGTTTGAAGTGACACAAAGTTCACCGGGACAGCTAGTACATACTATAATTTTGGGCAAAACCACCGCTTTATTGTGAAAATCATGACACGAAGCACAAAATTCTTCGTAATCATCACGACTCAGCATTTCCGAAAGACTTTTCTTTAATTGTGAAAGAATTTAAATTACATTTAATTTAATTTGAATTTGTATCACATGTATGTCGTATTATAGGCATTTTATTTTTCAGTCCGCCTCCGTCGACGAGGTCCGTCAAGCAGTCTTCTGGGCTATAGAAGCTGGGTACCGCCACATTGATACGGCGGCTGTATACCACGACGAGGAGCAGGTCGGCCAGGGCATCGCTGAGGCCATAGACAAGGGGCTCGTCACTAGAGAAGACCTGTTTGTTACTACTAAGGTGAGTAAAAATGTCTAAAATAAGGAGTAACATGAAGAGAAGTTTGTTTATCCTTTTATTGTAACGACGAACTACCTATAAGGAATGGGCATAATGTCTTTTTTTATAGAAGAGAGAGAGATTCTAGAGCATGGGTGGATTCACAAACTATAAAGAATGCTGACGCATGGCGGATTGTCGGATTCGGACTAAGGAGTATTGTTAATACCTTTGTCTTGCGTAAGTGATACTGGGTCAGTAGCAGCGTTAAGGGGGGCGACGCTGGGCGACCACCCAGGGCGCCGAATAAAGAGAGGTGCCGTGCCGAAGGCAGACAAAAAAGGGCGCCACAGGCACCTCTTTTATTACTACGAACCGCTGGTCAACAAAGCAGGCAGTCTAATAGTATATAGTTAATATAGATTATAGGTATATGGACACTTCAAAGTTATCTCACAGCTTTAAAATATTCAACCCAAAAAGATAGTTTTACAATTCTTTAATAAGTTCATTCACTTGTGATGTTAGCTCAATTCCATTTGTATCACAGTTGGGGAATAGTGACCACCGCCAGGAGCAGGTGGTGCCCGCTCTCCGCAAGTCTCTGGAGCAACTCGGCCTGGCCTATGTAGACCTCTACCTGATACACTTCCCTGCAGCTGTGAGGGTAAGTATTGAGTAGTTCTATAGACCTACATACAGCTTGAACCACTGAAATAATTATATACTTAGTAGTAACGCTGAAAGAGTATTTTTCTGTAATTTGTATGACAAGCGCTAAAAATGAGGAACTTTTGTATAGGCAAAGTCATTAAGAAAAACTCTTTCAGCGCTGCTATTTTCACAGTACACCCTATAAAGGACTCACACACACTCTAAAGTATAATCACTTTGTTTTGCATAAAATTAAGCCATTTTCAAATGAACTGTGTTTTTGACGCGTATGCCTTGCCTATAATTATGTTGGTGTTTCAATATTTTCTTCAGGATGACGACACCCCCGAAGACATCGACTTCGTGGAGACCTGGAGGGGGATGATGGAGGCGAAGAAGCTCGGCCTGGCCAGGTCCATCGGCGTCTCCAACTTCAACAGCTCCCAGGTCGACCGACTCATGAGCATGGAGATACCGCCAGCGGTTAATGAGATTGAGGTAAAACATTGGTATCATTTTCCCGGTCCTTATATTAAACCTCCATTCATGCAAAAAAACTGCATTTTTTATGTTACTTACCTGCTTTACCTACTAACGTCTTCAATAATTATATAAGAGATATATATTTAGTTATGTAAGGTATAATATACTATACCTTACATAACTTAATATTCTTCTTTTAAATGAATGAAACGTTATTGGATGAAGCAATTAAGTAACAGTAAAAAAAATCCGTTTTATATGGTAGCTCTACATAGGGTTGCCAAATATACTGTTTTGAACAGTATTATACTGTTTTTCACTCAATTATACTTTTTACTTTTGAACAAAAAAAAAGTATACAAAATACTGTTTTCAGCATCAACTGAGTTTCTGAACGAATCTATCAGTGTCAAATATTCAAGACTGTCACTCACTGACGTCTGACAGACATGTCACATGCGACTCATGCGAGTGTGTAGTGTGTACAGTTCGACAAGGCTTTTTATGAACGTGGGTGACATTGACGGGAGCGCTGCTGGTAAAGAAGAACTGTCAAACACATGTCAAAAATGACGTTTTTGTATGATAGAAGCGTTTAGTTCCTTTTCTCGCCACGTTCATAATATAAAGCCTTGTCGAACTGTACGCCATACGTTCTCAGATCTACATAAAATATACCTTAATCTGTAATTTTCTCATATCTACTTTCTGTTCCCGCCACTTCAGCATTTACTGAAAGAGTTTTTTCAGTAATGAATTCTAAGTGGCGGGATGATAGAAATAAAGCATCTATCAATTTAATAAAAAATGAGCTCCACATTTATTTTAATTTCAGTTTTAATTGTGATGAGGCGTATGAAAATTTTAAAAAAGATAGTAAATTAGTAAGTTGTGCGAGAAGCTCTAAAAATATGTATTTAAAACAATAAATAAATAAACTACTGTTCGTTTTTCTAAAATACTGTTCAAAAATCTTCATAGACCTGAATATACTTTATTTCTTGTAAAAAAAGTTGGCAACCCTAGCTCTACATAACAGGCCACGCCATTGAGCACCACGCCTGAAAATCGTCCGCCACCGAACCTTTACGTCAAACAATACATTTTATAATAAAGAAGGAAAGTAGAATAGTTAGTAGAACTCCAACCAATATCTGAATATCGGCCGCTGGAAACCCAATACCTACACCAATATCACTTATGACTGTTTCTTACAGGTGAACCCCACCATGACACAAGAACCCCTGGTACGGCACTGCCACAACCTGGGCGTTAGGGTGATGGCATACAGCCCCCTCGGGTTCGTGGTGTCGCGCCGCAGCAGCAAAGCACCGCCGCCGCAGGCCGATGACCCCGTGTTGGTGGCCCTGGCCAAGAAGTACAATAAGAGCGTACCGCAGATTGTCCTCCGATACTTGGTAAGGTTTTTTTTATTTTATAAAAGGAGCAAATGAACATGGGTCACCTGATGGAAAGCAACTACCGTCGCCCATGGACACTCGCAACATTACAAGAGCTACAAGTTCGTTGCCGGCCGTGTGCGTGGAAAGTGCGTTGCGTGTGGAAAGTAGATGAGGATAGAAATGAAAGAGAAAGAGAATTGAATTGAGCTTTGCATATTTTAAAAAAACAGTGGTACTCAACCTCTTTTTAACCGGGCCACAAACGCATCTCTATCTTGGTGTCGCGGGCTATAACCGATTTTTTTAAATAAATAATGTTCTTTTAAATTAGCGATTAATTTGTGAAATTATTTTTAACGGCACGGCAACTGTTGTGGTCACTCGGGTTGTGTTTTTTCGTTACGGAATTTCTTGACTCTAAAAAGCTATGCAGTAAAAGAACACTCGTTGCAAGAAAAAATTCAACAATAAACATTGTTTTTCAGGTGGACCGCAATCTGATCCCTATCCCCAAGTCCACGAACAAGGACAGGATCATCGCCAACATCGACATCTTCGACTTCAGCCTCACTGAGGACGAGATTAACACCATGAATGCTTTCAACAAGAACGTCAGAGTGATCGACTTCCACGGCTGGGAGGAGTACCCTCACTTCCCGTTCAATCATCTGGAGGAATAAGGATGTTCCTTAATGTTTCTGAATAAATATTTTACGGGAAAATATTGAAGTTTTTATGTGGATGTTGGGTTAGAGACAGGGGCGCCGACTCCGTGGGTGCTCGGGTGCTCCAGCACCCACGAGATGTAAGTTAGTGTTTGCGGAGCACCCACGATTATATCTAAAATAATTGTCTTTCTCATCTTTTAACTATATTGTGTAGGTACCTAAATAATATACGTAATACGCGCGCCTAAAAACAAACCAAGCCGCTCTCACGCATGCCGGTTATTGAGATACAGCCTGGAGATAGACAGACAGACAGACGGACAGACATCGAAGATTTAGTAATAGGGTCCCGTTTTTACCCTTTGGGTACGGAACTCTAAAAAACTGGAGCACCCACAAGAATTTTAAAAACTCGGCGCCCCTGGTTAGGGCGATGCCACACTTCCTTGCATTTGTATGCTTTGTGCTAGTTAACCGCGCGGTTCTCGCTGTGTCTGAACAAGCACTTGATCTGCGTTGCGTTGACGCGCGATTTAATATAATACCGTGAAACAAGAGCTTGCTTTGCGTTGCAAATGTGGCATCACTCTTATTGATTTTTTGTAGAATTTTATAGAATTGGAATTGTAATAAAAAATCATCTTAAATATTTGATAAACTTATATTTATTTAAAAAGTATACTAGGTACTTGTACATATCGATATGGGCAGAAAAGCTCTGGGTAGCAACTCAAAAGCCAGTCATAAGAATGTCCTAAACCGGACTTTACAACGGAACTTAAAACTTTTGCTCTCAAATACTTTCCCTTTTAAAAGAACAAGTTTTTTGTTAATGTAAGGAACTGTTGCATTTATACAATCCTTTCCAATGCAAATTGTGCCTTGTATTAGCTTGTATTGTATAAATGTATTGTAATTGTATAAATGTTTGTGCAGTGCGAAAATACGTTACGTGTATGTTCACACCGAAAATTACAAAAAGAGTCGTCTCGTCGCGTTTTATTTCGTTTCGATGTTACCAGATCCTATGAACCAACATAAAATACGTTTTATATGCATTTCTGCCCTTTAACATTAACTAAAACTTATATAATAATTGAGCTGTAAGTTGACGTTAAATATTTATCACAAGATGCTCTGCTTAAAATATTATAGCTATTACGGATTCACAAATATTATCTTAAAAACTGCTTTAAAACAGATCAATATTGCTATTCATAACATTTAGGCGGTAAAAGCTTTTCCTTGCTAAATTGTAAATTAATTGGTTACCAAAATAATATAAGAAGTTTTCGAAAGTCAAAACTTTGAGGCGAGGGTGTTCCCTCGAATTTTATTTAATTCGTCTTTTATTTAAGTTTATTAACTTCGTGAAACATTTTTCTATGCATCTCGTTCGATGTGCAGCTACGCCTTTATCACAACGCATTTCGGTATTTCCCATAAGACGATATTATGTTTGCTCATATTCAATTTAACCGGTTTAAAATATAACAAAAAATTTTGAATTTCCATAGCTATTTGGTTCAAGAAGTGTAAAAGCTAAGGGCTCTATAACAGAACCTTATAATTATTATCATACCCACAACTATCACATAAACTCGAGGTAAGCTATCAATCTATAGTTAGCTGTCGGAAAGAGCCGTCGATGCCCAATAGCTCATCAAAGTTAGTGGGCTTCCCCGGCCGCAGGGCTTCGTTGGCGATCAGCTTGTCCTGCGCGGCGAACCAATCCCGGTACTCCGCTAGCTTCTGGGTCCATTTTTCTGTGAAGGATAGGTTGTGGTTATCGTTTGAAACATTATGATTAGTATACAAATTCAAAAAGTTTGTGATGTTTTGAGGAAATATGATTTTTATTCAATTTACGGAAAACACTAAATTGTAGAAGGATTTCTAAGCTCGCCAGGCTTTCTTCCGAGTTTTGTCGACTTGACCCGTCAACTCAGAGCGATGCTTAGTGCTCCATTGCGTCGCTTTGCGTTGCGTCATCATTGATCAATGATCATACATAATGTTTTGACTAAAATTCGAGGGTAAATGCAACGCAATAGAGTTGTGACACAACGCGATTCACATTCTATTCAGCAAAGCTAATTAAGTCATCAGGCCAAGACCTTTTCTTTATCGATTCTATAAAGAATCGCCGATCAAAATGTAAATGAAATTTAATACGACGTTGACGTTCGACTCGTCTAATGTTAATTCCACCCATTTTGACCGGCAATTTTATAAAGAAAATGTCTTGGCTACATGCTCATTGCTCTGTTATAGTACCTTGAAGTGCGTCCATGGTGCCGCACTGTCCGCCGTACTCCTCCGGTAGCATCTCCTGAGGCACGTACTTGTAAAGGTCCTTTACCTCCTTGTGGATGAATATCTGGAAAAAGGGAATATATTCCTATCTATATTAAGTAACTTAGTAGGTACGCGATTAGATGACGTGATGTATTACGAAATCCATCGATCGGAGATTCTCGGAAATGCCATTGTACCTATTCTATATAATATTGCTGTCGCGATCACCGGTGCTCGTACGGGGCTTGATGGTTAATTTGAATTTGAATCTGCTATCTATCCGTTGTTTGGTCATATTTTGTGAAAAAGCGATGGAGAAAAAGACCAACCTTAATTGAATGAAGGAAAGACGATTTATGAAACATAATACTCCGCTTCTAAAACAGAATAAAGCGGATAGAAAATGGAAATTGGAATTTGGAATGAGATTATCGATCCTAAGATTAGAGAAAGAAAACTATGCCAGCTATAGCTCTGAAGGAAATTAAATGGAAAAAAAACAGGACGATGTTTTAGCTTGTGAAATATAAACTGTTAGGAAATTTAAATAAATACCCTCTTAAAAAGCGGGCAATGGACCTACTCTTCTAATGTTGCGTGTCCACGAGCGACGGTAGTAGCTTTCCTTTAGGTGACCAATCTACTCGTTCGCCCCCTTATTTTGTTAAAAAACTTACGCGTTTCCTGATCTTCTCCTTGAGGTATGGTTTGACGAAGTTGACGAGTCTCTCCACGATCGGCGAGGTGTTGATGACGTGGACCTCCTTCAGTTTCACGGGGTACGCTTCCTGAAAACGTTAAGAATACCAATAATAATGTAACATTGTTAATATAAAATATTATGTCTTTCTGAAAACGAAGAAAGTTACAGTTTAAAGATTTTCTTGTCTTAATTATTATTGTTTCATAACGTCGCAATCGCATCTGCCCTAGTAGACAATTGGCATAAGAGATTATCGTAAACGCTAACGCTAACGCCACAAAATGTATGGGATTGACTTATGTCATCGCTTCGCTAGCGAATACTAATGTCAAATCCCATACATTTTGTGGCGTTAGCGTTAGCGTTTACGATAAGCGCTTGCCGGCTAGGCCCTCTGATTTTCAGAAATGTCTCATTCAGAGGCCTCAAAAGAACTTCAAGATAAAATTCTCGTGCCTCTATAATTATCTCGTACCTTGATTCTTGCTTTTTCGTGTATCAACCGAGTCAACTTCTGTGGTATGAAAATTGGACTTATTTTACAATCGCAAAGGGTTTGCTTATTCTAAGATACTGACAGATGTATATCCCAAGTCAAATTCTCAGCAGCTGTTACTTTGCCTTTAAACAGGCTGGTCAATATCACAATAACTAAATAGATACACTTTTATCATCATCACAATCATCAGCCCACCTGAACACAGATCATGAACTTCTTGATGGCAGTGGGAGACAAACGGCCGAGCAGACTGGGTCCGAGCATGGTGCCGTCCAGCACGTAGATGTCTCCCGCCACCCCCTCCCTCTCCTCTATCAGGCGGACGTCACCAATCATCAGCGCCAGCTTCAGGGTGTCATTGATCTGCTGCGCCGTCATGGAAGGTGCGAGACCTGGGAAAGAGAGAATGTTAGGTATAAAATATAGAATTAACAGTCGCAGTCACAGAGAATAATCCAAGTTTTCGTCAACCTAAGTAACAAGTTCTTACGACAATTACTTTTTAACGAAACTCATGTGTTACCCAAGTTCTTAGACCCATTTACCCGTTTTAGGATAATATGTACACTTACCCCGCGTTCCAACTTCCACTTAGCGTTAAAACGATCAAAACGCTCAAAATAGGGGGCGTTTTGAGCATTTTGATCGTTTTTAACGCTAAGTGGAACGCGGGGTTAATAGCTGCTATGAGGTCTTTTAGCATAAAGAGACAGTTATTGATGAAATCGGGCACTAATGTATAATTGAACAATTTGATGATACTCCGCGCATTTTCTGCTAAGATATTAGCTAAATTAAAATTAAGTCATTTTATATCTTTGCACACTGCCATAAGTCCTTGTTAATTTGTAATGGAATAAAATTGCGTTTCTTGTAATACCGTCCATAAGAAAAGGAGACGAAGCAATGCAATGGGTCAACCTACGAATTTCTACGTGCTCAGCAACCGGACTATATATTATTCAAGGAAACGCGTTGTAAATCTTTTTAAGCACTTTACTGTAGATGACGTGAATGGAATCTTAAATTATGCAGTTCTCATGTCGCCGTGTTTCTTGCCAAACTTTATCAAAACGGCTGGACCGATTTTGCTGAAATTTTGTGTGCTTTATCCTCTAGCCATGGCCCTTATGGTGGAGGGTCGCTTTGTGTGCCTGTGCATATCCTACAGAATAAGCAAGTCCTAGAGTCCAGGTTTAACAGGAGAATCAGCTTACATCAATTATTCATACCCGAGATTTTGTAAGTCGTCGAAATTTTTGAATGCAGTATTAGTATAGTAATATTATTATTATGGTAATTTAACGCCTAATATTATTATTATGGTAATTTAACGCCTCCGTGGTCCAGTGGTATAGAGCGCGGCTCTAGATTCGGAGGTCGTGGGTTCGATTCCCGCGTTGGAAACATGATATTATTTCCATGAAGTTTGGTTACGAAAATGCCGGCTGATCACCTGCTTGTCTGACATGATTCATGCGTCGGATGGGCAAGTAAAAAGTCGGTCTCAAGTCGGTCCTGCGCCTGATCTCTCGCCGGTCGTGTCGGTCTGCCGTCCCACTGGGTTAAGGGAGTAAAGGAATAGAGAGTGATCATGTGTACTGCACACACACTTGGGCACTATAAAATTACTCCTGCGTAGCTGGCCTGGTTTCAATGAGACCGGCTACCGTCACCGAAACCGGCGTGGGAGCTATTCAATATGGTAATTTACGAAATTTCATGAAACCCAAGCGAAATAAATTAGTTTTATACTCCATTGTAGACGTGATTGGAATCATCCATTAACAACAATTTCTATGCGATTCTATAGCGTATACGACAACATCAAACATACTTATAAAATATTATCCTAATCGCCCATATATTTGTTGATCACTTTATATTCTGTGGATTAACTCTATTGTTATGTAAATATTTTACAACCGAGAATAAAACGTTTATTTAAGTAAAGTAAACAACGATTGTCCAAAGCAGCAGCCGTATCACGTACCTATGCGATAGCAATAATTATTGCGCGATAATTGCTCCAAGATCGCAATTTCGTATCACGTATCTATCAGCCAAAACAATATGATTGCAATCGGTCGCTAATTACATGATACCATTGTTTTTATACCCAGCAATCGATCGCGCGGTTATTGCTAGTGGATTTTTGATTGCTATTTTTACGTGATAGCCGTGCAGTTACTTTGTTAAATCGGTTTAAATAATCTCGGGTACTTTTTTGGCCATTCTCGTGTTTTGTATATTATGTTTGCACAATGCACACACTGCTTATTTATCACGCAGGAACTGTACAGTTTTCCAGGATTAAAAGTATCGTATATGTTCTTTCCCGGGACTCAAGTTATCCCCATACCAAATTACAGTAAAATTAGTTCAGACAGACACACTTTCGCATTTATAATATTACAACATGATGTCAGCAACTCCGTTGCGTCAAAATTAGTTTATCGCGTACATTTTTCCAGAACAAAAGTATCCTATGTCCTTTCCCGGGACTCAAAGTATCCTTTATACCAAATTTCAGCAAAATCGGTTCAGAGGCTTAGGCGCGAAGAGGTAACAGACAGACACACTTTCGCATTTGTACTGGATATGGAGTGTATGGATTTTTGACCGACTTCCAAAAAGGAGGAGGTACCGTATTACGTTCAGCTGTATGTATCTTTTTTTTATGTCTATGTACCTGCCTTGTTTCAATATAACAAAACGGCAAAAGCCAATACACGTACCTCGGCATATCGTGACTCGTCTTCCATTTGGCGTGATCCCGGGTAGAGGGGGGCCTTGTCTGTAAAGAAAATGGAATTGCATCAGTAAACAGACCCTTGACCTTGAGCTGGTAAGTATTTTGTACTAAATAAAACAATTTGTATGACTTCTATTTTTGAAAAATCTAGATTCTAAACGAAATATGTAGAAGAGTTTTAAATAGGCTTTAGTAAATAAAGGCTACTTTTTATTCCGATAAGGCTGTGAACAAAAAAAGCTGATCAAAAATAGTGCAAAATCATTACAGTCAAAACATAAAAGTGGCATAAAAATAATTACGGTATTTTAAGAAATGAAAAATTTTACTCTACGTTTTCACTACGGGTCATTTTAAGTTTGCCAAATGAAGTCACAATATACCTGTGGGTTACTGTGTCAAGGTCAATGCTGAGCCATGACATTGCGACCTATTGTGACTTCCATCTTTATTCTTCTTAGTACCATCCCCAATCATACCGCTTATGAGCTATGAATAAACTATGTGAGTTGCTATGACTTCTCATGTATGTCCTTATAGTACCACCTCCAGCCCAATACTGCTCATGTATGATACGAGTCGGTACTACGGATACAGAGCTCATGATGATGAATATCTCGCCATCTATTTACATAACGCAACTCGCGACATTTGGGATAAACGCCGTGATGTAATGCGCCTGCGCAGAATCTTGCACAAGCTTCTAGCACTCAGCGCCTCTCAATGAAAGTTTCATTGCCCTTGGGCCTTGAGTGATTGGAAATCACTCTAACATGACAGTCGATTCCATTATCTATATTTCTATATCAATGTCATTATAAAGACGTGTTTGTTTTTTTATGGTTTTTTTGCACGTGCTAATGTCACGAAATTCTGGACCTATTTTTTTTTTCCTCTTCTCTGTCGATTAATCTGCTGAGTCATCTTGATAAGTGTCATACCGCCCGGCGACACCGCGACAGACGCGGTATTGCGAGCCGATAGTCTATCTAAAACTTGATTTTCTACGATTCTAATAAGATTTATGTATTGCTACAATTACTATTCTAATTAGATTGAGCTATTTTTCACATTTTCTTTCAACATGTTTGCCAGAGCAACGATTTGAATCTAATATAAGAATTGAAATATGACACCTAGAATTTATCTAGATTTTCGAAAAATTTTCGAAAAATATCTTTGAGATTTCCTAACTTAAAATAAAACAAAAGAGGTTTAATTACTTACATTAACTTTTATTATCATCTTTGCACTTATTTAAATGAAATAAAAACTAAACACCAGATCTCTCCATACATTTTTTTCTCACAAAACTTGTTTACAAAACAGGTTGAGAGTAGGTAAAAAAACTTAGTAAAATCTCCTCACAGTTTAAGTGTCAAAACTTTTTTTTTATTTCCTAGGAGAGCGTTCAAAGGAATAGTTATTTAAACAGCCAAGTATATTCTCTAACGCATTCAAGTGTTGCCAAGATGAATACAAACAAACTACGCGCGTATTAAGAGTGTAATATGAGACGATATGGGTGTGCTGCCGGGCGACACACGACAGACAGGGGTGGGATTTGACGTACCGCCGGGCGGCAAATGACAGACAAGATTACAAGTCAAAGATAATTGTAATTTGCCACAGATTAGGCCACGTAGAAGGACACTGGCCTTTTTGTTTGCAGGAAAATGCTCTTTTAAAATAGTCGAAATGGACTACAGTTGTTTGGAATTTATGAAAAAAATTATAATATTATAAATACGAAAAATTTTCTGACTGTTACCTTGTACTATTATCTATTCGTGCTATTACCACTTTTACGCTGAATTAAGTTGCAGTCTATAGATAGAATTTAGTAGAAATTAAGGTAAGTTGGCAAAGTAAGTTGATGTACGCAGGTTATAATAAAAGTTATGTGGAGTAGAAAACAGAAGCTTCAACGAATAAAAACCTTTGTATGTTTCCTGCGGTTTCGTAACGTTTTTTATATTCATTGTTCTATAATGTACTCGAATAATTATAGACTATAGTATTTGTATCACCTAGTGGCATTTCCCGGTGCCTCTGTCTACATACAGAATATTATACCACAGCCTAAACTACTGATATGTTATTCACATTTACAGTTTTAGACTGGAAGAGTAACAAGCGTCGATCTTCCCAAAACTTAATTTACAGTATAAAACTTTCCCGCTGTCCCTACTGTATTATGCTTATTAGATCTTAAAAGAACAAAATATGGTATTTGATGCAGTTTTTCTAAGATAGGGCTAATTATAAGGTTTATGTGTATTCTTAAATAGTTAATGTCACACGAACAAAGACGCGCAAGTTAGCTAGTACATTTAAAATAGTAGGGGCTATATCGGATAATTGACCCACCACTGCATTCTTACCACCGTTGGTCCTAGCGACACTGATCGACAGTGGTAAGCAACTATGAAAACCCATTAATCTCAATTATTCTCAGGGCTGGCAAATGCCTATGCCAATAGACAAGCTTAATCTGTCTTGGGACCCGCAGCAAAATTAATCAGAAGAAAGGTAGAAGTCAATGCCAATACCAATGGACAAGCTAATCTGTCTTGGGACCCACAATGAGATCGATCATAAGAAATTGGCGAGGGATAGGATCGACATTCCAATTAGCATGAGGCTGACACTATTAATCCATACGATCCTTGGTCATTAGACGATCTACGACGGTTGCATGCGAAGCTAGAGGCTTACATCACATGCCCTTGACTTACCAAGGCTTACGCGATAAGCAACCATGGAACCACGTGATAAGATTCATTTTACAATAATTAAATGGTAAAAATTAGGACATCATAATGTATGCAATCATTAGCATTTTAATAAAGAAAGTTACAACGTGGGTTATTTTTAATTTAATTTTCAATGGCTTATGAAGTTAGAACAGCTATATTATGATAACTAGCTGTTGCCCGCGACTTCGTCCGCGTTAACATAGTATAATAACAAAGATGGATAGTTTTCCCCCTTTTTATGGTTCCATAAAGGGTACAAACGGAACCTTATTTAAACAAACGTCAAACGCAGACGTCAATAAACTGATTTCAAGATACGAACGTTCAAAAGCCCAAAAAAATGGCCAGATTTTCCGCTGTTCTTGTGCCTATTTGAAGCGGAATCAGCGCCCCCATTATTCGGATAGAGAACTAAATCGGACGTAAAAATGACGTTTGAAAGCCGCCATATTGGCGCTGATAGCAGTAGTGAGAGTATTTGGAACCAATACTAGTGATGACAACTGTTGTTATTGGTTGTGGTTACGTCAAATTTAGTTCTCTACCCGAATAATGGGGGCGCTGATTCCGCTTCAAATAGGCACAAAAAGCAGGTGTGTATCAGCTGCAATCCAGCGTACTTGTATAATAGAGATCAGTGGTGTATCCTCTTAATACAAATTTAGAAATGCATCTACGCGTCGCGTTGCGGTCTAAGTTGACCCATAGATGACGGAAGACTTACAGCTTGCTCTTGATGACATCTTTCAGCTCGATGCTGGTGACGTCACGGTTGGTGAAGAACTCCGGGCAGGCGGCCCTCATGGTGAAGTACATGTCCAGCTTCCGCTTGCACTTCTCCAACGAGAAACTGCAGCCACGGAGGAAGGTCATGAGCGGTTGGTCGTCTGGAAATGTTGGAAACAGTGATTAATAATAATAAAAGAAAAGAAAATAATAAATTCTTTATTTGCTAATAAATAAAAACGCAAGAAACACAAAAAAACGACAAAAAAAAAGAAACAACAACAACAAAAAGGTGGAATGAATAGAGGATGAGTCAAAGATGTTCCAAACATATTATGTGGTTATATCCATCATGTCTACTTTTCGAGGTACAATAAGCCAGTTATTATTACCAGCACTAAGTGAGTAAGTTTATACGTAAAAGAAACAGTTACCGTTTTCGACACAGATTTTCGATGTATTATACTTTGTGTGTAGTTAATAAAAGGTAGCTATAACGACATTTTAAACCGGGGCCTATAGCCGAAACTTTTTCGTTTTCGCTTCGTTATAGAATCGCCGATCAAAATGTATGGAATTGACATAAGACGAGTCGAACGTCAACGTCCGCGTCATATTAACGAACGCTTATGTCAATTCCATACATTTTCATCGGCGATTCTATAACGAAGCGTAAACGAAAACATTTTGGCTCACCCCCCGGGTACCCAAAATTGTTTTTCATTTGTAACGCAGTGTAAAGGCCGTCACAGACTTAGCTATAATATATATTAATATACCTTAATATACCGTACTAAACACACTAGACCAGAAATATATATTATAGCTAAGTGTGTGGTCACGTGAAAATTGTATAGAAAATATATATTAATATGCCTAGCTATAAATATATTAATATATATTATAGCTAGGTCTGTGACGGCCTTAATAATATATTCCGGTAATATGGTTTATGGAGAAATTGACACAAAGGCAGGTGATGAACCTTGGTCAGGCTATGTCAAGCCCAGCTGACAAATCACGACTTACATTCACCTGATATACCCCGATCAAATCACGTAGGTCAACTAACTCTAAATCAAATACTCTTATTAAATTAATATTAGTTAGCGAAATGACTCATAACATAAATACATTTTATTCACTTTTCATTAAGGGCCTGTTTCACCACTTCCTGATAAGTGCCGGATAGGGTATCCACCAATTAACTTGACAGATGGAGAATCTGTCAAAAAGTTGTGGATAGCCTGTCCGGCTCTCTATCAGGATTCAGGAAGAGGTGAAACAGGCCCTTAGGGTCAATTCAGACCGCAACGCGACGAGGCGAGGCGCGACGCGACCTAAATTTGTATGGATTTGACAGATGTCGTCAGCGTGAGACGTCTTGCGAATCTGTCAAATCCATACTAATTTAGAAATGCATCTACGCGTCGCGTTGCGGTCTGAATTGACCCTTAGTCTATTAGTGCATAGATAAAGACATAGATTTAGATTTCTAGTAAAAATATAACACGGAGCTGTGCTTGCTAAGACATGTTAACTTTAGTAACATGTCTTAACATGGCTATGTTATTTTAAAGATTTTAATTCTGACCAAATTAGATAACACAACTTGATTCTAACCTAGAAATCCATTTGGCTATACGTACAACATACGTAAGAGGCACAGTAAAAACTTTGTTTTGAATGTTTTGGAGTAGCTGAAGCAGAGTCGTCTTCAACGTAATCTTTAGGGTTCGTTAACCAAAGGGTAAAAACGGGACCCTATTACTAAGACTTCGTTGTCTGTCCGTCTGTCCGTCTGTTTGTCTGTCTGTCTGTCGCCAGGCTCTATCTCAAGAACCGCTATAGCTAGACTTCTGAAATTTTCACAGATTGTGTATATTTGTAGCCGCTATAACAACAAATACTAAAAACAAAATATTATTAATATTTAAGGGGGGCTCCCATACAACAAACACGATTTTTTAAGCCTTTTTGCTCGATATCAATAATGGCAACAGGTAGGAACTTGAAAATTTCACAAAGGCCTTAAATATATGTGTACTTCAATAATTAATAATAATATTTAAATAAAATAAAAATTTAAGGGGGCCTCCCATACAAAAAACACAATTTTTGGCCTATTTTTTTCTCTATAACGGTACGGAACCCTTCGTGCGCGAGTCCGACTCGCACTTGGCCGATTATTTAAAATTAATTATTTCATAAAAAATACAAAAGCTATTTTTGTGGTCAGCTGCGTTTGACGAAGCGTGACTAAAATACATAGATCCGCCATCTTCTCCGATAGTAAAAATATGATTAATCCATCTGTGTGATTTCGGCCACAGAGACTTTGGATCTATGGCTATTGTAAGCTTTTGTTCGTGTGCTCGCAGGTGACTGACGTAACCTATTTTTGCACTAAGGCCGGTATAAATAGTCAGTACTCAAGATGCATCTCGGTCTCAAGACGCGGTTTGGCTCTGTGATTGGTCCAAATTTTGACAGCCAACCAATCACAGAGCCTAAACCGTGTCTTGAGACCGAAATGCATCTTGAGTGCTGACTATTTATACCGGCCTAAATGTGCGAGAACATTGAGCGCAAGTCAGTACCCCTCCGACATAATGGTAATGTATGGCTACAGGTGGTCGAGTCTTGAGCGCATCGCGTTTAACCTTATATAGTCTTAGGGCCTGTTTCACCACTTCCTGATAAAGTGCTATATAGGATATTCACAACTTTTTTGACAGATACTCCATACTTCATCTGTAAAGTTAAGTGGCGGATAGCGTATCCGGCACTTATCACGACTTGGTGTAACAATCCCTTACTCTTACCCCAGTCATCAGGCAGATGGGGCTGCTTCTTCAGCCAGTCCTTGATGGCGGCGAGGTCCCGGGCGTTGTTGGCGACGTCCTCGTTCAGCTCCACTCTGATCTGTTTCCACAGCTCCCCGGTCGGCTGCACCAGCAGTTCCGATTTGATCTTCATTATGCTGGAATAAAGAAATATTTATTAGAAGCTGGATGTTACATTTTTAAGCTTTTGCATAGCTTTTATCGCGGGCTTTGAGTGCGGCGACCGAATCAAGAAATTCCGTAACGAAAAACACCTAACTTTCGTCTAACGTCGTTTCAGTTCGGCAGACTTTGGTTCGGTGTGGCTCAGGGTGCGGCGTTGCCAGTACGGTGTTTGTGTGCGTGCAACTAGACGTGTGCGAATTGTAATTGCATAAGTTGATAAAAATGTTATACAATAGCATTACCGTGGCAGTCCTCGAGTGCCACGAGTATTTTTAACATAAGTACAGCGAGCACCGTACTAAACACATTGAGACTAGAAATATATATTATAGCTGAGTGTGTGGTCACGCGAAAATTGTATAGAAAATATATAGTAATATGCCTAGCTATAAACATATTAATATATATTATAGCTAAGTCTGTGGCGGCCTTAAATGCTAAAGTTTGCTTTACCCCGGCCGCACATTGTCCGAATTCTGATCAGAAACAGTTGAATTCCGCCGGACCGCCACCCCGCACATTATCCGAAATATCCTTCCGGCGAGTTCGAGCTCACTCGGCTCAGTACAAAATGTAAGAGACAGCGCGGACGTTCAATTGTTTCTGATCAGAACTGTCGTATAATGTGCGGCCAGGCTAAAGGTACAGTGACTTAGGTGACGTTTAGTGTGGACACACTTTGAGCATTGATGTACAGTAAAGGACATAGTATAGTAACAGAGTTGCAGTTGCTATCTGGAAAGTAAATAACATGTGGGGTAAGCTGCAGGAAACATAACGCTTGAGAAATATGCATATTTTATGCATCTCCTTAGATATCACCTATATTTTGTGCATCGCGGAAGTTTTAGCGCAAGGAAAGTTTCTTAATTTTTTAGCGATCTTCTTAATATAATACAAGAGGAAAAATATGACATCGCTTTGTCATTGGTCATCGCAAATACACGGAAAAAGATTTGTGTAGAGATTTAGTGAACTGTGAAATCAAACAGGTGTGTCAGGGTCAGCCTGTATAGGGGACGTGCTCAATTGAATTGATTATTCAATTGACCGGTCCTACCACTTCCTGTCTTCTCTGCCACCTATAGTTCCTGCACAATCCTTATAATGCAAGAGCCAGTAACAACTAGAAAAACTTTACCTAAGCTTTTATAAAATGAAGAAAGTCTGGTTGTCGCCGGCTCTTGGGTTACTATAGGTCGAATGTGCGAGAGCTTCTTTGATGTACAGCAAAAATGATTCGGCATAAGATGTTGGACATACGTCATTTGGTCGGGTTAATATTAGTCAATTGTTGCTTTCTTGTCTAATAAGTAATAAACTAATAACACAAGAATTAAGTTTACATTATTGTACATCATACGGTCGAAAAAAATTGTTGAATCTGAAAAAAAAGTTTTTATTTAAATGATTTTATATCTCTAAAATAAGTAGTCAAGGCAAACATAATACCTATTTATTTTTTCTCTGATATTGTATAGACTATAGACTATAGAATATAGACCCAAACGACAAAGTTCACGAAAACAAAATAAATAATAGCAGAAGTCGTTAATATTCAAATTGACGATTATTCCTTAATCATAACATTACATAACAAAATATTTTACGTCATAGGCGTGTAGGTGGGCCAATTATTGTGTTTTGGCATATTATTTGATAATATATATTTTACGTCATAGGCGTGTAGGCGGGACAATTGTGCTTTGGGATAATTATATATTTTAGATGTTCTTATGTATCTGTTATTTTTATGAATGAAGTACTAAAGTAAGGATTCTATAATTAACAATACTATACTTTTCAGTTTTCACTTCGATATAAACCTTAATGAAAGGTTTATATTATAATACCACTGTTTTATGTCTGGGGTTAGCCCCAGACATAAAACAGAGTGGTACCTTTATAAAATAAACTAAACAAATTTAAAAGCAAGGCCTTACATATAATTATTTTCGGGGTCCTTGCTTTCTAAGATATTGCGTTTCAAGTGTATGAATTCTTGCATTACCTAAACACTAAAATTTAGGATACCATTATGGTCGAAATGCGAGGTCAGTTCATTATGTTTGGTAACTCAGTACTGAAGATGGCATTGATTATTGTTTACTATACGTAATGGTGGTGCAATTTATAGCTAATCATCATCATTATCATATTTCAGCTCGGAGATGGTCACAATAGAATAAAAACACAACCATTTTTGCTTATTATGATGTTATTTAAAATAAGTAATTTAACACTTTTTTATTGCTCCAAAGAAAGCACAAACAGTTAGGTCATATCCACCATATCCACCGCCCACGGAAAACGGCAACAAAGATCAATAATCCGCCTTAGTTCAGCAGTTCTCGAGTTTTAGCGACATTACTAAAATTTTAAATTCATTTTTATTTATAGACATTGTGATTGTTTTTATATAGGCTGTTCGTCTCTAGGAAAAAAAAAACTTTAAATTTAAAAATGGACAAGAGAAAAATTTTGCCAAAAATTATAATCTTTATGTTTTATTGTCGCTTTTATATAATTACCTAATTGCTTTTATGAATATCCGTATAGGTCAGAGTACGTAAATTTCTGCACATACACATGACGTGATATCATGTAGATTTAATATGATTTAGTCTGGGAATCCCCGTAGACATTGTTATTCTATCACTGACGCGATCGAAATTACAATTAAGTTGTCGGATATGGTCTTCTGAGAGATGTTTGTTACACAATGTTAACAACAATTTAAATAATTTTTATTCGAACAAAAAAAAATACATTAAATTACAACACAAAATTTTCCAAATTGGGCTTACTGCTGAAAGTTGTTTCAGTATAGAATCTGTTCACACTGGAATATAATGTGGTATTTTAAGGGATTCAAAATTGAACTTTATTAGCTTCAAATAAGATGCATGTTTTAATGTAAGATTCGAATACACATCTTCATCACAGTGTTAAATGTACGTATCTTCTTGTACATAAATTAAAGTTCAATTTTGAATTACTATCTTAAGGCGCTATATTGAAAGTAATTTTACCGCAAGGGCAATTTTATACTTAATTTGTATGACTATAAAGTCGTTAATATGCTGCGGCCAGAAGCTATCGGCTCGTTCGGAAAACATACGAAAAAACGTAATTTTGTTTATTTAAAATATAACTAGGAGCATTTAAGCAAAATGCTTCTATACGATTCTGAGTTGCAAAGGTGTCTATCAATTAGACTAATTTCCTACAATACATCTATTCTCGTTTAAAAATAATCTTCAAATTTCGTATTTTTAAGAGGTCATTTCGAAAATTAAATGTATTGAGGCAAAATACATTAATCGTGTTTCTGGTTCTTCTCAAACCTAGATAAGGCTATGAAGATATTATGTATATCTCATTACCAGATTTGTAACATATTTCTGAGGACCCTATAGTATTACTTCAAAAAAGACGTTTTTTTCAATATAGCGCCTTAAAAGTTGAAACACTGCGTTTTGTCGCATTTCGTTACGGTCTGAGCTGATCCTAAGGTTCTTTCTATTTGTGACATATAGATAACGGCTCTTTCTATTTGTAATAATATATAGATAATTCAGTACAAAAATTATCTGAAAATTCCAAATAATTTGGACATAGTATGTCAATTAAAAATTGTTATAAGAAGAGGTAATATTGGGATTTTTTTCTATCGAGTGAAGTTCATGATATTGTGTAATGGAATATGAATTGCAATGTGTTAGATCCTTAAATTTAGTAACACAAAAAAGCAACTAAAAATAAAAAATACTTTAACTGTTAACATAATATACCTAACATCTTTGTGACATCACTCAAATAAAATCCAAAGTGTTAAAATCTCGGTAAAAATGACATCAACGCGCGCGAATCTCACTATTTTCTACGAGATTTTTTAATAAAAATTTAAAAAATGTTTCTACTTTGCAACAATAGTTTTTTGATTTGATGTTTCAATGGTAATCTAATATCTGCAATAAAAAACATAACCTAGTTATCTAAATTGTTTAGTTACCTACCAAAATCTATTTCTTTGGCTTTATAGACGAGTAAAAATCATAATAATTTTGTGTAATATACCTTGACTTATGCAAGTAGCGCTTTAAAACAGCTGATATTTATGATTTCTTAATAATGTATAATTAAAACCTCGAAATAATGAAAGTACAGAACACGCTTCTAAGCCGTATTTCATAACCACTAACCGGAAAAAACAGACGCATTTTTTAAAGATATTGTAGCAGATTTATTTTTTTTCATAAAAAATATTGAATACGTCTTGTATAGTATAAAAGTCACAATAGATCCTCAAGGGTCGCAGTGACATCAGGGCTACTTGACTTGCCTTCAGCAAAAAAAAATAGTATAAAAGTATTAAATGTATGTCTGGTACCTACAAAACTAATTCTTCAGATGCTGACGGGACGGGACAAGACTGCGACGTCTGCTGACATGGTGTGAATGCGTCCATAGATATTATAATATCATTATTATGATATTATTTTTAGGCACACGTGTATAAGTTTATTAAGTAATGTAGGCTCTTCAGCGCCAACGATGCACTAAAATAGGCAGCCTCAAACGTAGAGGGGCATGATTGTCTTTAATTGCTTAAGATCGATAACTCTAGTTTTCTACTGTAACTGCCAAAATCGTGGTGGTAATCATGGTTATCCATAAAACAAAGGCATACACTATACAGGCTTAAGCTTTAAGGCCTTAGCCTTAGTCTTGATATGAAATTAATGTGTTGTAAAAACGGATATATATGTATTGAACCTTAACTTTAGCTTAAATATCAGCCATTTCAAGTGATTATGTCGAGTTTATAATTTATATTATGTATTAATCTATAGCATAGGCTATAATAATATTATGCTTAATACATATTATAATTAGATACTGTACCCTAATCGAAGACTGAGATGACTTCTTGACTGGGTTCTTCTCGCCGGGTTAGTTCCCGAATCGGTGGTAGGCACCAATGTAGTATCGACGTTCAGAGAGTATTTGAAAAAAAATATTCTAAATAAAAAAATGAGTTTTGAGTTAGAGACTACCCCAACTCTTCTGCGTTTATTTAACGCGCCTAAACCGTACATTTTTTCCGCAAGAAAAGCTATTCTAACTATGTCCTTTCCCGTCTTTCAAAGTATCCTCCATCTGAATCGGATCAGTTTCATGGTTCGTGGTCCACTTTTGAGTGTGGAGAGTTATACAGACATACATACTTTCGGATTTATGATGTAACTAAGAATCCTATTTAGAGCCAAGTGAACAACAATAGTACAGATTAAGACGTACAGGGGTAACAGATAAACACAATTTGCATTTATTATATTATTAGTAATGTACTTAGAGCCAAGTGAACAACAATAGCGCCGAAGGCCTGAAGGGGTAACGTACTAATATTATAAATGCAAAAGTGTGTCTGCACACTTTTGCATTTATAATATAATACGTAATTATGTACTTATAGGGTGAAGCCTTACGAATAACAAGTGAAGCCAAACGAGCGTAATTTGTGAGTTGTGAGTCGCAGAATTCTGGTCGCGTATTCATACAAGTCATGACTCACAAAATTACACTCGTGTGAATCAAACAGGACTTTCGTATGAAACCGAATGCAGCGGAATTTCTGCCAGCCGAAATTCTGCGAGTCACAACTCACAAATTATGCTCGTTTGGCTTCACCATTAGGGCGGTTTATTTCGGTTCGGTAGAATTCTGCTGAATTCAGTAGGCCTACTACGAAACCGTTTTGAAACTCAAACAATCGAATGAGAATGCGGCGTCCAGCTCTAACAACGTCATTTCTCGTTTGTTAGAGTAGGACGCAGCATTCTCGTCCCATTGTTTGAGTCTCAAAACGGTTTCGTAGTAGGTTGTATAGTTTCTTACAAAAGTTCTGTTTGATTCAGACGAGCGTAATTTTGTGAGTCATGATTTGTATGAAAAGATATTTACGCGGCAGAAATTCTGCGATGTGAGTCGCAGAATTTCGAAACTCACAATTTATGAAATTACTCTCGTTTGGCTTCATCCTTAGGGTTGATTCAGACTGCAGCGCGACGCGTAGATGCATTCCTAAATTTATATAATATGGATTTGAAATATTTGAAAGACGTCTCACGCAATTGAAATCTGTCAAATCCATACAAATTTATGCCGCGCCTCGCCTCACCTTGCCTCGTCGCGTTGCGGTCTGAATTGACCCTTAGAGCCAAGTGAACAACCTCTGAATATTACGGTGCATCTGCAGTACAGGTTCTGAACTAAGTGCTAGGAGCACTGGAATTTAAAGCGAGTTCCGCTATTTATAACTTGGTGCAGATTGTGGCCTACCTTTATTCATTCAAATAATCTTAGTTCTTGAACATTCTTCGGTCCTTCGCATCCATTATCCCCTTGGAAAACATCTTGGTATTAAGAGCGTTTACGTCGAACGCATAATGTCGAGTTTCATGTAATTCAGTGCAACTTTATTCACACAGAAGCAAGTGCGCCTGTGTGCGTGAGTTGGTTCATTATAGTCAAATCAAAAGATTTTGATCCGTGCGGAATGCGGATGCAATGTCGATGCGAGTCGGTTTATTATTATTGATTTACCACTACATTTTAGCATACTATTACTATTAATCCTAAATCCACTAATGCATTATGTTGAATGTTTTATGTTACTTTATAAAACATAAAATGAGTGATATGAAATTTTGGGCAAAGCTGTAATTTTATGTAGGTACAATAAGGTGATTGTCATAGTGAGACACAATTATTATCAAATGTTTTATCATTGTATTAAAATAAAAAAAATCGGATTTATATTATTTATTCAAGTGTAACCCTATTAATATTATGTACGCAAAAGCTTGTATGCATGGATATATTTTGTTACTCTTTCACGCAAAAACCACTGAATGGATTTTAATGGAACTTTACATCAGAATAACACGCAACAATTTATAAACCACTGATCTCTACTATACAAGTACGCTGGATAGCTGATATCCTTTGAAATGACAGCTATTCCTTGTGCCTATTTGAAGCTGAATCAGTGCCCTCATTATTCGGGTAGAGAACTAAATCTGACGTAAAAATGACATTTGAAAGCCGCCATATTGGCGCTGATAGCAGTAATGAGAGTACTTGGAACTAATACTAGTGATGACAACTGTTGTATAGTTGTGGTTACGTCAAATTTAGTTCTCTACCCGAATAATGAGGGCGCTGATTCCGCTTCAAATAGGCACAAAAAGCAGGTGTGTATCAGCTATCCAGCGTACCTACTTGTATAATAGAGATCAGTGTTATAAACACATCGTGAAAATCCAAGATGGCCGCCGCCGTAGCCGGCCGGTAGTTGTAAGAAAAATTGCAGATTACACATATTTCTTATTACTACCTCAATATGGATATCAAATGAAAGGACTTGATTGGTAGAGAGGTAAAAAGCGGCCAAGTGCGAGTTGGACTCGCCCATGAAGGGTTCCGCAGTAGCAATAAGGTTTATTTTTATGAAATTAATAGGTATTTGATTTATTTTTATATTTCAGTCGATTTTATGAAATTTATTAGATTAAGGTTTACCATTTATGACGTATAAACAAAAGCTACTGGCTAGATCTCGTTCAAACCAATTTTCGTTGGTAATTTTTATAGTAATCTACATCATATATTTTTTTTAGAATTATCATGCCCCTACTTTAGAAATTAGAGGGGGGGGAACACACATTTTACCAATTTGGAAGTCTCTCTCGCAAACTATGTAGGTTAGAAAAAAATTATATGAGAAACCTCAATATGATTTTTGGAGACTTATCCATAGATACCCCACACGCATAGGTTAGATGAAAAAATTTTTTTTTGTTTCAGTTGTACTTATGGGGACCCCTAAAATTTTTAATATTTTTTCCATTTTTGCATCAAAATCTTAATGCGGCTCACAGACTACATCTACTTACCAAGTTTCAATAGTATAGCTCTAATAGTTTCGGAGAAAAGTGGCTGTGACATACGGATGGACAGACGGACAGACAGACAGACAGACACATGACGAATCTATAATGGTTCCGTTTTTTGCCATTTTGGCTATGGAACCCTAAAAAAATGATAATATATTTTTTTATTTCGCAACATAACTGAACGAAATGCAGGCAGAAATGAGTGTAACTGAAATGGTATAGAATAATTATTTAAAAATCAAAAGCACAACAGCTTTTCAATAGGTAAACTTTTTTGTTTATGTTATCAGCTACATAATATATATTCCTTTTTTTCTTTTCAATTTTCATCCACTATTACGGAAATCGGAGGTTTGCATGATTTTTACGCTCTAGGCATTCCACTATAAGCCCAATAAAGGATTCTGAAAAAAAAGGGAATTTATTTGATATATTTTATTATGATTAATGACGGTATAGCAAAGAAAAAACTGCCATTAAAATTTAAAATACGTTCAATTCAAGGTACCTTTTCTTAGTGTTGGTTTTCACATTCATCTAATATTCTTATTGTTTTCGATCGAAGTCGGTTTAAATTTTTTGTTAAAAAAAATAATTTCATCCTTTTTAGTTTTTTAAATATTAAATAACATAATTATGTAAGTTGCAGATACATATAATTTAGGCATGAAACTAGCACCTATTAACTGTACTTAATTTCGGAAGTCAGAAGTCGGTCAAAAAAAATACTGCTATTCAAATACAATTCAAGGCACCTTTTCTTCGTGTTGGTTTTCACATTCATCTTTTTCCGTTGTTGTTTCTTCAGTTGATTTACTTTTATATTGCCTGAAATAAAAACACAAATAGAAAGCACACAAAACACGTTATTTGTAAGTAATTAAATGAAAAAATAAGTTGAAGTAAGGATAACAGTGATAATAGCAACCTTTTAGCCATTCTTGCCTTTTCCAAGTTTTCCAAATTTTCTACATTTTTGCGCTTTCTTTTCTTTCTTAAAAATATATTCGTTTTGTTTCCCATTAGTTCTGTGATGTGTTTTAATAGTAAAATTATTTTCCGACATAAAAATACATACATAAAATGTATTATATTACTTACTAACAAAATAAAAATATATTTACTTACCAAACAACCAAGATTTTTCAATCACGCTATAAATGTTCACTACTCTAGTATGCGCGACAAAGGTCAACAAAGTTCATTCGCAGCATGGAGCGATACGTCCACCCTCCAGCAAGCCTCGCGGCGGTCTGATTTCAATTGCTTTGCGCGCAGCGATTTATAGTAAGTTTTAAAATATTTGTAGAAAAAAAATAACAAAGTATTTGTTGATATTTAAAAGTATACTTTTAACTAAAGTGTTCTTCTATCATATGAAGCTATTATTATATTGAAATAAGTAAGATAAATAGGTAAAAATAAGGTTTTAAATCCTTGATATTTCTCATTCTTTGAATTTAAATTACTTATAGTTAAATACCTAAATGAAATATTTTTTTCTGATAACTATTTGCTTAAGGATCTTGTCAATAGGTTATTATTTTTTTCTAATTAGATCTGTCGCTGGTTTCGTAAATTTGAGGCTTCGAAACTGATACTATAACGGAATTTAAGAAAACCTCTGTTATGGTATCGAGATTTAATGTACAAATACTCTATAAATCGTATTTTTTTCTCTGATAACTATATAGACAGTGAAATTTCCTATAAAAATAAGTTACCAACATTTTAATAAAGATAAGTGGTTAATGATTTTTTCAAGTTTGAAAAGTACAGTTTTAAGCCAAATTGAGCGTGAAAGGTGTAAACGCTCTTAAACCTTGTCCAAAAACTGTGTGTTCTTCTTAGGTACGAGTTAGATCTTACTCTTGGATTTATAAATGCAATCTTGTTCGAATATACTAGAGGTGTATTCACCTCTGGTTATCGAACTAGATTGCAATTTTCTTTTCCGTTTTGCATCATTTTCCAATTTTTCTTTATTCAAAATACTAGTGTCGTGAAGAGATTTACTACTAAATTTCAAAAAGACAGTGCAACAAAGAGTAGTAATATAAGTTAAGATCTAGTAAAGTTTTAACCGCGATTAGCGGTAAGACTAGCACTCAGATGTTTTCTAAAAGTCACATTTTTAATTTGTCGTGTTCAGTAAAACCTACGGATATTGGAAACTCTATACTTTAATATTATATTATTCATTTTCTAATATTATGATGTCTATAACACCGGTTCGGGAACTAGGGCGGCGCGCGGCGTAGCATAAAAAACTCGCTAGGGACCAAAGTTTACCAAAAATATGTTTAATATAATATTTTTATGTATTATTTTTATGACGTCCATTGGTTATGCCAATTTATGACCCTACTTTGGGTCAAAGTACGGTTATATCGATGCCAAAATATATTTTGCAAATTTTTATAAATTATATTATCTGTGATTGGTGTGACGGTTTACTTTCTAAATCGGTGATCTGGAAGTAACAATTTACCGGTTGGAAGCAAAACAAATCAGTTATTAGGTAAGATTTGATTTGGATCATTTTATTTATGTTTATTGATGCCTGCATTTAAATTACGTTGAATAAGAAAGAGATCAAGATAAAAATGTTTCTTATGAAGACGGAATCCATGGCCTATGGATAACTTCGTTCGCGCCAGAATTATTTTTTTCGTGATAAAAATTTATGTTACGTTCTTTTTTGGACCTCAAAGTAACTCCATAGTCTATACCGAATTTCATTCAAATCAGTTCATCGACTTAAGACATAATAAGACTAGGTAGGTTGCAGTGTGAACTGTGACACATTAATATAATATGTGCATATTTATAGTTAAAATTTATGTAAATAAGTAACTACTTAATTTTATGTGGCGTTGAATGCTCGTATAGTTTAGCCACAAACTTCTTATTTCCTGATTTCAAAACTTTTAGATCGCCTTTTTAACCGACTAGACTTCTTCAATAAGTAGAGCTATAACTTATAAGTACCAGCTATGATGACACCACACAATAATTAATAACAACGTGCAACAATCTAACGATGTTACCAATTAAGTTAATGGTTAGACATTAAGAATAATATTATCTTGTAAACGCCATTTAGTAGTTTTTGTGTCAGGTATTAAAGAATAAATTCATAATCTATGACGCTTGCTCTATTTTTTATGAAATAACTGTTAAATGTTATAAAACTTGTAAACAAGTAGATTAATATTGAACGTTGGTTTATATAATTATAAACCATGTTATATTTATCTCTTGTTTTTCTAATTCATGAAAGGGAACGTTGGCGATTATGTAGGTTTTTGATAACACGAATAAAATAATTTTGGAATTTTAAAATAATAATTATTAATTTAGAATGTTATTGTTATTCGAGAGCTATCTGAGAGTATATTTGTGAAATTTCATTCTAGTAATTTATGAAACAGAATATTTTGATCATATTTTGATGAACTAAATTGGTAGAGATTTTTTGACAAAATGATTAGGATAATAATTTAAAGGGTCCACAACAAATTAATGTATGAACAGGGTGCGTACCGCGGGGCGTACGAATTTTTCTGATCAGAAATTCGGATAATTTGCGGCCGGGCTTAAGGCTGCGTTTCCACCAGAGATGTGTTGCGAGAAATGTGTTTTAAAAGGTCAATTAGAATCGCTGCGCTGAGCGATGTCACGTCAATGAAGCGGTTCTATTGGTTCTCAAAAACACATTCCTCGCAACACATCTCTGGTGGAAACGTAGCATTAGGTGTAGAGTAAGTAATTCCGCGTGCAAAATATATTTTGTTATACCCGTCCACGGTCCTGCAGTAGCCTGCAGTTATAAATGCCATGTATGTTACATATAAATTAATCGAAACAATAGAAGACAAAAACTATGAGCATAATATTATCTGATTTCAGGCGACCATTAATTAAAGCTTTTTTAACGTCATGTATTAAGGCGCTGTGAGTTCAGCACCACGCCGCTTTTGAGGGGGTGAGGTGAGGGGCGCGATAGCAGCGGCGCGCGGGGCCGCCCGCGCGCCGCGTCTTCACGCATCCTTATTCTGGTGACGTCCCTATTCTGATTGGAAAAATATTACAGTCCCGGAAGTCCCGGGATTTTTAAAGCTTTATGAAATTACTGATGTTATATCTTAAGATATAAAATAAGATTAGTATCATAAATATTTTGAAACCACTGATGGAAAATATGCTAATCGATAGAGTAAATTTAAACAAAAAATATCTAGTGACAAAATTTGTTGGGGGTATCGTATAGTCCCATGTGTTCAAAAAAAACAATTTTCTCATTTTTATGTGCCTGTTTTATGACATAATGTCATATTTTGACACAAAATAATTTAAAATGTTCACTATAACTGGACTCTGGAGTAGCATAAAAATCCATATTTTTGAACAAGTACAGAATGATAGTCAGGGAGCCCTAGATCAAATTTTTGGTCCTAAAATATGATTGTTCTATTTGTAGGACAATGTTACTCTTAAATTATATAACTATTAACCTACCAATATACAAAAATCAGCTGGTTAGGGTTCCGTTTTAGAGTACCGTAGTCAACCAAGATTTGTTGATTACAGAACCCTAAGACGGAACCCTAACGAGCTGATTTTTTGTGTATTGATAGATTAATAATCATATAATTTAAGAGTAACATTGTCCTACAAATAAAACAGTCCATATTTTAGGACCATCAATTCAAAGTATGAAATCCTTTCTATCTCTGTTAGCTACCACTTTCGAAATTTTTCGCAAATAAAAATGTTGTTAGTCTCATCAAAATGAAGCTACTCACAAAAAATTAGCTTGTTAGTAATAAAAAAAATTGTTCTAGGCCTCCCGTAGTAGTAAGTATGCCAGGCTCTATACAAAAATGTTAGAACCCTTTTTCGCTTTCAACATATCTGCATTGAAAAAATGCTTTTTGAATATAATTAAAGGCTTTTTGAATATAATTATATTCAAAAAGCTTTTAAAGTATACGGAAATCCCCGAAATTTTTTCAATGCAGATATTTTGAAAGTGAAAAAGGGTTCTAGTCATCCTGCCGACCGCTCCTGGACTGCCGACCTACAACCGACCGTTTTTTGTATAAAATAAAATACTAGTAGGTTTTAGCATTTATTTGGTTACATAAAATAATCCTTTTTAACATAAAAACTTCTATCTTTTAACATAAAATTAAAAAAATTGATATAAATGGCTAAGAGTCGCGTAAAGGCATACCGCGAGCATTTCGGGAATCCACTAATTCGGGTATCATATGTTTTTTGTAAAAACTTATCAGCTTTTCTTCCATTTTTTCTTTCTGCCAAATTCTGCGAAATCTGCCAAAACTGGACGTAGTTCTATAAAAGTGTTCGTATTTTCTGGAGAATTTTCATTTTCTCTGAATCTGAAAGAAAATCATATTATAACTGCTGATTTAACACTATAAAGTTTTGCAAGATATGTAATAGCGTATTTGAGAAGGAGTTCAAACCACGATTCCAAAGAATTGCTTCTTACTACGGAATATAATCCCGGACTTTTTGTCAATTCCGGGATTTTCGTCCCGAAATCCCGGGATTGAAAAAAAAAAACTTAACACTATAAAGTTTTGCAAGATATGTAATAGCGTATTTGAGAAGGAGTTCAAACCACGATTCCAAAGAATTGCTTCTTACTACGGAATATAATCCCGGACTTTTTGTCAATTCCGGGATTTTCGTCCCGAAATCCCGGGATTGAAAAAAAAAACGAAAATAAGAAGTAATTCTTTGGAATCGTGGTTCGAACTTCTCAAAGTTTCGGTTAGCTGTTAGGGTGAAGAGCCGGGAAACTCCGGTACTGAAAATCCCGGGAATCTTTTGCAGGAAATCTTTATTATTATTTACTAATTATTATTATATAATATATACTTTGATCCAACATAATACGAGAAGTAAGGATAGGGGTTATTTATAAATTTCGATAACCGTAATAATGAGACACGCGTTATAAATCTATGTGTTTTATAAGGATTCAATATAGTAATATATAAGTCTATGTTTACAACAGTAATAAAATATGTAAGTTTTTACGTACGATTCTGGTGACGCTGTATTTACTTCTTTCAATAAATTTCCAGTACCAGAAGATTTTTGCCTGAAAAAAAAGAAACGAAAAAAAACTTTGTATTATAATATACTGACTTTTAGTTCGCTCTTTGAGTACCTATAGGTTTGTAAGCTTTTGTAGAATAAATTCCTATTTTTGTAGCAAAATAGAAGAAAATTATTTAGTACTTACTGTTTGATATTTTCAGAAATTTTTTTGTATAGTTCTCGTCTCGCGAACTTTGACAGTTTCTTTTTTCTTTTATTTCCCATTATACACTTATTATACTTATTACTAACACTACACCACAAAGTTATCTTAATTATTTTACAAAAATATATTTATAAAATACGTTCACTAAATTTACAAACTTATAAGTCAACTTCACAAATAAAGTACCTATATTTACAAAATACTTCGAGATGTTCGAAACGATCGCGCAGCGCAAACTTTGGCACAGGTCCAACCTCAAAGAGCACCGCAGCGCGACTGATCGGCTGAGCGTCGCGGACTCGAGTTCATTTTTTTAGTATTAATTTTCCTGTGTTTTTGTTTTTAGTATTACATAAATCAAATATATCAAATAGTTTAGGTTATGTTATGACAAATGTACTACATTTTTTGTTTTTTCTAGAAAGTGTGTAATTTAGCCATAAAATGATTTAATTTATGAAAAACAGCGATAAAAGAGTCATCTTTGAGATTTTTTTCTATCGAGCCGAATTTTACAAATTGTGTACTGATATATCAATTCGTGTAGTAAATTTTCTCAATTATAAAACGGTATTTTTTTCATACTGAAATAATGACATTTCCTTAGGAAAAAACAGTATTTAAAAAACCCATTTTACGTAGTTGCAACGATCACTGCGCCTTAAAACAATTGAAGTTATTTTACCTCATAATATCTGGACTAAACTAACTAAACTCATTACCTACATTAAACAACAGAAAAAGATTATAAAATCATCTTAAGAAATATATTTAGGTAATTAATAGATTTTTGAACTCCTGTTAACCCAAAAATGGGGTAATTCTTCATACGGAAGAAACCACGGGTAACCAACGGCTTATAACATAATACTATAACAAACACCAACTTTGAAGGATCAATTCTCACGCCAAAAATCATAATATTATAGGTGCATACTGCATATAGTATGTGTAGGTACGTTCCTTTATGGGTTATATGACCCGCGTGGCCGCGTACCCACATTGAAATATACCCCAAAATAATACTTTTATACATTTCTTTTTAATCACTGTCTACTAAAAAGATGACTGTGTCATACGGACGGACAGACAGACACGACGGATTCATAAGGATTCCTTTTTTGCCATTTGGCTACGGAACCCGAAAAACTGCTCCAAGAGCCGTTGCATAGTTTTGAAGAACTAAGTATACTAAAGTTGTCTTGAAAAAAAACCGCTGTTAGTAGTAATTCCACAGTTTCTTTTAATATTTCCTATAAGGTTTAGTTAAGTTTTAAGTTTGTATAAATAAAGAAAATTTCTATCTATAGGGATAGTGTTAAGAGAATTGAAGACGTAAGTGGATGTGAAGTAACCAACTATCATTTATGTTTTTTTCTTTGTTTTTTACATAAGGAAGGGGGGAGACTTTATGACCGGCAAAAATATTTACAACAAAAAAATGTAGATTGTACAAATATTGCCACATAATGAAGTAGGTAAGTTACAAGGTTCATTCAAATTATAAGGGAAGAAATGTGTAGAGTTTATGATAAACGTAAGTTAGTCACTTCATTCACTATAATATAATGTCTTTATTTTGTACCATGTCGTGATTTCAATGGGAAATTCAGGTTATCAGTGCAATACAGATGTGACAATTTATATACAATGTGTTTCCCAGTAATTGTCTGAGATGAGACAATACCGCGACCTTCGGTGACTCACCACAATGCTGCTTCATCTTATCAATTTCGTAACTGAAGATATTGTGTTATTGTTCTTTAAATGTTATTTTAGCTTTCATAAGGGTATATTTAAATGAGATAATATTATGTACTAGCTGTTGCCCGCGACTTCGTCCGCGTTAACATAGTATAAGAAAAAAGATGGATAGTTTTCCCCTTTTTTGTGGTTCCTTATACAAAGGGTATATTTAAGCAAATGTCATGTATTGCTATTTAAGCAAATGTCAAACGCAAACGTCAATAAATTTTCCCCGCTTTTTTCCACATTTTCCTCTGTTTCTTCGCTCCTAAAAGTCACAGCGTGATGTTATGGTCTATATATAGCTTATAGCCTTCCTCGATAAATGGGCTATCTAACGCTGAAATGATTTTTCAAATCAGACCAGTAGTTCCTGAGATTAGCGCGTTCAAGTAAACAAACAAACTCTTTAGAATTATAATATTAGTATAGATCCATATTATATTGGTTTTTAGGTCAAAGCTGTATTTTCATGAACATTAGCATGTAGATTGTAGAGGTTTTAGGAAGAGAGTCTCTGGTACATCGAATTTTAGAGTTTAAATGTATTTTTGTTTTTCTTCCTTCGATCTCGAAGCAAAAAACAATTTCCTACGTACTGAAAAATTTCAATTGAAGATAATATAGAGATGAACAAAAATATCATTAAACCTTTGTTAAATAAAGACTATTCTTAGATATTAAATATAATATCTAAATGAAAGAAAAATGGAAAATAGAATGCCAAGGCTTAGATGAAAATAAGTAGTAAGCATGAGGATGGGTAGAGCAATGGTAGAGTATAAAATATCAAAATCTTTGATTTAATTTAATTTTTTGCTCTTTTGAGAGAGGTTTTTTATAATGGGTACAATTGAATACCAACGGATAAAAAATAGGACAGGATAGGTAAACAACACAAATTTCACTTATATGCCTTGATTACACCTACCGAGTAGAGTGGTAAAATAGTACTCTCGGCCGAGCACATCCATACAAAACATGCCGAGTGCTTGGCCGAGTGCACTGTCTCGTCCATCTACTAGGTAGGTAGATGGTTAGATAGACAAGCCCCTAGTAGTGTCACAAGTCAAAAAAGGGATTCATCATACACTGTCATATTTTGTCGTCCAGTTTGTTTAGCTTTACGTCATGAACCCGCGATAGCTATTATATGAAAATTTTGCACGCTGATAATACATATTTTCACGCATTACGGTTTATATTTTTAGTTTAATTGCAAATACTAAAAATCGGCCAAGTGCGAGTCGGACTCGCGCACGCACAAGGGTTCCGTACCGGTATAGAGTGAAAGTAGACAAAAAAATGTGTTTTTTGTATAGTAATAATAATTATACTTATTATTTATTAAATTACAAATAAAAATAAAGATTTTGTGAAATTTCAAGTGCCTAACTGTTACCATTATTGATTTCGAGCAAAAACTGCCATAAAAATTACGTTTCTTGTATGGGAGCCCCCCCTTAAATATTAACTTTATTATATTTTTAGTATTTGTTGTTATAGCGGCAACAGATATACACAATCTGTAAAAATTACAGAAGTCTAGCTATAGCGGTTCTTGAGATACAGCCTGATGACATACAGACAGACAGACGGACAGACATCGAAGACTTAGTAATAGGGTCCCGTTTTAAACCCCTTGGGTACGGAACCCTAAAAAAGTAGGTCACTCAATAGAATGACATGACTTTCGACTCTTTTATGAACTGATTCGCACCTGGTTGGTTTTTAGACGCGGATACAAATACGTACAAAAATGAAACAAAATCAGCCTTGAACTAAATGAGAGAACTACGGGTCAGACAACGAGTATGTTATATAACAAAATTTCATAATAAACAATCAGAATATTTCGAGCACGCGAAATTATAAAAGTTGCAGCGATTCTAGTGTTTATTAAAAAAAAAAACTATACGCTACAGTTAAATATTGTTTTGTCAATAAAATATATTGTTCACTTTTTTAACATGTCAGATAAGAACATTTGTAGACGAGTCACAAATATTTTTTAAAATTTTTATTTGAAATGAAAGTATGAAGTTTTTTATCTTGCATGGTTTGGCCAATAATAATTGCATAGTTGTGAAAATCACGTGTATATTTTGTCGTAATGCTGCAGTTTATTTCTTTGCATCAAGAGCTTTTATTCCAGTAGCTGTTTAAACTACTGGGGATGGTTACACCACAGGCGAGCATAAAATTATTTATGGAGTAATTTCTGATTTTGAAGTTTTTTTCTTAGATACTTAAGTTTAAAAAAATAATATAAGTATTTTATTAAAAACTTAATATTTGTTTTATTTCTGTTTGTTTTATTTTTCAATCTTACAAGAGACTAGAATAATAATTAATAATTATTCAATATTATCATTTTATAATGTAAAAGATATTGCAATGTTTATAACCTTTAAAAATAATTTATCAATTTGTTTCCCATTTCCATAATTTTAATATTATGTAATCCATACTTAATTCATTACGCAGCTTTATTGTTGAATTAATTTATTAGACAGTAAATTATTGCAAAAATATAAATTTTAATTGCGTGCCATTTTTTATTTATAAGCTGTGACATACTTAATTATTATTTCAAATACCGTAAGAATTTATATAGTTAATCATTAATATTTTTTTAATTAAAAATAACAATTATTAATATAGATTATAGAATATAGGCTATGATTTTTAAATGTGAGTTTAAATACTTACATGTTGCTCGTTCCAACACTAGCACCTCCGACTGGCACGGTCTGCGCACTGGCCTCGCCTCTCTCCGCACGGTTGGGAAATGCTGCACTTAGCTGGTGACCCGATGCTGCGCTTACACACGCTAGTAGCTTGTAAACACCGGCTAGCACTTTTTTGTTCGGTATGCTTGTTATATATTCTTGTTACTTGGGATAAGATAATATTATGTAAGAGGTAAAGGTAAGGCATATAGGATAAATATGTGATTATTTTCAAATTTTCATATAAAAAATATTAAAAACATTTTGTTAATCGTATAAAAGCCCCGATACTCGCGTAATTAGTCAACGCACTATTAAAACTATAATAGTTATTGAGACAAAATCAAATACTCAACTGATTTTAGTAAGTTAATCTACGAGTTAAATATAATAAATCTAGTTGGCATCACGTACTAGATTTGCTTCAGCGACAAATATTTTATCGATAGTAAAATACGTGACATGATTATTAAAATAATATTATATTATTACTTTGTATCTATGAATTTACATAAAAGGAAATATTAAATTATTATATTATCCTCAGTCATATTACTAACTTGAAAACCTTGTTTGATTAATTTTCAAAAAATCTTCTTGGTGACAATTACATATCTACCTATTTTAATTAATATATTATGCTAATAGGATTTTGTCAAGTGGAGTGATATAAATTTATAATAATTTAATGACATCTCAGAACGCCGCTTTTTTGGTTTATGCTATCATCAGGTGTTACCTAACCAAAAACCACGCCAGTAACTTGACCAAGCGATCGTGTAAGCGAGCATTTCATTGCAGGCGCAGATTTCTCGCCTTAGTAGATACCGCTCAAACAATCTTAACTGGGAAGATTAATGTACCAAATGGTATAAAATTGGTTTAACCAAACTTGGCTTTCTTCTTTAGAAACTTTTAATTATTAGACTGTTTTATAACATCAGAGGCAATTGAAATTAAGAGTTTTTACAAAGGTAGAGTTTAATTTTTTTTTTCTAAATTAAAAGTTCTATTTTGACCTTGTGAAGATTTGAAGATTCTTTGACTACCAATAACGCTCCCATCACAAATTTGATTGAGCACATTAATTATTTTTGTAAACTGTGTTGCAAATAGAAGACATGTTTTTTTTATTAAAATTGTATTGAAAATCGATCTACAAATTGTGGAGTAATACTTAGTTGAATAAACAAGAAGTAAAAACATGTAGGCGAACATAGAACTTCCTATTTTGGAAGTTGTTTAAAAATAGAGTTAGTAATTTATTAATATACTTCACTAAAACTGGCATTAAATGGTGAAAAAATTGTAAAATAAAAAATACCGTTACCTCGTTGTACTACTGGTATCATTATAAACTGAAATTTCGAACTGTTGATGTTAATTATACATTATACAAATACGTACAGTGTACACTTTCACCCAAGTTCCAGCGATTTACTTTACGTATACCGTTTTCAGCGAACTTAATATTTTTGCGAACAAAAAATGTAAGAAGAATACTTAGAAATTCATATTATTCAATCAACTACATAAATAACTATATTATTAACAACTTTACTAAGTACTAAATAAATATTCCTAAATCTATTCATATTTTAGTTTTAGTTAAATATATAATTTAATTTAAATTATAATTTTGTACTTGTACAAAGGCAAAACTAAGTATTACATAGGCTGCTATTTATGTATCCGGAACTGGCCACTTACAAGAACAATATTTAAAAAGTAATTACAACATTTGAAAATACAACTCTTTGGTTGAAGAATACATTTTGTTTCATGTGACTGTCAATTATTTTTCCATTGTGGCGTCATTTTGAAAATTGCGTGTCTTCATTTGCCATGGATTTAACACGTGAACATTTTCGTGCAATGATTTACTACGATTTTCGGCGTGGGCTAAATCAACAACAGTGCTTTATTCAACTCACCGCAACTTTTGGAGATGAAGCACCATCAAAAACCACTGTTTATCACTGGTACAGTGAGTTTAATCGTGGGCGGTCTATGCTCACGGATGAAAATAAAGAAGGTCGCCCAAAAACAGCTGTTGTCCCACAAAATATAGATGCTGTGCGGGAACTAATAATGCGTGATCGTCATGTTACATATCGCGAGATAGAGGCGTCCTTAGGCATAAGTATGACGAGCATACATAAGATATTACACGAACATTTGGATGTAAAAAAAATATGTTCGCGTTGGATTCCGCACAACTTGACAATCGATCAAAAACGGGCTCGTGTGGATTGGTGCAAAAAAATGATAAAAAAATACAACCGTGGTACGTCAAAAGCCGTTATAATATCTACACAGGTGATGAATCTTGGATCTATGCATATGACCCCGAAACTAAACAACAGTCAACGGTGTGGGTGTTCCAAGATGAGCCGAAACCAACAAAAGTTACTCGTGCAAAAAGTACTTTGAAGCAAATGGTCGCCTGTTTTTTTGGAATTAATGGACATGTGGCTACAGTGCCATTAGAGAATCGTAAAACGGTTAATTCTGAATGGTATACGACCATTTGTTTACCAGAAGTCTTTGAAGAAATAAGAAAGGACAACCGACAACGCAGAATCATATTACATCACGACAATGCTAGCTGTCACACCTCAGCTGAAACAACTCAGTTTTTGGAGGGTCAAAAGATCGAATTGACTGGTCATCCGCCGTACAGCCCTGATTTGGCACCTAACGATTTCTTTTTATTTCCATACGCGAAGAACAAATTACGTGGTCAACGTTTTTCGAGCCGCGAAGAGGCTGTTGATGCGTTCAAAATGCACGTTTTGGAGATACCTCAATCAGAATGGAAAAAGTGCTATGAAAATTGGTTCCAGCGTATGCAAAAGTGTGTCGATCATCGCGGCGAATATTTTGAAAAGCAATAAAACCATATTAAATGATATATGTTTGTTTCTTTTTTTAATTCCGGATACATAAATAGCAGCCCTCGTATGCCATAATATTATAATATCGTCACCGAAAAAACACCCATCTTTAGCCATATATTCACGTGCTCTTGTCGATATCACCCAAGTAGCACATTTAATTTGGCCGAATAATGAATAATCCTGTTATTTTAAGTGACAAATGTTTCGGATCCATGCCCCATGATAATCCCATGACAGTGGAAAAACCTCCTCGTAGGAGTGTAACCAGACTTTAATAATTACTATATAAAGTACGATATGAAGTTCTAGCCGTTGAAATTTTCCGTTTACTTAGTTGTAATTAATGGCTTGTGGCTAGAATGGATGGTGATATAATTATATTTATCAATTTTCCACACAATACTGGTATTTCCACCATAAATTATTTTAGTAAATAGCATTTAGTGTTAGGTACAGCCTGTGCCTACTGTTTATACCAAATCAACAAGACATGCTATATACAAAGCCGAATATGGAACCTAACTCCATTTTAGAAATCGGTTACAAAAGGTTACGACAAAAAAGTGTCAAAAACAATGAATAAAAATATGTTTTAATTCTAAAATTATATTTTATTACGTAATACACTTACCTACCTAAAACTACCATAAAATAGTTTTGGGTACAGTATTAATATAATTGATAATTATATCTAGGCTATTTTATTGCATAAAAATTGAAAGTACGAAAATATATTTTAAACACCTTTAACCTGTATAAAACTTATGTATCACTTATTGTTCTGATAGCAGAATTAGCTTTCTCAGTTCAGTATAATATTATATAATACGTTAACCTTATCATTATTTTGAATAATGTTTTTTAAACTAAATTTATCTTAAAAACTATTCCTTAATTTTTAAACTATTAATACATTGGCATCAGAATTATACCTAAAGTGAGCAAAAACTTTTTAAAAGTGGAGCGATTCAAACTGAAATAAGTTTACAACATACATTATATTCTTATTCTTTTGCCTTTTTTATTTTAAAATCTAGGAGAAGCGTGGAAACACTTCTTATCAACAAAAAGGAGGTTGGATGCTAATTTCAAGCTGCGCATATTATATAACTTAATATTATGATTCAATTACTTTCAAGTATAAAAGTGGTTTTTCAATTTCCTAATGATTAGTTCCGATCAAAAATAAATCGTAAATAATATGATATATTACTGCAATGTTTTCACACTAGAGGCAGCACCAGCGTAGACAGAAAACAAAAAGGGCCAGCCCATAACACTGTTGCGGCGTCGCATCGTAAAAAACTACGACGCGACGCCGCAGAACGCATCGTTGAAATTTGCGATGCGATAAGGACATCTTCCACTGAAATTTTGCGCTCCGACATAGCATCGCATTTCTGTGCAATGTTGTTTTTGCGATACGACATCGCAGTGTTGTGGCTTGGCCCAAAGTCTTGTGTGATGTATCCAACTTGTGTCGAACAACGTTTCTGTCAATATTCTGATATGACGTGAGCATAGTAGCGCCCTCTGTTTCGGCCTTTGCGTAATATTCCCTATTGAAACTCTATAATATATTTTCAATACTCCACGAATAAGAAAGCTCTACCTCTGTATTTTAACCTATCAACCGATCGACGGACTAGTCTATAGAGAGTTGTCTGAACGAGCCATCGATGCCGAAGAGCTCGTCGTAGTTGGTGGGTTTGCCCGGTCGGAGCTCCTCTACCGCCTTCAGGGATTCCTGGTCTTTGAAGTATGTCGTGTAGGTCGCTAACTTGTCTTTCCATGCACCTGAAAAAATAGTTTGTAGATTGTAGACATAATAAGTTTTTTTATGAAATAAGGGGGCAAACGAGCAAACGGGTTACCTGATGGAAAGCAACTTCCGTCGCCCATGGACACCCGCAGCACCAGAAGAGCTGCAAGTGCGTTGCCGGCCTTTTAAGAGGGAATAGGGTAAGGTAAGGGGAGGGTAGGGATGGGAAGGGAAGGGAATAGGGGAGGGTAGGGAAAGGAATAGGGTAGGGGATTGGCCCTCCGGTAAACTCACTCACTCGGCGAAACACAGCTGTTTTACGCCGGTTTTCTGTGAGGACGTGGTATTTCTCCGTTCGTGCCGGCCCATTCGAAGCATGGCTCTCCCACGTCATGTTAGGTTATTATCAGGGCGAGCGAAGCGAGCCCTAGTACATCCCACAACCTTTATATTATTACATTTTGTAATACACTTTACGGATAAACTGTCACGCCTATTGATTTGTGCTTTAACATAGCAATTTTTATTTATGTTATGTAGATGTGTTATCATCCGTCAGTCAAGGTTTTTATATGCAGACTTGTTATCATTAGTCAGTCAAGGTGTGACGACGCGAGCCCTCACAAAGCTCGGCCTTTAGCTAGTATAGCTTTATTTCTATAACGTTGCTTAAACAGTGTGTAACAAAAATAAGTGATAATACTTTAGGGTGTGTACGTGTTCCTTGTAGAGAGTTCACTGTGAAAATAGCAGCGCTGAAAAACGATAAAAAAATATTCACTTTTGTATGGGCAAGAGCCCGAGCGTCACGAGTTTCCCCATACAAAAGTGAAAAAAATTTTTGGTCTTTCAGCGCTGTTACTTTCACAGTGAACTCTCTACAAGGAACACGTACATATCCTAAAGTATTATCACTTATTTTTGTTACACCCTGTATAAAACGTATAAAATATCAGCAAGGCGTCTACGAGTAATGGTAAGCAATGCTCTTATCAATGAATGTTATCCAAAGACTTCTATTTAAATAGAAGTCTTTGATGTTATCTATTTTTCTGCCTCATTGAAAACTTAAGGGATTAAGTTTAGTTTTAAAACCCTCCATAGTATAAAATGAGATTTAAAAATTATAAATCACTTACTATTGATCTCCACGAGGGAGACGCCGCTGCCGCCGTACTCTTCCGGCAGCATCTTCTGAGGGATGTGCTCGTACAGCGAGCTCATCTCCGAGTGGATGAAAATCTGAAAATGAACACCAATGGAATTAAACAGCTGATATTTTTTTACTGTTTACTGCCAATTAAATAAAAAGTTACTAATAGTAAACTAAAAATCAAGAAAAATCAGCAAATAAAATTTTTCATGCAATGAGGCTTTTCAATTTGTGTCATAATATGATAGCTAACAGCACGACAAGGATTCAATATCGATCTTATGTTAGCCTGGTGGCAAGTGGTCAGGTAGAAAGTGTCAGAAAATTGACAATAATAATATCCTCGAAGGCCCCAGAAAAGAATGCTCAAAACCCTCAACAAACATTTATCATTAAGAATAAGGCTGCCTTCAAATTAAGTCGCGCGTCGCGAAAGCAGTCTAAGATCTATCCATAGTCAATAGTCATTTCGTATTCAAACTGTATGAAACACTAACCCTGTTCTTTATCTTCTCCTTGAGGAAGGGTTTGATGATGTTGATGAGCTTCTCTATCAGCGGCGACGTGTTCACTATGTGGATCTCCTTCAGCTTCACCGGGTACGCTTCCTGAAATGGTATATTACCAATGAATACGATTTGCGAATATCAATATTATTGATTATATGGCGAAGAATGGCAGTTGCTATTCTGTTGTTAAGCGGCCAGTACACCTATGTGTACTGTTGACCATGATCACTTGGTGTTAAATACAATGGCGCATGGCTCATTACTGGCAATACTCCGTCTACACAATAGTGATGGCTTGACGTAGAGAGCCAGCATGGACCATTGTAAAGAGGCACCTTAACATAGCAATAAATATTCATATGTAGATAAGTTTTGTAGCAATCTTTTTGACGTGCTGTTGCTATTTTAAATGAGTAAGGACCTATTTAGCTACTTCCTGATAAAGTACCAAATAGGCTATTCACAACTTTTTTGACAGATTCTCCATACTCGATCTGTCAATTTAAGTGGTGGATAGCCTATTCGGCATTTATGAGGAAGTAGTGAAACAGGCACTAAATGTCTTATCAGGCGATTTGCGTTTTAGAAGTGAGTAAATCCTGAAAAGCGCTAGTACTTTATACTAATAAATAATAATAAATAAATAAAAGGTCTTGGTACCTGCAACCTGCTGATGGCAGTGAAACCATGCCCACGTCCAGCATGTAGATCTTCCATCCATTCCATCCATCTCCTCCTCCAGCTCCTCCATCATCCAGACATCACCAATCACCACCATATTGATGTAGTCCACTCACCTGCACGCACACCAGGAACTTGCTGATGGCAGTGGGGCTGAGCTGCGCCAGGTGTGTAGGTGACACCACGCCCGCGTCCAGCACGTAGATGTCTCCACCAACCCCCTCCAGCTCCTCCATCAGTCTGACGTCACCGATCATCAGCGCCAACTTGAACACGTTGTTTAGGACGTCCATCTTGATATCCTTGTCCAGACCTGGAATGTTTGAGGAGTGGTTTTAGGATTTATTGAAGTAGTGTTAGAAGGATGAGAAGAGGTAATGAAAAGTTATGATAATGACTATTCTGGGTTATACGTCTGATGAAGTTGTATTTGCCAACCAACTCAACGCCTAGTCTATTGTGATGTCAAGAAGTATAGAATAATCAGAACATAATACTCAATAATATTACCTCGGCAAATTGTTACTCGTCGTCCATTCGGTGTTAACCCTGGCAGAGGTGCCCCTTGTCTGCAAAAATAGACAATCATAATATTTAATAGGATCAAAACGACGATGAGCTGAGTCTCAAAACTTAAATTTCAGTATAATATTATTTTGTGCTCTTTTGTAGTTTTGATCATATTTTATTATCATAACTTAATAATGCTATTAAGTTAAAACTACAACGGAAAAATAACTCGAAATTACAACAAGTAACAAACAAGAAACAACAATATGCAAAGTTCAATAGTTCACAAGTAATTATGAACCAAAGTGACATAAAAACTTGAGTACATAAAGGTATGTCTTGACAATATGAGCACAGGAAATAATTAAGAGAATTGTGAGAAAATGTCAACTGTTTTGGTATTTCCCGAGATTAACTATTTTGGTCAATGTCCTTGCTTCCCAAAATTGATCATTTGGTATCATGTGCATCAACGAAGAGGAAAGGTCACTTCCCTTTCAAAATGTCTAAGGATACAACTTTATGATAAGAGGCTATATTTACAGTAAAATAAACGCTTCTAACGTCTGTCTGTCTGTCTGACCCTTTCTCTGTTTGTCTGTCTCTTACCTCTTCATGCCCAAACGGTTAAACTGATTTTGCTGAACTTTTGTATAGAGATACTTTGAGTTCCGCTAGAGGACATAGAATACTTTTTATCCCGAAAAAAATATACGGTTCCTGTGCCATCTTCGCGCCACGGAGTTGCGAGCGTCATTTAGTCAGTATATCTATATATTATATCTTCTTATATATTATCTTATATTTAAAAATAGACTTTCAAATGTGTTAGTCGCGCTAAAACTCGAAAACGGCTGAACGGATTGGGCTGATTTTAGTCTTACGCCTTTAAAAAACTAAATCATAATCAGTTTATCCGTTTTCGTATCCGCTGCGATGCTGCACAGACAAGTCAATTAGTGTATAGTATACTTACACTTTATCCATCACATTGGCCAGTTCCGGTCGGGTGATATCACGGTCTGTGAAGAACTCCGGGCAGGCTGTTCTCATGGTGAAGTACATGTCCAGTTTCCGCTTGCACTTCTCCAGCGAGAAGCTGCAGCCACGGAGGAAGGTCATCAGGCAACGATCATCTGATAAATGATTTTATTTCTCATGAAAAAGCACTTTTGCAAAACAATTTTGTCTCTATGTTTAGACTTTAGACTTTAGAGCTGACATGACAGTTTTATTTATTTATTTATTTCCAAAAAATTAGTACATAAAAGGTCTTGCAATTTAGTTTGATCACAATTTCCGCCACATGGGCGTGGAAATATTGCCATGTAGAACTATGTCATACAAAATTTCTAACAAAGTAAGTTTATTTCAAATACAAGGCTAAGCTAACAGCTATAGTGTGATAATTTATAAGAGCTGGGCCTATAGCCGAAACTTTTTCGTTTTCGCTTCGTTATAGAATCGCCGATCAAAATGTATGGAATTGACATAAGACGAGTCGAACGTCAACGTCATATTAACGAACGCTTATGTCAATTCCATACATTTTCATCGGCGATTCTATAACGAAGCGAAAACGAAAACATTTTGGCTCACCCCCGGTCTTATTCGCGTTAGATTAAATCTATTGATTTTTTTTTTCTTTTTTTTTTCTTCAATTTAATCGAAAGTTTGAGAAATAATGTATGGGGCTTATGTCAAAATCTCCATTTAACTACGGTACCTTAAGTAATTAATATTCGTCTCTTAGGACGGTATAAATAGTCAGTAGGTACTTAAGATGCGACCCGGTCTCAAGACGCGGTTCGGCTCTGTGATTGGCCCAAATTTTGACAGCCAACCAATCACAGAGCCTGAACCGTGTCTTGAGACCGAGATGCATCTTGAGTACTGACTATTTATACCAGCCTTAGTGCGGCAGAAAGTGTTCGAATGAAAATAATTGAGTTCTCATTAAGCGTCTAGGTGAAATGTTCTTTGTATTCTTTTGTTTCGTTCTAGAATATTTTGCAAATCGAGTTGACCGTGGATGAAACACCTAGGCCATAATTTTCACGAGTTTCATAAAAGTAAAAGAAATAGCAATATTTTTCATGAAAATAGAGCGAGATAGTTGAAGTGTGTGCAAAATATGTGCAAGTGTTAAATCTTTGGTCATCACTTATCATTTTACATTAAAATGGTGGTCTGTATTTTGGTGATCGTTTACTATTTTTGTATGTTAAGGGCCTGTTTCACCTCTTTCTGATAAAGTGCCAAATAGGCTATCCATAACCTAACTTGACAGATAAAGTATGGAGAATCTGTCAAAAAAGTTGTGAATAGCCTATTCGGCACGGCATTCAGAAAGTGGTGAAACAGGCCCTAAAATATGTTACTTTAACTGGTGGTCAGTAATATAAGCCATTACCGAACTCATCAGGTAGATGCGGCTGCTTCCTCAGCCACTCTTTGATGGTGGCGAGGTCTTGCTCCTTGGTGTTCTGGTTCTCGTTCAGCTCCACCCGGATCTTCTCCCACATCTCCCCCGTCGGCTGGACTAGTGTTGCCACGCTCATGCTGAAGACAATTATTCTGAATTAGTGTTGCCAGATTTAAAAGACTTAAAAGAAATAATAATACTTATTATCATTTTATTTTAGTAGGGATATAATGTATATGTTAACGTTAATGGGAAATGCAATATGGTAATATTATGTAGAAGATGTTAGTGTTTCAGAAACAATATTACCCTTTACTTATATAAATCTTTACAAGCTTGATAGTCTATAGTTTTGTTGAAACGAAACTTATCAAAAACGGATGAGAAATGTGTAAGCTTTTCAGCGTATAATATTTTTAATTAAAAAAAAGTATTCGGCAATTTCTGAGTTCAATCAGTCTAATAGGGTATTAGCTCTAAAGCAAAAACTGTTAACACTATATTATGTATTTCATTTGCAAGATGTTGCTAGTTCCTAAACAAAAACTGCAAACAACTTGGCGATATTTAGTCGTACAAAAAATGTTCACAATATAGTAAAACAATAGATCTATGTAAAACATTGATAAAAAATCCATCATAATACATAATAGAATATTGTCAAAACTGTCATACAAACAAACTCAAAGACATGACAATATGAACAACACAATAATTTATGTATGAGTCAAGACAATCTCATGTAATAACTAATAACTAATATAGTTATTACATAGTATGTCTTTACTCTTTGCAAATGTAGAGCCAATTTATTTTGCCAATACTGTATCTACTATCTATACTATAGTCCAATCTTTTTAGGCGAAATTAGGAGCAAATCTTGGAAATTGAGGTACCCAGTATATTACCACTTAAAAACTTGTAGTTTGGCATCCTAAAACAGTTACCAAAAATCACAATATATTTAATTATTGGATGGTCGCAAGTTTTTAAATCAGGGGTCAAAAGTCTGTTTTTTTTTTTTTACTTTTTTTTGCAAATATTTAGTTTTCTATGCGTTTTACGTTTTTTGTATAAATAGATTTCTATAACTTTTCTATTTAACATTTATTATACCTTGCACTATTTTTAAAATAGAGGGCGTAGAGCGCGCGGTCAGAGAATTACTTGAGGTCAACTGGTAGTCTCGATCAAAATTTATCGATTAGAATGTGTATGTGTTCCTTGTGGAGAGTTCACTGTGATAGTAGCAGCGCTGAAAGACCAACATTTTTTTCACTTTTTTATGGGAAATCTCGTGACGCTGGGCCGCTTGCCTTTACAAAAGTAAAACAAAAACTTTTGTATAGGCAAGCGGTTTTACAGTGAACTTTTCACAAGGATTATAAGGATTATAAGGTAAAATATATTATATTTTACTAGCTGCCCCGGCAACATTGTTTTGCCATATAAAGTATTTAGCCCATTCCATCAAAATAGATTAAATAATTTACTCGAAAATCATAAAAGTTTATTGCCCAGGAACCATACATTTTTCGGAACAAAAAGTGTCCCTTGTCCTTTCCCGAGACTTAAAATATCTCCATACCAAAATTCATCAAAATCGATTAAATAGTTTACGCGCAAATCCTAAAAGTATATTGTGCAGTAACCACCAGTTGTGTAGTAGACCACGCGAATATGAATTCATTTTTATACATAGAGATTACGAACTTAATACAACATTAGTTTCATAACACCACAACCTACTAAGTTATATGTTTTATAAGGCAATAAAGACAAGTTCGTATTGCCCAACATAGAAGGGAGTTGGCCATTTTGCAACATGGCGGCATTCCACCACACCGGCAACCGTTTCCTTCCATCGGATAATATCCTGAGTTATTTGCTATTTTATCGAAGGACAAAGTATAGGTACTGTTGTATAATACCTTGCGTTTCTTAAAAAACTAGCTTTTTTTATACGCGCACATTACGACGGGATGCATCGAGGCGAGCAATTATACACTTTTTATGTTCTATTGCAATTTGTGCATTCGGCCAATAAATCTGAAAATGCTGCCCACTCCGCTGCGATCTCATAATGTGCGCGTGCCTAAAGGTCTAAAAAATGGCAAAAAATCACGTTAGTTGTATGGGAGCCCACCTTAAATATTTAAATTTTTTTTAGTGTTTGTTATTATATCGGCAACAGAAATGCATAATCTGTAAAAATTTCAACTCTCTAGCCTTTACAGTTCTCGAGATACAGCCTTGAGACAGACAGACAGACATCGAAATCTTAGAATAGGATCCCGTTTACCCTTTGGGTACGGAACCCTAAAAATGTAGTCAAACACCTATTCTAAGGTTAAGATTTAAGATTTAGAGGTTATTTGGAAAAGTGTCGACCACAAACCGCATATAGTAATTGGAATAGAGACTGGTTTTTTTTACTCAACTACGGCGATTAAGCTAAAGGATTATATCGATTTTGGCAATAGGTACGTTTGTGCCCTCGTAGCGGCTAAGCTGATGGTATAATTTTTGCAATAAGGTAATGAGATGTGGGAATGAAGCCCGAGAGTGACGTAGAGTACTTTTTTCCTTCCTTTACTCCTTCCTCCATCTTTCTTCCTTCCTTTCATCCTTTTTTTTTGGTTTTCTTGGTTTCACCATTATCGCGTAATATAATTTAATAAAAATCCTGAATAAACGCTACTTCAAAATCCAGTGATTCAAGTAATTTGTAAATTCGGTAATAATATTATAATTTGCATTTTATATTAATTCATAAATTTATGAATCAATATTAATATTAAATTATTAAAATTAATAAATTATTTTTTAATAGTTTTTGCACTAATTTGCTAGTCCAAATATTTTTTATTTTTCACAGTTAATCAAACTTATAGTTTGAAGATAACATTTATTATACCTAAATCCGATTTTCTATTTTGAAAGTAAAAAAAACTTACCTTGCTTTTTATTTCACTGACACTACCTCCCTGCTACAGACCGCTGCGTGCACTAGACGCCTGCCTGTGGCCTGGTTGAGTAAGATCTTTGCTCTCGCCTTGACAGTGTTACGACAAAAGGTTTTCTCATTAAGAAATGTTTACTTCAACATGTTTTTTAATCGCATTATTGTCTTTATATATTAGACTGTTGTGTTTTTTTAGTACAAAATAAACTGAATACTTATAATTTTTAATTTTTTTCTTTTGCCAGCCTGTGGGCGTGGTAGCGATTTCAGAAAATTCGTGACTTAGATAAATGACTTCCAACACATTTTTACGCTTAGAATTGGCTTAGAATGCGTTAGATGAAAATTTACAAAACCATTTTCTAACTACATTATTATGACAATAATTAACTAATTTTATTTTTATTGCTTCAAAATACTTTTTTTTCGTTTTTAAGGATTCCGTACCCAAAAGGTAAAAACGGGACTATGTTCGATGTTTGTCCATTTTTCTGTCTGTCTGTTTATGTAGGTTTATCCAGACTGTATCTCAGAACTACTATAGTACTAGACATCTGAAATTTTCACACAATAGGTATGTATTTCTGTTGCCGCTATCACAACAATGTTAATGTACAAAAACAAAATAAAATTAAAATTAAGAGGGGTTCTAATGCAACAAACGTGATTTTTGATCGTAATCAATAATGGCAGATAGATATAAAATTAAATTTATCTAGAAATAAAATTATAAAATTAAAAATAAAATAAATATTTAAGAGGAACTCCCATACTAAAAAAAAATTGTTGCCTACTGTTGCGGAACTCTTTGTGCACGAGTCTGACTCGCACTTGACCGATGTTTATAAAAATATTTTGTAATAAATATTTAATTTTAGAACAATGAATTTCCCACCTGTTTATAATTACATTTAAAAATATAAAAAATAAGAAATAGCGGCGGCCATGAACGGAATTGGGAAAGAATTGCCAAACTTAAAACAGCGCGCAGTAATCCGCGCGCTGGGTAAATTTCTCTATAATATTATTATTTTAATTAAAAAAAATGATAGTAAGCGAGGAGAGTGACGCGTCATTACTCATTATACAATTTTTGAGCACTACGTGGATTGTTTTTTTTATCTCTAGGATTTAGGAAGCAGGTTCCAAGTCCCACCGGTTCCAGCGGTTTGTTGAAGAGGTAACAGGCAGACAGACATACACACTTTCGTATTTATGATATAAGTAGACATGAATTGGACACAAAGCTGGAAATATACAGCAATATTTTGCAATATACACATCCGCAGGTGTTTATAATTTGGAGGTCGATTGTGTAAACTTAGAGCCCGTAAATGCTCGCTACGCAACATCAGTCTTTGGTATCGCATGAAGATTCCGTATTTTAAGTTCTACTAGATGGCCCGTGAACTTCATATCGCTTAACTCATAAATTTTCTACCGTAAAAAACTTTTACGTTCTATGGACGTCCAAAAATATTTCAAGACTAAAATTAGCCAATTCGGTTCAGCCGTTTGAACAAAATTTATAATTAATTTTATTAGGGTTCCGTACCCAAAGGGTAAAAACGGGACCCAATTACTAAGACTTCGTTGTCTGTCTATCTGTCTCTAGGCTGTAGCTCAAGAACGGTAAGAGCTAGAGATTTGATATTTTCACAGATTATTTATATCTGTTGCCGCTATAACAACAAATACTAAAAATATAATAAAATGAATATTTAAGAGGGCTCCCATACAACAAACGTGATTTTTTTGGCCTTTTTTGCTGTCTCCAAGCTGTAACTCAAGAACGGTAATAGCTAGAGATTTGATATTTTCACAGATTATGTATATCTGTTGCCGCTATAACAACAAATACTAAAAATAAAATAAAATGAATATTTAAGGGGGGCTCCCATACAACAAACGTGATTTTTTTGGCCTTTTTTGCTCTATATCAAAAATGGCAACAGGTAGGTACTTGAATTTTTCACAAAATCCTTAGAACTTAATGTGTACTTTAATATTTAATAATAATATTAAAATAAAATAAAAAATAAGGGGGCTCCCATACAAAAAACACAATTTATGGCCTAATTTTGCTCTATAATGGTACGGAACCCTTCGTGCGCGATTCCGACTCGCACTTGGCCGATTTTTTAAGTACATTACCACTTAACTCATTTTTAGGAACTTTTCAGGAGAGACAAAACCCACTAAGATAAATGACTTAAGTTACATTTTGTACTTTTACGCAATATAATAGTTCTACTATTTTAACCTAACTGTTTATATCGTGTTTTGAATAATTTATGCAAAAACGGCAGTAATTATTAAATTGTTAGCTACCCACTTTATCCACTCGACTATACTCGACATTATTTACAAGGGCCAAGGGGGTCAAAATAATGCATACTTTCTAAGAGAAATAATAATTTAATAGTATAAAATCAATGAATTACAATAAACTTAAGATTAGGGTCAGCTCACACTGAAATGAGACGCAACGCAATACAACGCAACGGTGCATTATTGTGGTATATTATAGTACTGCAATGTTTTCGCTAGAGGCAGCACCAGCATAGACAGTGAACAAACATTTTTTTAGATGTTTGACAACATTTTAGTCAATATTCTGATATGACGTGGGCAATATGTCAGATTTAGCCCGGCCGCACATGTCCGAATTCTGATCAGAAACATTTGAATTCCGCCGGATCGCCACCCCGCACATTATCCGAAATATCCTTCCGGTGAGTTCGAGCTCACTCGGCTCAGTACAACTTATTATTGTAAGAGACAGCGCGGACGTTCAACTGCTTCTGATCAGAAATGTCGTACAATGTGCGGCCGCATACTTACTGTATGTGCTAGTAGCGCCTTTTGCTTCGATCTTTGCGTACCTAATGGCCGGTTTACACGTATTAAGTAGATAAGTAGTAACTAAATTCTAACTGTCATCTAGTTTAGTACTTACTAAATTTTAACTTGCTACTTGCTACTAAATTTTGTGTTTACATGCAATTAACAACTTAATTGCATGTAAACACAAAATTTTTAGTACTTATCTAAATTTTAACTTGCTACAAAATTTTGTGTTTACATGCAATTAAGTCACTTAAAATTAAGTTAAAATTTAGTTGACCAGCCATAAAATGACAAGACGTGGTGTCAAGCTATTTGAATTTTTTTATAGCATCGCCAAGCCGCGTCTCTTCACGTCTCGTTTCGATGTGAGCTGGTAGGAGCATTGATTACATTAACAAAATCCATACAATTTGTAAAAAAATAATATTATATTTTGGTAGCATATATAATATTCTCGTATATTTGGACGCCTGTCAAAAAATTAAAGCGTTTGAACTTGAATATTGCTTTTACTCAACATTCATACTTTATGGTTCTTTCTATTTAACAATAATAATAATATGGTGTCATTAAAATATGTATTATGCCCAAGTTCACTAATTATTATTATAATAATACTTTTAAAGTTTAGTCTCCCTACCGGCCATCTTATAAATATTTCACCAATGTTTATTAATCATAAGTATCATAAGTATTACTGCCGCACCCAGAGTAAAATATTTAACTATTACTTAATTATAACTGAAGATTTTGACATAAGCCCCATACATTACCTGTCAAACTCTTCATTAAATCGAAGTATAATCATCAATAGATATCTCTGAGAGCGACTGTTAAAAGCCTTAAACACAGTCAAATAAGCTTAGCTGTAGAAAATGTCTTGGTAGAGATTTTTAAACAAAGAACAGGAGAGGTCTAATTAATCAGCCAAGCTGTAATTTTCTATCAAATAGATTTTCAAACGTATAAGATAAAGACAACAGCTAGTTAGTCCTGTCTTAATCTTCGTTTTCACCAATCCCTCACATTTCACCACAAATCATTCATCAATTAGCGTTCGCGTTGGTGAAAATGAAAATTACAATATATTAAGAAATTTTTACAATAATTAATGAATATTTTTAAAATAATTAATAAATATTTTCGTATCCCTTAAACTACAAAAATGAGATGGCTTTCTCAAGAGCCTGATTCTCAAAAGCCAAAATATTAGCCATGAACCCTTAAGTAATATTTCACATAATATTAATATAATGGCTTCTAATGAAATCATCACACAAATTCTCACATATTTCGTACGAGCATCGCAATATCTCATACAACGCAATACTTCCCACGATCATAACATTTTCTACTGAAATATTCTACATAACATTTTATATTCGTCTTCAATTAAATTAAATGTTTGTTTCTTTTGAGGAAAATCTTGATCATAACTAAGATCTTGAGCAAATTATATTTTTGGAAACAACATGACTTATCTAATCGTGTGTTTTTTTGACATCTTATGGGGCATCTCTATGTTGGCCTATAGACCAATTCAACACGAACGTGTAGAGAGGCATATTCGTCTATGATTGTCCATGATCGACGTCCTAGTGAGTAGTGCTTAATATAGATAGCTTCGCTATCACGGTGACAATCATGGTTATCACATTCTAACATGGAGATGGGCCTTTAGATAGCCCACTTCGCATAGTATACCAACTTTGAAATATTTGCTATCCAACATGGGCCAACGTGAAATACCTTAAAAATTTATTTGTCAAAAAGCATGTAGCTTTTCATAAAAACACTCGTTCAGTATTTCTTGCGTACAAAATATTATCTATACTAATATTATAATTTTAGATCTAAAATATAGAATTACTCAATCTATAGATAGCGTTCTGAAGGAGCCTTCCGTGCCAAGTATTTCGTCGTAGTTTTTGGGTTTGCCGGGTCTGAGGGTTTCTATGGCCTTTGCCGACTCCTGCTCTTTAAACCATTTGGTGTATGTCTGTAGCTTTTCTTCCCAGGCATCTGAAAATTTAATACAAGTGGGATTAGTCCCAAGCCTGAATGCACGACAGAGCGCACTGCGCGGCGTGTCTATTATAAGTATTACTTATGGATCAGCAGAAAAATAAATAGAAGGTGCAATGTACAATGTGCATACTTGTATTTCCTAACAAAAAGGTTTTGGAAGATTTGCATAATATACATTTTTGGCTTTGTTTGATGAATCTAAGATTCACTGCCGGTTTTGGCGCTACCAGCGTCCTGGGCTAAATTTCTTCGGTGCCCAGGGTGCTGGCAGAGCTAAAGAAAAAGGCGCCCCTTCTCGTCTGCCTTCGGCGCCCCTTTTTATCCGGCGCCCTAGGCGGTCGCTTAGCGTCATCCCCGTAATGTCGCTACTGCTAAGATTAATTAAGACATTTCAAGCCTGAGTATACGGCAATTAATTTTTAATGGCTTGTTTAGATCTGTTGAACTAGTATGAACTAGATTATAATGGTAATTTTGTACATTTGCTTTCTAAGAAAAATAACAATAAGTTCATTTGCGATGGACTAAAAAAATCCCTCTAAAACACAATTCCGGAACTTACTGTGCATTTCTTGTAGAGAGCCACCATAACCGCCGAACTCCTCAGGCAGGATGTCCTTCGGTATGTACTTTGTTAGACCATCCACGTTCGAGTGGAAGAACATCTGAAATGGAAGAACATACAAATTTTTTATAGCAAACTATTTAACAGTAACTGATATCGAGATTTCCTGGCGTAAATAATACGTATATTCGAAGAAGGCGTCAAATTAAAAAAAAAATACTTCACGTCCATGTAGCTATGAGTGTCTATCGTCGAGTGACTAAAGTACACACAGCAGTATTGATTAGCGTAAAAGCTGGCTGGCACAGAATTTTGATTGATTCGTTCATCCTCTTAGATATTCCGTAAAAGATCAAAAAGTTACCCTATTTCGTATCTTCTCCTTGAGGAGCGGTTTGACCATGTTGAAGATGATATCGATGACGGGGTTGGTGTTCACGACGTGGATCTCCTTCAGCTTCACCGGGTACGCCTCCTGAAAACAAGAAGACACCATTTTTTAAGTAAAAACCAGAAATGTTAATGAGCAAAACCGTTATTAAACCAAGGATATCGTTTAATTTCATGGAAATTATGGTTTAAATAAAACTTCAATAGCTTTATTTGGCATTGGTTTCAATTGGGACTATCTAAGAAGCTTTAAATATCATCAGGACAGGACAATCCTAGTTTGACAGCTAGGAGGACATTTCTTTGGCTACTAATTATATAGGTTTAGATTATTATATCAGCTCCTGTAGCCTCACTTCCACAGCATCGAACTAAGATTGAGACATGGTTATTATAGTTGTCTGCTCCTTTGGAGTGTCGAATGGGATGAGGTTCTCTACCTCATTTGGACGAATCATCTAGCTGGTTATATGGCTCCTCCGTCAGGCTGAGCTGGAGCCTGGAGCTACCTGGTCCTTGCTCCGTATCAACCTACCTGCACGCATATCAGGTACTTCTTGACGGTGGTCAGGGAGAGCAGGGTGAGGTGTGCGGGGGAGAGGGGCGCCACGTCCATCACGTACACGTCCCCCGCCACCCCCTCCGCCTCCTCCTTCAGCCGGACGTCGCCCAGCATCAGGCTGAGTTTGAGCACGCTGGACACGAAGCTCGCGTCTATGTTCTCGTCCATGACTGGAAAATGATAGTAGGTATTTTTATGCCGATTGCACTATCAGAGAAATTGATTCATCGACAGTTGACGGACCTATTACACGTGGTCGGGTCATGTCAATTCTATGCTAATTAATGTGATCTGTACCTATGAAACCTAGTAGGATTGACATATAGGCCAGTCATCAAAGCCAAAACCCGAAAGAAATAAGTAACTTGATACAATTTTAGGGGGTTGTTAAAGAAGGTAAAATAACTTACCGTGTGATTTTGCAGCGTTCTGGGATGTACGGAAAGGGTTGAAAAGGGGTGAAAAAGGTTTTTTGTTAATAACATTGCGCAAAAAATTAGTAACACGCTGCAAATTTGGAATTAGGTTGTTCTTATCGTTTTGTAACGTGTATTAAATTTGCAGCGTTTTGCAACATACGGAACATTGTTTATTATTAAAAAACAATGAAATTTGTTAATAACAGGGGTAAAAAAATTAGCTTGTTGCAAATATTAACAAATTTTATTGTTTTTTAATAATAAACAATGCTCCGTATGTTCTACAGTTTTAATATTTATGTAGATACACTACAGTGCCTATACTAACAATTTGTCTAGATACGGCATTGCTGTTAGCAATTTTAAGTTAGTTTTTTAGTTTTTAAGTTAGTGACAAAACCACTCTTGTTCATGTTCATGTTCTTTACTGGTGATAAAATAATTTGTGGAGCAAAGTTATATTAATAACATATTATTTATAGCAACTAGCTAGTCTTAATAATATATATGTTTGTACCTCTAAAGCAATTTATTCGTAGGCCATCAGGAGTGAGAACTGGCAGTGGGGCTCCTTGACTGAAATGGAAAATGTTCCGATGTTTTGAAACAATGCAAGAGCAAGTTGTAAAAACTGAGCTGTTTTTAGCCAACACCAACGACTGTTCAAGTTAATGCTCGAATAAAGTTCACGTTACCTCTTTCCTTCTTCATTTATAATGATTAATGAATGAAAGAGAAGACATGACATTTTAACAGACTGTTAACACTGACAGACGTTGGTGAAATTGGCCTTAAGGACTACTAACTAATAGAAGTGTAACGATTTTGCCAGCTTTTATAATTATTAGTTTGCCTAAAGTTTTGTTCTATCGCAATAAGGTTCTACAAACACGTAAACACTACAACACAAGAACTCGTGGCAGGATTGTACTGACTGTACACTGTACAGACCCCTCATAAAGTTATTTTTAACTCTAAAAATATATGTATATTACACTCTAAATTCTAAAATATGACTCAAGAGGATTTCACCAACGCAACGTTGCTTCGGTTTGAGAGTGAAGAGGTAACAAAAAAAAGCAAAAAGACTGTATTTGTAAGGCAGTAAGGGTAGAAAAGTAGACAAATTAAAATATAAACAGACGAACATATTGGGTGTCAGGGTTAACACCGTTATTCTTAAAACGAAAAAATGAAGACGGCATTTTTTGAGTTCCCTGCATTGTTCTCATAGAAAAAGTTGTGCAATTTGACGGGCTCATATTTTGATAGTTTTGCCCGGCCGCACATTGTACGACATATCTGATTAGTGATCAGAAACAGTTGAACGTCCGCGCTGTCTCTTACATTTTGTACTGAGCCGAGTGAGCTCGAACTCGCTGGAAGGATATTTCGGATAGTGTGCGGGGTGGCGGTCCGGCTGAGTTCAATTGTTTCTGATCAGAATTCAAACAATGTGCGGCCGGGCTTAAGGCGGTGTTAACCCTAACTCTTTGTCATAATATATATAATCACTTTGGAAAACTTACAATTTAGACAAACTCCTGGAAGTCGGTAAAAAACTTACATTTTAGACAAATTTCTGGCAATTTCTGGTCTGGTGACGTCACGGTTGGTGAAGAACTCTGGACAGGCTGCTCTCATCGTGAAGTAAAGGTCCAGCTTCGTCTTACACTTCTCCAGAGAGAAGTTGGAGCCGCGGAGGAAGTTCAGAAGTCGCTCGTCATCTACAATATTGATAAATATTGTAATCATATATATGTAGCAGGAGACCCAAGTTGATTCAGAACTAGACCACTGCGACTTTCGCCGAAGATCATGCGATAGATCAATACGCAATAGATCACTCGAAACCTTTTTTTGTAATGAATATGTAATTAATGAATTTAATAAATCATTATTTCAATAATTAATTGAATAATAATTATTTTTTACTAGCTGTCCCGGCAAACATTGTTTAGCCATATAAAGTATTTCGCTCATTTCATCAAAATAGATTGAATAGTTTAAATTAAGCTAAAATCATAAACGTTTATTGTGCGGGAACCGTACATTTTTCGGGACAAAAAGTATCCTATATCCTTTCCCGAAACTCAAAGTATCTCCATACCAAAATTCATCAAAATCGATTGAATAGCTTACGCGCAAATCATAAAAGTATAAATTTGTGCAGTAACCGTACATTTTTCTGGGACAAAATGTATCCTTCGTCTTTGGGACTCAAAGTATCTCTATGCAAAATTTAAACAAAATCGGTCCAGCCGTTTACGCGTGATGTCGTGACCACGCGAATATGGATTCATTTTTATCTACATAGATAATTATATTTAAAGTATATTCAGAAAACAAATCCCGGAAATGGTGGATCTAAAAATATGAGAGTTCCTATTAAATGAAGCCCGCAACTCCGTTGCGCAAAAATTCGTTTATCGCGCCGGGAACCGTATATTTTTCCGGGATAAAAACTATCCTATGTCTTTCTTGGGACTCAAAGAGATTCAAAGAGGACTCGAAGAGGTATTGCAGACAGACAGACAAACTTTCGCATTTATAATAATTATACTAGACGTTCGCGCTTCGCCCGCGTAAATTAGATATTTCACAGACAAATAATTAATCCACAAAAAATAGCCTATGATCCTTCACGTGATCTACTTCTTATCGGTGCAAAAAAATAACATAAAAATTGCTCAAGTAGTTCGTGAGATAACCCTTTTCAAATAATTTCCCCCGTTTTTTCTACATTTTCCTCTATTTCTTCGCTCTTATTAGTCTTAGCGTGATAAAATATAGCCTTATAGCCTTCCTCGATAAATAAGCTGACGCTGAAAGAATTTTTGAAATCGGACCAATAGTTCCTGAGATTAACGCGTTCAAACAACAAACTCTTAAGAATTATAATATTAAGTATATATTAGTATGGATTTTTTGTTACCTACCCCATTTATCAGGTAGATGTGGCTGCTTCCATAGCCACTCCTTGATGTGGGCGAGGTCTCTGTCCTTGGTCTTCACATTCTCGTTAACTTCCACTTTTATTTTCTTCTTCACTTCCTCATTTGGCAGCAGAAGGGTAGCGGCAGACACCATTCTGAAACGAGGAGTTAAAAATATAATATTTACAATTATTTTCAAACTAGATGATGCCCGCAACTCTGCTGCGCCAAAACTCGTTTATCGCGCGGGAACCGTAAATTTTTCCGGGACAAAAAGTATCCTATATCCTTTCCCGGGACTCAAAGTATCTCCATGTCAAATTTCAGCAAAATCGGTTCAGCGGTTTGCGGCGTGAGGAGACAGACAGATAAACAGACACACTATCGCATATGGATATAAATCTTATTATAAGAATCAGCGAGGAAATATTTTGAAATAATGGTTTTATTTTCATTAATTTATTCCATTTAGGTATGATATTATATTTATTAATTGTATGAATAAAACTAACGCTACATTGGCGCTACATGTTTTTGTGGCCAAATAATGACGCTCAGAAAATAGAATATAATATACGTTTATTTTGATCGCTTTGATATTTTACATTTATAATTACTTATTTATAATAATATTGTAGAGGTAAAAATAAAAACACTGGAAAATTGTAAGTGAAATTTATTAATAACATTGCAAATTACAATACGTACCTATTCCTGAATATATTTATGACTGAAAACTATTCAAAGAATAATCTAAAGATATTCTTTTTAAGGATTAAATATAAACAGATTTATTTTAACTTTTCACCAATTTTAATCTTATAATAAAATATTTAAAAAAAATTGTTGTTCGTCTTAACATAATGAAGCTACTCACGAAAAACTAGCTTGATAGTAATCAAGTCAAAAAATGTTCTAGGGAACCTGTACTATTGTATTAGCCGTAATTTAAAATTATAATTGAGACAATACGACATAATATTATTATAATATTTGTGTTATGCTCATTACATAATTATACAAACAACGATGACTGTTCTAGAATTGCCTAAATCATGTTTTACTCGTCACATACGACCATAGACGTGATAAAATAGTAGACATGGCATGTCCGATTAAGTAAGCCCTAGGTATGCTAACCATAATTTTATAATAATAAAGACGAATGCTGTGCTTTCAAGTCAAGAAATCAACATTTTAAGACGTTAACTATCGCAGATTTAGGGCCTGTTTCACCCTGGAGGGAGTCCTGTGTTAGACAGATCCAGGATATCCCTCCGTATACGGCTGAAGGCAAACCGCAGGTGGTTTTAGTGGGTAAACCAAAGTCGAATCCCACATACCCCTGGGGTGCTCCAGCTTAACTGAGGCACATCCCCAACCGCGGGGCTCCCATAAAGGGTTTCCCCTGCGCAAAAAAAGGCCTGTTTCACCACTTCCTGTTAAGTGCCGGATAGGCTATCCACAACTTATCTGATAGATAGCATATGCTGTTACTGACAGATAAGTTGTGGATAGCCTATCCGGCACTTATCCAAGATCTGATTGAGAGTGACAAATTACATGTGTAATAAAATATAAGAATGTAAAATAAGAAAACAAAAGAATATAGTAAGGACAGAGTGTTTATATTATAAGAAATAAAAGACAATGTGATGTATTAGCCATGTAAGGAAGTAGTAAGTAAAAGAAAAATTATATAAAAAGAATAGGAAAAGATAAAAACGAAAATATGTAATTTAAAGATAAAAAACAGCCGTGATCAACGATCATGTTAGGGGCAGGAATAAATTAAAAAAAATATATCCGGCACTTATCAGAAAGTGGTAAAACAGGCCCTAAATATATTTAAATTATTCTGTACTATATAACGCCCGCAGCTTCGTTGCGTCTAAATACGTTTATTGCGCGGGAACCGTACATTTTTCTGAGGTAAGTGACCTATGCTATTTACCGGGGCCTATAGTATAGACTATAGATATTAGATATGCATACCACATTTTTTTTAATGAAATAAGGGGGCAAACGAGCAAACGGGTCAACTAATGAAAAGCAACTTCCGTCGCCCATCGACAATCGCAGCATCAGAAGAGCTGCAGGTGCGTTGCCGGCTTTTAAGAGGGAATAGGGTAATAGGGGAGGGTAGGGATGGTAAGGGAAGGATTAGGGGAGGGTAGGGAAGGAAATAGGGTAGGGGATTGGGCCTCCGATAAACTCTCTCACTCAGCGAAACACAGCGCAAGCGCTGTTTCACGCCGGTTTTCTATGAGAACGTAGTATTTCTCTGGTCGAACCGGCCCATTCATGCCGAAGCATGGCTCCACGTTAATTTAAAAATTAACGTGGGAGAAAATTAAAATCGGTTCAGTAGTAAGCGTAGAGAGAGAGGTACCAGACAGACAGACACACTTTATCATTTTTATTACTCAATAATAATATGGATAGTTAAATATTACTATTGTTATTGAATTTAGCTTTCAACAGCAACCGTTTCTGAAACCATAATGTTTTAAAATACTAAATACAAAGAGTATTTAAAAAGATAAAACTGACTTCAAAATTGGACGCAATTGAGAATCAAAATTCTCTATCTCAAAAACTGCTGAACCGATTTTGATGAAACTTGCACTATTTCCTAAGTTGAACAATACCTAGAACAAAAAAAAGAATTACTTAAATCGGACGGACTTGTAGTTCCAGAGATATGCAAACACAAGCATAAAAACATACACACATAATTACATACACTTTTGAAAGGCACATTAATAATAATTATACTTATTGTTCAGACGCTGATATATAGACACATAATATAATATGAAAACTGGGTTTCAAACAGAAATATTACATACATACGGGTCGAATTGATAACCTTCTTTTTTAAGTCAGTTAAAAAAATACACTTTGAAAAGGCTATACCAAGAATGGCGAATCTATGAGACGCGTGTCGCCAGTGGCAACTAAATCAATGAGAAAAATGGGAGGGAGGATTCTGGAAATGTTTTGACCTTTCCTAATAAGGTTCCTCATGAGGAGCATTCGCGTGTAATTCCAAATTATAGGTTACAACTTACAAGTATGAAAATATTATGTATCATTACAAGGTGCGCATTGTAATGCTCAGTTCTCCTCCTTTACTGATGTAATGCTCGACTCTGTAAGGTTACATCACACGCGAATGCTCCCGGTGAGGGAGCACCTTTACATTAAAAAGTTCGCTCGACAAACAAAGACAAAACATTGCATTTGGTACAGCTTAATAATGTACAATATATTGTGACTTCTTACATGTATAGCTACATTATTATTGATTAATTGATATTTTAAATATTGGCCCAAGGTCTACAGGGTTTCTTTGTTGTTCCTCGTACAGAGTTCACTGTGAAAGTAGCAGCGCTGAAAGATCATTTTTTTCACTTTTGTATGGGAAAACTCGTGACGTTCGTGCTCTTACGACCCATACAAAAGTGAAAAAAAATTGATCTTTCAGCCATGCTACTTTCACAGTGAACTCTCTACCAGGAACACGTACACGCCCTAAAGTATTATCACATATTTTTGTTACACCCTGGATATGGGATAGACGCCGGTGGTTCTCAAACATTTTTGGTGGCGGAAAGTGGAAACCTTTTGAGAAGTGACTTTTTGGCGGACGCCCAAAAATGCTGGTGACTGTTAACATTTTTGAAAACAATATATCGCTTTACAAGGCCTTTGCAGAGCCCAAGGGCTCCTAACCGTGTTGTACGTTCCTTGACATAACGATAATTTAAAGAAAAACTTCTATATTTTGCAAAAAGCTTCAAGATATTAAGTACCTAATTCATTTTTTTATTACAATTAATTGAAAATAAATCTGCAGTACACAATATCACAAATAAATTAAATATTAAATAATATGTAAATTAATATGAATTATGACGTCATACTGAATTAGGTTAGCAAAATTAATTACCCACCTAATTTGCGCCTTTGAAATCTTCTTTTAACACTGACACACTACCAATTCCTTCGAGCTATAGTTATCTACTGGTGCGAATTTGTTTGATGAATAAATCCTTTAAAATGTCTTCTTGTATTACGTATTTAATATCATTCACAATTTGCGACAAAAGGGTGTTTTTTATTTCGGAAATCAGTTGCGCAAATACTTTTTGTATTTCTCGTTGATTGAAGCACAATACGCGAGCGAAAAACAATGTATTTGTTTTTAAAATTTTGAAAATAGAATGCTGTTGATGTCTTGAGTTTATTTTTTATTTTGATGATTTGTCTATGTAATAAGACGTGAAAGTACGCCTCTTTTGTTTTTTTAATATCAAAATATTAAAGTCAATTATTAACAATAGTTATAAGGTCTACCAGAATCTGACGACAAAAAGTGAGAAAAGAAATTGACTCTAGCAATACCGGGGTAGGTAATTGTAATAAAACATTTTGATTCATTTATTTTTCTTATAGCGGCTGATTCTGTGTGTTAAACATGCAAATATAAAAAAATATCCAATGATCAAGGATGTTTTATGAAAATCTGCCATCAAAATTTGACATCAGATCCTGGTAGACCTATATACAAGTTAAAATTGGTGAGATTGATAAAATTGGTGACACACGTATGGTAAACCCTCAAGATAATGATAAGATAAGAGATTGTTTTAATAAATAATATTATCTACATATTGTAGAATCAACTCATAATGTGACTAATCGATCACTAATCTGTATGATAAGCTTATCGCTTTCTTGGGAATAAAGAAAAACGGTGTGTGTATATTTGTGTTGGATTAATCCTCTAAAGTCTAAACAGAAATAATATCCTTGTATGATATTTCTGTGATGGCTTAGGTTAGTTTGATGCTCGGGAAGTCTGGACTTACATAAATTTAGAAAAACAGAAAAGAAATTAATGTTTTATAGCCTCGGTATTCCACAATACCATTATCGTATAGATAATGGTATTGTGGAATATAAATACCTTACTTAGGCATTTGCCATCAGATTCTGGTAGATCTAAATACTTCATATTATTTGGACTCCCTGACTCAATTTTAAATCGCTTATATAAGCTGCATCGACATGCAGCTTATATAAGTCTTTATGAAGGATTATAATTTATCTATACAACATGACTGGTGAGACATTACCGACACTTAAGGAGAGTACTCTGTACTCGATTCTCATTATAATTATGTAATAAAATTAGGTACTTAATTTTTTCCGAATTTCCCAAAGATAAATGAATCATGGATACTAAGTAAATTACGCGGCTAGGCAAGAAGGCATACTATGCGCCTATGCGGCCGGTGCAGAGGCGTGCGCTACCAAAGAAACACCACACAACTACCCTTCACGCGCACGGTGTCCATGCGTTGGGTAAATAATTATTATTTAACTTTAAGCTACGTTTACTCAGTGATATTATTTTTTATATATTTTTTTTTCAACTAATATAATAGCCAAATATTACGTCCTCGAGTACTGAACATGTCTCACCAGTCACGCAGTACATATAATAAAACTGTAGAAATGAAAATTCTGTACATTAAAGATATTTAAAAAATAATAAGCGTCACTACATCGCTATAGAAGCCAAAAATGTCGTTAGTATTTTGTCTGTCTGTCTGTCTGTCTGTCTGTATGTTTGTTCCACTATCACACGAAAACTACTGATCCGATTTGAATGCGGTTTTCGCAGATATATTTGTCTTCTTCCAACTTAACATCTGGCGTATAAAAAATTCCCCCCCCCCTCTAGGGGGACGAAAGAGGGGTTAGATTTTGTATCAAACTTTTTTCTTTAACACGAAAACTACTGATCCGATTTGCATACAGTTTTCGCAGATATATTTGTCTTCTTCTATCTCAACATCTGGTGTATAAAAATCCCCCCTCCCACCCCTCTAAGGGGACCAAAGAGGCGGTCAGATTTTGTATCAAACTTTTTTCTTGGACTTACTTCATATTATTAACTGTATTTTCCAATTTTACATCTGTTGATAAATTAACAATCTAAAACATTATTGTATTTAAATATTATTGTGTTATGTTACTTACCTAGTAAAAGGTGTAAAAGTTAAAACCTGTCGAGCGCAAGTCTGACTCGCACTTCTTCAGCTTTTTATTATGATATTAACGTATAAACAACACTTTTTTCTCTTATTTTTTTAACCTTTTTTACATAGTATTCACAACGTATTAATACGTGTTACTAAACTAATATCTTGTGACCGCTAACTACGTGAATCAATACGGACGTTATCGCGCGATAAGAGATAGTAGCATCAACATAATTTTCCGCTTTTTGGCAGACAGTAATGACTAATGAGACCTAAGGTCTCGTTGAAAAATCGTATGTCATATAGTGTCAGTATAATCAGATAATGTGCTGTTATGTGTTCCGTGTAGAATCTTTCGTTTGTTTGAAGACCACCGCTAGGCGCTAGCTGAAAAGAAGGTGTCTTCTGAAAGGTGGCCCTAAAGGATAAGGACAAATTAAGGCTCAATCAAAATATTATTTCAATTTTCAATAAATAAGAAAAAAGAAAAATATCAGCAATTTAAGTGAAGAAGCCAAATTTGTAGTCAAGTGAAGGCCCTACGTCTTCACTTGACTACAAATTTGGCTTCTCTCTTGACCTCTATGTTGCAGAACACTTTCAAATCCTCTGGTATTGTGGGTGTGAAATTGTTAAATTACAGTGAAATTAAAATATAAAAATTGTAGTAACGAAATTTTTTATTAAAAAAAATGATGGAAACTAAATAGTAGGAAAAGATGTTAAATTATACTTAAGTTTGTCACGTGACTACGATAGAATTGGGAGCCCGATATAACTTCAGAGTTGGAGACACGACAGTTTTTAGACAATCTTGTTTCACATAGACGAGTCAGCTTTACAATTAAAGAGAAACAGTTGTATCTGCCACGCGGCACATACCAAGACGAAACTGTTTTGACTACGACGACGCAACGAATACAATTATTGTATATTCATCAGTAGAGAACGCCATTGATGTGAGCGCTCGCATACACCTCAAAGGGAAGCCGACAGTCGTTATAGTCAGACTTGTCGCCATGCAGTTCTTGTACGCATTAGATAACTTTGTCTATGAGACGTTTTGTTTCAAATGTGCATATCTAGTACTTTTTATTATGCGATGGTCTGTTTAAAACAGTCGTGTCTCTGGTGTGCAGTGGCCCACCATATGAAGAATTGAATAGTGACTTGAATTGAATAATACTCCAACGTTTCGGAGTAGGCCCCCAGGTAAAGAGAGGTCTTTGAACCTCTAAATTACCTAGATTAAGGAAATGCATGACTCGTAATTTGCAATTTATGGTAATCATGCCATGATTGAAGAACTGGCATTATATTTTGTGCTTTATTTGAACTTTCACTGCGAAAACAAATGACCATCGAAAGTGTTTTAGTGCTATACTGTAAGAACACGTTTTTTTTTAATTCTAGAAAGTAAAATAAAATATGCCAGGTTACACTAATCGCAATACAACATTGCATTTTTATCATCTCATCATGCCACCTTTGTCGCTATAGGTACGTGTTTATGAAAAAAACATTGTTTTTTAGGGTTCCGTAGCCAAAATGGCAAAAAAGGAACCCTTATAGATTCGTCATGTCTGTCTGTCTGTCTGTCTCTCCGTCCGTCCGTATGTCACAGCCACTTTTCTCCGAAACTATTAGAGCTATACTATTGAAACTTGGTAAGTAGATGTAGTCTGTGAACCGCATTAAGATTTTGATGTAAAAATGGAAAAATTATTAAAAATTTTAGGGGCTCAATAGGTGCAACTGAAACAAAAAAATTTTTTTTTCATCTAACCTATGCGTGTGGGGTTATCTATGGATAAGTCTCCAAAAATCATATTGAGGTTTCTCATATCATATTTTTCTAACCTGAATAGTTTGCGAGAGAGACTCTTCCAAAGTGGTAAAATGTGTGCCCCCCCCCTCTAATTTCTAAAGTAGGGGCATGATAATTCTAAAAAAATATATGATGTAGATTACTATATAAACTACCAACGAAAATTGGTTTGAACGAGATCTAGCCAGTAGTTTTTTTATACGTCATAAATGGTAAACCTTAACCTAAATTTCATTAAATCGACTGAAATATGAAAATAAATCAAAAACCTTTTAATTTCATAAAAATAAACTTTATTGCTGCTGCGGAATCCTTCATGGGCGAGTCCAACTCGCACTTGGACGCTTTTTTGTCATATAAATACATCTATCCCAAAGTTAATTTCAAATCAGTTTTTAGGGTTCCGTACCCAAAGGGTAAAAACGGGACCCTATTACTGAGACTTCGATGTCTGTCCGTCTGTCTCCAGGCTGTACTCAGTGTCCGTCTTGTCTGCAGGCTCAAGAACGGTAATAGCTAGAGAGTTGAAATTTTCACCGATTGTGTATTTTTGTTGGCGCTATAACAACAAAATTTACTAAAAAACAAAATTTTTCATACATTTTTTGCTCGGTATCAATGATGAGAACAGGTATACACAAAACATTCAGTTGTATTTATACTTTAATAATCAATAATAAAACTTAAATGAAATAAATAACGGGGGCTCATACAAAAACACATTTTTTGCTAATTTTGGTCTATATTGGTACGGAACCCTTCGTGCGCGAGTCCAACTCCCACTTGGCCGATTTTTTTCATTTACACTCTACTAACTTTAGCTAACACCCAAACTCGGAGAGATTTGATGACAACCTTTAATTTAATGAAGATTTTAATAAAATCTTTTTCTTTCAACTCAAAATTTAAATTAATTATGTAATTATTAAAAATGTCTCTGAATGTCTCTCTTACTTTAATTAATCCTTGCGTGAATTAACACGTAATCACATCATTAGAAGCGTGGATAACACGTGTTTGTCTTGTTATAAAATATTTTGAACCACGTGATTAATATAAAGTACTATTTCATTCAAGTAAATAAAAACGTGAGTAGAATAAAAGTCATTCAATACGTCATAATATTATTATGATTAATTGTTTGTTACTAGCCTTCAGCCTTATTTAATAGAGGGTACCTAATAAAACAAAGTGATTTAATATTTTGGGGTATGTAATATAATTGTCCCGGCAAACGTTGTTTTGCCATATAAAGTATAATTCTACTTTATCAGTTGATACAAAATCTTATTAACCCTTTTTTGCACAAAAGGGTGTGGGGAAAAATTGTATACACCAGATGTTAAGTTGGAAAACACAGTAAATAATATGGAGTAAGTCAATTAAAGAAAAAAGTTTGATACAAAAACTGGCCCCATCTTTGGTCCCCTTAGAGGGGTGGGGGGGAAATTGTATCCACCAAATGTTAAGTTGGAAGAAGACAAATATATCTGCGAAAACCGTATGCAAATCGGATCAGTAGTTTTCGTGTTAAAGAAAAAGTTTGATACAAAATCTGACCCCCTTTTTTGTCCCCTTAGAGGGGTGGGGAGAAAAATTTTAATACACCAGATGTTAAGTCAGAAGAATACAAATATATCTGCGAAAACGGCATTCATATCGGATCAGTAGTTTTCGTGTGATGCTGGAACAAACATACAGACAGACAGACAGACAAAAAACAAACCACATAATATTTGGCTTCTATAGCGATGTAATGACACCCCCCGCTTATTATTTTTTTAATATCTTTAATGTACAGAATTTTCATTTCTACAGTTTTATTATATTATTTATATAGATTATGTCCATTATAATATAGAGTTTATAATGGACATAATGACCAAAAGGTGCGTGTTCCTGACATAGAGTTCACTGTCAAAGTAGCAGCGCTGAAAGAGTAACTAGTATAATTTACTTTGACACCGAATTACATAACAATAATACTTAACACATACATTTTATAGTGTGAAGTAATTAAATAACTTGTGTCTACAACTCCACGGTGATGTTTTTGTTTCTTCGTTGTAAATAATAATTAAAATGCACCTTCTGACATTGTTTATCATGAGTCAGTGCTATAGGTACAGTCCTGCAACAATGTTTTGGCACCGAAATCAGAAAAAAACGTTGCCAAAAATTGAAAAATGGCTTAAATTGTATCAGCATGAAGCATGTAAGTAACATAATACATATTATTATACATGATTATAATTTATAGTTTTTACCTGAGGCTTTTAATTCCTTTTCTTATTTTAAATATTTCCTTTTTAAATGGGATATGAATAAAACAAGTTATAAAAAGAACAATTTAATAGGCTTAGCATTATTTAGCGACTGCTTTGGCTTAAAAGTACCAAATACTGAAACGGTGAGGCGACAGATGAGGCGCGGACCAATTTACAAATGAGATGACAGTTCCAATACACTGACGCAACACGCAAACTGTCACAATGACAGCTCGTAACGAACTAAAGACATATCACAAGTCATGACGTCATTGACAAAGACTTGGGAACGAATGACCGAAAAACGTTCAAGCTGTCATGGCGGACTGATTTGACAGATGGTAACTTGGGAACGAACAGTAAGTTCCGAAATTTAACACAGCATACTGGCCAGTCCTTATCTAGAATCGACGGACTATGGTGTCGATTCTAGATAAGGACTGTTAAGACTGTTGATAGGTTATGAAATAATATACAGGGTGCAATAATTAAACCTTCCTGTTAAATTTCGATATATACGAGTACATATGCCTTTGTTCAGATGTTATAATGTGTAGCGAAGTGTGACGTCACACTTGTTACACCAGTACAAAATGGCGTCGAAAGACGTCATGAGCAATGGCCAATATACTGGTTATATTTCGGAACTCCTGCAAAAAAATGTTTGTTCCGATTTCAAATATAGAACGATGGATTTGCGTCTTGCGTCACATGGAAGGGACTCAGTCTATGACCAGCTGGCGGAACGATCCATCGATGCCGAAGAGCTCGTCGTAGTTGGTGGGCTTGCCCGGTCGGAGCTCCTCCACCGCCTTGATTTTCTCCTGCTCGGCGAACCATGAGTTGTACTCCTCGAGTTTCTTGCACCACGCGTCTGAAAGAGAATAGATAGAGAGGAATATGGTAGGTCAGTTAATTTTTTCAAGAACAGTCATTGCTCTAACATTTTTAGCAGGTAAGAAAATGGCGCGGATGGCCGCGCCTATTTATACCCTGAAGGGTCAAGTTAGTGTAACTGTTGGACGACGACGACGACAAACGAGCATGAGTTTTCGATAGATGCGGTAATCATAATTTTACCGAAAATGATACGTATGATGGCATGGACAGATTAAGAAGTAAGAGGCTTAATCTGTATAATTTCTTTTCAAATCAATCATGACGTCTACTTGAAATTATACACATAGGTATATATTTTTTATATCGATGTTTGTAGTCAAGCCTATTTTTAATCACAATATTATGTTATTTGGCTAATTTAAAAACAATGACGTCATTTCGCACAATGGGAACTTTTAAATCTTATCTCTTCCTGTATGATGTTTAGTTTTCCATCTGTGAAGCCAATTACGCATTTATGGTAATTCTAGCCAAATATTTAATATTGGTCAAATAAACACGCGTGTGGTCAATATTTTAAGCAACTGACACATCCGTGGTACAAAAGGTTATGGAATACTAGTGTTTAATAGGGTATATTACTGCAATGTTTTCACGCTAGACGGCAACTCAGCACAGACAATTAACAAAAAGTTTTGTTCGGCGTTCGACAACGTTTCTGTTAGTATTCTGGGCACGTGGCAGCATGTCGGATTTTGGTCAGATTACTTAGGGTGAATTGCACCAGAAGCGTATATACAGATGTAGAAAGGATTTCATACTTTGATTATACCTAACCTAACCTAAAATATGGATTGTTTTATTTGTAAGACAAGGTTACTCTTAAATTATATAACTATTAACCTACTAATATACAAAAAATCAGCTGGTTAGGGTTCCGTTTTAAAGTTCTCGAATCAACAAAACTTGGTTGACTACGGAATCCTAAGACAGAACCCTAACCAGCTGATTTTTTTATATATTGGTAGGTTAATAGTTACATAATTTAAGAGTTACATTGTCCTACAGAATATAAAACAATCCGCATTTTAGGACCATCAAGATCACCAATCAAATCAAAGTATTATCCTTTCTATCTCTGTTAGCTACCACTTTCAAGATTTTTCGCAAATAAAATTGTTGTTCGTCTTATCAAAATGAAGCTACTCACAGAAATTTTGCTATCAAGCAATTAAAAGTATTTTTTTATTACTATCAAGTAATAAAAAAAATTGTTCTAGGGCTCCCGTACTATCAATTCACATCGCAAGGTGACTAAGATGCATTTTTAAATTGGTCATTAAAACTGAAACAGGCAGCTCAAATTCCGGTCAGCAAGTTTATTTTATTCTTAAGCAGTAAATAAAATTCAGTTCTCGGAATGACTTATTAAAATAATCGGCCAAGTACGAGTCGGACTCGCGCACGAAGGGTTCCGTACCGGTATAGAGTGAAAGTAGACAAAAAATTGTGTGTGTGTGTTTTTTTTTATGGGAGCCCTTAAATATTTACTCTATTTAAATTTTATTATTAATTATTAAAGTACAAAATATATAATTAAGGATTTTGTGGAAATTTCAAGAGCCTAACTGTTACCATTATTGATTACGTGCAAAAGAGGCCAAAAAAGTCACGTTTCTTGTATGGGAGCCCCCCCTTAAATAATAACTTTATTATTAGAGTTTTGTTGTTATAGCGGCAACAGATATACACAATCTGTGAAAATTTCAGAAGTCTAGCTATAGCGGTTCTTGAGATACAGCCTGATGACATACAGACGGACAGACATCGAAGTCTTAGTAATAGGATCCCGTTTTTATTATCCTTTGGGTACGTAATCCTAAAAAGATAAGGATCTAAAAAAACAAATTCCTTATTTGCAATTATAACATCATCTGAATAATTTCAGCCTTTTTGTAGAACTCCGAAGATCTCACGCGCATACAAACATCCTTAGAAAATAATTACAAAAACGTTTTCCAACAACTGACTTACTGGACAGATGATCTGTCTTGATTTTACACTCGAATAAAACATGAATTATTATAGTCCGTATCCTGATAATTTAAATTCTTTTATATTTTAAATTATTACTACTAGCTTAAATATAGTTTGAACATAATATTCTTTTACAAACGTATCTACAATCTACACTAACTAGAATTAAGATGTGTCCAACACTAACAAATATTATATTATTATAATTCTTTGTACAGAATTCATTAAATCTTTCGCCGGTTCTTCTCGCAAGATGGGCGAATACGCTAGGCATCATATTGTCGCAATTCATGATGGCCTCCATGATGATTGGAATAAGAACGATCTTGTACCAAGAAACTGTTTTGAGACTCAAACAAGCGAGCGAGAATGCCGCGTTCTGCTCTAACCACAAAGTTAATATACCTAGCGGAATAGAGCAACAAACTCGAGCTGTCAAACGTAACCGAAATGGGTTTTCATCTGTGTGAAAAATATGTGTACGTATACACTTACACAAGCATGATTGAACATGAATTCTATGAGATTAAATTGTCAACGGTCAGCCCCGGGCTGATGGTCATCAAAAAATGAGTGATGCTGTCATGTATCACACGTCTCTTTTTACCACGCAGTGTTACCGATAGTGACATCTCGCTTGCTCAGGCCTTTGTTTCTCTATTCCGCTAGGTATATTAACTTTATGGCTCTAACAACGTAATTTCACGTTTGTTAGAGTAGGACGTTTTCCAAAATTTTTTCGTTTTCGCTTCGTTATAGAATCGCCGATGAAAATGTATGGAATTGACATAAGCGTTCGTTAATATGACGTTGACGTTCGACTCGTCTTATGTCAATTCCATACATTTCGATCGGCGATTCTATAACGAAGCGAAAACGAAAAAGTTTCGGCTAAGTGCCCTTTTTCGTGGTACGGTCTCAGATATCAATATTAATGTATGAAACTTAACTTTAATTGATCTCTCCCCCTGTCCTCTTGGCGACGCCCTTGTAATAGGCCATGGAGATTTAATACTTACTGCTCAACTCCTCCATGGAGCCAGCCTTGCCGCCGTACTCCGTGGGCAGCATCTCCTGAGGCACGTACTTGTATAGGTCATTGGGGTCAGCGTGGATGAAGATCTGGAACAAAAATATGCGTGAAAAATATGCTACATGCATATTATTACAATATTTGGAAGAGCTTTATGCACAATAAAATATGCGTGCAAGTTAGGGAGAGCCTTGCGCATTAGATTTTTTGTTTTCAAAAAGAATTATGTTCGAGTTACAAATTACAACATACATTTTCAAAACTACGGTGTAAATTTTTGTTTTATAGCTTGAGAAAACATGCTGGATATAAAATATTTTTAAAAGTCGAGTCCAATAATAATAATAATCAGACATGATGAGAAAAATCTTTTAAGCACCGATTGTTTACTTAAATATTTTTATAACTACATATTATAATACGACAAAGTCACTTATCGCTGTCTGTGTGTATGTTTAGATCTTAAAAATATTATACTCATTTAACCTACTACATGGATGTTTATATAATTTACGTCAAAAGTATTTAACTTGAGTGATGAATGATTATTAATTTATTTTGTTCTGACTACCATCAGATATTCCATGGAAGAACAATTGAAGAACAATTGTTTTTTTGGACACAGTACAGCATGTTATTAACATTTGTTACATTATAATATTATGTTTTAAATTATAACAGCTTGATAATTATTATTACTGATGTTAATAATATAGATACTGAATGACAAGGAACAATGATGAACTTTGAGTTGTGAAAAGAAATAATGACTGCATTTCAAAGTTCAAACAGCTAATCAGGGTACAAAACTTCATACATTTCAAAATTTGTATAAAACCATCGGCTCTCAAATTTTTTGGTAGCGTAACCCTTTTAAGGCGGACTTACGTAGATCTGAGTTAAAGTTAACTGTATCACTCACCAAGTGAGTGAGTGATACAGATGATATTATGATGTTTAACTCAGAGTTAAATTTAACTCAGATCTACGCAAGTCCGCCTTAAAAGGGTTTTTTATTGGACCACCAAACATAACGTTTTGTCTTTGAATGAATTGTATCAATGCTGGTGTCTCATGACATTGATGAAACAATATTATATTATATCGTATCGCTTGCGGAGCCCCTACAATGCGGAGCCTTTGCGGAGCTCTAGGGGTCCGTGTAGCACACTTTGAGAATGACTGACTCTGAGGATATTATAATAGGCTCTAGTAATTAACAAGGCTTATTCATTTGTTCTCAGAAACTTACGAATTATTCATTGTTATTGATATTAAACTAGAGATAATGAATAGGCAATTTAGTTTTTTGAATAAAACATAATTCTTATGATTGAGTTTTGCGATCACGTTTTGAGTCTGCTGATAGAGGTGTAGGTGGAATATTTTTTACACAGAGTTTGTAGGTCGTGGAATTTAAAAATATTTAAGGGATATATTTTTATTTAAATGTTAAAATATTTATGCTTAATATTATAAATGCAAAAGTGCGAAGTTCACCGGGACAGCTGCTAGTTTAACAATATTTTGTTGACCGTCATTTTTCGTCAAAATGGCACATGGACTGATCACTGACGGCTGACCTAGCCTTGTGAAGTGTTGCCTGAAAAAGACTTCAACGCGTGCGTCGTCACTTGGTATACCATTGCGTTGAGAAGGCACGGAATCATGCATGCATGTTGTCAGAATTATTAATTTACTTGTCGCATCATAATTCTTAGAAAATTTCCGTCTTATGCTGTGACGAAAATCGATGACATTAACCGTGAACGTGATACGTAATCTCATTGTTTTGTTTGAACCTTCAACTTGAACTTGTGTACAGAGCAGACACGTGATATACTAAAGAAGCGCTTACACGGGAAACAATTGCGGCAATAATTGCCCGGCGACACGAATGGACCGATCTGGAGCAATTAGTGGAGCAATATGGAGCAATTTCAATAAATTGCGGCAATTATTTCGGCGATATTGCTCCAGATATTTCATATCGCTTAATGTCGCCGATACGAATTGACGAATATCCGATGGGCTCGTGTATGATAGTATTGCTTAATAACTAGTTGATGAAGTTGTGCCATATCGCTCAATTGTATTGCGATGTATTGCGCAAAAATTGATGCCGAAAATTGCTTGACGTAGTCGTGACGTCAAAGTTGACGAGAATTGACTGGAATGGAGCAATTTTAGCTGCTCGTATAAGCGTACCTTAAGAATACTCAGGCCCATTTGTACCAATTCAGGTTAAGCTAATCATGGATTTAATATATTATTATTACTAGATGACGCTCGTAACTCCACGAAAAAAATCTTTTTTCGCGCGGAAATGGTACAATTTTTCGGGATTAAAAGTATCCTATGTCCTTTTTTGGGACTCAAAGTATCTCCATGCTCAATTTCAGCAAAATCGGTTCAGAGGTTCGAAGGTGAAGAGGTAACAGACAGACAGACAGACTCAAACTATTGAACTGCTTACCCTCTCCCTGATCTTTTCCTTGAGGAAGGGTTTGACGAACTGCACGATCTTGTCAATGAGTGGCGACACGTTGATGATGTGGATCTGCTTCAACTTCACTGGGTACGCCTCCTGAGATGGAAAACAAAATATTTAGAATACAATTAAACGATAAATATTTAATATAAGTATTAAGTAAGAAGTTTAATAAAACTAAGAAATAACGCAACGACGCATAATTGCAAACAAAGAAGATATAACGATATACTTTGTCAACAGCTAAAAAAATGTAAACAGGCTTTGATAATAAAATTAAAATAATTACACTTAATATTTTCAAGGCTGGATTTCTGCAAATTACCGCCTGATTATAATCATAATTTTTGTTAGGGACCTAAGTTTTTTCTGCAAAAAACTATAGAATACAATAGTTTTTATGACTTAACTGAAATCAATTAGTTGTTGATATACAAAATAACTCGTCTGCTTCACATTCATGTTTTTCGTGCATATATTTATTTGGTACGCTCCGCACTTCAGAGTCTAGAGCCTAAAAGCCTTATTTGCATTAAATAATTCAAATAATCATCTCAATGCAAACAAGTTTTGTGTATGTGTGCAGGAATCCATTATGATGTCTCTCAAGCATAAATCATAAAGGAAGCTCGAGATAAATTATACAGGATGCAATTAAACCTTCCTGCCAAATTTTTTCCAGGGCTTAAGTATCATTAGGAGAGTCAGTTTAACTAGGATCAATATATCAAAATTTGGCAGAAAGGTTTAATTGCACCCTGTATAAAGGAGACCCATGTGTGTGCACAAGTAGGAATTACACCAAATGCGTCCGACCAGGTCAACCTGCGATTAGTCCAACCAGATTAGAGCAGTCTCCCATCCCATCATAATTGTTGAGTACTATCTATCAGAGAAATTGGTTCATAGGCAGATAGCCGATTGGCTTAGTCGCGTTGTCAAACCCAGCCGATGGAGCACGACAATTGATTTTACAAAACCCGAACAAATTATGTAAGTCTGTCTACCGTCATCTGCCAATGAATCAATTTTTTCGATGGAACATCAATGTAAGTTTTTATTTTTACTAGGTTATCTCTCTTACCTGAACACAAACTAAGAACTTCTTTACGATAGTGGGTGTGAACTTGGCGAAGTGCGACGGCGTGGCGACGGAGGCGTCGAGGATGTAGACGTCTCCAGCTACCCCCTCCTTCTCCTCAGCCAGCCGCACGTCTCCCATCATCAGCGCCAGCTTGAAAGCGTTGGCCACGTTCGGCGTCTGCGCGTCTTTGTCGATTCCTGACAATTTTAAGAGGATACTTCAAGTTCAAGAGAAATGAAAAAAGTACCTGTAATATCTATTGCTGTCTCCCTTACCTCAAGCCTATACCGCAGAGCGCGATAGAGACAACTGCAGAAAATCAACGATTCGTTGTCCCCTGATTTCTTCTCCAAAAATTTACCGATTTAAGTACTTTTTTCATTTAAAAATTAAAGCAAGGCTTGAATTGTGTTCCTATGTTTTTTTGTATAATCGAGCTAAATTTGTTTTCTGGATGTTTAAACACAGCGGAAAATCTGGCCACTTTTTTGGGTTTTTGAACGTTCATATCTTTTTTAATAATTTAATTAAGTATATAAAAAAAGTAAACATAGGGACATTGTATTAGTGGCCGTAGATATTCAGGAAAAAAATTATAGCTCTATCGGCATTATCCAGGGAGGAAATAGGGGACAAGGTTTGTATGGAAAAAACGGCTGTAGTGTATCCTCTTAATAATGTTGCGAGTGTACATGGGCGACGGTGGTTGCTTTCCATCAGGTTGCAGAATTTCTAACGTCGTGTTGATTTATTTGTAAATAAAAATACCAATACATACAGACAAAAGTTACGTATAGGTATTTTGCTCCCAATTTAAATGTCACGTAATAACACCGCGCGTTACACAAGAAACTGCAATGGTCAATTTAAAATTTTTGGAGTTATATTTAGAGCAAAGCGAAATTGAAACGTGATTCAATCGTTTTTTAGTATGTAATAATGAGACTGCTAACATTTGTTAGTGTAAATTTATATAATGCATAAAACAATATACAGCCGAAAGTATAACCTCGTCCTTTTTGGAAGTCGGTTAATAACGTTTGATTACAGAGGGATTTAATGCCCCTGATATAAACTCAGAGCAACATTAAAGAATGTGGAGTTTAATGGTATTTGTTGCTCTTAATTTATTGACAGGCACTATTAACATGACATACCTCTCATTACAACCACTCGACGACCTTCGGGGGTGAGACCAGGTAGAGCTGGCATTTGGCTGAAAAGGGAATCAAATATTTAGTACCAATAAAAAATATGAATCAATTTCTAGAAAAGAGGAATGATAGACCCTACAATAACTAGAAACAATGCAGAATATGACGACAGGAGTCAGTAATCCTAATCTTGTATACTAATAATGTACTTCTCATGTACGTCATCCTGTACTTTATCTATAATAGCTTGTTTTATCTGGACTCAAGTTGTCATTAATGTTAACTTTGAGGCTCTACCAATTACTGTTTGACACTTTCCCCTGCAGCAAATTATTTACTATAATTGTTGCAAAAGGAATATAATATTATTATACTTAAACTACGTAACAATTGTTGCCATTATTGGCGTTGTGTTGATCTCATACAATTTATTTTTCTTCTTCAAGATGAGAAATGACAAAAACCAATCATCGTTCAAGCACCTTTGACTCGAGAAATCGACTTCAAGATCAAATATCTCCTAATTGTCGGTTTAAAAAAATACGTGATATTACTTATGTCGCAATTCATAAAATAACAGGAGGTATCAGCACTTCAACCACGTAATGCTCTGAGGGCTAAACAGAAACTGAGAAAATCATCACAGACGACTCACATCTGGCTAGTGATCTCCTTCATCTCGGGCGAGTTGATGTCTCTGTTTTCGAAGAACTCGGGCACGGCGGTGCGCATCGTGTAGTACATGTCCAGCTTGCGCTTGCACTTCTCCAGCGAAAACTTGCAGCCGCGGAGGAACGTCATGATGCGCTGGTCATCTGGTACACAAGAATAATTTGAAAATATAGCTTATATAGAAAACAGTCGCAGCCAGATTTTGAACCAGTTTTTTGACAGTTTATCTTCTCACTAGATTAGATTGGCAAATGTGATACCCTAGCCAATCCATAAAGATATTATACTCCCCTCGAAAAGTCTTGCAAACTCTTAGCAAAACTACTGTTCTGATCCAACTAGTCACGACTCCACAAAAATTAGAGATTAGAATAATCTGCATTACATCAGGGAATGGAGAACATAGTGATCTTGCAGGTCCTTAATCATTCTTATAGCCTATTTATAAGACAACCTTAATTTGCCTTCTATGTATGACTATTTTAACCTGCAAAAAATTGTATATATTTATAAACATTTGTTTATATTAAATAGAAACAGATTTTTGCAGGCAGTCATTTAGACTAAATATTTTGGTTTATTTCAGGTGGAAATGGTTAAGTTAGCTGGAGGTTGTAGAAAAGTTAATTGAAGATTCCCTGCACCCTCAACTAAATTGTTTAAGAATCTTTACCGCATTCATCGGGCAGATGTGGCTCCTGCTTCAGCCACTCCTTGATGTGCTGGAGGTCCCTCTCGTTGTTTTCTGGTTTCTCGTTCAACTCATCTCTGATGCGCTGCCACATCTCCCCGGTAGGCTGTTCCAGCGTCATCTTTGGTTCTGGAAATATCGACAATTCTTTTAGTAAAAGTTAATTTCTTAGGGCCTGTTTCACCACTTCCTGATAAAGTGGCGAATAGTCTATTCACAACTTTTTTGACAGATTCTCCATACTTTGTCTGTCAAGTTAAGTCGTGGATAGCCTATTCGGCACTTATCAGGAAGTGGTGAAACAGGCCCGACTACAAACTAATCTATTGTGTTTCTAATTTCCTATCATAGTAAGTTTGTATTCTATTATTGTACTGCTTTTAAGTTCATACGACTTTATAATAATTCATATTTGATTACAATATTAATTATAAATGGTTTATTGTTATGTTTTTCATCCATTTGTAATTTATTATACGCTTTTTATTAGTTTCACCTGTATATTTGTTTGTAACCGACTTCTTTGGGCGCGATTTTGACCCACTTTAAACGGACAGATTTCGTTCAAACTTTGTAGATTTATCGAGGACCGATGACAATACACTAATTTGATATAATTATTCCATTTTTCAATTTGTATGTTTGTATGTTTGTTTTTAACCGACGCTTTATACAAAAAGCGTGTTTTTAGTTTTTTAACTATTACTTATTATTAAGCCAGGTTCTAATTTCTATCAATTGTTTGTTTTCTTTGTCAATAATTAATTCATACCTATTACTAGTGCTTTGTATTTGTTAAGCTGCAGTTGTATTTTTACTTTTTCATCCCTAGAACTTCTTATAATTTTAATCATCTGCTTCAGCATCAAGTTTTATTGTATTACTTGATATATTCTCAACTGTTATACTTTCTATTTCTTTTTAATTAAACATCCTACCATCTAGATGTCCTTGTGCATGCACCGCGGCATTATGCAACAGTTTGAGTCATGTTTGCTTGTGAAATTTCACGGTGCGTGCTTATATGGATGACCGTTTGTTTTTGTGTACAAGACATTGATGTACTTTCATCTTTAGATATAGCTTCTTAGTTTTGGAGATTTGTGTTTAATGGAATAAGTTAAAAAAAAGAGTACAAAAGTTTCTTGACATCTTTTATCGAATCCTTCTTATTAATTATAAGAAAAGATTTTTTTCTGTATTATTAGGATGTCATAAGTGGGTTTTTGAATAATGTTATTAAAATCAGAATAATCGGCGCAACGCATTTTTTCTTATTTATTGCTATCGTTTAATGTGAGCAAGAGACGTGCATTGAAGAATTTAAAGAAGCTAGGTAGTTATGAATTCAAAGGACATTCCATTAGCAACGATTAGCAACTTGATAAGGTGTGAAATCGATTAATTATAATGCTGACAAGAGTTTCACTATGAATTTTAAAAAGACTAACATTCACGTCAAAATTCACAATGAGCAAGTTAAAAAGCTTTAAATTAAATTTTATCGCAGTTTTGTCGTTTAAATAACATTAACTAGCTGGGACTTGGTAGAGGGACGATTATAATTTAGCGTTAATTGAAACGGTCTGTAAGTGTAGCGGTAAGTAAAAGTTACGTTGTTTACATTGTTTTAACAATCAAGTAGTAATAACATTAGTAAAACATGTTACTTAACTTCCTTATAATTTTTAAGTAATGTGCGTTTTCGTTTATCCAACCGGCCAAAAAAGAGGCACGCAACGCTTTCTGCTACCAAAACCAGCTTCGGTCACGCCACCAAATTTCATACATTCATATAAACAGTCATACATAAAAACACGACTCATAGAGTGTAACGTTCGTGCAGAATTTGCTTTCACCGTTACGGCAAGTGCGGTTACGGGGTTAGTCCGCTCCAGTAAAGATACACCGATGTGTGTTAGATGCGCAGGATAGAGAGACAGAGAGTCAGAGAAGTTGATTCTTAGGCAGATGGAGGACCTACGTAGTTTGGTCGCGTTACGTTAAACCCAGCCGACAGATCACAATTAACATTGAATTGACATGATCCGACAAAATGATGTTGGTCAGTCAACTACTTAGGAATCTATTTCCTCGATGGTATACAGTATTATTATTATAGTCTTCAGCACGCGTCTCTTGACTCGGAGGTCGTGGGTTCCCGCGTTGGAAACATGTTATTTCCAAGTTTGGTTCGGACAATGCAGGATGATCACCTGATTGTCTGACAAGTAAGGTGGTCCATGCTTCGGATGCAGGACATGTAAAAAGTCGGTCCTGCGCCTGATCTCTCGCCAGTCGTGTCGGTCTTCCGACCCACTGGACTAGAGTAAATTTGCTCTTGCGCACACACTTGGCCACTATAAAAATTACTCCTGCGTAACTGACCTGGGGGGTGAGCCAAAATGTTTTCGTTTTCGCTTCGTTATAGAATCGCCGATGAAAATGTATGGAATCATTCCACCATTTAAATTTTATTTGCATCTAAATTATATTACACGATAACTTTCTAAAACTTTCATTACATTTTTGAGTTCAATAAAAACAGTTTATGATATTTTGTTGTATTTTAGAGAAATAATGAAGGAGAAAGGCGAACTATTCCGTTATAATGATAGTGATTGTAAAGTATGGAATCGCTCTTGAGCGTAATTACGATTTACGAAGTGTTTTTGTTGCCGACGATCGGAATGCAACGGTCCATTTTAGAGTACGTGATGCAAAACAACGAAAAAGTTTAACGGAAAATCGAGGTTTATTATAGTGATCTGGAAAAGGTACAAGGCAAAATGAATGACTTTATACTTAGTCTTACATTAAAAATAATTAACTTACATAAATAACATATTATTTTAACCCGTTATTCTTTATATTGAAGGATATTTATTATCATTAACCAAGTAAATACAAAAAAAGAACTTTTGTAGTAAAAGTTGCGTTAAAATTAGCGTTCCTGTTGAATCTAATAAGTACCTTTTGTTTTCACATAATATAATCGCACATGGACGTTGCAGAGCTGCAAGTTGCCGGCATTTTTGGAGGGAATACGCTCTCTTCTCGAAGGTCTGCTTTCAATTGCCGGACTTATTGACGACATTTGGTACAGAGATACTCTGAGTCCCGGTAAAGATCATAGGATAGGTTTTATCCCGGAAAACTGTGCGATTCCCATTACGAATTCCCATGCAAAGATGCGAGCAACATGTACTTCCATATAAAATAGTAATCGTGAAAGTTATCAGGCAAATTATTTCCGCGCTGCATTTCCTCGCATCGTGATGTCTACACGAAGATCACTTTATACATCATTGAAGATCAATTAATGGATATTTCTAGTATAATTACTATTTACTGTTATAAGAAAATAATCCATACGCACTTTATAGTACTTTATACGCATAACGCACAATCTCTTGTATCTACTTTTGAGACCAAAAAGGTATTTTTAGAAAGAGAGTAGAAGTTAGAACTATAATAATTATTTATATCGTGGATTAGTTATTTCTTTTAATTTTTAGGGTTCCGTACCCAAAGGGTACTTCTGAAACTTTCACAGATTGTGTATATCTGTTGCCGCTATAACAACAAATACTAAAAATAAATTATAGTTTATTTTTAAGGGGGGCTCCCTACAAGAAACGTGATTTTTTTGGCCTTTTTTGCTCGTAATCAATAATGGTAACAGCTACGCACTTGGAATTTTCACAAAATCCTTAATTGTATTTGTACTTTATTAATTAATAATAAAATTAAAATAAAATAAACACTTGAGGGGGCTCCCATACAAAAAACACAATTTTTTGTCTACTTTCGCTCTATACCGGTACGGAACCCTTCGTGCGCGAGTACGACTCGCACTTGGCCGATTATTTATTACTATTGACACCTACCATAAAAATCTGTGTTATTAACAATACTAGAAAAACAGTAGCCTTTGATAACAACGATGTAAAAAGTTTTAAAACAAAACAAAAAAAAATATGTCTACAAGCAAGCTAATGTTGCAAATTAGTTCTCGGAATTTATGAGAAATGCTACACAAAATAAAATTACAAGTGAATTAAAAGACTCTTTGTACGTGCGTTTCATTTTTGAAATCAATAATTTGAATTAACAGTAAAACTTAAATACACAATCAAAAACTACCCTCAAAATATTTATATGTCATAACTCATAACAAAACATATTTCAACGACTGCTAATTTTAAGACCTAGCACTAAGCTTACCTCAAAATCCAAAAACACAACACAAAAATATTCACCTTTGAAATGGAATACTAGATCACACGCCAAACTCTCGACGACGGACACACTCGCACTTGACGGTACCGTGGTGGAATCCAAAGCCAAAAATATGGTAAATTAAAAAAAAATACTTAACGTGTCTATGGCCGTACCGCGAATGCGGGCGCATTTCTCACTCCTTGCCTTTTATTATTTCGTTCCGCACGATGGCCACGGTACCACCGGTACATTTCCAAAAAACAATTTCTAAAATTTTAATTGCATGTATTGACAGATTTTTCTCTGCGCCGCATACATATTTATAATTGCGATTTGCGATAATATTATCTGGCTCGTGTATCTCAATTTTTTGGTCAGCGGTTTTGCAATTTGGCGTAGTCCTATTAAGTTAGAACCGTTAGGTCCTAGTGAACAAACTACGCCAATTAGGAGAAAATCGGACGCAATTTTAATAAGCTATAAATATTATGATAATGACATAGTTATTTTTATTTTTATTTAAATCTCTACAAAATTAGATACTATACCGACAAGATATTTTACAAATTAAAGTATAGGTCAAAAATGTGCCGTATTCCATAGCCTTATTATTGAACCTTTCACAATAATATATTATCTCACTATAGGTGTACCAGAATCTGATGGCAAAAAGTGAGAAATTAAATTGAGTCTATCAATACCGGGGTAATTAGAATGAAACATTTTGATCCTTTTTTTTTCTAAATAGCGGCTGATTCTGTGTGTTAAACATGCAAATATAAAAATTATTAATCCAATGATCAAGGACAATTTTCAAAAATCTTCTGTCAAAATACCTTACTTAGGCATTTGCCATCAGATTCTGGTAGACCTAGATACTTCATATTATTTGGACTCCGTGACTCAATTTTAAATCGCCTAAATAAGCTGCATCAACATCAATCATCATCAACATCAAGCCTATACTGCGTGACTGGTGAGACATGTTCAATACTCGAGGACGTGATATTTGGCTATTATATTAGTTGAAAAAAAAATAATATAAAAAATATAATATCAATTGATCACTGAGTAAATGTAGCTTAAAGTTAAATAATTATTTACCCAACACATGGACACCGCGAACGGGAAGGGTAGTTGTGTGGTGTTTCTTTGGTAGCACACGCCTCTGCACCGGCCGCACAGTATGCCTACTTGCCTAGCCTCGTAAAATACTTAGTATCCAAGATTCATTTTTTTTGGGAAATTCGGAAAAAATTAAGTACCTAATTTTATTACATAATTATAATGAGAATCGAGTACAGAGTACTCTCCATAAGTATCGGTATTGTCTCACCAGTCATGTTGTATAAAGGATTATAATTTCTATTAATATAATATTGTAGCGATTTGCTGAAGTATTGCTCAGATTAGTATGAGATCTCGAAAAACAAATAAAAATTACGAACGATAAGATCCCATTATTTGTCGATAAAAATATAATATTATATACAGCTATTAAGCCATACAATATCATAACTCATAAGTCATAACATTACAGGCTCGGACACTGGTGTTGGGACACATTGTATATCTTATTCCCTGAGTCTGCAGGATATCGCAATAACGTAAAAATAAGTTTACGTGATTCATACTTAAACCTCAGTTGCGTTTACGTGCGAATTTCATCACAGATCTATTGAACGCGTTTTAAGATCTATCCCTTTGAGATAGAGTTCAAATTCGTTTGCCCCTTCAGTTTGAAGCATCAGACCGCGGTAGTTAGAGATTTTCTAATGCTCAGTGACTCACGCGCACTCTAATTCGCTACTGCCTCTGATCGACCGCCTAGCGATTAGCGTCAGTAACGTTCACTACTTGACTCGCTCTGTATGCTTTATTTTGAATTTTTGACAGCATAAACTTGGCTCTACTCTAGCTTAAAACTAGGCCTTTACATCCGTTGTGGATGATATATACAGTATTTTGAGAGCGAAGTAACCACTCCTCAAATACTGTAGTGCCTGGGAGTTGGGACAAGATTTTTAAATGTCCGTATGTTTGCCCAGGCACATACGGCATTCTCGCAACATAGTCGGCCTAGTCCAGAGAAAAGAACTAGTCAATACGTCTGGGACCAACCATGTGCGGGTTTCCTCACGATGTGTTCCTTCACCGTATGAGCGTCCGTATTACTTACTTGAGATTAGAAAATGTCTCATTGGTACACGCCTCCACCCGGGATTTAGCCTGCATCCTCTGCGAGTGCGAACCAAAGGTCTACCCATTAGGCCACGGACGCTCTAGCTTAGTAGAGATAATTATCTATTTTTTTCCGTGGAGCTTCTCCTTTAATTCTTTGAATTTCGCTTATTGCAACTCTATGTTGTCTCAGGCTTTATATGGGGAGGGAAATTGGAATACTTTCTTACTTCTACTTTTCTTCTGATTCATTTTATTGCGGGTCTCTAGCAGTTGTAGCATGTCCCAAGGAAAGCCCTGAGATCATAATTATTATCAAAGCAGTAATATAGTATTTTAAAGCTCTTCAAGCAACAATGTTATTTTCTCGTCGATCAGACCACTAACAGTTGCCATGGCATTATCAATGTCGTTGCTATCTCCATAATAATTACGCGCTTTATAACTTGCCCAATCATAATAAGATTTAGATTTTTTTATAGTATGGCATTTCTTTAATTTTAGTAACAAAATTAATGATTTTCATGAAAAAAAAATTTATCTTATTCTTTTAAGATAACGTTAGATCGTAGGTAACGTTAGAAGTAACGAGTCATACCTATTTTTGACCAACTTCTAATTTAAAAAATAGCGGCCAAGTGCGAGTTGGACTCGCCCATGAAGGGTTCCGCAGCAGCAATAAGGTTTATTTTCATGAAATTAAAAGGTTTTTGATTTATTTTTATATTTCAGTCGATTTAATGAAATTTAGATTAAGGTGAACCTTAATTTATGACGTATAAAAAAAACTACTGGCTAGATCTCGTTCAAACCAGTACATCATATACTTTTTTTAGAATTATCATGCCCCTACTTTAGTATTGTATATTGAAAACGCAATGTTAGCTTATGTACTTTTATTCGTAGAATAATTTATTGAAGTCCGTAAAACAACTCTGGTACCATGGCAACGTGTCCTGTCATGGCTTATAGAGAATGTAGAGTAGGTATATATCAGCTCTCCCCCGCTAATCCTGTAGATCTGGCGAAGGCCTGGCTGCTTTAAGTGCGGCATTTGTTCCATCTGCATCATCATCTGTAAGGACCTCGAATTGTAGTTGGTCCAGGCGATGTAAAATAGATAAAATAGATAAAAGTGTAGTCGCCTCCTCCTCCTTTATTCGATGTATTATACTAGTGTATCTCTTGTCGATGTAATACTGTAAAATGTAAATGAATCCTGTCTCTTTGTTGTATTTCTGTTTGCTTGTCTTTTTTCTCTCCATTTGTGTTTAGTTTGTATCATCAACCTAATTTCTTTTCCTTTCGAGAATCTCCGCTCAGTTCTAGGATAGCGTTTAAAAGTTATTGAAATAGCGTGTACATTTTTTTTTCTTTTCAATCCTTCTTGGACAATCATTTGTCTTATCTTGTTCTGATCAGTATATTTTATGTTCCATCTGTTGTAAGTTGTATCTCTTTCTTCTCGCGATGTAATGGGTTTCTTGTTTCCTCCGGTTTCCTCGACAATTGCTAATGAATCAATGTGTAATATTATGTTATATTCTGTGATCATTTTTCCTTCTGATTTGATTTTGTTCTGTTTGTCATGTGTGTTCGGCTCCGTAGATGGTAATAGCTTATGTATCCCGCCATCAGCATTGTCAGTCGTTTGCAAGCCTTTTTCGTTCCCAGATTCTTCCACTGTGTCGCCGCATGTAGAAAACATGTTCTTTTTATTTCCGTATGATTGAGCTCGTTTTTGCATTTGAAGTAGTTTAACTTTGATTGATATGAATTCTTCTTCAATTATGAGGCTTGTTTCTATTTCATTTTCTAATTCTTCGTCTGGTATTGCAGTTATTATATTTTGTTGTATTACTTGAAGTGTTAGGAAGTCCTCGTGTAGTTGTTGTAACCTGACATGAGTCTCTGCGTAGTCAAGATCCTCATGTGTATTTATGTAAGATTCCCACCTCGTGAATTGTGCGCGTATGGAGGCGCGAATCCTCTTCCATTTCTTCATGTCCGTAATCATCCTCGTCGCCAGTTATTGTATATTGAAAACGCAATGTTAGTTTATGTACTTTTATTCGTAGAATAATTTATTGAAGTCCGTAAAACAACTCTGGTACCATGGCAACGTGTCCTGTCATGGCTTATAGAGAATGTAGAGTAGGTATATATCATTTAGAAATTAGAGGGGGAGGGACATACATTTTACCACTTTGGAAGAGTCTCACTCGCAAACTATTCAGGTTAGAAAAAAATGATATGAGAAACCTCAATATGATTTTTGGAGACTTATCCATAGATACCCCACACGCATAGGTTAGATGAAAAATTTTTTTTTGTTTCAGTTGTACCTATGGGGACCCCTAAAATTTTTAATATTTTTTCCATTTTTGCATCAAAATCTTAATGCGGTTCACAGACTACATCTACTTACCAAGTTTCAATAGTATAGCTCTAATAGTTTCGGAGAAAAGCGGCTGTGACATACGGACGGACAGACAGACAGACAGACAGACAGACATGACGAATCTATAAGGGTTCCGTTTTTTGCCATTTTGGCTACGGAACCCTAAAAATGAAAACAAAACCTCTATCTACTGTTTAACAGTATGCAGTACCTACATTGTACACACTGCCTAGTATTCAGTTACAGTTTTATCCTAATGGTGCTCCCTCACCTCAAGCATTCACGTGTAATGACCTAACATTTTTAGATTCGACTTTGAGCATTACATTACAACACCGACGAGCATTCACGTGTAATGTAACATTACAGATTCGCATTTGACCATTACATTACAATACCGACGAGCATTCACGTGTAATGTAACATTATAGACTCGACTTTGAGCATTACATAGGAAGCTGACTTCGCTGCCACGTAGCTTTGATGTTACAGGTTGTATCAAGATATTGTACATGGTATCATTACAAGGTTCGCATTGTAATGCTCGGGACGGTTCTCCTCCCTCACTGATGTGATGCTCGACACTGTAACGTTACATTACAAGCGAATGCTCCCGGTGAGGGAGCACATTATGACAAAATATTATAAGCTGCTAAAACACGACAATCAATTACCTAAACGTGCCAAAGAAAACTACTTCCTAAACTATTCACAACACGTACTTAGAGACGATATTTTATTAATTACTTAGCTGTTATTATATAAAGATTTTGACATAAGACAGTATCGGTAAAGCTCTGTATCATAATAGTGGGGGTCTCCAGGATAGCTTGCACAAATTTCAATCCAGACATCACAGATAATTAGCTTTAAAAATGTGCACCTTTCTTATTGATATGTAAATAAATTCCTTTGTAATTTTCGTAATGACCTTTTTTTAATATATCATATTTTTTTATGAAATTTGTGGACCGCGAAGATCTTTTCACTTCTTAAAATGGGCCGCGAGTAAATTAATTAGTGAATAGTGACCCCTGGTCTAGAAAAATGTAGAACGGGGTATTGTTCTCACTTCTCTGGCTGTATCTAGCATAGATTAGGGTATTGTGGTATTATGGTAGGTATCTAATCCGCACGCATCCTTGGATAATTATTTGGTAATTAGTGTTCATAAAGTTTCTTCAAATTATTGCGTTGTGATGCAACTGCTACTTTCAGGCTACAATTATAATTTTATTAGTTTTAATTGCGTATCACTCTCGTTACTGTTTGCACTCATAATGATCAAGTTTAGAAAGTGTTTAGTTTATGTAACGAAACAATAAGGATGTAGGTAAAATTCCTTCTGAAATTACGTACTTACTTTTAAAAATGTTTATACTTAACTCCTAAAATATGTAGTAGTAATATATAAGTCTATGGTAGTTCCAAAATAGTAGGTGTTTTAGTAGGTAAGTACGTAAATATCTTTAATAGCAGCTTCAAAACCTTATTTTGATAACTTAAAACTTTGATTGATACGTGTGGCTACTGGCTAGTGTGGCTTCTAAAATTTCTTATACCTAATACCTACTTACCTACAATTTATCAAATATAAAACCTAGCAGACGAGAAGTGAAAAAAGAAAGCAAAATACTTTATTTTATAGTTATTTGATTTATTCCGTATTAAAAATAGGTAGGTAAGTACCTACCTAAGTACATATTTTAAAAGTAAAAAAAAAGTTTTGCATAAAGTGAAACATTGTTTTCATCGTTGTTATTTCAATACAATACATGTAATTAATTAGCAGTTTAATTTTTATTACACTCAGGTCAATATTATTGTAATTTGTATATTATAAAACTTAATTTTAATTTTTATACAGCTTGAAGCAGTAATTCTACAATACGACGTTAAAGAGACATCTAGCGGCGCTAATTATAACTATAACAAACTTTGAGTATGAGATCACGCCATGTTGCATTGCATTGTTGTCTCGTTTGGTTATAAAACAGAAGATGGCGTTACTTGTATTATATTACTAGCTGTCCCGGCAAATGTTGTTTTGCCATAATATAAAGTATTTCTACTTCATCAGTTGATACAAAATCTTACCCCCTCTTTTGACCCTAAGAGGGGTGGGGGGGGGGGTTTATACACCAGATGTTAAGTTGGAAAACACAGTAAATAATATGTAGTAAGTCCAAGAAAAATGTTTGATACAAAATCTGACCCCCTTTTTGGTCCCCTTAGAGGGGTGGGGGAGGGGAATTTTATACACCAGATGTTAAGTTGGAAGCAGACAAATATATCTGTGAAAACCGTATGCAAATCGGAAAAGCAGTTTTCGTGTTATATACAAAAGTTTGATACAAATTCTGACCCCTCTTTTGTCCCCTTAGAGGGGTGGGGGGAAATTTTTTTATACACCAGATGTTAAGTTGGAAGAAGACAAATATATCTGCGAAAACCGCATTCAAATCGGATCAGTAGTTTTCGTGTGATGCTGGAACAAACATACACACAGACACACAGACAAAAAACTAACCACAGTTTTGGCTTCTATAGCGATCTAGTGACACCCCCCGCTTATTATTTTTTGAATATCTATAGTGTACAGAATTCACATTTCTACAGTTTTATTATATGTATACATAGATAATCACTAATCAGCTATTAATTGAATTTTCAAGTAATAATAATTATAAAATATGGGGCTGTTTAGCAACTTCCTGATAAGGTGCCGGATAGGCTATCCACAACTTATCTGATAGATGCTTCGTACTCTATCTGTCAAGGTAAGTTGTGGATAGCCTATCCGGTACTAATTAGGAAGTGGTGAAACAGGCCCCAAATTTATAATTATTGTTACTATGTATCTCTTTTGTGCTTCACGTGTGAGCATTAAAGGACTGAGCACACTGAGACGGGCCTTGCCGGGGCACAGCGTGCCGGGCTCATCGCATAAATCCGCCTCCATACAATTTGTATGGAGGCGGATGCGCGTATCGCCCACTGTGCCGGCGCGGATTTTGCTCGGCGGATTTCCGTCAATGCGACACGGCCCGACAAGACCCGCTGCGCCCCGGCAAGACCCGCTGCGCCCCGGCAAGCGACGCGCGGATATGATGCGATGCGGCCCGGCAAGCCCCGGCCCGCCCCGGCACGCTCCGCCTCAGTGAGTGTTAAAATCCGTCAATGCGATTTGACCCGACCCGGCAACAGTGTGCTATAGCGCATTATGCGCTGCGCTGAGCCCTGACCCGCCCCGCCACGCGGCGACCTGCGCCGACACAGTGGGCGCGAAGCTTATAAGTTATTTATCACAAATAGAAAGAACCTTAGAATCAGCTCAGACCATAACGAAATGCGACAAAACGCAGTGTTTCAACTTTTAAGATAGTAATTCAAAATTGAACTTTATTTTCTGTACAAGAAGATACGTACATTTACCACTGTAATGAAGATGTGCATTCGAATCACATTGAAACGTGCACCGTCTTTTGTAGCTAATTATGTTCAATTTGGAATTGGAATATAGCTTTTTGTTCCAGTGTGAACTGATTCTACAGGTAACAGGTTGTAACAAAACTAAGACGTACCTAATTACTGATAATTCTTTAGACTTTATAGTGTATATGCGTCCTTTACAAAGAGTTCACTGTGAAAGAGCAAGTGCGATGAAAGAGCCAAATTTTTTTGCGATTTGTATGGGCAGGCTCCCGGGCGTCATTAATTTTCCCATAACAAAGTGAAAAAAAGTTACTCTTTCACTGCAGCTACTTTTCACAGCGAACTATACACACCCTAAAGTATTATCACCTACTTTTGTTACACCCTGTAATTGTATTCTTTCCACATTATTCATAGCTTATACATATAAACTCTTGTCCATCGCTCTTAAAGTCCTGTAGGCACCAGGTGTCCCTTCATCAGCATCATCCCTATTCAGGGACCTACAGGAGTGTGTCCGAGTGAGGATATCATAAGAGGTGATACCACGAAGAGTTAAGCTACTCCTACTTCTGGACTTCTCCTTCGGCTTGAGTTCTGTTTCGTAAAACTTCCGTTCCTCCTTTTGCAGCCATTTTGCGCTGGATAGAAGCTTCTTCGTCCATTCATCTGGAAGTTGTGAGTTTTTATTAAATATTTTATTAAAGAGGAGTATAAAAAGAATCGGTATTTGAACTCTTTAGATACTTATCGAGCGCGGAAGCCGTATATTTTCCGGGATAAAAACTATCCTTAGTTCTTTCCCATCTCTTAGAGTACATAATATGTCCATACCCACGTAAAGTGGTTCAGCCATGTAGAGAACAGATAACAGAATTAGTAGACAGACAGACACACTTTTCATTAACAATATTATTAGTAATAATAAGGATTATTCATAATGAGGATGTTTGATATTCTGTTTGCAACCAAGTACCGCTATATGTAGCCTTAGGGTCTACCGGGTCAAACTGCTGCCATTTGTCACGATATAGCTGTTGTTTGTATTAACTTGAACTTATCACTCAACGGACTGTATTTGGATGTTAGATGAAAGTAAAATATAAAATAAAGATAAATTATTACGTTTTGAAGATAAAGGTTGTTGCGTCCCCTGACCAGGGGTCGGATATAAAGGTGAAGGTGAAAGGAAGTTCCGGTGTTGCTAGTAGTACTGTGTTGCCAGATGACGCGACCGGAATACGTCTTGATACGTTGCATTTTGCCCATTAAAAAGTAATAACCGTGTATGGTTATTCTAAATCGCAAAATCGCGTACAGCTGTTATATGTCACGATAATATGCCTATTTGACACGACAGACCCTGGCTACATAGCGGCACCTGTGACCTGGTGGCAAATAGAATATCAAATACTCCCATCGAATAGTCACACTAACCATTAAGATCCTTCATAGCTCCAGCTCTCCCCCCGTACTCGTACGGCAGACCTTCAGGACTGATGTCCACGTTGTATACCTGGTCTGCATGGGTGTGGATGTGGAGGACCTTGCGTCTCCAGGGGTAGAGGCCGATGTGGAGAAGCAGGAGCGACATGGTCTTCAGACGGCTGGTGTTGATCACGTGGACCTCCGAGAAGCGGGTGGGGTAGGCTGACTGGAAGAAATTGGGTGCTTTAAGTAGGAGTAGACAAGTGGTTTTTATAAATAGATCAAAACTATTATACCACTATAAGGGGCACTTGCGTAGATCTGGTTTAAAGTTAACTCTAAGTTAAACATCATGTCATTTCTATCAATGAGTGATAGAGATAACACGATGTTTAGCTTAGAGTTAACTTTAACCCAGATCTACGCAAGTACCCCTAAGGTAAATACTTGTAACTGCCGCACTAAGAGACGATTATTACTTAACTGTAATTAAATGAAGATTAACTTAAGCCCCATACGTTATATTTTGTCAAACTCCTCAATAACTGAATACGGCCGTTACACACACTAAGTTTTGCATTAGTTTTGATACCTCTGTATGTATATTTTATAGGCTACGTTAAGCTGTGTGGTTCTACGATCTTGGTTAGATTACACGATACCCTACAAAATTGCATAACAAAGAAGGATATGAATTGAAGTACCTTGATACACCAAGCAAAGTCTTTCCAGTAGGAGCCCTTGAAGTGGTTCTTGAGGTGCGAGGGTTGGAGGTCGCACACGTCTATGAACACAATCTCGTCACCTGGAGTTGGGTCCTCTCTTAGCCTGAAATTGTTAAGAAATATCCTTGTATACTTAACTTATTGGGTGAGGTAAACGCATCCATACTACATATTATTGTAAATGCGAAAATGTGTCTGTTTGTCCGTCTGTTCCTCTTCAAGCTTAAAAGGCAAAACAGATTATAGTTTTGTTTGGAAAAAATACGGTTTCCGTGCGTAACCGAATTTCGGGTCAACAGAGTTTTGGGCGTACTCAAAACTTAGCAAGCAGATTTAATTAATCAAGTTTTTTAAGGACGACTTTTTAGTCGTATAATATATTATGTAGAAGTTTTGAAAACGAACCTCAAATCCATGATCATCAGCCACCTTGCTAACAATGCCCTAGCTGACAGTGGTCTGTCAGACAGCGGCGCTGGAAGACGGACGATGGTGACCCGCCGACCGCTTAGACTGCGCGCGCGCAGTGGAACTATGTACCTGGAAAGTAAAATAAGGGATCAAAGGCAAGGATTTACCAAGTAGCAAATGTTCTGCTTGTAATGATGTAGAGTTTTCTTTAATTTAACACGTGTTCCAAAGATGGCACAAGATAAGATTTTTATAATGTTCATAAAATATATGACTTGGAACCTTGGTAGGATAGCCTCTAGAACTATCTTCAACTTATAGCAAAATGTAGATTCCTTGATATAATATTACCTATCTCATGACCTTAGAAGAATTCCAGCCTAGATAACGCAAATGCCAATCCATAATTACTCACACATCTTGGCAACTGGACAGGATATCCTCATCATCTGGATGTCTTCTGTGCCACAACTCCGTCAGTCCTCCTGGTGCTCTCGCTGTGTAGTACCTCCTCGCCCTCTTGGCTGCCTCCTCCTCATCATTGTGACACGTCTTGAGGACTAAGTCGAGGATTCTGACTTCCTCCTCTGAGGCCTCTCGTGTCAGGTTGTCTTCCGCCCATCGCTGGCCAAACGACGCTGCTGGGGACATCCTGAACGGACTGCCTGGAGAAGAAATTCGGGTTTAATTTAACATGTGATTGGCAGCCCCTAAACCTACAATAATAATGAACAATACTTTATTGTACAATATATTTTACAATTAGATTAAAAGGCGCGGCAATGCTCAATATTAACCCTAAACGGCCAATAATATTGCACGATACGTGATACAAATTACAATACGCATTGTATCATTTGTACCTATTGATAAATTAGATCAATAATATCCATACTTAATATTATAATTGCGAGTGTGTCTGTCTGTCTGTCTGATTACCTCTTCACGCCCAAACCGCTGAACCGATTTTGCTGAAACTTGGTATGTGGTTTAAATTTGAGTCCCGGGAAAGGACATAGGCTATAGTACGGGAGCCCTAGAACATCTAGGGCTCCCGTACTACTACTTTGTATCCCAGAAAAAGTACGGTCCCTGCGCGATAAGCGGAGTTGCGGGCATCATCTAGAATTAAAAATAAATTCTACCTTCATTATTGAACTTTATAATATAGCAATAATCTCCAACTTGAAGAATAAAGGCTGTATTTCGCAACACAAGTAGGTAACTGACACAACAATGTCTCTTGTCCTATCACGCCGTCTCCTTGGCATTACACGTAAGTAACTTTTAAGGTAAGCGCACATTATGACTGGCCGTGGCGGGCGTGGCAGTCGTAAAATATGGAAATGCAGCCCGCAGCGCTGCGCCTCGTAGTAATGTGAGCGAACCCGGGTGCAAGCTCTTAAAAGAGCTAAAATATTTCTGATATTAAAAGTAAATAATTACAATTCTGATAATATCGGAATAAATCATGTCAAGTTTTCTTCGAGTAGTCGAGAAAAATATCCATTAATTCTTTTGTCTTTTGTAACAACTCTTTGTCTTACTAATGTTAATAACAAGCAGTAGTTCCCCACGTCATGTTTTCATAGCCAAGATCCCATAAAGATCAATTATTATGCCATGCGATATGGAGTAGAATCAAGGTCAATTTTCATAAGGAAGCCAGTTTTCCCACGTCGTTCGCATAAAGCCCTTGACATAAATGCGTATAATCGTTGCTGACTTGTATCAAAATATTATTATATCGTGGGATATGTTATTATGTATTTTGTGTAACGCTAATAGCACTGTGACTCTGTGAGTTGACTACTAGTTTTTATGATATTTAGAATTATGATAGTTACATTCATGTTGAAAATATATACATAATTCTTTCTGTTTCCGTAAAAACTACGTAATTTTGTTTTTTGAAAAAGTAAAGCGTTCCCGAATGATACCGCCGCAAATGAAAGCCAAAGTTTTAAGTGACTAAAGTAGAATGTACTATCAGAGAAGTTGATTCCTAGGTAGATGGCGGACCTCAGTAATTTGGTCGCAATACGTCAAACTCATCCGACCGATCACTATATACTTCTAGCAGCTAACATTGAATTGGCATACGCCGACCAAATGACATAGCTGTCCGTCAACTGCCTAGGAGCCAATTTCATCGATGGTACATAAAACTTTCTAAAACCCTTTTTACGGTACACCAAATTAGATTAGGGTGCTCGGGGTGCTACTGACTTGGCCTTTTAAAATGTTGTTCATATTGTGCTTAAAAAGTCGTTTAAGGTGGGTTACCTTAAACGACTTTTTTCGTTGTTTAAGGTAACCCTTCTCAGTTGAGTCCTACATGTGAATAAGTAAAAATTTTGTATTTTCAAATTCCTTGTTTTGTGTGTATTATCATAGAGTCGATAACCACTTAGGGACGCGTAGATCTATTACATTTCTAAATTTATACTGAACTAACAGAGTTATGATATCAATTGCGTTATACGTCGCGCAAATCTGTCAAATCCATAAAAAATTTGAAATGCATCTACGCGTCACGTTGCGGTCTGAATTGACCATTATAGTTTTTCCATGCTAATAATATATATTAGTAAGTGCGGAGGATTGTCTGTCTGTCGCCTCTTGATAATCGATGGTGAATAACGCAACGTCTAGTACAGGTAATTACAGACCGCATATCTTAATTATAACGGTTTCTTTTTGCAAAATAGGTAGGTACATAAAAACGTATAATATATTTTGCGATCAAATCATCAAACATCTTCCAATGCCCCTGTGTATCACAGCCATAACAAACAGATCTGATATCCTCAAAGTTCCAAGGTCAGCTGTGAGCTTGTTACAAAAAGTTTGACAACAACAGATACAATAAAGTTCGACTATTGATTATATCGATTCTGACAACCTGCTTCGAACAATGGATATACCTGCTACAGTTCAGACGAAAAAATAACTTATTTAGGTTGTGGTTTCTTTAATTCAAACGTTAGAAAAGACCATTAATTATAATCAAACTTTTGAAACGTTTGATTAAAAAATATGTTCTTTTCTATTTGTTTTTCTTTCGGGATAAGTTTTAGAGTTTAGTACCTAATTCATAACGATTTTGTTTTTTCTTTTCCTCTATTTGGCATCACCACCCGACGTCATCATCCGACATTAAGTGACGCGTCATGCAAAATAAAACAGGCGCTAACTATATAATAAAGTAGAGCTAAGTAATAAACTAATGCAGTTTGTATAAATTCATTTGAGTTAACTATATTTTGTTGATAAATGATATCACCCTATTTATAATAATAATTATAATAATAACTATAAAAAAGTTCATTTCCTTGATTATGTCAAACAAAGGTTCAAATGTATATTATATGGACACTCTTGGCACACTTTATGTAAAATCCGCTCATAGAATTTAGAGAGGCGGCAATATAATATGGATTTGTGTTGGTCGTTACTCGTTAGTCACTACACAAAAAATGTCTACGTCATGATCTAAATTCTAAACAACTGCTAAACTAGATTCTATTGTTTGCCATATTATGCTAAATTCGAAAATAACCTTAACTTATGGTGTCAACATGCCTCATGTGATAAGCGCGGATTAGCTAATCTTGATACACTGCCGGCTTACCGCTTACCCGGCCGGGGAAGTGCTTATCAATCACATATTTCTAGAGTTTTATGGGATCGGAAAACATGGCCTTCTAACGTATTCGAGAAAAAAAAGTTGTGTTTTTTAGCCAGTGCATCACGATAAAAATAAGTACTAACTTTGGAATGACAGTATGGTTAGAAGTGATGTATTTATGCCTTTAAATTGAATACCATGTTATTGTCTATTTATCTCTTTAATAGTCATAGAGATGAACTGCGGGAAAACAACCATTAAAATTTCACACTGTATATCTAAATAACCGTTTGAGATTTGTTTATGAAATTTAGAGCATATAATTACCTCGCAAGTCTCATTATATGAGCCAAATTTGAAGCGTTTATGTTAAATAGTTTTTGAATTATGAGGGGGTTAAAAGTGGCTCGAAATGGTTCGTGTAATATTACACACGGTGCTGCTCGCCAGTTCTGTTTTACTTGAACTTGGCTTGACACGCTACCGCGTGTCTAGATTGTGTGCATTAAAGGTAACTTTTAACTAAAAGTAAACTAATATTATGCGTCTGTCTACAATTCTACATGTTCAAGTTCAAAGGCTAAAAAAAATCGATGAAATTTGCGGTAAAGTACGGTTAACAAATGATTATTATATACGAGTAGGACGTTCGGAGCATCCAAGTTACAGCCTAAAGGCAATTGAAAATATATAAATTTATAATAAACTATTAAACGCTATACAGTTACTACAGAAAAATTAATAGTTATTTCATAACATTCATAGGCTATTGTTCTAATTTCTTCATCCGTTCTGGTATGGTAATTCACTAAGATCTTGCGTGTTAACATAAAATCTTTATTGAACTATTTTATTATGTGTTAACTTATTTTCTAATGTGGTAACTTAGCCTTACTGTACTTGTAAGAAACATTTATTCATAGGCAAGAAGCAGACCTACATAGGTTGGTGACACCAAATTTGGTGAGATTATCAAGCGCGGCCACAACATCACGACCAGGAGTGACCTGACACCATCTGCCTGTAAAATAAATCCTCTGAATTTTCAGCTGGCATTCAGCTCTACAAAGCTCCTGGAGCGAGGCAGTCGCTATAAATGCTTGGTACAGAATAGTTAAGACCACGGGAACATTTGTACCAGTTCGTGTGGTGTGGCTGGCCCGATTTCGATGAATGTGTGCTTAGCTTATCAGTCAGTCATGAATTTTCCGAAATATACGACAAAACAACATTCGCCGGGTCAGCTATAAATGTAACATGAATATGACGAGACATTATGTTAATGACAAAAACATTATGCTATGTTGTATGCTAAACTGTACTTAAGTGGGAACGTGTGTATACCTTTAATGTTATGATGCGCCTTTTAAGGCTTTGACGTGTATTTAAGGAAGTACACTTCTATTGTACTAATAAACATAAATTATTGGTAAATTATATAAAAATGGCAATCAGGCATCAGCTTAAAACTGCTGACTAGATACGTACCAATATAAAATTTTGAAAAAAAAAATTATTAGCCTGTCACCCGTGCATTTTACCACATAATATTAATATTACTAAATATAAAATAGAACTTACGTAAGCATTACATTCTAATCTATCATGATATTTTGTTAAAATCGGATCATTAGTTTCGCCATCGAGGGCACTTTTTACGTAGGGTGCTAAAATCACTGCACTTCCTTTTGGCTTCCTTTTGGCTTGTAAAAATAAATCGTTACATAGAAAGGCTTCTCTGAACTGCTGAAAACAAAAAATGCCTTTGGGTGTACTTAACATTTTAGCCAGAAATAAACGTACGCAAAAAGTGCCTTTGTAGTTTTTGTCATGCATGTTTTTAGCACAGTAAATTATGTAATAACAACGATACACAAATAAAAGTACACCTCAGTATGCATTTCGTATAAAAAGCGTATTGTTTTTCTCACTTTTTTGGTAAAAAGTGGGACCCCGTGCGAGTTTCTTACGCCGCGCCGGTTCTTCTCGCCGGGATAGTTCCCGAACCGGTGGTAGGCACCACTGTAGTATCAACGTTCTGAAAGCATTTGTTACAAATCTATTCAGAAATAAAACAATTTTTATTTTTATGTATATTTTTTTAGCACTCCTTTACTAGATTGGGCTGTATGTATGTAACGGACTCTTTGCACACGATTTTTACCTTTTCCAGTAGTCTTATTAATTCTAAAATGACAATGCAATAATTTATTAAAATTTTTGACAAAGAACAAGTTTTTATCAGTTTTTTTTTAACTATTATATTATTTTATTGACTAAGTTACTGTTTAATATGTTTTCGATGGTGGGGGCAATTTTTCTAATAAGATCATCAGGCATCGAAGGAATCTTTCACACTGTATTCATTATAGACAGGTTTCGAGGTGTGCAATGTCAACACGGCTTTACAAGGAAGTATTGGTGTAATTATAAGGTTGATACAAGGTGAGTTCCTACCTTGTGAAAGACGTAAGTAATATGGCTTTTATATGGCAATAACTTACCACGCGGTATCTGATTAATGAGTATTGACCCGAAAAAAAATAAAAAAATATATCCAAAGCCGAACATATTATTTAAACCTCTTATTTGTTTTGGAAGTCGATTTAAAAAATAATTTTTAAGGATCAATCAATAAAACGAGAGCATAGAAAGATTGCTATTTCACCCAAAGCGACATCAGAGCCTCGTAGAGAACCGGTGTGGATTTATACCAACATTATATCAAGACTGTGAAAAATATTAACATGTAACATTATTTTATTAGGTACCATCGAAGAAATTGATTCCTAGACAGACCAACGTTATTTGGTCGGATCATGTCAATCGGCTGGGTTTGACGTAACGCGACCAAACTACGAAGGTCCCTCATCTACCTAGGAATCAACTTCTCTGATAATACATTATCGTATACAGCGCAGAGTAGGAGAAGAAGTAATACCCCTTCCACTCCCATATTTATTTAACTCATGGTGAAAATCTACGGCTGCTCCTGCTATTTTATTCGTTCACTTCTGCCGGCACTGGCAGAGGTCAAAGAGGAACCCGTATTTGGTTATTATCTTGCTAAGTAATCCTATTTATATACAAATTTTGTACCCACTTGTTATATTAATATCATCCAATATTCTCCCTCATGAATGACGGGTGTACCTGACAGCCTTCACGTTTAATATGAACAACATAATATGAGCCTTTATATGAGCACGTCACTCCTGGAGGGGATATGTTATGGGGATGAAAATTGTGATATCAGAAGAAGGAATGTAAAAACATACTTAATTGAGGATAGGCTCCGACGTACGTTGGACAGAAAAAAATGTTAAATACAAGAAAACCTGAAGCACGTAAGTCAATTTCAAATCTTACATAATATCAAAATCGCCTCAAATTATCTATATAATTATTCTAATATGCCTTATAATATTATATTATTACAAAAATCTGTGGTGATATCCAAAATAAGGCATAAACTTATGACTTCTTAAAGCATTGTAGTTAACTGTACAGAAGTCGAATTTTTCCACACCGAAAACTCAGTTACGTTTATCAGTGCTATGTTTTTCTTCCCTGGTTCGGGTAAATTACCCAATTATTTGTGTTAATTATCGGAATGTTACATCATTGATCTGTTATGTGTGTGAAATGATAGGAAACGAAGCGCTAACGAAAATTCCGCTCTATTTGGTGTATAATTGGGATTTTTTAATACGTTAATTAGAAGTATATTCTACAGGACTGTAGAGTGCAGCCTGCAGAGGGTAGTAATAACTACTACTATACTATCTATACTTGATACTTCCATACTAATCCATCCATATCCATACTGTTATAAATGCGAAAGTGTGTCTGTCTGTTACCTCTTCACGCCCAAGCCGCTGAACCAATTTTGCTGAAATTTGGCATGGAGATACTTTGAGTCCCAGCAAAGGATACTTTTTATCCTGGAAAAATGTACGGTTCCCGCAAGATAAACGATTTTTGACGCAAAGGGTTGCGGTCATCATCTAATTAGGAATAATGAAATGAAATGTGGCTTAATAAGCCTTAATGGATAGTGCAAAGCTTTTTCTTCAAATGTTTGTGTTATGAATTTATTATTAGAAGTACGTAAATTAATATAAAGAAGAAGAAGTGCAAAGTTACAAAATAAGTAACATAATACATACATAATATTTCTGTATAGCTAACAAATATTAATTGACGAAGTAGTTTAAAGAAATCTCTACAATTTTTACATTGATCAGATTTTGGTTTTACGCCATTGATAAACTATGTTGAAAATTGTAAATAATAATAATAATTAACTGTTTAGAACCTAGCATTGTTTTTGGCCTGTGTGTAACTTTGTGCTAACTCGTAACTACGAGCTACCCAGCAAATAACGAGGCCTTAAAGTTTAACATTTAAATAAGCTCTATTTACATTATTTAGAACATTCCTCAAACCTTACTATATCATGCTTATCACGGGAAAATTCACAAAAAAATTTAAGGAATTTCATTTCATCCATATCCATATTATAACCATATCCAATATCCATACTTCCATATTAATATTATAAATGCAAAAGTGTGTGAAAGTAGCTGAAAGGTATACAGATACTTTGAGTCCCGGAAAAGGACATAGGATGCTTTTTGTTCCGGAAAAACGTACGGTTCCCGCGCGATTAAAGAGTTTTGGCTCAAAAGAGTTGAGTTCTAGTTCTTTATAAAAGGAAGCCTTACAATTTTTCTTTTTTTTTAGTACTATAAGAAGATAAGGAGGTATCACTAAAAGTAATGCGTTTGTGTGTTTACATTATGATTTGAGTATACTCAGAAAGTACACGACAGGTTTTGATGAACTCTTACAGAGATAGATCAGACTGCGATAAAGAATATGTTGGGCTCATTTTACTGCGGGAAAAATATAATATGCGGATCATTGGGTCGGGACCATATTCTGCGTGACCGAAGTTCGACTACTAACATCTAGGAATTTAAAATAGTTTCATTTTCAAATCTTTTTAAGAAAGCTTCCTAGCATCCACCCTTAATATTGTAAAATATGAGAAAGTATTTATTATATATTATATCTCTCTGTCTTCTGTCTATCTGTTTGTCTGTCTGTCACCGAAAATAATCATCAAAATTGGGTCCATTTCTTAGATGTAAACATAAACACATGCTTCTTGTCTCTAAAATCGTAAAACGAGACATTAAAACTTCACAACTATTAAAATGAATAGTTTGAAGTTCCAAGCCATCTCTCCCGGCTTAGACCATAATATTATACACAACTGCACTTTTCCCTTATTTTTTTTATTTTACAATTATTCGACGTACAATGTACATGCTAATGGGTTCCGGACTCCGGTACATACCTGTACGACTGTGCACACTGGTGGAATCACCACTACTGACTCAGACTGCCTTGACCGACCGCGTAGAAAGGTAATCGAAAACCATTGTACTATAAATAATTTGATTGTGACTTTAAGCATAAATCCTTACTTCCATACTTATAGTCTTATTGCGAAATCGTGTCTGTCTGTCAATCAAACAATCTGACCGTTAAACTCTGTTACCCTAAAACGATGTACATAATATTTTAATGAAATTTGGTGTGTAGAAAATAAGGACGTAGCATGGTTTTTATCTCGGAAAAACACACGAATCGATACCTTCAATTTTGTACACGAAATTCCACAGCAATCTACTGTCACGTACCACGTGACAGCAAGAGTAATTTAATTAACTATAGTCGAAATTAAATAAGGTGTCCGCAGCGGTCTTTGACCTTTTAGTTTAAGAGCTATATGAAAAAAATAGATGACGTCTGCAATTACTGCGTTGCGCCAAAACTCGTTTATCGCGAGAAATGTAAAATTTCCTATGGAGAAATGGAAAAACTAATGGAAAAAAAGCGGCCAAGTGCGAGTTGGACTCGCCCATGGAGGGTTCCGCAGCAGCAATAAGGTTAATTCTTATGAAATTATATTATTTTTGATTTATTTTTATATTTCAGTCGATTTAATGAAATTTAGATTAAGGTTTACTATTTATGACGTATAAAAAAAACTACTGGCTAGATCTTGTTCAAACCAATTTTCGTTGGTAGTTTTTATAGTAATATACATCATATATTTTTTTTAGAATTATCATGCCTCTACTTTAGAAATTAGAGGGGGGGGGGACACACATTTTTCCACTTTGGAAGAGTCTCTCTCGCAAACTATTCAGGTTAGAAAAAAATGATATGAGAAACCTCAATATGATTTTTGGAGACCTATCCATAAATACCACACACGCATAGGTTAGATGAAAAAAAATTTTTTTTGTTTCAGTTGTACCTATGGGGACCCCTAAAATTTTTAATATTTTTTCCATTTTTGCTTTAAAATGTTAATGCGGTTCACAGACTACATCTACTTACCAAGTTTCAATAGTATAGCTCTAATAGTTTCGGAGAAAAGTGGCTGTGACATACGGACGGACAGACAGACAGACAGACAGACAGACAGACATGACGAATCTATAAGGGTTCCTTTTTTGCCATTTTGGCTACGGAACCCTAAAAATGGAGAAAAAGAATCCTATGTCCTTTCCTGGACTAAATTTCAGCTGAATCGGTTCAGCGGTTTAGGCGTGAAGAGGTAACAGCCTAACAGGCAGACATACTCACTTTCGCATTAATTATAATATCACTATAATTAAGGGTCAATCACACTATTGCAGAAATCAATCAAAGCCATGCACAAAGGAACGACTCGTCATTTTAATATCAACTTAAATGTCTTCAGTGAAGGTTGCATTTCCTTTGTTATTGCGTGATGCGCTAAGGATAAGGTCATTGTCATGTAAACAATGAGTTAAGTGTCATCACGTCTTCATCAGCTAGTGTCATCAGACGTCATCATGATGGGTTTACCGTTCGTCATTGTCTCGAGAAAACCCAAGACCCATTAGTTTTGAACTAGTTTGGTGATCATTTTTATAGCGGATTTTATTTTTAATTTTTAGATCATCATGATAAAATTAAATAGGCAATAACGATAATAACGATATCCCGTTGTTATTTTATTATATTTTGATATCATTATAATGTTATGAGGTAAAGATTTTGGGTGTTAAATATTGGAAATCTATACATATAAAATTACAATTATTAGTCCTGAGTCTCCTGACTGATTGACTGACTGACTGATTCATCATCGCAGAGCAAAAACTGTTAAAATTACAGCCGCGAAATTTGGTGAGCAGGGTTGTTTTATTAAGTAGACACCCACTAAGGAAGGAATTTTGGAAAATTTAACCCGAAGGGGGTGAAATTGGGGTTGGAAGTTTGAATGAAAGTCCGTCATTTCTTAAGTTAGAAACATGAAACTTTATTTTTGGGTTACTGAATGAAAATAAATGAACACGTATTTAAGCGTTTTTGGAAATTGAACCCCCAAGGGGGTGAAATTGGAGTTGAAAGTTTGAATGAAAGTCCGCCATTTCTTAAGTTAGAATCATGAAACATTATTTTTGGGTTACTGAATAAAAATGAATGAATACGTATTTAAGTGTTTTTGTAAATTCTACCACCGAGGGGTGAAATTGGGGTTGAAAGTTTGAATGAAAGTCCGTCATTTCTTGAGTTGGAAACATGAAACTTCATTTTTGGGCTACTGATTAAAAATGAATAGATACTATTTAGGCGTTTTTGGAAATTCTACCCTCAAGGGGGTGAAATTGGGGTTTAAAGTTTGAATGAAAGTCCGTCATTTGATCATTTCTTAAGTTTGAAACATGAAACTTTATTATTGGGTTACTAATTAAAATTAAATGGATAATATAATATTATATTTATGCGTTTTTGGAAATTCTACCCCTAAGAGGGTGAAATTGGGGTTGACAGTTTGTATGTTAACGCGGACGAAGTCGCGGGCAACAGCTAGTATTTTATAGCTTGACATAATCTTGAGCTCATGATTTTAAGCCTTAAGCTCAAAAGCTTTTCTAAACTCAGCTTTCTTTAATAAAAAATATTACCGAGTTTTGCACAAAGTAACAAAATATTTTAGTGTAAATCAGCAAGATACAACCAGCATCCAAAAATAGCCTATTGTCAACTGATTGAATCGAAAACCATGAGTTGCCGCCGAAATCAATAATACTACCAAAACTCTACAAACATCTGGCGCGAATGCTGCCCGCGGTACGCATGCGCGAGCTGTGTTGCCAGTGATGGAAAATTACACCTCCCTGAAATGTCGGTAAATTAGACGAAATTGGAAGAACTGCGAACGTGATTTCAGATACAATTTTATACTCCTAAGTTTCCAAGCACATGAGAAGTCCAGAAAATGAAATAGTTGAAAATGACCTCTAACGTTTAGGTATTTTCTAAATAATTATAGCTTGTGTACTATAATGTATTATGTACCAGTCATTTTTATAAAAGTAAACTGTACATATTGTGTTGACTAATTTACCTAAACATTAAATTTTACTTTCTCATAATAATTTACTAATATTTTAAGCTTCATCAAGCAAAGTAACTTTTGATAACTGGCAACATTAAAAATAAACTGTCAAAATCACGAACTGGAGCGAAATTTACTCTAAGTGTTGAATCTTGATTTATTTCTTTAAATTTATGAATGAAATTGTTAATAATATAACTTCCTAATCGTCCAGTGTATTAAGTTTAATATAATAACCATAAATTAGAAACATTTTATTGAATATTTTTGTATATAAACGATTGGAAAAGTGGACTTATAAATAGATTGTCTAACAATAATTTTGTATACAATATGTGAAAAGTATTTCGTAACTATGTGTTGTGTGCTCGGTTGTGTGGAATAGACTGATAGAAGGAAGACAGAAGGTAATTTTAACATAGTCTTCTCTTAAAATTATGCACAGTACATAGATGCAAAATGTATACTTTGATCGGTTGTTTTGTTTTGCTCAACTGTGTCAAAAGGAAAGTTATATTTTAGAATAGGTATATTATACTTCTTCGGAACACAAATTAACTTGATCCAAAATCTAGTTTGTTGCAAATGGGCTGAAGCTTCTAGCGCATACTTACATTAATACAGTAGTAGTACTACTGGATCCAGCACTATTTTAATCCATGTAGTGAAATCATGTCCTGACTTCTGGCGTACAGTAGCTGGCCACTTTTTTCGTATTACTGAATCCTGTCTGTAGCGGTCATTGATCCCCTGCCAAAAACCTTGTCATATATCATCGTTTTCTATACAAACCGCGGTTGAGAATGAAGTGACAGCTGATGTTTGAAGTCTGGCGATATCGTATTTTGCATAATATTCGATGTGAACTCAGTACAAAGTATACATAATATTATACTAATTCGAATTCATCAAACTTTAAGATATTATCATTCTAAGAGTTATCAAGAGGTTTTCCGATGAATCTACAACAATCTGTGTCTATAAAAGATATTTTTTCATAAGTAAACTGAATGCAGCGAGCATTTATCATATATTTATAGCTCCTAGACTAAGAAGGTCAATGACCACTAGAGGCTCCTTATTTCATTTTGACTATAGTGTATCGAAATTTGAAGGAGGGTTAAAAAAATGTCTGAGCGTTAAGTTTTAACGTCAAAATAAAGTGTTCACATTTTTATGCTGAAAACAGTATTTTGTATACTTTTTTTTGTTCAACAGTAAAAAGTATAATTCAGTGAAAAACAGTATAATACTGTTCAAAACATTATAGTTGGCAACCCTACCTGTGTCCGAGTATTAATTTTCATTTTTGACAGTATGAACCTCAGTTATCGGACAATGGCCAGTAGCTGGGTTGTTGGGCAAATCGAAAGCGTTATTTTTTTCTTAATCAAAGGTTATAATTTACTTTTATTTACGTAGTATTAATGTACCATCGAATAAATTGATTTATAGGCTGTTGAGTGTTGACGGACCTACGTGTACGTCATTTGGTCGTGTTACGACAATTCAATGTCTGTCGTGAGTCGTGACCTATCGGATGGGTTTGCCATAACCATAGGTCGACTATCTGCCTATGAATTAACTTCTCTGATGGCGTCTATAACATTGGACACTTGGACAGCCGTCCAGTGAAATTCTGTGTGTCACAAACGCCTTAGCTACGTGTCTTTTCAACATGACTGATGTTTGTCTACGTTTTTTTCATCAGGGATTTATTTATTACTAGATGACGCCCGCAACTCCGTTGCGCCTAAAATCGTTTATCGCGTGGGAACCGTACATTTTTTCAGGATAAAATGTATCCTATGTCCTTTCCAGGGACTCAAAGGATATCCATACCAAATTCCAACAAAATCGGTTTAGCCGTTTGGACGTGAAGCTAGGTAACAGACAGAGCGACATAATATACACTTTCGCATTTAGAATAGATATTCGATCAATGATATTATATGAAAAACTCAAAGAACTGTAGAAGATCATTGTATTCGAATTGTATGGATTTAGGTTTTTAATTTTTATTATTCTGTGCAATTATACCGTTGATGAATTATTGATATTTTGACGTAAACCAATCTAAAGCACCAGTGGATCTATAAACTCCAGTCGTAACAACTCAGAAACTGGACAGTATAGCATAGACTTAAAGACAATAAAAACTCAAATCCTGCACTAAGCTAATAAAAGAAAAGTAAAAGAAAACACGATAAAATTCGCTCATTGAGTCGCTCAAACAGCATTGTAGCGGCAAAAGGCTTTGAAAACGACAGACATAAAATTTGAGTACGGTGCAGCGCCGCCCAACCTGTTGACGGGCGGGGAAAAATTATTCAACTGAGCAACTCATTTCACTTGCAGATTCCAGTTTTAATTTGCTTGTGTTGAGTGCGACTTTCAACCCTTTTTCACACTTTTTAGGATTCCGTAGTCAACAAGGAACCCTTATAGTTTCGGTCTGTCTGTCCGTCTGTCTGTCTGTCCGTCCGCGGTTTTGCTCAGAGACTATAGGACCTACAAAGCTGTAATTTGGCATGAATACACATATTATTAATGCCAACAAAAGGGTACATAAAATGTTTTAAAAATATTTTTTTTATGGTACCTCCCCTACACATCAAGCGGGGTTGAATTTTTTTTTTCGCGCCCACCCCATCGTGTGGGGTGTCGTTGGATAGGTTTTTTAAAAATATTACGAGTATTCATAGATCATTTTCCGATTTTGGGATCAATTTGTGAAATATTAAGTTTTAAAATGGAAAAAATCGTTAGAGTCCAGTGTCCCCCCCTTCTACCAGCTAAACGGTTGCTTTTGGAAATGTGAAAAAATTCACGGGAGTAGGAAATATGCTGAATTTAAAAGGAAAACTATCACGGCTAAGAATACTTCATAAGTTATTGAGTAATAGTCGATCAACTAAAAAAAATGTATTCGGCGAAGTATAAAGGAACTTTTCGTTCAAATTCCTTTGAAAGTAACTGAGATGATGTTGTTAGTAGTGTAAAACATGTTATAAATGTACATTCATTGACCATACAAAAATTTTCAAAATCTAGCGGTACTACGGAACCCTACATTGCGCGTGGCCCGACACGCACTTGGCCGGTTTTTTATTTTTTAATTTTAACTGAGTGAACTTTATGGAAGATTCAAGATACGGACGTAAACTCCTTATAATATTTTTTCGACAAAGTCTTCATTGAATTTGAGTTTGAGTACAAATAAAGGAAGCAAAGTCTCATTTACTATTGGATTTTACTACAGTTTCTTTTATGATACGCTATAATAAAATGTGAAAAGAACAAATAGGCAGATTTTTGCCTGTTTGTGCAATCATGTGCAATGAATGAGCAAGAGGTGGCAGCAGGCCGCAGTTCATAAGAAAAATAACAAGTTTTGTTGCCTATCCTTCATCCATATTCCATACTAATATTATAAATGGGAAAGTGTATCTGTCTGTAATCTCATGACGCCTAAACCGATGAACCAATTTTGCTGGGTAATGGGTATGGAGATTCTACGAGTCCCGGAAAATACATACGATACATCATACGATACGTTTTGTCTCGGAAAAATGTACGATTCCGGCGCGATAATCGAATTTTGACGTAACGGAGTTGCTTGTTAGCGTCATCTACCATATCAATATATTTTATGCTTTTTTTTCGAAACAAAGGTTTTACTGTTCCAGCATAATGTTCTATAATATTATATGCCTTACTCTCTGTCTTAGGGCCTGTTTCACCACTTCCTCATAAAGTACTGAACAGGCTATAATTCATAACTTTTTTGACAGATTCTCCATACTTCATCTGTCAAGGTAAGTGGTGGATAGCCTATTCGGCACTTATCAGGAACTGGTGAAACAGGCTCTTAATATAATAATATGTTCATTTTCAAATGTTCTAATTAACTGCAGTTCCATATTTATTATATTCTATGTCTTTGGCGGTTCTCGATGTTTCTACACAGACCGGGCCAACTATGTAGTATGTATATTGTATATAGTACATAAGCAAATATCGTTACTAAAACTAGCTAACTTGTTCCTTAATTTAAATTAATTACAATATGAAGTAGAGTTGTTCCTCGTTTTAATAATGCTATTTTATTTCTAAGTCTCTGTTGGATAAAAGTAATTTTTAAAATTTTACTTTATTAAAGAAACTTTTAACATAATTATTTATTATTTTCAACTAAATTGTCCGCCATATTTCGGACGGTTTATGTTTGAATACTTAGCATATTATTATTATGCGGAAACCATGCATTTTCTATGTCCTTTGCCGGAACTCAGAGTTACCTTATATACATGCCAAATATGCGAATTAGCAAAGAGGTCCCTAATAATGTATCCCTAATGTTTAAATCGTGGTAATTTTTTTCCGTTTTTTTATTTTCCATTTTGTTTGCAGGTCATAAGATGCGGTACAAAAGGCGGACTTCCCAAACTAGAACTTCGCGACACTCCGACAAGAAGTATACCATCCGTGAGTAAGCAATAGTAAAAAAAAACTATGCCTTTACATTCGTTGTGGATGATTTATACAGTATTTTCATAGCGAAGTAACCACTTATCAATAATTGTAGAGCCTGGGACAAGATTTCTAAATGCTTGTATGGTTGCCCAAGCACGCAACATAATATAGTCGGCCTAGTCCAGAGGAGTCTGAGGAAAGAACTAGTCAATACGTCTGGGACCACCCATGTGCGGGTTTCCTCACGATGTTTTTTCTTTACAGTTCACCGTGTGAGCGTCCGTATATTATGTACTTGAGATCAGAAAATATCTCATTGGTACTTAACACGCCTTCACCCGGGATCGAACATGCACCCTCTACGAGTGCGAACCACATGATGCCCATGAGGCCATACCATACCACTGTTATAAGGACTAGGAGAAATAACAGAACAGAGCCGTACCTAGTGCTGATCTTCTAGTACCTCCAGAAGTTCGAAATTTTTACTGAAACGAATATCGACTCTAATCCGCACATCAATCGAATGAATTCTTACCCTAATATAGAGTTTTACGCATTTACGCATATAAAGTTTTAAAGGGATTCCTTATCTTGATAGTGATGGATGCCGTAAGCTCGTAACTCGACTATGTTATCTTGAGGGAAGTAAAGGAGAGGGGGGGAGGTAATAAAACTGCAAACACCCCTTAATCCTGCGGTTTAATAGTCAAAGTTTAAGTATATACGTGATAGATAACAAACAGTGATATAGTCCTGGTTTGTAACATTGTAAATGCGGAGTCTTTCCCAAGTTGCGTCTTATTTATTGCTATTGGCGATTAGTTGTTGTTATACTATGCTTTATATATATCATACATACCTCATTGCCTACCATAATATTATGACAAGCACCAAAAACGTGTCTGTCTTTTTGTCATAATATTTTATCATACATATCTCATTGCCTACCATAATATTATGAGAAGCACAAATTAAGCGTGTCTGTTTTTTTTGTCATATTTTCACGCCTAAGCAAACAAAATAATAATTATGTTCGGTAGTCATCTGACGGAAATCATGAACTTATATTTCCCTAGGGCCTAGACACTAGTAATTATTGTTCTATGTGTTACAGAAAGTTTCTGCACGTAAAGCGTAGGACTGCCAGTCATCTAGAATCTAGATGCTTGGAGATAAGGTAGAGATAGAGTAAATGGCGATGTCGCTTGGAAATGTAGAGAAAACTCGAAATAAAAAAATGAAACGTAAAAAAAGAAACTTTGATCATGATCCAAATATCGACTGCAAAGAATTCGTCCGTAGCAAGGACTCAGGATTATCTTATAAAAGTATAACAGTAAAAGAAAGTTTTCCAGTGCTCACAAATCTTATGAGTGTTCCAGAACACACACAGGCAGAAATATAAAACTGAAATGAACGTAAGATATGACTGAACTACGGTCCAAGCATACATCACCCTGTTAGCGCCTTTATACCGAAAACGCAGGGTTCAAAATTCAGAGACAAAATAACAAACGGACTATAGGAAGAACGTGATGAAAGTCACAAGTAAGGCTTTAGAAGAAAAGTTATAAAAGTACTACACGATTTCTCACACTTGGTTGCTGTTTTATTTCTGCTGTTTTTGCTGGGATAGACTTAGAATATAAATCTAGTTTTCTAAGGATTACTGTATTGCGACATAGTGCATAGGCCCGTAATCGTGAGCCTATTGCAATCCACAGCCATGATCACAGGCTGTGAGCCTAATAATTGTGAGCCTATTGCTCGTTGTAGTTTGTAGTTAGCTTGGCCTACGTTTACGTAGGCCAAGCTAATAACGAGCGCTAACCATCAAGGTCTTGGGTAGCTCTCATCCATCATTCATCATCCAGGGTTTGCTTACATCACTCCAAAAGAGACCTTTTAATGTTTTGAGCTATTTTTGTAAAAAAAAAATGTTTTATGCTCCAGCCTCCAGTGGCTTAGAGCTTAGACCTCTCGGCTCTTATATCTCTAGCTTTCCTCGCGACTTCAGAGTATCTCCGTATAAAATTTATCCAAATCAGTTCAACGGTTTAATATCTAATAGTAAATAATATAAATGGCAAAATCTTAGAAAACAAGGATATAGTAGAATGAAAGCCTGATATTGTATTTTTCTAACGCTTGTTTTATTTCTTTGTTTTCGTGCGTACTAAAAGTCCTTACTTATCGAATATTCAAATGTTTAAGCAGTAGTAATAGAATAGTAACAACCACATTCTGCGGAATGGTACCCATAAAGTTCACTCTCTGGCTGTCGTCCAAACATTTTCACCTACAACTTGCACTGGGACGCGCTGAAGTTTCTAGAACATTATATTAAGTTATTGCTCAATCTATACACTGCCAACTAGGTACACACCTATTTTACCTTGTGATTTATCATCATTATAATCATGTAGTCAAATGTTGTATTAACTCCATTTGCTATTGATTAAAGATAATTAAACGAAATTTACACTAAAGCCTTATTGGACGCTGTTAAAAATTACCTATTGACTATTGAGTTATGAATGCAGTTAGGTATGTTCTTTAAATCATTTAAAATGACAAGACTGCATTCTAAATTCAACAAAAACAAATATGTTTGTGTGTTGGGACACAAAATATATTTAACAGTGACCATATTTATATCCTAATTCCTAGGCTTAATCTTTTTCTGCCTACACTTAAATCTTATTGTACATTATTATGGTATTCTGATTCCTGCACGTTTTACAGACAAAATATCTATTAATGTAAGTAATAGGGTATATTACATTATCTAATCGTGTAATATATAATGAAATAAAAGTTAATAGACAAATAGTATAATGTGTATTTTGACCAAACTTAAAAGATAATTGATAATAATTTCCGTGATTTTGTATCGTAAGCAAATCCAACGTAGGTATATTATAGTGTAAGAGAACAAAGTAGAAAACAAAGATAACACTTTCGGGTGTGTACCTATGTATCCCCTATACAGGGTGTCAAAAAAAGAAGGGATAATACTTTAGGGTGTGTACGTGTTCCTTGTAGAGAGTTCAATGTCAAAGTAGCAGCGCTGAAAGATCACAAAAAAACATCTTTCAGCACTGCTACTTTCACAGTGAACTCTCTACAAGGAACACATACACACTCTAAAGTCTAAAGTATTATCACTTAGTTTTGTAACACCTTGTATAGGATTCACTGTGAATGTAGCAGCACTGAATTAATAACTTTTTTGTGATTTGTATGGGCAAGCACCCTAATAAGTAATAACGCGATGTATTTTTCCTTACAAAAGTTAAAAAAAGTTGCTTGTTCATCGCTGCTACTTTGACAGTGAACTCTATAATTATATTATAGAGACTGTTAGGGTAGCAGCCTTGAAAGAGTCACATGTTTATTATTATACAGAGCGTTACATATTTTTATTATTATAGCCCTGTATAATAAAGTAACGCGTTGATATAATAACACAAAAGATCGCGTCATTAATTTCTCCCTTTGTACGGGCGGAGTAATCTTATTTCATTACCAAGGTAATGATCTCTACGGCGCCTAATGGCCGTATACACTATACATATAGCACGGATTAACGACTGTTACATGTGGTGATGCCCTGATGGGTCATTAAGAATGCTCCAACCGGAGAATTAACAGGTCGGATGTCTGTCAGTACGAATATCGACGTTGATGACATTAAAATAAGATTCATATTAGCGCGCCTTGTACAGTGGCGGTTACGACGCTCGCCGCGTTCTTGATATGGCGAAAATGTATGAAAAAATTTGAGAAATTTTCTTATTTTTCTTATAACTGGAAAAGTTGTTTATTTTTATATAAAATTTTTAGCGGACTTTATAGAGGACTAAATAAGCAACAATTTTTTTGTATATTTATTTTCCTCAGTTCAGTGTATTTAGATATTAGGGTACCTAATCAGACCCCATTTCTTTCATATTTTTCGATTAACCATCACAATGGTTAAAACGTATTTTATGTGAAAATTTTGTATGCGGCTATAGAATTTTTATGGTACAGTCGTGGAGATGAATATATAATCTTTCATTTGAAACCAAAATATCCTCGCAGTTTGACTCCTAATTCTTTAATAGGGTACCGGAAAATCGCTGATATTTGTAATAGCGTCCTTAGTACCTTGAAATGGAAGTCTACCACCATCGAAAATTCTGTTTTACATTCAGATGTACCATCAGAGAAGTTGATTCATAGGCAGTTGACGGTCCTACGTATTTTGGTCACATTATGTCGAACCCAGCCGACAAATCACGAATAACATTGAATTGATATTACCCGACCAAATGACGTAGGTCTGTCAAGTGTACTTAGCATGCTGTGACATCAAAATTAACATGGTAATAAAATTAATAGAAAATAACATTAATTCCCATTACTATTGTCTATGTTAAGCAAAGTGAAACTGTACCTATATTTTTTTAAGAAGAATTTTAATGAAAAGAAGTTGTGGGTAATAATTACGAATTCAGCATTTATTCATAACGAAGCCCAAGTAAAGAACCTAGGTCTCTTTACCAAACACTTTACGTAACCATAATTATTGTAACGGCGGAGTTGTGAGGTTTCCGATATCGGTGAAGCAATTATCGCGACTTAGTAACTTTATTAATCAGTGTTGCTATACAAAATTTGAAGCGACGGTGGGTGGTATGGAAATAATTATAAAGTAACAGTTTTTACAACAAACGACCTTTTGCCCGCGGCTTCGCTCGCGAAGAAGTATTATTTATATACAAACTTTCATCCCCTATTTAAACCCCTTGGGTGAGAATTTATCAAAATCCTTTCTTAGCGGATGCCTAAGTCATAACATCTACCTGCATGCCAAATTTCAGCCCGATCCGTCCAGTGGTTTGGGCTGTGCGTTGATAGATCATCATGTCAGTCAGTCATCTTTGAGTTTTATATATATTATTATTTATTATATTATAGATTAATAGACGCAGAAGGAATTCCATGATATTATGAGGTGTGGATTGTTAGCCATTAGCTAACAAAATGAGAAACCAACATTCCTAATTCGGTAACATGCAAATTAATACGTCTTGTAAAACTATACGTGTAGACGATTTCATACGCAGGAAATGGTTATTTCTCTTTTGACGAAATTAGACCCCATGATGTTCAAAATTAGCACTAACGTTGCCATCAAGATGACATTATCAATTTTTAGGGTTCTGCACCCAAAGGGTAAAAACGGGACCCAATTACTAAGACTTCGTTGTCTGTCCGTCTGTTTGTCTTCAGACTGTAATCTGTATCTCGCCACTATAGCTATAGACTACTGAAAGTTTCACAGATTGAGTATTTCTGTTGCTATTATATAAAATTAAGGGGGCTACCATCAATCCATACAACAAACGTATTTTTTGTCCTTTTTTGCTTGATATCAATTTGGCCGATCATTATTTAAACCACGTCACAGTAACACAATATATTAGTTTAACAAACCACGTGCAAAGCATTTTCAGGAATTGACATGATTGTAACCTTTAAAGGCGATTAGTTCAAGCTCCTTGAGAGTTGAGAGCAATATCTATTTAATTGACATATTTTGATACAAGCACGAGGAATTTAGTAGTTATAGCCTGGTCAGCGGATAAAGATAATCATTGGCGATCCGAGGCAAGTATTGGGATGGAGCGAGATCGAATGTGGATTGTGGAGCCTATGCTTGCTTGAATAGGTCAAATTTGACTACCATAAGGCTTAGCACCTTGAGCGGCTGTTCAGTAGTGTTCAGTTCGCCCTAAGGTAGTGCCGGCCCTGTTATGTAGAGAACTTTTGAAAAACCATGAGTCAAAAAGTATTCAAATAATAATTCTTATTTATATTATTAAAGTCTTTAAAAAAAAATTGTAACTTCGGGGTTTGGACTATAAGAGCTTATTTTGTGCGTTAATTTGCAAATCACATTATGTAACAACATGAAAATTACGATCGGTGCGTAAACAGGGCATTAATTTCGGTACTCTGGCAAACAAAGACGTAATGAACATTTCATGAGTGCCATTAATTATTTAATGAATATTAACACTCAATACGACGAAATTACTTACATTGCTTGACAGTTTCACCTGGTTTTGCTTGAACTTCTCGCCGGGTTAGTTCCCGAACCTGTGCTAGGTTATCAGTTCATCACGTAGACATTCTGAAAAGCTTTCTTTTCAGAATGTCTACGTGAATGTGTAAAGTGATTTCTTTCTGAAATCTGACTTTTTGGTAAGATTTACTAGGAATACTTTATTATTTATCCAAAATCACTATAAGTTTCCATTTGAAATACTTCAGATTATGAATCGAAATCACAATATCATCCAGATAGATGGGCTTTTGGTATAAAATATAGCGAGGAATTCCTTCGATTACTTATGGATCCCATCATCAAGTCACTTTTTAACCCCCGACCAAAAAGAGGGGTGTTATAAGTTTGACGTGTCTGTCTGTCTGTCTGTCTGTCTGTCTGTCTGTCTGTCTGTCTGTGGCATCGTAGCATCCATACGAGTGGACCGATTTTGATCTAGTTTTTTTTGTTTGAAAGCTGACATGACGGTGAGTGTTCTTAGCTATAGTTCATCATTATCAGCCTGCTCATTGCTGAAATATCACGGTATATCTGGTTCGTGATAGGACGATTAGCAACTTGCAGTCGTTTGATGGGTTTTATATTTTGCATCCTGGTTCGAGACACTTATGTATATATACACATTATTGGAAAGTTGACCTGGTGGTGCAGCATCACCTGGTAATCAATAGGATACCCAACTCCTCACCAACTTAGAGCAGAGGTTTCGTGTTTGGGCTCATTTTAATTGCGACAACCAGTAAGACGTAGATAAACAGTAAATATTTGCATGCTGCTGCTGCAGCATCACCTGGATTCTATAGGAGCCAAGCTCCGTATGAACCTAAAGTGGAGGTTTAATGTTTGGGCTCATATTGATGGCCTCATCCAAGAGGACATATTTTATAGATGGTATTCATTGGGATATGATCCAGTTGATAGGAATTATTCTGCACAAGTTTAAAAAGCATAAAATAAAATTAAATTAAGAAATTTAAAAAAACCCCCGCCAATAAACTTTAAAAAGTAATGAAATAACATTTACTGACTTTAAGTTTAAATCATTCCTAAGAGTAAAGTAATATTTTAGTCCATAATTGTTGTCAAGGTGTGTCGGGGGACCGCTAATGTAGATGTTTGATTTTACATAACAATATAAATTAAGGGTCTGTTCACAGCGACCCGAATCGAGAGAATCAGCGACTATTATGGCGATACAAAATGCAAAAGTCGCTGTTGTGGTAGTTTACTTAGCGGTCCCCCGACACACCTTGACAACAAGTATGGACTAAAATATTACTTTACTCTTAGGAATGATTTAAACTTAAAGTCAGTAAATGTTATTTCATTACTTTTTAAAGTTTATTGGCGGGGGTTTTTTTAAATTTCTTAATTTAATTTTTTTAATGAACATGGTACCAAATTTGGATCAAACGCGATACAATAGCGAAAAAATCTTAAAAATTGGTCTACAAACGGCGTAGTGATCGTTGAACATACAAAAAAAAAAATATATAAACAGACGATCATAATATAACCTCCTCCTTTTTGGAAGTCGGTTAAAAACTAGATGACATCTACTTCGTTGTACCGAAATTCATTTATCGCGTGGATGCAGATACATTTTGCCAGGTCAAAAACGCTCTTTAGACGGAATCCTTTTTTTTATTAAATAAGGGGACAAACGAGCAAACGGGTCACCTGATGGTTTTTTTTTTTTTTTATTAAATAAGGGGGCAAACGAGCAAACGGGTCACCTGATGGTAAGCAACTACCGTCGCCCATGGACACTCGCAACATCCGAAGAGCTGCAGGTGCGTTGCCGGCCTTTTAAGAGGGAATACGCTCTTTTCTTGAAGGTTTGCAGGTCATATAGGTCCGGAAATACTGCTTGTGACAGTTCGTTCCAGAGTTTTACAGTGCGCGGCAGAAAGTTACGCGAAAAACGCACTGTGGAAGACTGCCACTCATCAAGGTGATGAGGATGGTATGTTTTTCGCGTGGGACGATGGCGAAAAGTTGCAGGTGGTATGATTCCGAACAATTCCTCAGAGCACTCCCCGTAATACAAGCGATAGAGGATGCAGAGTGAAGCTACATCTCAGCGTAATTCCAAGGGACCAAGCTGTTTGAAACACTATGGCAGTCAACAATTCGAGCGGCCCTTCGTTGGTTACGATCCAGAGGGAGCAGTTGGTATTTTAGCGCCCCTGCCCAGAGAAGAGAACAATATTCCATGTGAGGCCGAACCTGCGCCTTGTAGAGTTGTAGGCGTTGGTCCGAACTGAAGTACTGTCTCGCTCTGTTAAGAACACCAAGCTTTTTCGAAGCTAACTTGGCCTAATCCTATAACAGGACTCAAAAATTATCTACATACGGAATTTGGTCTAAATTTGCATCGATGGTTTTGGTGTGAAGAGGTCATAAGCAGTCAGACAATTAACATACAAATACTAATAGTACTAATACACTACCACATAATATATATTTTAATGTTACTATGGATTCTTAACTTAACGTAAATCTTGTTATATTACTTTTAAAACAAATTAATTAACGAACTTGCTAAATCAATCGACGGTCCGCCATTTTGGATAAAATTTTTCAAACGCTATTAATGTCAAGTTTGACAACACCCATTAAAGGGGTCTAAATAGGGAGAGATTAAAAGTTTGAGATGACCAAACTTTGACACTGATGAGGTATGATTGTTACAATTATTTAGGGTTATGCGCCTTAATTTGGTAAAAGGTTGATGGAAATTTCAACCACCGAGGAAATGTGATATACGAGCAGTTGAAATGAAGAACTTTGTTTAGTTCTTCATTTCATCCATAATATGATAATATTATTATCATCTACATATTAGATCATTTGAAAAAAAAAGGAAAACTTTTCTCAAAGACACATAAATATGTTAAAAGTTTAAGAAACAATAATCCGACTGCAAAAAAGTAATCAATGTCAGCGGTATCATTACTAATCAATTGACAGTCCCTAATTAAAGAGCTGAAGGAGTAACATTTTTCTATTTTTGTTAGAGCAAATTCACGACTCTACGGCGTTTGCCCATACCAATCTTAATCAACATCACGCGCTGCACTTTTACAGTGAACTCTACATCTGTATAAGATACACATACACGCTCTAAAATGTTATGCCTTTTTTGCTACACATTATAATATTATAAAGAGGGCATCTTTTGACTTTGTTGTAGTCATAGACTTATATATTACCGTTGTAGTCGTAAAAGGATCTAGTGGAGAGATCTTTTTCCTGAAGAGGCACATTTTAGAGATCAAAATATATAATAGGAAATATTAGGCAGCAAACATTGTAACATTATCCAATATTATAAATGCAAAAGTGTCTAAATGTTAACGTATATAAAAATATGAAATATGAATTTTAAATTTTGTTACTCTCATTAACGGCTGAACCTGCCATGAAATTGCCAAAATATGGCTAATTTTAGTCTTGAAATGTATTTCTCGTGGAAGTCCAGGAAAGGTAGGAAGTGATACGAAGTTTACCGGGTCATCTAGTAAAGAAATAAATACTTTCAGAAAGTGTAATAGAGCCTAAATTCTCGAATAAAAGCTTTTTTCATTATAATATAAAAATCTATATAAAAGCCATATTATATTAAAAGCTTATTAAATATAAAGGTCGAAGTTATAAGAGTTAGGGAAATTAGGATCTTGTTTTATAAGTAGAGCTGTTCTTGGAATTAATGTTATTCCTACAAAAGTGAGGTTTAATATTATTTAAATTAACCTTCAGGTAAGGTAAAATTGAGTTTTACTTAAATTAACTTAATCAAAAAGGCTTCTTTATTAGTTTACAAATTAATTACAAAAATATATTAACTGAATTTGAGATTCTGAAATAACTATGAACTCGGCACCCAAAGACATAATATTTTGTAGATCACGATGAAACAAAGGGCTATTATAAATTTTGTGCTTATCATGGTCCTTGGCATCGTCATCCAAACCAATTTTTCAACACCCCTTTTTCTGCGGCGAAAACGCATCCTTCTGCTGTTTTGAATCCTTAGTGTTTAACCACATACAATGTAGTCCATTGATTTTGGTAAATAAAGCAATATAATTATATCATTCCCACTTGATGTGTAGGGGAGGTACCTTAAAAATATTATATTTTTCTAAGATTTTGTATACCATTTTGTCGGCATCATTAATATCTGCATTCATGCCGAATTACAGCTTTGTAGGTCCCATAGTCTCTAAGTAAAACCGCGGACAGACAGACAGACAGACGGACAGACCGAAACTATAAGGGTTCCTACGGAACCCTAAAAATTACAACGTTTATATTAAGTACATCCGTTAACAACAAATCAAGGACGTTTGTTGTGAATGAAAAACGAGTGAAAACTCTCGATGTCATGTCGTTATCGCTTAATGTTTCCCGCTGAGAATGTATGGCTTCCTGCAGTTTGCGAGCTGCTTTTCATGGATAAAATAATGATAAAGTTGTATGAAATATACTAGGGAGAACATTTCGTCGCTAAGTTTACTAATAAATTAGTTTTGATAAGTATGAATATTACAGGCAATAATTGAGAACGAAAGTCTAGACTCTAGAGTGTCTAGAGTCTTGTCGAAGCGTTTCCTTATTAATTTACTTATTAATCCGTCGATCGCGGATTCTTGGAAATCTATTGTTGTTCTTAACCCACGGCCCACTTGGGCCGTTCGGGGGTTGATAGGTTTAATAAGTTAAATTTGATAAGTACGAATATCGTAGTTAAAGGAACGCTTTGGCAGCGAAAGTCTAGTGGACTTTAGTTGCCGAAGCGTTCCCTTATTTTGGTGGAAGTCCGGTCCCAAGCGAGGTAGACCGGCTGGTCGTGGAGGGAGTATTAATGTGTTTGACAGATACAGGATACTCTGTACAGTGTACAGCTGATGGCAAATCGCCAGTTCTAGTTAATCTGCTGGCACTTCTCACCGGCCAGTCCCACACCTATCCCGGAGGTGAAATCCCGCTTCAAATAGGCACAAAAATCAGGTGGGTATCATCAGTCCAGCGTACTTGTATAATGGAGGTTAATGACCAGGCTGGTTTAATGCTCTAAGTCAGTGATTGATATCACAGTCCAAAGTGAAGATGGGTCTTAACTCTTAACTCTTATTATTACGGCGCGTTCACACCAGACGAGCGCGTTTGCTGCTGTAGCGTTTGGAAAAACAGGCGAGCTGAATCCGCGCACACAGAAGACGCGCACGACGTATACGACGTATAATGAAAATGCTCTGTAACATCTATTTCTGTGTTTTTAAACATTTATATAAGACCTTACGTTTAAAGCTTTACCACAATTACATTGACTCAAGCGCGTGGTCAAAACCAGCTGCCATAATTAATAATTGTAAAGAGCAGATTTAAAAGCCTGCCTCCACGTTAAACTCGCGACAGGGCACGATAAGAGTTGAACGCATGAACTGCGAGTCGAGAAGTACTGCCCTTTCTTTTTACCACGATTCGAAAATGTATGCCTGAGCTGTGCTTTTTTTTCAGAAACAACTTAAGTGTTGCCAGTTAACTTTGACAAATACCGAACAGACTAATTAAATACAAACATTTGACAGAACATTGTTGATTGTACCGTTTCATTTTGAGTATTGGCACTCTGCCAAGCCGGTATCAGCCTAACAGGCGCCACGGGGTTTTGCTATTATTGCAAAAACAATTTTGCTAATGTATCACCCGAATATGTTAGCCGTATTCGTATTGTGTCACGGATATTTCAAGCATGCGTATTGGTGGATTATTTGCAATGGTAAAATATTAAAGAGACCAAATGCCACATTTAGAGACTTTTAAATTTTAATGATGATTAAACTTGTATTTAATAAATAATTTGACAGATATTATATGGGGCTTATGTCAAAATCTTCATTTAATTACGGTTAACCTATTAATAATAATAATAATAATAATAATCGTTTAATTCAGGCAATAGACCCATAAAATAACAAAATACAAGTTTATAATGATATACTAATATAAAATAAAAGTTCAAAAGTGACAAGTTTATTAAAATAATATAAAAATAAAATATAAATTAAAATAAAATAAAATAAAATAAAAATATAAATTACAATAAAAATACATTCAAAAATACGTTAAAATTTAAAATTGTCACTTTTTATTACTGCCACGATGCATTTAAGGTTATTTATTTTATTTTATATTTGCACGATGCATTTAAGGTTATTTATTTTATTTTATATATTTTATTATTCATTAGGCAGTTAAGGTTATTTACAAATGCCGTTATTTCAAAGGAATAAGTACAGCTTTATGGTCTTATATTTTACAAAATATGACATACTAGATGATACCCGCAACTCCGTTGCGCCAACACTCGTTTGTCGCGCGGGAATTGTACATTTTCCTGGAACAAAAAGTATCCTGTGTCCTTTCCCGAGACTCAAAGTATCTCCATACCAAATTTCAGCGAAATCGGTTCAGCGGTTTGGGTGTGAAGGGGTAACAGACAGACAGACATACACACTTTTGCGTTTATAATATTATTAGTATGGAAGTATGGATAACTTTCATGTAAATATGGTAGCCATACTAAGATATGAGGGAAACTTCATTCATGAAAGTCGCATCTACAGCCACAGGCGTTATAGTAATCGGAGGCGGCATAATATTAATATATTATTATATTATATATCCGTGCCCCTATCAGTTGTTGAGCTCAGACGAAGGCTAAGCTAGTTCTAGATTTGATGATAGTTTCCTGATAAAGAGCTGCAGGAACTCCAATACAGTTCCAGGAATTTGAAGCCTGCTCGGTAATTATATTGTCCTTCCTCCAACTTAGTATTCATTCCCATTGTCCTGGGCGGAATTTTCAATAAAAATTCCCTTCGATAGTAAAACGAGAAAATGGCGTCCTTAATTTTTTTATTTTTACATCCTTCACTTGTTTATTGTATTTTTTTAGCCCATAAATTGTTTTTAGATATACCGTATTGATAGAGTTTAATTTGAAAGCTTGAGTTTCCATTCATATTTTATGAATTTATTGAATATAGTCACGTGTTCCTTGACTGGGCTATAATTATAGAGTATAATAATATTATCTATACTCAAGTCGCGGAATTCTGTCTGTAGCGATCATTGACTCCCTGTCAAAAAACTTGTCATATTTCGTCGTTTTCTATACAAACCGCGATTGACAATGAAGTGACAGATGTCTAAGGAAGCTTCTAGTCGGGTGCCGCAGAATTTCTGCCGGGCAGAATTTCTTTTCATACAAATCACGACTCACAAAATTACGCTCGTGTGAATCAAACAGGACTTTTGTATGAAACTGAATGCAGCAGAATTCTGCGCGGCAGAAATTCTGCGACTCACAACTCACAAATTACGCTCGTTTGGCTTCACCCTTAGGGCGAAATCGTATTTTGCATACACGATGTGAACAGTGTATGAATTATATTAGATTACTTCAAACTCATAAACATGTAGTTGGAGATTATCATACGAAGAGTTACGTTAAGACGTTTAAGACGTTTTCCGATGAAATTCTGTTCTGTTTCTTTACAAGAATTCAATTTTATTCTTATGTTAACAGAATGCAGTGCGAGTAATTTTCACATAGGTAGCTCCTAGACTAGAAAGTGAAGCTATGTGACTGATGGCTGCTGGTGCCACCTTAAATTATTGTCCTCACTATTATAGTGTGCCTTATCCATTGATCGTCTTGGCTTGTACCAGCAAAACAGCCTTTTCTCAAACTTTTTTAATATTAATGTTTGTTCAGAAACCTTCGACAACTCCCACAATTTACATACCGAGGTACAAAACCATTTCTTTTCTTTTACTGAAGGTCGATTTTGCTGTATATTTGCTATATTATGATATTATACTCTACAAACCTTTCAGACATGCTCTTATTTTATAACTACAGTTTTGTTATCACTATAGACTACATAAAAATATGATGAAATTGCTTTGTTTAAGATTAAAGTGAAATATTACCCCAAAACTTACGAAATCCGAAATCCTTTCGCCTAAAATGTGTTTTGTTTGATTAAAACTGAAACTCGTTTTATTAATTAACGTAGTTGGTTAAACCAGAGCTTTAATTAAGTGTTATCGTGATAAACGAGATCCTGGCGGGGATTCATTAGGAGCCTTGTCTGGGATTTTAGGGTTCTTTGTATCATTAGTAGAGTACGGAATTACGGATACACTAATATTCTTAAGGTGACGCCGCGTTAAAGTAAAATACCGTGTTGGATATGTCTTAGATTGCTTGTTTTCTATGAAAGGCCGGCGCGGTCTCTCATAGAACAAACAACAAGAAATGGAAAGGGCGTAAGCGACAAAATGGTTTTTGTCGCGTAATTTAAAAACCATAAATATATATTTCATATAAGCTATGCTATGGGCAAATTATAGTGTATGCTTGAACCAATCTATGTACACTCTCCTCTGTTGGCAAAATTAGAATCCCTTTTTTACAGAGGTCTTGGAAGAAACTTAATATCTTGCTAGGTATATAAAGTTACATAACCAGGAGTAACCAGGATTGCAGAACTCCATGGAGCTTTGAAAATAAGTGAAAAGGTATTTACTCCGACGTAATGTGTTTTCATTTGAATATGGCGTACGTTGCTTTTATCTGTATTACCTTTGGGGATGAAATAAAATACGTTTAAAATACTAGAATATCTTGTTACTATAGGGTTAGTGGAATTTAATATAAAAATACTGGAATCCGGAACATAATATGTAGAAATGCCAAAATGTGTACAGCGCTGGAACCGTACATTTTTAGGAATATTATGTAAGTCGAGTTTCGTGTTTTCCTGGGAATCAAATAATATGATAGATACCGAATTTTATCAAAGTGTTCAGTGGTTGAAAATTGACTGGATCGAAAATGAAACGAAGCTGAAAGCTGAAACAGTAGATATTGTAGTAGATTACTCTGTTTGTAAGTATAGTAGAATAAAAGGCCCATCAGATAGAATTATGTTACTTATACGAGAAATTAAATGTAAGAAATTTGTAAAAGTACATTTTGCAACAAAAAAAACTTTTCCACGTCCTTTCTAGGACGTTAAAATATAAAACGTGAAGAGGTAACCAGACACACACATTCACATTTATAATATTAGATAGGTGTTATGGTCTTGACATAACCAGGTAACAAAATAAAATAAAAATGTTATCAAAATAAATGTTCCACATGAAGTTACAAAGAGCTGTACCCGCAGTGAGCTATGAGTCTCGTTGTGCCTCAGAGTTTATAATAATGATCCTTACATCCTTGTCATAAGGTCCAATGCGAGGTGGAATAACTGTGAACGCATACAGATAAGTTATAAAAGAGGGAAGTTGGCCAACGTCCAAATTGTATCAGTTCGCCAATACTGCAATTTTGTTTTCGGAATAGAGTCGTAAATATACGTTACAATTAATTATAATATTTTCGCCGCCGCCGCGCGCACCGCAGCGTGATCATGGGTCCGACTAGTCTCGTTTGTTGAAAACTGCAGCACTGCTCGCCGCTGCGCGCTGCCTCCGCGGCGACACCGCCGCCGCGGCAGCCGGCAAAGAATCGTCGCCGCCGAGGCAGTGGTGCCGTATGAAAACTGAAAAGGCCCCATAGAAAATATAGAGGGATGAGCTGTATGCAGCGGCGCCGCCGCGGTGCCGGTGCCGCTGCCGCGGCGGCGCGTGTGTAAGCACGCTAACACAGATTTTTTTTAAATCGTAGTTTGGTAGATTGGTAGTTCCTGAGATTAGCGCGTTCAAATAAACAAACTCTTCAGCTTTATAATATTAGTAAGACGTAGGTATAGATTAGACTACATTAAAACCGTTGTTAACTTGTTTTTCTAAAGTCTAAAGCCTTAATACTTGAGATGAGAAATACCTACGAACAACAACACTAATTGACTTTACTTGGTCTCAAAGATTCTTCAAGTTCCAAAATACAGCAAAGATAAGTCAAGGCGGTGCGTTTGTATCGCAGACCCAGGTCAAGAGGTATGTAAAGTTACAATATTGTACTTTATCCTTCTATGAATAAAGTCGAAAGTTCGTCAACAAGAGGTTGCTTACAAGTCTTAATTTAAACCTTATTGCTATATTAATAAGGTCGAAAGGTTCTCGGCGATCACAAGGGCCTGCAGCTCTTGAACATCCAATTAGCTTACGTCAGTTCTGAAATGAAATGATTTTCCAGACATTTACAACTGGATTACAGTTTAGTTTTTTAAAGTCTGGTTAAATTGAGACTCAATGGAAGTGTTTAAACTTTTCATTTCATAGAGCCTCAGAATAAATAAAATGGATTTGATAGAAAAATTGTATCATAAGCAGACGGAAGACAGTCATAATATTATCAATTACATAATATTAATATCATAGTAGTGTCTGTGGTAGTGTTATGGTTATGTCAAGCCCAGCTGAAAGATCTTACCTAACATTGACTTGACATAGCCTGACCAAATTACGCAATACGTATGCTCACCATTTACCTATTGGCTATTAATCAATTTTACGGTACTTAACTAGAAAAGCAAAACTCAGCTAGGTACATACTTCAGTGAAACACTTGCGCTTACGCACAAACATAATATTATGCAGCTACTCTGGTCGTTCAGTGAATCTTAACTCACACATTATACTTAACTTGGGGTTTCTTTCCTTTGTATTAATAAATTTTGATCTAAGTCACAGAGAAAACTTTGAAGAATAAATTATTGTTGAGTTATGTATGCAGTCTTGTTCTAAATGATCTCATGAACTGCATTACAACTCAATACGTAATATTTTGTGGGATAATGCTAAATTAACACAAACGCTAATTAACCTTTCAAGCCCCAGTACAACTAACAAAAGAAGAACAAAAGATTTCCGAGAATCTGTGATCGAGAAATCGTGAAACTCAAAAATCCAAACAATATTCAGTTACGACATTCTTGAACGAACCAGTTGTAAGTTTTTCAGACCATCCCCATTATTTGGTTTATATACTTGTATCAATCCGCAAAGTAAAGGTCAATGTACATGTCAGCGCCTATTGATTGATGTTTCCTAGATACCTGAGCTCCAAAATATTATATTACTTTGATGTAAATAATTTGTAATGGATCAATCCATCATAAGGGATAGTGTATGTTTAGTGTTTACCTTCACTTTTAATGATTATAATATTATGTCCTCTTCATATTCCACTAGACTTTTATTCTATGAAATAAGATATTATAAATACAAAATTATAGAGAGAGATAAGTAGGTAGGTATTACTACTTGTAGAGAACATCGGTATTTAAATTAAGTATATACATAGACATTCGGCGCGGCTTCGCCCGCGTAAATTAGGAATGTAACAAACAAATTAGCTCACAAAAAATAGGCTATGATACTTCACGTGGTCTCCTTTTTAAATGTGCCAAATAACATAAAAATTGCTCCTGTAGTTCGTGAGATAAGGCCATTAAAATAATTTTCCACGTTTTTTCCACACTTTCCTCTATTTCTTCGGTCCTTTTAGTCTCAGCGCGGCGTGATAAAATATAGCGGATAGCCTATATAATAGCCTTCCTCGATAAATGAGCTATCTAACACTGAAAGAATTTTTCAAATCGGACTAGTAGTTCCTGAGAATAGGACATTCAAACAAATAAACAAACTCTTCAGCTTTATAATATTAGTATAGATATACGCAAAAATGTGTCTGTCTATATTATGTATGTCCCCAAATCCCACCTCTTCAGAATTTACAGAATGATTTACATGTTTATCTCTTTTCATTGGAAAAGCTTCTGAATTACTAGACTAGTTTATTCAATCGTATTACCCAAGTAGACCACGGAAAGGAGTGTTTTAAATTAAAAGTAGGTATACAATTAAAGACGTGAGTGCATGAATGAGGTATGTAACACATTTCGAATTTCGAGTAAATCGCGTTTAAAGTTTTGAAAAAACTTTTTATGATTTTTCATCACAAATCAAGTAATGGCTTTTGTTAATTGTATCAGGAGGTGTAAATATCTTCCGTTTTTATTGTTATGTTAAAAATTATATAAAAAAATCTCCATTCTAGGATAAATTAGGAAAAATGTGAAGTTACTCGGTTCTTCACTTTTAAATGCAACAAAATCTGTAAAGACTGTCAATGCATGAAGTACACATAAATCACTTTTTTTTTATTGAGATGAAACAAGACTCAATTTAAAAGACAATAAATTCACGGCCAAACAGATTTAAACAAAAATGGATTATACTTTTGAAAGACGGGAAAGATTATAAGGGAATTCCGCATTAGAAAACTAAATGTAAACAAAACTGAGTTGTAGGCGTCATCTAGTAGGAATTAAGTAGAGAAAACGAGATGATGAAAGTAATAATCTCCAAAGCAAATTTCGTCGAAATCAGTTCAGCCGTTTAAGTGTTAAGAAGCATTTAAGATCATACAAACACGATTTCCCAATTTATAGTTTACTAGTAAGATCAATTAATTTTTTAAAATATCTTGGGTTTCTCAAAGTTGATATTGTTGAATGTATGTACAAAAATCAATCAATTTAATTTATATTTAATTATGTTATCATTTAATTATGCTATTATGTTTAATTTATTTAATGAGCATATCAATTGACTCATATTAATTATTCGATCTGTCATTGTCATCTTTCATTTTTGTACTTGACAGCCCGCCATTGGCACGCCATTATCATCACCGCCTTTAGTAGACTCAGACGTTGTTACTTTCTAGTGCTATTACCACTAATACACTGCCTTTTAAACATCTAAACGTTGTTTTAAGTCCATAGCCTTATTCCAAAAGATATAATATTATAGATTGTTTAAAATGAACCCTTACTTAATAAATAAATTTAAGTATATTAATAATAATAACTTAAATTATGCACTATTCAAATGTTACAATTAAAAGAACAATATACTAATTCAAGTTTTTATTGTGTTTTATTATACTTACTTTTAACTGCGTTTTCACGACTATGGCTTGTACGTCATAATACCTAGTAAAAAAAAAACAGTCAAGTACTTACAATAAAAAATTCTTTGTCGAGCATAGCTAGTTCGATTTTCAAATTTGGCCCGCTCGCTCATTTGAATTTGGAATGAAGTATCGACGCGACCAAAGAATAAATACACTAGGTACGCGACCACAGATTAAGGATATATAGGTAGATGTAGTTTTAGCCCGTCATAGCGTGGCCATTTTGTACTTATTTTCATACAAGTAGTGTGCGTTTATTTTCTTGAATATTTCTATTTGGCGATCATTTCGAAGCACGTTAAAATCCAGAAAAGAAAGTCATTTAGTTCATGATATCGATAAACTGTAGTTCAAGTAATGAGAATCCTTAAACACACGTAAAAAGCTATGCAACTTTTGTAGTCAAATTATTAATTAATGTGACATTTTTAGCACTAATGCCTTACACAGCACGAATAAGGGATTATTAAACTTAAATATTATCCTTTTTAGCTTACAAAAATACCGATTGAAAAGCCAAATAAACGTTGTTCGAAACTTACGTATTTAATGTTAAATCCACGTGTTTGAGGCATTCTTTGGCCATTCTTATGGTTTATAATTTAGCGGAACCATAGAAATCAACAATATCTAGCATAAAATGTTCAATAAAACCTTTATTAACACTTTTATTACATGAAATATGCAAACCGACTCCTTTGTTATGTCCTAGTAAGTAGGACATAACATTACACGCTTTTGACGCTTATACACTGATATAAGGCTCTCTCCTACTATAGTATCTCAATGTACGCGACGCGACGCTATAAAGTATTAGCACAGGATAAATGCAAACAGCCAAACTGATGCCTTAATATTTTTTTATATTTCCAACAATTTAATATTATAATAAAAACAAAAACAAAATATTTTATACGTAGGTACCATTTAAGTTACGATAGGTTTTTCCAAAATTTTAATTTGTTTGGAAACAACGAAAAGCGCCTAGTCTTTAATAAAATAACTATCGTAGTAGGTATAAAAGAGTATGGATGTGTATGAAATATGCTTTGATTATTAGATGTATAAATATGTATTGTGTATGATATAATAAAAATCTTAAATATACAACGTTGTCTGGTACCTGTAACACAAGTCCTTCAGGTACTTAGCACGGGGCCAGACTAACGTGATGTGAAGCGTCCATAGATATTATTATTATTTTCTTAAAATGTGTCATTATTAATATACCTACTAGAGTTTTGCCTAGAATGTGAAAGAGTACTGTTGTATTTTTTTTGTATTATTTTCCTTAAATTATTTTGTTAACTGTGTTTTACTTTAATGTGTAAAATTGGCAGAATATTAACCATTATTACATATTCGTTATCATGCACGTGCTGCAACTTCCAGGAACGTGCTTTTTGTGTCCCTCCAAAACTCCGTCAAAAGTTTCAGTATAGAGTATCAACCGACTTGACTCCTTGACTGCTTGACTTGACTTTTACTTAGACTAGACTTTAGATATGATCATAAATGACGATAATATAGTAAAAACAAAAACGTTTATGAAAATTATTATTATGAAGAAGACTGACTATACCTTTGTATGTGGCAAAGTACACCCCCGGTGTCAGAGCCAAACGCTAACAAAAAAAAATATATACTAAATTATCTATGCCTTTGAATAATAGAACAATAAAAAAGTCGACATAATATTCCTTATTTAAAAACGCATATGGGATTTGTATGGGATGTAATTACCCGCTTCTTGCATAATCATTTGGACGAACCTTGTAACTTACCTGCTTCATCATCTGGCTAACTTTGTAAGTATACGTAAAATTCTAAATTTTTTGATTGCAAATCATTTTCCAAGTCCTAAAAGCTACATTTATGCAATAAAACGTAAATTTTCAAAAATGTTACTTACCTCATTCATGCACTCATGTCTTCTAATTACTTTAGTTCAACATTTAAATTAAAAAAAAAATCGCATTTTTTTACCACACGAAGTAACCGATAATCTTATAACAAGCTATTAAGTAAGTACTACTCAGCGGCTTAGCCATCAATAAATACCACAAAAAATATAAGAAAAAAATACCAACATAAAACATATTACTTCCTAAGCTACGTAAGCCAAACCCACAAAGGCCGTACGAATTTATGAAGCGTTCTGATATAAAAAGCGTATGGTCTAACACAATCAAAACTGTATTTAGAGGATCCGCGCTATCAGTGTAATAAATGACTCCACAATGTTCTTGCGGCCATTTTGTTACGCTCATCCGCCATTTTGTTTTCCGTCGAGCCAATTTGATCAGTAGCCGCCGGGGGCGCCGGGTATTAAAATTTGGATTTCCTTTTGTTTGCCTCTATAATAGAATTGCAAATTTGCTCGGAGAACTTTGAAAAACATTAGAGATAAATAAAAGTTATATTTGAAGGAAAATTGAGGGGGAAAAGATGTGAAAATTAGATGTAAAATAATTATTTTTAGACATATTGTATTTTAAACGGATTTCAAAATCCGTTTATGGCAAAAATGCCCTTTTTGCCCCGAAAAAGTAGTAAGCGTAAGTCTTAGTATTTTACTTCGGATTCTGGAAAAAGTTTTGAAAATATGTCGAATTTCGAATGACGTTTTCGGTTTTCGCTCTTTGAAAAGTTGAAGTTGTAAGAAACATCAGTTCGGCTAAAATGGTCGCTTTGTGGAATCATGAGATGAATCATAATAAGATAAATTTTTTTAAAATCGCAAAATGCAACTCTGCTTGCAAATCATATTTTCTTCTTCTTCTTTTATTATGGCAGCCTCAGTGAGTTGCCAATGTCAGAGTGATTTTGCGTTGACTTTGTATTTTTGTACTGATTTGGCATTTGTCAGTTTGACAGTTTTGACAATTCATTTGCTGAATTGATTGAGAGGAATTGTTAAATGTGACCATTTTAGCCCCGCAGAAGTATTTCCCAGTTCGGATAAACACGTAACTGGTTCCTTTGAACTAATGACAGAACAATTTGCGGTTAACTTGTGGGAAAAGTCTTTGAACATTATTGGAAGTCGAAGTTTGTAATAAATTACATTTCGCTTCGCAAATCGCACTTATTACGTTTTCCTGCTGATTTGTGTAACAGTTTGAATACGTTGTTTTATATTTAAGTACAAAAAGTAAAGAAGGATCAAAACTTTCCATAAAAATGTGAACGAACTTTGGTTTATACTCTGTATAAAAAAATATCAAAGTTCGGGATTCGTTTATCGTCCTGTAACCGAATATTCAAAGTTTAAAACTACGTTTAAAATAATATCTTATGAATTTTCTCGAAACTCAGTGTGATTATACTTCATTATACCAAGTTTCACATATTCACATATTATTATTATAAGTACTAGATTAGTATGAATTCGCTGAACAGGCGCTTTACCAAGAAGTAAGCCAGCGTAACTGTTTTCCGATATTAGATTATTCGCTCCAGGCGGAATATCGATTAATAATCCTATGTGAATTATAACATAGTTGTTGTATAAGCTCGAGTGATTTAATCTTATACTTTAAGGTGACGCCTTGATAATTTGGCTGTAGCGATGTCCATTTTTCTCAGCAATGACTATAGCTAAGAAATTAAAGTTCACTGTCAGTATTCATCATGTCTTTGTCTTTGAATTACCCATAGCATAACACGATTAGTCAACTTTTATAACACAGAATAATCAATCAAAAAGACCTCTGTAAAAAAAGGAATTCCTATTTTGCCAACAGAGGAGAGTGATATAAGCTTCCAAAATTTGTACATAAATTGGTTCTAGTATACACTTTAATTTGTCCATAGCTTATATGAAATATATTTATGGTTTTTAAATTACGCGACAAAAACCATTTTGTCGCTACGCCCTTTCCATTTTTTGCTGTTCCATTGCTTGTTTTCTATGAGAGGCCGGGCCAGCCTCGCATAGAAAACAAGCAATCTAAACACATCCAACACGGATTTTTACTTTAACATGGCGTCACCTTAAGGCTGCGCTCACACTGTCAGCCGCTCAAAGTGAGCGATACAATTCACGCATTTTTCTTTTCATCATCACATTAGCACCGAGGGAAGCTCGGGCTCCCAGGTTTTTATTTTACCAGTACTACCAACATACACGCCCTTTGCGTCCTTCTCAAAAAACAAAATATACGGCTTACAAAGAAAAGAGCGTTTTTCCATCGTTTTTCACTTACATACTCATGTGAAATTAACATGGAACAGTAAAATAACATTTACATTATAATTTCTGCACAAAATACTGCATAATTCATTATTATGACCACATTTTGTATATCCCGGCGACAGCGGAAATTTAATATTCGCGAGGCAGGCCGTTTGTGTGCAGCCACAGTATAAAATATACACAAAAAAGTATAGCTACTCCACCGTCCTTGAAAATATATCTTTTAACATAAACACGGGGAATAGTTTGACAAGCGAGGCGAACATGTAGACCGGCAAGTTCGTCTATGATGGCTCTCGACATCGATAGTTTATGCAAGAATGGCTAGTTTGGCCATGGTTCCTACTTACAGAGAGTTCTCTAATGGCCGTTCCCTATATTCAATCTATCTCTAGTTTGACATACAACCTATCGCAGCTGACATAGAATTGACATAAAATATATGGAGCTAATGTGAGCTATTCCTATCTCAAGTAAGAGATAGATCAAATATTGGGAACGGCCGTTAGACAGTCTGTAGATCCTATCCGGGTTTCTAAGGTTCTGACAGGAGTTTATCTTTTCAATTGTGCTTTTTTGTTTACATAAAAAATAAAACTCTTTTGGACATATTAAAACTTGTCAGAAAACCCCAGAAACTGGTCTACTGTGTATATTGTATATACTGTGGTACTGTGATACATTATTAATAATTCTCGGGAAGTGGAAAATAGTATAATATTCTGGCAATTAAAATCAGTTTCAAATTTTCAACATGACCTTTATGCCAACGTAGTAAGGATCATTCTCGTACAAAGTTGAATGTATTAAACTTTGAACTACAAGGAGGAAGTGCTAACTGCATCTGTCATCTGTTCTGGTTATAAGTCGCAACTTTATTTTGCGCATACCAATTTAATAAATGCGAAATATGTCTGTCAGTCTGACTGTCTGTTACCCTAATTTTTCAAGCCGATATTTCTAAAATTTTGTATAGAGACACTCTGTTTGTAGTCCCGAAACGGTTGTTATCCCGGAAAAATGTACGGTTCCCGCGCGATAAACGAATTTTGGTGTCATCTAGTTCTTTGACAAAACTTCGAGTATTTTTTTAGAATCGTCTGTATAAATCACCAAGATAATATTGATATTAGTCAAAATTAATAAAATCGTCAGTGCAGTCAAAGAATAAATACACTACGGTGCAGTTGAGTCAGCAAAGTAGTAAACGCCTAGTAAAATCTAGTAAACTCACTAGTCACCACTATACCACTTGCCCATACTAATAATTATACATAATAACGAATATTAAAGTGTTTAGCAAATATAATAGCAGAAATATAAGAAAAAAATATTAAAACACAACGACACTTTTTCAAATGCCTACCAAACTTTTCCATGTACTCAAGTACTTTTAAGAATTTTAAACTGTACCTAAATTCGACGCGCTGTAAAAGTTTATAAGTAGGATTATAGAGGCTTGAAAAGTATTGGATTTTTCTGTTAAAGAAAACCGTGTAGCGAGTTCCCTTTTCAAGAAAAACTTATTTCTTTCAAAGAAAACTTGCTTGTTAATCTTTTGCTTTAGTGTTTGTTTTATCCGCAAGAATCTACGCCTCCGTGGTCTAGTGGTACAGAGCGCGGCTCTTGACTCGGAGGTCGTGGGTTCGATTCCCGCGTTGGAAACATGTTATTTCCAAGTTTGGTTAGGACAATGCAGGCTGATCACCTGATTGTCTGACAAGTAAGATGATCCATGCGTCGGATGGGCATGTAAAAAGTCGGTCCTGCGCCTGATCTCTCGCCGGTCGTGTCGGTCTGCCGTCCCACTGGGTTATGAGAGTAAAGGAATAGAGAGTGCTCTTGTGTACTGCGCACACACATTGGGCACTATAAATATACTCCTGCGTAGCTGGCCTGGTTTCAATGAAACCGGCCACCGTCACCGAAACCGGTGTGGGAGCTATTATTATCCGCAAGAATAAGAACTCGTTTTGTAGCCACTAAATATAGAAATATAAAGAGAAAATTTGAAGTTCTTCCGGGGTTTTTATGCGCTTTTTATTTGCTTGTAATGAAGACTGAAATATGGGTTGCACTTGCGACAAGGTTTATAGCTTTTGATATGACAATGCATTTGCCTCTTGCATAAAGTAGAATTTAATAAAAGTTAATAAAAGAACAAGCGTTGGTTAATATATTATTTACCGAGCTAGGTAACCGATTGATATATAAATAAAATATTTTTATTTCATATTTTCAGGTCTACATTAGTCCATAGTCCATACACATCTTAGTAAAGGTGTTAGTAGCAATCAGTAACTTAATCTAAGTGTTCAATGCCTTTAACTTAAAGATAAAAAAAAGTAATTGTCAAAATGTAAATGTCAACGGGGTACGGGGTTCTCACTTCGCGCCATTGCATTGCCTAAGTTCCTATACACTAATTAGCAAATTAAACTTTTAGTTATGAATGTATGTGATTAATACTTTATACGACAAGCAAATAAAACAAGTTCAGTGTAACAAAGTGTTTATATTAAAACTCCAAGCCACATAAGTTGGTCGCAATCGAACCGGATTATATGCGATATTGCAACAATGGTGAACACGACCGAACAACGTGACTGTTTAACCTCATTGGAAGAAATCGCTGTTATCCTACAAAAAACGCAAGTAAATCTAAAGAAATGTCCAAAAGCGAGGCTCACCTATGGATATGTGAAAGAGAAATCCAAGTGCGTTGAAGAATATTGGCGATCTTTCAAGTATGCTCATGAATGCCTTGTAAAGTGTACGCCGAAAGATAAACGAGACGAAATATCCTATTTTCTTAATGAAGAATACTTTGTCTACGAAGAATTATACATTTCAATTCAAGCGGATTTGACTGATCTTATGACTAAAATACAACAACCTACAGCATCGATGATTGAAGCGTCAGAGTCCCTAGTTCATAATCAAGGTCATGCGCAGTTGTCGCTTGTGAAACTTCCCCGAATCCAACTGCCGACATTCACAGGAAAGTATGAGGAGTGGCCGACTTTCCAAGACATGTTTAATTCCCTTGTACATCAAAACGTGTCCATTAGTAACGTTCAGAAATTGCAATATCTTAAATCCAGTGTATCTGGTGAAGCAGAAATTATACTAAAGCATATTCAAGTTACAGACACCAATTATAATCAAGCGTGGCAAACATTAAAAGATAGATATGGCAATAAACGAGTAATTGTATTTTCTGTATTGAAAAAATTATTTAACCAAAAGAAAATTAATATTCAAACATCTATTAATCTAAAAAATTTACTCGATACTACTTCAGAATGCATAAATAACTTGCAAAATTTAGAAATTAGCACTGATTCGTGGGATCCAATTATAATATTCCTCATAAGTCAGAAATTGGACCAAGACTCACACAAAGAGTGGGAATCTCAAGCTTATAGGGAAAATTCAGATAAATTGCCAACTTGGGAAAATTTAAGACAGTTTTTAGAAACAAAGTTTAGGACATTAGAAATGATTCAACCAGAAAGTACAACTAAAACTAAATTAATAAAGACGCAGTCATACCACACAAAGAACGTTGAGAAACCCAAATCATGCATATTATGTCAAGTGGAACATAAGTTGAGTAATTGTGAGGATTTTACAAAAATGAATATTGATGAACGCAGCGCTTATGTCAAAAATCAAAGTTTGTGTTTTAATTGTTTACTACCTGGACACGCTGTTAGCAAATGCAAAAATCCAATGTCATGCCGGTTCTGTAAGAGAAGACACCATTCACTTTTACATAGAACTCAACAGTCATCGGTTCCCGTAGACACCCAACAAGCATTACATGCTCATGTAGAAAACAAAGAAAATATTGCAATACACCATGTGGGATTTACTGGAACAGCACTGCTTGCAACGGCCATAGTAAAGGCAAAAAGTCAAGATGGAAATTATACAAATTTAAGAATTCTCATAGACCAGGGATCACAGGCTAATTTTATAAGTGAGAAAGCAGTACAATTACTTAGATTGAAACGGAACCCAATTGAGTGTGATGTAACTGGCGTGGGATCATCAAGAGTGAGAATAAAACATATTGTCCAGTTTGAATTATCATCTCTATGGAACTCAGATTTTAAATTAAACATAGAAGCTTATGTGATGTGCAAGCAATTAACTACACAACTTCCAAATAAAATAATACAAAAACAAGATTGGCAGCATCTTTGCGGTCTCACTCTGGCTGACCCAAGATATAATGAGCCAGGACAAATAGATTTATTACTAGGAGTGAAGGATTATACACAAATTATTGAAGAGCAGCTAATCAAAGGTCCACCCGGGTCACCATGTGCACAAAAAACCACTTTGGGTTGGATTCTGTTTGGAGAGTTGAACACTAAACCTATACAAAAGAAAAACTCATTAGTAGTCATGCATCACCAATTAAACATATCAGACATGCTAAAAAATCTCTGGGAAATAGATACTAATACAAAAAGAAAGTTTACGAAGGAAGAAATGCAATGTCAAGAAATCTATGAGAAAACATATAAAAGAAACCAAGAAGGAAGGTTTATAGTTAAGTTACCTTTCAAAACAGAAAACATACAATGTGTAAACGGAAACACAAGGAATATAGCTATGCAGAGATTAATTCAATTAGAAAAGAGATTTAAAAGACAACCTAAACTTAAAGAAGATTATACTAAAGTGATACAAGATTACTTAAACTTAAAACACATGGAGGAAGTTCCTAAAAGTGAAATATATACAAAAGCAAGTTGTTACTTACCTCACCATCCCGTTCTACGTGAAGACAAAGAGACAACAAAAATTCGAATTGTTTTTGATGCTTCATGCAAAGGTGATAATGGAGTATCCTTAAATGATGAACTCTTACCTGGTCCAGTGCTGCAAGAAGATTTGCGCAGCATAATGATGCGTTGGAGAATGCATGCAATATGTTTTTTATCTGATATTCAAATGATGTACAGAATGGTTGACTTAGATAGAGAAGATATTGACTATCAAAGAATACTGTGGAGAGATGAAAACTCAGACATTAAAGATTATAGACTACTCACAGTAACGTTTGGTACAACGTCAGCTCCTTACTTGGCAGTTAGATCTCTTATACAACTCGCACGTGATGAGACTGCATGTTATCCAGCAGCAGCTGATATAATACTGTCAGACTGTTACGTTGACGATGTCATGTCTGGCTGTGATACCATTCAACAAGCCCAAGAAGCTGTTACACAACTGTCAGATATGTTGAAAAAGGGAGGCTTTATACTAAAGAAATGGGCTTCGAACAGCATTGATTTGGTAAAGTTTATTGATCCAAATAATATCTCTTCACAAGTTCAACACGAGATACACCTAGATGGTACTGTAAAGGCTTTGGGTATTACTTGGAATTTGAAAACAGATAAATTATTATACAAAATTAACTTAACCCAACCTCCATTATACATAACAAAGAGAAATGTTCTTTCTGACATTCAAAAACTTTATGATCCACTGGGTTGGATCTCACCAAGCATTGTGCTATCAAAGATGTTTATACAAAAATTGTGGTTAAGTGGATTAAATTGGGATGAGATTTTAACAGAAGAGTTAACCAAGGAATGGTTACAAATAAGAAATGACTTAGAAAACGTCAATGACATTTGTTTAAACAGGTGGATACACACCTACAATTACAATAAGAAAAATGTACAATTGCATGGTTTTAGTGATGCCTCCACAAAGGCCTATGCTGCAGTTGTTTATATAAGAGTGAAGCAAAACGACAATACTATACAAACGAGTCTTATAGCCTCAAGAACCAAGGTTGCACCTCTTAAAACATTATCGCTTCCACGTCTTGAATTATGTGGAGCCCTCTTGTTGTCAAGATTAATCAAGCAAATTTCAGAAGCCATGAGAATTCCATATAAACAAATATTTTGCTGGACTGACTCCACAATAGTGCTTGCCTGGTTGCGAGGAGAACCACAAAAATGGAAAACGTTTGTGGCTAACAGAGTTGTAGAGATAAAAGATAACACCAATGCTCTAGAATGGCTACATGTAGAGTCCCCAGATAACCCAGCAGATATTTCAAGTCGAGGAATGTTATTAAAGGAATTAAAAGAAAAAGAAATTTGGTGGAACGGCCCCAAATGGCTTCTAGACAGAGAAATTAAATTTAGAACACAAAATGAAGAAACAGATTTGGAATTAAAACTAATATGTCAGACACTTACTACAGAACATACTATAGATCCAATTTGGGAAAGGTTTTCTAATCTAACTAAAATGAAAAGAGTGTTATCCTATTGTAAAAGAATGAAGAAAGGAAAAAACAAAGAAGTATACATAACTACATATGAAATGAATTTAATAATGCAAAGTTGTATTAGATATTATCAAGAATTGGTATATGAAAAGGAAATAGAAGATATAAAAAAGAGAGGTTCTGTGAGAAAATCTAGCTCATTGATTAGATTAACACCATTTTTAGACAGCAACAATATACTAAGAGTTGGAGGCAGATTACAAAATTCCTCATTGTCTATCTCCTCTAAACATCCAATACTAATACCAAATAATCAACATATAACCAGATTGTTAATTGATGATGCACATCAAAAGACTCTTCATGGCGGCATTAACCTTATGATTACATACCTGAGGAGTACCTATTGGATTACAGGCTTAAAATCAGCTGTCCGGAAATGCATTAGAAGCTGTAAAGTTTGTATCTTAAATCAAGGCAAAGTTAATCAACAATTGATGGGTCAGCTGCCAGCAGAGAGAGTAACACCAAGCAGAGCTTTTATAAACAGTGGAGCCGACTTCGCAGGCCCTGTATGGATTAGAACTTCTAAAGGACGAGGTCATCATGCCACGAAAGGTTACATTTGTCTGTTTGTATGCATGGCTACACGTGCAATTCACCTAGAAGCCGTAACAGACCTTACAACTCAAGCTTTCCTTGCTGCCTTTAGAAGATTTGTTGCACGTCGAGGTAGATGCTCAAACTTGTGGAGTGATAATGGGACCAATTTTGTTGGTGCAGCAAGAGAACTAAAAGATTTATTTAATATCAACAAAGATTCGTTGACAAAGGAGATAGCTGAACTGCTAGCAACTGAAGGAACCACATGGCACTTTATACCACCAAGAATGCCAAACTGCGGAGGTTTATGGGAAGCAGGAGTCCAGTCAGCAAAAGGACATCTGACTAAAGTTAGCAAAGACACAAGACTGACATACGAAGAAATGAGTACATTGTTAGCACAAATAGAAGCTTGCTTAAATTCCAGACCTCTTTGTCAACTTGATGATACACTTGAAACTTTATCACCGCTCACTCCGGGTCACTTTTTAATCGGAGAGTCATTGCTTGCCGTTCCTGATGATAACTTTGAAAAATCAAATGTTAACCTACTGACTAGATGGCAACATATACAAAAGATGGTGCAAGATTTTTGGAAACAATGGCAGTCTGAGTACCTTCACACTCTGCAACAGAGAACAAAGTGGCAATCAAAAGTTATTAATCCTAAAATTGGTGATTTATGTGTCATAAAAGAAGACGGTCTGCCCCCCACAAGGTGGTTGTTAGGTAGAATAAAGTTGCTGCATCCTGGAAAAGACAATTTAGTGAGAGTGGTGACAGTGCAGTGTAAAGGACAAATTGAACTGAAAAGACCCTTATCAAAGTTAGTTTTTCTACCTGTGTCGGCAAGTAGCTGTATAGACTAGGTATGTACTTATTTATTTAGTTACCAGAAGTAAAAGTTGTAGCATTTACTTTATTCATGCCATAATATTGTGTTATATTTAAAATTTTGTTAACGTTGTGTTCAATATTAGATATGTATACAATATAACTTAATATAAAATATTATTATCCAAACTTTTATGGTAGATTAATTGTGCTTCAAGTTGTTAAATACATTGTTCTTAAATAGTTTAGACTGTACATTTACTTGAATTTAAACTAGCTTTTGCAAAATATGTAAAAGTTAAATTTTAAACTTCATTGTAACTTGTAAGCAATAATTCTAAGAAAGTTGTCTACTCAATCTTGAAAATCAAGATTGCATGTATGTCTTAAAACTTAATATTCCACTATACTTAACTGTTGATAGGTGTAACTTACCTTAACTTACCTGTAATTGAGTGTTAAGTCAGCAACCTTTATTGTTTGTATCTGTTAATATTTATGTAAGTAGATTTATTTGTGAATTTACTCATGAAAACTATTGTTACAGTCCATTACTCTAAATTCTAATTAGCTATAGATTGTTTGTTTATACTATATACCTAAAATTAAGTTTCTTTGAAAAGGACATCGTCCTTTTGGTGGGCGGTATGTTCAATGCCTTTAACTTAAAGATAAAAAAAAGTAATTGTCAAAATGTAAATGTCAACGGGGTACGGGGTTCTCACTTCGCGCCATTGCATTGCCTAAGTTCCTATACACTAATTAGCAAATTAAACTTTTAGTTATGAATGTATGTGATTAATACTTTATACGACAAGCAAATAAAACAAGTTCAGTGTAACAAAGTGTTTATATTAAAACTCCAAGCCACACTAAGTTAGTATTGTTAGTATGAGTACATGAATTTAGTGAGAAACACATTCTGCTACCTCTTTACTATGAAACCTTTGAACATATTAAAATATTGTATGATAGAAGATACTAAGTATATAGAATATAGGAGTACCAGGAAAGGACATAGGATAGTAATGCTTACAATTTATATTACTTTTTTTTTATGAAATAAGGGGGCAAACGAGCAAACGGGTCACCTAATGGAAAGCAACTTCCGTCGCCCATGGATACTCGCAGCATCAGAAGAGCTACAGGTGCGTTGCCGGCCTTTTAAGAGGGAAGTGATAGGGGAGGGTAGGGATGGGAAGGGAAGGATTAGGGGAGGGTAGGGAAGGAAATAGGGTAGGGGATTGGGCCTCCGGTAAACTCACTCGGCGAAACACAGCGCAAGCGCAGTTTCACGCCGGTTTTCTGTGAGAACGTGGTATTTCTCCGGCTGAGAGTTTAAAGTGTACCTTCGGAACAACTTACCCCGTTAACTTCCAGTCCTGGCTTCCCCTACCTGTTGTGTCGTCCTTCTTACAGTATACCTACATTTTCCTGTTATACCATTTGTGTGCAATAACTGTTAAAATATAAATGAATATAAAAATAAAGGTATTTAAATTAATAAGAAAATTTGTCAACGTCAATTTCACCGATTGGCATTCTTAATTAAAATGCTTCGTATATCGAAATTTTCCAATCATACACCATTTTCTCTCACCTCCTCTTTGAAAGGGGAGGGGAGTGTCACGGTTGTCAGTTGTCACGTCCAAGTCACGGAGCAAATTAAGTTTCCTCCCCTTGACGAATGAGGCGTTCCGTTTGCATCTGTTTAGTCTGCTAATTATGTAGAACGCGGGTTTGTCACTCGATTGTGGTAGAGGAAATGTATTTTGAGTATATTTTGCTATTAAATATAATCTAACATTATAACAGTTTCGATCAGAAATAAATAAAAATCAATCCGATAATTTCAAAAGTTTTGGCCGATCAGGGGGGCTATTGTGAGCTCTTATATCCAGCTAGTTTACAGGCCGGTGTCTAGACAGCGTCCCGAAAACTGGCTGGATATAAGAGCTCGTAATAGCCCACCAGGTATATTGTCTGACGTTGGTTTAATAATATTGCTTGAGCATACCATTTCGTATTTTTTTGTAATCGAAGCTATATTTTCTGTGTTGTTTTTTTGCATTTAATATATATTACCTTTTCCTAAATTACTTAAGTGCATACCTACTTGAAACACAAAATTGTCTAACACGTACCATACCATACCTTTATACAAGGTGCAACAAAAATACTTTGGAGTTTAGGGTGTGTAACTGTGTACGTATTCCTTGAAGAGAGTTCACTGTGAAAGTGGCAGCGCTGAAAGACCAAATTTTTTTTTCACTTTTGTATTGAAAAACTCGTGATGCTGGGGCGCCTGCCCATACAAAAGTGAAAAAAAAATGTTGGTCTTGCAAAACATTATACAAGAGACATAATATACGTCGTACACACTTTAAAGAATTAACACTTAGTTTTGTTACACCCTGTATAACTACTAGACGTTCCGCGCGACTTCAGACCCTCGTAGATCAGAAATTTTACAGAAACCGTACATTTTTCCACAGAATATTGTCTATGTCCCATATTGTCCTCTCTATAATATTATATCTGTGCCAAATAACATAAAAATTGCTCCAGTAGTTCGTGAGACTTAACGTGCACTTCCAAAAATTTTTTCCTGTTTTTTCCACATTTTCCGCTATTTCAGTCCTATTAGTATTAGCGTGATAAAATATAGCCTGTAGCCTTCCTCGATAAAATATGAGCTATCACACTGAAATAATTTTTCAAATCGGACGCGTAGCTCCTGAGATCTGAGCGTTCAAACAACAAACAAACCCATAAAAACATTTTATAAAATTTAAACTCGTTTTAATGAAATAGATCGTCGTTTGTGATTTGGTTTTAAAAATTCACCAGACCGTGCGGAATTGCAGACCACTGTAACGCCAGTAGATAAATTATGTAATCAATATTTAAGCAGTTACTTACTAGATTGGATTGCGAGCGTCCATCTTGTACTAGCGGGTTCACTTTGTGGTTTTGTGCTGTATCGTGGTTACTGGTTTGATTTCCCTGAAAATATCTTGAAAATTAGTTGTATCTACTGTGTACCTAGAAACTTCAGTAAGTAAGTATAAAATAAAGCATAATATTCATACCGCTAAAGGGGTCACGCACACATATTATCGTAATTTCAGAGTTTAATACAATACAAAATATACAAATATCTTTATTGCAGACTACTATGGTCCATTGGTTAGTTTTACGTATACATTAAAAATTTTTAGGGTTAGTTAAAAAAAAAACAAAACATAACTTAAAGTAAAAATTTAAACTCTAATTCTAAATCTAAAACTAAGTTTAAGTAGCAAAATTATGCACTAAAACGTAACAAGCATGTAAAACTTTTGTCTGTTTAAAGTGAGAGAGATTTAAAATTGCTTATATTCTAAACCCAGCTACTTTTTAACCGACTTCCAAAAAGGATAGAGGTTCTGTTATTTCGTCTGTACATACAATTATTTTTATTGCTCACACATCTACGAAGTTCCGTGCAAAGTTAGTTTGTGGATGTGTGTTAGTAAAGAATATAATATTGTTGTTTACTCGACATAATTTAACGGTAGTAGGCATCACTTTCTAAAGTATCTTCGAGTGTTGGACTCATAGGGTAGGTAGTGTTTGATGATGATAGGCATAATATTTGTAGAAGGTCCAGTAAATAAGGCACTTCGTTTTCCCTTGTCAAATCCCGACCAACTTCCTGGTCTAAATTGAAGTAGTGTAAACATGTTTGTTTGTTTGTAAATCCTTGGCGTCGTAATGAAGAAACGGGAAACGTGATTTTTCCTTGTTGAAATAGTGCTTTGCTATTTTTGTCTACGATTTCAAAACTTAGGATAGGCTGCGTACATTTTACAGAAAAATCTTCATACACGGAAAAGTATACGTAATACTCGTCAATTTTTAAACCTCTTGCTCAAAATAGATACAAAATAACCCTAAAGTAAAGTTTTTCAGGTGTACAGAGCATAATATTACTAGATATAAAAACCTCCGGCCTTTACATCCGTTGTGGATGATTTATACAGTATTTTCATAGCGAAACAATCACCCTCAAATACTGTAGTGCCTGGGACAAGATTTTTAAATGTCCGTATGGTTGCCCAGCGCATACGGCATTCTCGCAACATAGTCGGCCTAGTCTAGAGGAAAGAACGAGTCAATACGTCTGGGACCAACCATGTGCGGGTTTCCTCGCGATGTTTTCCTTCACCGTATGAGCGTCCTTAATATTATGTATTTCTGATCAGAAAATGTATCATTGGTACTCGCCTCCACCCGGGATCCAACCTGCACCTTCTACGACTGCGGACCAAAGGTCTACCCATTAGACCATGGACGCTCGGCACTAGATATTATGTATTATAGCAAGCATAATTTTTTTTGAAAAATTTATAAATTAAAAAAAACTTAAAGGTTGATATGGTGGTCATTAGTATACGGAACGAAGTATGTAACACCATATTATCTGACACACCTAACGCAAAGAAATCTCTGCTTTCAGCATCCCATAAAAAGTGAACTAGCATTAGGTTTATTAGCATTAAGTTTAATCACCTATAAAATATTATAGGTGATTAAACTTAATGCTAGTTCACATGGAATTGGCTATAGCCAATTTCATGCCTAAATAAACTACTCAACTGTTTCAAATACAAAAATCGGAGAGAATTATATTTATACCCAAACTCATATATCGCGCGGGAACCGTACATTTTTTGGGGATAAAAAGTACTATCCGATGTCCTTTCCGGGGACTCAAAGTATCTCCTTATCTTTCAGCGGTTTGGGCGTGAAGAGGTAACAGACATACACACTTTCGTATATTTTATAAAAGAATGTATATGAAGATGATACTTTGATAAGCTAATGCATTAGACGGCTGCAGGGAAAACAATAATATCGAATTTGAGTGACGTGCACAATCGAATTTCGGATGCCGATAAGTGAGTTGGGAATCCGAAACACGTGTACTGCGAGTTCGGCTCGCCCGGGAATTTGTATGCCGCCGGGAACGCCGCTTGATTAACGGACGTGAGCTATATTAATCACCTAAACGTCTTAATGGCGTGGAATTTAGACTGATTGGGTTTTATGGGACACGGGAAGATTGGAAGTCAAGTAATAGGTCTAGGACCAAGGTGCAACACAACTAAGTGATAACTGATACCTAAATCTTTACACTGTGTATAATTATAAGTCCGTTTATTTAGAGTTCACTGTAAAAGTAGTAGCGCTGAAAGAGCAATTTTTTTGTGATTTGTATGTGCAAGCGCCCCCGCATCAATCATTTTTAACCGACTTCAAAAAAAGGAGGTTATCAATTCGACGCGTATGTATGTAATATTTCCAGAACTGCCCAGTTTTTGCATAATAATTATGTTAATCTATAACAGCTTCTGAACAAATGTGCCAAATTTCAAAAGTGTATGTATGTATGTATGTTTTTATGTTTGTTCACGCATATCTCCGGAACTACAAGTCCGATTTGAGTGATTCTTTTTTTATTGTACTAGGTATTGATTTGAGTGATTCTTTTTTTACTGTACTAAGTATTGTTCAACTTAGGGAATAGTGTAAGTTTCATCAAAATCGGTTCAGTAGTTTTGGAGGTAGGAAGTTTTCATTCTCAATTACGTACAATTTTGAAGTCGGTTTTATCTTTTTAAATTTTAAAATACAGTTATTCTTTTTCCATACAAAGGTAAAAAAAGGTTACTCTTTCAGCACTGCTAGAGTTCGCTAGAAAAGTTCTAGCGAACTCTATCTATGGACCCATTCACCCCCTAAACTCTTAAGTATTATCATTTTGTTACACCCTGTTTATGACCACGCAGAGCGTTTATAATTGCTTGGCAATAGTGGAAGCGGAAGGTGCAGTGTTTGATCTCTTTGGTAGAGCGAGGAGTGAGCGGGGCGCGCGGGGACTCGACATTGGTGGATCAGTAATTAGATAGGTCGTTATTGGTTAATCGCAATAATAGCTAGAGAATTTAAATTTTCTTGGCAATAGTGGAAGCGGAAGGTGCAGTGTTCGATCTCTTTGGTAGAGCGAGGAGTGAGCGGGGCGCGCGGGAACTCGGCATTGGTGGATCAGTAATTAGATAGGTCGTTATTGGTTAATCGGGATAATAGCTAGAGAATTGAAATTTTCTTGGCAATAGTGGAAGCGGAAGGTGCAGTGTTCGATCTCTTTGGTAGAGCGAGGAGTGAGCGGGGCGCGCGGGAACTCGCCATAGGTGGATCAGTAATAATTAGATAGGTTGTTATTGGTTAATCGCGATAATAGCTAGAGAATTGAAATTTTCACAGATTATGTTACATATCTGTTGCCGCTATAACAGCATATACTAAAAACAAAATAAAATTAATATTTAAGGGGGGCTCTCAATTCTCATACAACAAACGTGATATTTTGGCCTTTTTGCTCTCTATCAATAACAGCAACAGGTAGGTACTTGAATTTTTCACACAATTCATAGTTTTATGTGTACTTTAATATTTAATTATAATATTAAAATAAAAAAAAATAAGAGGGGCTCCCATACCAAAAACTTAAATTTTGGCCTAATTTTTCTCTATAATAGTGTAATTATCTATTCTGTGATAATAGTACGGAGCCCTGGCCGATTATTTTTAATTCGCATACGTCTACTCGCACGCACACAAATACCGTGCCGAAATCTTGCAACGCCATTGCTGCACCGACCGGCACAGCGTGCCGTTAGGATTGGGGTGAGTTAAATTTTTTTCGTTACGGAATTTCTTGATTCGGTCGCCACGCTCCAAGCCCGCGATAAAAACTATGCAGCAATAGCTTAAAAAATAATAATCTCTTTCTGTGACTACTGCTAACGTTACGTTACGTTGTATAAATAATGAAATTAAAATTAATTAAGTTCTTAGCTATATTTCGACAAGGCTCTACTTGAACGTGGCGAGAAAAGGAACTAAACGCTTCTATCATACAAATTCAATACAAATTCAATTTTGAACTATCTTTCCGCGTTCCATTTCGTATGCAAAAAGCGTTTGTGGTCGTAAAAAAGGTCGTTGGAGAGAAAGTACTCGAAACAAAATATTCAGCGAGGAACATTGAAAAGGCAGAGTGAGTTTCAGCATTCCTGTCGTGTGTTAATACGAGACCCTAAATGGATCGAAATATTATTAAGGTAATGTGTATAACCTTTTGGGCTAAATATTATAATAAGTATGAAATAAGTTTTAATACGGGGTAATAAGTTTCACACCATTTTTTGTCTGCTCTAGAATTATTTATCTAATATTCTATAAACATTATAGACCTATTGGACGGTACTACCACGTACTACAATAGGTATTATGGAAATATGTTAAATTTGAAAACAACCTAAGTAATTGAAAATGGTTGTTTCAACAAACTGTTTGCTTTCATTAAATAATAAAAAAGTAAACACAGACACTATACTTACTAATTGATCTTTTCTTAGCTATTCTAATATAATAGTACGGGTGCCCTAGAACAAATTTTGTTGTGATTACTAACAAGCTAATTTTTTGTGAGTAGCTACATTTTGATAAGACGAACAATATTTTTATTTTCGAAAAATCTCGAAAGTGGTAGCTAACAGAGATAGAAAAGATTTCATACTTTGACTTGACGGTCCTAAAATATTGATTGTTTTATTTGTAGGACAAGGTCACTCTTAAATAACATAACTATTAACCTACCAATATCCAAAAAATCTGCTGGTTAGGGTTCCGTTTTAGGGTACAGTAATCAACCAAGTTTTGTTGATTAGAACAAAATATGTTTGTTAATAATACACTATATCTTTGCAATAAACAGTATTAAAGTAACAAATTACAATATCAAATTGTTGTTAATGCAGATCTCGAGGGAATCAGGTGTGCTCCCAGACCCCAGTCCCCATCCTCCGCAGTATTTCTCTTCATCCCGACACAGACGGACGTGCGTTGGCGGGAAATTTTGCCGCCAATATTATTTCGCGAGTTCCATAAATCGTTCTGAATTTAAATGTTGAAGCTTGATACCGACGCGACGTGCTCTGGCGCGAAATTTTACCGCCAAAATGTTCGCGAGTTCGGAGTTCCATAGCTCGGTCTGAATTCAAATTTCGAAACTGTATTTAAATACGCACCTACCTGCCATACTTTTATCAGCGTAACTGTATAAAGTAATTTCGTATGTAATTTAGTGAAACTAAACTATAAGTGAGTGTAAGTGTGAAAACAATGTACAAATATGTTTATAGTTAGAATCTACGAGGTATTCTAATCTGAACCTAGCACTGTATAAACTTCTGGACCTAGCACTGTGCGAAAATGAATAGGTTTCAAGACAAACGTGAGAAGGAGGAGGACTCCTCCAAACTCAACTGCACGAGACGACACAATATTATGGGTAAGTAAATGAGCTGACACACCTGATAAAAAGTGCATGTAAAAGACATCAACGAGTATACACAATACCAATCCGCACTGATATTTTAAATGCAAAAGGAAGTATGTCTGTTACCCCTTCACTCCAAAACCGCTGAATCTATTTTAGTGGGTATGGAGATACTTTGAGTCCCGGAAAAAGATATAGGATACTTTTTATCCCGGAAAAATGTACGGTTCCCAACGTAGTTGCGGGTGTCATATAGTTTCGCGTAAAATATTTTGATTTTGAGCGTGCTATTATAGATAACAGATAAAATATTATAATTTATGGTTAATTGAACTTACCTTAAGTGAACTTCAACCAAAATTATACGAGTTGCTGCATCCGTAGAGATTTAATAAACCTGTAGTCCGAATTTTGTGGTACTGCATCATCACACGCCATTTAGATATTATTTATTTAATTTAAAACTGAAAAAAGACAATCAATTGGTTTTATAGTACTTCCGCCTTGCTTTCCTAGATGGCGGTGTTAGTTCGTCCGTCATTCTTTTTAGAGAGGATAATTCATAACATTTTATCATTCCGCAAGTAAAGAATAGGGGCAACAAACTAAGAGAAGTGGGTGGGGTGGGATCTTAAATCTCTACGGATGCAGCAACTCGTATAATTTTGGTTGAAGTTCACTTAAGGTAAGTTCAATTAACCATAAATTATACTTCGTTGCTGCATCCTATGAGATTTAATAAACCTGTAGATGTTCAGCGCGTAATTGCGGAATGATAAAATACCAGATTAATTATATTAAGTTAATTAATTACGGAATTTAAAATGATATAACATTATAGATCATAACAATTTTTAGTTAATAAAGTATTGTACTTCTAAATAATAATACTACTTAATTAGTTTGGATATGCTATGAATCTGAATTTACATTAAAAATAGCTTCTGCGAAAGCTCTGTCTTGTGCTAAATCTGGTAAAGGTAAGTTATAAAACTTAGCAAAACAAAGTGATGAGCCGGCCCAGCCAGCGCATCGCTTGATAATGTCGACGGAGACTCCCGCGCAGCGCGCCGCCGACGTGGAGGCGTGTCGCGTGCTGTGCGCTGAATAAACGCCAATCTCTATGCCACTGTCCTTGAGGACACTCTTTATCCAGCGACTTATAGATTGGGAACTGGCATTATGAAAAGGCTTTCTAGTTGTTAAAATGAGCTTATCAGTAGCTGGGCCATTTCTCAGCTCTTTTGTCTTATCTAGGTAAATAAAGCTTTAGCTGGGGCTTGATGAATAATTATTAATAGTGATTACGATACGTGAATTTTCGGAATGAACGTCTTCTTTTCTTATGAGTGATAACGTCTGCACCCGTTGTCCCGTCGACAACGAGTTGAATTATTATATATAATTATTATAATATTAGAATGAGTTACAATTTTTTTTTTTTTTTTTTTTTTTTTTTTATATAAAATTTCTAATGATAATAAGTATAGAATCTTACGGATAAAATTTAGATACGTACTCCAAAAGTTTATAAGGTTCCCTTAAAAATGAATACTTTAGGAAGCTGGGCTTACTCCTAAAGACTCCTTTAAAAAATCTTAGGATCGTTATTGCAACGGGATTTACCAATGATTAGAGACAAACTAGAGTCTAGACCTATAACAATTTAACATTCCGCAACTTGCTTTTTCATTAAGTTTTTCTGTTAAAATTTAAGAATTCGTAATATTATATCAGCTACGAATCCTTAATACAAATCAATTATTATTATTAATTTGACAAAAATTAAACCAATGTTTTAATCCTGTATCATACTGATTAATTGTACCTCCCGATAACGGTTTTAGTATGATATTGTCAATAGACATCTCCGGTATTCGGCGTCTTAGGTAGACTTTCCGCACAATACTGCGCACGCCAGAAGGTTTTATCTGGCCTAAAATAAATCTCGTCAGATTTGAGAAGCGATCAAAACAGTGGAAAACACGGCCGAGACATGACGGCCAGTACGGAACGACTAATTTACCAGTCGCTTCCTCTTCTATAATTTTCCTAAGACAGTATGAGCGCGAAGTGCGGAAAGGCATAGAAAAAATAATCGTGCCATGAAATTGTAAAAGCAAGGATGATGAAGGCACCTGGGTCTTGTTTCCAAGAGACATAATATCTTAGCAGATAATAATATAGCACTTATTACTAAAGCACAACGCGAGTAAGTACGGTATCAGCCATCAGGTTGTCAGGTTGACCGAAGTTCAATAAGATCTTTAGTAAGTTCCTATCGTTACGTTACGTACCTAGACGCCTGGTCAGCATCTGTGTTTTTATATAATCGATGTTGAACGGTTTGAACCCCTCATGGCCTCGATCTGTCTTGTTGTGTGACAAATTATAAGAAGCAAATAAATTATATATGCGTTGTTTCTCGCACTACTGCCATATATCTCTCGCGATTTCATTGAGATGATGAAATTGAATACTTCACATTATAATATTAATATAAGATAATATAATTATGGCAGTAGTATTATTTATTCTTAGTAAGACATTTAAAATATTATCACAACGATGAAATGAAAAATGATTTCAATCCCTAGGCAGCCAATAATTCGAGATAATTGATATGATGGCGAGCTTCATCCGCAGACCAATGGCATCTAGTTACTACTCCGTCGCACGCGACGCCCCAGCCAGTGAGTGACGAGTCTGTGAAGATCTCCAGCTCGTATAAACTTGTGTTTATTCTATTAAAAAGCTTACTTTATTCTATTAAAAATAATATTGCACCACCAACTGGTGGTACAAATAAGGTTTTACAGGCATGATGGAATCAAAATTATTATTACATTTTTGTGAAGCTAAAAACTCGTTCAAAGTATTTAGTACGCGGCCAGTTGTATCAAAGAATATACAACTACACGGCTGTATGCTATTGCTGGTCATGCTGAAATTAAAGTGCCAATGAACTTCGCGAAATCGCGCTTTGTTATGGATTTCGTTGGCTAGTTAGTTTCTGGAGTAACTGCATGACTTGAGTATTTAATATTATGTCAAAGCTAATATAATATCATTGGTCAAAGCCAATAAATCTACAAAGTTGTGAAGGCGTCATACTAGTTTTCTCAAAGTTGATAATAAAACCTAATTGTTTCAATTTTGACCTTAATATAATATTATAATATTATAGTAGCATAATCTTTAGATTTCGATTCGAATTTCGACCACTAGATGGCCCTGCTTTCTTGACCACATAAAAAGAGGCTTTTGAAGCTTTACAAATATAAATGGCACAGAACTTAAGCCGTACAGGAAGGCAGTTAAATTCACAAAGATTATCATGAAATCGAAATCTCAAAAAGAAATAAAATAATAAATTTATGTAATGTATGAATCGGCACACCGCACAAGCAATTCCTTGAGATCGATTGAGATTTGAGATTGAGATATGAGGAATATAGGCATTTGGAAAGACCAATTTTATAGCAGTGCGAATATCTTCCATTTTAAAAGTTGATTACGTGCAAATTAAAAATGTATTTAAGTAATTTTGAGTTGAATATAAATCTTAACCCACCGATACTTTTCGGTGTAAGAAAAATGTATGAAATAAATTGGTCTGGCAAATTTTCATTACATACTGAAATAGCACCTAATTGTTTGAGTTCACTTATTGCTTTGCTCATCTGACTCTTTGTAAAAGGTGGATTACTTGGTTCCACACGTTGGTAAGGTGGCTTACAGAAGGGACTTATAACTCAATGCAGAAGGGTATTTTATAATATCCTTTAGCATAAGACAGCCCTGCACCGTGCTGTCGGAGGTTATTAGAAGCCAATTGCGTAAAAAGAATTGGATGCGGCCAGCGTGAGGTACCTCTAGTAGCAGCGTCTCCTGTCGTTGCTCGGTCTGGCGCTCGCGTAGGGGCGGCCGCGGCGCGGGGGCTGCTGGGCCCTCCTCGCCGACGTGTCGACGGCTGCGGCTCGTGCGGGCGGGCCGGCGCTGCTGGCGCTGGCCTCGCGTACTGCTGACGAGGAGGAGCTCGGGAGTTGCCCGGCAGTGCTTGTTGCTAGCGCTTTTCACCGAAAAGGTAGACGTCGCTTTTTACAATTTACGCCTTGGATTGTATTATAAAAAAAAATTACCGGTTTTTGCAGCCTGCTGTAGAACTGCGGCTACCTCTTGATTGAGTTTAGGCGCTTGTGCCAGCGAAAGGTTAGTCGGTATAAGAATGTTCGCCACAAGCGACTCCTTGTATTCCTTAGCCAAACCATCGACCAAGATTTTACCCCAACGTTCAGAGAGTTCGGTGGGAATGCGTTCGCCTAGGGCTTTCTCTGTTTTATTGGCCTTGCCAAGAATATTTAGTATTTCAAGTGGTAACCTGGGAGTAGATTCTTGGTTAGGATCTACTGGCACGGTGACTTCTGGTTGGCTCAGCGGCGCTGATGTCGGCGGTGCGGCCTGCGGCGACGCCGGTGCAGGCGCGGCCGACTCCATATAATCCACGTCTTCGACGTCGGCTAAAGATTGTGGAGTTCCACAGCAAGATTGAGCCTCCCGCGCGTCGATGTCTTCATCGCGCCTTTTGTCGTCGGATGAGTGCTCGTTATCGCAGCGGCCTTCCCGGGAGGAAGACGCTGATGACTCGGATCTTGTCCGGTGTGAATAAGCAAAAGCATAAAGTTGCTTTCAGGATGATATCACGTATCATCACGACTCAGTTTGTAACCTGGATAATATCGCGTATTACCCCTTAAGGTACAAAAGGTTGACTATCTGGTTAATATCACGTATTAACCCGTTAAGATAGTCCTTTTTTAACGTATCGTTACCATGCCATAGTTTCCAATCGCCGTATTTTGCGGCGAATATGTTCGTAATCATCCTTATTCTTCCTTTTTCCAATATTATTCGGCGATTTACACTAATTATAACACTTTAACACTGTAGAAATTAATTTAAAAAGGATAACGTGTTGACGATGCCGCACACGAAAAACGAATGACGGACGAACTAACACCGCCATCTAGGAAAGCAAGGCGGAAGTACTATAAAACCAATTGATTGTCTTTTTTCAGTTTTAAATTAAATAAATAATATCTAAATGGCGTGTGATGATGCAGTACCACAAAATTCGGACTACAGGTTTATTAAATCTCATAGGATGCAGCAACGAAGTATAATAGTAATACCTTTTTGGTATTTCTAAAAGAGAGCGCAAATGTTTGAAGATATAACAAGATAACAATTTACATAATAAGCATTTAATTTTCTCCGCTAAACGTTGGGAATATAAACCTTTCTTATTTTTTATTGCCGTAGCAAAAAGGCGTATCTTCAGCACTTAGCTCGGGGCTAGATCTTAATTAAGGTCTATTACTGCTTCATTTGCAGCAGAGTATAGCTCGTCAGTAATCTCATATGCTATTGTAATAGCTTTAGCGTAGAGGCAACAGGGTAAGCTGCTGACAAAGTCATTTGCGAGGTTAATGGAGTCTTGTTTTCATCAAGAAAACTACGTCAGCAATTAAACTGCTTAAATCAGTCTTTCCGATTTGATTCCTATAATATTGTGTTTTATAACAATAGCTTTAGGAAACTCGAAAAATCGTTAAGCAGTTAGCGAGTTTATTACAAATTAAAATTATTTTACGTAACATATAAGTACATAATAATTATTGTGAACCTTATATTTCATCTTTTATCGCTCCCCATTATTTACTTCATATTATGTGTGACCAGCTGTGACTATCATGAAAATTGGTCCAGTTAGCATACAGAAAAATATTTCCATATAACAAGATTAATACTTAACTATTTCTTTACTAAGAAAATAGTGACATGACGTTGGTACTCCCAAAATCCTGAAGAAAATGTAATGATGATGATGAAGACTTGGTTAATCTCAAGCGCTAACTAGTTCATGTTGCTAGGAATTTCCATCAGCGGGTAATAACTTTACTATACAAATATTTAGATATGAACAGACTACACAAAATAGCTTTTAGCGTCCGTACTCGAATAAAGTGTTGCTTTTGCTGAATTGAAATATTCGAAATTTATTAGTAGACCCCTCTTAATAATTATATTATTTATTTAGTATTTATTAATTATGATTTAACACTGACCCTCTTACTAGTAAAAACTTCTTGAACATGCGTTCAACGTGTGAATAGTTAAACAGGAGTTTTTAAGTTCCACACACGCTACACAGAGTCTATACTCTATACAGAGATATTTGTATGGAAATGACAGCGTCGTTATACAGGCCTTATGTCAAAAAATGATTATTAGTAGAAAAAATCTTTTGCACCCTCTATACACGGTGTGTTATTGGTAAGAGCGCAAGTAAATAAATGTTTAGTTGCTAACTGACGTCGAACGCTCATCGAAATCTTATCTTAGCGAGAATAGAGACCTTTAAAAATAAATTCATTAGTAGACCCCTCTTGATTCTATTATTTATTTAGTATATTTTATTAATTATGATTTAACACTGAGTAAATAAATGTTTAGTTGCTAACTGACGAACGCTCATCGAAATCTTATCTTAGCGAGAATAGAGATCTTTAAAAATAAACCTAACTTCTTAGATTTTAGAAAATATAAATAACAATTAGTATAATAAGTTAATATAAGTATAGCCCAATTTTAATTAGAAATTGAGTATGTTGAATTTTTTTTCCGCGAAGAGAGTTATGTTATGAAAGAAAAAAAAACTAGAAATAATTGTAGAGAGGCAAAGAAAGAAAGCATACTTTTTATCAACTCAAATAATAAAATGTATGCTTGTTCTACTATTCAAACTTACGGTCGAAGTTATGCAGCATCAGAATTACTCAAGTGTGAAATAAAATTTAATGTTCACCGTCAAACATCCAAGTTTACCGTCGTAATAGATTGAATGTGAAATATAAAGAATTTTAGGAGTATTTTATAGATCAGCATAAAAAGACGTAATATGAAGAAAATATACACCCCTTTTAACATCCATAAAATGTTACTATCATCCTTCGATTGCGTAGAAGGACTGTCCACGAAATTCTTGAAGGAAATTTCAGGGAACCTTAAGTTCACTTTGTCTTTGATTTTATACACGTCGTGTACACGACGTGTATATAATCAAAGATATAAATGTGTCTTTCTGATACCTCTTCACACCTAAACCGCTGAACTGATTTTGCTAAAATATGGTATACTTAGTTACGTCTTTGAGTCCCTTGAAAGGACGATACTTTTCATCCTGGAAAAATGGTTCCTGCGCGATAAACGAATTTTGGCATAACGGAGTTGCGGGCATCATCTAGTATGGCAAATATACGATCGACAATTTAGCTCGATATGCACTCAACTAATGGCTACATCGGCCATTTTTAAAACCACATTTGGCGAGCTGTTTCACTATCGTTAATTTATGTACGCCCGGGTTGCCACTAATTGCATCCGCTAATACCTGTATCCCGCTCGGGTAAAGCGTTACCGTGGAAACTTCTAGGATAATTAAGTTAAAACTTTGATTCCCATCTAATCCTACTAATATACTCAGGCTCACGGAGATACGCTGAGATTTTAAAGGAGGTTTCTGAGAATACGATTATTAATTATTTACTTAAACATGAATATTGAAATCAAACCGGTTTAATTATTGCAAGATTTAAAATTTGGAACTGCATCTGCATCATAAGAAGGAAAGCACTGCGACGGCCGGTAGCATTTCGGAGTGAATTAACCCTTAATTTTTTTATTACGCAGAGGAAACGCTTTATGCGTGACCCGGATTGGGGACGTGCATCAGTTCTGAAGCACCCTGGGGTATGTCATGGGACTGGCCGCGAGCTTGGCCACTAAAAACCACCTACATTTTGTCATCAGTCGTAGCGATGTGAACTTAACTTTACTTTAAATACATAATCAGTTATTAATACATAATTTCTTATAGTTTTCTATGCCTAAATTGTTAAATTTGCATTACATAATATCATTACAATCTTTTGTAAAGAAATCTATGTCACAATGTTGCTCAATCTAAATTTTTCAAATTTTCAACCTTTTACATTAAACAATTAACGATAATATGACGTATTGGCCTAAATTATTTGAATATTCGACAGAGGTAGCAGTTTTTGCGGCAGACCCATAATTATTGTACCCAACTCGTGGGTGCCAATTATTAATTGCATAAGTTAAATTGCTTAACGCAACGCTCGCCGATGCGAAAATGAAAAACTTGTATTCCGCGTCTCTGAATTTAATTAAATTCTCTTTTCGTTGGTATTATTAATATCGAAATAATAAATTGACGTATAGTATTTTTAAATGCTCCATTATTGTGGGTAGTTAGGAACGGCAGTATCGCTAAGGGTCAATTCAGACCGCAACGTGATAGATGCATTTTTAAAGTATGGATTTGACAGATTTTCAAGACTTCTCACGCAATTGAAATTTCAATCAGTTCAAATTTGGAATTAATGCATCGTCGCGTAATTGCGGTGTGACTTATATCTGGTATCAGTCAATCATAAAAAGGTAAAGATTACGAATAGCAGAAAACCACGGCCATAGATTGTCTTGCTTTAACTCTTCTGAACAGAAGCGTCATCGTTGTCACTTGTCGGGCTTACATCACAAACCATATGGGATCAAGACAACGGCCGCAATCAGGGATGTATTAGGCGTCTCCCAGACAGACGCGGGCAGCGGTGGGGGTGGTGGCGGCGCGGCGGTCAGTTGGATGACTTGAGAGTTCTAAGAACGACACAGACACACGCGGTAGCCGTGGCTGTACAAACAACTGGCCGCCGCGCCGCGCCGCCGCGACCGCCACCGCTGCCCGCGTCTGTCTGGGAGACGCCTTATGTTGTAATGATGTCCCCGAGCGATATCTAAACTTCTTCATTTTATAAAAGCTGACATTTTCTTCAATAATAATATGACCCCTATAAAGGTAGGAGCGACCAGCAACTATGGAGTTTCGGTTGCAGTTGCTTTAGAAGGTATCCATTTCTGATTGTCTACCTAACTTTTGGTAAAGTATAAAGATCATTTTTAGGGTTCCGTAGCCAAAATGGCAAAAAAGGAACCCTTATAGATTCGTCATGTCTGTCTGTCTGTCTGTCTGTCTGTCTGTCTGTCTGTCTGTCCGTCCGTCCGTATGTCACAGCCACTTTTCTCCGAAACTATTAGAGCTATACTATTGAAACTTGGTTAGTAGATGTAGTCTGTGAACCGCATTAAGATTTTGATGCAAAAATGGAAAAAATATTAAAAATTTTAGGGGTCCCCATAGGTACAACTGAAACAAAAAAAATTTTTTTTCATCTAACCTATGCGTGTGTGGTATCTATGGATAGGTCTCCAAAAATCATATTGAGGTTTCTCATATCATTTTTTTCTAACCTGAATAGTTTGCGAGAGAGACTCTTCCAAAGTGGAAAAATGTGTGTCCCCCCCCCTCTAATTTCTAAAGTAGAGGCATGATAATTCTAAAAAAAATATATGATGTATATTACTATAAAAACTACCAACGAAAATTGGTTTGAACGAGATCTAGCCAGTAGTTTTTTTTATACGTCATAAATAGTAAACCTTAATGAAACAAAAAAATTTTTTTTTCATCTAACCTATGCGTGTGTGGTATCTATGGATAGGTCTCCAAAAATCATATTGAGGTTTCTCATATCATTTTTTTCTAACCTGAATAGTTTGCGAGAGAGACTCTTCCAAAGTAGAAAAATTTGTGTCCCCCCCCCTCTAATTTCTAAAGTAGAGGCATGATAATTCTAAAAAAAATATATGATGTATATTACTATAAAAACTACCAACGAAAATTGGTTTGAACGAGATCTAGCCAGTAGTTTTTTTTATACGTCATAAATAGTAAACCTTAATGAAACAAAAAAATTTTTTTTTCATCTAACCTATGCGTGTGTGGTATCTATGGATAGGTCTCCAAAAATCATATTGAGGTTTCTCATATCATTTTTTTCTAACCTGAATAGTTTGCGAGAGAGACTCTTCCAAAGTGGAAAAATTTGTGTCCCCCCCCCTCTAATTTCTAAAGTAGAGGCATGATAATTCTAAAAAAAATATATGATGTATATTACTATAAAAACTACCAACGAAAATTGGTTTGAACGAGATCTAGCTAGTAGTTTTTTTTATACGTCATAAATAGTAAACCTTAATCTAAATTTCATTAAATCGACTGAAATATAAAAATAAATCAAAAATAATATAATTTCATAAAAATTAACCTTATTGCTGCTGCGGAACCCTCCATGGGCGAGTCCAACTCGCACTTGGCCGCTTTTTTTTAATCTTATTTTCTTCGGGATAACTGTAGGAATCTCGTCTCCCACTGTCGGGCCACCTATGATAGTTATGCTTCCCACTGCCAGACCATCTCAAAAATTAATCCATACTGATATTATTAATGCAAAAGTGTGTCTATCTGTCCGTCTGTCTGTCTCTCTGTCTGCCTGTTACCTATTCACACCCAAACCGCTGAACCGACTTTCCGAAATTTGGTATGGAGGTACTTTGAGTCTCAGGAAAGCACAAAGGATACTTTTATACTGGAATAATGTTACGGTTCCCGCGCGATAAACGAACTCCGCAACTGCGGGCGTCATATTCTAGTGCTAAATAAAACTTTAGGCATCCATTATACGCTCATGCAAGCGTCAGTCAATTCCGTCAATCATGAATTATGTTTGACTGATGGTGACTGATGGACTGATGAATGTATCCAGATTTCCGTCAATCAGCTTCATGCAACCGTCAGTCACGCTCTTAAACGGTAGGTTACCTATCAGTCAAAGTCATGACTGTGGTAAAACTGACAGCAAAACCTACCGTCTAATGGATGCCTTAGAGGTGTTTGTCTTCACTCTTCATTACGTAAGTAACAAAAATACGTTGTGCCATAACACTTTTAAATCTTTGCTTTATTATTTAACCCATGTACCTATAACCCCGGTTCTTTACCTCAAGTCATATACCAAGTAAATAGCAAAGTACCTTTAAAGTTTACGACGTCAGGTACATGAAAACTGTAAGACCTTAAGGGCTCCCCTAAAATTAGGAAGGGCTCGGCGTAATACAATTTTATAGCGCACCACTTATAAGGAACCTTCATATATTTTTAAGGACTAGTGGAAACGTAGCGAAGTAAACTCATTTAATATAGAGCATTTTGTAGTTTTGAAGTCCTTTTTTCTTTGCAATATGTCTATTTATAATATAAAGTATAATAGTCCGTCTCTAAGATATTAATTTTTTTTTGGTAAAGACATTAGTGATTTATAAAGTTGAAATCTTATAATATATAAAATTCTCGTATCACAATGTTAGTTAGCGTACTCCTCCGAAACGGCTTTACTGATTTTAACCAAATTTTATATGCATATTCAGTGGGTCTGAGAATCGGCTACTGGGTACTTTTTATATTGATTAGTGCATTTCTTGAATAAATAATAGTAAATTATTACAACTGGAGACTGACGGCGACCATTGTTAACATGTTACGGAATTAGCGGTGGAAGTTGCCATGGTGACACACTTATTTAGTCACTTCCATAAAATAATACGATACGGGCGAAATACTTTATTATAATATATGGCAAAACAGCGTTTGCCGGGACAGCTAGTACAATATTATTTATTGCGTAATCTTGTTTGGCGCATTCTTGCTGCAGTCAAAATAATCTTATATATATAAAACTCAAAGGACTGACTGACATGGTGATCTATCAACGCACAGCCCAAACCATTGGACGGATCGGACTGAAATTTGAAATTGCAGGTAGATGTTATGTCGTATAAGCATCCGCTAAGAAAGGATTTTGATAAATTCCAACTCCGAGGGGTTAAAATAGGAGGTGAAAGTTTGTATATATAATAATACTTCTTAACGCGAGCGAAGCCGCGGGCAAAAGCTAGTAATATAATAAAGTTAGTTCAATTTATTCATTTTACAGCTGGAAAGTGAAAAAAAGGAACTCGAAACTGTTAAAGAAACTGAACCAAATTAAATAAGGGTCGGAACTTGGAGGAACTTTTTAAATAAATAATAAATATCATTATAATTATTACGTACAGTTATTAAATTTCTTTTTACAAACTAAATAAATTAGGTCCAGAGCAAGTTTAGCTATCGCGGTTCTTGAGATACAATCTGGTGATAAGCAGACGGATGGATAGACGGGATAACAGACAGCGAACTCTTAGTAATAGGGTCCCATTTTAACCCCTATTATAGTAGGCTGACATATTAAAGCGATGGCGTTTTTACAAATCACCGGTGGATTTTGGACTATCCATTTGGATTGATGAGTACTTAACAACTAAAATGTGCGCCTGAACTTATTTCATAATATGATTACCTACTTGTGAAGGCGCTTAAGTGCTTTCTGCTTCATCGAATATGTAACAGAGAGGGGACTTAAGGGGGGGGACTTAAAGGGGAGTAGCTTCCCCCCTCCCCCCCATCTCCAGGGTAACGATTATGACGGATACTAAAGGTTTAATGAAAGTGATAATAATAAAACTTTATTAAGTAAATGTTCGGTCTATTGTAGTTGTTTGAGTTTACTTCACTCACAAGTTTATATAATATCGTTTGAAAGTTAAAGGTTATCGTTTTACAATACAATACAATACAAAAACACTTTATTGTACACCAGAAATACAAAATAAAAAACATTTTACATAAGACAACATATTGATGATGTACAAAAGGCGAACTTATTGCTAACAAGCAATCTCTTCCAGTCAACCTTTTGTTTATCAGATTTTAATATATGTATTATAAGTGTAGCAAATTATAATAAATATATAGCAAAGCTCTAATAGGTATCTAAAACAAAATACTTACTTTTAAAAATAAATCATAAGATGTTAGTAAAAGAATATAAAAATTGTAAATAATATAGTCGTCGTTTATAACAGAAAGTCGTCAGCTTATCTAAGAAATAAAATATTTTGAGCATCGAAAATAAATAGATTGTATTCGAAATGTCTTACCGGTACTCAAAAATTATTGAACCGATTTCGATAACATGTATCAGCATTAAAACAATTGGCTTATGAAAAGTGTAACGGTTAACAGCGAAAATTGTGGTCAAATATTAACGTTTACCTAATTTAAATATTGAGATGTTTATAATTATTAAACTAGATGACACCCGCAACTCCGTTGCGCCAAAATTCGTTTACCGTGCGGGAACCGTACATTTTTCCGGGATAAAAAGTGTACTATGTCCTTTCCCGGGACTCAAAGTATTTACATACCAAATTTCAGCAAAATCGGTTTTGCGGTTTGGGCGTGAAGAGGTAATAGACAGACAACAGACAGACAGACAAGCATACTTTCGCATTTATAATATTAGTATGGAAGTATAAATATTAACATTATAAATTTATCTAATTATTTAACCTGTGAAAACTTAAATACTGTTCAAGACACGTTTTCCATCACCTTACCTTACCGTTTCCAGCGAGTTGTTCAATTTCCAAGCCCAGCAAATTTCATGTTAAATTTTTCCCAATAATTAAATGTCCGAACCAAACTTGCTAAACTCAATTTGCTGCCTGACGTGTACAGTGAGGTAAATGAATGTTTGATAGTTTGGTCGTCATGGTTTGTTTGTCATGGTAGTCATGATTGCAACTATGATTATGATGCTGTTTATAATAGCATACACAATCTACTTCTCCTCCTCTGTATTTTCTTCTGATTAAAGTCGGTGTGGATCCCAAGACAGACTTAGCTTGCTTAGGGGATCGCTGAGATCACATCAAAGAGTTTTCGTAGTATTACCACTGTTGATCCTGGCTACACAGGAGATACAGTGGTGGGAATGTGTGGTGGGCCAACGCCTATTAAAAATAAACAATCGACGTTGACAAACCTTTTAACTATGTACGATTTCCACGAGACACGGTATATATACTCGAGCGGGCTACGCGCAACTATAAAATATAAGTTGGTAGATCCAACTTATATTTCTAGCTACAAACATTGTACCTATTATTAAAACGTTACCGTACATACCTTCAGTTTTAACACGTAAATTGGCTAGCTATGCAAACTGATTAAGGTTTTGTAGCAAAGAAAAGAATGGAACAAAGAAAATGAAATTCTGAAAAGTTTTAGCAAAGGTTTATACCTATACAGTCGTTATCCCAAAGGTTTGTGAGGGTTAATTACGTGACGTCAGTAATGGGGTGTTATCGGCCCCATCACCCACTTGGGCCTAACGAGAAGTACGACGCTTTGGGGTTACATTACGCAGCATAATTTGATTAAGTTGGAATGTTTTGAACCGAAAATAATTACGGAATAAAGAGAGAGAGATTTACAAAAAACGGCTGGCCCGAATATTTTGTATTTTTTTTGTATATATTGTAAAATCAAATACTGTAAGATTATAATTTTTAATAAACTTTATTAAAACCGTTACATCTTCATCACCTCGATAGTAGATCACCGTGAGGCTTATCCGAAGTTTTCTGTCGCGCATAATAAGACTATCGACGCCCATAAAACCTTAAAAACCATTAAAAAATAGTGCAAAAAACAATAATTAATGATAACAAAAATAAGCGTATTTTACTCCTAAAACGTAGGCAATGTTCCATTCATGTGTTGCAGATATCCATGATTAATCAGGCGATCCTTTTGCTTGCTTAATCAACACGGACAGCAGTTACACGGACTTTATCATTGTGGATTAAGCCGAAACGCTGCAGATTTAATACGCTTTCATATTTTAAGCCGAGGAGTTTCCCGGTGCAATATTTTTGCGATAAAGCCACGTATTTTAAATTTCATTTCAAGCCTCTTCAACTTCATTTGCTTTGGATGAGGTTATATTTATTATGAATTCATAAAAACAAAATAAAATCTATTATAAATCAGATTATATTCATTACAAATTCTAGCTAAAAATACTCTCATATTATTATCAGTTACACTAACCATTAAAAACTGGATGAAAATCTATGATATTGAATGTACTGTAACTTCTTGGTGGAAATTCATGTTTCACAGTAATACACACTTTTCCATGCACTTTTTCCAAATTTATTAATTTAATTTACTACAATTATAATATTACCTGCAGTACACCTGATGATTATGTTAATGAAACCGGTCGTGTGAGATATAATTGTAGTAAATTAAATTAATAAATGTGGAAAAAGTGCATGGAAAAGTGTGTATTACTGTGGATGAAAATCTGTAAGGGTCATACGATGAAACAGATGACACGGACAATGTTTTGTCGTAGAGGTAAGAGTTGCTACAAAGATAGCATGCTCATTGCTCGCACAACCGAAAGCTCACTGACTTCGTTTTAAGGGCAGGTAACAGTGAAATACGTAGCGTGGACAAGTTTTTTGATCCTGTTTCATTCCTTACATTATCATCTAAAAATTTTGAAAACTTACGACCTTTACTTGAGGATATAACGTATTCGGCTTCGCATTAATTGACACAAATAGAAGAACTTCACTCGATAGAAAACAAAGCCAAAGATACCTCTTTTTAAAATCTTTTTTCAATGCTGTGCTAAAAATACTGAACTAAGCGACCTATTTTTTATAGCTCTAATTAGATAAAATGATTATCTATCCATATTCGCAAAAATGGAAATTGTAGCATTTATTTACTGATGCCAGTGACAAGATATCTAGAGAATTCGCGTACGCCGCGGCTTACCGAGCTCCGACAGTCGCGCGGTGGCCCATACAAAAACATTTTGAGTGATAGATGCCCTTAAACCTTTGATAGCGCTATTCACAATTTTGTGCGCTGTTTCGTCCACTGCAGTATTAACTTTTTCTACCATCATTTTTCATCCGGGGTTAAACATCCCTTTAAAAAACAATTCTTACATTCTCGTGACGTTTGACGTCGCGTTACGAGAATGTAAGTATTGGTTTTTAAAGCACCAGTGGGTGAATTGCACCAGAAGTGTAGTTAAAGTTAAGGTTGTCGTCAAATATAGCAAAAGTCGCCATATTTGACGATAACTTAATCACACAAAGCTTTGCCAGAAAACTCAATATTGCCCTGAACGTCACAGAGGCTGGGAATCGTATTAAAATACACCCAAATATTCGCTGGGGAATAGTTTTATTTGGACGGGAAAATGTACTTGAATTAAATTTGCAATATCCTTTTGTGGTAAATTCAGTTAAAATATTCCGTATAAATTGTTTTTAATTCGGTCTTTTCTATGTAGTTTTAATCTTATTTTATTTCGTATTCACTAAAATTTATTGCTTGGAAAATATAATCAATATTTTTATGAAAACATGCATTATAATGGACGCATAATATTTAAATAATGGACGAGTACCCTTCTTCTTCTGCTTTAATTTTTACAATAAGTATTAATATAGCTTTTAAAAATATGTTTTATTACCGGGATCTGAATCACATACCTGCGGGGCTAAAATGGTTATATTTAAGCAATTCCTCTCAATCAATTCAGCAAATGAATAATTGTCAAAACTGACAAATGACAAATCAGTACAAAAATACAGAAATTAATTGCAAGCAGAGTTGCATTTCGCGATTTGAAAAAAATTAATCATAATAATATTATGATTCATCTTATGATTCCACAAAGCGACCATTTTAGGCCCGTTGGCGTAGCTTTCGTAGCCCTGCTACGAAATAAACTTTCGTAGCGCACGTAGCACTTCGTAGCTGATCTATGCCGTAGCGGCGTATAACAAAGCAATAATTGAACAGTCGTTATAGAATAATTATTTATCATAATACATATTATTATTATATTACACTCCTTTCGCTTCAGCTATGGTTAAATATTGTATTATGTATGCGTTTCACCGTCACGTTTAATATAATTATGTTGCTGATTTAATCCAGCTCTAACAAAGTCATTTCACGTTTGTTAGAGTAGGACGCGGCATTTTCGTTCGATTGTTTAAATCTCAAAATAGTTTCTTTATTTTATTGTATTGATTTCTATGGTACTGCGTGCACTGGATCGGCTGCAGTTTTGCGTTTGACAAAATATAAATGACGACGCTTCGACCGCACCGTACGTTCCGATTCCTGTGCCAGGTGGACGCGCAGCTTTAATACTGCTATTACCACGGAGTGTTACTGATAGTGACATCTCGCTTGCTCGGCTCTTTGTTTCTTTACTCCGCTAGGTATATTAGTTTCTGTATACTACCTGTCCTTGGAACCTGTCTAACCATCTTCCTCCTCTTCCAGAGCTGGACCTGGACTACCTGGAGCGCGGGGGCGCCAGCTCGCTGACGGTGGGCGCCCCGAGCGTGGAGCCCAGCCCCGACGGCCTCGACCTCATCAAGGTCGTGCTGCTCGGCGCCCCGGCTGTCGGCAAGACGAGTATTATACAGGTAACAATATCTATGGATACTTCACACCACGTCGGTCTGGTCCCGTACTAAGTACCTGTAGGACTTGTATTACAGGTACCAGACAACTAATTCTTTAATACTATACGTATATTTAAGATTTTTATTATAATATTATGATACATATCCATGACCCAGGAACTTTGAAAACTTTTTGTCCCATCAGCGGGATTTGAACCCGCGACCCCCGGCTTGAGCTACCAACGCGCTCACCCACTGACCCACAGAGGTCGGTAAATTACTTACCCTTACGCTACTTTTATAGTATTAGCACCTCTGCACTACATCAGATCGATGATTACAGATCTGTAAATAATGTAAATGTATCTGAATCATGACAATTTAAATCTCCAACAGCTGATCTTGTGAAATCTTTATTGATTACTTTAAAAATATGAATGCAACAGAGATTACTTTTACAGCATTGAAAGCGATTTAGTGTTCCCATTTACACGCCATTTGAGATACTTTAATTTTTCCATTAGAATGAAATCTTCCCTTGAGTAGTATTATCCATTGAACCGTTTCCAATCTCGATTCTCGGCACGGTCTCGAGATGTCTCGAGTTCTCGAGTATTGCCGAGTCGGGTACAATCGTGCTCATCCGATTCTTAAGTGCTACGAGACAAGTTTAATCCGATTCGATGTACAATTCAAAAATAGAAATGAAAGCCGGCATGTTACTCGGATTATCTTATTATTATGTAGCTTGGATTAATGCTGTTTGAATTTTTTAATGTAGCTGGAATATTATTATGTCTTGTTGTCTCCATTAGTCTCTGAAAATTGTAAACGTTGTAGACGTAAAAAGTTTTCTTAAAACTTTATAAAGAATATTAATTTTAAGCTCCAATAAACTATTTGAAACTGATAGACGATAACTTACGCTTAGACCACCCTTATCTATTTTGATGAATTTTAAATATAAATTATCTTCTTTCAGTCCCATTAAAGAACATGGAAAACTTTATCTCGAAGAATGAATGGTTTATCCTAGGGGTCACCAATTAGTTTCGCTCGGGCTCCATTTCAAGATATGAAATGACCTTCGCGCTCCACACATTTTATAAAAAAAAATTAAACAAAGGTAATTACTGAAATTACAAAGGTATAATAATTTATTTAGATATCAATGTATGGGAAAAGTAAGTAAGTAAATAACCATTTTTGTAGCTAATTATCTCTCTTAAGTTTGGAGTGAAATATTAATGCAAGCATGTTGAAGTCCCGAGATGAACGAAGATCATCTTCGAACATGCTTGGTCCGCACACAATGGGTCGGCGCGGCGGCCCAGATGCGGACCGCAGTCCGCTATTTGGTGATCCCTGGACCTGGTTTATGCATTATAAACGAATTGCTGCACGGCGAATTTGCGAACAAATTCTAGATATTAATATAATCTCTAAACAGTCCATAAATTACTATTCTTTACTAAATTATTGTTTTAGCGTATTGTACAAATTTAATATAACACTCAGAACAATAACTATTACAGTAAGCCATACTTCTCGCCCAAAAAATAGAAAAATCTGGAACATATAATAAACATAATATAATACCAAATTATAACGCATCTGTTTTTTTATTAAATTGGTGTTTAAAAAACATAGCACGATTCAATGTAACGATCCACACGACGTGATGCCGTAAGTATCAAGTTTGTTTAATATTCCGCCACCGATTCTGATAATAGTATAAAGGGGAAAGAGGGTTTAGGGAAGGACCAAACACTTATAAACATTAACACTAGTGTCCATGGAATAACGATGAAGGAATCCTTCGTATAATTATTCGAGTGTCTTGTTATTATATCACCATAAAAGTCCAATTTTATGTTATGCCATTTTCAGTAAAAATATCTTTGTGAACTATTTTCCCAAAATAATAATTTACCCTAAATAACGAAAATAATATGTCTATGTCTATGTAATATGTCCAAAAAATGTTCCCCTGGAATACTGTAATAGTTTGGTGTTTTCCTCATCGCAAAAGCTAAATAATCTTTCCTTCAGACCTTTGCTTCGTTTGTGCTCTACTTATTTATATAAAAGTTTATATTATTTAGCTTCATGTTTTTGTACATAAATCACTTTAACAAGCGGTTGTAGTTAACTAATTTTATCGCGTATTTCTCACCAGCATTTACCCAACTCACCACTTATAACCCGAAAGTATTCGAGGCTCGCTCCATAACTTTTAGGAGTTAGCAAACAACAAAAGTTAGTAAATGCCTGTTAACCTGCTGGCCCTCGCTATGGGCATACTAGACCCCATTACACAAAAATGCATAAATAATTGCTACGGTGTTTTTTAAGGTTCTCGTAAATATTTTGGCATATTTTTTGCTTTATGAAGAAACATTTTTTCGTATTTCACAAATAAAGTTACTACGCAAGAGTCATAAATTTCAAGATGGCGTTACGCATACTTTATTACGGTGTATGATATTTACGACGTCGGATGTTTTGTTTCACTCTGAATTATTCATCTGAAGCGAAGAGCGTGAAATTAAATAATATATCTTCCATTTTTAAAGCTCATCCAAAAGGAATGGCGTAGGATGAGCTTTAATCTAAAATGGTTCCAGCATATAATATACGAGTATATTCCTTAAATCCTTATCAATATTGATATTAATGCGAAAGTATGTTCGTTTCTCTTTTACCGTTTTGTGCTTTAACCATGCCAAACTTCATCCAAGTCAGGTAAGCGGCTTACCTGACTTGGATGAAGTTTGGCATGGCAATATAAATAATAATAATATAAATTAAGCCATAAATATAGTTTGCAAAGGGTATAAAATAGTTTTTGTCCCAAATTCGAGCGACATGCGTCATGTCGCTCTAATTTTTGCACAAAGTAAAAGAAAGCGTTTATCTTAATATTATGTCCTATCACAAAACACCATGAAAATGCTTTTATTATGTAAATAGCCCCTAAAATGCACTCAAGGGTACTATTTGCCGCGGCACTGGAGGGTTAAATAAGTTGGCGCGGTATTCGGCCGTGGCCGGATACACTCCGCCATTTTCACTTACAGCTTCATTTAGAAAATGTTAACTAGGTACTTGTGGTAGGTACACCCTAAAGGTCTTACCCGAACCTTTTCTATACTAATATTTAAAAGGTTTGTTTATCTGCGTCGAATATACTGATTTATAAATTTGACAAACATAAATACAGAGTAGTAATATGAACAGCTATTATAGTTTGTCTACTTTTCATCGCGTCCCAACTCTCACAAGACTTTGCTTCAATGTGAATGCATTTTTAATTGACCGCTCTAGGGACTACGACTATTAAAAAGTCACGTTCCCATTTTCTCGATATCGGTTCTGATGGAACGGGAAAGACAATAAAATCGGCCAAGTGCGAGTCGGACTCGCGCACGAAGGGTTCCGTACCGTTATAGAGCAGCAAAAATAGGCCAAAAATTGTGTTTTTGTATGAGAGCCCCCCTTAAATTTTTATTTTATTTAAATATTATTATTAATTATTAAAGTACACATAAATGTAAGTCCTTTATGTAAATTTCAAATGCCTACCTGTTGCCATTATTGATATCGAGCAAAAAAAGGCCGAAAAAATCACGTTTGTTGTATGGCAGCCCCCCTTAAATATTAATATTATTTTGTTTTTAGTATTTGTTGTTATAGCGGCAACAGATATACACAATCTGTGAAAATTTCAAAAGTCTAGCTATAGCGGTTCTTGAGTTACAGCATCAAGACATACAGACAGACAGACAGACAGACAGACGGACAGACGGACAGACGGACAGACATCGAAGTCTTAGTAATAGGGTCCCGTTTTTACCCTTTGGGTACGGAACCCTAAAAAGAAATGTCCTCCTTTCAAAGCCTCATGCTTCTTTTAGCTGGGAGAAAAATTTAAACTTAAATCGCACATTGCACAATAGCTCAGAAAATACAGTTCAGTAACTGCTCTCTCCGACGCTGTATTTTGTGCAAAATTATTAAGAATCTAGAAGACAGAGCTTTGCTCGCAGTTAAAAAATCAAGAAAAATGAGGTAGGTAACTATTGCTTTTCTTTCTCGGCTACATAAAAAAATCTAAAATCTAATAAATACTTGTAGTTGGTTCCATGATAACCACACAAGACAAGAGTTCCGGATCAACGCTAACAACTCTATAGACCGACAAGGCTTTATATAAACGTGGGTGGGGGCGCTGCCGGTAAAGAAGAACTGTCAAAAACATGCCAAAATGGCGTTTTTGTATGGCGGCGGTGTTAGTTCCTTTTTCCCACACGTTCATTTAAACCCTTGTCAGTTGTCGAGCTCTACAAGGCGCAGGTTCGGCCTCATATTATATGGAATACTATTCTCATCTTTGGACAGGGGGGTTATTATGAGCTCTTATATCCAGCCAGTTTCCAGCCAGTTTACAAGCCGTGTCTATGCAATGGCCTGTAAATTGGCCTGTAAACTGGCTGGATATAAGAGCTCATAATAACCCCCCATGGACAACAAAATACCAACTCTCTCTATCCAACGAAGGGCCGGATTGTTGACTGCCATAGTGTTTCAAACAGGCTGCTCCCTTGGGATTACCATCCTCCTAACCTTGCATCCATCGAGCGTTTCTCGTTCAACTTTCTGCCGCGGACTGTAAAATTTATTTTAAAACTTATTAACCGGATGTCATTACCATAATTAATACGTGTTACCAATCTATTGACACCACATCAAAATCGAACTAGTAACACTACAACTACTACAAGTGAACCTATATGGACTACAAAAATCACTACCCGTCGCTTCGTAATCGGGTAAAAATCAATAAGTTATTAAGTATAACTCTATTATCTGCTGGCTCGACTGTCTCAGGTGCGGTCGACTTCAGATAGTTTATAATGAAGTTTGCAGCCCCGGCCAGTCCTCTGGGTATTCGGAAAACGGAGGACACAGTTATGTCTTGAAGTACCTAGTTTATTGTGCAAGATATTAATAATACATGAGTCTTAAGTACATTAATCTGATTCTCGAGTATGTTACATAATCGAATAATCGAGAATTGAAAAGATTTCGACAAAAATAATTCTGGAAAAGTTTTATCACACCAAAAACATTTCTTGTAAAATGTTGCCACAATTATATTTTAATCGATATTTTAATCCAAGGTCTATGTCGTAGGTTACAAGCTCAATTTGGCATCAGTTCAGTCCATCAATCTGAGATTGACGCCAGATTGACGAGTAAAACTAAGTACATATTAAAAAACTGATCAGTCCGTCAATCCGTGGGTTAGACGTTCAGTTTCGCGTTAATATTTACCCAGATGGATCAGATTGATGAGAAACTGAACTCGTAACCTGCGACTAAGTCTAGAAAAACAGCAGTATTATTTCAGTAGTTTTTGCATGAATAAAAATACACATTCATAAACTTAATATGCATTCATAATACTTTATAGTGTGTTTGATAAATCTCTAAAAACCTTTTTAAAATCATAAAGGGATTTAAATTAAAGCTGATGCTTCAACCATAAAACGAAGTCGTAAACCATAATTACTTGACACTAGGCTCTTCACGAGGTCGTTACGATATTTTACGACGTATCAGACATCGGATCGCCAGTTAACAGTTTATAAATAATTGGCGTATGAAATTGGAACTGCGAATTTCTAATATTTGCAGCTGTTATGGATAATTTTGGCTACAAATTCGGACAGAATTTAGATTCAAATAACATTTTGTATTACCACAGCGTCCATGACAGCTGTAGTATATTAACAGCCTGGATGAACACAGGGACTATGTATATTGCATGTGTATAATGTATACTATTATGCCGACAATGGCTCTCTTGGGATAGATTATATGCGCTGCAAGCTCTATACGTTGATGATAAATGAAACAAACAATGAACATAAAGGCTACCTACTCAGCACGTTGCCTTATGATGAATAGCCAGTAGCCACCATGTCATGTCAACATGATTAGGAAATACGCAAGCTGTCAAAAATATGTACAATCGACGTCAATCACGAGCAAATTAAAGGCAAATATCTCCCTCGTCACTTTCGTTATTGCCTGTACTTGTCCATGGGCAAACGTGGAGAGGACGCTAATGTTTCTGTTTTCCATCCATCAAAAAAAACAGGGTAAAATGATAACTCTCTTACATTGAACTGTTCAAATATCGATCGAGTCACTGTCATAAACACGTAGGACCCGAGCATGATAACCAACTGAAAATACGCCTTTTTGTACATATTTTGATGGGACCATTTTTACTCAGCCACTCCTCCATAGCAAATAGAAGTTTCTATGATGATATTAACAGAATCTTCTTTTACAGCAATTCGTGTGGAGCGACTTCTCAGAGGAGTACGTGCCGACGGACCGGAAGCACACCTTCTACCCCTCCGTCATCATCAACGAGCACCTATACGAGGTGAAGATTACAGACGTACCCGTCATACCCTACTTCCCTATTAACTCCTACTACGAGTGGGCGCACTACCGGTTCTACGGGTTGCGAAACGCAACAGCGTATATCCTCGTCTTCGACCTATCCAACGTCGAAACCTTCCAATACATCAGAGCGCTACGGGAGCAGATGGTAGAGAGTCGAGACATGAGAAACGTTCCAGTGCTAGTGGTTGGGAACAAGCAGGATCTTCTCTGCAGCAACGTACCCTCAGGAACGACGGGTCTGCAGCAGCTAGCCATGGCAGAAAGCGCGTGCGTCGATTCGCGAGAAAAGAGAAGGAACATAGTGAATCTTGTGCGCAAACACTGGAAGTGCGGTTACGTTGAGTGTTCGGCGAAATACAACTGGCGGGTCATAGCGGTATTTAAAGAGCTGATGGAAATGATAGACGCCCTGGAGTGGACGTCAGCGGGGAGGGGCTTGGACCCGGTCCCGGAGTTCTCAATAGCTGGAGGGCCTTCAGAGAACAGCCGCTGTGTGATTGCTTAGCACCTTTCAAACATCAAGATGGTGTTTCGGTCGCTCAGCTCGCCGCTGGCCCGCATGTTCGACAAATGAAAGACTTGATAACGTGTTCATTGTTTTTGGTGATAAGCATCAATGTCCAAACTGTTGTATCGGAGAAATTGATTCATGGGCAGCTATGGCGGACTTATACAACGTGAAATTTTAGTGGTTGTTTTCCCGCAGCAGGACGATTTACCTACAGTAGTATTATCCATCATGCAAGTTATTTTTTGAAAATACAAAATATTTTGTATAACGTACTATGGCAACTTTATGCCGATAGGCGCGAGCGGCTATGGACCCGGGCGATTTTTTTTTATGATTTGAACAAAAAAAAACTTCACAAATCTAGTACTACTAAGATAGAATAATTTTTCTGCGGGAAAACAACCATTAAAATTTCACGCTGTATAATAGACTACGACTAACATTGAAGTCAATGGTCGTGGTCGGTAGGTTGGACTCGACATACCCCAACCATATTAAGTTCTTTTGACATCTGCCTATAGATAAATTTTTGACGATACATTTTCGACTTCCAAACGGATTTTCTATGTTCTGATGTATGTAAATTTTCTACACACTATTTCTGCAGCTTTTACCTAGTTTTGCCGATTTTGAAATCATAATCTTACTATATTATGCTCATGCAATGTACATAAATAACATTTTGCAAATTACCGTTCTTTCACGCTTATAACAGTAAATCTGCAATAATTGAAACCAATTTCTAAAATTGTCTAATCTATTTCACTCAGTTTAAATTGAATTTCTAACTATTATTTGAACCAATCTCAATTAATTGTTTTCGATTTATTGAAATTCAAACCCTCTTTGTAATCATTAAAAGTTTAAAATTGTTCTATTTATTTACATCTCAATGATTTATAAATTATTTGAATATTATTCTAAAGGTGTTAACTAATGTTAGCCTCCAAGAAGCTCGGTGTTCTTAACAGAGCGAGACAGTACTTCAGTCCGGACCAACGCCTACAACTCTACAAGGCGCAGGTTCGGCCTCATATGGAATATTGTTCTCATCTCTGGGCAGGGGCGCCAAAATACCAACTGCTCCCTCTGGATCGTATCCAACAAAGGGCCGCTCGAGTTGTTGACTGCCTTAGTGTTTCAAACAGCTTGGACCCCTTGAAATTACGCCGAGATGTAGCTTCACTCTGCATCCTCTATCGGTTGTATTACGGGGAGTGCTCTGAAGAATTGTCGGAATCATACCACCTGCAACTTTTCGCCATCGTCCCACGCGAAAAACATACCATCCTCATCACCTTGATGAGTGGAAGTCTTCCAGAGTGCGTTTTTCGCGTAACTTTCTGCCGCGCACTGTAAAACTCTGGAACGAACGAACACCAGCAGTATTTCCGGACCTATACGACCTGCAAGCCTTCAAGAAAAGAGCGTATACCCTCTTGGGTATACGCTCTTCGCTCTAGAGGCTGGCAACGCACCTGCAGCTCTTCTGATGTTGCGAGTGTCCATGGGCGACGGTAGTTGCTTACCATCAGGTAACCCGTTTGCTCGTTTGCCCCCTTATTTAATAAAAAAAAATATAACTGCCGTGTGGGAGCACCTATTTGTTTATTAAAAAGTTGGTAGTTCTAATTGTAAATATGCTGGGATTTTAAACATTGACACAAAATTCCACATAATTAGCGTTTACGGCGAGTCAACAGAGTTCCACCTGAATTTGAATACAACTTCAACAAAATATTATAACGTAACTGTACAAATATGCATATTATTCTACTAGGTACGATGCATTCTTATATTATTTTGTATTCTTAAAATATGGTAGTGACAAAGCCAGTATGCTGCTATATTATTTGTTGCTTTTTTTCCAAGTTTAACTTATGAAAAATAATAAATTATATACTTATACCTGCATATTTGTTTTTATAAATTTTAAAAGTAGTCATGGTCGTAGGTCATAACTATAAAAATAATTGAAATTTGAAACTGAAAACGTAACTTGATTTCAATAATTTAAAAGCAATTTATTTAAGCTTAACACAATAAATTCAAACCCGAATAAAATTAACCTTCGCATTTACAATTCAAATCTTTAATATTATTACCGAATTCGCCATTATATTTTGTTTAATGTAATGTCGAGTTAGCTGTATCAACTATTGGAAATTACATCTCTATATGGTCCAGCTACATTAATCAACGCACTCAGAGGCAAATAAAGAGGTTTGTCCAATTACTGCGGGCAAAATAGCATAAGGGTAGTGACATACTATATTTTAAAAGATCGCTGCGATAAACGTTTTAGGTTTTGTGAGTGTGGCCATAGAAATAATAGCATTTTATACCTGCATAAAACAGAGTTCTTAATGTACTACGACAGTACTTTCGGATCGCAATATATAAAACGAAAAAAAATTTTTGGCAAAGAATACGGCGTGAGATGGATTTTTATACAACAGAAAAACTAATCGTAGCTGATTCAGCCATCGCGTGATATAGTTTTTGATATCTAAACGACCTTATCCGCGCTAAAAACGTCACCAGTAATTCATTGTTTAGTTATGGATTTGATTGACAAGTAGACAGAAACTATAACGAGGTTTTCCGCTGCGGCCTGCGTTACTTTCGTCAGGTGTGTAACCACACTTAACGTGTTACGTAACAACCAATCATCAGGGAAAATTATTATTACCTGAAATGTTGGCCAAATAATTTATTTCGTAATAGGTTTATTAATTTATAATTGATTTTTAATTTAAAATGTTTTTCAGCTAACAGAATAGAGTTTTAGAAATACATTCACACGCTTGATGCTGTCCATTTTTATGATAAAAAAACTTGTTATTTATTGAAAAATTAAGTAAATAATCAAGTGAGAAATCATTACGATAAAAACATAAGACAGGGTAGTTTTACATTTTTCTACCTATCATATATTTTGTCTATGACACCTGTGTTATTGTTGATCTCCTTTAAGGCTAAAATTAAGTATAACAGACGGAATAAAAAATAAACTAAGTCCATTGTAAGTAGAAAAAATACACGGGGTTACACCAGCGAGAAACGTTGAATGAGAAAAGTATAGTAGGTATATCCTCATATTAATTGTTAATTTCATTGACTAAATTGTATATAAATTAGTGTACAAAATTAGGAGAGGCACGTAGTTAATTTATAATTTTTATATAATTTTGTGTAAAAGTGAGAAGTTTGTTCGCGACAGAGAGAACGCGAGACATTAATGTCCATAATTTTTTAACTTCTCGGCGAGAATCTGATTAATGTATCATGAGTTGTATACCGGTTAAGGCTTCTACATAAAAACCGAGATGCGTAATCACAACGAAAACGAGACGTATTTTCTAGATTGTGAATATGCAGCGTAGTTTTTTGAGGTTTAAGCCAAAACATTGTTTGAAAACAGGTTTTTTAAAGGTATAAATATGAGATAAGAAAGAATTGTTTGTAATGACTAATGAGGTACGAAAACTCTGTGTTGTGCTTACCCTAGTGCTTCCCGTAGTGGTAGTATGTTTGACCCTTCCTAGGCAGATTTTATAATGTTAATGTTATTAAATGTAGGTTGTTGTTAGTTAAGAAATATTTCAAGATGAAAGAAAGGAAGGTATAAATATTTTGGATTTGACAAAGTCTTAAGGTAAACGCATCCAGTCGCTGCACACAACACAGTGTGCCGAGTGCGAGTTTTTTGATTCACATTCGATCGTGAACGCGTTTGGGATTTTGTATGGGATTACTCACTGGGCTGGGCTCACTCCCCTGAGTATCGCTAGGTGGCGCTGTACAAATCCCATACAAAATCTTAGTAAACGCCAAACGCGTTCACGATCGAATGTGAAACAAAAACTCACACTCGGCACACAGTTGCCTACTCACTTTCAATTCATTTTAACGAAGTTTAGAAGGCGTAACTACAATGCTGTCAATTTGAATAAAAGTAACATACTTATAAATCACGTAAAAGAATTGCAACTTAATTCAAGTTTACATTTAAGTAAAAGAAAATAAATTGAAAGTCACTGCACTAACAACATTACAGCAGTCGGTAACGGTTCATTAGAAAGTCGCGGCGACTGAATCGCAAGTGCACGGGTAGATCAGCCTTCACCTTTATTCATATCTCCTTTATACAAGACTTTTGTAAAAAATGTTGCTGCACTTTTGTATAATAATATTATTGTCTGACATAATTTTCTCTTCATGCAATGTAATAGATAGTTTCAATCAAATTGTATTGTATATCAAATTGTTATTATTTTATTATTCAACAATGCAATATGTCCGCACAAAATAAATATTCTGGATAAAATTGTTTTTTTTTTCTACCAACTCTTCCGTTAAAAAGGTTACTGGCTAGTGGTAACAAACATTTTTTCAGAATCAAACTTATATTATAATAACTTTAGGTCATCAATTCAATGTTAAAACATTAATTTATGAATACAAATATTTATTACTGATAACTATAAATCTGCTGTTTCAACTTATTTTAATTTGATTAAGGGCTGATTTTTCAATCGTCAGATAAACTTTACCATTGGAATAAATTTGGCGTTTTGACAGATTTTATATGAAAAAAATGTCAAAGTGTCATATTAATTCTTTAGGTAAAAGTTATCCGACGATTGAAAAATCGGGCCTAAGTACTTAAATTATGAAAGAGCGCTTTTGAGTACTGTGCGCACACACTTCAGCACACATACACACACTGTAGGCCTACTACGAAACCATTTTGAGACTCAAATAATCGGATGAGAATGCCGCGTCCTGCTCTAACAACGTAATTTCTCGTTTGTTAGAGTAGGACGCGGCATTCTCGTACGATTGTTTGAGTCTCAAAACGGTTTCGTGGTACGGCCCCTGTATAGCGCCTGTTGTAATAAGACGGCCACAGTCACCTAAACGTGTCTAGGAGCCATAAAATAAAAAGAACGAAAACGATTACGAATAACCATTACATAATAATAACCTCTAAAGACCGAAGCTAATTTTTGCTGAGTACTAATTATCACCGAACGTACTTTCAGAAGAACAAACTTTTCATAGTCGGTAACGCCGAGCATTTCACATGATGTTTTTTTTATGTTAGCTATTTTCTATCGTGCTCATATTTTTAGGGGTCTTATATAATAGTGTATAGAATATATTTTAAGCAAAAATACTAATATTTAAAATAACTATTAAAAGAACACTCGGTATTTTCGACTTTAAATGTAATAAACAAGAATATTGTTTTATTCTAGTTAAAAATCCAGTTCAAGTGTAAACATTTGAAAAAACCAATAGTTTAGAAATACGTAAATATTAGAGTAATAATCTCAATTCAACAAAAGCAAAGGAATTATTTTAATTTTGAATTTCATGATTTGTTCTTTTCAGAGAACTGTCGGTCTTAAATTATAGAAATATACTTATGATTCGAATATTTTTATTAAAGACATCGTGAACCGCGCGCAGCAACTGCACGCCGCAGTGTTCTAATTGCAATATCAAAATACTATGTCTATACGTTTAGTAATAAAATGAAACCATTAATATATTTTCATATTTTAGAAAATAAAATAAAAGCAAATCTTATACAGTAAATACCTAACGTTCTTTTCAACGAACTATCAATTTTCAAATGAAAAAATAACTCACTCAACAACTTGTAATCAGATTTTTTTATGGTAATATGTTTAGTAGTATTTAGCCTATTAAAACACTAAAAATATTCGCAAAAAAACAATTTTAACTTTAAAAACAAGGGAAATTGCTTACCGCGTCGTCTCGTGCGCACCATCTTGACGGAGAGAAATTGTCATATTTCGTTTATAATTATGTTTTTTTATGAAAACTGATTTTGGATACACAGAGCTTATTAAATTGAAGTCATAAACAATAACTTTTTATTTCACATGGTCCAAATTTTTGAACTCAAATCGATCGCTAAAAATTTTGTTCCTTCTGAGGCACGTCCGGTGTTTCTTCCAAGTTGCTTTCGTAAAAGTCTCGGCTGTAACGACTATAAAATAAATTTCCTTTAAAGGAACATCCGGTCTTTAGAGGTTATACATTACTTACTAGACGGGTAAAAATGTTAGGTACACGGTCAATACTATTACTCCTGGAGCACGTTGTCCATTTATTTTGTCGACAAACTTCAGCATAAGGTGTTTCCAATTCACTTTATATGCAAATCACACCCAGCCTCACCTTTTTCGCGCTGTATGTAAAAGAGTCGCCATATTGTGGAAACTTGGATTTTTCCGCCAGAATTCAGATTAAAAGTTTCAAAATTGCATTACAGACTTCAGTTTGGAGTAGCTTAGGTTAATTTTACTTAACTTCACCAAAGAGGTTCATGTTTGTCGAGTGTGTAAATTTTTCATTTTTAGGGTTCCGTACCCAAAGGGTGAAAACGGGACCCTATTACTAAGACTTCGTTGTCTGTCCGTCTGTCCGTCTGTATGTCTGTCTGTCTGTCTGTCTCCAGGCTGTAACTCAAGAACGGTAATAGCTAGAGATTTGATATTTTCACAGATTATGTATAATCTGTTGCCGCTATAACAACAAATACTAAAAATAAAATAAAATAAATATTTAAGGGGGGCTCCCATACAACAAACGTGATGTTTTTGGCCTTTTTTGCTCTATATCAAAATTGGCAACAGGTAGGTACCTACTTGAATTTTTCACAAAATCCTTAGTTATATGTGTAATTTAATATTTAATAATAATATTAAAATAAAATAAAAAAATAAGGGGGGCTCCGATACAAAAAACACAATTTATGGCCTTATTTTGCTCTATAATGGTACGGAACCCTTCGTGCGCGATTCCGACTCGCACTTGGCCGATTTTTAATTATTATTAGTCAGCAACGAATATTCATAAGAAAAGCCTAATAAATTATTTAAAATTTTGTAGGCTTTTCTTTATTGCTATTTACAAAAACGTATACGGAACCCTCCGTCCGGAAATCTGACTCGAGCATGGCCGATTTATTATTTACAGGTAAGTCAGCTTATTTACATAATACTGGCGTATAATGCCAGTATAGACTATTGTTACAACGTTTTATCTTTACGATAAAAATTATTATCATTTCTATAACTTTACGTGACAGTGCAGCCCGCATAATATTATCTACGTGCAAGAGACAATTTTGAATTTACTATTTCAATTTTTTTTTAAAACGTGGTGGTATTTGTGAGTCTCGAGGTTAGTTGTTTGAGTGTATGTTAATAATCTATACTAATAGATATTATAAATGCGAAAGTGTGTCTGTCTGTTCCCCTTTTCAGAGGGGTGATTTGGGCCATGGTTGAAATATACATAATATTATTATGATCACCACCATCTTTGAAGGTAGCTGGTTTGAGTCCTGAGAAAAAAAATTAAGGCAAAAAGTTTTTCAAACTACACACAGATATTTTGAAAAGACGAAAATTTAATCTGCTATTTGTAAATCGAATTTTTATTATTTTCGAATGCACTTGATATCAGTGCCGACTATCATGATATCTATCATCATCACTATTTCAATGACGTTACAATAACTTATCATGAAAAGCCGGTTTTCCCTTGTCATGAAGTAGCACAATGTTTCAAACGCGTGATATTGCTAGGTCTTATCAAAGATACGTGAGCTCAGTCAACTCTCAGAAGCCAAAGGCGGCTCGCTAGTACTTTGAGCTATGAAAATAATATGGAAGAACGCGCGTGAGTTGAGCCTAATATGTCTTATCGACTCGTGAGACGTGAGCTCAGTCTGAGAAGATCCAAGGACGAGCGTGTAAGGGTCAATTCACATCGCAACACTACGATGCAATGCATCCAAATATTATGCTGTGGCGGTACCCACAACTAGCGACACAATCCTGCATCACGCTATCGAAGTTTTTGAGAACGATAAGAGATAAAATAACATTATATTAAGCACCAAGCGGCGAGCATGTCTCGCTCGGTCGGAAGATCTTCCTTTAGGGTGGCCACACATATTTCTAAATTCTACAGAACCATCAAAATTGGAACTGGCATCCTGAGTTTCAAGCCTGTCAATCTAATATCTATCTTCGTGTGTAGTAAATCAAGTTAAGTTCTAAATGACACTTTTAAAACTCATCGCATCGCCTGAATCCGTTGTAAATTGTAATCTAAACCCATTAGCTGTAAATATTTAGGTGCAAGGTATATGTTATTTTTATAAAAGTACTAGATAACCCGGTGAACTTCGTATCACGTAGCACGTTCCTCAATAAACTTTCCCTGGACTTCGACTTTTAGCGAGCCTAACAAAATTTAAAATTCATTGTTATTTATACAGTGTGTAACAAAAATAAGTGATAATACTTTAGGGTGTGTACGTGTTCCTTGTAGAGAGTTCACTATGAAAGTAGCAGCGCTGAAAGACGATTTTTTCACTTTTGTATGGGCAAAGGCCCGAGCGTCACGAGTTTCCCCATTATTATTTTATATTAATGATGGGGAACATTATACACACTTATTTTTGTTACATCCTGTATAGATGTATGCTATAGTCAGAGGTCAGAGAAATTCATTCATATGTAAATGATTTGTCAGTAATTGGTCTTGACAAAATCTGACCAATTTACGTAGGTCCAGTCCAATATTTTAGACAGTTATTCTGTATTCTGTATTCTGCATATTATGTAATAAGCTTATAATGTTTATGTACACATCGGAAATGACTACCTGACCTCTGTACCCTGCGTATTCATTATTCAGGTCAAAAGTCAAGTCTACTAACGAAATGTTAAGAGGATACGCTAACACTTTTTTTCCATACAAACGTATTCCGCAATTTCCATTTGTCTAGACACAATATCCTCCCTGGATAATGTGTCTAGACAAATGATTTTTTATACAATATTGGGATTTGTGATCTGCGAAAGCTATGCCTGTACGTTCGATTTTTTCTAATTTACTTATAAATAAAAAAATATGACCCTTTAAAAATCGCAAAAAATTATTGTTCCGTACCCCGCCAATCAACCGACCATAAAACAAATTTGAAAAATCTTTAAGGTAAAATAAAAATGTAGAGGTATAGACTCACCCTTTCTGAAGATATTAAAAAATATATTAGATTGGCTCTATTTTGAAGGAGGAATCAGAGGAATACGTTACCTCGATTTACTGTATCTGTCTCTATCACAATACACGTGCCAGCGCAGGGTGAAGCGTGATGGCAATAGTTTCTACGTTCAAATTTTACTGTATTAGCGTTTCCTCTTAAGTAGGCGAATCACTGTCGCAAAAGTTTATTAGAATCGGTCCTACGCTATGTATAAGTTGACTTACGTACTGCCACGATCAGAAACGAAAATTAATTATTTAATTGTAATTCAATTCAATTCATTTATTTCAGATTTTCATCCATAGTGTTAGTTTCAACTTAGGTCCTTATAGAATAGGTCCTTATTCTAGTGTTAGTAAAAATATAAAATTAATAATTAAATTCTTAAATAAATGGGAACCGGGCTATCGGAGCATGGAGCTGCACTCAATGCTTCAACAATACGGAATCCCACCATCCCCCTAGTTGAATGAAGATTTTGTAAGTAAGCCCCATAGATTATCTGTCAAACTCTACATTAAATTGACGTTTAATTATTTTCATTAAATGTCTGTCAGTGCCGTTAGTTTCACCTCTACCTAAAATAAGAGTGTTTTAATTTGATGTGCCCTAAGCCCTTAATAATTATGTGTTTGTGTATGTGATTGTGCGTGCAGGTATAGTTGTAGATGTGATTTACATAGTTTTTTTATATAACTAAAAGTAATCTATAGATTTTTTGACTATACCCTTTTTGTCTCTTTAATTTTTTATTCAATCTAGTCAGCAGTCTCAGTCCATCACGCCTTTAAACTTTTATGGTAAACTTAAATTCTCCTAAAATATTCACAATTGGAGACGAGAGCGGATGATGTAGGTAGGTGGCAACTATTACATTTTACTACGTCATAAGATCAATATTTACTCATAAGATATAACCTTCATAATTAGAACAAACCTTGTAACTTATCTATATTTTCAGCATCAGACATCATCATATTATTTAGCTATAAGTACATAGAATACACATTTTTTTTTCAAATAATTTTTCCAGTCCTAAAGCCTCTATTTATGCAAAGAACGAAGTAGTTTTCAGATTCTAAGTTACCTACTTCATCCACTAATGTGTTCAATTATTATACTTCTGTGGCAATATTTAGCAAAAGATTTATGAATAACTGAAGTTTGCGTATTAGCTATTACAAATCTACTTTCCTTTCAGATCCTTATCTTGTCCATATTATCAGTGATCGCCAATGTCACAATTATTATTGTTCAGACTGCAGACATGAGCCAATATTATAATACCTAATATCTGATATAGATCTTACTTTGGCTTCACGTAGCCAAATATTCGCGAGTTTCAACTTTCAAAGGACTTTGGGTAAGTTAATTTTATTAACCTATTTCTATTTTATGAACATTAAGTATTCACTTATCATTAATTTCAATTAAAAGTTTCAATTAAGTAACGTAGCGTTGATTAGTTTCAAAACTATCATTTCATTTATTCAATTTAAAGGGTCTTTCATCAACTTCGTCTTTTAGATGTTAAGTAATAATTTATTATATTAAGTACTAGCTGACCCCGCGAACTTCGATTCGCTGACAATGGAATTATGAAAATTATACATAAATTTTTCATGATACAAAATATTATATTTAAGATAAGAGAAATAATATACCTATATGAGATAAGTAGGTAAGCCTACTAAAGATTATTGTTCTTATTTTTAGCGCATTTGAGAGAATACATTCATTAAATCATTAGAAACGAAGGTGTAGTGTAGGATTCCCAATTAAAACTTAATAACACATTTATAATAAGTTCGTTTTCAAAGTTTGGTTTGTGTAAGGCTGATTAATGCATTTTATTATTTTGAGAGTGCACCAGAGTATTGCGCACATTCTGGTATTCTAAGGCCCACTTGCGCCAATCTGGGTTAAAGTTAACTCTGAGTTAAACATCATGTCATCTCTACCTATCACTGACTTGGTGAGTGACAGATATGACATGATGTTTAACTCAGAGTTAACTTTAACCTAGATCGGCGCAAGTGAGCCTAAGAGTATTATTCTTCACTATAATTTTTTCACGTGTACCTCGAGGCCAAAAGCCTTTTTTATTAGTGCCTGAGAGCCTCATTATTTACAATGTTCGCTGTTAATTTATTATGTGGCATTAAAATATATTGGTCTTCTGCAGCGCCAACTTGCGACAAGCCTACGTACGTAATATTTATTTTGTTTAGTTATTTTAGCTGCTGCTGACCATGAGCTGCCCATGAGTCACTGCTCTGGATAAATAATATTATTACCAAATACTACAAAATTGAGAATTCAACACCATTAAACGTAAAATAATCTGTTTTGTATACTCAGTAAAGATCGTATTTCTATAACAACATTTTAAGTTATAGTGGCGCCACCAAAAAACTGGTCCTATGGTCAACTTTGGCCGCCATTTTTTATAGACAGCATGATTGTAACGCCAGTCGCAACTTGTCTTTAGAAGTGAACACTCGGTTGGTTTTCTGGAATATGGTGATAATATTACAAAATTACAAAATAATACAGATTTTGTGTGCTCCTTAATCTAGAACATTGCATTATTTCGAGATGTGACACTATAATATTGTTTAAAAAAAACTAGTAGAACTCTTAGACACTTTTAATAATTAATAAAGTATCATTTGGGATTACTTACCACGTTGTTCTACAAAAAGTAAGTATCACTTAAATGAATTAAAATTAGTTATTACTTATTACTTTTTATAACATACAACACAAAATAAGGTCGATAATGTTTGTACATTTGAATTAATTACAACGTTTTTTTATATAAATTATTTCGTGATTGTATTAACTGTGTTTTGCATAATATGTTCTGTGGTATTACTGAACTAGTTAGCTATATTATTTTAGGTAACGTAACGACCTAACTTTTACTTGAATTTTTTATTTTAGTGGCAAACCGAAGGACACTACAGATGTTCCGGAACATCAATGCCCCATTGAGTATCAAGGAAATAAAAGAAGCGGTAAGTAAGCAATTCTACATGAAAATATAATAGGGTAAGTAGGTTGGATTTTTTTTATTTTTTAATAAGACTTTTTAATATATTTCAATTATTATACAACTATCGAGAAGAACATTATTTTGAAATTGTTTGATAACACTATTGGATTTTTTTATGTTTTACGTTTATGTTACAGGAAAATCAAGCAGATCCTTTACCACCTGCAAACAAAAACAAAATTTTAGATGCAGAAGATCAACTAAACAACCAAGTACATGACTATTGTTCAGATGACAACGTTAAGTATCCGAAGTACGTAAATACTGATAACTATTATTCTGAATCTGATGATAGTGACTTAATAGTAAGACACGCGCAAAGCTGTTTCTAGTTGCGACTAAACGTTTAAGTCAAATCGGTACTTAAAAAAGACTAATAAGACTGAAGAAGACAAAAAAAATTATGAAACATGATTATGAATTTCACCTAAAACAAAAACAATTAGCAAGGGATCTAAAAGCTGATGAAGATTGAAGACAATAACTGTACTCCGGACAATCGGTGTTGTATCTGTTTATGATCTACAAGCTGCAATGTCTTGTCCTAAATGTGATACGTCGACATTTTATTACCTTTCAATAAAAGTGGAACAATAAAATCTATCATTTTACTATTTAATTAAAACCAAAGATGTCAACTGTTACGTATGTCATGAAGACGAAGCTAAATGTGGAGCTGTAGAAATTGGTAACCGTGTACTTAAATTGAGGAATTCGTGTCACTCTAAAACCTTTCCTGGACTTCTACGAACATTTTGAGACAAAAATTAGCCCAATCCGTTCAGCCGTTTTCGAGTTTTAGTGTTACTAACACAATTGAAAATCCATTTTTATATACAGGATGCAATTAAACCTTCCTGCCAAATTTTGATATATTGATCCTTGTTAAAAATAAAAATACACGTATTATATAGATTTTTGCCACTTTGGGTTTTCGCAATTTTTGGAAGGATAATATTTCTCTAATATTTTTCAGAATAAAACATAGCCTATGTCCATCACAAGGATGTAGCTTTCCGTGGGTGAAAGAATATTTAAAATCAGTTCAGTAGTTTTTGAGCCTATTCAATACATACAAACAATCAAACTTTTCCTCTTTATAAATTAGTGTAGATGTAGATAATAGTGTAGATATATTTTAAATCATGAAATATGAGCATGATTACATTTTAAGTACGAATAATAAAAACTAAGGAAACGTAACTCACATACTTCCACCGTTTTGAATAATTTGGTTCTATTTTTGCACACTCAAATAAAGCAATAGCAACGAAACACTCTCAGGTTTTCGCCAGTCGTCTCCCAGGTAACGTGTTATTGGTCAGAGTTACAACCTTAGTTTTTGTTTTTATTATTCGTAGGTACACTTTTCAATTCATTTCTTTGTTTATTACAATTCGTATTATTTATTGAAAACCCTTTCTCACCACTAATACTTACGAACATAATAACAACTGTATCTGACTTTTATCATTACAGACGTTTCACCATGTTCCATGCCATAATATTCTTGGTGGCCCTGAAGCTCACTGCTTCTGAAGATTACCTGGAGTTGAACATAAAGCAGGGACCTGTTAGGGGTTATCAGGCTGCCGAGGGAGTGTTTGCCTTCCGAGGAATACCCTATGCTACTGCACCAACTGGGCGAGATAAGTTTAAAGTAATAGTTACTATTTTTTATATCTAGGTCCTAGGACTTAATAAGCATGTGCTTTTTCTTCATTATGTGGTATAGGTACATAATAGGGAATAATTCAGAATATGTTAGTTTCTGGGCTTTGGCCAATTTGATAATTAAACTAAACTCATTGATTCATTAAATGATTAATATTTAATTAATTATTTTCGTATTGCTATCATAATATTACTAATAGATGATAATGATCGATGTTTAATAAGTATGTTATTTATTGATGAAGGGTACAAATAAGGGCATAGTACAATAATTATTCTACTGATATAAGAGCAAGGCTAGATCATGATTATAATAGTTATTATGTCATAACTGAAAGTACTCTTGTAATGCTTACTGGGTTATTAATCGCGATAATCATATTGCTAGTAGGTAATTGATAGTAATAATAGCTACTGTTTATTTCGATTACGCAGTGATTTCTAAACTTTTGTTATGATTTTAGGCACCTCTACCAGCACCAACATGGAGTGAACCATTCGAGGCAACAGAAACTGAAATATCTTGTCCTCAAATGTACACCAAAAAATACAACCACACAAACAAAAGAGAGGATTGCCTGATAACCAACGTCTACGTCCCTGCTGTTAAACGAGAGAACCTTCCAGTCGTCGTCATCATACACGGAGGCGCTTACCAGTATGGTTATGGTGATTACAAACCACCGACACAGTTGGTTAAAAGTAACAAAGTAATCGCATTAAATTTCAATTACCGCGTTGGAGCCATAGGCTTCCTTTGCCTGGGAACAAAAGACGTCCCGGGCAACGCCGCGATGAAGGATCAGATAGCACTGTTGCGCTGGGTTCGGGAAAACATTGAATCCTTTGGAGGGAATCCCAATGACGTTACACTTTATGGATGTAGCGCTGGAGGATCTTCTGTGGATTTGCATCTCCTCTCGAAAACCTCAAGAGGTTTGTTCCACAAAGCGATTCCACAGAGTGGGGCCAACGTTGCAGCGTTCAGTATTCAACCGGACCCCATTGAGAATGCTCAGAATTATGCACGCCAGTTGAACTTTACTGAAGTTGACGATATAGACGCATTGGAAGAATTTTACAGAAATGCTCCCTACTCGGTCCTGACTTCGATCAATGTGATGGAAAACCACAACTCCTCGGTGGTATTCACTCCTTGCATTGAACGTGACATTGGACAGGAGATGTTTCTTGATAAGGACCCAACGTACATATTGGAGACGGGAGATTACGAGAGGGTACCAATCCTTTACGGATTCACGGATATGGAGGGCTTACTACGAATATCCTACTTCAAACGATGGAGCCATTTTATGAACAAAAAGTTTTCAGATTTCTTGCCAGAAAATCTTGAGTTCAAAAATGCGAAACAGAAGGAAAAAGTGGCGAGACGAATCAAGAAATTTTACTTCGGCAATAACACGGTTGACGAGAATACTATCGTGAACTATATTCATTACTTAGGCGACATAACTTTCTCCTATGGGATGCTGAGTTCTGTTAAGCTGCAAGCTAAAGCTGGCAACAATAATATATTCTTCTATGAGTATTCATTCTGTAATAACAAAACTCAATACAACATCACTGGAGCGGGCCACTGTGCTCAGTCCAATGCAGTTCTGGATGAACCCGGCGAAGAAGATTTCCCGGAAGATTACCAGAACATGAAAAGAACGCTGAGGGAATTGTGGCTTAACTTTATCATAACTGGGTGAGTTCTTCATCTCATATATTACGATAGTTTTAGATGTAGCCTATATCAAGTAACTTTGATAATATTACAATAATTGGCGATTATTATTTCTATACAACCTTCAATATTTTGAACTTGCAACTGCAGAATAAGAAACATTCGCACCAAGTTAAAATGATTTCTATTTCAAGGATGATGACAAGGTCAAAGATTAGCGATTTTTGTAACTAAAATAGAGGAATAACGGTAAAAAATATGCGATTCCAAAATTTTAGCTTGGTAGCTTTTGTATTTTTTTTTTGTGTGCCTTCAACTCTAAGGTGACATCATAACCGAGTAACATTTTGTATGGAGCGTTTCGGGCAGGTCTATTTTATGAGATGTTTGAATTGTCATAATGTTATCTTGGTGAATTTGTCAGCTATCAGAGTTATTCTTTCACCGAGGGTCTTTCAATTACCAATAAGAAAAAAAAATAGTCATCATGCCTGTTTATTCGTAAATTACTGTTACTAGTAAATCATTAAGTTGCCAAACGAACAATTTTACAAGAATTCTTTATTTATTTCGTTCTTACTTCACAGATCACCAGTTTCAAATGGATCAGATCTGGTTTGGCCGTCGTCTAGGAGTAATAGGAGCCCGCATATGTCCATCAACAGTAATCTAACATTGCGGGACACGTTTAAGGACGACAAACGAGTCAGATTCTGGGACAGAATCTACAGAAGATACCAACGGAGACCAGTTCCACCCAGTTTCTAAATGTACCAGAAATTCTGAATATTATATATTTTGTTATTTAAGTTTTTTGTGAAGTGATAAGAGTTTTAAGCTCTTGGGACACTTAAGGGTTAATTCAGACCGCAACGTGACGAGGCGAGGCGAGACGCGGCGTTAATTGCGTTAATTGCGTGAGACGTCTTAGAAATCTGTCAAATCCATACAAATTTAGAAATGCATCTACGCGTCGCGTTGCTGTCTGAATCAACCCAAACTTCAATAAAGGTATTAGAAGTTATTAGACAGATTTTAGTTAAAATGCCTTCTCTTCTAGACGCAAGTGAGGATCAAAATTCAAACCACATTGAAACAAGACGATCTATGTGAAACCACAGTACAAAACTAAAATCTCGAGTAGCGTCACGCTATTTGACCGCTATATTAGTTTTCTACCGCACATTTTTTTGTTGAATTTTGAATTCCACCTTGTTAAATCATCTAAAGAACAAAAGTGCATTCTCCGTAATTTTTTGTGGACTAACAGCGTCTATATATTTTTTATCTTTTATTTTGCATCGCTTTTTGCACGGCTAAATTATACCTCTAATCTCTATTCAACTCGTATTAGTGTAAGCAGAACCTTAAACCTTGACTGTAGCCTCGTCAATCGTCATAGAGGCTGTTCAGCCAAGCGCAGTAAACAATAATTATAGTCAGTGCAGGGCAAAACACTTGCAGTGACACTCGATTTCTCGGAGTTTTTATTTGGTCTGAGCTCGGCAACGAGTGATGAAAGAACTACGAGTTATAGTGAATTATGACGTGACCATAGAAAGGTAAGTTTTGTTTGTATTATTATTGCTTTAAAATTGCTAAATAATAATTCAATGAACATTGTAATATTATGTTTTGTTTGACTATAAGATATTAGTATTATTTTTAGTATGCCGATAATTTTAGTATGAAAATGGCTTTATACTAAATCAGTGTTTTTAACACACTGTTTTTAAAATAAGTAATCGGCAGATAAAAAATATGAAATCGATCAAAGCCCACTACGCCTTTGTGTGCAGTTCAATAAAATTATAATAATTGTACCTATTAAGTATATTTTGTAATGTTATCAACACAGAAATAAATCAAGATAGAACGGCCACACGCGTCCGTTGCTAAGGAATCGCGCGTGTCAATTTTTGCTTTGCTTTTAGTTAGAACAAATAACTTACTTACCCGTGGAAAGAAATACCTCCTTTTAACCGATTTACTTTCGTACTTCTGATTTTACAACTAGACACTGCACAATGAGACATTTTTGCACAACCCCTTCGGTGTAATCAAGTCGAGACGTGCACGCTGACTGAATAAACGTTCAACGAATTTTGCCCACTTGTGCAAGTTTGAAACACGCGTAGGTACTCCACCCGCTTAGCCGTTCTATCTTGATTTATTTCTGTGGTTATCAACATGTGCAGTGTGCACAATAAAGTATATTATTTGTTTGTTTGTTTGTACTCATAATGTTGCTGTTATCAAAATTAATTAAAAAAAGTAACAAAATTAATTAAGATAAATCCACAGCATAATAATCGGTAGGTTCCGAAATAAAATCCAGTTTACCCATCAGCCAATTTATGACGCGGACGCTGAGGCGCTTGCCCATACAAAACACCAAAAAATGCTCTTTCAGCACTGCTACTTTCACAGTGAACTCAATATAAAGAACAACTACAAAATATCATAAAGTATTATCACTTGGTTTTTTTACACAGATAATATTGTGATACTTACTGTTGTTAATATAAGACCATGATCATGTACTACATTCTGGCAATAAAGGAATTTGATTTGATTTGATTTGATTTGATTTGATTTGATTCATTTCGAAATGTTATACGCCAGCTCCAGTGCATTTATGTATAATATGAGTTTGTCACTGTCCCCCACCCCCTGTCACTTGTCTCGCCAATGGCACACAAACACAACATTTTAGGCGTCTCCCAGACAGACGCGGCCTGCGGTGGCGGTCGCGGCGGCGGCGGTCAGTTGTTTGTACTGCCACCGCCACCGCGTGTGTCTGTGTCGTTCCTAGAACTCTCAAGTCATCCAACTGACCGCCACCGCCACCGCCACCGCTGCCCGCGTCTGTCTGGGAGACGCCTCATGAATCATGATTTCTGGCCAGTATACTGGGCAATATTTCGGAACCCGGGCTATGCAAACTCTAATACCACAATCGAATTTTAATAAATCAACACGTGAGTGATAACAAAGATCGTTATCACGCTAGCTCTATACATAAAGTATTGTAATTTTATTGCATATTTTGTAGTGTTTGGACGAAGCACGAAACAATGTACTGTGAAGAGTAACAGCTACCATTAAAGTGAGTATTTTACTGTATCTTTATTAAACTTATAGTATATCAGATAAGCCCTAATAGACAAGTGGCAAGCGATTATCTTTACGCTAACGCCACAAAATGTATGGGATTGACATATTAGGACACCGCTTCGCTAGCGAATACTAATGTCAAATCCCATACATTTTGTGGCGTTAGCGTTCGTTTACGATAATCACTTGCCGCTTGTCTAGGCCCTCTGGCCAACAATTCCGTTGCGCCAAAATTTTACGGGATAAAAAGTGTCCTATGTTCTTTCCCGGGACTCAAAGTATCTCCATGCCAAATTTCAGCAAAATCGTATCAGCGGTTTGGGCATGAAGAGGTAACAGAGAGACAGACAGACACAATTTCGCATTTATAATAATAGCTTTCACACCGGTTTCGGTGACGGTGGCCGGTTTCATTGAAAACTAGGCCAGCTACGCAGGAGTAATTTTATAGTGCCCAAGTGTGTGCGCAGTACACAAGAGGACTCTCTATCCCTTTGTCGGTCTGCCGTCCCACTGGGTTATGAGAGTTCATAACCCAGTGGGACGGCAGACCGACACGACCGGCGAGAGATCAGGCGCAGGATGGCTAAATCGATTCATTTAGACGTGAAGCGGTAACAAACAGACAGACACACTTTCGCGGGCTTAATATTATTAAAGATTCTAGAATATAAGATATAATATAATATAAGATTGCCCACAAGTTCGCGCAGGAACCATTCATTTTTCAGAAATAAAAACTATCCTATTTGTTTTCGGGGTTATCTAATCAAATTTTATGAAGAGTTTAGCAGTTTACCCGTCAGAAGTTATTAACAAACTGATAAAACGATAGACACACTCTTACATTTTATTATGTATTTTAATATTATGATTATGTAAGGTTTTTATTATCTTATCTAATGGTTTATTTATTTTTCTAACAGGAGTATTCTATTCACTAGATTTTTGTTTGCTGATAACGTCAAAAATTTAATCAATAACATAATAATATAATAGAATAGGTAGGTTTTACCCGGCCATAAGTAGCACATCTACCTGGCTAGAAAAGAATTTGAGGTAAAAATTCTTGTTAAATTAAGTGGAAAACTTTTTATACTTACGCCCACTTTCGCCAATCTGGGTTAAAGTTAACTCTGAGTTAAACATCATGTCATCTCTATCACTTACTTGGTGAGTGACAGATATGACAAGATGTTTAACTCAGAGTTAACTTTAACCCAGATTGGCGCAAGTGGGCCTTAGATAGCAAAAAACTCTTAACCACACAAGAGTGTGTGGAAAAGGCAAGAGCTATTTGCACAATAATTTATGTTATTATTTAAAACGACGTGCCTCATATAAATTATTACGCAATAGAATATTCTATTGTTAGTTGTATCATGTTAAGTGTACTGTGTAAGGGCCAACCCACACGTACCACAACTTCACGATAACCACAACCACACCACATAACGAATATAGACTAATGGTTAATATTCTACCAATATTACACATTAAAAATCCAGTTAACACAATTTTAGGAAAATAATACAAAAACAACATCACTCTTTCACATTCCCGGCAAAACTCCTTTATCTTAGTTTGTAATGACAGTAGTATTCATGGCACAGAATTATTATTATTATAATAATATTTAGTGTTATGTAAGTGTGTCAGTATTCAGTGAGAAAAAAATTTATATAATTTTGAAAAATTAAACCATTAAATACCATTTTTATACTACTAGTTTTTATTGTAGTTTAGTAATTATTGTATTAGTTTATAGCATTATATTATTAATTATATTTATAGATTTGTTTTAAAATAAATAAACTACAACCATTAAATTGTATTGCTAATTAACGACTTTCCAATTTTTGTAATATTTTTCATAAGGTACTTACAAAAATTGAGTAGCAAAAAGTTTTGTAGAGTTCAATGTAAAGATTTCAAGAAGATTTTTTCCTACATACCTAATTCCTACTTTCTTTAGTAACCGACTTTGTAATGTTCTTATCTTCATTATCAGAAATCAGATACAATTTTTAGTAATTTTATCTAAATATCGCGATTCGCGAGGGAAGTTTAACTTTTGATAATAATGAATAAATAAACAAATAAGTTGATAAGAAATCAATTTTTATTTCATATCACTGCAGCAGCTGGTAATAGGAATCCGGATAGATATAAAATGTTTATTGAGTAACTAAAAATTTATGCAATAACATAGATAATAATATAATATTATATTAATATCGTAATATTATTATTATCAGCCAATCACAGTCAATCTCGCTTGAAAAATTGCACCGATTATAATCTGTTTTGGGTGCCTCGTTTAAACATTTTGGAACACAATTTTTTTTTGTTCCGAAGTTTCGCCCTCCTGTAGCACCCGCAACCACTAATTTAATATTATTTTAGGTTGAATTTCGACCACTACGCGACCTCTAGTATAAGTAACAGTTAAATAAAATAATACATTAAAATATAATAACATAATTATTAAGAACTCCAAATAAATATAGAAATTCGTAACTCTAAGAAGCAAAGGTAGAAGCAAGAAATATAAGGTTTCATTAAGAAAATGCACACAGAACCGAGAGTAATGCTACAACCTCTGGAATCACGGACCGTAAATATTTTGTACCAACTTTATCCCGTCCAACGTATGAGTAAGTTAAGGACGCTATTACAAATATCAGTGATTTTCCGGTACCCTATTAAAGAATTAGGAGTCAAACTGCGAGGATATTTTGGTTTCAAATGAAAGATAATATATTCATCTCCACGACTGTACCATCAAAATTCTACAGCCGCATACAACATTTTCACATAAAATACGTTTTAACCATCACAATAATCGCAAAATATGAAAAAAATGGGGTCTGATTAGGTACCTTAATATCTAAATACACTGAACTGAGGAAAATAAATATACAAAAAAAATGTTGCTTATTTAGTCCTCTATAAAGTGCGCTAAAAATTTTATATAAAAATAAACAACTTTTCCAGTTATAAGAAAAATAAAAAAATTTCTCAAAATATTTTTTCATACATTTTCGCCATATCAAAAACGCGGCGAGCGTCGTAACCGCCACTGTACAAGGCGCGCTAATATGAATCTTATTTTAATGTCATTAACGTCGATATTCGTACTGACAGACATCCGACCTGCTAATTAAAAAGTTGGAGCATTCTTAAATATATTATTTACTTAGCTATGAACTAGATGACGCCCGCAACTCCGTTGCGTCAAAATTAATTTCTGGTGCGGGAAGCGTATAATTTTCCGAGATAAAACGTGTCATATTTTATCCTTCCCCGGGACAAGTTTTGTTTTGGTTTGGTCTTAAAGAGGGAAATTTTTCGCTTTTTTTTAATTAGGTACTACCAGCTCTATATTATTATGACGCCGATTCGTTTACCGCGCGGGAATTTATTTTTTTTAACAAAAATGTCCTTTCTCGGGGCTCAAAGTATCTGCATCCATGCAGACCAACATACACATTTTCGCATTTATAATATTGTTAGTATGGATAATGGATATAGTTAATGTTAATGTTTCTTATTATATAAATTAATATATAAACTAATATAAAGAAGAGATAAGATTTGATGTGTTTTGAGTCGACTATGTATTAGATGAATCTTGTGGAAGACGATAGATAGAGTCTTATAGCGACAAAATGACATTTTTTTGTGTGAACAAATCAGAAGTTATTAGGAATTCAATAACTGAAATGATAGTGAAAATTAATTTTAAAATTATTTGTTACATCTTTCAGATTATGACAACGTTAGTGCTTGTGTTGCTTGTGCTGTGCAAACTGGTAGCGGCGGGGGAGTACTTGGACGTGATCATCGACCAGGGCCCAGTCCGAGGATACAAGACTTCAGACGGTGTGTTTGCGTTTTATGGCATACATTATGCCACAGCGCCAACAGGACCTCAAAGGTTTAATGTAAGTAGAATATTCTTTGCTCTCATTTCAAAGAAGTAATTCAAAATTGTGTGTTTACTGATTTCCAGGCATAGGCTTTCTAAATTTTTTTTACCAAAACTGCGATGCTGAAAACATTTAGGTACATACTTTTAATCATCTTATAATATTATAAAATAATAGTGTCTCGTTTAAAGTATATGATTATTTTTATTGATTTAGGGCTAAACAAATTCAACATATTTTTCTATTCCACTGTATAAACCTCCATTATTTATTAATTATTACTTTCTTCTTTACACTTAGTAATAATATAATAAAATATTTATTTTCCAGGCACCCCTACCGCCCCCAATATGGGAAGACACATTCGAAGCTACGGAGAGACTGATTGTATGTCCACAAGGTGGAGCATTGGGGCAGTTTTTGACAACTGTTGAAGATTGTTTAATAACTAACATCTTTGTACCAGATACCGATGAGAAAAATCTTCCAGCGGTAGTGTTCTTCCACGGGGGAGCATACCAATATGGCTACGGTGAATTAAGTGAACCACAGAAAATCGTTAAAACCAAAAAAGTAATTGCTTTAAATTTTAACTATCGAGTGGGGCCTAACGGTTTCCTCTGTTTGGGAACCAAGGATGTTCCAGGAAATGCTGCCATGAAAGACCAAGTAGCGTTGTTGAGATGGGTCCAACAAAACATTAAATATTTTGGAGGCAACCCTAATGACGTCACTATAGCGGGCTGCAGTGCCGGTGGATCCTCCGTTGATCTACATTTAGTCTCCAAGATGTCCAGAGGACTATTTAAAAAGGCCATACCAGAGAGTTCTGCTAACGTATGTGCTTATAGTGTTCAACCAGATCCTATAGAATATGCTCGAAACTATGCCAAATTACTTAATTTTACAAACGTGGATAATATTCAAGCTTTAGAGGAATTTTACAAGACTGTGCCTTTTTCTGTACTAAACTCTATTAACGTTATGAACAACCTCGATTCTTCAGTCACATTCGTTCCTTGCATCGAAAGAGATTTGGGGCAGGAAATGTTTTTAGATACTGATCCATCGTACGTTTTGAAGACGGGTGCTTATCAGAAGGTTCCAATGCTGTACGGCTTCACCGATTTGGAAGGCATGTTGAGATTAGCTTTCTTCCCCACCTGGAAAGATTTAATGAATGAAAACTTTGCTGATTTCCTACCCGAAAATCTCCAGTTCCAAAGCGAAGAAGAAAAACAAAGAGTAGCTCGAAAAGTTAAAAACTTTTACTTTGGAAATAGAACTGTAGATGAAAGTACTATTGCTAATTTTGTTGACTACATAACAGATATAACTTTTACATACGGGATGCTGAAGTCTGCTGCGTTGCAAACGAAAGCTGGCAATAACAACATATATCTTTATGAGTACGTATTTGACAAATCTGGAAACTCCCTTCCATACAATCTTCACGGGGCAAATCACTGTGATCAATCAATGGCTGTTTTGGATGAAGCCAACGAAGAAGGTCTGTCAGAAGAATATAAGCAAATGAAATCAACTATGAGAGATTTATGGCTCAACTTCATTTTGACCGGGTAAGAATAATATAATATTATTTCCCTTGTTTAGTGATAGAACTATTTTAAAAACATAATATTGTTTTGATGTTGTTTTTGAGATATTATTTAGTAACATAAAATCTAACGTTAAACTCAACTAAGGCTGATCCTCATCAATGTTTTATACTTAATGCCAATTGATTAATTTTACCTTAGCATAATGTGACGACACATGAAATCTAGCTGCACCCAGGTATTTGCCATTTTGCACGTTTATTTTAAGTGCGCCTAGTTTTTTCCTCAAGCAACAATTGGATAATGTAATATGAAATTATTCAGGGGCTTAATTTTTTTCATTATTTTAAATCTCTTCATCTAGTCTAAGAAAATTATTTTAAAATTGTCGATCAGACCGAATAATTGCCTACGTTTTTATTTTATCATAAAGATCATTCGTTTTATGGTCGGTTGATTTGCGGGGTACGGTGCATTCATTTTTTGCAATTTTTTAGGGTCATATTTTTAATTTCAGAAAGTTATCCAGTATATTATTCATCTGGACACCTTTAGGAAAACTGTACCAACTTTCAAAACTACATGAATTACTCGGTTTGAATTCCTTAATTTTCCCAGGCTAATCTGTCATTTTTATTTTTAAAGGCGGTCACAGACTTAGCTATAATATAATATATTAATATGTTTATAGCTAGGCATATTACTATATAATATTTTCTATTCAATTTTCGTGTGACCACACACTCAGCTATAATATAATATATTTCTGGTCTCAGTAAATTAGTACGGTATATTAATATGTTATATCTATAAAACATCTATACATATTATAATAAAACTGTAGAAATGTGAATTCTGTACATTAAAGATATTCAAAAAATAATAATGTGGTTAGTTTTTTGTCTGTCTGTCTGTCTGTCTGTCTGTATGTTTGTTCCAGCATCACACGAAAACTACTGATCCGATTTGAATGCGGTTTTGCGGTGATGCTTCTTCCAACTTAACATCTGGTGTATAAAAAAATTTCCCCCCACTCCTCTAAGGGGACAAAAGAGGGGACAGAATTTGTATTAAGCTTTTGTATATAACACGAAAACTACTTTTCCGATTTGCATACGGTTTTCGCAGATATATTTGTCTTTTTCTAACTCAACATCTGGTGTATAAAAATCCCCCCTCCCACCCCTCTAAGGGGACCAAAGAGGGGGTCAGATTTTGTATCAAACTTTTTTCTTGGACTTACTTCATAACATAATTAACTGTGTTTTCCAACTTTACATCTGTTGATAAATTCCCCCTCCCCCTCCCCCCACCCCTCTTAGGGGACCAAAGAGGGGGTAAGATTTTGTATCAACTGATGAAGTAGAAATACTTTAAATGGTATAAAATTAAATTAAGAAATTTAAAAAAACCCCCACCAAAAAACTTTAAAAAGTAATGAAATAACATTTCCTGACTTTAAGTTTAAATCATTCCTAAGAGTAAAGTAATATTTTAGTCCATAATTGTTGTCAAGGTGTGTCGGGGGACCGCTAAGTAAACTACCACAACAGCGACTTTTGCATTTTGTATCGCCATAATAGTCGCTGATTCTCTCGATTCGGGTCGCTGTGAACAGACCCTTAATTTATATTGTTATGTGAAATCAAACATCTACATTAGCGGTCCCCCGACACACCTTGACAACAATTATGGACTAAAATATTACTTTACTCTTAGGAATGATTTAAACTTAAAGTCAGGAAATGTTATTTCATTACTTTTTAAAGTTTTTTGGTGGGGGTTTTTTTAAATTTCTTAATTTAATTTTATTTTATGCTTTTTAAACTTGTGCAGAATAATTCCTATCAACTGGATCATATCCCAATAAATACCATCTATAAAATATGTCCTCTTGGATGAGGCCATCAATATGAGCCCAAACATGAAACCTCCACTTTAGGTTCATACGGAGCTTGGCTCCTATAGAATCCAGGTGATGCTGCAGCAGCAGCATGCAAATATTTACTGTTTATCTACGTCTTACTGGTTGTCGCAATTAAAATGAGCCCAAACACGAAACCTCTGCTCTAAGTTGGTGAGGAGTTGGGTATCCTATTGATTACCAGGTGTGCTGCACCACCAGGTCAACTTTCCAATAATGTGTATATATTCATAAATGTCTCGAACCAGGATGCAAAATATAATACCCATCAAACGACTGCAAGTTGCTAATCGTCCTATCACGAACCAGATATACCGTGATATTTCAGCAATGAGCAGGCTGATGATGATGAACAATAGCTAAGAACACTCACCGTCATGTCAGCTTTCAAACAAAAAAAACTAGATCAAAATCGGTCCACCCGTTTGGATGCTACGATGCCACAGACAGACAGACAGACAGACAGACAGACAGACAGACAGACAGACAGACAGACAGACAGACAGACAGACAGACAGACAGACAGACAGACAGACAGACAGACAGACAGACAGACAGACAGACAGACAGACAGACAGACAGACAGACAGACAGACAGACAGACAGACAGACAGACAGACAGACAGACAGACAGACAGACAGACAGACAGACAGACAGACAGACAGACAGACAGACAGACAGACAGACAGACAGACAGACAGACAGACAGACAGACAGACAGACAGACAGACAGACAGACAGACAGACAGACAGACAGACAGACAGACAGACAGACAGACAGACAGACAGACAGACAGACAGACAGACAGACAGACAGACAGACAGACAGACAGACAGACAGACAGACAGACAGACAGACAGACAGACAGACAGACAGACAGACAGACAGACAGACAGACAGACAGACAGACAGACAGACAGACAGACAGACAGACAGACAGACAGTCAGACAGACAGACAGACAGACAGACAGACAGACAGACAGACAGACAGACAGACAGACAGACAGACAGACAGACAGACAGACAGACAGACAGACAGACAGACAGACAGACAGACAGACAGACAGACAGACAGACAGACAGACAGACAGACAGACAGACAGACAGACAGACAGACAGACAGACAGACAGACAGACAGACAGACAGACAGACAGACAGACAGACAGACAGACAGACAGACAGACAGACAGACAGACAGACAGACAGACAGACAGACAGACAGACAGACAGACAGACAGACAGACAGACAGACAGACAGACAGACAGACAGACAGACAGACAGACAGACAGACAGACAGACAGACAGACAGACAGACAGACAGACAGACAGACAGACAGACAGACAGACAGACAGACAGACAGACAGACAGACAGACAGACAGACAGACAGACAGACAGACAGACAGACAGACAGACAGACAGACAGACAGACAGACAGACAGACAGACAGACAGACAGACAGACAGACAGACAGACAGACAGACAGACAGACAGACAGACAGACAGACAGACAGACAGACAGACAGACAGACAGACAGACAGACAGACAGACAGACAGACAGACAGACAGACAGACAGACAGACAGACAGACAGACAGACAGACAGACAGACAGACAGACAGACAGACAGACAGACAGACAGACAGACAGACAGACAGACAGACAGACAGACAGACAGACAGACAGACAGACAGACAGACAGACAGACAGACAGACAGACAGACAGACAGACAGACAGACAGACAGACAGACAGACAGACAGACAGACAGACAGACAGACAGACAGACAGACAGACAGACAGACAGACAGACAGACAGACAGACAGACAGACAGACAGACAGACAGACAGACAGACAGACAGACAGACAGACAGACAGACAGACAGACAGACAGACAGACAGACAGACAGACAGACAGACAGACAGACAGACAGACAGACAGACAGACAGACAGACAGACAGACAGACAGACAGACAGACAGACAGACAGACAGACAGACAGACAGACAGACAGACAGACAGACAGACAGACAGACAGACAGACAGACAGACAGACAGACAGACAGACAGACAGACAGACAGACAGACAGACAGACAGACAGACAGACAGACAGACAGACAGACAGACAGACAGACAGACAGACAGACAGACACGTCAAACTTATAACACCCCTCTTTTTAGTCGGGGGTTAAAAACAACGTTTGCCGGGAAAGCTAGTTATAGCTAAGTCTGTGACGGCCTTAAGAGTTCTTAAGAAATTTCTAAAATTATCAGGCACAATTTTTTTTATTAATAATATTATTGCAGAAAACCAGTACCTGCAGAATCCAGTTACCCACAATGGCCACCAGCGAGTACAAACCGAAGTCCCCACATGGTCCTCAACACAACCATGGAACTGAAAGGCAAATTACAACCCAAGCGAGCCAAGTTCTGGGATAACATCTACAGCAAATACTATAGGAAACCAATACCTCCTACGTACTAGTTTTAGTCTAAGACGTTTTGTGTTTTATTTTATTCATGTTGCTGCTGCCGTAAGTGTTGAATTGTTATTTATTTTTTATTTAATAAAACAAACTTAAGATTTCTTGACGACTTTTATTACGATTGTGGAAATTGCAGACAAGACAGAGGCAAAGACAGCCGGCTGTCGCTTGGGAATTGATGGATTGAATTATTTTAAATACAAAACAATCTACTTTTTGAAAAAAATAATAATTAAAAAGTCATTTAAAAACTATAGTCCAGGTTCGCTAGAATATAATATTATTTTTTTATTACTATCAGGCTAATTTTTCGTGACTAGCTTCATTTTGATAAGCAGAAATAACAATTATTCCCTCTGCGAAGTGTCAAAAGTGGTAACTGACAGAGATAGAAAGGATTTAATCTTAATTGATTTGATGGTCCTAAAATTTGGATTGTTCGATTTGTAGGACAATGTTACTCTCAAATTAAATATCTATCAATATACAAAAAATCAGCTCGTTAGGGTTCCGTTTTAGGGTTCCGTAGTGAACGAGGACTTGTGAATTGTTGCATTTCCAAATCTTTGACACGAGGAACTATACTGATTTATAAATTCAATATTCTACTGACCTTGATCACATAAGACCGCTACCATATAAATTCTCTGCCATGATATAAATCTTTATGTTTAGTTGACCCACATCACAGTTTGAACCAATTAATATCCAAAATAATGTAATACAAGATAACACAGTAGAAGACCAGTCAGTTAACGGTGCTTTGACTTTAAAACATCTCGAGTGTATATAAGCATCCTGATTTCGCACGAATGCAGAATTTTAAACTCGCTTTAGAGTGGTCGGGTACTGTCAAAACTTGAACTGTTCTTCTGAAGACGTGTCTAAATTCTAGGCTTTATGCAATCTTTTGGAAACAATAAAACTACTTAAAACAGAAGAAATAATAATCTCCAACGAGACGAATGGGATTACCAACGTCGGTATAAATCAGGTAAACATTTTTTTTTTACTTTTAATCTAATCAGAAAAGTGAAGGAAGGAGAAAACGAGATATTTTGCAAAGCAGGGAGAAACCAGCGACTCAAATATAAAACATGCAAGTAAAAAAAACCAAAACGGATTTAAAGTCATCTGGGTAAAGCCAATTTGAGATTCTAAGGCCCACTTGCGCCAATCTGGGTTAAAGTTACCTCTGACTTAAACATCATGTCATATCTGTCACTCACCAAGTCAGTGATAGAGATGACATGATGTTTAACTCAGAGTTAACTTTAACCCAGATTGGCGCAAGTGGGGCTTACAGTCCTAGCAATTATTTTTACGAAACATAAAATATCTATCTTAAAAAGCGGCCAAGTGCGAGTTGGACTCGCCCATGAAGGGTTCCGCAGCAGCAATAAGGTTTATTTTAATGAAATTAAAAGCTTTTTGATTTATTTTTATATTTCAGTCGATTTAATGAAATTTAGATTAAGGTTTACCATTTATGACGTATAAAAAAAAACTACTGGCTAGATCTCGTTCAAACCAATTTTCGTTGGTAGTTTTTATAGTAATCTACATCATATATTATTTTTTTTAGAATTATCATGCCCTTACTTTAGAAATTAGAGGGAAGGTGGGGAACACACATTTTACCACTTTGGAAGAGTCTCTCTCGCAAACTATTCAGGTTAGAAAAAAATTATATGAGAAACCTCAATATGATTTTTGGAGACCTATCCATAGATAACCCACACGCATAGGTTAGATGAAAAAAATATTTTTTTGTTTCAGTTGTAGCTATGGGGACCCCTAAAATTTTTAATAACTTTTCCATTTTTGCATCAAAATCTTCACAGACTACATCTACTAACAAAGTTTCAATAGTATAGCTCTCTAATAGTTTCGGAGAAAAGTGGCTGTGACATACAGACGGACAGACAGACAGACAGACAGACAGACAGACAGACAGACAGACATCACAGACGAATCTATAAGGGTTCCGTTTTTTGCCATTTTGGCTACGGAACCCTAAAAAGTTTATGAGTGTGTCTAATCTATACATATAATAAAACTGTAGAAATGAAAATTCTGTACATTAAAGATATTCAAAAAATAATAAGCAGGGGGTGTTACTACATCGCTATAGAAGCCAAAACCGTGGTTAGTTTTTTGTCTGTCTGTCTGTCGTCTGTCTGTCTGTCTGTCTGTCTGTATGTTTGTTCCAGCATCACACGAAAACTACTGATCCGATTTGAATGCGGTTTTCGCAGATATATTTGTCTTCTTCTAACTTAACATCTGGTGTATAAAAATTTTTCCCCCCACCCCTCTAAGGGGACGAAAGAGGGGTCAGATTTTGTATCAAACTTTCTTCTTTAACACGAAAAGTACTGATCCGATTTGCATACGGTTTTTGCAGATATATTTGTCTTCATCTAACTCAACATCTGGTGTATAAAAATCCCCCCTCCCACCCCTCTAAGGGGACCAAAGAGGGGGTCAGATTTTTAATCAAACTTTTTTCTTGGACTTACTTCATAATTTTATTAATTGTGTTTTCCACCTTAACATTTGTTGATATAATCCCCCCCCCCTCTTAGGGGACAAAAGAGGTGGTAAGATTTTGTATCAACTGATGAAGTAGAAATACTTTAAATGGCAAGCAAAACAACGTTGCCGGGACAGCTTACTAGCTTATTTATATTTATTATATTTTCTAACTCGACTTATAAGTTACTACTTATACGTTGAGTTAGAAAATATAATTTTATGACATGTTTAATGCAATTTAAAATATTAAATTGAAAAATATTTTGGAGAATTACTAATAATTATTGTTATCGGATTATCGCATTACCAACACAACTTTTCCAAACATACCATTACCATTTAAACATACTTGATTTGCATGAAATATGGGAAAAATTACAATATGGGTTATAACATCAAAATTATTAAACATTACAGTGTAAAAGAAGCAAGATGCTACGTCCAGTAATATTGGCCATAGCCTGTCTAAGTGTCGTGTCTTCAAAAGAATTTCTTGATGTCAATATAAAACAAGGAACAGTGAGGGGATACAAGTCTGATGGAGTATTTAAATTCTATGGAATACCTTATGCCACAGCACCGACCGGAACTGATAAGTATAAGGTAAGTTATAAATAATTTATATTATTTATTACATGTATACCATTACATGTGTTTAAATTATTTAAACACATGTAATGGTATACATGTAATAAATAATGGAATGGTTAAATAATAATAATTTGAATGTTAACATAAAAATATAAATAAATGTTATAATATTATGTAGTTCTACGATAAAAAAGGTTTTTACTTTTTAGTTAAACCTTTTTTATCGTAGAACTACATCTAACTATTGAGAAACATACACACCTTTTTTGAAAATGTTATCCTACATAAAATAATAAAAAATGTGCGTAGAAGATCTAATTAATATAAATTCTACTTCAATATTTCAGGCACCGCTACCTCCGCCAACATGGCAAAAAGTATTTGAAGCAACAAAAAGACGTACAGCTTGTCCACAACCAGCCTATTACAAATTACTTAAGTCCAAACTAATTTTTAAAGAAGACTGTCTCATTGCTAACGTACACGTACCTGAAACTGACAGAAGAAATCTCCCGGTTGTCGTGTTCATACATGGGGGAGCATATTTGTTCGGTTATGGTGACAGAGATACACCTAACACTTTAGTTAAAAATAAAGAAATTATAGCTGTCACTTTCAACTACCGACTTGGTCCTTACGGTTTCCTTTGCCTTGGAACTGAGGGCGCACCAGGAAATGCCGCTATGAAGGATCAGGTGGCACTGCTGAGATGGGTACAAGAAAATATAGCATCGTTCGGAGGTGACCCAAAATCGGTCACCATAGCGGGATGCAGCGCCGGAGGCTCCTCCGTAGATTTGCATATGGTATCAAAAATGTCAAGAGGCTTGTTTCATAGAGCAATAGCGGGAAGTGGGGCTTGCACTGCCACTTTCAGTTTGGATACGGATCCGATCGAGAACGCCAAATTTTACGCAAAATTTTTGGGCTTCGATTCTAATAATTCAAATGATACAAATGATGCGGAGCAACTGACAGCGTTTTACAAAAATACACCACTGTCTGCTTTGAATTCGGTTATAGTGATGGGGAAACCCGACGCATCCGTGGCCTTCATGCCCTGTATCGAAAAGGACGTCGGCCAGGAGATGTTCTTAGATAGCTACCCGTTTACGAGCGGCGACTACCAACCGGTGCCTATGTTATTCGGATTCACGAGCATGGAAGGCATGCTAAGAATGTTTTTCTTCCGGAAGTATGAGAACCTGATGAACAGAAACTTCTCGTATTTTCTTCCGGAGAATCTAGCTTTTGAATCTACAGAGGAACGGCAGGAAGTGGCGGACAGATTAAGACATTTTTATTTCGGCAACCAGAAGATCGATATGAACACGGCCGAGAACTATATAAACTACTATACGGACAGGCTTTTCACGCATTCGATCACAAAATCTATAAAAATGCACGTGGCAGCTGGAAACAAGGAAGTTTACTTCTACGAATATCTGTTTAGCGACGAAAGCGTGCCCAACTCTAACTTCGAGACGATACGCGGCGCTACGCACTGCTCCCAGTCGTTTGCGGTTCTAGACGACGCGAACGAGGACGGAATGTCGCAGGAATATAAACGCATGAAGGCCGTCATGAGGGAGCTATGGTCAAACTTCATCAAAACAGGGTAAATAAACATCGATTTTTTATTGCTAGATTATGTCCGCAGCTTCGTTTCGCTGTATGTATAATAGAGACTTGAATATCTCCAAACCTAATTTCATCAAAATCTGTTCTACAGTTTTAGTAGAAAGTCACATTTTCAGATAGTAATTAAATTCAGGTACTTACTTGAATCAAAGGTTTCAACTTTCACATCTGATGTAGACCTATGGCCTAAATAATTTTTCTTGTTTTTGTCTTTATTCATACTCATAAATTCTTTATTTATTTATTTAAACATTTATTGCACACAAGACACTATTTACATAGAAATTGACATTGAAAGACGACACAAAGGACTGCTTATTTCTAAAGAAATTTCTTACAGCAGCCCTACGGAGAGAGATGTGATATAAGACATCAGATAGGACGTGCACAAATACAAAAATAAACTTTGAATCTATGTTAACTTACAAAACTAATAATAATACAATATTATTATAAATATTAATAATAATAAATACAACACAATATATCTATAATACATAAATATTTAATAACGGTACTTAAATGGATTGAGATTCAGGAAGATAATGTCGTTTCTTGAACACACCGATGGTAGAGCTATCACGAACAGTGTGGGGAAGCGAGTTCCACAATCTGACTGCATGAACGGTTGTTTTCTTTCAGCAAACCGGTACCCGAAAATTCAAAGCTACCATACTGGGCACCAGTGGGAGAAAATGGACTGCCATTTATGTCATTAAAAAGTCAATTAGAACTGAAATGGCACAGAAGTGATCAAGATAGAATGGACCTTTGGGACAGCATCTACGCCAAACACTTCAGGAAGCCTGTAGCACCACACTCATGATTATTAAAATTTTCGCTGGATGAAACCATGTTTTAACTATAACCCAGACAAATTCGAAACAAAATTAAATTAAGAAACTTTCAAACAACCCCCGATTTAAAACTTTTAAGTATATATAAAATAAAATTTTTGCAGTGCTGAGCGAACTGATAATTATAAACTATAGCTCAGAACACCCTCGATAATGTAAGCTTTTAAGCACAATAAACTAGATCAAATCGGTCCACCCGTTTGGATGCTACGATGCCACGGACAGAGACATACACAGACAAACGATAAAATATTTTATCGTAAAAATAAGTTTGCCAAAGTTGTAGAATGTAGATCATACAAATCCCTACAAAAAATATTTAAACCGTTTTTTTCGAACGGGTCAGTGCGTTTAGCAAAATGATCGTACTGTTGTTAATTGTTATTTTATTATACCTACTGATAAATTTGAAAAGTATTACTTTTTCCAATTCAAATTATTTAAAATTTAATATATTATGGTAGGTTAAAATGTGATTCATTTTATTGCTATCCAATCTTTCCCATTTTGCAATAACTTGGAACTTAGACCTATGTTCTTCTGATTATTATAATTTTATAAGGCGTCTCCCAGACAGACGCGGGCAGCGGTGGCGATCGCGGTGGCGGTCAGTTGTTTGTACTGTCACCGCCACCGCGTGTGTCTGTGTCGTTCCAAGAGGCAAGAACTTTCAAGTCATCCAACTGACCACCATCGCCACCGCCACCGCTGCCCGCGTCTGTCTGGGAGACACCTAAAGGTTGACGGTAGGTTGACGGTAAGTCCATTCAACCAATTGACCGATTAACATTCCAAAAACGTACACAAAAATTATAATACATCCATTACGTCCGTTTGAATGGAAGCCGGTCATTTTGGTATTTCATTACTTAAGAAAGTCTTCTACGCTGCCGTTTCATAAATGCACAAAAGATGATGATTACATTTTTCACGAAGAATTTCCTTCATCGAAGGTAATAGGTACGGTGGATCTGCAAAGGTAATATCGTACATAGGTATGAAAACTTACAAGAGTTTGTCCACTGGCCACCGCCGTCACCGGGACGTCGCGTCACCGACAAAAATTAAAATAAAATGACAATTCAGCGGGGCTAAAATGGTCGCTTTGGAGAATCATAATAAATTATGAATAATAATATTTTGCGATTTTTAAGCCATCGATCATGGAAAAACGAGACACAATAGATATTCTATTGTGTCTCGGTCACCGGTGAACTTATGGGGCTTGATGAATTAAAAAAATGGATAATATTATGATCCATTTTTTAAAAATCGCAAAATGGTGACTCTTCTAATTGCATTTCATAATAAAATTATATTGTTTAGTTTCGTACTACTTTGACATTCGTCAGTTTCACAGTTTTGACAATTCATTTTCTGAATTGATTTGATAGGAATTGCAAAATGTGACCGTTTTAGGTAAGGTTTAAGGTCCGCAGTTCGCAACGCGTAATTCGGTATTGTATTGTTCTTTTGTATTGTTCTAAATTTGACAGACTTGCATGTCGTCTTACGCAATTCAATTCTGTCAAATTCATACAAATTTAGAAATGCATCGCGTCGCGTTGCGGTCTGAATTAACCCTTATGAGGCAATGGGTATTGGGCATCTAGGCCCTAGGGTATGGATTTCATTTTCTATTGACACTTGTAGACTCTAGCGACTTATGCTGCTGGCGCTGCTTTGTAGTGGTGTAGAGCAAAGTGTAACCTGTAGCCTGTCATACTGTGACTTTTGTCGGCCCAAAACAATCTCGTTCTAGTTGACGTTCCTGTGACGGTTGCGATGGAGAAACGGTGTTACGGCCAATATCGGCGGGCTTCGTAATCTCCGGCCGTATTACTTGAGATAGAAGCTTACGAGGGATAAGCTAGCCGTGCTGCTACGACTTTGGTTGTTGGTATGTTCCATATTAATATGACTTTAAACCCTGGTTTAATCTGATTACAATACTTTTAGACTAGATTACGTGCATAGGTTGCGCCAAAAGTTGTTTATCGCGCGGGAACCCTACATTTTTACGGGATAATAAATATTCGATGTCCCTTTTGAGACTTAAAATATCTTTCTATATTGAGATATATACAGCAAAATTGGTTAAGCCGTTTGGACACAGAACACTAATACTGGCCTACCTACTGCGTTTGGACGTGAAGAAGTAACAGACAGATATATATAGATAGACACAGTTTCGCAATTATCATTACCACGGATTTCAGCCCCGACTTACCCCGGTTCAGACACGACAGCAGTTAAAAAGCAAAGATTTCAACGTCTGAGTCTCAATTTTAGGGCAACATTAAGGGTGAAGCCAAATGAGCGTAATTTGTGAGTCGTGAGTGTCAGAATTTCGGTCGGCAGAAATTCTACTGCATTCAGTTTCATAGAAAATTCGTACTTCATTCACACGAGCGTAATTTTGTGAGTCATGATTTGAATGAAAAATAATTTATGCGACCGAAATTCTGCGACTCACGACTTATAAAATTACGCACGTTTGGATCCACCCTTAATTTTGTTGACTTAACTCACAACGTCTAATGTTGTTTGTATTAATATTTATGATCACAGTACCCTGTATACTGTAGTTTTACAAAAAATAGGCCGGATTAAACAAAAATGAAACTGCTATAACATTTTTTAATATTGTAGAATCAAGGCATTCTTGATGGAAATTTCAAATTAGCAGACGATCGATGATATTATGGTGAGGGATGATGATGGATGGACGCCGTTTGTGGATGGCCGTAAATCACAGTAATGAAACTAATGACCGTCATCGATCACCGACAAATCAGACGGTCAACCCTTTTGTATATAAACAAACGCTTTTATACTTTCACATCAAATGAGTTCGAAGAACTTGACAGACTAGCAAACTTTAAAAATCGGCCAAGTGCGAGTCGGACTCGCGCACGAAGAGTTCCGTGCCGTTATAAAGCAAAAAGGCCAAAAATTGTGTTTTATGTATGGGAGCCCTCCTTAAATTTTTATTTTATTTAAATATTATTATTAAATATTAAAGTACACATATATTTTAACTGTGTATATAAAATTTCAACTGTGCCTGCCTGTTGCCATTATTGATATCGAGCAAAAAAGGCCGAAAAAGTCACGTTTGTTGTATGACAGCCCCCCTTAAATATTAATATTATTTTGTTTTTAGTATTTGTTATTATAGCGGCAACAGATATACACAACCTGTGAAAATTCCGGAAGTCTAGCTATAGCGGTTCTTGAGTTACAGACAGACATACAGACAGACAGACAGACGTACAGACAAACGTCTGTACGTCTGTCTGACGAACGAAGTCTTAGTAATAGGGTCCCGTTTTTACCCTTAGGGTACGGAACCCTAAAAACAAACTACCGAAACTATTTTCCGTACTGCAAAATAAATACGGAGACTAGACGGTCGCGGTATATTGAATGCATGGCTATCACGAATTTTCAGTTCAGTACATTTTAAAAAATGCGTAGACAACTTCACTAAGAAAATCATGTTATTTTATGGAGATTGGAGATTAAGATTACAAACAAAACATTTTGGAATAAATAAAATTAAAGCTTCCATTTTATTATGTACAAAAATTTACTATGATGCTAATATAAAATCCTATCTATTTTACAAGAATTAATTATTATTATACCTAAAAATATCGAGTACCTTAAAACTATATCACAATCTGTTCATCATTCATTAACACCATTTCGTGACTTCTCAACTCTTGGACCTTAAGTTTCAGCCATATTTGTTTGTAGATGACTGCCGCAAAGGAGGCTCCAAGCAGTGGCCCAGCCCAGTACAACCACTGAACATTCCAAGTATTCGTCCACATCGCTGGTCCTAGTGAACGAGCTGGATTCATACTCGCTCCGGTGAGAGGACCACCAGCCAGCGAAAGACCAATAACAGTCAACCCGAACTTCAAAGATACAGCTTCAGTGTGCGTTGCATTCACTGGATCCCAAATAGAACAAGTGATAAAGATTAAGGCAGCAGTTAGAAGAGCTTCGATGCCGAGTGCCTGAAGAGGCGTGTAGCTAAGATGGGGCTGGGTGACGCATATTCCTTTACCCAGAAAGTCACTTGGGGATAGCGCCACCAGCGCTCCATATCCAACAAATGCCCCTACGCATTGGGCTGCTACATACGCTATACCAAGAAGTGCGCTCATTTTCCCCCAGATCACAGCAGCGAGGGTGACGCAGGGGTTCATGTGAGCGCCAGATATGTGGCCGAAGGTCTGAACATTGAAGAGCACGATTAGGCCAAATCCGATCGGAGAATATAGTGGCTGCAGGGGTCCTTCCACTGGAATGCAGGTCATGCAGCCAAGCAGCATCAGTAGAGCCGTCGAAATCACTTCACCGAGTATAGCTCGCCAATGAACACCGCTCCAGAACAGCAGATTGTTCGTTCCCTTCTTCTTGATCGCGTCTTTCACTATCATGTTTTCCGTCACAACTACGTGAGCTTCTACTGCCATGTTGTTGTTGGCACCGTCACACCCGACTGACAATCGAGAACTACTGATGATATATTTGTTTCGCAAAGTTCATTCATGTCAGATATTATATCGGTTCGTGTGTTCGCTTGATAACAAATTTTATCAGTTGTGTTTAATTACGTTATTTATATTTCCTTAGCCCTTAATTATTTGCAAACTTTATCTAATTTTACAGATATTTTCATTAATTTTTATAACGGGAGTGCATAATGTGAACACCCTCGATGTAAGCGCAAAATAAACGATGAATATTGGAAATCGAGCGTGTTGATGTTAAATGTAAACAAGCAGCATGAAAATTGTATAAATTAATAATTTATCCTTGAGCGAATTTGCTATTTAACGTACAAAGCTCTGGATTAAATTAAGGAGGAGATTGATAACAGCACTTAACAAAATTCTGAAACGGAAAAAGGAAAATAAAATTGACAATAAAAGATTACTGGAACTGGATGCCCGTGTAAATTGTTAAAACAATGTAATAATATTACAAAAAGATTAACTGGCAATTCAATGAAATGGGTCAAGAGAATGTGACAAAACAGGTTGGTTTTATGGTTTTTCACAGTGATTCAAGGCACGTAGCAGAGAATTGTAGCAGGTAAAACATGATATTCTTTTACTCTTGTCCGTTATTACTTTAACAGTGGTTCATAATTTTGGATCATAACCAAAAAATATAATTACTTTCGTTGGTTTGTAGAATAATAAAAAGGGTATAAACATGTCGGCTACGTCATAATTGTCCTTGTCTTTTCTCAAAATGTCCCTCCGTTTATCTACAACCGAATTGGTTCCGTCAGCGTGAAGAAACAAACAGACTTTCGCATTAATTATAATATTAATATGGAATTATGAAAAGTAGACATTAAAATCATATAGAAGAGTATTTATTTCGATGATGATTTCACCAAAAGAGGTCATTCCCTTGCCAGACGAAAATACTGGCAATGCCAATGACCGATGCGTCATGCGTACGCGCAGGTAACGTACGCTGATGTAGGTCAGTTTGCCAACGGTAACTACTTCGTGTGTGATCCAGATGACGTTCATTTGCCTCCAGTGTTGCCAACTATGGGGTTTTCCACTAAATTTAGTAAAAAAAGGTCAAAGAGCGAAAGAAAGTTATTATTATAGAGATCTAGATGACGCCAGCAACTGTTGCGCCGAAATCGCGTTTATCGCGCGGGAACCGCAAAATTTTCTGGAATAAAAAGTATCCTGTCCTTTTCTGGGACTCAAAGTATTTCTATACAAAACTTCAGAAAAATCAGTACATAGGCATGAAGAGGTAACTGACACCTTTTTTTGATGCGCAGGGGAAGCCCGTCATGGGTTCCCCGGGTTGGGGATGTGCCTCAGTTAAGCTGAAGCACCCCGGGGATATGTGGGACTCCTGCCCACTAAAACCACCTGCGGTTCGCTTTCAGCCGTATACGGAGGGATGTCCTGGATCTATCTAACACAGGACTCCCTCCACGACCGGCCGGTCTACCTCAATAGGGACCGGACTTCCATCAAAGTTAGAGAACGCTTAGGCAAACTAAAGCGATACCCTCGGAGGTAACAGACACCTGTCTTTCCTATTTATAATATTATTAGTATGGATATCGATTGGAATTTGGATAGTTGCAAAACTGCAAGATATTTGAAGTTTAGAAGTAACGAGTTCTGAAATATAATCCAGTATAAGTTCTGGCTAGTGCTCTGAGCGTATTACAGCCGATTAAGTACTAATGTATTATTTGCAATAATAATAACTCCCACACCGGTTTCGGTGACGGTGACCGGTTTAATTGAAACCAGGCCAGTTACCCAGGAGTCATTTTATAGTGCCCAAGTGTGTGCGCAGTAAACAAGAGTAACTCTCATAAGTCATAGCCCAGTGGGACGGAAGACCGACACGACTGGCGATAGAGATCAGGCGCTCGACCGACTTTTTTACATGCCCATCCGATGCATGCATCATCTTACTTGTCAGACCTGTCACCTGATGTGATCAGCCTGCATTGCCCTAACCAAAATTGGTAATTAATAAAAAAATTCCAACGCGAGAATCGAACCTACGACCTTCGAGTCGAGAGCCACGCTCCAAAGTCCAAACCACTGGACCACGGAGGCGTATTTGCAATAACTCTATAAATGCATGGATCTCTGTATTTCAGAACGAATCAATAGAATGGCATCGATTTATGGCCAGCATGGGTTTTATTTTGGCTCACACGCTAAGGGCCACTTGCGTAGATCCAGGTTAAAGTTAGTACCGGGTTAAATAGTCGTGTTATCTCTTACATTCTTCATAAATATTTTACGAAATAGATAACGTTTAATCTGGGGTTAACTTTAACCCAGATCTGCGCAAGTGGGCCTAAATGTTATAAGTTCTAAGGTACAATACTGTAGTACTCCGAATTCACATCCTATAGCACTTGGTACTTACCTAGATGATGTAGTAATAATTAACTAGGTCAGGTAGTTTCATGTAAAGTGATACGTTAAAGTAACAGAAGCTTCTATGTTAATGCCTTATAAATGGGAGATGAGAAGGTATTTACTCCGCAACAACCGCCGAACTGATTTGAATAATTAGCACAGACATAGTTTATAGAAACTTCCATATTTAAGGCCGTCACAGACTTAGCTATAATATATATTAATATACCGTACTAAACACACTGAGACCAGAAATATATATTATAGCTGAGTGTGTGGTCACGAGAAAATTGTATAAAAATATATAGTAATATGCCTAGCTATAAACATATTAATATATATTATAGCTAAGTCTGTGACGGCCTTTATAATTAACTAGATGGCGCCCGTAACTCCGAAACGCCAGATTACGTTTATCGCGCGTTTATCCCGTATATTATTCGGGGATAAAAAGTATCCTATGTCATTTCCCGGGACTCAAGGTATCTCCATACCAAAATTTTTCAAAATCGGTTCAGCGATTTAAGCGTGAAGAGGTAATAGACAGACAGACACACTTTTCTATTTATAATACATATTATTAGTATGGATAATATGATATATTGTTTCAGGCGACTAATTATTTATAGGCTTTTATGGCTGATACGTACAATTTCTTTCATATTATGACCTACGCCGTTGGCATGTTCTCAGAAAAACTTAATATTCATGAGATTGTGATGGATCATTTCGGACTTGTTTCAACACCCGTCTCAAACTTACCTATTTTATGTACAAAGAGAGTAATATTATAATAATTATGTATTGGAAAGAAAATTTGTTTTCTTGTTATTAATTGTACTGTTATATTTTATTCTACGGTAAACAAGTTTTATTTGCGTTTTCATGATAGACCAATATATGCGATAACGAATAATATGTAGAGATATTTGTCTAAGATTGCTCATTATAATCAACGTTGATTCTGAATACTGTAGATCAGTGGTTCTTAACCGGTGGTTCACAGACCACTGGACTGGTCTACAGACCACTGGTCCCTGGAGGTATTCCAAGTGGTCCGTGAAGCCATCCTAATAATATGTGAGAATTCAGAAGTTAGTAAAGAGTATGGACTATGCAGTCAATATTCACAAATCACATTTAATTAAAATCTGTAAATTTTAGATTTTTGCCAAATAAAAAATTAGTGATTATACAGTTGCCCTTGTTTTCTTTATCAAAAAATTACTCTTAGTTTAGGTAAACCCACCGGGTAGTCCCCGGATAGACAAACATTTAGTAAAATGGTCCCTCATAACTAAAAAGTTAAGAACCACTGCTGTAGATACCACAATCATTGTTATAATCATGGTTTTCCAATTACCAACTTGGAGTGGTTTTAATATTACGAGAGATTGCCAAATGGTTGAAATTCGACCTTTTTAATTAACTTCTTCTTTTGGCTCCCCGTTTAAAGTACCTATTGACTATTTCAGATTTAATAAAAATTGGCCAAGTGCGAGTCGGACTCGCGCACGCAGGGTTCCGTACCATTATAGAGCAACACTAGTAAAATATTGTGTTTTTTGTATGGGAGCCCCCCTTAATTATTTATTTTATTTAAATTTTATTATTAATGATTAAAGTATAATTAATACAGCTGAGTATTTTGTGTACATTTCAAGTGCCTGCCTAATGTCATCAGGGGGCGTCCACAAATTACGTGAGGTGTTTTTTGAATTTTTTGACCGTGAGATTTTATTCAACCCATTCATAAACTAAAACTGTGCAATATTTCATTCACCTACGTTTCCGCATTTTTAATCAAAAGTGATCCAAAGTTTTTCGTTCGCGTACCACCAGAGCGGCCGTTTTTCCATACAAACGTTGTCCCCTGTTTCCTCCCTGGATAATACCGGTAGAGTTATATTTTTTTCCTGAATATCTATGGCCACTATTAGCATGTCCCTATGTTTTCTTTTTTTCATAATTTTATTATTATTTTATTATTAAAAAAGATAAGATCGTTCTAAAACCCCAAAAAAATTACCAGATTTTCCTCTGTGCTCAAAAACCCAGAAAACAAAACTGGCTAGAATATACAAAAAAATATATAAGAACATAGCTCAAGCCTTGCTTTAATTCATAATGAAAAAAGTACTTTTGGAGAAGAAATCAGAGGACAACGAATCGATGATTTTCTGTTCTTTTATTAGAACTTTTGTCGTGTTGTCTTTATCGCGCTCTTCGGTAGGAGACTTGAGATTGGTGAGATAGCAATACATTTTAAAAATACCTATTTTCAATTTCTCTAGCCCTTGGTGTATCCTCTAATAACTTAAAGACACATTAACAATAATAAATAATAATTATATTTATTATTGTTAATGTGTCTTTATGTGAATATTTAATTATACTAATGAAGTTTGTTTTTATTTAATTGTTGTGAAAGAAAGTATGTTTTAAAGGTAGGTATAATATACCTACGTACTGTATAATATTTGCATACCATAAACTTCTGTCCCTTTCGTAAATTCTCATTTCATATGAAGCTCATATTATTATTTAATGTAAGTGCTTCCACATAGATATCAATAATCAAATAGTCCATAAAAGGCATAATTAAAGCACAACAGCTGAGCGCCCACTGAACAAATTTTAATTGAACTTTTAATTATATTTTGTGATAACTCCGCTTGAACTTTCGTACAATCGCTATAGAAAATTAATTTGGCGATTTAATAATCGCCAAATTAATTTTCTATCAGGATCAATGAGAGCTTTATTAATAAACAGAATTTGATAAATTTTAGCCTCGGACAAAAAGTGTTTAACGCGAAAAATGTAAACTACGGTTAATATTTTGCTAGCATTATCATCTGTTTTGCAATATTTAATGCCTCCGTGGTCCACTGGTTTAGAGCGTGGCTCATGACTCATGGGTTCGATTCCCGCGTTGGAAACATGTTTTTTTTATTGTATTTCCAAGTTTGGTTAGGACATTATGGAGGCTGATCATCTGATTGCCTGACAAGTAAGATGCGTCGGATAGGCATATAAAAAGTCGGTTCTGCGCCTGATCTCTCGCCAGTCGTGTCGGTCGTCCGTCCCACTGGGTTTTGAGAGTAAAACACTGATCTCTATACAAGTACGCTGGATTGCTGATAGCTTTTGAAATGACAGCTATTTTTTGTGCCTATTTGAAGCGGAATCAGCGCCCCTATTATTCGGGTAGAGAACTAAATCTGACGTAAAAATGACGTTTGAAAGCCATATTGGCGCTGATAGCAGTAGTGAGAGTATTTGGAACTAATACTAGTGATGACAACAGTGTTGTTATTGGTTGTGGTTACGTCAAATTTAGTTCTCTACCCGAATAATGGGGGCGCTGATTCCGCTTCAAATAGGCACAAAAAGCAGGTCTGTATCAGCAATCCAGCGTACTTGTTTAATAGAGATCAGTGGAGTAAAAGGAATAGAGAGTGCACTTGTGTACTGCGTACACTTTTGGGCACTATAAAATTACTCCTGCGTAACAGCTGGCCTGGTTTCAATGAAGCCGTCCACCGTCACCGAAACCGGTGTGGCAGTTATTAGATATTATTTATTTGCAATCGAAAACCCTTCAGAAATACGGAGATTTAAACTTGGCAGAAAATATTATATCAATATGAAACATATTGTACATTCAAAGACCAAGTTCGACGAAACATATTTCGTATTTTTGCATTATTCATTTTAAATATACTAACGCTGAACATCATATTCAAAACAGAGTTTCAATTTAGAATTTGTAATGTAGTTTATATTTTGTCCTATTATATGATTATTTTCCTTTAAAATTATTCATAGACTTTTTGGAATTAAATATTATCTATAAAAAAAATGCTTATCATTTATTATATTATTATGTCATTTATGAACAATAATATAGATAATAGTCAGGGTTCCCTAGAACTGATTTTTTTGATTAGGTATACTATCAGTATCAAGCTAGGTATTTTTGTGAATAGGTTCATTTTGATGAGACGAACAACATATTTTTTATCAGCGAAAAATCTTGAAAGTACTAACAGAGATAGAAAGGATTTAAGGATGTAGTCAACAAAACTTGGTTGACTACGGAGCCCTAACCAGCTGATTTTTTGTGTGTGAGGTTAATAGTTATTTAATTTAAGCTTAACATTGTCCTACAAATAGAACAATCCATATTTTAGGACCATCAAATTCAAGTATGAAATCCTCTCTATCTCTGTTAGCTCCGTTGCGCCTAAATTCGTTTGTCGCGCGGGAATCATACATTTTTCCGGGATAAAAAGTATCTTATAATATGTCCTTTCTCAGGACATGAAGTATCTCCATACCTTTCAGCATAATTGGTGTGGTGGTTTGGGCGTTAAGAGGTAACAGACTTACACACTTTCGCATGTTTAATATTAGTATGGATATAGGTTCGACTTGCGATGGAAAATTGGACTAAAATTTTCTAAATATGAAAATTAAAAAATACAATTTACATTTTTTGGAAGAACGACATTTGACATTTGTAAGCCAAGATCTTTCGAATGTTGTCCCCTTGAGATTTGAGGGTTAAATAAATTTTCTACCCTCTACGGCATTACCCCAGTTGTATTCTGTTTATTCAGCTTTGCCTCTTTGAGTGCATCATTGTGAGTCGGAAAACCTCTCGAGGAGGTAAAAAATTAAATTTTTAAATGGAATTTTAAAAGGAGATTAAAAATTCTTCCTTCCAACAGAGTAAACTCTACATCCATAATTATCCATACTTACTAGTACTTACTAATATTATAAATAGGAAAGTGTGTCTGTCTGTTACTTCTTTCCGCTCTAACCACTGAACCGATTTTGCTAAAATTTTGTATGGGGATATTTTGAATCCCGGGAAAGGATACTTTTTATCCCGAAAAAATGTACGGTTACCGCGCGACAAACTTATTTTGCCGCAACGGAGTTGCGGGCGTCATCTAGTTCTGAATTCTGAATGTTATGAACGCAAAAGTGTTTTTAACTAACAGTAAGTACTTATTTCTGTTATCTCTTCACACTGAAATCGCTGAATAGATTTTGATGAAAACATATTATTACCTAAGTAGCCACAATTTTAAATTACAGGAATAACGACCCTATTCTTTATGCTAGGAGCATAGGAAAAACTACCATATGCTATATGGGATATTTTTCCTAGAAAAATTGTTTTTAATTTCAATGTGATAAATACCCAAAACTAAAATCGGTACAATGAAATTGCAATTCTATTAATCAATCTTCGTATGTAGATTTAATTTGTCTCAATCCCGGATCCCCCGCTTTATGAAAATGGAATCCGGATAGCACCTAATTTATGATCACGTAAATCGTTATCACAGGAACACATTAACAGAGTAGACAGAACTAAAGCATAGGTTACACAGTGCGAGCAGCTGAAGTAACAGTAGGCAGCTGCCAGCTACTGCACCCGTGTACTCGCACGAGAGCAGCTCGACTCGCCTCCCTGGGTCACACCATGCACGCTGACGTCGCATTAGATAGGATATATCGCATTTACGTAGCCTAGTCAAGTTGTATCTGTAGTGATCCGGGAAGGCGAGTGGCGAGTGAAAACAGCTACTGCACCCGTGTACTCGCACGAGAGCAGCTCGACTCGCCTCCCTGGGTCACACCATGCACGCTGACGTCGCATTAGATAGGATATATCCCAATTACGTAGCCTAGTCAAGTTGTATCTGTAGTGATCCGGGAAGGCGAGTGGCGAGTGAAAACAGCTACTGCACCCGTGTACTCGCACGAGAGCAGCTCGACTCGCCTCCCTGGGTCACACCATGCACGCTGACGTCGCATTAGATAGGATATATCCCAATTACGTAGCCTAGTCAAGTTGTACTATCTGTAGTGATCCGGGAAGGCGAGTGGCGAGTGAAAACAAAAAAATGTTGTAAGTAAGCACTCCAGCAACTGACCCACTCGCACATGAAAGTAACTCGTATGACGCGGTCACACGGTGCAAGTAGCTGCACCTCAGTAACTGACTAGGCCAGCTCGCATGTCAGCTCGCACTGTGTAACCCAGGCATTAGATATTATAAGATGTCAGACAATACATTAATTTTGATAATGATTTTGTGGGGATTTCGCTACAATTTTTCATCGTAAAAGTCGTTTAGTGAAAATCTAGACTGAAGATAAGATAAAATTGAAGGCTTTAGTCGAAGGCGCTTAAGGGGCCTGAGTCAAGACGAATTCGTAATCGCTTCGTTATAGAATCGCCGATCAAAATGTATGGAATTGACATAAGACGAGTCGAACGTCAACGTCATATTAACGAACGCTTATGTCAATTCCATACATTTTGATCGGCGATTCTATAACGAAGCGATTACGAATTCGTCTTGACTCAGGCCCCTGATGTATTATTTCAGATTCGACGACGTAAATCGTCTGGTTTAGTTTGTTGATAAAAAACGACTCTGTATTAACGAGATGACGTCCGCAAATCCGTTACGTCCGTTTTTTAAGGATAAAAAGTATCGTCTTTTCCCTGGCATTCTAAGTATCTCCACGTCTAATTTCAGCCAAATCGGTTTAGCGGTTTAGGCGCAAAGAGGTAACAGACAGATAGACAGGCGGGAAGCCAGACTTTCACATTTAGACGTATTAATTAATATGTTAGTATGGAATATGGATATTGGACGTTTGCACTTATCTACGAATATTTTATCTCTATAATGTTGATTACATTATAGAATAACATCAAATCACTTTATTAAATTCGATCGATATTCTTGATAACCTATTTTTAGGTACAAAACATACTTGACGTTACCGTTAAATTATAAAATCGGCCAAATGAGAGTTAGACTCGCGCACGAAGGGTTCCGTACCCCAGAAGAGCAAAAATAGGCTGAAAATTGTGTTTTTTTATGAGAGCCCCCCTTAAGGTGACGCCTTGATAATTTGGCTGTAGCGATGTCCATTTTTCTCAGCAATGACTAAAGATAAGAAATTAAAGTTCACTGTCAGTATTCATCATGTCTTTGTCTTTAAATTACCCATAGCATAACACGATTGGTCAACTTTTATAACACAGAATAATCAATCAAAAAGACCTCTGTAAAAAAAGGGATTCCTATTTTGCCAACAGAGGAGAGTGATTTATGCTTCCATTTGTACATAAATTGGTTCTAGTATACACTTTAATTTGCCCATAGCTTATTTGAAATGTATTTATGGTTTTTAAATTACGCGACAAAAACCATTTTGTCACTACGCCCTTTCCATTTTTTGCTGTTCCATTGCTTGTTTTCTATGAGAGGCCGGGCCAGCCTCGCATAGAAAACAAGCAATCTAAAACACATCCAACACGGTTTTTTATCTTTTTTATTATATCACGTCCTCGAGTATTGAACATGTCTCACCAGTCATACTGTATAGAAATGGAAATGAATTATCACGATTTATCGAATAATCCGAATTATTTTTAAACCCATCATAAAATAATTATAATATTATCTGATTCCGCTTTTAATGTCTCACTCTTCTTTTCACAGTCAATACATTTCAAACTTTAATATCTCACGTAAAGGTGCAATTTTTATTGTATTTCGTAATTGAATTTTTCATACATATCTATCAAAATGGAGTCTCAAATAATCCGGACTAATTATTGTAATTGGATAACTGAACATCCAGATAATACAAATGAATGAATAAAAACAATTTCTGTTCACATGATGGTAAAATTAATGAATTAATAGTAGGAATATTGAAATGATTCAAGTTCTCTCAAAATAAAAATCAAATAAAGTAACACCTATTTATTTTATAAATAGAAATACATTTTATATTTATTACAGCTAGATATAGGATATTCCCTCGGCCCTTACTTGGGGGGGGGCTGCAAAATTATCCATTTCCATTATTATACTATGTTAACGCGGACGAAGTCGCGGGCAACAGCTAGAAGTACCTAAAGTTAAAGTTACAAGGAAAAACTTACAACCATGGGCGTACCTAGGTGGGGGCAGGAGGACGTTTATAATTTTATCTTCCGTTCATATCATATTCCAGAAGATAAAATAAATAAAGTGTTGGAAACAAAATAGATTTTCAGTCAGATTAATAAAAGTCAATTTTCATGATTTTTTGTTTCAATATACCAGACCGACCATCTTCTCGAAGGTATGAGCTGCCCCCCCTAGCTGAAATCCTGGGTACGCCCATGCTTACAACTATACAATATTATAAGGATTCTTACAAACAAACTGCACTTGTCAACGGCACGCGTCGATGGTAGTCGACAATTATTAATATTCGACGGTTTCCGTCGACAAATGCCGTTCCTCTGTAAGAAGCTTAAAAAAATATAAGAAATTAATCCTACTATTTCGAACTTATTCCATACGTGACTAAACCTGATGACGAAGTTCAAAATTTAAATGTCTATGTAGGCTTTTAATTCCAATTTCCATTGCTGTGATACGCTTCGCTTCATCTCGTCTTAGTCATTTTAACTGATCCATTTACATACTATAAACACGACTTGTCTTAGTAAAATATATTTAAAATAGGCTTTTTAAACATTTCATAAAAAGTAGTACATACTAGGTAACTAATTTGAACATTATTTAGATAAGTAACTAATATTATAACTTAATGTAGGTATTTTGTTCCGTTCAAAAATAGCTCACAATTGACTAGCAAATACAGAGATCGTTATATTATTATGATTGTATTTTAATACCAGTGTACCAAGTAGAGAACCTAGATGTCCTATAATGCGGCGCAAATATGAGAACCTCAGCGGTGATCTCATATTTGAACTGTTTGGGATGGAAACTCTAGGCTCATGGGGTCCGAGGCCGTGCACATAAGCTTTTTAGAGGAATATCTAAGAAGCTTGTTGAAGCCATCCGAGACCCCAGAGCTGGGAGCTACCTGGCACAGCGGATAGAAATTGCCATCCAACGTGGTAATGCTGTCAGCTTTTTGGGCTCTCTGCCAGATGGGGACGACTTGGGCAAGATTTTCTTTTTATAGTTTTATGTTTAAAAGTTTGTATATTTCTGTACATTAATCTAGATTGTATTTTTGTGCTTAGATTTCAATACCAGTGTTAATTTGTTTATTTTAGTTGCACCAACACCATGAAGTAAGTCACAACGGCTCCAAGTACCTGTGGGACAATGACATAAATATTGATCAAGTTTGGCTGGGATCGCTAAAACAGTTACTTTGTTAAAGCCTGAGCGAAACACTGGCTGAAGCTTATTACAGGCTAAAGCAGAGAGGCCAAAGCGAAACATTTGCTAACACAGGTAAGCTATTGCATAAAACTGGTGAAAGCAAAGCACAAGATAAAGGCTAAAGCCAAACACAGGCCGAAGCAAAACACACTAAAGTGAAACAAAGCACAAGGTAAATCAAAACACAGGCCGAAACAAAACACATCAAAGTGAAGGCGCCGAAGTGAAACACGAATCGAAAGCAAATACTTACAGAAGCGAACAGATCCAGGGACACCGTGAAGAACTTGGCTCCGGAGATGCTCATGGCCTTTTGGCACTGCTGGCAGACGATCTGCACGAATGTCTTAGCTTCCTCCGAACCATCGTACCATTGGCAGGAGTATGCTGCTTCCATTACGGACGAGCTCTGTCATGAAACGGGCAAATATAAGTAATAGTTAAAAAAACTAAAAACACGCTTTCTATATAAAGCGTCGGTTACAAACAAACATAAAAACATACAAATTGAAAAATGAAATAATTATATCAAATTAGTGTATTGTCATCGGTCCTCGATAAATCTACAAAGTTTGAACGAAATCTGGCCGTTTAAAGTGGGTTAAAATCGCGCTCAAAGAAGTCGGTTACAAACAAATATACAGGTGAAGCAAATAAATAGCGTATAATAAAAGACTTCTCTTCTGCTTCGATGTGTTGCGAACGCTCCTTGAAACTAGTAGAATTTAGAGCTAGTAGACATAACACACCAAAAACCCCCTCTGTCGTAGTCAAGTTTTAAATCTAGCATGGTAGAATAATGTTATGACTAACTACTCGAGGACGTGATTGTAGATTTATATCTATAAATGGTTTGTGAGTTACCTCTTCAATTAGCCGGTTACCGAAGATGCAGAAGTGGAACACCTGTCCCAGCGTGTAGCACAGGTAGCCTAGAGTGCTGAAGGCGTACACGTTGATTCCGTTTATCTAACATCAAAATATATTAATTTCTGTTTAAACATGTAACACAAAAGTACTAAAAGAAAGATAGTTTGGTATGAAGATATAAGAAACAGAAAAACAGCAGCTGTTCTCATTTTCTGTTTCGAGCTGGTCGTCCAAGATCACTATTTGCTTACCTTTGTAGCCTGATAAGCGAGTAGGGTCAGGGTGATAGTCGACACCAACATGTGAAAAAGCAGCGCCGTACCGTACGTGTCGCCGATAGAGGTGACCAGTCTAAGAAAAAGTTTATTTAAAAAATATATAAAACTCCCATGGATTTCAACACCTAAACTAATATTACTAAGGTAATATTACTAAGGCCACCACTAAACTAATATTACTAAGGCCCACTTGCGCCAATCTGGGTTAAAGTTAACTCTGAGTTAAACATCATGTCATATCTGTCACTCACCAAGTCAGTGATAGAGATGACATGATGACTCAGAGTTAACTTTACCCAGATTGGCGCAAGTGGGCCTGAGTCTGTAATGGATGCCTATAATGATGGATAACTACGATGTTCACCATATTAAAAAACATCCTCTAAAGTCTGAAGCAATTGTACAATTGACATCGGTTAAGGGAAATTACAGACGATTTAGTGATAGCCTAAATTTAAATAACTCTAGCTCTAAAACAATCGGAGATCCTGGGCGAATCACGATTTCCGTTCGTCACGGATTTGGAAACTTTACCGTGGTCATTGGTCAATGCCTAGCGCGGCGAGCGTTTATTGGATGTCGCGCGATGAAGTTTCCGAATCTGAGTCGAATTGCGCATTGTGAATCAGGGCCCTGGGAAGTATTGGTTGATGATACTCTTTAAATAATATCAACACTACCTGACGACGTGCTTATGCCGTTCCACCCAGTACTTGATGGCAGATCTGGCGAGGATCTCCTGCTTCTGCGACAATCCGTTGGGGTTGTTGTTGTCGCCGAAGGTCTGGAGTCTGCCCATGCGCGGCATCATGCCGAAGTCCTGCTGCGTCGCGTAGATCCCTCGGATATCCATGTCGGTTGAATCAGGGATCTTCTCGGATTTGTCTACAACAAGGAATAGTGTTAGTTGTGATAAAGAGTAGTTGTTGATTGAGATGTGTTTTGTCAAATTTTCTGATTCTGTTGGCATGCGATGGATATAAAATCTTATATAGAGGTAACACCCAATGGGAGTTTTTTCCAGAAACCAGTTTATTTGCGATGGATTGAAACGATTGATCGCAAATAAGTAGCTTGCATAAAGAAACCTTCGTCCATTTGAGCTTTGATTACACTATATTTCACAATGGTTTTAAACAATGATAATAAGGCATTGAAAAACATACACCTACACTGATAGTGCTCTAAATATACACATTTTGATTTATGAATAGATAATATTGGACACATCACACAACATTACGCTCAGTCAACATTTGCTAAGGTGTTGACTATACAAATATGCGAACACATTGTTATGTTTGTATGATAACCATAAGTGTTAATATGATTTACGTTGTCTCACATAATATTGCAAATAGTTTAGTCTCACCGATGAAGACATGAGTAGATGAAGTGAATAAGTATCAATTTGAAAATTGACTGTTTTTTTGCATAAGTGGAGGCTTTACGGCAGAAAAATTGTTTAAAATCAGAAAAATTAAGATTTTGATAAAAGATACAACAGTGGGTTAGTGTAAACACCGTTATCCTTGAAACATTTAAATGAGCCCATCAAAATGAACAACTTTTCTATGAGAACAATGCTGGGAACTCAAAAAAATGCCGTTTTCATACCCATACGGATGACCAGATCGGCAATATGTATGGGTGTGAAAACGGATTTGTAGACGGAGTAGTAAGATTATGTCACATGATGAAATAGATAATAATTTTTTCAAGGACTAGCGAAAAATTGAGGAAATTTTATAAAATGTTAGTTACCCACGTCTACTTTCAAGTGATGTCTGCAAATAAGTGCAGTGGTAACGTCTGATAAGCTACACAAAAGCTGTAACGTATCGATAACGGTTTGAATATTACCTAAAATGCAAGTGGTAGGTATATTAAGGGCCCGATCACCACTTACCGATAAAGTGCCTGATAAGCTATCCACAACTTTTTGTCTGTCTGTTCTGTCAAGTTAAGTGGTGGATAACCTATCCACTACTTATCAAGAAGTGGTGAAACAGACCCTAAATATCGTTTTTTTAAAATAAGTAAGTATGGACAAAAATGTTAAAAGTCGCGTCAGGACAAATCCATGACCAATTTGTTATATTATGAGTTATGACCGATCTAAAATTGAAAAAAGAGCTTGCGATATCTAATCTTTGTGCACCACAATGTAAAAATGTATGACTGTGCCAGTGCGCCTGTTGTTTCATATTTACTACCGCAGGTGCACTCGAAGTAAATACACGTTGTTATTGTAGAAAATATGTTATCTATTTGGTCTACATAATATATATGTTTAAATCATTTCTGAAATCATCTGAGTGCAACTTTTATGAAGATGTAATGTAATCACGTGCCGGGGACACATGCACTTATTTATACACGGGCTTGCCACTATTTTATGAGATCATAATGTTATCAATTTTATGAGCGGAAATATCTAACTTCTTAGTTCTTCATATGCTAAGTACTCACATACGATTTTACTCGATAGTTTTACTCGAAATCGAGTAAAAATTACCATGTGGACCGCAAAACTCATAGCTCGAAGGCTCGCATCGAGCCGGCTCGATGGAATTAAATAAATCTAGTTTCCTTCAAACTTACTCAACGCGAGCCGTCGAGCTACTCAAGCCATACTAAAGCGTATGAGTTTTGCGGTCCACACGATAATTTTTACTCAATTTGGAGTAAAACTATCGAGTAATGCAGAATGTGTGGACGACAGCCCGACCCGTGGTTTTTACTCTACGTGATTGCTCGATCGAGTAAAACCATATGTACTTATATGTACTTATATTAGATTTAGTAAGACAAAACTTCAAGAACAAATTTTAATTTCAGAAAATAATTCATACGTACGGTGCAAGTCACGCTAATCACAATATTTTATATGTCGTATCCGGTCATGAATACAGACACGAAACGAAGCGCAAGTGCGCCACCAAGCAGCGAATTGGTGCAACTTAGAAATGGCGCGCTTCGACAGAGTTGTAAAGCTCTGGTGGGGTGGAGCGTCGATCACTCTCGCTCCAGCCGTCGACCAGTCAACAAGTGCTTACGAAACTGTCCTACGTTTCGCTTTGTGTCAGTGTAGTGTAGTGTACAGTGAAGTGTTCGAGTATAGTGTCGAGAGAATAGTGATTGTGTACAGTGTTATAATAATTTAGTGCTCTGATTTGAAGACAAGACTTGATTTTTACAAGTTTTGTTCTTTTGTACGATACCCATGTAAGCCCACAATGTCTGAAGGTTCTGATCTAAACTCTGTCCATCCGACATCAGAACTGGGATCAAATCGTGCAAAAGACGCAAATAACCTTGACAAAAACGAAGATCAATGGCGGTTACTTTTTGAAATTCAGAATCAACAAATCCGTGAATTGATAAACATTGAGGACCCCAGCTGTGAGTAATAACGTTATTTTGCCAGAATTTAATCCGGATAGGCAAGACGCGGATGCGCGATCATGGTGCGCAACGGCCGATCTTTGTTTGTACGGTGATGTTGTCCAAGGCGGGCAACTGATTATGATGCTAAGTAAGGCGTTAAAAGGCTCCGCATCGGCATGGCTGCCACAAATTACCTATCGAGGAATTACTTGGCCTCAGTTTAAAAGGTTATTCACGTCTAGATTTGTAACCGTTGAAACTTTAGCGGCTACCCTCATAAATTTGAATAATGAAAAACCAAAAGAAAACGAGACCTATTCCGCCTACGCCAGTCGTCTCATAACGTCGCTGCTCAGCCGATGGAAGAATGTGAGCGTAGAACAAATTGCAGTGTCAACTGTGGTCGCTTATTTGGCACAAATTGACAGCCGCCTGTAACGACTCGCATTTACAACGGAGCTAACAACGCGCAGTCAGCTGCAACAAGAACTGCAGGCCTTTTCGTTTTTAAAACGCAAGGCTCCAGTGGATTCCCGACATGACGTAACGAACGAGAAACGTATGAAGCAAGAAACGTTTCCGCAAATCAAATGTCATGCGTGTGGTGAGCTCGGACATAAGCAAGCACACTGTCGCACGCAGAAGAATGATATTAAGAAGCCTGCGTCTACTTCTTCGGCGTCAGGGGCGGTACAGCGTTCTCCAGTCAGCAGCAACGCTATCACCTGCTACAAGTGTGGCAACCTTGGCCACATCGCCAGCCGCTTTACTGCGGGTGGATCTAGCGCTGCTGCCACCCCAATAGTGAAGCGTGTCGACCTGTGTGAAGTTACAACCCCATCTTGTACTGTAAGTCACTTTGTGAGTGTTTTAATTTTCAATTTGATTCTGGTGCCGAGTGTACATTAATTAAAGAAAATATTGCTAGTAATGAGGTAAACGACTAAATAACGTAATTTCTTTAGTTGGTATTGGCAATAGTAACATTTATAGACGATTCAATTATTGTGTCCAGTTCAAATCACCGATTTAACCATGAAAATATAAGTACGCTCATGATAGATTACGCAGAATGCCCGAAAATCAGAGTGTAACTGACGATTTTGAGGAACTAAATAGTAATGATGACATAGAGACTGATAATTAAGTTTACAAATTGATAAGACTGTACCAGAGGTTGTCGTGTAGCCGTAGCTCGATAGAAATCGGTGTCAACTTTGAGTTGTCCGTGAGTACGCGGTAAGCAGTCAACTCTGGTGGAGGTCGGGTTTCATTGGAAACCAGGGAACCCTAGGTTTAGGGTAATGAGATGTGGTTGCAGACCACAGGGCTGTGTGTTGACAGAAATCAATTATTGTAAGACTTAATTATTGTGTGTAGTTGTAACAGACTTGTGATAGCAAAATTGTCAGTTGATACTCTGGAATGATTATGTGATTGGATCTTAAAATTACTTTATGACTTAGTGATTATCTTCAGTGAATGTGATTAGTGATTATAATTAATTACTGACCAAATTTCAAGGTTATATGGTGCCAATCACTTCAGAAAATTGGATTGTGCCAGTGGATTCCATTAATACCTGAGCAGGCACAATCGATTGAGCGTACCGCATTTATTACACCAGACTCCAGAGGGACAATTTAAATTTTTAACAATGCCGTTTGGACTCAAAAATGCCATTTCCGTATTCCAAAGATGCCCGAAAGTCAGGTACCTATTGAGATTGATGAGGATAATGAGGTGGAGAATAAAGAAATGTTGCCAGAGTCAAAAGCTGTGTAGGGTTCACATTCAAAAGTGTGGAGACTGTACCAGGATACTGTAGCCGTAGTCCGGTAGAAATCGGCATCTGCCCTATGGGTAGTCCGTGGATAGGCGGTATTGCGGTAGTCCTGGGTGGTACAGTCGGATCATGCCGTGTAGCATTGATCATTGAGTCGTGGTGTGACTCGGGCACTCTGTATGAGTTGCTGTGTGTGCGCAGGTTTGCAAACCTATGAACTGAGAATGTGGATCCTAAGGCTGTCATTGATTTGTCATTGAATTTATTTTGATAAAATTCATGATTCTCAAAAGGTACATGATTAGTTACTGTTAGTCGTAACTTAGTAAATTACTATTAGAAGAGTTGATTAGTTTAAACCAATTTTAATGCTTTTTTTTGAATAAATCTAATTGCTAAGATAAATTGAAAGTAGTAAATAGTCAGTTTTCATTTCTCTCCATAGTTGTGATTTCGTTTGGGACGTTTGGATGGAAAATGAAGAACGTAACCAAACCAAATTGCATGCCAAATTTAGAGGTCCATTTCAAATTGTAGAACTTTTAGATGACCGATATCTTTAAAAGTCGTTGACAAACAAACGTACTTACAAATTCGCTCATGATCCTCTTAGAAAAATGCCTGAGTGCGAAGTACCTATTGATGTTGTTGAAGATGTTTAGTGCATTTGTTTTAGTGGTGTTTTTCGGATACTCGGTTCGTTGGGTCGGACTTCGGAGACCATACCATTGTACTGTAGCCGTAGCCTAGTAGAAATCGGTATCGACCCTTGTGGTTGTCCGTGGGTACGCGGAGGGCAGTAGCTCTGGATGCTGTGGTCGGGTCTAGCCTGGAAGCCAAGACCATAGAGTCATGTGACTGACTCGCTTTGTGTGTTGTGAATCTTGACCACGAATGAGTAACCGAAGTTAAATGTGATTTTTTTTTTGAGAATACATCTCATCAATGGTACTTGAGCGTCTGGTTTAATGCTCTAAGACTTGAGCCGTTTTCAATTATGAGGTTTAATCTTGAGTTTTAGTACTAGTTAAGAATCAAATGATGTCTTTAGACTAATGCTGTCAATTTTTGTTTTTTTAAGGTTCTTTTGCGAATAGAATTTATGGTTGGTTATAATAAACAAGTTTGATTGATAAACTATGAACTTCTTTCAACATACATTGACAGCATTATGAAGCGTCAGGAATGGTCGAGCGCATAGGTACTGTGCTTGTTTCAATACTGTTTCAGATTAACGTGCGAGGACGCACGTCGTCGCAGGATGGCCGTGTCGTATCCGGTCATGAATACAGACACGAAACGAAGCGCAAGTGCGCCACCAAGCAGCGAATTGGTGCAACTTAGAAATGGCGCGCTTCGACAGAGTCGTAAAGCTCTGGTGGGGTGGAGCGTCGATCACTCTCGCTCCAGCCGTCGACCAGTCAACAAGTGCTTACGAAACTGTCCTACGTTTCGCTTTGTGTCAGTGTAGTGTAGTGTACAGTGAAGTGTTCGAGTATAGTGTCGAGAGAATAGTGATTGTGTACAGTGTTATAATAATTTAGTGCTCTGATTTGAAGACAAGACTTGATTTTTACAAGTTTTGTTCTTTTGTACGATACCCATGTAAGCCCACAATGTCTGAAGGTTCTGATCTAAACTCTGTCCATCCGACATATACAAATTCTGATAATAAATTGACTCGACGGACATACCTGCAGAGGAAATCCGGAACAGCTCAGCGGTATTCGGTCTATACGTGTCCAGGGAGGCGCTGATCTCCATGAGCGGCTTCATGATGGCCTTGAGGTGCTGTAGCTGCTCGCACGCGAAGATCAGCCACGAGGAGAACATAAGATCCAGGAGGTTCGCTATCGACATGGAGAACAGGAGCCAGTAGACCTGCAGACGGCACCAGGAGAGTATAAGATGAAGCAGTTTTTGATTTTTTTTACATAAAATAAGGGGACAAACGAGCCAACGGGTCACCTGATGGGAAGCAACTACTGGAATATTAGAAGAGCTGCAGGTGTGTGTGTGTGTGTGTGTGTGTGTGTGTGTGTGTTTGTGTGTGTGTGTGTGTGTGTGTGTGTTTGTGTTTGTGTGTGTGTGTGTGTGTGTGTGTGTGTGTGTGTGTGTGTGTGTGTGTGTGTGTGTGTGTGTGTGTGTGTGTGTGTGTGTGTGTGTGTGTGTGTGACGTATAAAAAAAACTGCTGGCTAGATCTCATTCAAACTCATTTAGAATTATCATGCCCCTACTTAGAAATTAGAAGGGGGGGGGGGGCACATTTTACCACTTTGGGAGAGTCTCTCTCGCAAACTATTCAGGTTAGAAAAAAATTATATTATGAGAAACCTCAATATTATGATTTTTGGAGACTTATCCATGGGGACACGCATAGGTTAGATAAAAAAAAAATATTAATTTTTCCATTTTTGCATCAAAATCTTAATTCGGTTCACAGACTACATCTACTTACCAAGTTTCAATAGTATAGCTCTAATAGTTTCGGAGAAAAGTGGCTGTGGCATACGGACGGACAGACAGACAGACAGACAGACATGACGAATCTATAAGGGTTCCGTTTTTTGCCATTTTGGCTACGGAACCCTAAAACCCTTTGCATAAACGCGTCATGTTGCAATATAGTTCATATTGCAACATAGCGCGTTTTATAGTTCATATTGCAACATAACGCGTTTTATAGTTCATATTGCAACCTTTAATTCGTTTTCTGCACATCATGGTAGTACCAATTACCATAAAAAAAAAACTAGAGATTTGTTATAGCCCAGAGATGTTGCAGAGAAAAATCTGACTTTGGAGAAGATATTAATTACTTAACTAACCTGAAAAACGAACGCGAAGATATACATCGGTCCATGGAAAGCGTCGAACGGGTACCAGGCCTTCACGGGCAGGCGTGGTACCGGTTCCGTGTAGGTACCGTTTGTCTCCTTGTCCACCAGGTACCGGACTGACTCGTCGAAGAACGTGATTGTCACCCATGCTATGGTGTGGGGAAAACAATTATAGCTTAGTTCGTATTAGTTAGTTCGACGACCTCTGTGGCTCAGTTGTTGGTCTGTTGGTAGCTCAAGCCGGGGGTCGCGGGTTCGAAATTCGAATCCCGCCGAAGGAACAAAAAGTTTTCAAAGTTCCTGGGTCATGGATGTGTATTAAATTTGTGTATCATATATTAAAAATCTTAAATATAATATTATGTATAGTATAAAAGTATTAAATATATTTCCGTTGTCTGGTACCCGTAACACAAGTCCTTCAGGCACGGGGCCGGACTGACGTGGTGTGAAGCGTCCATAGATATTATTATTATTAGTATAGCCGTGTATAGCGTAAATCACTTTATTAAAAAAACGTCGGTGTATGTCGCCTGCATCAGCTCCGTTGCGCTGAAATTTGTTTATTGCTCAAAGTTCAAACCGTACCTGCGGTACCGAATACGGATTAAAATCAGCTTAGCGGTCCAAACGTGAAGAGCTAACAGACAGACAGACACACTTTCGCATTATAATATTAGAATGTCGTATACGTTCTACACTCAGATTGACTGAAGGATCTGATTTAACTATTCCTAATCTCGTAATAATCCGGATGGTGATTACAGTTTTTTGTCAAGAACCGTGCGCATCAGAAAACTTTAAGTAAGGCGCACAGCGGTAGGCTGGCGGCTGCTACTCAAAAGGGTCATAACTCATAAGGATGATAAGGATGATGATGGTCATGTTTTATGTGGAACGGTCACAAAAAGTGTAGCATGAATTATTAGTCAAACAAAATATTCCTCCGTGTTTTACTGCGGTCTGCGACTACCAATTAATTTTACTTATCTACAAAGGTCTATCTATTTTAATATTATATCTATAAATCGCTACTTATGTTGGTATCAATATTTGAAGTGGTTATCAGAATCTGTAGTGAGTCACTTCTACGATTGACCATAGTATTTTCTTGTAACCTGGCCCACCACTAATGTAACTCCTTACCGGATATATCAAAGGTGTAGGAAAAGCTTCAATATCCCTTAGCATGTCTACCTAAATTCGCATCTTAGCATAACCTCATTATAAGTAAGATCACAAAGTTGCTACGAAGCAGAAGCTAAAGTCGTTAAAACTTTCCATATTCGCTCGATTTAACCGTCGCTCGAGTTTGATAGAGTTTATTGTTGTCAATCATAAAAACTCGTAAAAGGATCGAGGAGCTGAAGTTTTTTATGAAAATGACGAGATTCCTCGTTCCTTTCTCCTTCAATTAAAAACAAGGAAAGTGTCATTAAACTGAGCTTAACGGCTTCAGCTGAAGTTTTTTTTATGAAAAAACATAATATTACGGGATTACTTTTGTAAAACGAATAAATTTTATTCTTTGGATGGAAAAAAGATGGAATGCAGAAAATCTGGGCTTACAAGCATCATTTGTGCTTGCTTAAAAGCCCAGATTCTACACTCTTGTTAAAACGTTATGTCGGACAAAGGTTTAATTTTATATTCCGGCCTCCGGGGATGAACTTCGTTTTAACACGTGATAATAATTATTAAGCAAAAGTTAAATCAGTAAAAGCAAACATGGTTACATGCATTGCAACTAATCTAATGATATTGTCAATAAAATATAAAAAAAATATTTTTATTAAAAATGGGTATCATGATACACTTTTTGAAAGTCGAAGGAAAAATGTAGAAACTGCGATACCTACCACCGGTTTAGGAACTAATAGGTTATTAAGATGTTAAAGGTAAAACAAACATACATACATAATAAGAGAAATTGATTCATAACCAAATGGCGGACCTACGCTAACTTAGCCAATGGTATGCCCAGTCATCAGATCACAATAATTATTAACATCGACTTGACATAACCCAACCAAATAACGTAGTAGGTAAGGTAATAATTCCTTCCTCTAGAATACTCAAGATTACACAACAGTGTATAATTGTTTATAATAGCTGATAGCACACCAGAAACACCTATCACAGTAAGCCCTTACCGAGCTCCTTATCTTCGAGTACTTACATAAAACGGAGAAGATGGTCATGCCCATGATGAAGTAGAGGAGCCTCCTCATCTTAGTCAGCGCGATCTGGCAGTACCTGGCGTTGGACTCCGTGAACAGGGGGTGGCTGTTCGACTGGTTCCACACTGCCAGCGTCCTGGGGAGAAACAGCAATTGTATTCACCTAATTGTTAAAACAACAGAAGCGCTGTGATTGGGCATTCATGACGTCAAACCAATAAACGAGCTGTGATTGGTCTAAAAAAATCTTACCGAAACTCGAATTGGGGTTCTGGGCTATAACCACTGAACGAGATTTCTAAACTTAGGCTCTAATGAAGCGCTCTTACCGTTAAGATAATGTTAAATTTAGTTAGTTTTGGGAATTTACATACTTGTGGTGGTGGCGTATAATCGTGTGGCGTATCGATAAAATGAGAACGTACTATGAAACACAACTGGCCACTCAACCATGTCTCATAAGGCCCACTTGCGCAGATCTGGGTTAAAGTTAACTCTGAGTTAAACATCATGTCATATCTATCACTTACTTTAAAGAGTGATAGAGAATGTCATGATGTTTCAGTTTAACTCAGAGTTAACTTTAATCCAGATAGACTACGCAAGTGCCCCCACTTGCACAGATCTGAGTTAAAGTTAACTCTGATTTAAACATCATGTCATGTCTGTCACTCACCAAGTCAGTGATAGAGATGACATGATGTTTAATTAACTCAGAGTTAACTTTAACCCAGATCTGCGCAAGTCCGCCTAGGGCGGACTCTCTCATTTGGTGAGTGATACAGATGACATGATGTTTAGCTCAGAGTTAACTTTAACTCAGACCTGCGCAAGTCCGCCTAAGTGTGCAAACTTTAATTATTACATGATTATCTTGAAAGAAAGGCGCTTATAAGATTAGCCAAGTTTTATCCTCATGATCCTACTCTAAGGCCCCTATAAATGGTCAGTACTTAAGATGCGACCCGGTCTCAAGACGCGGTTCGGCTCTGTGATTGGTCCAAATTTTGACAGCCAACCAATCACAGCGCCTGAACCGTGTCTTGAGACCGAGATGCATCTTGAGTACTGACTATTTATACGGGCCTATGTCACACACACTGAATCTGGCATCAGTTCAGTCCATCAATCTGAAATTGACGCCAGGTTGATGGCCGAAAACTAAAAATACCTAAAAAATAAAAAAATTATTAGTCCATCTATCCGTGGGTTAGACATTCAGTTTCACGTCAATCTTTACCAGATTGATGGATCATTGATAAGAAACTGTACTTGTATTAACCTCCGGCAGTGACTTTAATAATAAATAATAATAATATAATATGAATACGGGTCTATCACCAAACTCAGGTTGATATACATGATAATTGATAACTTTTACGTTTTCGTTCATTCTGGAATTTTCGCCAAATACTCGACTCTTATTTAATATATTTAAATGTAATCATGAATTAATTATCCTGTATTACCATTAATTTGTGAGTATAAAACATTATTATTTCACGATTTATCACGCTTCGTTTATTAAGCAGTTGGTAAGAATTAAGGCTCTGAAGCACGGACGATTGAGAAATAAATCTTAAAATTTTCCATTTCAGTAAACATTCTCCAAAATTGCTCCAAAAGATGCTAATGTAAAATAATTATTAAGTAATTACAATTGGCTACTATGATGACCCTGAACTTCGTATCACATAACTTAAATCTTCTACATTCTACCGTAAGTATAAACCTTCCCTGGACTTCCACAAATATTTCAAGACCAAAATTAGCAAAATCATGCATGTACTATCAAAGAACTTGATTCCTAGGCAGATGGGGGACCTACGTAGTTTGGTCGCGTTACGTCAAACACAGCCGACAGATCACAATAATTAAAATTGACATGATCCGACCATGGAGTAAATATAATATGTATGATCCGACCAAATGACGTTGGTCTGTTAACTGCCTAGGAATCAATTTCCTCGATGATACCTTTTGCGGTTTATATCTCATCTACCATTACAATATCTCAATCAATTATATTTTAACTTCTCATTTTTCATTAATTTCGCTCGTAGGTATATCAATACCTTTACTAGGATAAAAGAAAATACGCCTTCTCTGAGTTTTCCTTTTGTGTTGGCGTAATGAATGGAAATTATGTGGAAATGAATTTCCCGAGCTCTTAGCATTAAATTGTTTATTACCTCACACGATTTCGTTTTCTGTTTTTCATCCCTTTTTCTTTTTTAATTTAAATTTCATTCATACAAAGAACTGAGCTTTAGTCGTTTTCAAATTTCTATTTTTTTCGTTGGGAAAACTCGTGACGCTGGGGCGCTTGCCCTATATTACAAAAGTTAAAAAAATGTCTTTCAGCGCTGCTACTAATACTTACTTTCACAGTGAACTTTTTATGGAGCACGTTCACACCCTAAAGTATTATCACTTAATTTTGTTACACCTTGTATATTATATACTAGCTGTCCCGGCAAACGTAGTTTTGCCATTTAAAGTATTTCTACTTCACCAGTTGATACAAAATCTTACCCCCTTAACTTAGTTGGAAGAACACAAATATATCTGCGAAAACCGTATGCAAATCGGATCAGTACTTAGTTTTCGTGTTAAAGAAAAAAGTTTGATACAAAATCTGACCCCTCTTTTGTCCCCTTAGAGGGGTGGGGGGAAAATTTTTTATACACCAGATGTTAAGTTGGAAGAAGACAAATATATCTGCGAAAACCGCATTCACATCGGATCAGTAGTTTTCGTGTGATGCTGGAACAAACATACAGACAGACAGACAGACAAAAAACTAACCACGGTTTTGGCTTTTATAGCGATGTAGTGACACCCACCGCTTATTATTTTTTGAATATCTTTAATGTACAGAATTTTCATTTCTACAGTTTTATAATAATTATGTCTAGATGTCGCAGGGAAAAGAAGATATTATCAGGGATTACACGAAATCCCTAGGGATATCACGAAATCTCGGCAGACGCCAAATATTCTTGTTTATTAGGTCTTGTTACTAAAAAAATTTTGTGTACCCGTGTGGGTACTAGAGCGAGCGAGAGAAAAAAAGAGAGAGGCTCGATTTTTATTCGGCGGTATCCGCTTTTCTGACATTTCACTAGATTTAGTTTAGTGAAATGACATATTATTATCACTAGATATTTTTAGTAAGAAGACGTATTATTAAACAAGAATATTCGGCATCTACCGGGATTTCGTGATTTCCCTAGGGATTTCGTGTAATCCCTGGTATCCTCTTTTCCCTGCGACATATTATACAAGCTCGAACGAACCTATATTTTAATAAGTAATCATCCCTAAGGGTGAATTGCACCAGAAGCGTAGTTAAAGTTAAGGTTAACGTCAAATATGGTGAATTTGCTAGGGATTCGACAGTTCATTTCACAATTTGTTATGGTTAAAGTTAAAGTTATAGTTAAAGTAGGTTGATGCAACTTACTCTTAAAATAATGTTTTTGACCATAATTTGTTATGAAAGTGTCAACAGTTTAATTTTTAAAGTATTTATTTAGTGTGTTACAATTTACAGCATATTTTGCAACAATAAAATTCTCCGGCTTTGACGAATATATTTTGTTTACTTTTAAGCATAAACTAATATGATGGATTTATGAAAAAGTTGGCCAAACTGCCAATTCTCAGATAATTTCACCACAAGGATTAATGGCTCGGACAAATTGGGTGATGAAATAAAAATTTTCCTCCTGATTTAGCAATTTCCTGCTTTAAAAATAACCTAACCCAAAATCGGGATTAGATTATATTATTAATGTCACGGGCGTGACACAAGCCAGACGACACTTCGGAGATTAAACGCAAAAGCTATTCAGGGATATTTTACCTCTCATAGCAATTTTATAATCAACGACATAAGAAATACTTTCCTACTCCAAGGACAAACTGAATCACAATATAAATAACTTACAGTAGATCATCTTCACACTAGACACACACACGTGTACAAATTAGTTTTAAATTCTAATGAAGTTACTAAGCGTTGCGATGTGAATAGTGATTTCAACCGTATACTAGCTAAAACTTAAAGGCCGTCACTGACTTAGCTATAATATACAACATGACTGGTGAGACAATACCGATACTTATGGAGAGTACTCTGTACTCGATTCTCAATATAATTATGTAATAAAATTTGGTTCTTAATTTTTTCCGAATTTCCCAAAAAAAAATGAATCTTGGATACTAAGTATTTTACGAGGCTAGGCAAGTAGGCATACTATGCGGCCGGTGCAGAGGCGTGTGCTACCAAAGAAACATCACACAACTACCCCTCCCGCTCGCGGTGTCCATGCGTTGGGTAAATAATTATTTAACTTTAAGCTACATTTACTCAGTGATCAATTGATATTATATTTTTTATATTATTTTTTTCCAACTAATATAATAGCCAAATATCACGTCCTCGAGTATTGAACATGTCTCACCAGTCACGCAGTATTATATTAATATACCGTACTAAACACACTGAGACCAGAAATATAATATATTATAGCTAAGTGTGTGGTCACGCGAAAATTGTATAGAAAATATATATTAATATGCCTAGCTATAAATATATTAATATAATATATTATAGCTACTAGGTCTGTGACGGCCTTAAAAGTCGAGCTTTGTGAAGGCTCGCGACGTCACACCTTGACTGACTGATGATGACACATCAACGTAATCTATATATATAAAACTCAAAGGTGACTGACTAACATAGTGATCTATGCAGCCCAAACCACTGGACGGATCGGGCTGAAATTTAGCATGCAGGTAGATGTTATGACGTAGGCATCCGCTAAGAAAGGATTTTGATAAGTTCTCACCTCAAGGGGTTCAAATAGGGGATGAAAGTTTGTATTTAATAATACTTGGTAACTTGGCAAAAGCTCGTATAATATATAAATAAAAATTACCAAGAACAATATATCATTAGGTGTGGTAGTTTTTACGTAAAATGTATCACAAAATGTACAGGTTGTGGGATATACTAGGGCTCGCTTCGCTTGCCCTGATAATTACGTTTTTTTTTTTAATTAAGCCAATAAAACTAAACTTTATTTAATACACTGTAAATGACTTATTTTTAAAACACGTCTTGAAGCTGACTCTTGAAACTGTCTTGAAACTGTCTCACTGTCGATAGAGCTTAATTACTAGGTTCAGTAGCTTTAGTAATATGACAAATTTTTAGTAATATGACAAATTTTACAGCGCCCGTTATGGTCACTATCGTGTCGGTATCGAGTATCGATAAAAACTATAGCTTTAAACTCATGGTAGAGCTGCAGTTACTCTACTGTATGATAATACAATAGCTGAACGGTATGTACACAAACATTTTGCTCTCATAAACTGACAGGTGCTGAAAATTAATATTTTATGTTGTTAGTGTTGTGTGCATTCCGCGAAAAAGCTGTGTATCGAGCGAAATGCTTGTTCGTATTTTTCTGTTTTTTCAGAGCGCCAATTCCCGTGTTTAGATTTGCTGACAAATTATCTTGATATTGTTTTGGTATCAATACTATCATTTACTGATTTTTAACATAACATCAAAACTGCATCAAAACAGTTTTATTAAACGATTGTTTAGCAGAACCGACCTACTGTATTGTAAACGTAAAATGGGATCAAAATAAAAAACTGTTTTGATTTCAAAATGTCGGTGTACTAATTTGGATGTAGGTAAATAAAAGTTTCAAGACAAATATTTTTACTCTTTAAGTGAAATAGACAAAACAAAATAAAATATTATATTCCATGCAGACAAAGTTGCCAGCAAAACTAGTATAGTTATAAGAACTTGAGTCATAAGTCGCAAGTATTATAACTCATACAAGGACGGAAAACATACCCCTCTGTAAATAAGTAGGTAGTTGCATGAATTATAAATTACAATTCGCCGAATACAGTCGATAGTGCGACTATTAAAAGTTTTTCAACTGAAATTATATCGACGTTTGTACCGTGTAAGTATGTAATTACATTTTTATGGTTCTATTTTTTTTTTTCAAAAGTTGGAGAAAATAAAAATTTGTAAGCCAAACTAAAATATGCCATACATCATGAGTTAAATATTTTTTTCTCCAACTTTTGAAAAAAAAAATTTCTCTGACTTCAAACTAATCTGACCTTTTAGAAGTTATAAGTTATATCTAGGCTTAGATAAGAAAATCGCTTTCATAAGAAAATCGTTATAACTTATAAGCTAACTGACTTAGAGCATTGAAGTAAAAGAAAATAACCAGTTTAATGCGCTAGATTTTTCACAAAAATACACTTTTTTTTTCTTAAACTTTGGTTTTTCTATGTTTAATTCCACGAAATTTATAACATATTGCCTGTGTAAGAGGTGTATGTAGTCTACAAGTTTAGCTATCAAATGAGACCTTTTCTATCTTCATAGGATATTTACATGAGAAGTACTGTAAAAGCCCGAGAAAACTAAAATGGCTGCCATTTTACAGCCGTGTGTGAGAGAGAAAAATTTGAGAGCCAATTTGTCGATATAATATGCCACAGATCAAGACATTAAGAATCGGACACCGGTGTCGGGAGACATTGTATAATTATATAAATTACTATAGGTATTTGTAAAAAACAGCCAAGTCCGAATTAATTGGACTCGAACGAACGGAACGAGCACGATTCCTTTAGCGTCTCCCAGACAGACGCGGTGGCGGTGGCGGTCAGTTAGATGACTTGAGAGTTCTAGGAACGACACAGACACACGCGGTGGCGGTGGCGGTCAGTTGGATGACTTGAGAGTTCTAGGAACGACACAGACATACGCGGTGGCGGACGGCGGTGGCAGTACAAACAACTGCGCGCCGCCGCCACCGCCACCGCTGCCCGCGTCTGTCTGGGAGACGCCTTATACGGGAACTACAACAGCCATATATAATTAAAAATTTCAGCTGCCTAACTATTGAGTTACATTTAGCGAAGTCTTATAGTAATAGGGGTCACGTTTTTACGTGGGAACGAAACCTTAAAAAAATAACTTATTTCTACAAAATGTATATTTCATGCTTTAAATTTGTTCGCGAAAAGCATTGTCAATATAATATTATATAATAAATACATTTTGGTATAATATCTCCTATATTACTTCTTCTCCTACGCAGCACTGGCGCAAGACACCGCTATCTATATCGGGCTAGAATTTTTCTCCAACAAAATTACAATCAACAGACTTACCGATAGAAGTTCTTGGAGGTCACACCGAAGAACAGCAGCTTGATAAGAGTATGCGCGAAGAACAGCACGGTGATAGTGTTGGCCGTGAGCTCGTTCACCTCCTCGGAGTACTTGGCCATGTTGATGCCCATCAGCACGAACTGCACCACGATGAGAAACGCGTGAACGCTCGCGTAGATCTTACGCAGGAGGAGGGACATGCCCGCATTGTCTGGAGAAGCATGACATTCAATCAATAACCCAGCAATATGAAAAAAGAAGAGAAATGCCGTAGCAGAAAAGAAGAAGAGAAGTCCCGCCCATAAAAAGAGTAAATTGCGGTATTGGTTCATTTTAAAAAATCCGCTTTAAAAGTAAAAGTTTGTGACCTTTGTAACATGGAGTGTAATAATAAGAATGAGAAATTTGCTGTTACTGGATGAATAGATGCTCCTTCGGAAACATTTCTTGAGAGATGATTATAAATTTGACATGGTCTGAGCTTAAGGTCAGAATATAGGCTACATTTTATAGCAAATGAGTATGGGATAGGTATAGTAGCTACAAGTTTTAAGCTATCCCAAAAGTAGTAATCCCGTATAAAACTGGTAAAACCCAGACTAATACCATAGAGGAATGTATAATTGGTCCATGCTAATACTAAAAAAATCAAACAGTGCCATCGATGACATATTGTTCTCACGACCTGGGTCTTGACCACGGCATTGGCGTACCCTTACAAGTTCAACTTCAATGAAATGCCTTCACATTCGCAAGGATCACTTCACATAATAACACTTAAGTGTTCTAAGAATTTTCCATGTAAAGTTCCTTCTTCAAGGAAAATTATGTTTGCACTTTCATGGTAATTATAAGTGCTTTTTGTTTGCCTACTTTCGTTCATCACTTAGACTTTCGACCATAGTTTTCATATAGTGTTACTTTTAGGCGTTCGACGACTACTTAAACTACTTTTGATTTAAGTAAATTTTTAATCTAGCAATTACTAAAATTAGCAGTTGCGTGCTAATTTCAGTTTGGCAATTTATTTTGCATTGCAATTTAGCTCCTTGAAGTTTGAAGTCTCTACTTTCATAAAATGAATTAAAATACTTTATTGAATCGATTGTGATAAAACTTTTACCTGCATGATAGTTGAACAGGAAATGTCCAAACAGTTGCATCAACTTGATGTTTGGCATCAAATCGGACACGAGGCCCTGCGTCTTCTGTTTCGTCATCATCTACAAAGATAACATTTTCAATTACACAATCCTTTTTTACATTTTCATTATTATAAAAGTAATTAAAATAAAATACAGATATTTTTGGCATGTCATCTAAATAGATTAACTCTTTATTCTTTTCAAAATAATTTAAAATTCATACTATAAGAATTTATACAAATTGGTGGGATTAGTGCTTTGATTGATTTCTCAACACAATACAAACGATTCCAGATAGAATCTGTGTGTTTAAGGCCTACTGCATGAATGAAGAAGGTCTAAAAGATGTTTATGAAGAAAAAATATCAGCTCATGTACATCACAATGATGAATTTTTTAATTAATTATAAACACATAATGATGATTTTTTAAATTTGGATCGATAATTATTTTTCTATCTTTAATCGTGTAAAGAAGATAATTCTCCTAAAACATCTGAAGATAATTTTAAAATATCTAATATTTTAATACCTTGATTGATTACTTTTAAACACTGTCGTGTTCTATCGGTCTACATTGATCAAATGGTGGTCTGCAAAGTTCGCTGACGTGGTCAAAGCCATGGGAATGTGCAGCTGGCTCGTGTGAATCCACATACAACTGTTGAATAATGGAGGAGTCATTTCTAATAGTCCCTGTGGTTATTGATTGTTTGCACCTCACAAATTCATTACCAGGTCGATGTGGTCAATATTAGCATGTTTGTTGACTTCACTTTTATTGACCATTTACCTACCTCCTAAATATTTCATTTCTGTCGCGACAATCGCATTGCCATAGTAAAAGGAGAGCATTGCTCTCTCGTAGAATATATTTTTGGCAATTTTCCCAAAATTTCCTATTGTTTAAATATATTTTGTTGAAAAATTATAATATTTACTTAGACAAAAAAAATGAGCCCCGCCGTATTCAAGTTTTAACGAGACATTTTATTTTGAATATATTTTATAATTATTATCATTTTCAACCCCCGACGATAACGAAAGTTTTTTAAAATATAATATAATATTATGTTAATCTGAATGTCTCTGTATGATTTTATATCGATTGACAACCTAATCTAGATTTTTTATTTGAAAATTTTATGTAGTTTATAATATTTATGTAATATTATAATAACATGTTATTTATGTGTAGTACGTTATAATAATATTATGTACTATATGATATTTATTTTTTAGTCATAATATTAAATCTATGTACTCTTATTTTTTATTGTATTTTAAAATTAAAGGTTGTCTGGCAGAAACTGTTGTTAGCAGTAAGACCGCCTATAATTTGTACATAGTTTTCCTATATTGTGTTTTTTTTATTTTAAGTTTAGTTTTAAGTAGGGTTGCTGAGGATTCCTCTTTCGCTTCCTCATAATGAGGAATTTCCGCAATATTTTGGGTTCTTCAACCGTTACTGCATCCTCATAAATAAAAATAAAAAAATCCTCTTCCGCTATCGCTTCCTCAAAATTTAAGAGGAATTTATGAGGAATTTCACTGCGCATGCGCGTCGCGTATCCAATCATGGCAACGCACTCGCCAGAGCCTCATATTTTTTTTGTGTGCGTGTGTTGTGTATGTTACCAAACTCCTCCTTAACTGCTGGACTGATTTTGATGATTCTTTATTATGTGTGTTTTGAAAATGGATTAGATTCATAGTTTGATGCACTGAAAAATGCCCTTTTAATTAATTTTTGTGTAATGTATGCAGTATGTATACCTAGTTATGTACATACAGAACAAAGACTTTTGGGTTGGGTCCGCTAGTAAGTATTTATAATTTCCTATCATCTTCTTCCTCATCCGCTTCCTCTTCCGCTTCCTCATCCGCATCCTTTTCCTCAAAAAAATATCCTCTTCCTCATCCGCATCCTCTAAATTTGTGCGTGACAATTCCTCTTCCTCCTCCTCTTCCTCATAATCACTTCCTCAACAACCCTAGTTTTAAGTTGTACAAATAATTAAGAATTTTCTATTCTTTTTATGAAAACTAGAGTACGAACTTATAAAATAAAAAAGTAATTTTTCAACAAATATATATTATGTATCTTGCTTAGATCCGAACTATTTGTCCAAATATTAACCGAGTTTTACGACAAAGGGAACTTTCATAATTTTTCAAGCGTGGCCCGTCACCGGCAGAGCAATCGTGGGTTCCCGACAATACAAGATTAGTGGTGATGTGGGTCGACGTCGACCCCTGAGCATTGTTGAGAATCGAAAAATGAACAGAATTGTGACCTACAATTGTGTAGTCAATTTGAAAGGAAAATCGATGTTCATTGCGAATCATTGCAAGCAATTTTCAAAATATTTTAAAGCTTCTTTCAGACTACGCCATGATAACACATAATGTTAAAGCTCATAGAACACCTTGATATGTTCACAGTATTACCTATATAGTGTAAATAATGTAATATGGTTTATTTTATTGATGTCTGTTACTGTTAAAGTTTTGTGTCATATTCATCCACGGGTTTTGAAGAAATTTATATTTTTGCTATCACTATTTGCTATACTGTTGCATTTATTTCGTATCACGTAAGCTTTTGACAGCAATGCGATGGCAATCGGCGAGCAATTTGAACTGTTAAATTATAGCGATCAGTGATCACAACAAAAGTGATTTTTTCCGATTGCTTGTTTGTCGCTGAGTGGTTAGTGGTGTTTTACGTAAAATTTTAAACTATAAAACGTATTTTTATAACATTGGTGCACACAGTGCTCGTATTAGAAGCCATTCCTGAAGAAGAAAGCCAGAAATACAGTTAAATAAGACCTCGCAATCGCAACCGAGCCCAGGCACTGGAACTGTCTGACTGTCTGTGAGGAGTTTAACACATTGACAAGAAAAACAATGATTAACATCTGTGCAGTGTTGCGAAACATTTGCAACAACCATCGCCTGCCAGTAACGACGATTTCCAAGTGCTTCAACAAGTTTAGAACCACACTTTAGCCATTTCAGGATGTGTGTGTGTCTCAGAAAAAGTGAGAACCAGGTTTTAGTGAGTGGCAGACCGCAAAGAACTTGCAGAGGTTGTGATCTTTATTGTAGTTTTAAATAAAACTAAGTTTTGTAAATATAACAGAGCGCAGTTCATTTCGAGAGATTTTTACAAATGGAAGTCTCAAGACAATATGGAGTCCGGATATGGAAATTGACTTGTCTGTGGTCATAGACTAAAAATGTTTCTTTTTTATGTGAAAAAGCAATAAGCTAAGGTTCAAATTTCTATTACAACATTAATGAAGTGAAAAATAAAGCAGTAAAACAGTGTTATTTGTTTCATTTGCATGTAGATTACTATTAACTATTAAGTTATTGTTATTTGTCTTCATGTAAGTAGAATTAAATGGAATACATACCTTTAATACTAAAATACATAAGAAGCAAGGTTTATTTTAAGTAGTAAAACATTTTCTTTAAATGACTAATGATTTTATGCATAATCTCCAATATAATATTTATTGCATACCAATTTGGGGAGGAGCAGCTACCACTAAAATCATAATTCTGGAAAGAGCGCAGCGGTCAATATTGAAAGTCATAATGAGGAAACCTATCTGGTATTCTACTGCAAATGTGTACAAAGATATAGATGTACCTACTGTTCGTGCTCTTTTTATACTCCGCGTTATTGTCAAGGAACATCGTGCTCTACTTAAATCTCCAGATTACGAAACATTGCGCAAAAAAAGAATACTAAAGCTACCGTTACCACGGATATCTTCTAGTTTCGCTAGAAGATTTGGTCCATATTTACACCCATTCATATATAATAAAATAAACAGGGAATGCATTATAAAAGACAGTTCATTAAAAGAAGTAAAAGAAATAGTAACAAGATGGCTAAAAGCTCTAGATTATGACGAGAAAGAACAAATATTAAGAGAGATATATAGATAGAAATAATCACATACATAAACACACACACACGCACTCACACAAGCACACAAGTCACACACACACACACACAAACACACACACACACACACACATACACACACACATACATACTCACACACACACAGAACACAGCGCGGTAATGATATTTAAAATTTTATAAATTTTAGTAACTTTAATCACTCAATTATAACTTTTGTTTTCATTTTTAATTAAGATGCTATTTTGGTGATCTGCAGGACAGGCTCAGCCTAGTGCAGACATCAAAGAAACTCGGCAGTAAAACGTCTGTAATTTTAAAATAATTTAATGTACCTGTAAAATATTTTGTAGCAGATGTATGTATTGTTCACAATAAATAAATTATTATTATTATTATTATTATTATTATTAATGAACTGTGCAACAATAAATAAAAGATTTCATGTATTATTTAATAATAACAGAAATATATTAAAACCAATGTTAAAAAGATTTATTAAAGTCAGAATACTGCTTAAAACCCATCAATCCTCCAGCGGCAGGCGGCTGCCGCATAACAATTGAAAATCTATTGTGTGTGGCGTTTGCGACACCCACAATGGAGAGCTCAAACCTCTTATGCATAATATTAATTTCTTTATTAGTTTTTCATCGCGATGTTTTATAATAATAATAATAATCATTTATTGCAAGTATCCAAGACTCATATAAATAGGTACAGATCAAATTACATTAATAAAAGTCTGAGTGGATTCCTTTTCGACGGTTTGAGCATTGCACTACCTACCAATTTATCTCTAAATGCTTTGTTTATTTAAAACATTATTGTCTTTTTTCTGTTTTTTATTTTGTTTTATGAATTTGTTGTTTAAAGAAAAACACACATTACTTACATAATATAACAGTTATTATTTTAGCCTGTATTCTGCATGCATATGACAGCAGTGACTGATATACAGGTTATCAGGGCGTTCACAGAGCGCGGCCAGCATGCCGTTGGAGCTCCCCCGCATGCGCTGCACCAGCGACGATGTTCGCCTGCGCATTGTGGCAAAGAAACAGTCCACTCGTGCGCACGCGAACATCGCCGAAACGCTGCACCAGCGGGGGAGCCCCACCAGCATCCTGAACGCGTTATTATATTGGACGCGAAGGGCACTGTAGGCCCTTTGCGTATATGCTGCCCAGAGGCTGCAAGTGTAGAAGGATGTACAAAAAGCTCTAAACAACGTCATTTTTACCTCTAACGAGCATCTCGCAAACCTCCTAACAACCATATTCGCCCTAACCGACAGTGCCCTTCGCTCCCTTTCGATATCAGTATCGTCTTTCAAAGTGGACGTCACAATGTGTCCTAGGTATTTGAACTCCTCGACTCTAGCTAAAGGAACACCATTGAGTAAAAGAGTCGGCACTGTATCCACCTTTCTGGTACCACCGTGAAAGACCATGTACTGACTCTTTTTACTATTGTATATCAGCCCATGCTCCGCTGCGTAACGCTCACAAATGTCAAGTAGCTTTTTGAGACCACAGACCGAGGCACTCAGCAAGACCATGTCATCCGCATCGCATAGTTTATGTTATTGAAACATACTCCATCTATATAACAACCGATATGCTTCATGCTGAGCTCCTCAATCAGTCCATTTATATAAAGGTTAAATAGGACAGGTGAGCTTAACCCCCCCTGTCTCATGCCACATTCCAGCTTGTAGGGATCTGACACCGCACCAGCCCATCTAACAATATTTATTTGATTATCATACCAATATTTAAAAGTATTAACCAATTCATGAGGTATATTCGACTTCCTCATCTTCTTCCAAAGAATGTCATATGACACGAGGTCAAAAGCCTTCGAAAGGTCGAGGAAGCAGGCGTAGACGGGCGTTTTTCTTGTATTATAATACTTGACAGCACTCTTAAGACACAATATTGCGGACTCGGTGGGAAGGCCAGAACGAAAGCCGAACTGCGCATCATGACATCTAATATATCTGTTTAAATGTGTATTAAGAATGCTGTCAAATACTTACTTTTGCAATGATAGTTGCTAGCGAGATGGGCCTGTAATTAGAAATATCTGATAGGCTTTTCGTTTTATTTTTCGTTACTGGGACCACAACAGTTTTCATCATATCGTGAGGCAAGTAAGAATGCGATATACAGAGATTATACAGCAAGGCCAAAACTCGCGATATATGAGGGCCAGCATATTGTAGGTGTTCAATGCTTAATCCATCGTGTCCGGGGGATTTTCCCTTGGATATTGATTTGATTGCCCTCACTACATCAGAAGCCCTAACGTTTACCTGTCAGCTATCTCTTTCTGGTCACTCGTACCATCCACAGACACCGGAAGACCAGGGCGGCTTCTCAGCCGCCTTAAATAGCAATATTGTAAATATTAAAATGTAATGTGTAATATTCATCAATATTATTGGACTTTAATTTTGCTGCCTAGTGCCTAATGTTGTGTTACATGATACTTAGGAGCTGAGCCCTGAGTGACATAGGCTATGTATGTCCCACGAGCGAAGCCGGGGCGGGTCTAGTTTTTAATATTTTGAAAAAAATAAAACCGAATATATTCGGTAACTGAGCCGAATAATTCGGCCGAATACGAATAGTGAAAAACATGCCGAATACGCCGAATACCGAATACGAAACGAATATTCGGCGCATCTCTAATTTACACCATTTTTACAAACTCTAATATTTTTTCGACGCAATTAGGCGACGTTTCTAATATTTGCTAAATTACTGGGAAACTCGTGGATGAATCTGACACAAAACGTGTCTGCATATATTTTGTTACTGCCCGAGAGTTTAAAATTTAGCTTTTGTGATATTGCTAATATCACAAAAGCTAAATTTTAAACTTTAATATTTTTTTCGGCCTATAGCGACCAAAAAACAAAATACCTAAATATCTCTGGAAGCTGTCGACCAAAATGACACAAAATCATTTTTTAGGTTTACCTAGTGGTCCCAAACCTATACGCAAAAAATCAGAAACTTTAGAATTTTGAAACCAAAAAACCTAGAGCTATCGGTCTAAGTATGGAGATTTAGCGATTTAAATGTAATTATAGTTCCTTGATTATTCAGCAGAGGGAGTACTGTCGCTCGTTGCTATCGTATTTTTTTGGCTGGTATGTGATACGAAACTGCGATTTTGGAGCAATTATTGCGCAATAATTGCGATTGCATTGCGCTCGCGAGAGAAGGCTCGCTCCGAGCTAGCCAGCAGCGGCACGTAGAGTACACGATAGAACCTGTTTACGCGGCAAAATAAAATAATGGTAAACCGAATAATTCGGCCGAATATTCGGCTCGGTAAAGGCCGAATATTCGGTATTCGGTTATTCGGCCAAATCACTATTCGGCGCATCACTACTATATACTGAGTATTATGTATATTTACTAAGGGAAGTTATAAATATAGTCCGAATCTTGTGCTGTCTACGTAGATAATATTTACTAAATCCATACTATAATATTATTATAATTATAAAATATGTGAGGGTGTGCCTGTCTATCTGTCTGTCTGCCTATCTGTCTGTCTGTCAGTTACCTCTTCACGCTTAAGCCCAGACCAGACCGGTCAAGCGGTCCAGACCGCGATGTTGATGAAATTGGTATGGAGATACTATGAGTTTTAACTTTTAAGCTAGTTAAGGATTTGGCTGTAGCAATTTCGATTTTTCTCAGCAATAACTAAAGCTAAGAAATTAAAGTTCATTGTCAGTATTCATCATGACGTCTTTGTCTTTGAATTACCCATAGCATAACATGATTGGTCAATTTTTATAACACAGGATAATCTATCAAAAAGACCTCTGTAAAAAAAAGGGATTCTAATTTTGCCAACAGAGGAGAGTGATTTAAGCTTCCAAAATTTGTACATAAATTGGTTCAAGCATAGGTACACTATAATTTGCCCATAGCTTATATGAAATAATAATAATTTTTATGGTTTTTAAATTACGCGACAAAAACCATTTTGTCGTTTACGCCCTTTCCATTACTTGCTGTTTCATTTCAGCAATGCAATTTAAAACATAATATCCACTCTGATAATACCTACAAATCGTGGAGAACTGTAGCCGGGTCTCCAACGAGGGTACCATCATCCAAATACCAAACGTTGAATTCAGATTGGAGGGATGTAATTGTAGAATGTATGGCTAAGCTGAAAATAGCGGGACCCAGAGGATCGCCTTGCTTGTAACCAGTAGAGGATAATAGACGATCGCTGTTTTATAGAAGTGTCGAATTGGCGCTATAACTTTGGAGGATGTATTCATTCAATTTAGGGAATGTGATTATAGTCTTTAGAGTTCTTTAAGCAGAGTACTCCTAAATACGGAGTTGAAGTCATTTCTTACATCAAAATTTAAAAAAAAAACACAATTTTAAAATTGTGGTAAAGCTTACAGATAACTGGAATGACATTTAAATTTATTATATTATTATGTTAGAGTGAAATTTAAATACCTTTTTTTTTTCCCGGAGGGGGAAATGCATTACGCATACCACCCAGGCGCAGGGGGCGACCCGAGCGGTGATGTGGGACTCCCGTAGCTAATGAGACCACGGTATACCCACTAAACCCCCCCCCCCCATCTTCCGCCACGCCGCCTTTTGACGGGGCCACGGGAACGATACACACATCCGCGACCCCGCCAGCGGTCCGAAGACTCCACGATGGGCGCACAACACGTGCGCCCTCCTCCTCGGCCCCCACCAGGGCTGTAGCAGACGCCCCCCGAGTCTGCTACTTGGAGGCGATGTGGCAGATCAGGTCTGTGGCTCTGCCACCGACCACACCTCGGCCGCAGAGGATAGGGCAAGCGGCGCACCGCAATACCTACTTGCCTCTTCCTCTGCGGCCCCACCTCGGTGCGCATCCGCAGCGGACTCCTCCAGTCCGCTGGGAGCGCCCTCCTCGGGCCAGGCGGCGACACCGGCCGGCCCTGGTTGCCTCTTCGCTTCACCGCGGTTGTCCAAGCCGCGTTTACTAGAGCCCCACCGCCACGACAAGGCGAGCAACCATCGGGGGGAAATTTAAATACCTATGTTCAATTATAAACTATTGAATGTTAAATATTGACATAATATTATTTTCATCACCAAAACCTACTAATATTTTATAATAATATAGGTATTTTCCTGTTTCAACACTTCAGACGTACTGATAACGTTCTCATCATCACCTAAAATAAATCATCATCATCTACGTCTCTGTAGCAAAATATTATGCTTTAGAATATGCATTTTTGTAAAAATGCGTTCGGTGTGAAAACTGTATGAAAATATCAAATCAAATTTAGTAACGCTGTTGGTCACCTTGGCCTGTAGACAATTGGCAAAGCGCTAACGCTGACGCTACAAAATGTATGCGATTTGACATAAGTCATCGCTGCGCTAGCGAATACTAATGTCAAATCCATACATTTTGTAGCGTTAGCGTTAGCGTTTTGCCACTTGTCTACGGGGGCAGGTGACCTTAAAAAATGACTAGGTTAGTATTTTTTTATTATTGCGTAAATCGAAGTCACGACCTTCACGAATTGGAACATAACCAAGACCACTGGATCACGGGGGAATTTATGGAAACCAGCAAAAACTTTAAACAAAATATATTACCTTCATTACAATTAAATATTCACTATATTAATTTATCATAATTATTATTGTTGCACAATAAGCACAATCATTTGATATTAATCTTACTGCGCAATTGTTGTGTACCTACTTTGAAAATTGACTTTTTAAGTAACTAATTCATTTTTGAACATACAATATAATTTATTTAAAAATAAGTTAAATTACATTTCAACTTTTATAGCTTCTGTATGTACTATCATGGAAGTTGATTCCTAGACTGATGTTTGATTAAACCAATCCGACCTATCTATCATATCTAACAATTGACATAAGCCGACCAAATGAAGTAGGTCCGTCAACTGTCTATGAATAAATTTCTTCAATAGTACAATTAGAAAAAGTTGAAGTACCTACAGAAGTGATAATTATTACTTACTAAGTACGTAAGTAACCAGTTTTAGAGTTCGCATACAAGATAGAAATCAGATTTCTCATGTGGTGGGCAAAATTTTTTTTAAATAAGTACTAAAATGTCATCGGATCTGTCAGATTAAGATAGGGGATGCTTAGTATACCCCAAAGAAGCTTCCATATAAAGCACTGATGATTCAAAGGTTAGGTAAGCCTGTAGAGACATTTTAAAATATAAAAAAATAAAGCTTCATAATATTTTCCTAACTAAGCTTCGCAGACATTTTATTTTGCACTTAACTAAATGATTTAGTCCTTGTTGTCTAAAATATATTTACAATTTAACCTAAATCAGAAATTTTCTGAATTTCAAGATTTTAAAATGGCTGCAGTTTCTGAACCCACCGCTAAAATAAAAAACGTTGTTATTAAAATTTTTATCAGTTTTACCTAATGTAAAAAACCTACTAAGTAGGTGTCCATAGTGCCCTAACCATGACGCTCGAGTGACTACTCAAATAGCACCCTCCCCTCCCCTACTATATTGTATCTTTCTCCTAAGTCGAACCCATAACCATACCGATTTTAATAAATCTTATTTATTTTCAATGAACAGAATAGTTACCTACCTACTTAATGATCTTGCATTTAAGAGTAGAAAATAAGAATACTGGTCTTAGATATTTATTTTTTTGCTAACTTAAACCTTTATGAACATAAAAACTTTCAGGAATAAAGCCACTCCCTTTCAAAGTTTATAAACTTCCAAATTATATTATAGTCTACTAGCTGTTGCCCGCGACTTCGTCCGCGTTAGTATAGTAGATCACGTCCCAAGTATTATTTTTCAAAAATATTCAATGTACAGAATTGACTTTCTTACGATTTTATTACAATATGTATAGATGACTTAGTTTGTTCCTACAAAGGATAATTAAGACGCAATACAAACTCCACGATACCTTTTAATTATGAACAAACGTTTCATGAGAAATAAGGGGGGGGGGGGGTTTGGGGGGGCGAAGCCCCCCCCCCCCCCAAGAAAAGACCGATGCCAAAGCTCCCAGCATGTTAATCAAACGACACTCGAAATTTGTATAGAAAAGATAGACAAAAGCTCATAGCATGGCAAGGAGTGAAGATAGATACAAAGTATGAAGGAGAAATTTGTAGGAAATTTTATGGGCTTTCATTACGTACAGGACATTTTTTCTCTACAACGCACCGTTTTAGCGATATGAGCAAAAAACTAAAAATATTGAAACTTGAGCCCCTCCCCCCGCCCTAGGTCATAATATATAGCCTATGTGTTGACCCGACCTCTATATAATATTCGTGCAAAATTTGAAGTAAATCCATTCAGTACTTTCTGAGTTTATCCCGGACATACATACAGACAAACAGACAAACCGACAAACAGACAAACAGACAAAAATTCTAAAAACTATATTTTTGGCTTCCATATCGATTGTAGATCACGTCCCAAGTATTATTTTTCAAAAATATTCAATGTACAGAATTGACTTTCCTACGATTTTATTATATGTATAGATAAGTCAAATATTTGCATGTCCAATTGTGATGGTACTATAAGTAATTATTGTCAACTCTACTAACAGCTTCACTAACACACATTTTGCAAACAAAGAAATGGAATTGAATTGAACTTTTCCTCTCTTCTCCTCTTCCTCCCCTTTTCTCACTCTCTCTCCTAATCCACCTTCAGAAACCGGAATGTCCCCTCCATGCCGGCGTATTGCTCGCTGAACTGGCCCATCGGCCGCAGTGACTCGTCCGTCCTCTCCTTGCTCCTCTGTTTCAACATCTGCATCATCTTCGGTGATGATAGCTCGTTCACCCATTTTTCTGGAATCAGAAAATATAAATTAAAAACGTTACATTATGAAATTTAAAAACATCCCGCGATCAAAAAAAAAAATATTAAAATCAAACTCAAATTTCTCAACACTGAGCGGGTTGACGATGATGAACTGTAGCTAAGAACACGCTCGATATTATCATCTTTAAAACAAAAAATCTAGATGGAATTCGGTCCACTCGTTTGGATGCTACGATGCCACAGACAGACACACAGACAATAACAGACAGACACGTCAAACCTCTTTTTTGTCGGGGGTTAATAGATATGACTTATAACGATTTTAGGGTACAAAAATATAACAATCTGGTAATAATAGTGGCTGAACATAGTAACTCGCCGTTTTTTTGGAAGTCAGTTAAAACTTCGCTTTGTCAGATTGCAATATGAACTGACCCTAAGTGCCCCATGATATTAAATATAAGATAAAAAAAAAATATATTTATATTTCGTAATAACATAATGTAGATAAGTTACCTTGCAACTAGAGTTGTTTATTTTAATATTAGAGAAAAAGAGTGGCTCGTTACTACTACTGGGTTTAAGCTCGTGGTATAAAGAGGACCAGGGGCCCTCTTTATCCAGTCTATTTGCGGCGTTATTCAACATATTATTTTTCGCTAATATAACGGCGGCACGATAGCGTATACCTTGAGATGCGGAGGTTATTAAAACTTATTATGTAGTTGTCGTCCGAACGATCACGGCCAGATTTACGGAGATTATTAATTTTGCGCCTAGCTTTTCTAAATTCGCGTCGAAGATTAAGAAGGTTACTGTTCCACCATTTACAATTGTGTTCTTTTTTGAGAGGTCTACGACCCAAGGCTACGTCCGCACAGTAAAGTAAACAAAAGTGTTTATCATACAAAAGTGTTTGTCATTATCTATCTATCCCTTATCGATGAATTTATATCACCAATTTTTGACTCACTTACAATTTCACAGTCTTAAGAGTTCAAGAGACAAAGTCAGAGTAACATGTTTCCGAGATAAAAAGTAGCCTATCTTCAATGATTATCCCTTGATATATTTTATATCTGTACCAGTAAGAAACATGTACTATGAGAGTAATTGATTGATAGACATTATAGTAAACCTACGCATTTTCAATCAATTTCTTCGATGGTACTATCGAGGAAATTGATTCCTAGGCAGTTGACAGACCATCGTCATTTGGTCGGATCATGTCAATTCAATGTTCGTTGTGATCTGTCGGCTGGATTTTACGTAACGCGACCAAATTACTCAGGTCCGCCATCTGTCTAGGAATCATTAACTTCTCAATATATATACTTACGTAATTTTAAAGTTCAAATATACCTTTTAAATCCTTGAAAGCTATTTCGTCACCGCCGTAGTCCTTCGGCAGGATCTCTCGTGGGACGATTTCCCTCAGCTCCTCGTGGTTCCTGATCACCTGTATCCTCTGTATGATCTTCGGTTTGAGGAGCGTCTTCAGTATCGTCACCAGCGTTGACGCCAGCTTTGATTCAGTCAGCAGCAGTATCTTCTGCGGTTTAATTTTGTAGCCCTCCTATGGAATTGGTTGAATTGTTATTGTTAAATTTACATTGAGATGCAATAGCGCTGGAGTTTTGAATGAAGACTGATATGTTTTTTAACTAGTTGCTACTTGCTGTACAAGTAAAATTGACAGACTTCCCCGCAGTGCAGTTGTGCTGCCTTTTTATATTCTTTGATTTTGATTTTGAATGGCTCGTTTAAAAATACATCACCTCGATAAATTATGCTGCAATGTTAATATACTATTTTACATGTACAATATACCATCGAGGAAATTGATTCCTAGGTAGTTGACAAACCACAATGTTAATTATTGTTATCTGTCTGCTGGGTTTGACGTAATGCGACCAAACTGCGTAGGTCCCCTATCTGCCATGGAATCAACTTTCTTCTGATATAGTACATAGCCCCGGACTTAATTATTAGTCGAGTCAAGTTGAGCTAGGTACCTACTTCTTAGCTGATAATCGTAGCTTTTCGTAGTAAATAGCAGATCAATCACTTTATCAAGCTGATGGTCAAGATTGTTAAAGGGATTCCTTAAACGCGTAAGGGGTTTATAAACTTAGACTCAATTTACACCGGCGTGGAATGGAACGGAAGAAGCTATCGTGACAGGAGAATTCGCGAGAATGCACAATATTATTCTAGTTAATATTTTGTGGGTTACACTGTTGATAATATTATGACATTCATTATGCTATGTACAGTTTCGTTGCAAAAAGTTGCCTCCGTTCGGTGGTGTAAATTGAGCCTTATTACAAGCCTTAGCTTGCACTTACCAGCATGACGGTGAGATGCCGCTTGAACTCCATGAAGTCCATGTCAGTGACGAAGTAACACACATCAAACATCTGTAGGTCATACTAATATCTAGCAGTACTACCACTTATTTGAGCTACCTCTCTTCTCTCAAGGATCTTCGTTTTATAAATGGCGTGACATGACGTACTAATTAAACAGCCCTTGCACTTACCAGCAAGACGGTGGAATGCCGCTTGAACTCCATGAAGTCCATGTCAGTGACGAAGCTGTTGAGGTTGGCGCTGAGGAAGTCGACCACGATCACCGTCTTATCCAGGTAGTCGTGGTATATCATGTACTCCGCCATCTGATGATATAAATAGACTATCAAAATGACGAGACTCGGTACGGAATTTCGTAGAGTTTTGTGCCGTTTGGACTTTATTTCCCGGATTCTGAGGTTTTTTGACAGTAGTTTACTTGTATTTATTCAACCGCATTATCTTAAACCTATGGAGTGTAGATGGAGGAGAACTATCTCTGTATGTAAAAAGTGTCCGCTGAAATGCGTTAAATTAGGGTGGCGCTACAGTAGCAACAAGGTAAATTTTAAATAATTTAGCAGCTTTTATTTCAGCTATTTTAGGTTATATTTTTCAAAATATATTGGTATTAGCCCAGTAATTCTGTGACTCGGCTATTCGGCTAACTTCAATTTATATTTTGTACATTCATTCCATACCCTTTGCTGCAGCTAGCGCCACTCTCGGAGGATTTTTCAACAGTTATTTACTGCGTATAGCCTGGACACTTTTTCAAATATCCCCCATATAAGATAGTTCTCCTCCATCTACACTCCTGACTCCATACTTAAACCGAATTGAAAACGTAATGTATAGACAAAAAATCTCGGAAACCTGTCATAGTCTATGATTCTCGTAGCTTTGTTAAGGCAAAAGATTTGAAAAAGCTGGACAACACGGCTGGATAAGGGCTGCACAAGACAGATAGCTCTTGCAGGGGAAGAACTACGTTCACCTTAGGCTGATGATGATGATGGTGATGATTACTTGCGAAATACAACCTCCCTTGGGTAATAAAATGTATATTTTAAGCTATGATAGTGCAAAGCTACGTTTAAAATTAATTATACCACACTAGATGTTCCGTGCGGCTTCACCCGCGTAATTTAGGAATTTACGGAAACCGTACATTTTTTCGCGAAAAATAACCTATGTCCCTTCACGTGGTCTATTTTTCATGTGTGCCAAAAAACATGAAAATTGCTCCAGTGATTCTTAAAATAATAAGCAATTTCATATGATTTTCCCCGATTTTTCCACATTTTCCACTGTTTCTTCATTCCAAGTGACCTTAGCTTAATAATGTATAGCCTATAGCCTTCCTCGATAAATGGGCTATCAAACATAACTAATAATAATATAATAACTTATGGGTCACAGAACTGGTTTCATACCAAAATGCATAACAAATGCATACCTACGCCATCTGTCAGTTAATCAGGAGAAAAGAAATCCTTATTTGCCAGTAATTTAATGTGTGAAGGTTTGAGCGAAAATGCTAATAATAATATTATTAGTATAGATAAATAGTATAGATTATAATAATATTAGTATAGATGTACATTGTACACCTATTCGGATGGCCGAACGTTCACAAATCACAGCTAACATTGAATTGACATAGGTAAGCCAACCACATGACGTGGGTCCGTCAACTACCTAGGAATGAATTTCCTCGATGGTACATGCTAATGACAGTACAATAAAATAAAAAGTTATACAGGGTGCAATTATACCTTCCTGCCAAAATTTAATGTATTGATCCTGGTTAAAAATAAAAATACACGTGTTTTTTCTTTTTTAATCACTCAGTACTAAAATGTTGAGAAAAAGCTTCCGAAAGTTATCCTAAAAAACACTACAATTAATGGACACGACGCGTCGCTCGCGCGTGACGTGACCCAGCGCGCGCGCCTCTCCCCCGCGTCACAGAATATATAATAGTACTCCGTACCCGCGTTACCCCCGGTCATACCCCCGCGCCGCAAGTGACCATTCTGCAACGATTTTAAATGGGATAAAATATGTTAATAAAAAAATATAACACCCAATTTGTTTTGGTTAAATGGACTCTCCTAATGATACCTAAGCCCTGGAAAAAATTTGGCAGGAAGGTTTAATTGCACCCTGTATTTAAAACTCACAACGATGACGTATCTTAAGAAATCCACAAAGTAAGTCTTGATGTGATCCTTCTCGAAGAACTTGACGAAGGAGACTCGGATGTCATCTTCCATGACCTTCGGCAACGCATAGCATATTCTGAAATGAGCATATATTATGAGTTAAGAGGATACACTAAAGCTGTTTTTCCATACAAATGTTGTCCCCTGTTTTCTCCCTGGATAATGCCGGTAGAGTTATAACTTTTTTCCTGAATATCTAATATGGCCACTCTATGGCCATTAATACAATGTCCCTATGTTTTCTTTTTTATTCATAATTTAATTACTTATTAAAAAAGATATGAACGTTCAAAAACTCAAAATAATGGCCAGATTTTTCGCTGTGTTCAAACATCCAGAAAACAAATTTGGCTAGAATAAACAAAAAAAGGGAACACAGCTCAAGCCTTGCTGTAATTTTTAAATGAAAAATGTACCGTACTTAAATCGGTTAAGTTTTGATGAATAAATCAGGGGACAACGAATCGTCGATTTTCTGCAGTTATCTCTATCACGCTCTGATGATGATCTGGTATATCTGGCTTGAGGTAAGGGAGACAGCAATTATTATTACAAGTACTTTTTTTCATTTCTCTAGCCCTTGGTGTATCCTCTTAAGACTAAAAAGGGCCCAGCGAACTGTTTGTCTACTAACGCTTGTCAGTCGCGTTTGTAGTTATAGTTCGACAAGGCTCTACATGAATGTGGCGAAGAAAGGAACTAAACGCTTCTATCATACAAAAACGTAATTTTTGACATGTGCTTGACAGTTCTCCTTTACCAGCAGCGCCAATTGACATCTTTGACTCATTCGTATAAAGCCTTGTCGGACTATAATATGGGAAACTAGATTACACCCGCAACTCCGTTGTACGAAAAATCGTTTAACGTGCCGAAATCGTAGATTTTTGCGAAAAATATATTATATATCTATACATATAATAAAATCGTAGGAAAGTCAATTCTGTACATTGAATATTTTTGAAAAATAATACTTGGGACGTGATCTACAATCGATATGGAAGCCAAAAATATAGTTTTTAGAATTTTTGTCTGTTTGTCTGTTTGTCTGTTTGTCTGTTTGTCTGTATGTATGTCCGGGATAAACTCAGAAAGTACTGAATGGATTTACTTCAAATTTTGCACGAATATTATATAGAGGTCGGGTCAACACATAGGCTATATATTATGACGATATCACCTAGAGGGGGGGAGGGGCTCAAGTTTCAATATTTTTAGTTTTTTGCTCATATCGCTAAAACGGTGCGTTGTAGAGAGAAAATGTCCTGTACGTAATGAAAGCCCATAAAATTTCCTACAAATTTCTCCTTCACACTTTGTATCTATCTTCACTCCTTGCCATGCTATGCTATGAGCTTTTGTCTATCTTTTCTATACAAATTTCGAGTGTCGTTTGATTAACATGCTGGGAGCTTTGTCATCGGTCTTTTCTTGGGGGGGGGGGGCTTCGCCCCCCCCCCAACCCCCCCCCCCCCACCTCCCCAAATTTTGCTTCAAACAAAGCGGTTTTGCGGCGTTATACATCTTTTTTAAGAACAAAGTTAAAAACTAAACTACACATACGGTTTTCAAGTGTCGTTTGTTTTGGGGGGGCTGCGCCCCCCCCCACCCCCCCCCCCCCCTTATTCCTTATGAAACTTTTGTTCATAATTAAAAGGTATCGTGGAGTTTGTATTGCGTCTTAATTATCCTTTGTAGGAACAAACTAAGTCATCTATACATATAATAAAATCGTAGGAAAGTCAATTCTGTATATTGAATATTTTTGAAAAATAATACTTGGAACGTGATCTACTATACTAACGCGGACGAAGTCGCGGGCAACAGCTAGTACGACATATGTGTGGCACTTGGGGATTCCTTCGGTAAAGCCATAGTTTAAAGAGGGGAAGTAAGTTATCTTCATACAAAGGCACCGCGCGCGGCTTGTATGTGTGCGTCATAGTATCAATGCGTCGCCGCACGCACACATATAAAAATCTCGGGTGGATTCGGGGGGTACCAGTCGGGGCTAACACTGTACGTGGCTCGCGCGTTCACGGCTTTTCGGCGCCGCGACACGAATCAAAAATTTCTGATAATAATCGCAGTAGAAACTATTGCTGTGTATTTGGGTGTTTTAATAATAATAATTCAATAATTCCATAATAATTATCTCTGTTCAGATTACCTATTGAACAGGAAAGGTACAATTACTAGTTAGTACTCACTTATTCTTGCATATAATTTTTACTTGATGATGGGATACCTACTTACTTCTTTATTATTGTTTAAGTAATTTTCTATGACACAGAGGAAGTAGGTAGGTCTACTTTCCCACTAGAACATAGTAAGTTTAGGTAAATAAGGGAATGTTTTAGGTACTTTTGATCCGTCGACTAATTTGCCGCTATTGCTTTGTTTACGTTTAGTAATGCCATTTCTCTATATTGTAGGTAGGTATATTACTATTTACTAACTACTTACAGTCAATTAAGTACTTATTTTATATCGTAATTAAAAATAAGTACTTAGTTGACCAATTGTAATACATATACACATGAAGGAAAGTTCGAACCTTAGTTCAACAGATTTGTTTATAACTTTATAGTTTATAGTTTAAGAGATAGGCGTAAAATTTGTTATGTTGTTTTACAGGGTATTTTTATAATTATTGCAATTAGACATAGGAATTCGGATTATATGCACGATTAAAGTGCCAAAATATGCATGCAAATATGCACGAAAAATGGCCAAAATATGCACAAAATATTATGTACAATCAAGAGTCACTTATTATTAAAAGCCGGGAGACCGCGACGCGACGTTGCCGCTGTTCATGCGGTGCGATTTGCGAAAGAAGCGCAGTCAGTCGCGCGGCGCGCTCGCGCCCACATCACACCACCCCGTCCGCGCCGCCGCGCGCCGCCGCGCCGCGCCGTCGCCTAAAATTGACAGCCCTAAGACAGTAGGTAATTATCTCGCGGATTGGGCCGGAGTTGACTTACTTGCTCTCCTTTTACTATGGTAAAGCTTTTGCATAGCGTTTTTTATCAACATGCAATTATAATTCACATAATAATAGTATGTCTAGTAGCACGTGTGAGATATTATCAGTTTTTGAACATATTTATTATTTAGAATATAAATATGTTTGTATTTTTGAATATGAACATAAATAATATTAGTTTCAATAACGGTAGTCAGAGGCGGGGCAAGAGTGACGGAAGTGGGGTTGTTTTTGATGTAACTGCATGTTATAAGGCGGATTATCTGATGGAATAGGCTCTTGGGCTCTCTCTGGTTGAAGCGTTGTCGTAAGCCCTGACATCACTCTGCCTCCTGTCAATGTGAATTGGCTCTGAGTATTTCTTCGAATATCGTTATAACTTATAACTCTTATAAGTTAAGTATTTAAAGTATATTATTTAATTGGTTTAAATGCTTCTAATTGATTGATCAAAGTGTGGTACCTATCTGTTCTTTTCAGCTTAATTATTATTAGTTTTTCAGAAAAGTTGTTGATTGCTTATGAAAATGAGGAAAAGCTAAGTGAATTGTACTTACTTGTAAAGTATTACAGTGTTTCTATTGTGTTTACTAGTGTAATAAATCATGTTTTATTACTGGTGTTCTGTCTGGTGTTAAATGCATTTTTTCCTTCCAGCAAACACGGATAATATCTCACACACGCACACAAACACCGTGCCGAAGTGTAACGACGGAAACGGGCAACGCCAGTCAGAGTGGGGGGTTAGGTTTTTTACGAAATTTCGTGATTCGGTCGCCGCGCTTAAAGGCCCGCGATAAAAGCTATAATAGCATAATAATACTTATGTGATATGTCCTTTCCCGGGACTCAAAGTATCTGCATACCAAAAATCAAGATCGATTCAGAGGCTTAAGCGTGAAGAGGTAACCGACAGACACGTACTTTCTCCATTAGCACAGATGTAATGTTACCCGTTTTCGAACACATGTGCGAAGTCCTCCTTCACATTATAAACACGAAACAGCTGAGGGTTCAGGGTCCTTAGTGTGCACAACCGGTCTATCACAATCTTGGACTTCTCTATAGAACCTCCGTTGGTCAGCAGCCTATATTCCAAGTAATGGTCACCTGAAAACAACTGGTTTAAATGTCTATGTTTTTTTATGTGACTGGATATTATCCAACAATTCGTTGACGCATAATATGTAAATGAGTTTATCGTATATTTAAGGATTAAAGTATAATTTACATAATATAATGTCCTTTCCCAGGACACATCGTATCTTCGTACCTAACTTCATTAAATCGTTTAAAAGCATACAAGATACTGAGATACACAGACAGACAATTTTATTAATATTGGCGATATAATATTGAATAAAGTACTTTTAGGATTGCAGGAATTTTCTGTTTAATATTAAAATTTATTACTATACAATCATACACAAAAAATGCTATATTTATAAGATAATATAATATTTTTAAACAAGAATTTAAAACCGATTTTCAAGGTAAATACAGTAAAATAGTAATATTCTTAAATGAACTAAAAATTATTGAATAATTCTTATTTATTCTGTACTCAGTATTTCTGTTCTTAATCTTCATTATTGTGAAGTCGCTAGTCGGTACCAGCTAACCTAATCGCCAGTTCTATGACAAAAATAGGACTGGTGTCTGGTACTGGAAATACTGAGTACAGAATAAGAATTATTTAATAATTTTTAGTTCATTTAAGAATATTACTATAATATTGTCGTTACCTTGGGAGACGGTTTTATTTTTTTTTAATAATAATTTTACTCTTTTTTGGTGTTTAAATCGATAGACAAACTACAGAATAATGATCACAATCATCAGTCTCGATCTATACGACTATGAAAAGTACAAATAATAGGGTCATAATAATATAATGATGCATGGTGTGGTGATGATGGTGATGATGATTATGATGATGATGATGATGATGATGATGATGATGATGATGATGATGATGATGATGATGATGATGATGATGATGACGAAACTCCCAAACATGTAGGTATCTATAAGGAATAAGGAGTTCCTGTTCAACACCTTCGGAATCGTGGTATATCATAGTGCAAAATCTTACTTTTTGGTAGCATATTATTATGATCAAAATACATGATATAAAATCAAAATAACCATAATATTATGTTCATAATATACACACCGACAAAATTAGCGGAACATAACAAAATTTTCATTTTTTTTGAAAATTATTTGCGGTTTTTTTATATATTTCCATATTAATTCAATAATTGATGATTAAAAAATAAAACTTATATAAATTTAGGGCATGAAATCGTGTAAAAAGGAAAAAAATCAGCAAAAATCAAAAATTTAGAAAATATTTGAAATTTAAGTAGTAATTTTTTAAGTTAAATTCTCCATTTTTACTTAAGAAATGCCATGTTAAAAGCGTTTAATGCCTTCTATGGATCTCAAGAGGGCCTGGATACGCCATTCCATGCTTGCATTTTGTTTGTCAATCATTTCCTGTGGGATATTCTCCTACTCCTCCAGTAGCGCCAACTCGAGCTCCTGAACAGATTTTGGAGCTGGAGGTTTAACTCGTACCGTTCACCCATTGATGTGCCACACGTCCTCAATCGGATCCATATCCGTAGACCGTGCTGGCCTCTCCACCTAGGCTACGCCAGCATAATTTAGGTAATAATGCCCGATTTTTTTACTCTATGGACGCACATAAAATTGAAGCTACTGCCTAAAATTGTGTAAAAGGCACAACATGCAGTTCTAGGACATCTGTGCTTTAGCCGTGTACTGTCAAAGTACCATCATTAACAATCATCAGCTCCGTGCGGGCTCCAAGTCATATGCCACCCCAAACCATTTCGAAGCCTGCATGATAGGCCACTGTTTCCGTTAAGTTTGATGGTCTATAGCGTTCCTTACGATTTATCCACATTCTTTATCGCCTGCCAACAAAATTTACACAGAATTTGCTCCCATCACTGTACAGCATACGATTTCATACACTTGTCAAATTTTGATGTTCACGCGCATATCTTAGCCTGGCTCTTTGGTGTCCTGTCTCAAGTTCTGGTGCCCTTGCTGGCACTTTTGAGTTTAATTTAACTTCTTTAAGTCTTCTTCTTACTGTACAATCGCTCACACGTACATCTCGGATCTGTTCCGACAGGTTTCGTGTATGCAATGCAGTTTGAGGTCGATTTCTTAAGGCTTGTACCCTAACAAAACGGTCATCCTGAACCAATGTCACCCGATATCTGCCTTGTTCTCATCTCCAGACGTAAGATCCAGTCTCTCTGTAGCGTTGAAAGTTACGATGGACCACGGAAGCTGACCCACCTAAGGCCTGACTGACCGAACGGTAGGTGTGACCTTTCTCTATCGTGGTTACAGCTCTAGCTGTCGTAGATGCTGGGAAATCACTAATCTATACATATAATAAAATCGTAGGAAAGTCAATTCTGTACATTGAATATTTTTAAAAAATAATACTTGGGACGTGATCTACAATCGATATGGAAGCCAAAAATATAGTTTTTAGAATTTTTGTCTGTTTGTCTGTTTGTCTGTTTGTCTGTTTGTCTGTTTGTCTGTATGTATGTCCGGGATAAACTCAGAAAGTACTGAATGGATTTACTTCAAATTTTGCACGAATATTATATAGAGGTCGGGTCAACACATAGGCTATATATTATGACGATATCACCTAGGGGGGGGGGAGGGGCTCAAGTTTCAATATTTTTAGTTTTTTGCTCATATCGCTAAAACGGTGCGTTGTAGAGAAAAAATGTCCTGTACGTAATGAAAGCCCATAAAATTTTCTACAAATTTGTCCTTCACACTTTGTATCTATCTTCACTCCTTGCCATGCTATGAGCTTTTGTCTATCTTTTCTATACAAATTTCCAGTGTCGTTTGATTAACATGCTGGGAGCTTTGGCATCGGTCTTTTCTTGGGTGGGGGGGGGCTTCGCCCCCCCTACCCCCCCCCCCACCTCCCCAAATTTCGCTTCAAATAAAGCGGTGTTGCGGCGTTATACATCTTTTTTAAGAATAAAGTTAAAAACTAAACTACACATACGGTTTTCCAGTGTCGTTTGTTTTGGGGGGGCTGCGCCCCCCCAAACCCCCCCCCCCCCTTATTCCTCATGAAACTTTTGTTCATAATTAAAAGGTATCGTGGAGTTTGTATTGCGTCTTAATTATCCTTTGTAGGAACAATCTATCTATACATATAATAAAATCGTAGGAAAGTCAATTCTGTACATTGAATATTTTTAAAAAATAATACTTGGGACGTGATCTACAATCGATATGGAAGCCAAAAATATAGTTTTTAGAATTTTTGTCTGTTTGTCTGTTTGTCTGTATGTATGTCCGGGATAAACTCAGAAAGTACTGAATGGATTTACTTCAAATTTTGCACGAATATTATATAGAGGTCGGGTCAACACATAGGCTATATATTATGACGATATCACCTAGGGGGGGAGGGGCTCAAGTTTCAATATTTTTAGTTTTTTGCTCATATTGCTAAAACGGTGCGTTGTAGAGAAAAAATGTCCGGTACGTAATGAAAGCCCATAAAATTTTCTACAAATTTGTCCTTCACACTTTGTATCTATCTTCACTCCTTGCCATGCTATGAGCTTTTGTCTATCTTTTCTATACAAATTTCGAGTGTCGTTTGATTAACATGCTGGGAGCTTTGACATCGGTCTTTTCTTGGGTGGGGGGGGGCTTCGCCCCCCCTACCCCCCCCCCAACTCCCCAAATTTCGCTTCAAACAAAGCGGTGTTGCGGCGTTATACATCTTTTTTAAGAACAAAGTTAAAAACTAAACTACACATACGGTTTTCCAGTGTCGTTTGTTTTGGGGGGGCTGCGCCCCCCCAAACCCCCCCCCCCCTTATTCCTCATGAAACTTTTGTTCATAATTAAAAGCTATCGTGGAGTTTGTATTGCGTCTTAATTATCCTTTGTAGGAACAAACTAAGTCATCTATACATATTGTAATAAAATTGTAAGAAAGTCAATTCTGTACATTGAATATTTTTGAAAAATAATACTTGGGACGTGATCTACTATACTAACGCGGACGAAGTCGCGGGCAACAGCTAGTTTTATATCTAAGCAATGTGTTCTTCCAAAAACCAAACAATCAAATGAGCTGGCATACCTTGAACCCCGCTAAAAACGCCATTCTTATCAGAAACACTTACAACGTCAATCATCGAAAAACATTTATTATGGCATAATTGCAATAAAAATCTCTCAAATTGCCAGTTTTGTTCAATATTTTATTTCTTAAATGAGCTTAGAAACTATATAAAAGGATTTCAGACAGCCCGACCCACTTGAGTTCAAGATGTGCCCCTTTTTAACTATGTTCCGCTAATTTTGCCAGTGTGTGTATATGTTGTTATGAGTTTTAAGGATTCCCTTCGATTCCTCATGGTTCCCATTATCAAACCACCACTGTTGTGATCATGGTACCAGCTCGGA